>JANCRA010000015.1:15056554-16306554 GCA_024362935.1 Setophaga petechia
CATTTGATGCTAGAGAACAATGCCAGAGCTGGCTTGGTTTAAATTTAATCTAGACTCTTTGAAAATATTCCTCATGACAGTGTGATGTTTATGCTTGCTGTAGATCCTATGTTCCCCATAGGATCTACTCCTGTACTTGCTGCTGCCGTTCCATGTCCCTTATGAATCATCCCATGTGATTTACATTCCTGAAAATTTGGGAGTTTTTTGCCTCTTCTGCTCTTTGATCTCGTGAAAACATCACCTCTCCCCTAAGAACTTGGGGATTGTTTGATATGATCAATAACTTTACAACAGAAAAAAAAAAAAATAAAGCAGCTCTTTGTGATTTTATTTGCAGAGGAAAACATCTGTGATTCATGACCACAAAATGAGAACCATAGACTGAAACTGTTCTGTAGTGCCTTGTGTGACCAGGACACCTTTCCCATGTCTGGATGAAGCAATCCTTCACAATCCCTCATCCACACACCAGCTTTCCTGCTCTGAGCAATGGCCATCCCCTGCTCTGAAAGAGTCAGGGTGCCCACAGAAAAATGAGCAGGCAGTCACTTCTTGTGCAGTGCTGTCCTCTCACATGAGTAGCAGGAGAACAAAGGGACTCAGGCATTTCCAATTTCTTCAGCACTTGACTTCACAATCTTGGTCTTCTTTCAAGACTAGTAATTTAATTTCTTCCCTTTTTAAAAAATGTAAAACTGAAAATGTCCAAGTCATTGTCCAGATCATCTTAGGAGGGGTGAATCTCCAGGTTTCTGGTAGTGGGTGACTTGAAGCAACCAATAGCAACAGCATGCTGTTTGAGCCATCTCCTGAAAGGACTGCCATGCTGTTTCCATCAGTGGTTTCCCAGGTATCTGCTGATAGCAGAATGTTGAGGATCAGGTCTTGGGTCCTGTGCTGGTGGAAGTGTCTTTCAGACTAGTGCTTCCCTTTTATCCTTCCTCCCCATTTATCTGTGACACCTCTGCTGCCTTCTCCTGCCACTTGCCTTCTTCCTCTTCTGCTTCTGCCTCTCATTAGTCAGAAGTGATACAGCCAGCAGCTGGAGTCGTGGGGAGGACTTTATCCAGTGTGCTCACACATGCTGGGGCTTTAAAGCTATAGAGCTGACAGTTGGAGCAGTTTGCATTGCTGAGCCTCTCAGTCCCCATCTGAACTAGTTCCTCCTGGGCCCACATGGACAAAACAATGCTTTTTCCTCCCTTAGCCTCATTCTCAGAGCCAGGAGAATTATTTCTGCTGAAAGTTTCTCCTAGAAAGTCATCCAGAGCCATACACCCAGCATGATTTCCTTCAGTGCTTAAAGATGGTTAAAAAAATAAAAGTTCTAAGCAGCTGCAGATAAGTTCTCCTGCTTTCTCTAATAAAAAGTTTGAGTAAGAGCTCATCTCTCCTGACCTGTCCAAGTTACCAGGTATTGAGGGACTGAGGTTTTGATTGACTACCAGACTATTACAAAGTAAGTCCTCAATATGAAGTGTGGATGTGTGGATGTGGATTTATAGGTCTTGCAGCCAAAAATGTTATAATTTTTATTTTTCTTCATAAGGCAATGGTTTCACTCCTTTCAGTTTGTCAAGCAGTAATATGGACTTGAACTTTAGAGTCCTATCTCTTTTATTTTTTTCTTAAGCCACTGGGTCAAACTCTGTCCTTTAATGTAGCCACCAAGTCCCACTAATGTCAGCTTTCCTTCAGAGGATGAAATAATATGATTTAGTCCCAGAAAGCAGACCTCAAAGTCAGAGGCTTTTATAAGCATGCTTCTTAGACCAAAGGCTTTAGCAGGTGGATTCCAAGGATTTTATTATGAAGAGCTTGACATGGAGTGCAAATTCTGAGCCATGAGGACGTGCCCTTTCTCTCTGCCAGGCTGCCATCAGATGTGCCAGATGCTGAGCTACAGGTCCTCTGCCTTTGTTCCAGCTGATACTGGTGATGGTTTATGTGCTGACAAGCAGGCTTTCAAACAAACATCATTCAGCAAATACCTATTACAATAAATACTTTTTCCTAGAAATAAACAGTGGGTGAGGTTTGTAATACTAAGTAAATTATATTCAGAATAAAACAAGTCCAAATACCTATAGGTCATTTAACTGTTTATATATGTTAATGAGAGAAATTACTACTTCATAATTGAAACCATACACTACTATGTTCTTGAACACTAGCTTATCTGTAGACTACAAATTTCAAGGTATGTTCTTACTAGTTTATGAGGGCAAATTTTACATTAAACGCTCAAAAGCAGATATTTATTACTGCATACACCTGTGTTAATAAAAACAACTCTCTTCAAAAAGTGAAAAGTAAGTCAGAGATTTTACTAGTACCATTGCTACTAATAATGTTCAGTGGGAAACTTCTGAGTCTTAGACGGAGTTAATAGCAAAATATTTTCCTTTCTTTTCTCCCAAATATTTTCTGTTTACAATGATGTCAGATTTCTACAGACCAACTGCAAAGAACACATCCCATGTTCTTGTAGAGCTTAGTGGAGATTGAAATGATACCAAAAATTCTGTCTGATCTTATTCAGTCAAAAGTGCTTTTCCCACCTAGTGATGAATGTGGTTTTGTAAGTTTTTGTGGTGTTTCTTGTGAGAAATACTATTCTGTCTGTACATGGACAAAGTGTGAGCTGGACCCTCGGCCATTGCAAAGAGGTGAAGCTTCATGGGTTCTTTGGATCAAGGCTGATTCCCCTCAGCAGTGCCCTTTGATTAAATGCACCTTGTATCAGGTCATTGTAAATCCTCTGAAAACCAGCTGATTTTGTTTCTTCTTCACTTTGTAGGGAGCTGAGCTCTAGGTGCAGCAGGCAGAAGAAATATTTGCTGTCTTCTAAAGAATAGTGTTGTTTTTATTAAATCATTTTTGTAAGTAGGGGGTTGGGTCCTCTGTTGGAAAACGAGAGGGTTCAAGGTGCCTCATGAAGGAATGAGTGCAGTCAAAGCTGTTGCTGCAGTAACTGCTGAGCAAGGAGATGTTGTATTGTATGAGGAGCATGAACCTGAACACAGGTTTGTGGCCAGCCACACACATTTGTCAGGAGGGGTCCTGAATGAAGACTAATCTAATTATTGACCCCTCCCTCATAGGCTTAATTGTTGAAAATTACAATAGCAATAACAGCAGTTATAAAGCCTGGTGAAAAATGGGTGCAATCCTTATTAATTTGTCTCTGTGTGCAATCAATGCCCTATTTGAATTCAGAAGAGATTAGGAGATATGATCTCTACAGTTGTCCAGGAGGGCTGGGAAGGTATTTTTTCATGCTGTTTCATCATAGTGTTCTTTTGTGACAGGCATTTCACACCTCAGTGTTTTATTAGGCACAACACAGATGCTCAGCAGTGAACTCTCTCTGGGCAGCATCTCCTAGTGACACTTGTGAAAAAGTTATGCATAGGGAATTGCCAACAAGGTAAGAGGGATGGGGCACTATCAACGCTCACAGTTCCCAACAATAATGGAAAAGCACAATTAATTTTGTTGAAAGCGTTACGTAGATACAGCTAGAAAATGCAGTTTAAGGCACAAGATGCTTTGTATATACATTTCTATCATTAGAAGATATAACTGGCTTGCTCTTTCCTCTGGCATGGAAAGTTATACTTTTCATGTCTGATGTGATCTTACTATAGGCTGTAAGCTGCAGGACTGTGTGCATGTGCATGTCTTCAGAAAGCAGACGTTCCTCAAAGAGCTGACCTGTGTCCAGATTCCTTTTTTTTACTGTTGTTTACATTCTTGTGCAGATAATATTTATGTGAATGTAGAAAAAATGATGGGTTTTGTTGAAATTGTAGACATACAGGGTGAGAAGTGGATTCAAGAAACACTGCAGCCACCTTTCTGTCCTTTCCATCCTCACCATCCCCCAAAACATGCTAAATGCATGTGCCAATGTCACACCTACTGCTGGAGATTTGGTGCAATTTAAGTGCTTCATTGTCAGTATTATCAAATCTTTTCCATTACTAGTGGTGATTTTTTTACTGATTGTCAGAAATAGGTTTTTATTCTGCAGCCTTATTGACATGTGTTTATCAGCACATTCCTTAGGCTCCATCTGGCAGCTACTCTGTGATTCCCAAAATGGTGATGCCCCAAACAAAGCGACCCACGAGAAATCCTTCATCCGCAGCTTGTTGGTGTCCTCCCCCTGCTCTCCCTGGTGGCTGCAGTGGCTGCAGCTTTCCATCCATGACACAATTCTGGTCACAGCTCTGGTGCTGACCCAGCAGGGCAATCCTGAGCTCTCATGATTCAGGGCAGTCTGCACCAGCTTGAGTTGCCATCTCACAGATCAGGGAATGTTAGAAGGATTTCTGACTTTGAGCCCCACAGGCCAAGGGGAAGGAAAAGCATGGGGAGAAAATTCTGGTGCTCTTTAATCAGCCTGCTTATCCTTTGTCACAGAGTAAAGCACTCCAGCACTTACAAGTGGGACAGCAATGCAGACCCTTACCCTGCACCCACGCTGTCCCTCTTGCCCCTCTCACATGTTCCAGTGTGCCAGGGCAGCCCAGCCTGCCTGCTCCCTCCAGAGACACCCTCAGTTCATTTCTGAATGAATGAACCCCTGTCAGGGCTGGGGTTGCTAATGCTTTAATGGGCTTAAAAACAAATTTTCCCCAATTCCTTCTATACTTCCTGGTTAGGGATTGAGCTAGAACTACTGAAATGCTTCCCAAGAGTTTTCCAGTGGCACATTGACACATTTCCAAGATTTCACTGCCAGGAGTGAAAGGAGTCAGATGAAGTTTGGGCCAATATCAATGTTTACAGACTCTTGAGTGAGCTGAACTGAATTTGTCAACCTGAGCTGTCTGATATTCACTGCAACACCTGTCTATACAAAGACAGTTCTAGCTCTCTTGCACTCATGACTTCTTATATCTTGTCAGTCATTATGGCACACCTCTCACTTTGGAAGATCTCACAGACAACTCATCTTTGATCATGTGGAATAGTCACTTTTTAAATGGGAAATTAAGGCAAGAAAAGTACCAAGTGGGACTCACTTGCTTAGTTACAAACACCTAAAATAGGTCAGAGCTAAATCTCTGCTAATCACCCTGGCTTCCCTTGCTAGTTTAGGGAGCAATCCACTGCGCCTCAAAGCAGATGCCAGACACCATCCAGGTCACCAGGTCCCAGGAGTGACCCCTTCTCTCTGCTGGCCACCAAGACAGGCCAGGGTGCTCTGCTGAGGGGTGTAAATTCACACAGTGAGATGAGAAAAATACTAAAAAAATAAAATTATTGAAAGCTGTCTTCTGGGGAAGAACACAGTGAGTCAGTACACTGGGAAGCAATTAATAGCAATTCATTGGGGATTTATTTTCTCTCCCGCCTCCTTGCTTTTTTTCTGTCCTCAGCTATATAGCTATAAATAGAGATGAGCCCTTGAGTGCCTGAAGCAGTGTCATCTCACTGAAGTGTACCATTCATTTCTTTATTGAAAATGCCAATTGATTGTAATTTTCTCATTGTGACTGAACAACTGCAAAGCATTTATTAATTCTTGGACTGGCATACACAGGCAGTTAGCAGCCACTCATACTCACCACATTAATCTTACAGACTGTGGCAGAGAGACAGAAATCTTTGTGCAAGGGTTGATCTGAAGTATTTCAGATCCCACATCATGGATTATCTCTTTTCCCTTTTGTCAACTTCATTCATGGGAAACACAAGTTAGGAACCTGATGGGACTGCAGGGCTGGGTCATGGCAGCCTTTGTCTCCTGTTCACATCAGTGATGTAGGACAGACCCAGGGATGCTGAAAGGATGCTACATAGGCAAAGTGAGCCCTCCTAAACATGGTTCTGTGGAAGTTTCTTGTGCAGTCTTCACTTAGGAAGAAGGGTCTGGTTGTGTGTGAGACTGAGGAGGGTGGAAATTACCTTAGGGGTCCAACAAACATTGTAAAATTACTCTGAGAGTTAAATCAGTGCTGCTTGTCTGTTACAGCCTTTCCTTCTTCCCATAACTCATTGTGACAATGCAAATGTAAACTCTGGTGGAACAGGGAACACACTCAAAGTGCAACTTGAGTGAGATAAGAATAGTGTAATAAAAATTACAATAAAGTAAAATACAATAATAATGGTAAATAACAATAATAATGGTAAATAACAATAATAATGTTAATAGAAAGGGGAAAACCAAGGGATGCATAATGAAATTTTTCACCACCTGCTGACCAGTGTCAGACCCCTCTTCCCAAGGTTACCATCCTTCTGGGTAACTCTTCCCAGTTTCTATACTGGTCATGACTTTCTATCACATGGGATCTCTGATCAATCTGGGTCACCTGTCCCAGCTATTCTCCCTCCCAGTTTCTTTTGCATTCTTCTTTTCCAGAAGAACGTGAGACAAGGAAGTTCTTGACTTAGATAAACAGGACTTAGGAAAAAAACCCCAAAAAATCAGTGTAATATTGTCATTCTGAATCCAAATCACTGCATTGTAACAGCTACTGAAAAGAAACTCTATCTTAGCTGAAGCCAGGACAGGACCATGCACAGAAATTGCCAATAACTGTCGTCATCCTAAGAAAACTTGAAATATGTATTGGCAGAAAGGGCTGATAAAATGATCAGGGAAATCAGGACCTTGTAGCAGGAAAAAAAAGGTGAAAAATCTGGACTTACTGAGCTTATCTCTGCCTGTGGCAGGAAGGCTGGGTCACACGTTTTAGAGTTACTGATTGCATTTCAGTGTCCCTTTTGGATTGTGGCATTTAGACAGTTCTTTCCCCTTCTGCTGGATTGGTGTCCAGCTGATCAGCTGCAGTAGGCATCAGCTGGATATCATGGGACCATGGGTAGTGTGGCCTGGGAGCATGTGTAGCAAAAGGAGGAAAATTATTACATTGAGCTAAGACAGAGTGAAACCACTTCCAAAAGACTATACAGGGGCCTCCAATACCCTATTTCATTAATTATTTCATGACACATACCAGTTGGTGGCCTGGTTCTTTATCTGGTGATGCGGAAACTTTCCAAGTTCATTTTGACATTTGCTGTCACTTTAGATGCACTTCAGAAGACACCTTCAGTCCTCATGCTGAAGCTTATCATTGAGGGCCTTTTGCTTTTTTTTTAAAGAAAATCATCCAAATTAGGAAAGCAGCAATACCACAAGGTTGTAACAAGCAATCACACAGCAAGTTTCTACTAGTATGCAATTAATTAAATAGAAATTAATTTTAATAGAAAATTCAGGCTGATAGAAAAATAAGTAAATATTACGCAGCACTGCAGAGGAGTAAAAGCTGTTAGAATGTGTTTAATAACTAAACTCTTTGACAAAAGGTAATGCTAAAACATTACCAGAAAAAAAATCAAGAACAGAAATATTACAGAGGCTCTCTAGGCCCGGCACTATTTTACTCAACTGGTAGCAAGTTGTGATTTTAAAGAAAATGGAAGACTAATGAGAAGTATTTTTTAAATCACTCTTTGTCTTTTCATATCCTTTTACAGCTTCGTATCCTTTTACAGTTATCTTTAGTTTTATAATCCAAACATTCTGAGTTATTTGTACAATTGCAAAATATAGACTTTCTCTAATTTAAACAAACTGGACAGCAATCATAGCCCTGTATATACGTTTCACATTCTTCTGTCTATTTTAATGGTGGTATCTAAAATAAAAAGATAATCACTACATTTTCAAAAAAAAAAAAAAAACCTTCAGAGGGCTATGAGCTAGTAAAAAGTTGAGTTCCTATGTTCTTAGTGAACATGAAATAGAACTTTAGGATTACAGATATTCTATAAGAAAATACTAGTTTTGGTCACTAAAGGCAGGAAAATAGCCAGACCCTGAGCAGTGCTTGCACTTTGTCAGTTGCTCTGGTCTTTTCCAGCAGTGAGTTGATGAATGAGTCATTGCCATAATGGTCTTAAGCACTAGTTGGGTTCAGACAATGGGGAAATGCCTTTGGAAAAGCTCTTCCAAGCAAAGTGCTCAGCTTTCTAAAGGCCATTGCTCCTGGCCATGGATGGAGAGCTGTGTGCATGTGTTCAGCTGGAAGACCCTGATATGAAGTGTTTTGCCTAACTCTCCAAACTGAGGTTAAATGCTGTCCACAGACCATTATTCACATATACATTTCAAAACAATTTCCAAAAGGAATTCTCTACAGTGAGGCACTGGGACAGATTGCTCAGGGGACTTATGGGTTCCCCATCCCTGGAAGTGTTCAAGGCCAGGTAGGATGGGGTCCTGGGCAACCTGGTCTGATGTGCCTGCCATGGTAGGGGCATTGGAACTAGATGATCTTGAAGGTCCCTTCCAGCCCAAAGCATTCTTTGATTCCATGATTTTAAATACCTCCAGGGTTGGTGAATGAATCACTTCCCTGGGCATCCTGTTCCAACACTTGGCAACCCTTTTGGTGAAGGAATTTCTCCTAGTACCCGTTCTAAATCCTCCCTGGCACAAATTAAAGACATTTCTTTTTGTCCTGGGAGAAGAGGCTGATCCCCACCTTTCTACAACCTCCTTTCAGGAAACTTTAGAGAGCTGTAAGATCCCCTCTGAGCCTCCTTTTTTCCTGCCTAAACAACCCCATGTCCTGGAGCAGCTCATAAGACTTGTACCAAATATAAATGACTCAAACACATTGTTTTAATCCACTAAATATTCTATCCTTTCTCCAAAAAGCCCTAGGTGTGGTGCACAAAAGCAATTAATAAATTATTCAACTCAGTCCCATGACTTTGTGCATTAATACATGAAGCCTCTGACCCCCTACAACAGGAATGTTTTAACAATTAAAGAGGAGTTCTGGCATAAATAGGTCAATACAGAGCTCTGCAGCTTCTTTCACCATCTGAATCTGAGTCGGTAGTCTTTCTCTCTCTAATTATAAAATCCCAGAAACTGAGGGAAGCACAGAGAAGCCTGAAATCCTATAAATAACACATAGCAATGCTTGGCTTCTTTGGGGTTTTTCAGGTGTTGTCATGTTCTGAACTGTATCGCCAGCATTCTTCATAAATTAATAATCAAGAGAAGAGACATTAAAGAAGAGGAAATATGTGAATAATACAAGAGACAAGGGAAAAATAATGAAAGCAAATGTCCTTCACCTGACATTGGGCATGATCATTCTGTCCCTGTGCAAATACATTTCTGGCTTCAGGTTTGGTAATGAGGCAGTGTGCTGCTGATGAGTGCTACTGAAGGCAGATAAAGACAGCTGCACTTCCTGATAGCTGGAGTTTGGTTTTACATACGCTGCAGAATTAAGCCCTTTAAGATAACAGGCAAAAATTACAAAGGCCTCTTAGCTTCACTTTGTTATGTGGGGTTGGTGGCATTCACAGGCATTTGGAATCTGCAGCAAAAGCAGCTTGAGAAAACCAAATCTGCAACCTCCCTGTGCAAGTCTCCCAGTCCCATCTGTCTTGGGAAGGCAGAGGCCCTGCTGTAACAACAGATCCCAGCCATCAACAGCCACAGTGAAAAGGTGATTTAATAATTGTTTTACCCGGACCATTTTGTATCTTTCTGTAACCCAGAACCCCAGAACCAACATGCTTTTTAATTTGTTCTTACTCCTCTGCCATCTTTCTTCCCTGCAGTAAGAATTCCCCAAGTTCTTGCTGCTGACATTGGCTGCTGCCCAGAGGTAGACAGGCAGGATATTAAATTCATCAGCACTGGTGTGCCTGCAGCTCAGTTGTGTGTTTTGCCCCTGAATGAGACAAGTGGGGACCCTCAGATCTCTTTCACTAATCTGCCTTGCTCCCACTCCATCACATGTCTACCTCTCAGCAGCAGAGGTATCAAAGCTAATGGTTATGTCAAGGTGTAGGATCAGCACCTCCAGATAATTTTTGTACTTCAGTAGCTTTATTTACAGATAAATATTACCTAATTTGTCAGAGAACATGATTAAGGAAGAAGTCAGGTGAAGAATATAGCTTCCCTGTGCCAAATGTGGTATTTTGAAAATGGTAGTTCAAAATCACAGCTACTTCTTGTGTGATGCACTTAGAATTCTTCAGATGCAAAGCCCTAACCCTGAACTGTCCAACTTTGTTTTGAGTTTTGGTTTTGTCTGAGGATAAGCCAAACCTAATCTGACTTCATATCTCTAATATTATCCTCACTTAAAAAAACCCAACACTATAATTAACCTAGCATAATGTGCACCCATAGAAGATCATTCATCCGAGCTATGAAAGTGTTTATTGGAAAAGGGGGTAATTGCTCTTTTTTGTGCCTTCTTCACTGACTTTAGAATAAGCTGTTAGACCTCCAAAGTCTGAGTTCATCTCATTCCACAGTGACTAGCTGGATACTTGGAAACTTCAAAGGATCAGATCTCACAGACCTGTGTGCTATTCAAGTCCCTGAAACTTGCTTGTGTCCAATGTCTCAACATAACATCTGCTATAGGCCACACATTTAAATAACATTTAAAAACAATAGGCAATGCTAACAAAGAAAGTACCGTATGAACACCAGAATGAGTATTAACAGATACATTTTTCAGAATGGAAACCACAGGTTTCTCTTGTCTTTTCTCTAACTGAAATTTAAGGAAGAATTTATTGGATACTGAATACATATACAGAAATGAATAAAAGCTGGAGGATGAAAGGATTTAGAGCAGCCCTGCCCAAAGGGACCTGGGGGTGCTGGTGGGTGAGAGGCTGGACATGACCCAGCCATGGGCACTCACAGCCCAGAGAGCCAAACGTGTCCTGGGCTGCACCAAGAGCAGCCTGGGCAGCAGGGCAGGGAGGTTTTGTCCCTCTGCTCTGCTCTGGGGAGAGAGACCCCACCTGGAACACAGCACCCAGCTCTGGGGTGCCCAGAGGAAGGACATGAAGGACATGGAGTGAGTGCATAGCCGAGTCATCAAGTTGATCAGAGGGATGGAAACACCTCTTATAAGAGGAAATGATGAGAGAATTAAGATTGCTCAACCTGGAAGAGAGATGGATTAGGGGTGACCTAATTGCAACCATTCAGTACCTGAAGGAAACTTACAGGAAAGATGAGGCAAGAATATTTACAAGGACGCGTAGTGACAGGACATGGGGGAATGGGTTCAAATTGAAAGAGAGTAAGTTTAGGTTCAATATTAGGAAAAAAAATGCCTTACCATGACGACAGTGAGGCACTGGAACAGTTTGCTCCATCCCTGGAAGTGTTCAAGGCCAGGCTGGATGGAGCTCTAGTTTAGTTGAAGGTGTCCCTGCCCATGGCAGGGACACTGGAACTAGATGATCTCGAATATCCCTTCCAACCCAAACCATTTTATGATTCTATGATTCTATCAAATTCTCCTGGTTGGTTGAACTTTGCACATCCTATTGAATCATGCTTAATCCTACTAATGTTCAGTTAGAAGTAGTGATTAAATCTTCTTAGAAATAGAATAAATATTTTTAACTATCAGAAATAGGTCTGTGAGAAGAATATGTGCACTCACAGAGAGAGAAAAATAAATGTGGGTATTACTCTGGATCCCAGCACAACCATGATCATTACTGGGAGTCACATTCTTGGGAAACTGCCATTTTTATTTAGAAATAGGTTTGAACTTTAGAAATGGAATGCAGATTTGGGGGCATTTTTTTGGCACAATGCATATTAGGGTTTGGGTTTGACCAACTACAGAAACAGAGTCCAGCAACAAGTATCTATTTGCATGCTAAATATGGATTTGTACAAATAAATGACAGATTACATATATGCACTCATCCATTCTAATCTGTCAAAAACCAGTTCTGCCTTTTTTGGCAAGCGTGCTTTTGAAGTCCAGCTGTAAATATTATCCTTTTCCCAGCTAGTCTTAAATAACATGCAAACAAAATAAACTTCCATCTTTCTATTTGAGTGAAGAAATATATCTTTATCATATTGAAACACTTGGACTGTGACTGTGTTTTTTGTGTGACATGCAAGGACTCCATTCTGGCAGAGGATGGGAAGGTGTCAGGAATGCCAAGTGGAGACCACAAAAGTCTCAAGATAATATTTTTGGCTGACCCATTTGAAATCTCATGTGGATCCTTAAGTACTGAACTCCTTGGATTTGGAATTTGTTCCTTCCTAGTCAGCTCAGGCAGAAACTCCAGCAGTCTCCTAAGTTAAATTTGTATTAACAGGACAATAGTTTCTGTCTTCATTTGCACAGACTTTATGGGGTTTTTATGGACAATTATAGTCTGTGGATAAGCTACCTTTTTTTGCATGTACAAAAGGGTACATGTAATACCTCTTCTGTATACTGTTAAGAGACTTATTATTCCAGTATTTTTCTTTCTTCTCTAACTTCATGTCATGCCTCAAAAATATTTATATCCTCATTTTGTGAGTCATATGCTTCAAAGTTGGAAAAAACCCATGACAGTTGGTAAGCTCTCCTAGCAGTAATCCATTAATAAAATGGCTACAGATTTCTATCCAGTATGCAGCCCATTAGCTGGAACTGCTCGGCCATGCAGAGCTCTGGATGCTTCCTGCATGACGAGAGAAGATCCCTGCATTTTGTGCATGCTGAATAGACAAAGGAAGAACTGTTCAATTTTCTCCTACAAGAAAAGCCCACTGTATCATCATCCTGTACTTGGGAGAATTTGATCTTTAGGCACCACTGAAAATAGATTCCATGCAAAGCATGAACTTGGTGACATGAGCATGTCTGATTGTCCGATTACATCTCTGCGTTCATGCTCGGCGCAGCTCATCAGCTCTCGTCTGTGTGTGCACCAGCTTCCAAGACCTTGTGCTGCATCTAAGTAGAATGCATTATTTCTTCCCTTTTCCCCCTCATGAATGTAGTTTGAAGAGTATTCATTATGGGGTTTATCCTTCTTTGTAGCAGCACTCTGCTGACAGTAGTCATTGAATTAATGAGAACAGGTATCTTTTTGTATGTTCTCCCTTCTGTTCATCCTGTTCTCCCACTCCCAGACAGTCCCTTTCTTCAAGTGGAGGTCTGCTATTTCTTTTTTCATGAAGCTCCCCTACTCACTGAAAACACTGTTATGTACACATCATGTAACCTATTCAATAGTCAAAACATAGCATCCCAAACTGGAGTGCATCATATTTTATCAAAGACTCATGAAGGTGAATTCAAGTTATGGAACATAGATTTGCAAAGGCACCTCTCCACCAATATCCCAGCAAGGGACACAAGAGGATCATGATCATGAAAGTATGAAAGTGACCATGGAAGTATGATAGCTCAGTTTTCATTATCTTTCACTAAAACAGAGGAATATCAAAGAAGTGGATGGATGTCAGCATTACAAATCACAACAGAGAAAAGAAAGATATTTTGATTGTATATTTGATTGCTTTTCTAAAGCTTAAGGAGCATTTAGAAAGAAAGGCAGCATTAGAATGGGCTGGAGAAATCTGCAAGATGAGATTGTGTTCGGAATAGGTGATGCTAAAGAGCATGAAAATGAACATCTGATTTTTTCAGTGAAGGTTTGTGTTACGACAGTAGGTTGCAAATAATACACCCATAATCCACAAATACTGTCTAGGAGTCTAAATAGTCCAACAGGAGAAAGAAATTTCTTGGAAGAAGGGAGGCAGAAGAACAATACTTCTAGACAGGTAATTGCTTGGGTCATAAGAACCAATATTATCTGCAAGTTACTGAGCTTGTATTTTGGGAAAATGTTTGCTAGTTTTCACTTGATAATACTTAGTATGCCGTGGTTTCAGCAGGACAAGAATATTTTCTTGTACCTAGAGTAAGAGCCAAAAATAATTTAGAAATCCATGGTATTTATGAAGAATATGATATTTCCTAAGTGATATTCGCTATCTTGATAATCAGATACTAAAAGCAAATTTCCTGCTTTTTTTTCAACTTTCACTTTGATTTTCGCATTTTTCAATTCCTATGGTTGTGAATTACTTTCAAAATAATATAAATAATACCAGTTCTCTTTCAATTTAAGTAATTTTATTAGTGACTAGAAAAAGGAAACTGTCCAATTCCTAAACAACAGAGTTTTAAATGCAGGCGATGAAAAACAAGTGAACTAAACTTCATGTTCAAAGTAGAAATTAACAATAGGTGACAATTTCCAAGGTTGATTTGATGAAGTCATAAGCTAGTCCCCTTTTTCATCTTCTGTCTTTTCATATCCTGAGTTTGAGCTTTCCTTGAGCTGTCTGGACTGAATTGAGCTCACCAACATGTTTTAATAGGCTAGTACACAAAATAAAGGTAATATACAGGAATGTGCATGACCAGAGAAGGCAGTGGAAAAAGGCTTCACCACTATGGCTTTCAGCTGCTCTTTTGAAAGTCCAGCAAAGCAGAGCATACACACTGCAAAATTCCACTGTAAGTCTTTGTCATGGTTTGACACTGGCACAATGCCAGTGCCCCCATGAAAATTCCCTCTCCCTAGCGTCTGCTGTGAGGTGAGACCTGGAATAAGCAAAGCAGGCTCCTACTTAGGGGAAAGGAAAAAAAACTTTATTAACTACAAAGAAAGAAAAAAACACACAAGGAAAATGAAAACTGCACAGAAACACTCCCCCTCCTCCTCCCCAGCAAATTCCCAATGCATTTACATTTCCCAAAATTATCAACACTCGGTCTGGCATCACCCTTTAGATAATAAAATCCTCAGTTCATCAAGAGTAGAAGGAGTCCTTCCTTGTGCCATGGGCTGCCTGTCACACGTAGCACTGCCTGGAGATCCTTTGCAATTGTGACATCTTCCTTCCATGCCCAGTGCTCTCACCACCGGCATGGGCAAGGCTGCTCGAGGGTGGTCTTTTTAAGGATGCCTCGTCCCGTTCCAAACAGAGCACAGTCTCATCTCTGGGACCTCTGTCCTCCCCCCCCCCCCCCATTTCTTTTACACCCCCTGGGGCCGAGGGGTCTCAACACTGAACTCTCCTGGCTCTGAGCTCTTGCTTCCCCCTGGATGCAGTCTCTGTATCACAAGGAAACAGTCCATGACTATACAAAAAAGAGTCCAGCAAAAATGCCACTCCATCTTCTCCATTCCTCCAACATCTCGCTCTCACTTGCCTAGACTTTCATCACTGCCCCATTTCCTTCTTCATCCTCTACTCTTATCTCTCTCCTAGGAAGGGTTAATGTTCTGTAAAGTTTTCATTGTCCACCAAGGGTTAAAAGCTCTCACAAGCAGCTGGACTTCTCACCGCACTGCCCCCCCTTCCGCTGCAGCAGCACATGGTATCAAATTTCAAGATAGCAGTCCCAGATGGCTCCTGGGGTCTCTCTCTCTCTCTCTCTCTCTCTCCCTCTCCCTCTCCCTCTCTCTCTCTCTCTCTCTCTCCCTCTCTCCTCTCTCTCTCTCTCTCTCTCTCTCTCTCTCTCTCTTCCACCCTTTCATCCCTCAGGGTCAGGCCTACCTCTTCCAGGCCGCCTGGCTTTTCCCCTCCCCCGCCCAGCTGGAGACACCGGGCGGGGGAAGCTCCAGCCTGCTCCCTCGCCGGAACCCAAAAGAACTCCCAGGGCCGAGTGCCCTGTTTTTAACTCAGTGTTCTCAGAGGCGGATCCAGTGCTCCAGTGGCCAAACCAGGTGCCAATATTAAAATCTGAATACCTATTGGTGACCACAGCATAAACAGCATATCCCAGATGTCCCATTTCCGGTCAAACCACCACAGTCTTCTGTGAATTTAATCTGGTTCAGAGCCATAGAGCAACTCCAGATTTTCTCTGCACCTGTGTTGGGTGTGACCCTGTGTGGTTATAGTGGTGCTGGCCACTGCCTGGGAGCAGGGACTGTGCCCGTGCCACAGCAGGTGGCACCAGGCCCTGTTCCTCAGGAGTCTGACATGGAGGAAGCTCTCTGCTTCTTCTGTCCTTCCCTGGTGCAGAGCACAAGGAGTGGGAACTGAAGGCCTTGTGTATTTACGGCAATGCAAACAAGCACAGCCTCTGGCTCATGAGTGTCACAAAGTACTAAATTCACTCTTCGCAAGGAACATTCACTGTCACTTTCCAGTGGCATCCTTCTTCCAAAGGGAAGTCTACTTCCAACAGGGGTCTTTCCTGGATAGAACCACTTCTATAAAGAGAAAGATAAAATACACACTGAGAAGCCTCAGAATTTGTCCCATTGCCAGTATTTCCCCCCAAATCTTCAGCTATCAGGGTATACATATATATTTTCCCTTACTATAAAAGGTTAGATTTTGAATTTACATGGAATTTTCAGATCCTGCTTGGATAAAGTGAATGTTGAAAATCAGAAATAAGTATTGTGTGCTTCAGATAAAATCCTTTTAGGTCATTTATATGATAAATATTAATAGCTGGGATATAAATTACATTTGCTGTATGATTGCGCTGTAACAACTGCCTGGTCTGTACCAGACAATTAAATACATCATGCAAAGACTTAATTGGCACTATAAAACTTTTTAAAAATCTTTGACATTAGTAATGTTTTTCTGAACTTTTGCTCATTTTATGAGCTATATAAGCACAGGCAGATCCAGACCTTTGCTTTAGCTCATTCCTGACTTTTTCCCAAATTTTTGAGCTTTGATTTTGTAATTCCTTTTAAAATCTTAATTTTGGACAGTTTCACACATATTTTTAAGAATAAAGTTATTTTCAAACATTGTAAAAACATTTTAGCTGAAATCTCAAGAGAATCTGTAATTTAGGGTAATTGATTATTGATTCTGGGCAGATGTATCTGAGTAGTGTATTACATTACATTGTAGATTAAAACCAAAACTTTGAGGACAAAATCCTTTAAGATTGATAGCAACTTAGTTAACATTTTCTAATGCCACTTTAAGAAACTGCTCTTTAGAATTATTTCCAAAATATGTAAACAAAAGATGTTCCTTTCAGCTGTGCTGAAATATGTATGACAAGAAGGAGTGAAATGGAATGGCAGAAGATCTGATTTACTTCATTTTTTATAGCTGTGGATAGTATGACCAAGTTATATAAATAAATGACTCACTGCAGAAAGGTTTGAATTTTATAAGCCAGTCCAAAAAATTCCAACAGTTTTAGTTAAAATTGATGGTTTCTTCAAAGGCAGATCTATCATGTCTGGAAGTATTGCAGGCAGGTCTTTTTTTTTGATGTTTTTAAACTCAGATATGTGCATTTTGTCTTAATGTCTAACGCCCACAGACACATGTACTTAAAAACTATCAGCTTAATATAACACGTAATGGGTCATGCATAGTGTTTTCCAGATCATTAAAACCACCCAGATCACAATTAAAGGTTATTCCAGTTATTAAATGAGGTAGGTCACAGTGCTGCAGAGTAAGCTCATCCTTAATCTAAATGGTCTGAAAGCTACATCATCTGCTCTAAATACATATGTGCACATCTTGGCACACAGTAGAGCATTGTCCAGAGTGGATGAGCACACAGCAACACAAAACAAGCCTATGGTGGGCTCAGGAAGAGACTACGTGGCCCAAAAGGATTATATTTCACTGATTTTCATCTTTATTTTATGTGTTTTATTTTTATTCTAAAGTCTCTCCCTTTAGTACAATTATTTTCAAAGAATGTTATCAATTTACTGTAAATGAATCAAAAATTAAACTGTATTTTTTCCTGTTAATTAATTACAGCTTGTTGAGCACAAATATATAATTAACTTAAAATATAATTAATTAATAATTCAGCTATTATTTTAAAAAGAGGCAAGTAGTATGTATTATCAATTTAGCAAGAATTGGTACCTTTCTATGTTCTCTTTTGCCTTCAAGAATTGACCTCATTCTTTATAGTTGAATGTATAAGAAGACATAACTACTTACAACATCCTGAGATGCAGCAAAACCAAAGAAATAGCTTGAATGGACATCAGTGCTAAGATCCATGAGATAAAGCTATTTCTGTAAAGCTGCTAATTCTGGTGTCTAAAGGATGCATAAGGATCAAAATTACTGCCAATAATGACACATATCTCAGAGCATCCTCACTTCTCTTAAATTTTCTGGTCTGTTGTTCTTGTAACTCAATTGCTCCAAGTTAATTAGAAGTTCAAGGACAAATGTTTTCAAAAACAAGATCTCAAAATAAAATCTATAGTGACAGATTCACAGGCAGTTGCACTGTGTATGGCAGTAATTGCAGAACCACTCTTTCCTTTGACCTCTACGATTCAACAAATAAAAAATCATTCTGCTCCAGAACTCAGTGCCTAACTACTTGGTGCCCTTGCTAAAGAGGATATTAGGGCTTTGCATCAATGCCCAGATGGGGTTACTCTGAGTATTAAAAAATTTGTGTTCTAGAAAACAGACTGTGCTCTTTGCACATGCAATTAAAGGTGATTCAAACCCATCAGTTTAAAAGATGCATGGGGCTGTAATCTGCCCTGAATTGCACCAGTTCATGCACAGTGACACAGACACACAGGCCTCTGATCCAGCAGAATGAATAAGTGCCAAGGAATGAACACCCTGATTTGGCTGGGAGGATCTCTGCTTGTTTTACAGCCCCTAGGAGGAATATCATTCCTCTTCTGATCTACTGAGAAATGGTTTTCTTCTGATAGAAAGTGCTAACTGAACTATTTTTATGTGGACTCTGAGTTAGTGAAATGTAAAGTATTTGCTGAAGATGAAGCTGAGTCAACAAAACTCATCTCATTCAAAATATACTGCCGTGTGGGTGTTTTTCTCCTGAAATGTTAAGAAGTGAGAAGCTTGTGCTTTTATCCAACATGCCATCCAGTCATCTGAACAATTACTTGCTTAAAGCAAATGACATCTAGATACTGGAGAGAGATAAAGTTAAAAGTCAATTCATTAAAAATACTTTTCCCCTCAATAAATGATTTGGTTTTTGAAGTAAATTGAACATAAATGGTAGGAAGGAAGAAGTAAAATGTGAAATTTTATCATACCATTTTAAGTTTGATTATGTCACAGAGCAAGCAAATGGCAAGAGAGTATAAAGGAATCTAATCCATAAAGGAAGAGAAAAAGGTTAAAGAAGTCAACAGTAATTAAATGGTGATTGAAGCTGAAAGAAAATTGATCTGTGTTAGCTGAAGGCCATTCTTGCCTTTTGGGATGTTATGCATCAGTGAAGAGAGGAAAGAAAGGTTTTTCTTGTTTTGATATGGAAATATATGTCACATCTTCTTAGCCTATGGTGCTGTGACTCAAAACTGCACTGAGTTTCTGGTACACTGATTCCAGTGTCCTACCCATGCTTGTGGGTATTGTGCAAAGATAAGATGCTCTAACAAAGCTTGGCAAGGTCAAAAGGCATGGGAGCTTCAGCAGTTTGTGTGTGGTTTTGTCCTGGGGCAAAAAATAAAAGCAGCCTGAAGCAAATGAATCTAAATAGGGGTAGCACTGACACATCCATGGAAAAGCTGTGCAATATCCATGACTTGGGATGCAGTGATCCACCTTCCATTCAGTCACTGTCTGGCAGTTTGGCCAACTCTTCTGGAGGGATACTTGGAGGTGCTAGCATTAATTTATATGATAGGAATATATATTGACAATGAATCATATAGAGAAGTTTTTTAAAAGTCAACAGTGCTGTCAAGTACTTTAAGTTTTGGTTAAATTCTTCAGAGGTGGCATTTAATAAATTTCTGCCGGGACATGAAGAAATGAAGCTAAATATGTGACTAACAAAAATGCTGTCAATTACAAAAGCATAACTAACACTGTGGTTTCCAGGTCAGGTGAGAATGCACTTTATAGAAACCTTTTATTCTTCCAAAGATCAGTTCCACTTGCAGGTACCAAGGCCTTGTAAGATGAGCCACAGACCCTGTTGTGAGATGTGGAACACAGGCTGCAACCACGGCTCTGCACCACATGGAAAGGAGTTTGTGGCAGAAGAAAGAAATTAACTGTGATGACTAATTATAAACACTGCAATATATGTTGGTTAGAGATCAAATCTTCTTGTGACTGTTTTGTCACAATCTCTGTTGACATCACTGGGAGTACTGAGTGTGTAATGAGTCTGTAGAGCGTGTTTGGCCATAGCTACCAAGATTTATGAAGTAAGTGGACTAAAATAAGAAGATCAAATAATTTTCATTACTTAAAGAGGAACAGACAGCCACTAAACATTTTGAGCTACAAGTTTTTGAGTTATTTGTCACTAGAGAGAGTTGTAGATATATACAATTAATATCATTTATGTTAAAAATACATTCCTTCCCTCAGTGAAGAACTAGGACAAATAACAAATAAAGCATAACAACCTTTTCTCTCATAAACCACTATTGGAAATCTTTCCCTTCTGTAGTGAATGTGGCATGAGCAGCCTGCCATCACCTTGTTTGAGTTTGTCAAATATAGCAAGGATAAGAATAATTTCAGATGTCCCCTTCAAGCTTCCATATGCAGGAGATGTAGGATAGAAACATTTTTCATGTACTTTGAGACCAGGTTGAATGTCAGTGTTCATGTTTTCTCCAGTTAAGATGGCAAGTTTTCACTTCTAGAATTTCTTGGTTTGCTAATAACTTGGTTGTAAATTGAAGCCGTTCACTTGAGCACAAAAAATATCTGATAAATGATGGTTCAACAAGTGACTTTGAGCTTATTTCAGTTAAAAGTAGCTTAAATTTTGAGTGTTTTCTGGTGGTCAAAGAAAAGTAGCTTCCTTATCACTCTTTAATGATGAGCTGTAAGTAGACTACTGCATTCTATCTAGCCAGCCACTCCAGGTGTAGGCCTAATTGTGCTGCTATGTTTTAATTCTGCAGATCACTTTGACCACTCCAGTAATTTCTTTAGCTGCAGCAAAATCTCCTTTGCATACCTTAGTGTTGTAAGTCCAACTTCTAACCGGTTTTTAGGACACCCAGTCCTTTTTTGCCTTGCCATAGTTCACACTGAGGTCAGAGTATTCCAGAACCTATTGTTAAAAGCATATCCACCATCTTTTTCTCCCATGAGAAAGAAATTATAGACTCACTATGAGTTATGAAGTCTAATTCGGATTAATTTACACACTTAGAGATTAAAGCCACAGGAATATTTTATACTGAAATTGGTATACCTAGGGCTAGTGAGACCTGAAAATCTTAGTGCTTAAATTTTAGGCATCCTGAAACTTCAGGTACACATTTCTGTTGAGGTTATCCAAGAACAGCACTGTGTAAATGGAGACTGTTGTGTTGGCACCTTTTGGGCACAGCAGATTGTGTGCAATGCCAGCATGGTCAGGCATGGAGGTGAGGAAGGCTCTGTGCAGATCGAGCACAGGGTGCCTCTGGGCACCCTGTATACAAACCATACAGAGCCACTTGTTTATTCCAAGCCTGTCAGTCACCACAGCTCACTCTTAGCTTCTATCAGTGTGCAGTGCAATTGTCCTTTGAGGTTTAAAATAGCTCCCATTTGCTATGCACAGGTGGTCTGGGGCTGTACAGAGTGTACAAATGATCCACAGCACCTCTGGCACCAGGGTTTCAATTCATCTGTCTAAATGCAATCACCTGCTGGGCTGGCAGACACATCTGAGCTGTCACTGTGGGCTGGCTGTGCAGTCCATGGGATGTGCTGTAGACCTCTAAAGTGGGTCAGATGAATCATTCCCCAGAAACTCTCTCTTCCCTCTGCTGAGCTTAAGAGGAACTGAGGATGACTAATTCACATGCAAGCATCTACATTGCAAATGTTTAAGGTTAGGTGATGCAAAACCCAAGAACAAAGACGAGTTAAAATGATAGGCAGCAATTCAGTGGGAGTTTTGAGAGTCTCAGTAAAATATGAACATTGGATTCAGGTGCCTAAGTAGTAGGCAGTGATATAAATCTTTTTGCCGAATCAGCCCTTTGACCTAAATTCAAAGACACACAAATAACAGAATTTGGACTTTTGAATGAGAGGTCCAATTCTCCCCTCAGTACCTCAGAGAAGATTGCCAGAACCCAGGAGGCTGCAGACCAAGGCTGGCCAGACCCTGCAGCAGAGCTTTGGACCCTGAACAACCTTCTGAAGGCCTGCATTTATACTGCTTCTGTCAGAGGACCCAGACTTATCCTCTGTGTCTCTAAAGATTGGTGTCTGGACAAAATACTATTTCAGTATCTCTTTCTATCTTCTGACTCTCCTCAGTCCAGCTTCAAGCTAAAAATCCACTGAGTTCTGGCAGAATCCTCGCCATGGTCATGGTGTAGCAGGTTACAACGTCTTGTGGACTGAGGGAAAAGCAAAAACACATCCCCTTTTTTGTCAAAGTTCTTCTTTCTGTTGATTCTTTGAGCTATAAGGATGGTCAGTGTGGCCCTGCAGCCTGGCAGCATTCACTGTTTAAGCATTCACAGCTGAGTGTTGCTGCTATCCTGAGAGCCACATGTGTGTTACTGAGTTGTCAAGGAACTGTAACAGAGGAAGATGCAGGTGATGAGACCAAACACCAGATCTCCCTTCCAAAACAAATGTTCTGTCACCTAGGCAACACTTTTAAAAAGCTGTGAGAAAAGGAATATCTTCAACAAGAAGAGATGAAAGGGATATTGTCCAAAAATAGGCTGACTTTTGATTAGGGCATGGATACAGACCTGAATTATTCTTTCAGCTGCTCTCTGTGCAAAACCACCTTGTGTAAGAATTATCTGATTGTGCCTAATTCCATACAGTGTATCAATTAGCATAGCTAGATAATCTCTCCTTTGTATGGCACGAGGTTGTCCTTCTTCAAAAAACTGAAGTCATATCTGTAGTAAGAAAATACAATAATAAATTCTGGAATTTTGAATATAAAAATGCAGTAGGGTCAGCACAACAATTAAAAATATGTTTTAAAGAGTAGGAATTTCTGAAACTCTGCAGGACTACTAGCTGATCCTGATACAGGAGGAAAAAATCAGTTCAGAAAAGGTAAATTAATTGTTTGCATCAGTGTTAACTATGGAAGAAACTAGGGACTTTTACACTCTGGAGGGATTTTTTTGATTTGTTTTGGGGTTTGGGTTATTGGGTTTTTTTGTTGTTTGTTTGGGTTTGGCTTGGGGATTTTTTGCGGGGGATGAGTAGAGCATGTCCTTGAAATTGAAATTTCTGCAAAAAAAGGATAAGGAACAAATGATCAGTTGAACAGTAAGAAAAACTGCCAAGAGCAGATGTTATTCAGCTTGTTGCTCTAGGACAATGCAAGGATGCAATAGTGGAACTGTATTAGCAAGGGTGTGTAATTTCTTGCCTGAAATTGCCTTAGCAGCAGAACTGAAGAGAGACAAATGGGGTGTCAGTTTTTAGAAGTTATTCGAGGGAAGATCTGAGGAACTGCAGGCCTGCAAGATTGACATCTATAGAGGGTACATCAGTGGCATGTTTAATAAGAATAGAAATAATGCACATCTGGAACTACTCCATGTCTTTGTCCGTGGAAGTATTGCTTTATAAATGTAGAATTCTTTAAAAAATAAAAAAAACATGTAGATAAGGGTGACCTGGTAGGTACAATCTACTTGGATTTCCAAAAAGCTTTTTACAAAATCCCGCAGTAAAGATTTAGCTTTTAAGAAAACTAAACATCTGGGGGATGTTTAAAGGGGAATTTTTTGTTTAGATGAATATCTGAATGAAAGACAGAAAACAGAGGTTAGGAGTAAATGTTTAGTTTCATGTTGAAATGAACTCGCTAGAAGAATTCTGCAGGGACTGTTTGATATATTTAAAACGTTCTTCAAAAGGAATGAGCACTGAAGTGAAGTTTGCTAATTATGCTTAGGTACCCTGAATATCAAAGGACAAAGCCCAAACATAAAGGACTCACTGAGCAACTGGGCAATAAAATGGTAAAGGAAATTCACTGTATAGTGATGGGCATGAGAAAATTCTAACTTCATCTAGAAAATGGTGGGCTCTGAGATGATCTCACCACTCAGGAGCAAGACCTAGGTGTGGAGGTGGGTAACTATGAAAGTGTCATATAAATATGAATTAGTGGTCAAAAAAGCAGTTCAGACATTAAGAATCTTTTTGAAAGGAGCAAGAGAAGAACATCCCTATGCTACTATATAAACCCATGACTTTCCAGAGTCCTAAAACTCTGCAAATTGTGATCTCCTTGTCCCAAAATGGTTTCAATATATCTAAACAGGTTCTTTCTGAAAAAGGTTAGACCTGGCATCAAAAGCTGGATAGAGAATGTTTCCTCACAGACTCTTCCAGTGTCAGACCTAATGGGTTTGCAATGCAGGCCGATGGAGCTGAAAATACTGAAAACCTGAATGTGAGGCCTAATGCAAAGTACCATACAGACTTGTGATGCTCTTGTTTTTTCAGGGACACGAGTTTACATCCACTGCTGGATGCAGAAAACAGAGCTACCTTGACATTTGATCTGAAGTAGTAACGTCATACTTATATTTTTAAGTTATTTAGTGTTGATATGTGTTCTGAAGTGGATGGCTTGTAAACTAGGGATTTGAGGACTCTAAACCTCTCCTTGGGGTAGGAAGCTGGCGGATGGAAGTTGTGAGAATTACTGTTTGTACAGTAGCTCCAAAATCAGTTCTCCTTTTCAGCTTTTCAGAAATAATGTTGGCAGTTTCACAGTGGAAAAGACAAGGACTGAAAGGACATGGAAAAGAAGAGGCTCTTCAGTGACACAAAAGGGTTTCTGAAGGCCAAGATTAACAGATTGGATGAGCTGCAGTAAAGTTGGCTCCTCAGCTCTCTCTACTTAACTTAGTCCGCATATAGATGGAACATTCAGCTATGCAATAAATGCTTGTGTGGTGTCTTCTGCACGCAAGTCCAATATCAGCAAAATCCAGAATCATGTGTTCTGCTTGTTGAAAGAGAGCCATATATTTTCCCAGTCAATATAAGATATTCTCCTGGATATCTCATCTTCAAATGTCTGTAATGCTCTATTGTGTTTCACTTTCCATTTTAATGAAGTATAAGATTCTTCACTTTCCCTGTGCCGTCATCCTCCCCAGTTCTACTGAACCAAACTTTCAGAAATACTTAAATGCCAGAATACAGAAGTTGAAGAAGGATTTTTAAATTGTTTTATTGTAATTCCATACCTGCCAATACTGTCCTTTGCTTTTGTCCTAACATTTACATAATGGTATATTTGACATTAGAAATGGAAAATATTTCTTCTGTGCTCATCAGTGTAAAACCATAACCAGTTAGTTGGAGCCATTGTTTTCCAAATTTTGATCTAGCACAAGTAATTCCTTCTACAGTTCATATATAGAAAAGAAATGTATACTTATTTTTGAGCACAAGAGTGATCCCTGTAACCGTGTCTGAAATAACAGAACTCCCCAGATTTCTGCCCAGAAATTTTTATGGCATGAGACCACAATTCCTTTATATTTTCACTTGTCACATTGCTCAGAAACCATACATTCAGGGTTTGGCTCTGACTTGTGTTTTCCAGATTCTTGTAGCCTTATTTTATGAGGGGATAGTTTGCTTTGATATGAAATAAATTACCCTTAGAGGAAGGTACCACTTACCACAGTTTTTAACAACTGATCCTTGTAAGGCCATGAATATTTGTTGACTAAGCAGGATTTCTAAATGATAATGACTTCTGTCATAATAAAAGTCTTCAATAATATACCCTAGACCACATAAAAGAATAGAAAATACAAATCATTTTCATTTCATGTGTTTTTGATACGGATATAGTAAAACCTAGCCTCTGATTAATTCAGAAGAGATAATGGCAACAAGTATAAAAAGCAAGTTCTAAATAGCACATGACCAAATTGTCTTGCATCCAAACATGATTCCAAATGGTTTAATTCTGGTGAGAAAAACAGTTAGCACATGGTCTCCTTATAAAATTATAAGCTCAGAAGTTTTTAACAAAAGGAAGTAGTTGCAACACAAGCCTTAATCATGAGTCTCATTACCAATGTATGTTACAGAACACAAAACTATAAATAAACTTAGAAAATAATTTCACAGATTAAGGGAAGAGTCCATCAAATCCTATTAAACCCAAGTACTTGGATATAAGTTTCAGCTACTGTAGTCCATGATTCATAGATTGGCAAGGAGTAGAAGGATGTAGCAGTGAAAGAATTGTCATCCAAGCATCTTTTCCCAGACAGTGTCAAAGACAAAATAACAAGGTTTATGGTCTCCTACTTATAAGAAGTACTAGTCAAAGTTTCTTCTAAGTGTAAACAAAACAGGTCTAAATCACCTTTCTTAGGTGACCAACAACTTTGGAAAAGAAAAAAAAAAAAAAAACCAGAAAGAAAAAAGAAAAAAAAAAGGAAGGGAAAAAATAAAGACTTTTAACAGCTTCCTGAACAATCTTTTAAGGACAGGTTACATCCTAGGTAAGTAGTTGCAATGGCCTAGCTAAGCAATCCAACATTTGCAGTTAATATTACTATATTAACAAAAAATAAAGGGATTGGGTTCCTACCACTCCCTGCACACTGACCTGCTCTCCTACTATAAGTGTTTTTGAAGAGCAATTATGATCTAAAGAAACATTTCGTTCTGGAATGAACTCTATTCACAGTGAAACATGCCTGAATTTTACAGATCTCCACCAAAAAAAAAGTTTTTTTGTGAATAGTTGGTGAAAGAAGCCTAAGGAAAATGTGTACCTAATCCTATTAACTGACTTAATTTAGAATTATTAAAAGCCTTGATACACAGGATTTAACACAATCTTTCTAGCAGGGTGTGATGTAATCTATTTTTGTTCCTCAGCTAGCAGATGGCTTACCTTTAAGTAATTTCCAATATGTTAGGAGATCAAAAGCCATCCTTATGCCATGGAGGCAGTAATCGTTTCTCTCTGCTGGGGGTTGCTTGGTACTGTGGTGGGGATATGCAAAAGCTGCTGGCATTTCCAAGCATAGAAGGCCGACATTTCTTCAGACTTTGAAGTTAATAATCCTTCAGAAGTTGAAAAACTGAGAGATTTTCAAACCCCTTTTAATGTTCTATATGCCATGTGCTAAAGTAAATATCTGTAAGTAATCACAGTGGGCTGGTGTGAGGCAGGCTGTGCTCAGGAGTGGGAGTGTGCTGGGCTCTCTGTCCTGCTGTGGCAGCACCACTCTGCCTGCTGAGGGTCTGCCTGGGGGGCACAGTCACCCTGGGGGCCCCACATCAGCTTAGTGCCACCAAAATGCCCACTGTCACCCTGGGGGCCCCACATCAGCTCAGTGCCACCAAAATGCCCACTGTCACCCTGGGGGCCCCACATCAGCTCAGTGCCACCAAAATGCCCACTGTCACCCTGGGGGCCCCACATCAGCTCACTGCACACCAAAATGCCCACTGTCACCCTGGGGGCCCCACATCAGCTCACTGCACACCAAAATGCCCACTGTCACCCTGGGGGCCCCACATCACCTCAGTGCCACCAAAATGCCCACTGTCACCCTGGGGGCCCCACATCAGCTCACTGCACACCAGAATGCCCACTCTCACCCTGAGGGCCCCACATCAGCTCACTGCACTCCAAAATGCCCACTGTAGCTGGACCTGGAATGCCAGAGCAGCCCTGCACACATCCTCAGAGCATCCCTGGGCTGGGCTGTCCTGTGTCCAGTCCCTGCTTGTGGAACTTGTGGAAGCACCGTGCCACAGGTTCACTCTGAGGGCTTCCTCTCTGCAGGCAGAGATGTTTGGTGTTCTTGCAAACAGGACAGCCAGCCCTAAAATGCTGTTAGCATTTGGGTTTAGACAGCAAAGAGGAGGTGATCAGGATTGCTCACAACAGGTCACTGCACAGCTTTCAAAGCAGATACTTAAAATTGCCTGGTATCTATCCCTATATCAACCTCAGAGAGTTATTTCTGTAGAGATAGTTTTAAATCCCTCTTGGGTTCACTGTGCTCTAGCCATGACAAAAACACCATCCTACCTGCTAAGAAGAGCACCCACCCACCAAGGAGCAGTGAAAATCCCAGACACTTCTTTTGGAGCAGGAGGCCCAGACATTTTCAATAAAGAATGTCAGGTCTTCCAAAAATTTGTCTACTGGGCACACTTCTGGCTTCTGATCACGTTATGTTTATCTGCTAATCACAGTTTTTGATCTTCTTTAATTAAAAATAGCAGTTGACATTACAGTTACTCTCTCAATATGATTCAGTGGTTGGAAATTTCAAATCAACTTCTTCTATGGACAAATCGTGCAAAAATTTGTACTCAGAAATAATAATGACTAATAATAATAATAATGACTAATAATAATAATTAGGGTCTGTATTTAGGTATTGCTAATACTGACTCATTATAATATTTACATAATTTAAATCAACTCTGAAATTAAGTTAACCTATACAAAGGCCTAAGATTACAGAAATAACTTCTGACCATTTCATATTAAATTAAAACCAATACTTCAGTTAAGTATATTTATTCTTGAAATTTTAAGAAAGTCCCACTACTCAGGAGTAAGATTTCAATGACTGAACACCTGAAAAAATGTTTGCTTTTGCCAGCTGGAGCTTCTCCACAGGTGCAGAGAAGGTTTTTGTTGGATTTGGATTTATTCAAGACACTCGTTCAAGCTGAAAAACTGATCACATACTAAAAAAACAGGAAAGCTTGTTTTTTACTTTCAATCTATGAATAAAAATTGGGTGATTGAGACTCGGATCTATCAGTTTAAACTCTTAAAAAGTAGAATGTTGAGAAAGCCTACGGGGCATTAAGAAAATGCAGACTGTGCTACCATAGTTGATTTTAACACAGTTTGATAACAAAAATCATAAGTTTCCAGAACATTCTAAATACCAAGAAATACTTTTACAGCAGTTTCCTGCAAGCACCCAAAACCAATTTATAGCCTACTCTTGCACCAAAGAGCATTCATCTGGTTGATAGGGAGTATCATATACTGTTTTATGTGCATAAGACAATGCAAAAAACCACCAACCGTGTAAGATGCTCATTATGCCATAATATCATCACAAAAATTATGCATCAGACACACCCACAGCACTGCAGATATTGCCTGGGTGGTCTGAGGTGCCCACCAAAACCACCTGGAGGTCACGGCTGATGTGTGCCTGCCTGGGGAGGCAGCTGGGTGCCCTTGCCAGGCGCAGGGAGCAGAGCCTGCTGCAGGCTAGAGTGGGGCAGTGCTGGGCACAGGGACAGCCCGGGCTGCCCATCCTGCTATGAGTAGAAAATCTGCCCATTTTTTTTAAAAGTTGCAGAGTTAACAGGTTGGGCTAGTTGCTGCCAGGGTGGAGTTCTAACTGTTTGTTACTGTAATCACCTCTCATTTTTGTTAACTATCTGTCATTGAGGGTTAAGAATTCCCCTTTTTGTTAAATGGCTCCCGGCTGCTGGAGGATGGCATTCAGAAGGTGAAGAGGAGGGGACATCGAATGGAATGCAAATTAAATCGGATCCAGCATGCAACAGAAGAAAGCTCTCACCAAACCTAGCCAAAAACCCCTAAAAACAATGAGCCAACACAAAACTGATGAATCAAAGTGATGTCTAGACATGAGGAACAGAACCTAGTATCCACTAAGACCATTCTTACCCCTCACCCTAAACTCAGATGTCAGCTAGACAGCTAGACAGAGGACCTCGAATGTTGAACCAAAAAGCAGGGACTCTTGATGCTCTCCTGAGAACGGAGGCCCAGCTCTGCCCACAGACTCGTGGATAAAGCTGCGCTCTTCCTCCTCCTCTGACTCGCTCCTGGGAGCAGTGGCAGCATGAGCACGGACCTGCTGGTTCTCTCCACCCGAGCTGATCACTTTTAATAAAAGCATTAAAAAGGAGAAAGGTCTCCTGCCCGGGTTTATTTCAATCCCAGCCCACACTGGGATGGAGGGGCAGGAGCAGGGCTGCCTCAGTCCCGTGGCTGGGGCAGAGCTGTGGCTGCCGTGGCTGTACCCCCGGTGCACGGCGGATCAGGAGGGCTCATTAGCTGCTCTCTGCCGAATTCAAGCAAGTGCAGAAGCCTTTTTTCACTGTTTAACTCCCCCAGCAGGAGAACTGACTCAAAGAAAGGTTAGGGCATGACCACATCAGGGTTCTGTAGTGAAAAGAAAGGAATTATACTGAAAGCATGACCGGGAGCATCGCCTTGGTCCAATTTACTTCTGCCAAGGTTGCAGTGAATGAGGCAACAGTTCCAATGTATTCACAGGCTCAGGAATCGACTCCGTTTGTCCAAGCATGAATGCAGGGAATATCAAATATATCTGGGTTAGGGCTCAGCAACTGATTGCTGGGAATGGGAAAGAAGTGTTGCCAAGGATACTCTTTATTTGCAATCGAAAAAAGCCCCTCATAAATAGTCTACTATTTGGGGCATATGGTAAAAGTCTGGTTTATCTGGGAAAACTAGAGATTAAGACATAACAAAATAGAAGTTGCTGATAACCATTTTTTAAAAATCATTGTTGCAGTAAGAACAGGGTCCTTACATCTTGCAACAGTGTCAGCTGGAGAAGCACAGTCCCCTTAGTCAGGAGCCTGGAGTTCTCACCCCATAGCCTGGGGAAGCCTAGAGAAAAACAGTGGGCTCAGCTGTAGCTAATCCTGTCCTTTTTCTTCCTGGCTTCTTTTCCTGAGACAGTAATTCCCTGTGCATGATTTACCCACCTTCTCCAGGACTTCTGCAGCTGGAGTGTCTGTGCACCACCATCCCTTGCAAACCTTCTCTACCTGCCCCCCAGTGCATAAGGATTTGTGATACCCTGTTTTCAGGTGATCTGGGTGTATCCTCCTACCCAGCTGCTGCTTCTCTCCCTATGTGGTCTCATCTGTTTGCTTGTCTTTTACTCACTCATTCTTCATACACATCAGTAATTTTTGTCCAATGCTGTTCACCTGTCAGTCTTCAGAGCTGAAAAACTATCTGGTTTATCCTTATTTTTAAGTTAGGAAACTGAGGCTCAGAGCAGGAATATGATTTATTTAATGTAAACAAGGATTATGGTGCTTTAGTCAGTAACCTCTACTTCCTCCCTAAGGTCTCCACTTTTATTAAAATAAGCCTTTACTTTGACTTCAGTATCATTCTTATTAATGAGAAACCTACTCTTAGGGGAAAGCTAGAATTAACTTTTGGTCTCACTGGTCAATGCTCATAAAAATGAAATCTTTTCATTCAGGTGGAATCTAACTACAGGTTTGAGCAAATAATAATGTGCTGTGTGACCACAGAAGGAAAAACAGTCAGCCATCCCACCCTAGGAAGACAGCCTTGTATAATCAGGGGAAATCAAGTAAGATTGTCTTTGCTGGCACATGTCCTGCAGGAATATCTAGTGCATAGCAGTCCCTTTCAGGCATGGCAACATGGGAAATCAAAAATCTAAGTTAGCAATAGGTGTCTGAAGAGGAGTATGAATCTTGTAGCCATTAAAATAGAAAGGAAAATCTTCTCTCTGATTTGCACTTGCATTTCTATTGGGTATTCTGTACTCTTTCCATTAGCTAAGATGGACTGGATGCCCAAAGGAAATAAACTGAGTCCACAGTAGGCTGTAAACAGGGAATAGCCAGGATCCATGCCAATTTAAAAAATGAGCACGTCCTCAGGTTTGTAGCTCAGTGTCTAGGATTCAAATCCCTGTCTGAGCACACATTTGCAAAATACAGACACCTTAGCAATGCTTCCCAGGTATATTTGCTGCCTGAAATATGAGCTCAGGAGGAAATTCAAGCTGGCATATTAGCAAAAGCAGAAGACACCAGTTTCCTCCAAGCACAGCTCAGGGAACAGTTATGCATAAAAAACTCTCTGATACATAATCCAGTGCAGGCCAATGGTACACAATCCATCCCATCCCATGGTGTCTGGACCTAAAGGGCTTGTCAAAATGAATATGGAATGACTACTATGTGTCTGTATATGTAGGAAAAAAGGCATAGCATAGCAGTGACTGCACAGCACTTTCTATATTCCTACTGTGTACCAGGCAAAGATTTTTCAGTTCATGCATCATTCACAACTTGCTACAGGGATTTCACAAAGCCAGTACATATCCTTTACACAAAGAAAAGAGAAAAGGGGGAAGGGGGGGGGGGGGGGGCAGCGAAAGAATTTAGAAAATAAAAAATTCTGAAAGTATATCTGCTGGATGAGTAGTTAGTGTTGGGGACACTAACAATACACAAAGCTTAGCAAGAAGCAAAATATATAAGTAAACAATGAGATCAACCCTACCCTGTCCAAGGCACTGAGAAGCAGAGAGTTACCTCTGATATCATGGTGTATCTTCTCAGAGTAGAGAGAGTGAGCAACTGCCAAAGTGTTTTCTTCTTCTTTCCCCATCAAGTATTTGCACCATACCACAGGAGAGGGAAAGGAAGAGAAGACTGAATACAAGAAACTGTATGGGGGAAATCAACTCTCTCAGCTCCAGCAATTTGTGACATAAATGTCTCATCTCAAATTCTTATTGAGGCTCTTTTAAAGCACATAGGAGGAGAGAGGCTCTTCCAAGGACCATATCTTTCTTCTCTGTACAGAGGGGTACACAGGTGGACAGTGGATAAGCACTATCACATTTCATCTTTAGACAGGACACCCACCTTCTTGACCAGGTCAACAGCAAAATCTCTCTTGCTGAAAAATTCTCATCTTTTCAGCAGAATAGCATCTGTGTGGAGCAGGCAGGGTCATCTACAATGTTCTTATTCACTACTGGTTACATATGGACAGAGAAACAAAGGGAGAAAGTCCTTTGTAGTAAAAGCAATCCAGAAGGCAAATTTGCAGCTAGGAGGTTTGAATTCAGTGGCAAGACAGACCAGAATAATACAGATCTGGATAATAATTTATAGTTAGACCCTTTTTTGGGATTGAAACAACAAAATGAAGGAATTCTTTGGTGCAAACAATCTGCGAAGCAGACACAGTGCTATGAAGAGAAGATGCACCAAAATCTTTTTACCCCCAGTTCCCTCCAAATTTTGTTAAGAAATTACAATAATATCCAGTATCATTAAGGGCTACAGTTATTGCCTGATGTTGTGTTCCTTGAGGCACCATCCTAAATCCACTATTTAAGTAAAATAAGCTAAAGAGAAAATTTTGAAGGGCTTCATATAGCATTTATATCACCATGGGTTCTCTGCCATAAGCAGTGGTTAAAAAGTAGTTTATAGTTACTATATTACACACAAGGCAGTACTACAGCATAGTGCCAAGCCCAGATCTAATCTAGAAATGTGTTTTAACTCTGAAATGAATACTGTAATGCAGACTGCCTGCTAGTTCAGTTCCAACCATATTTTATCTCCTGGGGTTCTGAGCTGATTGTAGCAGAAAAAGGTGCCAAGACAGTCTCTTGATATTAAAATATATGGGTTACATATGCACCAAGTTTTATATGCAGTTTAGACTTAAATATCAACAGCACAAGGCAAGTTGGGATGTAAACTGTTTTCAGATGTGTCTATAGGCTTGAGTGGAAAAGAAAATATTAATGGCATTCAAACTGATGGCAGGCAGGATCCAGAAGGTGAGCTACAAAGTTCTGAAGGGGAGCTGCTGTGTTTCTCAAAAGCCATAACCTTGACATTGAGGTTAGCTCTATTTCTCCCTTACACAGCAACGTGTTGCATTATGGCTGTCTAAATATTCCTGGAAGCCTTTCAGAGATTTTGTGACCCAGATGTGGATTATGTGTAACACTAACTATGTACATGCTGGAGATGATTACGCTGGGAGCTTTCAGATTCCATTCTGCACGTGTAGCACTGAAAAGAAACTTGACTTGTATTTATGAAATTCCTTTTGACCATAAGAAAAACAGAAGGAAACTGCCTTTGGAGACTTCCATAATGGGAAACAGGAAACAGGGCTGTGGAGTGGAAAGTTTGCAGCACAGGAAAAACAATGGACTATATAAACATAAGTGCCATTATCAGATACTCTGCAATGGCCTTGCAATAGGTCTAAAGTTGAAAATACACAGCAGTTTGTGTTTTCACTCAGATCTAAAGATTTCTTTATGGGCTATTCTGGTTCCTGTTGAACTCAAGTGGTGTTTTGATACTGACAAATGGGCATAGGTTAAAACATAGGGATAATGGTTTAAAAAAGACACTATTTATGACAGTTTTCAGCATCTTGACTCATTTTTGCTCCTTGTTTTTCATATCTTCACAGGCAAAGCAGTGCAATCCAAACTGTTATTGCAAAGATTTCTCTGGTAGCAATTCAAGGAGTTTTAATGATAGCATCCAAATATCAAAACCAGGATCCTTGCCTTTCAAAGCTCCCTCCATGACTTTAATTTCTTTACAGGACTGATAAAAGGCCAATTTTTTCATGAGCACTAGTGACTTTGTTCTAAGGACTGTACTATATCTTCTCGTTTAGACCTCAGTCAAGGACCCTTTTCCAAGGTTTCCCTCAAAAGAGGAGAACACAGAGTATGCCACAATCTGGCTGCCTGATGCTTGACTACAGAGGAAGAATTTGATTATTTATTTGGAATATTTCTACAGTACATCAGAGGTCAGTGATGGTAGATATTCTGGTCACAGGTCCTATTTAAAACAATTTAAAACCAGTCACCAGTTTCTAGGGATCAGAGCCTCTTTGGCTCTCAGGGAAAAACAAAGCAATCTGCAGACAGCTTATGCTACATTACATTTGTACTTTATAGTCTACGTTGCAGCAAAATACTCTAGAACAGAAAGGAACCCAGCCAGAAGCTGCCCTGTTTTAAACTCAAGATTAAAAGAGTTTTACAGATTCATTTTATCACCTGTCATCCTACTAAAATAGCTTTCTAGCTCCTTTGTACTGATGATAAAGGCTCTAAGACACAAAAGTTTTATCCTTGTTCCACAGGTTTTGTGGTACCGCAAATGGGAAAGGAAAGGTCTCTGATTAAATATAAATGTTGATATTGATGTGGCCACTAGTGCTGTTAACAGCAATGGAACCAATGCATGCATCATTTCAAAGTTTTGAAAGCATTCCTTATAAAATGCCTGTTTCCCTGTGCTGCTTGTAAATTGAGACTATCTTGGGCAAATGCTGTAAACACCAGATTTAGGTCAGACAAATTCCACCCTTCACTTTCCCTTGTCAAGTGCATCCTAAAACACAAGAGGGTCACTTGCATGGTTTCATGGCTTTACGTTGAAAAATGTTGAATCCAGCTCAGCCTTCTCTGTAGCACTGGCTGTTTTCTACAGAGACAGGGAGGCTGAAGATGGAGCAGGACAGGACAAGTTCTCTTATGCACCTGCTGCAGCTGCAGAAGGTATTTGAGAAAGAATAGATTCTTCTCCAGGTGGGATATCCACAGCCTGGGCTTTCCCTGCCTTCAGTAACAGAGTAAAGTGGAGTCTGTTGCATGCTCCTTCCTCTCAGACTCTGCATGACTGCCACAGTGAGAACTGGATATTGCTGTTGGAGTCTCTATACTGATTAAGACCTGGTGAGAGAGTCTGTGTTATTGATTAGACATACTGAATGTATAACTTCTCTTTTATCTTTAGAGATACTTTACAGGTCTTTTGTTATTCCTGTGTTTAAAATCACATACTTGGTATATATCAATATCTTCCACTTTGCTACAGCCAACACCAAAAGTTTTTAAAAAGTCTCTTTTGCCTCAAGAATCAGAAATTAAATATTTTTATGCCCTCTAGAAAATTATCTCTTTCATCTCAAAGCAACTTCACTGGCAATGTTTGGATATGATAATCGGATTACAACCATGTTGAAAGATACACCCTCAAGTGAATGAGTAATGTAATTTCTGTGTAGCACAAAAGATATTTTCCCAAAATGGTACCAACCACTCTGGATGATCTCTACTATCTTTAAATAATGTGATTCAATCAAAGCTGGTTGGTTTAATAAGAACAAGAGTGAATTAGTTAAGCAGAATGAAAAAATAATTGTTTATCATACAAATATTAAGTTTGTTCTTTCACCCTACCCTTACTCACAGGGTGTTTCATCCATGCCTGGGAACTGACTTCCAGTGTCCCCTGGGTATCCTCTGCCTTGGTGGCCACCCCCAGACTGGAGGTCTCTGCTGAAGGAGGTTCTGTTTTCCCTGGCTCAGCTAGTAGGGTTTCCACTCTCTGTGCCTGGGAAAAGGTCTTTTATCTGTGATGCTCAGTCACACTGAGGCTCAGGGTTGATCAAAAATCCTCTTCCTGGCTTCTATTTTCAGTTTCTTTCTTTTTCAGTCTGTGCAAATGAGGAACTGATTGGTTATGTGAAGAGAGAACAGACAAAAAGGGCATCTGCCCTTTGGGTCACCCCTTACTCCACACTGTTCTGGATGGTTCTCCCAAAATAGTGGTTGAAAAGAGATGATTATGCTGTGCATAATCACACAGACAAGGGTTTCAATTTGTCAGAGTATTCTCTGCATTTTCTAGTTCTGCAGTTCTGTGGAGGTTTTCCTAAATGAGCTGTGGCTGAGGGAAGTACAAAAATTAACTGCCTCTCTTCAGGATATAAGGTGTGAAATTAAAGCCATCAGAAAGAGGAAGCCACGCTTACAACAACCAAAGGCTCAACTTCTGTCAGCTCAGCACAGAGCTCTCCCCACCATTGTCTGCCCTTGGAATTAGATTCCAGTTGCGTTTTCTGAAGTATCTCATTGACTACAGCTTAAATTTTCCTTGTGTATGATTTGAAAAGCCTGGCTATACTTTCTGTTCACCCCAGCCACATCATTTTCAGTGACTCCTTTATTCTGGAATTAATGACAGAGCATACTTTGTGGTCCTGTTGTACAGATCCTAGGAACAACTGACTTCAGACTGCTGTAGTCATTGAGAAGAGATAGGACCTCCACAGCATAATTCATCTTTCCTGTCTTAAACAGCTGGCTTAGGATGGAACAAATCACCCTCTGGAAGGGTCTGTCTCTCCCCATTGACAATTAAGAGACACTAATGAGTGGCAGAGAATAACCACCTAACTTCAGAGATATGAAATCCTGGAAACAGAAAAGAAGGACTTACAAACACTGTGGAATGGAGATATGATCAAAGGAAATGCAATTGAAGAAAAAAAACCAAAAAGAAAAAAAAATGGGGAAATTTAGTGACTACAAGAAAATGGACTGGGAGGAAATGAGGTGCAGTGCAAAGGACCAAAACAGGCCAAAACTAACCTCACAGATGTTGCAAAATCAGGAGAACAAATCAAGGAGAAAGACACAACTTTGAGGGGAAGATATGAGGGACGTGGCATCAATACTGAAAAAAACCCAAACTTGGCCATACTCAAAGCCATCAAAAGGCGTGGGATGCCATCAAGTGCAGGGGCATGCACCAAAGCTTGTCCAGTTCATCCCCATTGAAATAGCAAGATTTTGTTTCCCTTCACCTTTCAGGGGAAGATATGAGATGAAAGCCAATGGACCTCATCATAAACAGCAAAGTGAACAATGCGCTTGGGCTGCATTCCCTAATTGGAAGGGGACTCCAGACAAATGCTAGCATTCACAAACTTTGTGTCTTCAAAGAAAAGCTGATTTTCTTAAGGACTGAAGAAAAATGTTATTGAAATGCTACTTTGTTAATACCTTAGAAGTAGAAAGAAAGAAATATCCTAGGGACAACATTAAATACAAGCTGGTAGCTGCAAGCAGGAGAAACCCCAAGCTATACCTCTTGACTTTTAAGGTGACTTTAATTTGCATGGTAGGATTATGTTAGAAATAAGATAATATTTTGGAACTCTTTATGAAATCAGCAGCAGAACAAAAATCAAGGTAATCAAACCTTTCATTTCAGAGCATAAATTATTCAGAGCATAAACATCTGGCATCCTCCACCCAGCTGGAACCCAGGATAAGATTGCATTCCTTTCCTAGAAGTGGCTGGATCATGTGTGCAACTTGGTACCCTGTGAGAGATATGGTGAGAGAACTTAAAATAGGGCTTCTGGTCAGTGGCATAACTGCTGCTTCTTTATGCTGAAGTACAAGTCCAAAGCGTGGTAAGAAGTCTTATGAAATTTATTCCAAAAATGGACTTGTTAGCCACAGAAGAATGCCTCCCAGAAAATCTTACTTTGTTCCTTCTGCCCATCTGACCAGAAAAACAACTTGTTCCACAAACAATTTATAAAAAGAAACACTGAAAACTTATGAAAAATTTTCAAGAAAATTAAAATGAGGATAAATAAACTTAGAAAAAAAATTCTCTACCTCTGTGTGCAAGGTGCTTTTATATTTAAAGTTGTGAACTTCTCACAGTGAAAAACAAATGACAGAATAACATGTTTGTAATGTGTTGCACAGATTTGCTTCTAGCACCATTACTTGATTTTTAATTTTTCTGCTTTTAAACTAACCATTACTGCAAGGACGTCAGTACAGCTCATCTTTCTTATCCAATGGGAGGACTGGCAAAGTTGAGGGAAAGGGTGATTTGGAGACCAGGTGGTGATGCTGCAAGTGAGCTCATTCTTAGTGTTCAATGCTACTTAGACACACAACTTTTACCTGTTCTGGGCCAGAAAGGTTGTGCATGTATGCAGGAATAAGAGATGACTTAGAGACAACAAATGTTGCAGAATAATTCATGCTAGGAAAACACTGGAGAAGGAAAATACCCAAAAACTCACTATTTTAAAGTCACACTTGTTTTTAGAAAATAAAATTTGTAGTGAGTGATGTCTTACAGTGATTAGCTTAGTCACTCTTTATAGCATGATAAAATGCTTTTTAATGATGAGTTTTCCATCCCTCATCCCTGAATATTTCCTTCATTCCTGAATATCTGGAGTGACTGGAGTCCCTGTTGTCTCGAAAGAGCACTTTACATTTAGCAGTATTTTACATGCTGTCCTCATCAACTGAAGCCCTAATAAAGCCATCAGCTCCTCACATAGGTGAATTTGTTTTTTAGACTCATTGACACAAAGGGTCAGTGCTGTTGCTTTTAGATTATCACTGTCTTGAATTACTTTTAGATTATTACTGTCTTGAGACAATGCATAAGGCAAACTGCACTGCAAATGGATGCATGTATTTAGCAGCTACCTTATTTGTTAAACAGAAATTAGATGTTCAGAGTGCACAGACTGAGCTAGGCACTGGAAATATCATCAAGGAAGTGCAGAAGCTAGATGCATAAGTAAAGTCTTCTGGATTGTCCATAACATAATTGGCACTGTCACTACCTCTGTTCTTTTTAGGTATATCCAATTGCTTGAAACTGCGCATATTTGGGGTTTTTTCATGGAACCATATTTTCTCACCTCCACCCCCAATCAACAGTGGCTATTTAAAGCAAGAAGAAATACTTCTGTGTTTTTGGCTGGAGTCACTGTTGCCCCACTGAGCATCACAGGAGGCACCAGGGCCATGCTGTGCCCAGGGCAGCTCTCTGCTGCAGAGCTTCTCTCTGCAAACTGACCCCAAAGAGGCTGTTCTTCTATCAAAGAACTGAAGCAACAGGTGTAGTATCAAAGATGACAAGCCTTTACCACCTTCATCTCTGAGAAAAGCAGCAGCATAATGAAGATAAATAGGAATTTTAGAGACAGGTAATCACATGATAACAGATCCTTGTTATTTAATACCACCAGAGCTATTTCGAATAGTGTTAGGACTTGTCTGTGCCCACCAGGATCAAGTTCTGCTAATCAGTGATCTGTGAATGTGCATGGTTCATTAGGGCCCTGAGAACAGCTGTCCGTGTCCGCTCAGGATCAGATTACAGGATATCATTAACCTGGATTCTATATCCGCTTCAAAGCTTTTGTTACAACTAACTCATAATTCTTTTTCTTCTTTTTTTTTCAAATTCTCCTGGAAACCAGGAGAGTTAAAGACTAAGGTTTCTGTTTTACCTGCTTCTGTTCAGTATCATTTTAACATACATACGAAAGAAAGCTGTAAATATAATGTTCATTGTAACTAGTGCAATAAAATACAGAATAGTTTCATTCCTCATACGCATGTCTGTGCTCAAGCTTTACAGCTGAATCGTTTCAGAGGAACTACTTAAATCTACTCTAATCTCCTACTGCCTGTAAAATATGTAAAAATGCATGTATAAAAAAACCACATTGTATATTTCAGAGTAAGCTTTCCAGTTTACTTCAGTAACTTTTATCTGATAAAATAATGCATTGGTCTGGCTATTACTGCATGACTTAAGAATAGTTCCGGAAACATAAGGCTGAACAGCTCCTTCCCATGAACTGTATACTCTAATTATGGTATGAGTTGCTTGATTTTAAATGTTTCCCACTACAATAAGAAATTTATAGGGCATTTCTACATTTTTATGTTGAAAAAAAAGGTGGTGCTATTTTACTTCCTTTTTTTTGAGGCAATTTGCTTCTTTCTACTTTTTCTTCTTTCTTAATTCTAAAAGGGATTCAATAATTCAAAGAAGATGGATTCAAAATTGATGTCATTGGGAGCTGGAATAAAAATCAATCAACATATTAATAGCTGAATTTTATTCAATTATCATGACTATTATTCTCCCAGAGCATCTAAACACTTCTAAACTAGATTAATGAATCATTTAGGCAAATAACGATACCCAAATTCAGTAGTCATTATGAATAATTACACTAGCAAAAAGGCAGAAAATAGTACTCTAACAGAGCCATTGCTGTCTACAGCAAGTGTGAGTTTATAATATCCTGTTCTACTCATGTCAGCCATTAGGCAATTACTGATTAATAGAGTTGTTATTAGACACTAGGCCTGATTGTTCACTGCTGTTCTTATATGCAGATTTCTTACACTGAATATATTCAAAATCTACTTAATTCTGTACATAGAATAGGATTAGGTTCCTAAAACAGCTGGAACAGTTTATAAAATAGTATAAAATGTATAAAAAAGTAAGTTTATAAACTAGAACAGTTTATAAAATAGTAAGATTAATTAATTTTCATTAATAAAATATTAATGCAAACTTCAAATATCTGGATACAGTATGATGTTTAAGCTGAGGCTCTGGGGCAAAAAAGGGTTTCTGAAAGAAACTTTGTGGATACTGTGGCCAAAAATCCATCTCTTGTAACAGGACCTACTGAAAATCCAGATTTGATGTATGCCAGATATTTGGGTAGCATCCCAGATGGAGTGGCTCTGAAGTGAGGCTGTCAATCCATACCTAGACACCAGAGCAAATTGATCAGTTCCCTCCAGGAGAGGTTTGTAACCCATCAGCAAGAGGGGTGGGACTGGTCCCCTCATCATTAAATAAACATTCTTCCTCTGAGTCCCTCAACATACTCTAATGGAGTCATGCTTTACAATTAAAAAAGCCCCACATTTTTCAAACCATTTACATAGAAACAAAGGCTGCCTGAAACAAAACAATACAACCATGGAGCTTTGAGGTCTCATTTATAGAGCCCAGTTCTGTTTCAGGGTCTTGATTGTCTCTTGTTTTTTCTGAAAAAACTTTTCCATAGGGATGACTTTAGATTGTGATAGTAGGACATTGAAGCCTGAAAATTTTGGCCATACCATTTAGCTTTCTGTAGCCTGAGTCCATAAATGTTAAAGCTCCTGCTCTGGCATGGATGCTTAATAATATAAGTGAGCAGAATTAAACACAGTTGTGTATGCTGTGCCCTTAAACCTCTGGCTGTGAAAATGTGTTCATTTTTGCTCTGTATAAATGATGTGCCATATACATTTTCTTAGCAAAAGACAGGGAAAATAATACTCAGATTTTAAACAATTTCAGATGATTTTTGCTTAGAAGAAAAGTGCATTTGTCTTTAAAAAAAGGAAGGTGCTGAGGACTGCCTTTGACAGAAACAGCTTCATGGGAACTCTCAGATGCTGACACGCTGACCCTCAGAGCTTGGCTGCAGGTACTAAAAGCCCCATTTGAATGTTCCCCTCTAAGCATTCATGCTTGCAAGCAGCTGAAATGCCCCTCGGGGCCGCCAGCACAATCTGGCAGGACAACAGACCATCCCTAAAACAACCAAGAGGGATGTTTGGGTTGTTTTGGGGATGTTTGGGTGGTCCTGGGCTGGCAGGGTCCAGGGATAACAGGGTGGGGAACCCCCACTCGTCCTGGGACACTGGCCACTGGAAAAAAAAAAACGGCAGGTGGGATTTTTCTGGTCAGTTGCTGGATCTTGCAGATTGCTCAGCTTCCTGATGATATCCTAGTAGGAAAAACTTTTTGGCAAAATTTTCTTTTTGTTGTTAACAGTCTGCCAGCCCACAATGCCAATTTAGACTGAGCAAAAAAATTAAGCTGAAACCAATTTATCACTGGAGTATTATATTAAAGCAAAACAAAAAAAACATCATTGGTAGGCAAATTAGTTTAGTTACAATGGCCTGCAGGTACTGCAGAGCTGGAAGGCTTGTGGCTTGGGTTGGGATGGCTTTCTCCCAGCTGGAAATGTTGCCACAACAACGGGAAGAGGATTGTGAGTCGTGTTCTATGAAACAAACTTCCATTCTGGTTGTAATAGCTCCACACAGAGCACAGACAACACACAGAGCCAGAAGGGCAGCCTGGGCAGAGGTTTGGGCACTTCTGAGCTGAGTGGAGGCACATGCAAGCTGTGTGAGTGAAGCAACCAACAGACATCTCTAAGTATTTGTCAGCATGACTGGAGAAACCCCATCTCCCCTGCCTGTCTAGAGGTTATCTCCCTAGAGTTAGAAGCTGTAAAGGTTGTGTGTGACATTTGCATGCCAGCCATCGGGGTGAAAGGTCCCATACTGTTAAAGCCATAGCACTGAAATTGCTGGCTGAGCTGTATCATGGCTGTAAAATTGGGTAAGCAATAAAAAGTAAGATCCATGACTCCTTTATTTATTCATGAATCATTGCTTAGCACTAATAATGCTTATTAATGAAAAAGTATAATATCAAGCCATCTGGTAAGAAAAGGTATGTTTCAAAGGATTAATAAACTACAAATTATTCCTCTGAAACAAAATACAACACATGAGGTACTGATGGTTTTTCACAAAAGATTCATTATTTAGCCCTGTTCAATGGCTGCTATTGAAATTCTGGCAGGACCTCAGTTTTCTTTTGCAACACTGGGGAAGAATTAATGTTGGAATCTGCTGGCAGAACAAATCACACCAATGCACTTGATGTATTTTTCAAAAGCATTCACTTTAATATAGGAATCTTTCTATCTGACATGGCTTAGTGAGTGAATGGTAATTAAAGGTAATCATTCAAATCATTTAGTGTAATTTTTTTCAAATTCTTTTTCCAACTGAATAATAGCTCTGCTGTAAAAGGGAATGTTTCTACACCAGCTTGCTTTTGATAAAGCAATAACAAGAGACATAACAAAATGCTGTGATGAAAACAAAGTCACAGCTCAGAGCCTTTTCTTACAGCTTTTGTTGCAGCTGTGCCCCAAATTATAGGACTTTTCCACACTTTTAACTCTGGCTCTAATTTACAGTAAGTAGTTTTACCATGGACATCTGGAAATATGTGATTTTTCTTTCATCATATTGATTTATATGACTGTAATTATGACTATCATGGTGTCAGGGAAAAATACTAGTTTTCCTGTTACCTGCTTGGACTTGTTATGTTGTGCAAACTCCTGTAGGGCTTTTCCCCCCAAAAAAAACCACATCTGTATCCTGGCTTCTTTATCCTGTTGTCCTGTCTGGTCTGTCCTGAGCATGCAGGAGCTGAGGCACAGAGGTACAGGCTGCCTGTGATGATAGCAGCATGGGCCACCATGGGAAGCCTGGTTGGATGAAAGCTTTAGATGTTTCTCTGTGAAAATGTAAACCCTTCCACCCCTGTGAAATCAGGGCCAAAGAAGAGAGTGGCTCCTTCAAGTTGTTCCTCTATCCATAGCATTGAGCAGATCCAAATATCCCCAGGCTCTCCAACACCTGAATTCTAGATCCAGATCTGGACACACCTTTTGAATTTTAGGCTCATTTCTGAGTAAGCAGAAGCAGTGGTACCCCAGTGATCCAACACTCACAGCTACAGTCACAGAGACATTAAAACACAGCAAAGACAACTCCCCAGTGCAGTTAAATTCCCAAAGAAGGGACTCAACCTGCTGCTTTGAAAGCAGCTAAGGAAGACTTTCAGATGTCCCTGTCCTTTGCACCAGCTTGCCAGTCATTTCTTTTCATCATTAAACTCAGCAAGGATTATTAACACAGTAACTGGCTCACCTTCACCTGTGTAACAAAATGTCCTATAACAATTGGACTGAATTCTCTGAAGATTCAGAACGGGAACAGTCTCTTCTACTGTTGACCTGTGATCTTTATTGTTCTTAAATCAAGAAAGACCATTATGAGAAAAGATTGCTCTTGGACTACTTGGGGAAACTGGTGCAGAAACTGGGGTATGCATAGAGCCTTCACTTCTGACAGGAAGCAAACCACTCTGCTGTGAGAGCAAACCATTAGAGTTTATTTGGTTTAATTGACATATTTGCATGTTTGGCATGAAAGGGCAAGATGTGGGTTAATTTTTAGTCTGTCTTCCTGTGAAAATGAGTTTCATATGGCTTTCCTGTTTCCATCAGCATACATTTTGACTGTTTGTCTTCTGGGCTTGGACATAGATCTATAGTTTGTTTGAGCTGAATAACACCTAGTCCCTGGATGAGAAAGATACTATTGCATGTAGTGAGTGAAAAGAATCTGTGAGTGTCCTCCCCCCTGTGAAATGCCACTGAATCTTGGTGTGGCACACTGACCCTTGTGAAGGGTTTATCCACTGCTCACAGAGCAGCCTGCTTCTTTGGGCAATATTTAATGCTATGTTAATAAGTTCTGCTTACAAGTCATTAGGTTCTCAAATCTCGGGAACTGGGAGCTGCTGGAGACTCATTCAGAGCCACTTGGCTCAGCAATGTCGTCCCATGGGTAGGACTTTATCACCAGGGGCATGAGCAGAAGATGCTGCTTGTGGCTTCTGTGCTCTGACAGTTTTGTGTATCAGTTGCTCCATGTCAGTTGCTGATACATAGCCCAGTTCCTAAAGAAGCACAGCCATGGGATAATTGATCTTTGTGCCACCACTTCGGTTTCTGCCCACACATGCCTTGTCAAAACAATTTTTCAAGATGTGACATATTTCAACCAAGTTCACAACGGGGTAAATTCTCAAAGATCATTAATTCCTACAAAGTAATTTAATTGGGAAATCATCTACATTAAAATAAAAGAAAAAGAGAAACTGTTCCAGAGTCCTGACAAATTTCCTCAAGCAAGGAGTTCCCACCTTCCTAGATACCCAAGGCATGAATACTGTGGGACCTGCAATTGCTGTTCCACACTGTTTCTCTCTTCCTTACATGTGTGAAATGCATAAACTAAGTCAAAAGTGGCTGTTTAGAGTGGCTAAGGGCATCCATTAGCTTGCCAAGTATATTTATAACACACCTAAAAATGGTTACTAGGATAACTAAAATATTTATTGGCAGAATATGAGTAAAGAATTTTATAAAATGTTTGCTTCTGGACAATAAAAAGGAGGAAAGGGTGATGATTGTACTTCTGAAGGTCTGTAACCCAAAAGTTTGCTCAGTCCTAAATCCCAGCCCATTTGTAATGTTATATAAATGTCATGCATTCCATGTCTGAGTAGAAGTCAAGCTAAGGACACATGACATCTGCTCCAGATGAAAGTAATTCATGCTCACAATGTAATTCCACATATATAACAACTTCCTCAACTTTTTTTTTGCAGTTTCCAAGAAATTATTTGGGGCATATGGAGGGAATGTCAGCGTAACAGTATTGGCTTGTAAAGAAACCTTGGAATTCAAATTCCCCTTGTGAAGGTGAGGGTTAATAACTTCATTACTACTGTCTTGTGAAGAATTATCCATTTGTCACAGACACAGATAAGTGAGAGATTTTCTTATGCTGAATTGTATATTCAAAAATGTGACTTTGCTTATTTCTCTTGTGCAAAAAATTCTAGGCTTTAAGCTTCTAGGCTTTAAGTGGAAACAATGCCACAGCACTGCTCAGTCACAGTGCTCTTCATCAGCTTAGTACTTCTCAAGCACATGGAAATCCAGTCCACAGGTACAGTGCTCTGCAACAGATTTTGGCTTACCAGCCTGTTAAGGAAGCATTCCCTCACAACATACAGCCTTGCTGGGATCAGTGCCTGCATATTTTGCACCTTTTATGTTACTGCAGTAGTTAAATCTATTCAGTCTTTCCTTTGGCACCCAAGTCAGTTAATCTGGAGACATAAATTCATAAGGGCTCAATGCTCATCTAATAAAAAGGTTAGTCTCTGACCCAGTAGCATTTACTGCATCATCACTTTTCTTACAAGACATGAATTTTTCAACAGCTTGTGAAAAGTTGTGAACAGAGCCTTAATTAAAACCACATTCAGCAGAAAGGTATCTTATGTTGTGAGTGAAGGAAAGATGTGGGTAATATTAAGCAGCTGTTAAAATACACAATTAAGTCAAGCTAATTGTTATTACTGGCAGCCTCAATGACAGATGAGCAGTGAAACGCTTGACTGAACAGGCCTTTGGTCAAACAACTGATGTTGCACAGCTATTCTGCAGTAGGCTCCTGACCCCCATTGAATACAGAGATGTAATACTGACAGTCAGATAAACAATGGAATTTGTATGAGTATCAAAAGCATTGTCCTTCCTCCTGTTCTCCCTGAACACACCGGCTGCCTGAATCCAGGCCTGAGAAACCCTAATGAGGGCTCACAGGTCCGAGGGACGGGAGCCACAAAGGCACTCTGATCTCCTGACACAGATTCACAACCTCTGCCAGTAATACCCATTCAAAACCTCATGGCTGAACTGGAACGCAGCCCATTAAACAGACATTCAGTCTTGATTTTATAGATACCAGGGATAAGTTTTCTGTGTATTTTCCCAGAAGTTCTAAAGATTCTGAAAGTTTCAAAATACAGGTGACAAAACCAACATAAAACTTTCTTGTCTTCTCTTCCCAGCCTCTGGCTACTTCTGCTCACTGTGATGTTGCTCCCACACTTGTGACAGTGCAACCCTTTGTAGACCCATGCTATAAAACAGATCATTGTAATGATTAATAAAAGCCCATGGGAAACTCTCAATTTGACTTAATTACAGAAGAAACATTTTGTTAACTGCCTCTTTATAGGCTGAGGCATTACTGCAAACTTGATTTAGTCTTGTTCCACATGACTTGCAGTTACTTACATCCAGGGCATGTATAAAATGCTACCTTTCTGCTATGGGAAGGCTTTACAACCACAGGAGCTGCATTGCTCTCACTCACTCACTAAGAGAGGGAGGAAGTTTCACTGTAACTGTCAATTAACAAAATACTGAAAGGGTGAAAATCTAATATAATCATTTGAGCAGCAGGACAAGAACATGGGAGATCACTGATTTAGAGAGAAAGTTTTATGCCAAATCACAAGCAAAGTATTTCAGTTAATATCTCACTTTTCTTTTTAGTTTAGAATTGGAGGTTCTGGCACCTTCCCTTGGTGAATCTTCTCTGTTGACATCCTAGGAGCCTTTCTGAGGCTTGTAGGAACCTAAGGAAGAGTAATTTCCTTACAGTCGGCCACAGGACTATTTTTCAGTGTTTGAGCCTACCTGGGAGGCCAGGGGTTGCCAAGCAGTTCCAAAGCAAAACCAGGCCTCCTTTTTTCCTTGGAGGTCTGTGTAACTTTTGCACTTGGAGGGCTTTCATATCAGCTGATCTGGCAATCATGCCTGGAAGTAAAATGTCCAAAGGAAGCATTTTCTGCTTCAAACTCTGCTCCTTGGCCAGCATGATGACAAGGGACCTGCACTGCCTCCACAGAGCCCTGCAGTTCATCAGGAGCGCCCTTGAGCGTGTGGGGAGCAGGCTGTCTTCAGCAGCCACACCAAGACACAGGAATTTACTCTTGGAGACACTTAGCCTCTTGTCAAATTGTCTCTTTTGCACCTCCACCTTTTGTCCCCATGTCTCTGGAGGAATTTACTGCATGCACACCCCATGGCTGAAGAGATAGAAGGTGAACTTTGTGTGTTGGGGCTGAGTTAGCTCTGAAAGGTGCTCATATACATGGTGACGGGCATGTTGGAGGAACTGAATAGGACAGAATATGCTGCCAGCTCTGTTTGAAATTGCTTTCTTCCCAGTGAGGTGGTTCTGATTGTGCCTTCATCCTGTGCAAAGACATTATCATTCATTTAATGCAGCTTAAAGTGCAAAGATAAGAGTATAGTCTCTGTGTGGGGGACTCATCTAAGGCTGAAGTTCATTTCTGAACTGGTCAGCAAACGAGCAGTTACTGGAGGGAATACAAGTGAACAATGTAGACCAAGCCTGATGAGATCTATGGATGAATCATTCTCTTTTCTAATCTCTTCCTTTAAAGAAAAAATAAAGGAATAAGACTGGAAATAAAGCAGTAGTTTTTTAACAGTGTGTGCAATTAACTATTGAAACTGCTTGCTATGGATTGTCCTTCACTTGAAGGCTTTCAAACAAGGCAGAATGTCTTTCTAAAAAGGTTCAAATAGAATCAGCCTTGATGGCAGTATCCCTATGTCGTGTGAGGATTCAGGTGAGATTTCTATTACAACACTCCTGGCCTTAGACTCTCAGTTAGTTTCACTTTAGTTGCTCTCCCTCTGCATGGCAGGGAAGGGATTTCTAATTAGACAGTGAAGCAATAATGTAGTTCTTAGAGATTATACCTATACATGTATCTATATATATAGCTGCAGCTTTAGTTTTAGTTTTAGTGGTAGACTCATACAAAAAACTCCTGTATCTCTATCATGTCTTCGTCTTTACTTATGGTGATTAAATTTTTAAGATTCCAACTCCTGTGACTAAAGCCAGCACCAAGAATAGAGGGAAGGTCTTTGTTCTAAATCCACTAGGACGAAATATCAGACACAAATAAGCTCAAAAATAAAGCATCATATCAAGATGCACAGCAAGATCAGAGATTTTGATACATGTGTGTGGCTTAGGTAATGGAAGTTTGCTGGCTATCATTATCTCCCCAGCATGATCTTTTTATTTAAAAAGCAACACTTTTATGTTGCTTTTTAAATAATGACTTAGTGCTTAAACTTCAGCACTTGATGTTTTTTTGGACACCTGAAATTGCTAACAGCTGCATTGGTTGGTATGCACAGCACAGGGCCATGGAGAAGGCTTGTTCCTTGCACAATGACAGCAGGAAGGCAGGCAGGAGAGGCAGGAGGAGGCCTTACCAATACCTGTGCTTCACCATGGAGTTACTCACACAGCAATTCTCTTCTCTGCTGTTTAATAGATGAAGCATATTTGCTTTATTGTTTTTTAAATTCAAAATCATAATAATGTAAAAAAGAAAATAAGTATGAGATGAAGACTTCAGATGGCCTGCACTGGTCTGTCTTCATTATTTAAGGTAGGGTTATATTATGTTATGTGAGAACTTATCCCATAGCACTTAATTACTTGAATAACATCTGTGATAGACAACTGATTCCAAGAGAACTGAAGTGAAACCAGGGCTGTCAGTGAACCTTCCCCATGGTAATTTAGGCTACTGTTCTGGTCTCTTTCCAGTGTTATTTATGGCTGGCTAATTTGACTACCACAAAGAGAGTACATAAACCCAGCCTTTAAAAGATCTATTTCAGATAGCAGATTATCTTGGAGGTAACAGTGCTTCAACATTTTGTCAAAATAACAAGCTGGTCCTGTGGGAGGTTTGAAAATATTTCCTCCCCTTTGAGGTCTTAGTTCTGCTCAATGTGACCTGCACAGCAAACACTTTGAGACAAGGGTATAGAGTTTGAGCTTACATTTTCAATCTTACTGCAATTATAATAATTACAAGGATCTGATACTGGTCTCTGTTTTCTTTCTGAATATTAATCCTGTTCATTGTCACTTGTAAGCATTGACCAGCATTCTAAATGTGTTAATTAACTGTGATTTTATTATTAGCCATCCCAAAGAAAAGGCATAAGTCTAAGACAATTGCCTGCATCTACTTTCAAAAATCCAAATTCAGATCCCTTTTCAAAAGATCCTTATTTTGACATGTTAGGCTGAAGTACACAATGTGTGTGTCCTAGCCTTCAGGCTTATCTGGAATCTACATCTGAATAATGTTAGGCTTTCAGCCTCTACATTTAAGAAAAATTTAATGTCTCTAAAAGGTCACGATCTAACAGCAGAACTCAGAAAATAAATCAGAGCAGCTGTCACTATCATTTGGTCAGAAATGAAAACTAAAATTCCAAAAACTGAGATCTAGAAGTTGGAAATTAGATAAAAGAAAATAGAATAACAATAGAAAACAGTTTTAAAAGTGGTATGTGGGGTATTTTTAAGTGAATAAATTGTTAATGGAAATTTCCTCTTTCACAAATTGTTAAAAAATGTGGTAATTCCTTATTGGTTTTTTCCATAAACTTAGTTGGGGGTTGGGTTTGTGGAGGTGGGAGTGGGGATGTTTAGTTTTTTTAATGTTTACTGACAATTTATGACTCATAGGAAAGCCTATAGTATGCAGTAAGGTGGTATTGCACTGTTTTATCCTTGATTAGGAAAATATATTCATGTACACTTGAAAATTTCCTTACTTCAAGAAATATTATCCAAGAAAACATCACAAATGCTTTGGTCTTCTTGCATTGAGGGCAAAACTCGTAAGTTAATGCTTACAAAATGTGTCTTGGTGTTCTTAATATAATTTCTAAGGCTCAGATATTTCAAATATCCTCTCCTCAACTGCACCTCTGTTGAACTCTTTTTTTTGTTGTTTAAAAATGAAACTTCTGCTATTGCAGAGCACTTTGAACCAGAAACGCCAGCCATTTTTTGTTCCATCCTCAAGTTATTAATCTCTTTTAAAGGAAATGTTTAAATAAATGCTTATGTTTCCATTTTCTTTTTTCTGGGCTTTGTACATCCAGGAGATGTACTAATGCTGGCTACACAGAACACTTTTTCTGCAGCTCCAAAGGTCATCTGATCATCTCCATTCAAACAAGAACCAGTTACATACAGGTCCCCCCCTCCCCATCTTCTCTGGGCACAGAAACGCTAAAAAAACTTATACCCAAAGAAAAGGAGAAAAATCATTATTTACCAATGGATATGCAATGTGAAGAAATCTGATCATAAGCATATAACCACCCAGCAGACCTCAGTACAAGAAATAAGGATAATTTACCTTAAAACACATGAATGTGATTCATTAAATTTAGTTATCTACCAGGTAGGTGACTAATGTAAATTTTCCTCAGAATTCCTTGATAAGTAATGGAGAAAGATAGACACTTCCACAGTATATATCATCCTATTTCAATGTAAATGTTTATAGTAGGTGGGATGAATATCACTCTAAAGATGTATATCTTCATATAGACTCCATCCAGAGAGGCTAGATAGTTCATTTCGACTGGGCACTTAAATTGCAAATAACTAAAGGTAAGGGAGTTGGATCTTGCCCTGAATGCCTGCCTGAACAAAGAATATTTCTCAAGTTACTTAGAAAATGAATGCCACAGTGCTTAAGAGGGGCTTCTGATTACTCACAATCCTTTGTGGGCTTTGTAACCTGCTGTGCTTTGTCCAGGAACTGCTGCAGAACAGACTGTGCAGAACCCGACATAACAGGGCATCCCATGCTTGTTAGAGAGAGCAAAGCACCTGAGTGCTGGGTCTGGAGCTAACCTGGAGCTCCCAGATGGACCCAAACTAACCTAGCATGGCTCAGACCTGCTCTTAATTCTGCTCCTTTGGGGGAAGAGGACTTGTCAGCAGCAACAGCAATGCCATGGTGCTGAGCAAGCAAGCACTCAGAGCCCTAGAGAGATGTCTCAGAGCTGCTCTTCCCAAAGTTCTGAGGCCCTGTTAATGGAAACAAAGGGAGGACCCAAAACCTGTGTGCTACATGAAACAAATCCATATCTCACTCTGCACTCCTTCTTCTCTCTTCTCTAAAAGTATTTAGAAAGAATCCCTAAGGTAGAGCTTTTTCTGTTGGGAGGCATTGCTTTCCCTATCCTGCCTACCACAGAAGTTTTTCTTATTAAAACACACAGACCCACTGATGGTCTCATTTAACAGTTCAAACAGGTTTATTGATTTGTTTTTGTAGGCCTTAGACCCTCATAGTTTTTGCAGTGTGTGAGGATGTGATGCCAATGATGCCTGCATGGTCCTTCTGTCCCCAGAGGGGCTGCCTGAGGAGCTCTGCCCCAGCAACAGAAACCTTTTTCTTTCAGTGATACTCATTTCCTCATCACCAGGGAAATTATACATATCATTTCTGCTGACTTTCCCCTAGATTGGTGCCTGCCAAAGATGAACCTTTTCATTCAATGCATTCATAGGGTACCTTCTGTGTGCCAGTGTTGTAGAGACATTGTATTTAAATGCCAGGCTTGAGCTGGTTGGGTTGAAATTTGCCTTGAGCCTTCAGGCTCAAGAATTTCCAAACATCATTTTTGCCAACTCAAAGTAAGAATGAGAGTGGGGAGAAATTATTCTTGCCCATGTGGAAAACGAGTCTGTCAAGTTTTTATTTAGGATAATCTCATTCTGCCACACTTTACCAGGAGGACTAGAAACCAGGCCTGTGGGAGGATGCCTTCCCATTCAGGATCACAACATGGCATTAGGTTACTTAATGGGCTCCCAGGAGCAGGATGGGCAAGGAGCTAATGAGAGCAGCTTCCCAATATAGGTCAAGCTTCAAACAGACACATGCAGAGGTCCTGTGTGAAAGCAGCAAAGAGAAACATCTCTAAGAAATATTTTGACAAGTTACTTTTTAGTCTTTCCTCACCATTAGTAGCACTCTTAATAATTCATATAGAGGTAATGAAGACTTTAGATGATGGGATGATTCGGTCTTATTTTTTTGCGAATTTAGGTTTTACTGAGATTAGGAAATCATACACAGAATAAAAGTTAAAAGACTGCTATCAAGATGAAAATTTCAGTAGTTCAGTGTGAATACTGAAGCTACCAGTGCAAGCTTAATTGTGCCTCTTTGGTGTGTTTACATTGTGACAGCCTTTATTTACAGAATCATGGATTACTTCATGGTGAGGTAACCATCTCTGTGACACTGATAGTTGGGAGTTTTTCTCACAAAGCCTCTCCTGTGGAGCAAGACAAAGGGAGGGACTCTCAAAGGCTGTCCTTACAGCCATGTCACTGCTGTCACTGCCAGGCCTTGACCAGTCCTCACTCAACAGCTGAGTGTGGACCTTGGCTTAGAGAAAGACAGGGAGCTGTATTTTGTATGTGAAAGAATATTCTGAATAAGGCAGGGAGATTCCAGGAAGATGGGAGGAGGATTTTCAGCTTGTCAAGAGATAAGGAAGTTTGATACCATTATGGAGAGCTAGAACTTTACTCCTTTTCCTGAGGAATTTTGTCAGTACAAATGAAGCAATGGGTTTAGAATACCTTGGTAGCCTCCTGGCAGCAAGAAAGTCAAAACAAAGCCACAAAAGCAGATGTACTGGTTGTATCTGCTTTTTATTGCACTGTATCACATTCACACAAAATATTCTTGCATGCATATTCCCTATTCTATTCACAAGGTCTAACATACATGGCCATTTGCTGCAGGGTCAGTCTGTGCTGACTTAAGCCTTCATATTTGCTGAAACCAAAAAAACGGGGGAACTTTAAGTTTGATCTGAAGGAAAGTTCAGGATAGCATTATGTATTAAAGGACATAATAAACCAGTTCTGAGTTAAATTCTGCCTAAATTGACCAAGTTTCAGGCAGAGTCTGTACTTTTATTCAACTGCTGTTTTAAAAAATGGACTATTTGTTCTTTTTCTACCAACATAGACTTCCAGATTTTCTAGCATTCATGAGTATCCTTGAGTGAACACTTATTCATATAGATGCATGTTTTTAACATAACCATTGTCACATAAAAAGCTGCCAGAAGAATCATTGAGAAGGTGCAGATAGAAGTACTAGAGTATGTTGATATTCTACCCAGCTAATTCATCTAATCTTGGTAGTATTTGTAAACACCTAGCCCCGTTTCCAAGGAAGAGAAAAGCTCAAACCAAGACAGCTGGTGCCTGTCTCAGTCTGTGTAAGGATGCAAAACTAGGAAGCAGTCAAAAAGCAGAGATGCTCCCTTTTCACTTGAACATGTGGTTACTGGTTATTAGTCAGGTGCCTGGAGCAGGAAGAGTAAGAATACATTCAGTTTTGGAATATTACCTAGCAACAGTGTCTGGGAAACCATTGCTCTGAGGGTTTTCACTTTATTTTGTTTTCCAAATACAAGGCAAGAGTGTGCAAAATCTCACATGAGATCAAAATCTAAGAAAATCAACATTCATCATCCACCTAGCCCTGTAACAGGATCCATAAAAATAGCTGCCTTAAACTACTCAAATTATATAGAGAAATTATATTCCCCAAACATTTGTGTGGATAAAGTCAGTTTCACTTAAAAGTTCACTGGAACTTAGTGGTGCACACAACATTAAATCAGACTGGATTTAAAAAATGCTTCAACAGGAAAAAATGCATCCAGGCATCTTACAGATCCATGCTGACATTATACTACCAGAGAAACAGAGGGTTACTGTAAAACAGAAAAATGAAATTATTTAAACTGGAATTTAACCAGGACATGTTTAAAGATCTGGTTTATGGAGAGATGTCTCTACCTGAATTCAGGTGCAAGCAAGATCATGTGCCAAAGTCAATAGTATGGATTTTATTTAACAGTAGAATGTGAGTTAGAGACATAGAAAGAAGTAGAAAAGAGAGGAGAGAGAATACAAGAGAGAGATAGATCAGGCAGAGGCAATCACCATCTGTGGATCTGTCTTGTTGGTCCTTCTTCACCTTGGTCTCCTTGGTGGGGGGTATTGAGGTAATTAAAATTTTTTCACTATTTATTTACATAATTCTCTTATTCTATTGGTTAAATAATTCCCCCATTTCTAATGCTAATTAGTATTTTTGAATCAGTGGGTTGTCTGAGTCCATAGGTTTCTTTAAGGTGGTGGGTTGTGCCAGATGTAACCCCTGCCAGAACTCACAGCTGACTTCAGCACAGCTACTGAGTTGACTTTCCTTGTGGATTCTTTGTGTTCATCATCAGTGTTCCCTCAGCTCTGTTTACCTCCCCCTGGGCCTGAGATAATGCTCAGACAATAGTATCCCCTTTATTTTATCTCAGGTTCCCATCAGGTAGCTTAAGTGTAGAGTCCAAGCTCCAGGAATCCACAGAGGCATATTGGGGTGGGAGGAGTTGGGTGGGAGAGGGGTTGGGAAGCCCTTGGTGGTCAGAGATGCCATCTCTCCCATAACTTGGGTGATCTCTGTTTGACCAGCAGCATGGGTGTGGGCAGCTGCCCCTCCACAGTTTACCACAGTGGGAGCCCTGACTGGATGCATTCCCTGGGAAGCGCAGCCAGACCTCACCAGAGCTGGAGCCAGAGCCATCCTGCTGCTCCATTCCATGCTTGTCTCAAATCCTGCTGTGGTGTTAGCAGTGTTTGAGACAAGCAATTGGGAAGCCCTTACAACATCCTTACAACAAGCAAACTTCTACTACAAAAAATATTACTATTTTGAAGTATAATCCTAAACGTCCTGCGTAAAGTTTTTGGGATGTGGATGGTTTTCCCCTTCACTTGTTCTAACAGCCATTGAATTTTTTAAAAAACTGTCTCATTTAGATTTCATTTCAAAAACAGATCAGAGCATTCCCACAGAGCACTCCCACACCAGGTCATTGTCCAGGCTGCTGGAGGAAAGATGGTCTGTATCTATCACATCAGGATCTTCATGTGAGTGTGATAAGGAAATATAGAGCAAGTATTTGATGCATTTTTTCAGTTCTCCAAACTTTAATCTTGCTTCTGTGTAAAAAGTAGGCCACATATTGTGAATGTCTCACCATTATCCCATGGAGACAAAATGTGTAACAGTGTGTTTTGACTTGTATGCCTGTAGGAGTTTCTGCATACTTCTCCTTTTTTCTTTCACATACACAGGCACTATTTATTCTTCAAATAACCTGATGTGTTAGAGGGGTTTTAAAACTACTGTCATCCAAAAAAGCAGTTACAAATTTGTCTGTATTGTTTATATGGCAAATTATCATAATGAATTTTTCAATTAAATGTAATAATGATAGCAAATGAACTGACAAATGAAATGTTTAGGCAAATAAAGAAGTGCTTTGAAATGCAGAAGTATTTGGAGTCAGCTGAGGGAGAATAAACAGTCCTAAAGTATAAGTTTATGAGAAAGAGAGTGGCTGCACCTTGCTCAGAAAAGTCCCCAGTCCAAACCCACTCTAATAAACTCCAAACACACCAGGCCATAACATAACATAAAGTGGTTGCTGCTGCGGGTTCAGGTGAAATCAAATGCAGGTCATAGTCTCCAGCTGACAAAGGAGAAGCTAATGGGCAGTCAGTGGAATGTGAGAAAACTCACAGAAGTTTAGAGCAACAATCTTCAAAATTGTGGACAGATGTAGCAAAATAAAGAGCCAGTCTTTCCATTTACCTTTTGATTATGACAGCTTGGCACATTTATTCACAAGTAGACAGGGCAGGGAGGCCTCCCTTGGTGCAGAATAAAGTCAGTGGTGCCATCTTCCTTTTGTGAACTTGGCAATTAACCTTCAGTTTTGACCAGAGGTGTTAGTGGCAATCCCACAGTGATGTCCAGAGCCTCTGCCAAGTCTTCATCTTCTACCAGAATGTCTGCATGCAATATATCCTCCTCTCCCCAAAATTAAAGTTCATGTGACAAGTAAACTTTGTACATAGGAAACAACAGCAATATTTAAGATAAGTGTTCAAATATAGGATTTGTCTTGTCCAGCTCAACCTCCCTGTGGTTTAGACAGCTCTACCTGAGCTCATGGCCCTCAGTTTCTAGCACCATCAATAGTGAGAAATAAACACTTCTATAACTGCTCCTTACTAGACAACTACTTTAAACTGAAATTAATTGTATCTAAAATTGCTTATTTTCCTTTTTTAATTATAAAAGATCAGGTAATGAACTCAAGTATATATACAGAAAACCACAATGCTGGTATGTAGTCGCATGTTGGCATTATTTTGGGTATATTTAAATAGAGTTTAAATAGAATTCTTAATAGAATTTTTAGAGGTACCTCGGGTCCTGTTTGCCTCTTTAGCCACTTTCAACATGTATGTGTATGCATATGTTTGTATCAGAAACCTTTGATCCTGAGAGTGGAGCTCTGACTTCACTGAATACCCAGATCTCCCGCGGTCAGTTAGTGAGGTGGGTAAAGGGGGAATGCTGGGTTATGCCTATAATACTTACAGTTTCTCACCTTTCATTACTCCTATGTAACTAGGGATCATGTGGCAAGAAGAGATTTTCTAATCATATACTATTTTCCATTATGTCCCTTGGCCTCTCCTGTGTTGGTCCAAAAACCACAAATCAATGTTTATTTTACCATCCCCAAAATGTAAACCAATTCAAAAATACGAAGATAAAGAGGAGATATCACCAGCTAAATAGCAAAGCAATAAACACCCAATGACATTAGAAGGCTTTTTGCAGGGTACCAAGGGGAGTTAAATCTCACTGGGCTGGATTAAAAAACAGTAACTCCTTTAAGCTGAAAGAAAGAGAAGTAAATAAATCATCCTGATGGCATTTATTTGCTTGTAGCATTTCTATCAGCTTCCTGTGTTTATTATCAGGATCTCATGGAAGAGTCAAGTCTGCCAAAAGCAAGAGGCAAACATGGGATAGAGCCCCTGGTCTTGTTTATACCATGTTTTCACTAACAAAAAAGTGGAAGGTGTTTTACCTCTGGAAGATAAAGCTCATGTTAATTGTCTGCTGTAAAACCATGGTGGAGACAAGATCTTATATCCTGACACCAAATCTCTCCTTTCCCATCAGAAAAATTTCAGGAAAGGCTCTGATGGCCACTGTAAAAAGTCCTGCTTGCTGGAAGGGCCATTTTGTGTCTTCACAACTGCCCCCTTGCTAAGGGGATAACTGTGTCCTGTCATTCAGCATCCAGCTTTTTTCTCTAGTTCTTACTCCAGAGTTTTCTGTCTGAGAAAGACCTCAGGGGAAGGACTGTTATTTTCTGAAAAGTAATTTGGTAAAGACAACCATAAGCAGAGAAGTTACATTCAATAATGTAATTATTGTGTATTAGTTGGTTTTACCAAGACAAATTAAGCAATAGAAACTTCCATGCTTTTGTTTCAGAGAAAGTCAAGATAATTAGCTCTGTGAGCTTTCCAGGTCTGCTTCTCCACTTGTTGTAGGGCTGTGTGCCACAGGTACTGTTAAAATACAAGTGGAATTTTGACTCATGTAGAGATGATTTTTTTACTGACTTCACAGGTGAGAGAAGGGAATGGTCTCTGGCTGCACATACAGGGGAGACAAAGGGTAAGGGGGAAACAAAATACGTCCTCCTGCCTCTGAGGTTACAGCACAACTGTTGTCCAGGCAGCTTTTGATGGAGAGGAGGAGGGAGAAAGATATCTATTATTGTTCCCCCTTGTTAGATGAGGGTGTGGATAATATCTCCTTTGAGTATTTCCTATGGAGGTTTGCATGCTGCACACTGTATTTTATCAGACACGACCCTAAAGGCACAGCACGCATCTTGCAAAAGTTCAGCCACGGCTGCTGGAATTTGTGTGCTGATTAATTTTTGAGGACAAAGAGGATTAGAAATGATAAAATCTTGCATTTCTGTAGAATCATTCTTGAAGGACCAAAAAGACATTAATTAAGCCTCCCAATAGACCTGTGCATAGTGAAGCAAAATCCAGTAGAAAAATATTAAAGATCCTGTTTTCAAACTTGCTTCCCAAAGTATCTTTAGTTACAGTAATTTTATGCATTCACATTTTAAAACATTTGACACAAACTTTGACTTGACCATGCAAGGAGGCCCCAAAAAACATCTCAGCAATACATCTTCTGGGTCATAACCACAAAAAATGCTTCTTCCCTCTTACAAAAGTTATTCTAAGTCAGAGAGAAGTTTATTGGTAACTGAAAATCCACCTTGAAAATAATCTATTTTGAACTTACTGCTAGGAAGGTTTATTTAAAGTTTCAGAGGAATGTACCAGTGCTTATTTTAGGAGCTCATTCCTTCCCCTCTTTCTGGCTAAATAGGATTTTTGTCTTGAGCAACACAGTCCTCAGGCAGGGGGCTATGGGGCTAGTGAATCCCAACCAAAGGCATGTGCTCATCTGGCTGGGGAAATCCTTTTGGCAGGATCGTTTCCTTGAGCTGCTGTTAAAGTGCCCAAGACCACATATCAGGATCCAGGCCATCCTGAGCCCTTGTGTGTTGTAGGTGGGAGAAAGGCATAACACATGACAGATACTGGTTCACAAACAACATGGCTGAAAGGTCTCACTGATTTTACATTCTTCTGAATCAAACTGGCAAATGTGAAAAGAACATGATAAATTCACTCTTCATAGTGTTTTCCTTTTTTCCATGGTTTCAGTGATGTAATCCTGCATGAGCTCAGTGAAACAGGTTGCATAATGTTTGGCTCCCCATGTTGAAGACTGTAACTATTATACTAGTATCTATGTAATTTATTTCTGGTCTTTCACTAGCATTAGGTAAAGCAGAGGCTCAGTTTTCCCTGCTAAAAGTAATTGTTTTCCATGGATGGGTCCACTTTCTGTTTGACTCACTTCAATCTCATGGAATTACAAACTTGTAGGATTAAAGGATTTTCTAACTCTAATTAATATGTCTGATTGCTAAAAGAATTCGTACAGAAACTAAGATTAAAAACAGATAAATGTATTTCCATTAGAACCAATGTAATTGAAAAATAAGGGAAAATAAGATGGAGCCTAGAGAAGATGTTTCAAAATTCATTTATCATATTTTCAAATTGCTGGAATCTAATGCTACCCTATGTCCAGATTTTGCAATCCGCTTTCTTTCTGTCTAGACACAGGGGCTTTTTTTTGTATTGGCTTGGAATTTCTAGAGTTACCAGGTACCTTTCAAGCCAGATACTACTAAGCAGGCCATATGGAAATCACTGAGTTGTTCATGAGTGATATCTGACACTATGGGAAGTATCAGCAGCTATGTGAATATGGATTTTAATATACATATATATATATATACACACACACGTGTATGCACCATGACCCTTCTTTGCTATCCCAGAAGTGCTGCACAATGGCACAGCTGCCCTAGTGAACAGAAGCTACCTTATTAATGCCAAGGGAATTTACCAGGCCTTTCATTGCATGGCCTGGTTTTTAATGGGATAAACTCCTGCTGCTGGCTTTGCCCCTGATTTGCACTGATTGCTCGGACACCCAGCAGTGCTGTCACTGGTGCAGGGACCCAGGGCAGCGGCACCAGGGGCACAGGGCACATCCAGCCTCATCTGACCAGGGACCTGCTGCTGTCTCCTGAGGGTCTGACTCTGCAGCAGCATGGCCAGAGCTGCTGCTGTGCTCTGCTGTGCCCGAGGGCTGCAAGGCACTCACCCAGAAAGTCTAGACAAAGGTAGAAAATCCTAAAAATCTGCTCTGACTGGATTTTCTTTACATAAAGGAGACCTGTCCAGGAGACCTTGGCTTGCAGTCACATTAGGAAAATTGGGCTTTTACTAGTACAATTTGTTTTACTTGAAGTGAAACAAACTGTACTAGTAAAAGCCCAATTTTACTATTTTACTATACCAATGCAAAGCAATCCTGATTGTCCAACAGACCAAGTGTACTTCATTCCCACAATGTACAGGAATTCCTGTACCAGTGAAGCATTCCCAGTTTAAGTACAGCCTGTGTTTTCAGTTATTCATCTCGAAAATGGTAGAAAACATCTCTGGAAAAGGATATGGTGAGAATTAAGTCATCAGTAAATGAGAAGTGGTTTCAGATCATCACAGAGAAAGTCTGATTGCATAAAGGATTATATATCAACATTATATAATCTCTTTCAAGGGTTTATGGCTTTATAAAAGCATGGAATGAAAAATTATTCTGGCTTGCAAACAAAAAGTGACTGTTTGAGTGCTTGAAAATGGTGCTTTACTAATTTGTTAAAAACCAAACATAAATCTGTGTAATACCTATGAGACACACATTTCTCAGCTCAAACATTGTAAAGAGCATTTCTAATTGTCACCATGATTTTACAGGTTTTCTTCTGTCATCCTGGACCAGCTCATCATCTATTTCAGTTTCTTTTATTGGATCTACATATGGCACATGTTAGTTCTTTATGAACATGGAAATTCAGGAAGACAACATTTATTCATTTTAATAAAGGAGACATATGAGAATAAAATATGTAATTATTTATTTAAAGCTTAAAAAACAAATCAGTCATTTATTTTCATGAGCACAGGCTGCCATATGACATTTGTTTTGTAGGATGACTCATATATTTGGACTTTACACCAAACCATGAATGTCTAGTCTGGCTTAGAATTTCCTATGTACTGCAAACGCTGTTGAAAGTGTTTCCAAATTCCAACAGCTTTTAAGAATTGCAATTACCTGAAAGATCCCAAGTGAAGGGTAAAGTGAAAGAATGGGAGAGTTCACTGACTATAGTTGGCAATTTTCCTGTTATCGGCAAGGCTAAATACATTCAAGAAATAACATTTTTACAGAGAGTAACTCAGATTGTGCCCAAGAAGGTTAAATTATGGCCATTGTATATTGAGAGATCTGAAGTGTGACTCTGTTTGCTTCCTGAGACACTGGTGGACTCCTGCACTCCCTCTGCCATGCTCCAGAGCAGCATTAGCAGCAGTGCCAGACCTGCAGTGACCACTGCAGGGTTACCTGTGGGCCACCAAGGAAGCAACCCCTCAGCCTCATCCTTCTTGTACCCATTTGAGGAGGAAGCAGGAGAGGAGCACACATCACTCCTGTCCTGGTCACTGTTACTGTCCCTGGGTATTTGCCTGGCACACATTTCCCAGGGCTCCTCTCAGAGGTGGATTGCTGCCTTGCTGGCATGAAGGACACACATCTGACCACACAACCAGGCTTCTGCTGGGTGTAGGACATAAAATTAATCCCTGTAATAAAGGCAATATCTGTGGGCTCAGGGGGGTTAAAAGAACTGAAGGACAGTTTCAGCGTTCATTAGCCCTGGGCATTGGATTACACTGTTTTTTAAGGCCCTGCTTGTCTCTGATTTGGCAGTGACTTTCTTTGAAATGAGGTCTGTTGTCAGACACTCTAATCCATTCAATAAGAACAAACTCACCTGACTAAGCCCAACTACATAAACAGATTAGGCAGCTGTCATGCAGCAACAGGCATTGTATAATATGAGATGACACGAGATGATAAACAGCATACATACTGTTTGGAAATTTCTATCTCTTTAGGTTGAGATTAAATACTTATGGAACACACAAAGGCTGATTTTTATTTGACTATTGTCTCTGTTTCTCCAGGACAAACACTCATTCACTAATTCATCACACATGTTCTATTCATTCAAGCTTCATGCACACCTTGTTCTTTGTGGGTCAGATTCTCTTCTCAGCCACTCTCTCTGCAAACCATCGGAAATCAATGGATGTGGAAGTGATTCACAAGCAATGAAAACAGAGACATGCTTTTTTTTTTAACTGGGTAAAGGCTTTAGGGATTATAAGCATGAATTTCAGCAGACTTTGGGCTATGACACAATGACTTTTCAAGAGGACTTAAGAAAAATGGATCTACATCCTCTTGCCATATGCTTTCTGCTATGAACATCTGGTTCCAGTGAGATCTCACTGTGGGATATTTTGTAATGCAAAAATGTGTTAAGTGACTTTTGCTCAGAGAAAGGTTTGGTCACAGACCCTTCATCCTCAGCATTACATGTACATAAGGCTCTAGTCTGTACACTACACGTCTGGGGATAATTAAATATCTACAACCAACCATGAGGCATTGATCTTAGCAGGAATAACAGCTAGGCTGCAGACAGACATATTGGAGTTTGTTGTGAGATCTGGGTGAGATGGAGCAGCACTGAAGAGAACCCATGGCACAGAAAACAGGACAATATATCATGTACTAATAGTATAATTTTTTTTGCTGACTACTTAGCCAGTCATTCTTTCCTCTGAAACCATAGCCTTTGGCAATTAAAGCAAGGCGAATATACAATTTTTCTTAAGCAATCACTGAAATTTAAACCTGTTCATTGACAAAATTTATTCATGACCTCTGGTAATTTGTAACTTAATGGACTGAAACTTGAAGGTTTATATGTCTTCTTTCAGAAATAATATATATTCTGGATGTATACACACAATGAATATACATTATTGTAGCTCCAGTTTTAAGGTCTTGATTTCCCTAAGTGGCTAATGATTCTGCCTTTCAGAAATTAGATGTCTACTATTTTTGTAATCTAAAAGCCTTCTGAGGAAAATCAAGTTGAAATCACAGAATCTGAGGTTCTCACAGTATAGGCTCTATTTTTGAGCTCTTGCCTCTCATCATCTGGCAATTAACTTCTTACATTGTTTGTATGTATGAGTGTCTCTGGCTTGCCAGTCACCCTAAGCAGCTTTTACCCCAGTGACAGAGAAGGTCACTCCTGGCATTGCCACATAAAATCTTTTTATCCAAAGCCTATATAATGGGCAAGTCCATTAGTATTTAAATCAAATAAGAGCATCCTGTTGGCATTTTTTCTATCCAAAACAGCTGAATGGGTGCTGTACCTGATATCATAAATACATCAAGAAGGAAGAAGAATGAGGAAACAACAGAATTAGCTTGGTAGAACTTGCCTGGAGATGCAGATGCTCTCCATGGGGCAGAGGGCTGTAAAATAGCCTGAGCATGAAGGTTTGCAATGGGGAGGGCTGACACTAGGCAAGTGGCAAAAATGTTTGTCCAAGCAGGGCATTAACATGCTCAAGCAGCAGAGTGGCCAAAAAGGCAAATTTTCTAGGATTCAGAGCTGGCTGTCTGAAAAGACTGAGATGTGGAGCTACAGCACAGAGATCAGATGAAGAGAAACCATCAGACAAAGCTTGGACTACTTCTGTTGGAGCCCCGGGAAGGTGATCAGGATGTCAGGTATACAGCAGGCACAAGCAAGGAGGAAAAGCTTCAGGAGTGGATACTACTCATGTAATTGGGCCTGGAGCACAAGTTTGATTTTCAAAAGAGTCATAGTACTTAGCTCTGTAGTTTTTTTATCAGAGACATAAGACTCTTAGATTTGGAACCAGGTTGACCATGTCTATCCGTCCCTCCATATGACCAGAGGTGTTCAGGATGAAAAGAGCTTCTGGTAGCACATCTTTTTTAAAGTCAGACAAATCTAAAAAATTTCCTCTATGATGCTGCTTAACTGGATTTCTATAACTTTCCAAACACGCTGCCAAGACCAACACTCCTTGAAAATATTTGGCACAGTAGGAATGGTGGCCTCTGAGGTGAAGAAGTTAGGTTCTTTTAAATGGACGTTAACTCTGAAATCCAATAATGCTAGATTAACCTTAGGCACAAATTTTGAAGCCTGACTTCTTCCCAATCAAAACATTAAAAAATTAGAAAAATTTGTGCAAACTGCAAGAACACCAGCCCACCGTGGTTTTGTAAAATAGGTGGAAGGGACCAACTGAAATAAGCTGGGAGGACTGAGAAGATTTTCTCTCTTCCTGTTACGAGCTGGATTAGCTGCAAGCAGAACATGGCATTAGGGGAGATATTCAGGGGCCTAAACATAGGTAACCAGTGTAATTTCAGAAAATTTCTGGTGAGCTCATAGGTATATGGGAAACCTACGACTTTCTACAGTAAAGCACAAGACCCTAGGGCATCTAAACTGTGCTGGACATATATGTTTAGATACTCAAATCACCCCCTACGAGTGTTCCAGTGGAACTGTCATGGCAATTTGCCCTTCATGCTTTCAGAAATCCATCCCTGAATAGTTTCAATGTGTCTCCAAAGGTGCTTAACAGGCCTGAGGTGAACTGGCACACAGGTTCAGCAGCATAGCTATGTGAATAAATTCTAGCATGCACCTTTTATACCCCAAACCACTGTGGGTGTATGCACTAAGCCAAACCCTACTCTTCTCCACCAGAGGTGGGAGCCAAACAAGCTGTGAGGGAGATCTGACCCACTGTCACCCCACATTTGCCCTTCACGCGCTTGTTCCAGCTGACCCTTCTCTCCCCAGAGATTTCAGCTGCCTCACATCTGCTTGCTTAACCACTCTACCAAATGCATAAAACGCTCCAGCTTGACATAGCTACATATAATGAGATGTAACACATTTTGTTTAATGCCAGGAGTGGTCTAAGCAAATTTCCACAACTGCCTTGGCAAAGATTAAGATCACAGGGGCAGGTGGCTCCACTTGGCTGCATGGTGCCTGTGGTGCTGTGAGATGGCCTCTCCTCTCCCACCTGCATGGATGGGATGTGTGGCTGAGTCCAGGGTGAGCTCCAGCTCCAGCCAGCTGCCAGCTGCCTTCCCTGTGCTGGGAGCCAGCAGCTCTTGGGTGCTTCTGGTGCTAAGGCTCAGTGTGGCATGAAAGCAATCTTGTCAGTCAGGGAGAGAAGCGTTACTACTCAGATCAAAGTCAGGATTTTTCCTGTTTTGAGTCACAGCTAGAATTATTGTGCTGTATCTTCTCTGTCATATTAAAAGTTTTGAGTGACTTTAACTCAAAATAGCATACTTCAACTAGTGCAATTAATGCTTTTAACACATTTGAGAATTTAAAATTATTATCCTTGACTGTGGCATAAGGGGGGGGGGGGGGGGGGGAAGGAAGAGAGACTGAGATTCTAACTTTATTCCAAGCATTAAACCATGTAAGGATTCTGGACAAGGGGATTATAATGTGATCTCAAATTATTAAAAGGGTTTAACACACTAAGAGAGTTCACAGCCTTTGGCGCTGCTAACATAGAATGTTTCAGTAATGCTTAAACAACTTTTTTGCAGATTCTCCTTTTTTTTTTATTTGATCATATTTCTGTCTTCATAGAAGTAAAGGGAAAAGTTACAAGCATAACACCAGAATGTTTGGGCAGGCCAGACACTAAGACAAAGAACCCTGGCTTCAAATCATGTCATTTAATTGTCTTCCAGTTGCCTTTCAGCTATCAAAATGCTCAGCTATTGAAAGCTAAGACACGTTATCCTGCTGTTCAACAATAGGGTGAAGTACTTATCTGGCTTTCCATAGCATTTGCCACTGGGAAAGATCAAGAACTGCCCCAGCTATATAAACCAAAATAATGTCAAACCCAAAAGAGCCAAAGTAGATGATTAGTAAGAAAACCCATCACATTCATACACCTCTGTGCAGACAAGGAAAGAGAAAGCAGAAAATAGGAGAATTTTGCCTCTGAATTTCCCCTGGAGAAGGTGACTATTATCAGATATAGATGACAGGCCACTGCCTGGGAAGCAGGGATCAGCCAGCAATTGAAACCACAGCCAGGCCGAGTCTTAAGGAGGCCAGCACAGCTCCACTGGCAGGGTAGCTGCTGGCCCAGCAAAAGGAAAGTGGTTAAAAGCCCCAAGGCAAGATGAGCAGTAACTGGGCAGCCTGAGTAAACTCCTGTATCTGAGGGCAGGCAAGCAGGTCAGATGGAAATTTCCACCCCAAGCAGTCCATGGGGGAACTTGGGCAAAAGGACCCTGCAGGGTTCAAACAACCTCTGCTTTGTTCATGTTATCAAAAGAGTGCAGGAACAGATTCTGGAACTCTGGAAAATTCACAGTTGAGGCAAGATGTAGAGGAGCAAGGGCAAGAAGACCTCTGCAACCAGAAAGCCCCAATGAAGCCATCATGCCATTCACTGCAGAAGGGCCTGAGCACATGGAGCATGGGACAATTTTGAAAAACTGAGGGCTCTTTTAGACATCAGAATTGAAGATCTGGACATACAATTGTCTTTATTACACCAAACATCTTGCACAATGACCACAATGAACACCTGTAGTAGTTTTCTACTTCTTTTCTGCAAGATATTCAAGCACAGGAGGATACCAGCAGTGAAACCTTGCTTCTGTCCTTCATAAAAGAACTGCTGGGCCATCACAAAACAGTGTAGCTTATCTTTCTGTAGCTATCATTCATTAGTGTGGCACCTTGCCTTCCTCTGATTCATGGTTACATCTTTCAAAATGAGGCCAGTGACAGCATGGACAATGACTGAACATACAGGTGTTCCATTGTATAGTGTGCTGAACAAGAAGCACACCTTTGTGGAATACATCTTGTCTGTGGTTCCAAAGCTTAAAGCAAATATGAATAAATTTAACTCTGCTTCACTTCCTAGGGAGGCAGATTTCTCTCTGTTTTGTAGAGAGGCAAAGCTAGGCACAAAGGGCAAGATTTTCAAAGATATTGAAGTGCCTGAAGATGGAAAAATGCCTTTTGGGATTTGCAAAAGTGCTTATGCAGAGTAGGTACCTGCCTCCCACTGAGATCAGTGTTTTAAATCTGTTCAACAGATGCAAATCTGACAGCTGGCTCTGTTAGAACAATATTTGCTGAGGGTAAACCAACTGCACACAACAGAGAACAGAGACGGGACCCATGCTCTGCTTTCCTCCTGACACAGAACTGGCATGACATTCACATGACACAGAGATCTTGTACTTCTGGGCCCAAGGGGCTTCTATCCACCATTGTTCATGCTCTGCTATGCTTGGCTGCTCTTTTGTCAGAGAGACCTCTGACAACCTCACCATCTCCAGGAGTTCCTACAAGTTGCTCAGGGTAACCTTCTGCTATTTTTCCTAAAGCAACTGCCCAATGTTGTCAGACTTTTCCTGCAGCAGACATTCAGCATTCAGTCACAGATTCGCCTTCTGTTTGAAATAGCTGCATCATCTTTTAATGTCTGAAGACTTAAATAATTGTTAATGCATCCATTTCAGGTATCCAAGCCCTGGTGGCCTTAGAAAAGAATATCCAGAGGCTTCTGGGCTGGGTCTATGGAGAGAGGCATACAATTCCATCACCTGATGACGATCTTCCACATGAAGTTAGCAACTGAACTAGGAAGAATAAATCCACAAAAAGACTGGGATAGCTAATGTAAAGGTTTACATACCAGCAAAATCCCAGTTATTTACTTTGTCTGTGGACATGCTGTGAACTCCTTTGCCTACTACTGCCATTTCATAATGCAATTTGACACCTGTGGGCTGCCAAGTCTGTCACTTTGACACTACAGCCAAGTCTGTCATTGGGAACTGGAAGGATCAAGCCTGGAGGTGTGTTCAGGGCACAGCAGGCATATGTCTGCAAAACTATCCAGAGCATGGGGACAGCAGCCCTTGCTCAAAACCATGCCCAAGCAGCTCCTACCTGCAGCTCTACTGACACCACTCCCTCTCAGAGATGGATAAGATTCAGGTTTCTTCATCAGAAAGGATTCAAGCCAAAATGTTCCATCTTCATCTAAAGGACAATCAAGCAGGCAGCCAGAGTATACAAGAAGGAACATTACTCTGGAGCTAAGCAGACAGTAAGGGGGACTCCCAAAGTCCTGTCCCTGACCTGCAGCCTATGTGCTTTGACCACTGGCAATTTAATGCAGCATTCAGCTTTGTGATAGTAATTTGCATGTTATGTGTAATTCTAGATAAACATGCATCTCTACATATGGTCTGGGCCAAAAGAGCATTTTCATATGGAAAGAGTGAAAACATTTAGACAGCTTTGGTGCTGTGCCTTTTTTGTGTGCTTGCAAGCAGGAGTTTGCTGGCTTGAGGGCTTGTGTTACTGACACAGCTAAACCTGCTCCAAGCCAGGCAGGCTGGGCCGTCAGTTCTGTAATCCTGAGCAGGATGCTCACTGGTGAAAAGCACACTCCGGGAGTGAGGAGTGAAAACAACAATTGAAAAACAGCCTACAGCAAAATTCATTACCTGTGGATTCAGTGCTAATGTTCCAGGGTTATACATGCTGTTCAGTATTTTATCTGCAGTCAAACCAGATATGTGAGCTCCCAAGAAAACATCTCTTTGTCACGAAAAGACTGATACTTCATATTTAGACAGAAGGAAAGGCAAATAAATGTAGGAAAACATTCTATTCCTCACTTAGGACTTTTGTGGTAATTGAAACAAACCCCAAAGAACATTGGAAAGAGATGCTCCTCAGCACATGCACATGGTCTGGCTCAGCATTGGGTTCAAAGGCAAGCACATTGCTGGTGCACAGCATGGCATGCCTGGGAACAGGCTGGCAAGCCTTCCTCCTTTGTTCAGTCACTCCGTAGCTCAAAGGAAGTTTGTGGGACTGAGAATTCAATATTGAAAAATAAGCAAAGAACTTTAATTACATACTCATCACTGTACTTTATAAATGTCAAAGAGACACTGTCAAATTCAAAACACATTTGAAAACACAAGTTTGCTATTGATATTCTTTGTTTTAAAAGCCAGAGAAAATTTAAGACATATTTACTTTTCTCTGTCATTAGTGTTTATTCATTGTTAAGCATTTATACATTTAATTAATTGTGAAAAGCAACACAAGTTTGTTCTCCATTTCTCCTCTCTTTGTACCACTTTCTGTTTACTGGAAGCAAACAGAAAAAAGCTTTTTGATTTCTTAATCTTTTATGGTTATGATCTTTAAAACATTTTAAAGGAAAAACTTCCTTGTTTATGTCAAGCTCTCTATCTATACCTATACACATTAGAGAGAGGAAAATACAGAAAATGTATTGTGAGTTTGCATGACCTGATGGCCACACTAGCTTCCATGTTCTAGAAGACTCTAATCATCAGCAGAGAGGACAATTCACAGCAGAGCAGGAGGGGAAACAAATGACCAAGATCAGTACCTTAGCCGAGCAGGTGATAAGTAGTTGAAGTAAGGTAGGTAACAAAATCCTCCTAGAGATATTAAATCCTTGACTAACAATAGCCACTGAGAGAAAAACACTTCTCAACATAAATTCAAGTGCTAGCACCTGATTTTATCCACAATGCAGCACATGTGCTGATTCAACATCGGAAGGGCTGTGATCAATTCTTCCTTATTTATGTTGCTTACAGATGATTATAGCAAAAAATCTGTTCCCAATCTAATTCCAGTCAAAATGACAGAACATTTTTTTGATTTGATGATACTAAGAGACATTAAGTGATATAAATTGGGCAATTTCATCTTCCAAAGAGAGAGCCATGACAATTTTGGCAGTTTTATATAGGGACAGTTTAAAATAGGGCGCTGTATTAATCACTCTTGGAACTGGTTCTCTGGTGATCTCTCCTGGCTCCCTCCCCTCTGCCTCAGCTCAGTGAAAGAGTTTCTCAGCAGGGCAGGCTGTTGGTGGCTCCCAGCCATGAGGAACATGTACATCAGGATGTTTCTCAACTCTTGTTATTAAAGATTCCACAAGTTTGCCCCAGGCAGGGGACTGTATAATTTTGCTGACGAGCAGTACATGCTGCTCTGAGGGCAGCACTCCCTGCTATCCTCCCTTGTTGGCTGCAAATGGGTCCCAGCATCATCAGAGTCTTCAGGTGGACTTCATCAGTTGTAGTCATCTTATCAGCTAGGCACAGCCTCTCCTAATAGCTTGATAAATATTCTGGCATTCCCATATCACTATCAAGAGATTCAAATCATGCCCAGTACTTACTGCTGCTATTACTACAGAGTTGCTGCCAATGACTCTTTCACTTATCTCTGTAACCAGAGACACTGAATAGTTCTTTTTATGTCCCCACTCCCGGTCACTGACAGCAAAATTCATACAGAACTGTCCTCCACCTGGATGGGAAAGCACTCTGCCCTTGTGAAATTTTAAGAAAATAATCATTCTATGTAAGAAATGCATTCTCACAATCCCATCCCTAGCATGCTAATGCAAATGTGTACTGTACCTGATTTTTTAATTTCTGACATAGAAATTAAAAAATAGTAAAAAATCTGTATGTCCAACTCTCTTACAAAGCCACCTTGTACTTGCTATGGGCCTTAAAGCATATGTGAGCAAAATAATTTATATTGTTACTTTTACACACCCTGCATTAAGCTAACTTAATATGTATGATAGATATTTTGGCTTCAGTCAGAGGGATATGATGGCTGTCTTAGTGATTTGCAACCTTTTTCTCATGCAAAACCTTCATCTTTAATCCTTCTGACATCCTTCTGGGCTCTAAGATGTTCTTCTACAAATAAAATAGTCTGCTTGAGATTCTATGCTCTAAGATCAAATCAGGGGGAAGAATGAGGTAACAAATTAAGCAGACTTTACTGTCATTTGACAATATTCAAGTGAAATCCTTGAAGATTAAATCATCCCCAGTACAAGGAGGGTTTACATACAACTTGTGGTACTGTCTAGATTGCCCCCAGCTTTTCTGAGATAACCAGGGCAGTTAAGATGAAGATGTTGGGGTTTCCCTTTTTTTTTCCCCAAAAAAAAAAGGAAAACCACAATTCTTCATTTTTTTAAAAGAGAAAGTTTCAGAATGGCCTTACATTCATCTTAGGAGGACTGAGAGGTGCACCACATAGCATGGGAGGCAAAGGCAAAATGGTCTTTGTAGTGTACCCTGATGTGGAAACAATGAGGAGATGGTTTGGAGAGATTCGAGAAGGGCGAAGCAGAATTGTGGTGTGGGAGAGAAAAAGGGAGATGAACCAAGATAGAAAACTAAAGGAAAAACTGAGTCAGGGAAGAGAAAACAGAAATTGGATAAGATGGGAATGAGTCAAGTAAAGAATATGTAAGATTAAAGCAAAAGAAAAATACAAAACATTGATGAAAAACTAAGTTTTAAATTGAAGAATTTTCAAGTTTATGTTAGACTAGCACAATAAACCTCAGCACATAACATCATGTGGACACATGCCATGGGAAGATGACCGACAGGTTAATCAACTGACATCATGAGAAGCAGACACATAGAAGAAAATTATATTTAACCTGACAGAGTAATTACTTTCATCATCCCTCATATGGGTCCCCTCAGGCAGAAACCTGACTCCCAGACCAAAAGATAGGGAGAACCATCACCACAGACAGAAGTATTTTTCTCCCTTGTTACATTCTGAGGCATTTCTTCCATTCTTCTAGTCAGAAAACCATGAGAACAGAATGTATTCTATGATCAACATGTAACCAGGATGAGTATTTCCAGCACCAGAGAATCATTTAATAACATCTGCAATCAAGATGTCTTGGGAGGAGGGATTTTTTTTGAATCTGCACCCTCTGCAATCCTTGCGGTTGATATAGAAAGCTGTTTATATTATGCTGGATTTTCACTTAAAGACTGAAAACAGGCACTGGTATAACCAACCCTTCCTTTCCTTCCAAGGATTCCTGTTATGATGGGACACAATTTTGAGAGCGGGAAAAAAATTGCAACTACTGTATGGGAAGTCCCCCTAAGTTTTGACTACTTTGTGCTGTTCAGATGCAGACCCCATTTGAACATTGGGAACCATAATTCAATGATTTGAAGTGATAACCTTTGACATGCCACGTTCAGTTTGAATTCTGGTAGCATCTTTCACTTTCACCAGAGTTTAAGACCTGTCTTTGATTATAATTATATTAGTTAGCAGGGGAAGTGATGCATTATTGTGAAGTTCCTCAAAGGAAAAAACACTATCATTTATGTGCACAATAAACCATCTGCAATTTTTTCCAAATTCAACTTGTGATGAAAAATGTGTATTTGCCTTCATAACAGTGAGGTTAAATCAGCTTGTGTACAAAGATCTATCTTAATGATTACTTTGGTTTGTATGCTCAGGCAAGTGACATCTCCCAGCTGGGGAATGTCCCACACATATTTGAGGCTTTTGTTCTGTGCAAGGTTTAAGTGACTGAGCAGAAGTGTGACGACACTGAGGCTGCCCACATTTCCACCACAACAGCCTCATGCCCAGCCTCCCATGTTCGCAAGGCATAGGATTTGGGTGAGGAAACACCCTGCATTTTAGAACCAGCCTCAGCCTGGTTCCTCTCACTCACACAAGGCTCCTGTGCCTTGGGCAGACAGGGACACCTCATTCCCTTGCACTCTGCCGACTCCTCCCACACACCCTGGCCCTCCCAGCTCTGCCTGCACTGCCCAGAGAGATCCTCAGCAGATTCGCCCCACTCTGAGCTGATGCCACAGTGGCATGACTTGAGACGCAGACGGACAAGGAAGTCTTACCTAGGTAAAGGCACCACCACCAACAGAGCAAGTCAGCTAGGCTCTGGGATAAACAAAACTCAGCTTTCCTCACCCTCCAGCTCTCTTAAGAAATTCCTTCTGAATAATGAAATAGAGAAAAATACCCTTCATATGAGACTGCTTGTGCTATCAGACACTACAGAACTGCAGAATAATAGGCTCTTCTTTGATGCCCCCTCCCACCACCTGCATCTAAGTTTGGCCTTTATAATCAGACAGATCAGCCTTTCAGAACTGGGAGAGAGGGGCTCAGTGGCAAATTACAAACCACAGCAGGATATTTTCTCCACAAAACTGTTCTCAACCTCAGGGTGATCAGCCAAGCCTTTGGAAAGATGCATCACCAGTCAACGTGTAATGGCAAAATCTGACAGTACAGAGTATTTGGCTGTTTACTCAAAGAATATATTTGAATAATGAGTACATTCAAGAAACCATGCTGCTGCTGCGCTCATGGAAAGAAGAGCAAAAGCCTAACTTTGCCAATAAATTATGTGCTGCAATTTTTTTTTCCTCAGAGCTCTGTGTGTTCCAGGAATAAAGAGCTAGTAAAGAAGCTCTTTACTCAGACAAGTGATAACTTGGTAAACAGAATTTCCAGCTCAGAAGTCAAATGTGAGGACAAGCAGAAGTATCTTGTTTGCAAAATGTACAAATACAGGCAGCAGATTCTTTTCCAGAAAAGAAAAGATATGGAGGATATACAGGACACTCAGCACACAACTGTCCTTTCATCAGAGAAGTTATTTCCAAAAATTTTGAACCCTAAGTATGAATGCTTCCTGGAACAGAGAGCATTTTCTCTAATTCTGTTGGCTTCAGCTTAGGTCTCTCTCCAGGATCAAGGTGTAACATTGCTGAAATTCTCTGGCATTTGCTTGAAGGCCCAAAAGGTGCACTCTCTTTCCTTTTCCATAAAAACATCTACAATGAGCTTTTTGTGGGGCCTTATGCTCTTTTCCTGTTCAAAACCTGGTTGCTATGTGAATTTCTTGGTTTTGACACCTCAGATTTCCTACACAGCTGGTAAGTAGAATTTACCCATTTGTGATCCAAGAGGCAGCTCCTGGAGACAAAGTCTTTGGAATGCAACAATTTACTGTTTTCCAAGGAAACTTCTTCTTAGACAATTTTTCACTAGACATATTGCCTTATAGGCTTTTAGCCTCTTTCCTTACCTTTTACTAATGAGTAATCTCCCTTCTCTGCGTTGCTTCTAGATGACTGTCTTCCTTCTAGCTTCTATATAGACAGTCAAGAGTACTCTCAGCTTCTTTCCTTATTACTTTACCTCGTCTTCTCCTTTCCTTTTCTAGCACTCCTCACCCAGACCAAATGCAGATGGAGAAAGATATTTGTCACTGACAAATATTACCATTTTGTTCCTTGCCTTGCACAGCTCATTGTGCCTGGGGCCATGCCTCGAGCTGCTGGCACAGCTGCAGAGCAGAGCAGAGCATGCATGAGTAGCCAGAGTAGTTCCCACAGCTGTTGGGAAGCCTCCAGCTCCAGTTTGATGGAATGGATATAGATCTACGTTGTTCACGTAGTCCTGGCAAATGCAGCTTCCAATGTCTCTTCAGACATATTATCACACTCTGCTTCCCTTCTGGCCTCTGAAGACACCCTGTACAGTTTTAATGACCCTGTATGTAAGCTGAAGCACTGTATACAAAACCTTACTGTTCACCTTCCTCTCCTACTTCACAGATAAATCTGATAAAATAAGGTGCTGAAGGTTTGTCTCTGATGGGAGCTATGAGTCATTGCACTTTCAAAGGTGACCCTTGTTTCGTAACTATCTCTGCTCAGGAGACTCCTTCAAGATTTGGAGTTATTTTTTATGCCACTCTTGCAGACTGTGGTCTGTATATGCTGATGTCAAGGCATTTTTCCTGAATAAAAGCTTACAGAAATTAGATTGTTTCCTTATGCCAGAGGACATTCAGCATCGTCTAGCCCATTTCATTGTACTTCATATTCATCTGCAACTGTGGTTCTCATTTATATAATCTTCCTGTGTGGCCTCTCCTAGGCTTCCTTACATGGCTGCTATCACACGCCTGCCAAGCTGGGCTCTACTGGATGGCTGGTGCTAATGGAGTTGAACGTTTTCTGTCATCCCATGTTACATTGGCTCTGAAAATGAGAATATGGATTGCTTAGGAAAAAAAATTATCTGACTGATTATTTTTAGTTTACTCTTCTGGTGCACTGGGTGAAGCAGCTTGCAAAAGGCATGATTACTGCTGAGCAAGAACAATGAAGAAGTATTATTTGTGTGCAGACTTCCCCACAGACTCTATCTTTGACGCCAGCTTAAAATGTTCCCAGTCAGTGATGCATGGAAAATGTTCAGGATGCAGTAGACAGTTCTAAAAACACCAGAACCAATCACCTGGGAAACAAGAAAAACAGAAAGTCAGGTCAGAAAGTATTTCAGCTATTGAACAAACACCACCCACCTCTAAGCGAGTGGCTAGCAGCCTGAAGCAATATGTGTAAATCCTTTTTAGGAGTTCCAATTTTTACTTCTTTTTAACGTAAGGGAGAGAATAATTTCCTCTCATATTCTGTGTGTGATGTTTAAAATCTGCTGTGCAATGGTAAAACTTACAGACTCCATCCATATTATTCAATATATTTTTTTAAGTTGATGTTGAAATGTGTTTGAGAATCAAGTAGGATAGAAATAAGAATTAATCTAACTTGATAGAAAAACTCGAACATTAGGCTCAAAATTGAGAACAAATGAGAGGTATGCTTCTCATACTTTGCCCTTAGTCTCAGGGAATCTGTAGCCCTGCTAAGTAATCAGTAACAGGTACTGCAGATCTGAAAATTTAAACTGAAGACTGAGAAGAACATAAGAAGGCAAGGTCTGAGCTATTTAAAATGTTACCTACAGAGCCTGTTACATCTCCATTTCTTAGACTGCTTCAGGAAGCCTTTTCTCTTCAAGTTATACTATTAATTGGCCTTCTTTTAAAATAGAAGTTTCCAATTCCATGCAGAACAGGCCCAATAAAGGGGTCCTTAGTGTGAATGGTTCGTTTGCCTAACGCAAATCTTCATGGAACATTAAAATATCTATGTGACATTCCATACAAGTAATCAGCTGAAGAGATGAAACTGGTGTCAGGCTACTGCACCAGTGGCCTGAGAAAACTGCCTATCAGTGCACCATGCTTACCTACAGGCTCTCTTGATATTCACTAGATAAAGGTGTTTGGGTGCCTTGGAGCGGGGTGGAAAACATATCTGGGGTGAGTTTGTGCTTTTCTGTTATCGTAGACAGAACAGAACATAGTCTCAAGAGTGATTTGTATGCATCTGCATGACCATGTATGGCCAAAGTTTTAAATCATTTGTTTCGTTCCTGAGTGCCTCTGATTCTGGTATTTTGGGGGCAGTGGAGAGGTTATAAGTACTGAGCCCATCTGATAATTAGGCTCCTAAGAAAGCCATTCATTTGAATTTCCCAGAATGGAGACAACCTACAAATCACAGCACTTACGGAAAACGTATTTTTAAATGTATAACAACTGTGTTTTGGTTTATTTCAAAATATGTGTACAAATCACAGTAGAGAATTGCCCCTTCATTAACACCAGTAAAAGTAATGATAATAAACCTTCGGTGTTGTTTCTAAAAGGGAATTGCTCAAGGTTAAGAGAGGTAACCTTTGAACTGGAGTATGTTTTTAAACCAGAAAGATTAAAAGGTGAAAGTTGAAAAGTATATATTTTAAATAGCACCAGATGGCTGTGGGCTGAGTTCAAACTGCTGTGCAGTTAAAGCACGTGCACTCACCAGGACCCCATGGGTGAATTACAGCCTCTGTGTACGCTGAGGGTCTCCACTATCTGACGTATACCTAGGCCTGCTCAGTATTCAGCCAGGGACAACTTTTCTTTCTTAATGGCTGTCGGATGAATAGGGCCAATTCTTCAGCCACAAGAGCCATTCCCAGGGCCTGTGATGGGAAGAGAGTGCATATCCAAGGACAGAGATTAGTCCACAGCCCAATGTTTTTCAATGTTTTTGATTTGTGGACCCCTTATTAATTCACTTGGAGAAGTAGAAACTCCAGTGAAAATTAACACGTGTGGATTGCTACAGAGTATTTATTAGCTTGGTTTCCACAGGTACCTTTTCCAAACAATTTCAAAGTTTTTTGCAGACCCCAGAATGAGATCATCTCTGAAAAAATGCTCTTTCACATTCCATCTAGTTCTCCCTTCACAAAACTTAGTTTACCTTAAAAAAAATCCTCTCCTAGTTTTACTACTACCAAAATGAATGCAGCTGTACAGATTTGACTTTACCTTGCATGCTGATTTGAAGGTTAACCCAATTTCTTTTGCTTTTTAGTTCTCACATTTATATGTCAGCAGATATTTGGTTTGCTTCCTCCTGCTCTCCTCAGTCATTTTTCTCTAAGACAGCTGTGCAAAACTAGCTGTAAATTATACAGTAATCCCTTTTTTTCTGGACTTATGGTGTGGCATTCTCTTATCAGCTTGTTATCTAATCTGAAATAATCTTTTTCCATATGGGAAGCATTCTGTATGTTGATCAATTAGATTTATTGCCTATTAAATTGACAGTTAACTTGGAATAATAATCACAACGAGAAATCCAGATTTTATGCTATGTGGCCTCAATTCTTTCCAGATCAGTCTTAATTCCCTGATTTCTTATAGTCTTATCCTTGCTTAGGCTGCTAAAGATGTCTCCTCCATCTGCTGCAGCAACCCCTAAAATATGAAGTCAGAACTGAGAGTAAATAGCAGCATTCTTACAAGCTGTGTAAGCTATATACTTTTAAAAATATTCTTTTTTTGTCTCCCTGCTTATTTCATTTTTGTGATTCTTTGATTGCAAGCACATCGAAAGAGTCGACTTGTATCACCATGTTTGTATCTCAGGCAACAACAAAGTCTTTGAGCACTACGGGAATATAAATATTAAAGAAGGAGAAGAATTATTCCTAGGATGAGGGTCTTTTTTTAAAACATGTCTGTGCTCTCCATCACTCCTCTGATATGATAGGGTTCACTAGCAGGTGAACAATGCAACGTGAAGCCATAAAAGCAGCCCACTTTTCATTTCATAAAAATCAAATCTGTTGAGAGGAAAGCTGTGGCCTTATTCAGAAAACAACACAGATAGAAAGAGTTATTATTTCCTGCAAAATGATAAAATCTGTGAGTTTAGAAGTGGAAATTTTATACCTCAAAAAATTCACATTATTTGTGAAATTAAAGGTGGGTTTTTTTTGGTTTTGCACATCTCTTCAATTCCTAGCAGTATTTTGTAGTACATGCATCAAGCTTGCATGCTTCCTAACCTTATCAAACTGTTTTCTGTATTTTACCAGCCTGTGTATTAATTTCACCAGTTCTTGTCACACAGAATTAAAATAAAGTAAGGAATTCTATCTGTAGCTAGAATTTTTGGCAGCCCAAAGTAGTCCTTACTTGTGTATTTGCATAGAAGTTTGGTTATTGTCACATGTCTAAACAATCTGATTTTAACCCCTCACCTTTCCCAATAATATAATTATTTTGGTAAATCCACTTATTTTGCTTTCAGATGTTCCATGACAAGAATTTTGATGATATAGTGAAGCATGAATTGAGCTATAAATGACTTGTTTCTGAGCAATTTAGGGTTTTTCTCTGTCCCATTCACTGTGGTTGCAATGTGTTCTACATGCCAGTGTCACAGAAAGTGTTTTCTGCACACCCTTAGGACAAATTACATTTATTGATGATAAGAGATACATTTACTCATAGAAATCCTACAACTGGTTTTTGTTATTCCTCTAAGAAATGTTCTCTCACACACACACACACACAGAAAAAAACCCACAAAAACAAAACCACTCAAAACAAACAAAACCAACAACAATAAGAACAACAACAAAATCAATTCTAAGAAGCCAAATCATTAAAATCACAATCATCAATAAATCTATATTTTCATTATGATTTGAATTTTTATCAGTGTTTGTACTGGGAGTAAGCCTGGAGTAACTCCCCTAAAACAGAGTTTCATACCCAAATAAAACCACAGTAAAATTTTAATCTAGCCCTGTATCTCACAGTACAGAGGTGAATATATGCATGATACATATTTTTATATGATTTTATCAACTGTAATACTTCATGGTAAATAATAATTAATGTATTGTGTTATTCCTTATAGAATTTATTAACTAATTCTGTCTTTTCGAGGAAGAAAAGGCTTATGCCTTAATATTAAAATAATTTGTGTAGTATAGTAATCAGAGAGTTTAGCTAAAGTTAGCATGCATCCCTCATATCACATATGTGGTTTCAAGGTTATCCAACAACTGAATAGAGACAGATTTCATTATCTGACCTTCTAAAGAAATCAGCTATGCCAGAAAGGATAGCAACATTGAATTCTATTACCAAGCTCATTTTTCACATAACTATATTGCTAAAACATCTAAGACTCTTTTCAAACTGAGCATGCCTTAAAACTTGTACAACTTATTTTTTCCCTGACTTTATGTATGCAAATGAAGGCAGACTTGTTAGCAAGCTGTCATTTACTGGTAGGTAAATCCTAGATCCCTGCTATGTGAACCCTCTGACATCAACATTAGGCAAACTGTTCCCCAAGGCTATATAAATGTGTTTGCTTCCTTTTTTAAAAGAAAACCATTTGATACAGCTGAAGAGATTTTATACAGCATCTTGTGACACTTCATGTAGATGCTTTAATTATTTTAATACTTCATGGCTGCATCAACATACCTTTCTACAAGTGCAAGATAATGTTCTTTTCCAAGGTTTCTACAGCTTCAGGTTTGAAACAGGACTGTACTGGAAGTTCTCCTTGCAAAACTGTGTACAGGACATTAGGATAACTAGGTCAAGAAGATGATTGGTCATTGCATTTTAAAATCCCTGCCCAGAGCTTCTTTGACTTTTTTCCTGGTTCCTGCAAATCTGTACTGTGGCAAATTTCCAGTATCCCTCATCAAACAGTACTACCTCCTTGATGTCTGCTTGCTGCAGAAGCTTCTGGTAAAAGCTTTATAGTTCCACCCTCATGCAACACCTACACTTCCAGACCAACAGACAGAACCGTGACACTTCAGGTGCACAAGAACAATTGGTGGCAAATAACAGGTGAAATTTTCTACGTTGTGTGCTGTCCACCTCACCTACTTATCCACAAGATGCATGGAAGAGAAACATTTTACATGATACGAGGACATAAGGGGTAGCTATAACTGAAGTTTGCTTCATTGTCTGTTGGAGAGGCCCTGAAATTGCCGACTTGGGACAGCCCATTCCATTTCACTTGGAACCTGATAGTACCAAAATTCATACTGATTTTTAATTCATACTTTATTGGGACACATGCCAATATCAAAACTTGGCTACCTGAATTCTCACTGGCACAAATTTGAAGCCGAATCACAACGACAAAGTTGAAGATAAATCAATTAGCATTACACAAACAAAACATTTCACCTATTGATCAAGAATACTAAAAAGAAAAGTGAAGTAACCACAATAAGAGAATCCCAAAATCATTGAGTCTGAAAGTGATCTTTGCAGATCATCTGGCTGAGCCCCTCTGCTCAGAGCAGGATCAGATAGAGTGTGTTGATTGGAATTATGTCCAGTTGGGTTTTGGAGATGCCCAGAGATGGACCCATCCCAACCCCTCTCAGAAACATGTTCCACTGTTTGATCACCCTCACAGCAAAAAATAAGTGTTTCTTCTTGACATTCATGTCACTTGCCTCAACTCAACTGCAGGTGAGCTTTGCCTTTCCTAGCCCCATACTAACACACTTAGACAGTGTCTCTGTAGTCCTCCTGGAAATCAAACTCTGGTTTCATCACTTGTAAAATTTCTTTTTATGTTTGAGTTTCATCAGGAGCTCCTTGCTCATCCATGCGGGCCTCCTTGATTTCCACTCACAGGGTTAGACCATTTTTGAGTTTGGTGGATCCTTGAAAAGCAGCACTCTTCCAACAGCTTCAAATAGTGGGATTAATCTCATCTTCAAAGTGGCATTCACTATTTCTCTGAGATGTTACTTAGCTATGACAGGTGGCAATAGATCATGTATAGCCTCTACTGGAGGTGGTATTTCAGATCATATTTTCTGAGGCTGCAGTCAGCCTCAACAACCAAGGCAGCACCTAAATAGGTCTTTGTCTCTTTAATACCATCTTGCAAAGCAGATTTATCACATTAATAGAAGATGTGAGGGAAGGAAAGAAAGGCAGAAATTCAAAACTCCAGCACCTCTCAAGGGTGCATTCTCTGTCCAAGATGGATCCCTTCCCACCTCTCTTGCTTTTCTTTTGCTTTATCCTTATCTCTGGTCCTTGAGAATGCAGGTTTAAGATTTACATGAAGTATGACTCCCTCTTCCCTGATAGCTAGCATGAGATTTCTTCTTCCCACAGCCTCTTGGAAACCTACCTTAGTTTACATTCCAAAAACATTCCTTAATTAGCACATTCCTTCAGCTCCACTGGCTTTCCTACTCTTTGTAACAATTCAAGACCATTACAGTAGTTTTTGAATCATACCTCAGTTAATTAATTAACATACCTGTTATTTTTCCATACTTCTCATTAGCTTTCATAATATCTAGATCACTGTGAGTTTTTTGATATGTGACCTCTTAATAAGGAAGGTAGTTAACATGGCATTTAAGTACATTGTCAATGTAACTGTCTGGAAATTGTAATACACAGTGACCTATTGCTTGGCTGAAGGCAAACCATGTCACTCCTGTTTAAGGAGTACAAATTATAACTCTCCATCTCAGAATGGCTCTTTGTTGGGTTTCTTAATCAAAATCCAAATACACAATTTTTAATACATTAATTTTCTCTAATTTCACATCAAAGGGCCTTTCTGAATGCTGTTAATTGTCTTTGAAGGTATTACATGATTGAGCTAAGCAAGCCACATTTTTGCTATATTCATTTAACTACAGAAGTGTGTCAAAGAAGGAAAGAAAAGAAAATGGGATTATGAATACTTTTTAGATGACTGACATGTTTACTATTGAAATTTATTACATCTGATTTTTGTGACTGTTAGCTTATAAATATCCAATGTTTTCATTTCTTATGATTTTATTACTAATCTCTTAATATTTGTTTTTTCTCTAAGCTCTGCTCTTAATGTTGCAGAATTGCTGGCAAATCCCCACTTTTCAGAAAAAACAAAAAAAGCCCATCTATTCTGCATTGTCTCAGAAGTCTCATTACTTACAATTTTAATAATATGATTTTTAAGTGTCTTGTGACAATTGAGGATGTTATATTTTTTTAAAGCCCAAAACACTCACTCGATATGTGACCTCATCTTAAATGGTACTTGTTAAAGATTTAACCACAGATAAATTAATAATGGTAATAATAGAAGCATTATCATAGCACTTTTGAACACTAATCATAGGTCAGGTTGTCATTATTTGAGAATGTCTTTCCTCTGAAAACCTCTCAATCTATGACACAGACAGATTGAAGCAAAAGTAAAAGGCAGCAGTGAAATAGTGGTGGTGAGCATGGTAGGCACAGCAGCAACAACATCACAACTGGTAATTTTTGTAGGCATCCAAAGAGAAAAATTCTAAGGCACAAAAAGGAGGAGAAGGAAGGGGAGAAAAAGGTTTTAATAACTAAACAATTTGGATGCATGAATGAACTCAAGTTAATGAGAGAAAAGGGGAAAGAAGAGCATTCCCCTGTTAAATGAATATCGTTTGGGCCTGTAGACCAAGCATTCCATGTTTCTCCTTCTATAGGACAGAATAAAATCTTGGGGGTTGATTGCACAGCTGCAATCTCATGGCAAAGTCCCTGGATTCAGAGCTGGGACATCTTGACATCTCTCCCATTTTTAGAGCCTTGGAGGAAGTTTACTCTCCTGAGCTTGTGAAAGGCATCTGAATTCTGGGGCTCTTCATGGCTTGTCTCTTGCTGCTATAAAATGAAATACACGATCTGCTTTTTGCCTCGTGGAGCAGTATCAGAATCTTCAAACCATTCTGGAGTTGCTCCTTACTGGAAAGAGGAACCATTCCTTGGAACGTGGCTACTGCATTCTCCACTTTTCTGCATGACTGTTTCAATTGAATGATATCCCACTGTTTTTCCCCATAAAACAACTTCAACTTGCTGCATAGCCCACTAATTAAATTGGATTTATCATCAATTAACTAGAACCACAAAACTTCTGTGTGGGTGCTTATCTTGTCCATCTTGCCTAGGAGTATGTATCTGAGGAAACCTGAGTGTCTCTGTCTCCTTGCCATGAAAACGGGCCAGGTGTTCCCAGTATGGCCTTTAGACCATTTGTTCCTCACTGTTTTCCTTCCACATCAACCCCTTTTCCTTCACTTTCTGGTACTGCAGCAGTGTTGAACAGCAGCCATTGAGGGCTCCAGACAGATTTTTCTCAGTGAAATACCTTCTGTGGGGTAGAAAGCCAGGGAAAAAAGAAAAAGCAAATGGACCAGTCTTGCATGTTCCTCCCCAATGCCCTCACCTGCACCCAAGCCCTTCACTTTAACTGCAGCTCTGGATGCAGAAGTCCACACACCAGCTCTGGATGCAGAAGTCCAGTCCTGGCTCTAGTACCAGTCTCCAAGCTTCTGGGCCAGCTTTAGGAATGTGTTTTTAATATTCATTTTTCACTTTGTCTGCTACAGATGCGCACAGTGCAATTATTATAATGCTTTGCACATGTGGTGTTATGAAATGTGTGCCTTTAAAGTCAGGCCAGTTTTTTTTCCCTGTAACGCAAATATGTTATTTCTACCTATGTTTCAGTTTGCCACACATTTAAAAAAGAATACAAAAAACTTTATTATAAAGATTAAACTAACAACTATGTAGCCAAAAGAGAGCAGACCCATTTTATTCATAAAAGAACAGGTTTTTTTCATTTGCATGCTTGGATTTTTTTTTTCTTGTGCTTCTGCTCCTCAACACAGACACAGATGCTCACACAAACATTCATCTAAATGAAAAATATATGCACATAAGGACAATTCCTACTGTATGGAAGGAAACCGTTCCTTAGCTGGGGAGCCATGCTCTGTCCAAACATTCTCATCTCCATCAAGTGATGTCCTTGTATTAATCCCCTTCAAGCTCAACCATTTCAGCTTATTGTACTCAATGGTAAAGCGCCATCCCTTGCTCTGAAATCAGTCAGTCATCAGACAGTCACTGGGCCTCATCAGTCCTTCTCAGTTTCTCACTTCCCATGGGATATAGCTGAAGTAGATTGTAACTGGATGCCATTTGAGGACCTTGGTGGCTCTGAAAGAGTATGGGATCCCTTGGGATAACAGCGCCTTCCTGAAAAGATAACTTAATCAACAAATCAATGTGGAAACGCACAGAAAGCCTGAATGGAGGACACGTATCTTACACCAGAGACAGGCACAGATCCTTTGAAACAGAAGCTAATTGCTGCAGCCCTCATTGCATTTCTATCTATCCAGTTCTGTCCAGATCCCTCCTTAGAACCCTCATATACTCAAGCAGAACAACACTCACATCTATCTTGGTGTCCTCTGCAAGGTGGCTTTGGTCTGTAGGTGAAAATGGGCAAGGAGTGGGACACAAGATTTAGGTCTCTTCATCCAGGTCTCTTTTCAACACAGACTTAATCTGTGTCAGTTTTATATACTGTACCTGAGCTGGGTGTAACAGTGCAACAGCACTGGCTGCCTTCCGAGGCTTTAAAGGCCAACACTGAATTAATAAGGCAACTATACTAATTATCTTTATATGTTTTCATTGATCCATATTGCTTAGAGATACATCACTGCCAGACAAACTAGCAGCAATTTCCAATACTAATTTCTCAAAACAACATGACAGCTTTGACAATACATACACACACCTCAACAAAAGTGAATGTTAGTGAATGTTTATAATGAACAGGGCCAAAATCAAGTGGGCTAAACAAGGACATCTGATCTCTGTCTAGAGACAAAAATGAGCTCATTCATAAAGAACATCATATTTAAACTTAGTGAGAAGAGGTGCAGGAAAGACAGATGATATGCAAAACTGGACACTACACCTTACAAGGAAGGGACACTGCAGTCACAGCAGCAGATAACCAGCATCAGCATCATGGCTTGGTCTTTATTGCTGACATAAAAAGCACCAGCACACCAACCTGCTGTTTTCCCATGATTATCCATACTGCTAAATATGAGCACAATATCTGGAAGTTTGGTCATGCCTTTGGTACCAGCAGATCCTCACTATGGCTCACAAGTGAACATGGCCCAAGGACCAATCCCCACAGTCAGTTTGGACGCAGCCATTGGTGTTTGGAGGGCAGGAGAGTTCAGTGCTGTGGGCATGAGCCATGCCCTTTCAATTGGCCAGGGAAAATTTCCTAGTACAGATGTAGCCACCAAAGTCTTTGGCATAGGAGTCAGTGAATTCCAAAGGTCTTTGGTTACAAAGAGGAGAATCCTGTATGTATGTAAAATATATTTATTTATCTAAAATAAATTTAATTATATACCAGTTAAACAGCAAGCCATAGTGAACCTCAATTTGTTTGATGTTGTGGTTTCATTCAGTCAATTGCCTAAAACTTCAGCTCTTTTTTTGAAGCACATCCAGGCTTCTTTGCTCTGCAAATCTCAGAGGATCAATCTCCCTGAGGAGATTTTCAGTACACCTCCATTCAGACTGGGCAGCCACATCTTTCATGCTGTGTTTTGATATTTCCCCATCTTCTGGCTGAATGCAAGAAGTAGGAAAGCTGCTCAGAACTTAATTTAAAAGGTAAACTGAGCTCTTTTGAATTTCAAAAAGTCTCAGGATGGATCTTCTTTTATCAGAGCCAGCTTATCCATCCCTAATTCAGAGAGAAACGTAGGGGTTCAGATAAAAACTTTTTGATCTGGCTTCAGATGTTCTCAAAGTTCAGGGGTATTTGGATCTCAGGTTTTGGTGGGGGTCCACCCGTGATCTCCAGCGCCCATCTCCTACCTGTCTATTCTCTTAGAAGAACATTTCTTCTTTCTAGCCTCCCTCCCCCTTCATTGTTCTTCTGAGATTAAAGCTTTTCTATTATTATCATTATAAACATAATTCCTATAAGAGATAAGTAGCTCCCCGGAGTATCTTTATTAATCCTAGTTAAGATAACATTTTGAAAGTAGACAGGAAAAGAGATTCATAAAGAGCAAGAGAAGACAGTTGCAGATCAGCACAGCAGGGGCAGAATTTCCTACACTGTCTGAGCCTGTTTACAAAGAAGAGTGGGTTAAAAATTGCCCTGCATGTGAAGTCACACACTGGTGTACAGGTAACCACCCTGATGAGTCTGAGACTTAATTCTACCTCCCAGTATGTCCAATATTGTAATCTTGCTGTGCGTTGGAATGGCCACCACTGTATTTTGTCTTGTGTGCAGACCCTTGTATACACAAAGCTATTTGTGCCTTTAATGTCCTCTGATTGAAGCATGAGTGTAGCTTGTGGATTCAAAAAGGCAAGAAAGGTTTTACCTCAGGAATGGGAAACTCATGGAAGTGTACCAATAAGCCAGAATGTGCACTGGGATTTGCTGGGATTTCTTGGTTAGTACCAATATTAATTTGCAAATATATACAGAGAATTCAGACCATATAGTGTTATCCCAACACTCTGAGATTTAAAAAAAATGGTTGTGATGGGCAAAAGGAATAGGAAATATACAAAAAGCCAGCAATTCAATGGAGGTGTATTTACAGTCTTAACAGTCTTATAAAGTATTTTTGTTAGTGCAGCTACAGTGACATGATGCAGTTCAAACTGCATATCACAATTAAAGTGATGTAGACACAAATTTTATAGTACTTAACCCCTTCTCTGGTCTTACCCTCAGCTTTCTACTGACACTTGATGTCTAAACACTAATGGTGTCCATTTGTGCAGGGCACAGAGAGGATTAACGTGAGTCTTAAGTATCCCAAACCCTTTGCTAGGAGGAGTATGATGTTGGCACTGAATGCTTCTTCCTCCCTTTCTGAGATTTGCTAGGCAGCATTTTTATGTTTGCTCACATGTGCACTTTGCTTTTCCGTCATCAATCCATGTTGTATCTCCAAGTACTTCCTATATATGGTGCCTTTTACATACATAGGACACTTCTAGGTTCTTATGATTACCCCTGAGACTGACTTACACGACATCCAAGGTTGCATTTATTTGCTGAGCACTAACTAGCCCCAGTTTATAGCCCTCAAGTCCTCTGTATCTGCCTTTGTCTGTGCTAACAGGTGTTAAAACTCAGAGTTTTTCCAAGCTAAGCAAGAGCAATAACCAAGCAGGTAACACCCCACCCTCAATAGGTAACTGCTGTTACAAGCTGAATCAAATCTCCAGGTGGGCCAAGACAAGTCCAGACAAAGCCAAAGAGGTTTCTGCTGGTAGCCTAATGCAAAGCCATGCCTCTTATGAGCAATGGAAACACCAGATTTACTGAGACAAAGGCTACAGACAGTTCTCTCTGGCCTCTAGTGTTTTTCTGACTTTGACAACCTGGAGAGATAACTTCATCCTTTGGAAACCATAAAGCATAAATAAAATATACTGTCACCTTAATACAGTGGAATTAGAGCACAGTGATAGGAATGAACCAATCATTGTAATTTTTTTCAAATGAGAATCTCTGATTTGGAATGGACCAAAGAAGTTAAATCTGAGGAAATATATTTTTCTGGGAAATGTCCTAGAAGACTTAGGAAAACCTTATCTTAGAAGATTTCCTTCCCTTTTAACAATCAGGTGAAGGAAATATTTATTCTCTCCCAGATATGAATGCTGAGAAGCACCAGCATGGTAGAATGTCTTAAAGTGATTCATCCTGTTGCGTATTTAATTTTTCTTAAAACTGGGAACATAATCATCTACTCAAAATGGGAGGATTACCTTTTAGATACATAAACAGATAAAAAATAATTTCATTATTAAAGTACTGAGAAAATTAAATCATTCTCAGAGACTAGATGAACATTGATAAAGCCTACTTATTCCGGACTGAGCTTGTGGGGCAAAATACTCACTGATATTCACCACAAGCAAAGATTATGGAGAACATAACATATTGAAATCTAAATTAATCCTGCTTATTGGCTGATAATATGCCCTGATCCTGGGGGAATATGCCTAATTTATTACTTTTTAAATTGTTTGGATTCCTTTAGGATGAGCAACTCCCCAGTTGATTTTCATTGGCTATGTGGGGAAAGGAGTCATTAAATATGAATAGGGATTATTTTGTTTTGAAAGAGTATTGCAAAAAATTCACATTCAGCCAGTGCTGTTTAGCTTATATGCTTTTTCATACTGTAAGGAAGAGAGATAATTTGGAGCACAGACTCTAAAAATGAAAATGAAAATGAAAAGGATGCTTTGTATTGTTTTCTAGCAGCCAGCTACTGTCCTCTGAGTTTTCCTCTGTTTCTGATGCCACTCTCCACAAAACACATGCAATACAGACTGAAAGAGTTGTGCTGGCACAGGAGGAAAGAGGGGATCTGTCACAAAATCGGAAAAATGGGGAACAATAGAAAATATTTTACTGTAAAGTCTTAAAGGGCAACTTAGCCAGGGGGTGTTACTTGATATAACCCTTGAGGCTGACCTAGATTTATTAAGGGTTCTTGGCCCTGACTGTAGATTGGCACCCTACCATGTTTAATATTGTGCTCATAATGTAGTCTTAAGAAAGACACTTTGTTAGTTTAAAAAAAAAAAGATGAAAAAACTCTTAATAGTAGAATAATAAAAATAACAAAAATGCAGTTCCTGACCTAAACACTCCTTCTGCAAAGGCATTTCTCACCTCTTCTCCTACTGCCTTTGTGCATTTCCCTTTGATGGAAACTGTCACAAGGTATCATTTCTCTACTTTATTGATATGCTCAACCTATTTCTGTTACACTGGATTCTGTCAGGTCTTTAAAGGGGTGAGCATGCAAAACATGCAAATAGTGGGTGCTGTGCATAAAAGAGCCGTTGGCATTGTGGTTTGCACTTCATTCTTATTTCTTCTCCAATATCAATCATTGATAAAACTGTACTCTCACACCTATATAAGAAATTCCAGTGTCCAGCAGTATAATTCTTTATTTACCTAATAGGATTATGCTCCTATTACAAAACATCACATTATTGCAAAAAACCACTTTAGCTTAGCAGTGAGGAGGCGTTAGACAACTGTTTTGTATCTGTCTTTTGTCTTCAATAAAATCTTCATGGAAATCCTATGAAATTCGGTCATTTTTTATATTATCTGCCTAGAGACTGCCTAGGAAGGAACAAAAGCTTCTCACTGGAACTACTGTTCCCTACTATTGTTTGTAAATACTAACTATTCAAGTCAGCATGAACCTAGGCATGACAAGGAAAAATCCTTTCCTGAATTTGGCCTGATGGATGATGTGTCCCACTCCAAAACAACATTCATGGCCTTTCACAGAATTTTTGTACAATGCACTCTGTGTTCCTCCATAGGGTCAATGAACCAACACTGTCTGCAGTAAAAGGGAGAAAACAGACATGCTTTGTCATACAGCCTCTTCTCCCACACTCTGTCCTCAAGTGGAACAAGCTATGAAGTCCAAATTAACATACATGTGACAGATAAACCTTTAGGTAAGGACTAAGACTGGGTTGGTTGGAGTTTTTGGGAAGCTTTTTGGTTAGCTTTATTTTGTGTGTGTGTGTGTGTGTGTGTGTGTGTGTGTGTGTGTGTGTGTGTGTGTGTGTGTGTATGTCATTGGAGTTTTTTGCCTGGGGAGATGGGATCCCTTACCAGGTTATAACATTAGCTTGTGGCTTTCCTGTCAGAATGGATTGTGCCAGGGATTTGCTGCTTCCCTGACAAATGATGTCCAGCTTAGGGCGTATCTCCTGTATAAGGAGCAACTTTCATCCTGAAGATGCAACAACTCACTGATGTCTTTCATTCCAGGCCAAGGTTCACTTCTACATCTTTCCAGGATAGAGGACCAGAGGTTTGAAAGTGCTCAAACACACATCATCTAAACTCCAGAACTGTACTGATGGGGTGGAAGGATGTTCTACACATCTTTCCTCTGCTACTAGCTCTATGATGTCTGTCAGTGAAATGAGAAATAATTACATTGCATCACTTGTGAGTGAAATTTGAAGAAAGGTGAATGCAGTGGCAAAGGACTCTGAATCCATCCTGTGCCTCACTGACAGATCCATGGCCTATATAAAACCATAAATAGTCTGGGCTGGAAGGGATCCTTAAAGGTCATTCAGTCCAACCCTCTGGAAGGAGGAGGGTCATCTTCAACCAGATCAGGTCACTCAGAGCCCCATCCAGCCCAGCCTTGAATATTCCCAGGGTTTCAGCATCTCTCATCTCTCTTTGAATAGTCAAAGATGCAGACACCATGGAAGGATCAGAAAAATGGACCAGGCATAAAAGGGTCCCTCTCTAAATGTGCCCTTCCAGCTTCCCACAACATACAGTTCAGGGAATTTCTGAGCCAGATCTCATAGCTACAAGTTTCTGGTAATGAACATTTTCCTTGTGTTAATTTGACTCCTTGCTTTTCTGAACTCAATGCTGTGGTCTCCTACAGTAACAAGTTCAATGAGTTAATTATACATTTTGTACAATGATCAGGGCATGAAAGTTTTTGGAATTAAAGACCATGATTGCAGTAAAGGTAAAGAAAGATGCATTTTTCTTGAAAATGTGTCATAATATGTATTAATGTAATAGATTACATTTTATTCACACAGGCTGGTCTTTGTTGCCTAATAGAAACAATAACACAATTTAATGTTATACAGACAATAAAATTTTCAAATGCCCCAAAAAGACTTGTGATTCCATATTTTATTTTGCAAAACTGCATAAAGCTCATTTTCCCTCTTCCAAAAAATGCAATTTCATTTGAAGCAAGACAGTATGGTAGATCTTCATACCAAATAGCCAGCAAACGTTTTTGTAAAACTTTCTGCAAGACAAGAAAACACAAATTAGGTTTGTAACTGTTCATCAGATAGATTTTAAATCTGTAAAATACCAAATAGCTATTTGAAATTCTGCTTTTGCATTTCCTGCACAGAGTGCTTTCGTCTTTGACCTATTTAAAATAAAAATTTCCCATATAAGCTGTAAAACATAAAAGCTGCTGTTGACTGTCCTCAAACGTCACATAAATTCTAGCCACACTGTATTAGAGACTTACTGCTATGATGTTTAGGCATCATAACATGATTATAATACAAGCTGTTGAGGTTTGAGGTCAAGGTTCCCCAATGTTCTTGTTTTGTCAAAATGATCTTTGCAGCATTTACATATCATAAGCTATGTTTAGAATTAAATGCTTCAATTAAATCAACAACTGGGTTTTGCCCTCTGGGGTGATAAACAGCCAAAATGAGATGTGTTTTTTCTCTGTCCGCAGCAAGAGGGTTAGAAAGAGAGAGGGAGAAGCACTAAAGAAAGGTTGTTCTGATAAAAGCCCTCGTTTCAGTTTTACTCTAAGTTTTATTCTGATTGGCAGTTTTGTGGTCTGTCTTACCAATTATTGGAAACATTGCAAACAAAACAGAGCAAGTTTTGCACAAGAACTTTTCCCACACTCATTTCTACCACTGTGGTTCAGTGAACCTCATTTGTAATTTCCTTGCTCAGTTGTGTCATGGAGCTGTGTTTCTACCATCCTCAAGACAATTCCAAGATTTTCTCAGAGATTAAAGGAATCAGAAGCTTATTGTTTATTGGAGACCTACATTCCAGAGTGCAGCAGAAAGGAGCATAACTCCAGCAGAAGAAATATATTCTGCTTCCTGAGCAGCCTCACTGGTCCATCTACTGTCCTTACTGATTCCTATAGTGCAAAGATACTTCTATTAAACATAATGATATTAAATGGACCTGATGCGATTTAATACATTTATGAGACTCTTTCATGTCTCACTGTAGGAGGTTGATATTTAAACCCTAGTCCTCACTGAACCTGAAAGCATTAATAATCCCCTTCTCTTTGGCCCATATGCAGGCTCATTACAGTTGCTCTTTATAGTTATCTATTTTCTCTTAGGCCCTTATGCAGAGAAGAATCTCTATAGAGGAAAAAGCTTAAGCACTTGATTAACTTTAAATACATTGAAGTCAGTGCTCAAAGTTAAGCAGGTGCTTAATATTTTCTTGAATCAGGGCCTCACAGCCTAGGCTTTCTGTCTCTGTACTGTTTCAAAAAATAATGGTCTAGAATTTGTTTCTCCACTCAACTTCATTGATGCAAATCTGGGGAACCCATTTAGATTAAAGAGCTTTGTTCATCTTTGCCTTGTATTTTATAGAGCTATCTAGAAAAATGGGTGTCAAACATCACTGCTGGGGAATAGTAGACTTTAAATAAACTTTGTACTCACTTTTGCCACAGTTATAGAAGACATGGCTGAACATCAACAGGAACATCAGAGGAAGCTGCAACTCAGAGATAGTGGTGGAACACCAGCATAAAATAAGAGCAGGATGACGCTTAAGTGACTCTTAATGACTTGACTGAGTGAACTGCCTCCAGACCATTGCAATGACTTGGATAGAAAGGGACTGAGCAGGGGCAGAGAGATGTATAGGCAGTGATGGATGCATTGAGCAAGACATGATGTGTCCTCCATCAAAATCGATAGTCAGACCTCCCTGCTGTCAGTCTGCATATGAAAGAAGGCATGTGAAGACCATCTTCCCTACTCTCCTTCCCTCTAGTTCCTGTATTCCTCTCCCTCAAGAATGAGGAGGGCCTTTGTGCTTCAAGGGGGCAATACCTAAAATCCTGCCTACATCCAGCTCCTTTCCATAAGTATGCAATGGCTAATACCCTTGTAGAACTCATTTCAACAGCTTCTTAAATCTGCTTTCATGAGGGACAAGAAATATCCTTATATATCCTAACTTGTTTGGATATTCCCAGTTTCTGGGGGGAAAAAAAGATCAAGCGCTGTGCTTCTTTGCTCATGAATCGTGTCAGCCTGGTCTCCATGACATTCTGGGACACAAGGTCAGTCAGGAGTCATCCCTTTTCCCTTTCCTAAGACACTAAACTGAATCTGAATTACAGCAACAGCCATTCTATTAATGATCTACATCCACTGATAACCTGCAGACTTGTCTGACCAAGTCTACATCCTTGAAATGGTGTCTGACTTTGCTGGGCAAGACCTGAAGCCCTAGACCTGAATCATGTCTCTGTTGTCAGAGTTGTTTGCTTGGTCTATGATTGCAGATGTGTACTCCAGAGTTTCAGCTGCTCCTCTACCTTTGGTCTTCATTGCTGATGTTTAATGTATGATGTGAAAAGGATTTCAGGCACATTTCATGCACTTTGAGGGTAATTACATAGTAGCAAGGGCAAATCACAGACTCATTTCTTCATCTTCAAGAGTGTCTCTGGAGTTTGGTCTGGGACATGCCAGAAGAATATTCACCAAGAGGACATTAGCCTGCAGACTGGATGGACTGAAGTCATGGGGCCAGCCCTTCAACCACCATTAAACAGCTCTATTCCACAGTATCACCCAAGCATCCCAATTAGAAGCTGGCATCACCTGTCACTGATAAAATGGGATTTAAGAGCATCGATTTGCAGGCTAAATAAAAGGACAATGACAGCAGATGGGAGGGAGGTTTTGGGGATTATCCTAAAACTTGGATTATTCTCAGGACCAGCCAGGTAAAGCATAAGTACTACCTATGGAGTCTCAGGTTCAGTGTAGATGTAGTTCCTGGGAGAAGGGAATATGCCATACAAATTGCAGAGCTAACATTATCACAGCCTATGCACAGCACGTATGTCTCTAACAGCTAGAAATAGTTAACAGACACAGAGTGAGCACATGCAGAGCTGGTAGATATGCCCAATTGAATGAATCAGTTTATATATTTAATCCTTCTTAAACAGGTTTATCCTCCAAAGAGTTTCTCATTTCTTCTTCTTTTCCATGATTTAGCAGCCAGCAATCTTACAGCCCTACTGTGCTTAGAAGGGGGTTCCAATTTTTTTATTTCTAACAAGGTTTCCAGCAGATTTTGAATGTCATACAAGTATTCTATTTGCACATTAACTTCCTTCAGACTGAACACATCCAGAGCTAAATTATTATCCTTGAGATCCATAAAGGCAAAAGCACCATCACTCCCTGCTCAGTGATGGCAGCATCAGGCCTGGGCAAGATTTAACAGCCACTTTTCTTCTGAACATCTACATTTGAGAAATATTTAAATATTTAATTCTCTTATTTCCTGACAAGGAGACTTACCAACCACTGGCATTGAATAGGAGACCCAGAGCCACATGTACAGGGACAATCCAAAAGTTCAAATGTGCATGGTTTAGGCAGCTCAAGTGAAAGCAGTTGAGCTTGGACTCTCAAGTCTATAGATTTGAAAACCTACTTGAAAAACTATGTAAGAAAAACGCTTAACTAAGAATGGCTGTTAAATTCAAACATTCTACCTGGTAACAAGATTAGTTATTGGGCACTTTGGGACAAAGAACTGAAAAGGAACAATATTCCAACTGTCAGAAAAATGAGGAGTAATTCATAAGTAATTCACAGTAACTCATGGAGGACAGGAACCTGCTGCAATCCTGATCAATAAATTAAATACTTATCCTTTGACCATGCTTCATGTGAAACAGTTTTAATATGAAATTCTTTATCTGGCAACATTTTATATGCGAGCTGATTCAATTTTCTGCACAGACATGCAGTATGCCACTGAAGAAGCAGCAAATGCTAACAAAGATTATTTCAATCTGCAGCTGGAAGTAAGGGTATCATGTGTCCCACTGCATGATGAGCTCATCATCCTGAGGGAAATGAACACCATACAACACTGCCTTGTAAAGGCTTTGGATGGCACTTTCATCCAAAAGCAACAAACAAAAATTTGGCATGGTTTCTGTCATACAGAACATCATCATCAATCATTTAGATCAAACATCAATATAACCATTAGATAATTGCATATCCAATGACATTCATTCATGAAAAGATACAAGCCATATGCTGATTGGAAATTATTACATAGTAAAATCTGATACTTCTTTATACTGACCTTTGTCATTTTCTTGCAAAAACCACAATTATCCTTCCAACACAGAGATATGTTTGGTGTGATATCTGTCCATGAGAATTCAGTATATTTCATTAAATAATCTTGTAATAATATTAAACACGTTTGATATACTTGGCAATATGTAGGATGATATAAATCAACCATGTCAATCATCAGCATAAATTCTGAGGCACCACAGGGATCATCCTGGTTCAACTGACATCCTTAGCCATCTGATGAGACACACCAAATCCCATAATAAAAGCAACCCCACAGTGATACTTATTGCAACCTCCAACAAAGGGGTTTTGGCCAAAAAAAAACCCCAAAACCAAAACACAACAAAATCAAACTAAAAGCACTCTGAGAACTGAATTATAAAAGAAAAAATTTTAAAAAGGGAAAAAAGCCAACAATTCAAACCAGAAGAAAGAGTAAGAACTTAACTGAAAAGTCATCTAGGTATTACAAAAAAAATTTAGAAAGCACTGTAGTGACAATTATAGCGAAAAAGGTAACAGCTGGAAAGAAAATAATTCTTATAGGACAAAAAGAAAATAGGGTACAAGAATACTTCCATCTCCCACGAATCAAAACAATGCTCAAATCCTGGTTTGTTAGCAGTAGCTGCAGCAGACAATCCTATGGCACAGGAGATGTATATCATCAAGAAGAGATTCGATGAACCAAAAAGCAAGTATGAAACAGCTGTTCTTCAACACACAGCCATGTAATTCCTGAGCTTCTCACCATCACCATAATATCCATCCATCCATCCATCCATCCATCCATCCATCCATCCATCCACCCACCCATCCATCCATCCATCCACCCACCCATCCATCCATCTCTCCATATCATCCTTCCATACATGACTCAACTTGGATTTGTTCTCGTAAGTACTACTGACCTGCTTACAGAACACTTACAGGACTTACAAATTCACCACTTTTGTGTAGAATTTTCCATTTTACTCATTCAGACCTCCAACTTAATGAAATTTGGGTAACTGATGTGTCAGACTGCATAGTTGAACTACTTGCACTCTCCCTAAAGATGACAGGAATGATAAATTTCTCTGAAGACATGTTGGTGAAGATACTGTTAGATTATATTGGATTAGGTGCTTCCCTCTTTCCATTGACTGTATCAAAATGAAGGAACCTCCAGATGCTAATCCAGACCCATTAATTGAGAATTTTACTTCATACAGGAACAAAAAAGATTTAATACTTCTGTCTGCTCCATTCACCCCTAGTGAAACTGAGTCTCAGTAGACTTCCTCACTATGCCTGAAGAGGAAAAATACTTTGTTAGGGTCTTTCACCTACTATTTGGCACACAGCAAATGACAGATAAACTGCTCTTAGCCCCACTGAGTCCATATTTCTTTGTCTCAAAGATTTCTGTAGCTGCCAGGCCATGGGAATTTGTATTAATCCACATTGTCTGCTACAGCAGAGCCACTGACAGACATGATGGCCACAGACAAGACCAGAAGAAGGAGCACTACCATGTAACCTGACTGATGCTGCTGAGACTTCAGCACAGCAAAGAATTTAATCCCTTTTCATGGAATAGCTTTCATTTCTGCAACCAAAGACTACTGCAAGAAATTCATAATAGAAGTACTATATATGGGGTATCTCTGTGTACTATGTGAAGTATAATAGTTCTCGCTTTTCAGACTACACCGAAATGAATCCAAATTACAGTATTTCCCTGATCTTTCCAGGGAAGCCCAAGATTTCATCTCTAATACTATCCCAACATGATCTCTCTACCTTGATATGGTGGATAGTGTCACCTTTGTCATTAAAGCACAAAAAAATCTAAGGACAGCTGCTCTATAACAAGATTCAGAGGTGCTGCAAATGGGAAAGTGAAGTCACAAGTCCTTCTGTTTTGATATAAAAGGAAAACTTAATTGAGAAAGAGGAAACTTTTTAATATAAGCATTTTTTTTCTAAAGGAAGAAAATAGTTCAAGAAAAATGACCCTCCTATATCAGGTATTTCACTTTATATTCTCTATCTGTTACAAAGGCAACAAAAATGAAGGAAATCAGTTGGTTTTCACCTGTTCCAGGGAAATCTGAATAATTTAATGAGAACTGTTGTCCATGAACACACACTTACTATAAAGAGTACGTAATGAACTTTTCTAAACTTTTTAACTGTCAAATCTCTGGTGTCCAGGAATTTAGATTCTTCCAGAGTTAACTCTGAAAGTTGTTCTGAAAATGCAATTTATAAATTTCTGCCCACTCTTGCTGTGAAAAAAACAGAAGTTACATCTGTAACACTTCTAGGCATTGAAAAGGTGACTTACCTTTTTTTGTTTTGGTAGCCATGTTTTGAAGGAAAAGGGAATTGCATACTTGAAAATTGTAAGGAATGCAACAGGGTATTTTTAAATGAGGGCTCGAGTTGCTTTAGTGCTAAAAATTTTTGAATAAATCCTTGCAGTTAGATACTGTATTCAGATAAGATTTTGGCTTTATTCTTCTTTTATTTCTGTGTTTGTAGAGGCAGAGAAGTCCAAAAAAGTAATGAGGAGACTCTTGAAAAATCACAAATTAATACTACTCTTTGGCACTTGTGTAAAAAAAGCTACTCAGTAAAAGCAGACTCTGAGCTGTTTCAGCATGATGCTGCTCTCCACCCCACGTGAAAGGTCTGTGTCTGAGACCAGACAAGGTCACAGGGTTAGAGAAAGCATTGCCTGCAATGGTCACAAAGCATTCAGCTGCTAAGGATGAAGAGCAGTTCCCTGCCCAGATTTATAACCTCCCCTGCTGTTTCAACAGCTGAACACTGCCATATGCTCCAAAGGAAAATGGTCCCCCACATTTCAGGCTGAAGGGGAAAAAAGCAGCAAGAAAGAGCCTGGTGCTGAGCATAAGAAAATGTTTTCAGAAAGCAAACAAAGGTTAGCTACACGTTGATACAGCACAGAGTTGGGTGAATTAATGAGATGTCAACAGTGGTTTAGCCCTGTAGACAAGGGGAAATTCTAGTGGGTGCAGAACGCTTCATGTTCACCATTGATAGCTTGGCTAGAAAGGATCCTTAAGCAACTATAGCACTGAGAACATGTGATACTATATGCAGCCAATGATACAGAATATTTATGTGTTTGATTGCTTATTTATTGGTCTTTGGTTTTTTGTGACATAGGATAGCAGCTGGAAGGCAAAAACTATAAAGGACTGCATTACAGTCACTGAGCAGACAACAGTTCAGAAAAATAGGATTCCAGCTCTCCCTAAAGTTTTGGTGAACAAGGGTCATTCTCTTCCCCAGTGTGTGACTGCACTTTTTTGCATACTCTCAGTTTCTAAAGAAGAGATCCCTGTGTTTTACTAAAGATTCAGCTCCTGCCATCCATCACTGGAGTAATAGCCCCAGACTACTAGGAGCTACAGGAATAAGGAAATGGTTCCGGCTTGGTTATCATTTTCCTTCCTGGCAGCTGATACACTACAGAAATTACCATATTGTGGAAATGCTGCCTAAGAAAGGCAAAAGACACTGGTATGAATAAAAATTAAGTACTGAAATGTACCATTTTCAATCCTATTTTATAGGAGCCAGGGAAATAATTTGTGCTCTCCTTTTATTTCCTCTCTGTCTTCTGTAGTATTCAACTGCTTAGAAGCGGAGGAATCATTTATATTTAGCACAGCTTCTATTCTAAAGCTCACATATTAGTAAAGTTAACAGATCACTCCATACTGCTGTTTGCACAGCTGGATATGTCAGATAGAATAGGGTTTATGTTTTCTAAGATGAGCTTAAATCCATAGCGTCTTTCTTATTTACATCAACCACAGCACAACATTGTTCCTGTAGAGAAGGTCAGTTCTAGTGGAGCCATGTTCTTAGTGCAACCCTACAGGTGCACAAATTTCGATAAATTGCTTCAGTATACCCTCAGAGCTGTGTCCACTCTCAAGCCACAGGATTTGTTTGATTATAAGTAAAAATTCATTTACATTTGAATCATGACACCTATAGGTAATGACTCATTAATGGCACCTTATGTTCCTCTGATCAAAAGGAATGCCCCCTTCCATTACAAAAAAATCTGTTTACCAGGACTGTAGATGTGTGGAATTAGGAACATGGGCTTCGCTTACACGGACAGATAAAGTCACATCCAGAGACTTTTTATAGGTTTGTTCTTTGCAAAAAAAAAAAAAATTAAAATCTAGGAAAGTCACTTTCACTGTATTGAGGGTGCCCACCCAATATTTCTCCCTAGACCAAGGTGAGATGGAATGGATGCTGAAGGAGAAAATGTTGCTGTGCTTTACAGAGCACCATGCAGTTACCAAGGGTGGGATTTAGATCACAGCTTACAACAAAAATTTTCAGGCATGTGCAGGTAGCAATCTACATGTCATCTAGAGAACAGGCTCTCACTGTGCTCCAGGGAGATTTGGTCAGGACACTCAACAGCCTCTCAGGAGTGGCTCAGCTGATGAGCCACTGTGGCAGAAATCTGCACCAAAACCTGTGTACCTGGTACCAAGAGGGATGCTCAGAGTAACCCAGGACACCTGTGCGGGGGTAGCAGACATTACACTCCATGTCATGCTGCTGCATTAGAGGTTGTGGTGCATCATCTTTATTTTGGAGGACCTTTTACAAAACTAAACACCTCCCAGTAAGTAACCTCCTCATAATTTGGGTACTGTCTATTTTAGAATGGACTGAATCATCCTTTAGACTGCACTGACTGTTTTGGGTTGATCTCTATCAGCTCTCATGAGAGTTTAGGGCACATATCAAATCTCATCTGCAGACGTCAAATGTCAATGCTAGAGTCAGCAAGCTGAATCCTGTCCTAAGGCACTGTGTGTTGCAGACATGACATAACTGTGTACTTCTAATTTTCCATTATTCATGGGCAGATTGCCTGGTTCACAAAATTCACCTGCTTTGCAGGTGAGGATGTACCCAAGCAGCCTCCATTTGGAGACAGCTCTGGTCCATCAGAGTGTATTACTTTGCTTTCAGACCCATAGGAGGTCAGACTCTACTGCTCTGGAACCTGAGCTACTTGCTTGTTCACTGCTATACCCCAGGAAATAAAGACTCTAGAGACCCCAAGGAGATGGATAACATGGTTCAGAGCCAGCAAAGGTGGGTCTTATCTCACTTAGGGTGGCTATCGAAGAGAAACAGGACCCCACATGTACCACCATGGTCAGGTATTAGTTGCACTGACTCATCACTCCCTCAGCATTTAGTTATTAAGAAATGATGTTCCATTTAGACATTATGCAAGTCATTACACCCTAAAAAGTTATTCCAAAATGCAATTCTCTTCTTAGCTCATGCAAAAGGCCTGTTTATTTGGACTGGCTTGACCTTTAATTCCACAGCTTCCTCTGCTTTCTTCTGTGGTCTTCACATTAATCTTCCCAACCCTTCTACTACTATATGCATCTCTTGTCTGTTTTGGTGAATTTTACTGAGGCCTTTTAGTTCTGAGGTTCCCAAAATGAGGGCACAAACATCCAAGAGGACTGTGTCTACACTGTATGAATCAGGTCATTAATGCTGATTCCTGGCTCTATCTTGGTAGAATTTTTTTAACTTAAGTTGATTTGACATAGATTTTTACATCAGTGATTTTCCATGAGTATTTCAAAATTCGTTTCCTGCAGGGAATTATTTTTAATTAGCTAAGTCTTTCAATTTAAAAGTTAATCTTACAAAGCTAATCTTGAACACAAAAGTTGCTTAGGACAAAAGAAAAATAAGTGCTAGAAACATAGAATCATGGAATCATTTTGATTGGATCCTATAAAGCCCCATAGTCTTTTGTGTGTCTAAATGGTGAGCAAGTCATTGACCACTTGCCCTTGGATTGTGGGGATTTCATTCTGCCTCCTGTCCCTGTCTTCCAGCTCAGGAGACTGGGTATCCAGGGAACAACTGTTCTTATAATAAATGACTGAGGCAAAGAAGGCAATAGGTGCTTCAGCCTCTTCCCCATCCATTGTCCAATAGAGGATGGGGATTCTCCTTGGCCCACTTTTTGTTGCTGATGTATTGGTAGAAACATTTTTATTGACTTTTGTAGCAATAGCAAATTAAATCCCAGTTGAGCTTTGGCCCCTCTAATTTTCTCCCTGCATAACCTCCTACATCCTTGTAGTCCTTCTGAGTTTTCTGGTCCTTCTTCCAGAGGCCATAAACTCTCATTTTTTCCTTATTTCCAACCAAACTGCGTCCAGTAAGGATGGTATTCTTTCCTGCCAGCTTGTCTTTAGGCACATGGGGACAGGCTGTTCCTGTGCCTTTAGGATTTCTTTCTTGGAGAATGTCCAGCTTTCCTGGACTCCTTTGCACTTCAGGACTGTCTCCCAAGGGACTCTGTCAACCAGGCTCCTACACAGCCCAAGGTCTGTCCTCCAGGAGTCTAAGGCAGCAGTTCTCTGACCCTCTGCTCAATTCTCCAAGAATCAAAATTTCTATCAGTTCATGATCATGTCCCAAATGGTCTCCAAACATCACATAATCCACCAGTTCTTCTCTGTTCACAAAAAAAAAAAAAAAAAAAAAAAAAAAAGAGGAAGAGCAGCATTTCATTTCACAGCAGAGCTTGATGGCAGTCTCTGTATCCTAAGGGATGTACATAAAAGGTTTTTCATAGTTAATTTATAAACTGGCCTTCTTTTAACTTCAGTCTACAGTATTTGCACAGTCAGGGTGGACACAGTAAATATTTTGGATGGACATAGTAGATATAGATGGATAAGTAGATATTTTTAAAGTGGAAGAAATAAAATTTCTTGCAGTGAGTTTTGAAATATTCCATGTTCAGATTTGATTCATGATCAGGAATAATCACAAATTATTCTCATATTCTTTATCTCATTATTTAAAGGGAAACATATCAAATGCCAAATAATTGCATCTGTGCCAGAAGGTAATTTTATATTCCTTGTTATGTGAGACAGAATAATAATTTCTCTGTTCTTTCCAAATGAAATTTGATGATAGAGCATGAATCAATTAATAAGTCAATATATGACCATCTTCATTAACAGTTTAAGAGGAACTTCTGGCAGTCCTTACACAAAAAATACCCTCTACCTGGCAAAAAGCTAAAAAGAAAACTTACTGTGCTTGTGAACCATTAATTTGAAAAAGTCTCTGGGTGTCTCGAAGTAAACTTGAGCAAGCCCAATAGTGCATGATCAGCAGAGATGGGTAACTGAGAGGGGACAGAAAATGGAGCTTCCAGCACAATGGAAATAAATTGTTAGCCACCTACTGAGGCCTGTGAAGCTGGCAAGAGCTAGGAGAGTTCAAAAACACACAATGAAGTGAGATGCTTCTGTGCTTGAATTTATAAAGTGGTGCTTACTGAAATAACATTTTATGGCTTTAAGAAAAGAGGCAAAATGTTTCAGAGATACTGTATTTTAACATATCTCTCAGAGCCTTACCTAAAACATGAAATCAAATTGGTTGGTGAAGCAGGATTGATGAGTGCAGGTGAAGTGTCTGAATGCTGAATAATGTCTGCAAGTGACATTACAGCTCAGTATTTTTTGGGGCAATGACCCAAGAACTGCAATATCAATAAAAACAGCAGTGAAGCAGGAGGATGAGGACAAAAAATAACAGAATTTCAGAGATTTAAATATGGGCAGAAAACAATAAATTAATTAAACAGAAATTATTTACAAAAGAAGGAAGCCGTGAAAGGTCATTTTACCTGATTATCTCCCCAGTACAGAGACCTCTTTTCCTTAGGTGGTTATATCAAGTGGAGAAAAATGCAGTCTTAATCCTGAACTGAAGTTAACCATGGCAGTAAAAACACTATTAATGGCAGCAACCTTGATTCAGGAGGAGAGATAAAGCTGAAGGATAATGAAAATGCCAGACTGGTCATGTCATGTGTAGCAAATCCATAAATGTGTGATCTGAATAGTGTTCATCTGAAGGGAGAAACTGGGGCAAACTTGAGCAAACTTAATTAGGGAGTAATTAAACCCTACCTATAGGATATATAGATAAAAATGTTGTAATAAAAAACCTCACTGCTTTACATTTCCTCTTTTAGAAGAAATATGACAATATATTATATCAATTTTAGTGCTTTTATTTCACTGGCTGTCAAAAAGTGCTCAAGCAGCCAGGTGAAAATTACCACCAGGTGAAAGACAGAGGAACAGGCAGAGAACTCCCCAGGCCCTGGGGCGCATTGCCAGGGGAGGCAGGAGGGAGAGGTGTGGAGGAGAGGTTTCACCAGCCTCCTCCTTGCTGTAAGCCATTCAGGAGGGTGCAGGTTGGAGCAAGTCTTGCTCTCTGCCTTGCACACCTCAGGTCCTGCACTGCGGGAATCTTGGTCAGGCAAGACAGCATAAGCCAGGGGCTGAGTGCCAGGGCAGACTGCTCATGATAGAACCATCTACTTTATGATTTTGGAATTATTTTAAAGACAGCTGGCAAGGGAATGCTCCTAAATCCTCATCGTGTTAATTGTTTTTTTTCAAACAGGGCAATCCCCATTTATAAAATGTGGTTTCCCTAACAGCCCACTGAATAATCTGTGAAAAAAAACCCACATCCCTCTCTTGCTTGAGATTCATGCATCAAAGCAAAAGGTGAGGTTTGATGAAGTCAACCTGCACAGCATAATGAGTACAGCCCTGCATCAGCAAGGTTTCCTGCAGGAGATAACTACGGTCAGAAAACCACTATAGCAGTTCATAAGAGGGAGGAAGAACGATTCACAAACACGTCCTGTAAGTTGCCTACAGGAGCACCACAGGGAGGAGTCCTGTTACTCATTATGCTGTGTGTCAGCTCCAATGAGGCCAGAAGCACAGCAGAACAATGGTGGTGACGTCTTGGGTGGCCAAAAGTTTCTTACATTGTTTTCACATTCACTGTGTGACGCAACCACCCGCAACAATTGTACCCTTGAAATGTTCTCAGAAACGAAAGGACGCTTTTGGGCCTGCCTGTAAGAGGCATATTCCCCACATAAATTATATGACTTGCACCTCAATTACACATAAATGTACATATACATCTTCACCAGCCCACAGAACACAGGAGAGAATATCCATTTTCAGCACTTTTCCAGCTTATCACTTAGAAGAGCAGTGGGAAGAATACATAGGCTTATATCATGGTTGTCCCCTGTTCCTTTTATTTGTATTTAATTTTGCAGGGACAAGGTTCATTTTGCAGACAGTCCCAAGAAGGAAAATTCTCTTATTCCGCTTTTTGTTATTGTAAATGCATGTGGAGTATGTTGTATGGTTTTTCAGGCTGTATGGAATGAAGCAAAAAGGAGTTTTCAATCTTTTAATGCTCCATGCTTGGGGAAGAGGCATAAGAAAATGGTCCATGGAGATCGTATATTATTATTAGAGAGATTTTTATTTTTCAGGCCTGGTCAGGTTTTGTGACTGGCACATTTCTGAGAAGGCACCTCTGAAGCATGAGGTTTATAATGATTTCTCCTTACACTATTTATCTCACTCTCCCAGTTGCAGTGCATTTATCCTCACACGGACAAAAGCATGACAGGAAAGGAGAGGACACATCAAAGAGATTTTGCCAGACAGAGGAATATGGATTTCCCACTCCCCTCCCTGAAGGATATTTTCAAGAAGATGCAATTTTGCAATGCACAAATATATTAGCCGTGCAAAGCAAACAGGAAAGGCTGCAACATTTGCTGAGGTTCTACTGAACTGGCTTGGACTGTGTGTAGAGGGGAGAAAGATCTGGGGCCTGGCAGTTTGCCCTGAAATTCACAGAGGTTGCAGGGTCCCCTGTGCTTCCCCAGTAACTTCTCTGCCACCTACTGCAACCCAGAAAATAATGTGCTCTCAATCCAAAATGGAAAACACAAAACAGCCAATTTCCATCTGATTTTTGCAGTATCTAGACTTGCTGGATGACTTGTTCCCTCCATTTCCTTTCAGCTATGTAGCACAGCAGTTACTTTCAGCATCTCTCTGCTGGAACATTGGCAGAGAATAAATAATAGACATACTTCTCAGCAATCCCAGCTCTACTCACACCACAGATTTTTCAACACAACATTTGGGGAGGTGACACTGTTATTTATATAAGAACATATTCATTCTGAGATGGGATATGGGACTTAACAAAAGTTATTACACAATGTGGTGGCAGGGAAAGTCAGCTGAACACAGCCTACTAAACAGTAAAATGTTGGAACTTACAAGCTTTTTTCCAAGTCAGAAAAAAGCCAGATTTTTACACTTTAATATAATGCCCATAAAAGAAGACCTATTTTGCAGCCAAGGCATTTAACTAGGGCTTGATAGATTTGGGATTCATGCCTGGCTCTGTCTAAATCTGCAAGCTATTTGACTTCCCTGTGCCTCAGTTTTTCTTTCTGTGCAGCAGTACTGAGGCTGCACAGAGAAATTGTCAGGATGCAGTCACTGTAATGTGGGGGGCACAAATAATTATTTAATTTACAGTAAATTTTGACAACTTGAAGTAAGAAGTGGGATTGAAGATAAGACTTATAATATATCCATAGAAGAGTATTCATCATGTTAATTAATCAGAAGAAAAAGAAATAATGCAGTACTTACTGCTTCCCTGGTAAAAATACGTCATAGCAAAGATTTCTTCAGAATTGTAAATAAGGCAAGGATAAACAGGAAAATCTTAGTCATTGTTGTGATGAAATAGCTTCACTCTATGAAGGAATATCTAACCTCATTTTAAAAAGTCAGGGACACCGACAAAATGTGATTGTGCGTGATGTCAAACATGATCACAGGGTGAGAGTGGTCACAGAAGCAATGCCTGGCTGCTTGGTCTCACCACCAGCAGGGCCAGGCAAGCGCAGCAGAACAATAAAGTAACAGAAATTGGAGCTATACTCATCTGTAGACTAAGCTAAACATAAACTGGGACTTCAGGTCTCTTAGTTTTGTTGTGATGCCAAGCTCTGGGCTTCGAAACCATAAAAGATGCTGTCGTGGGTTTACAGGAAGTAGGTTTTCTGGGATTGGAGTGGCCAGAGGCCAATAGGTGTTCAGATGTTAAATTGACACTAAGTTTGGCCACTGAGGGTGGATGCGCCTCTGAGAACACAGGGGTTAGAAGCAGAGCTCTCCCTTGGGCTCGCTCTCTTTTGATTTCCGGCCAGCAAAGAGGCAAGGCCTCCCCTGCCCGGCTTTGAGCTGGGCGGGGGAGGGGAAAACCTGCGGCCCGGCAGAGGTAGGCCCTGACCCCTCAGCATGGAAGGGTGGTCGGGACACCAGGAGGCGTTGGGCAGCCCCCCCCCCAGGAGAGACAGAGAGAGAGAGACCCTGAGAAGATTTGGGCAGCCCCCCCCCCAGCTAGGAGAGAGAGAGAGAGAGAGAGAAAGCTGGTACGGGCCTGTGGCCTTGAAGTGATATGGGCTGCGAAGAAGGAGGGGGAAGGGGGGGAGTGCAGCAGGGAAGGAGCCTGGCCGCCTGCAGAAGTTTGTTAACCCCTTTCTGGACAATGAAGACCTCACAGAGCATTTGGACCTTTCCTGGAGGGAGATGGAGTTGATGATAAAGTGGAAATGGGCAAGAGAATGATAGTTGGAGCAGTGAATGAGGCTGGGAGAGTGAAGAAGAGGCCGGAAGGAGATGATGGAGTAGCTAATTGCTGGACACTTTTTGGTATAGCCACGGATAGAACCATGCTTCCTTGCGACACAGAGGCTGCATGCAGGGGGGAGGCGATGGCTCAGAATGAAATGGTTCAGTTTTGGATTTTGGAGACCCCCCGGCCCCAGGGGGTTAATAAGTATGGGGGGGACAAGAGGTCCTGAGATGAGAGAAGACTGTGCCTTTCTTTTGGAACTGGTCAAAGCACCCTTAAAAGGATAACCCTTGAAGTAACCCTCTGTTCCATGCCCATCGGTGAGAGCGCTGGGCATGCAAGGAAGAGGTCACCATGGCCCCAAGAAGGACTCCTCTCCTCTTGATGGACTGGAATTGAGTATTTACTGGGTGATGGATGGAGACTTGAAATTTGGAAGATGTATTGGAAATGTGGTAGATGTATTGGAAATGTGGTGGGGGGAGGAGGAAATGTTCTTTTGTGGAGTTTTCATTTTCCAGGTGGGTGTGTGTGTGTGTGTGTGTGTGTGTGTGTGTGTGTGTATGGTTGTTTTTTTTTTTTTTTTTCCTTTTGTAGTTTAGTTAATAAACTTTTTTTTTTCCCTAAGGTAGAGGCCTGCTTTGCTTATTTCCTGGTCTCATCTCACAGCAAACACCAGAGAAGTATATTTTCATGGGGCATTGGCATTGTGCCAGTGTCAAACCTTGACAGATGCAGATTTGCCTGATAGTGGGTGCCCCAGGTGGGAGTGGGGATGGCTCAGCCCAGCTCCTGCTGGGTCTCCCAGTGAATCCATATTGAAGAACCAGCTCTCAAGTTCTCCAGTCAAGACAGCACCATCACTCACCCTCCAACCTGCTAACCCAAACCTAATCCTTCAGAGAAGGTATTGCCTGTCCTCCTCCCTGCAGCCCTCCAGGGAGGCATGCCCTGGTGTGGACATGCACTGAGAGATAGTTTCTAAATCTGCAGCTATTCATGAAGGAAAGGCAAAAGGTTTCCTTTCAGCCTTGTTAATCCTGGCTGCTGATGCACTCTGGTGCTCTGGTTCTAGTCAGGCAGATCTCAGGCTCTGCCCTCAGGGATGCTTGGCAGCAGCAGAGAAGGCAGTGCAGCAGCGCATCTGTGATTTGGGGGTCATCACTTGCCCCAGTTGCACTGAGGCTATAGCTCTCCTGGGACCTTCAGTAGATCTGTATGTAGATTCTTCAGAGGAAAATATGCAGAAATCTGTTCAAGGGAAATGCTGAACAAAAGTAGCCCAATTAGGAGCAATCCCTTAAGCAAGCCAATCCAAAACCAGTGCAGAAAGATTTTGCAACCACTCAAGATATGCTGGTTTCTCTGCTCCATTAATCCTCTTTATTTGGGTCAGCTACATCCCAATACAATGGTAAGCTCTCCTAAAATTTCTATTGATATATTCAACACAGAGCTCATATTTGCTTTTTTTTAATGTAGTCCATAGTGTTCTGGACTACATTAAAATAACTTTGTCCTCACTGGGGACATCTCTGATTACTCCCTTCTAGTTTAGTTCCTCATTTGTGTCCAGACAGGAAAGGGGTTTAAACTAGAAACCTGAATCTTCAGGGAGAATGCAGACCTGGGACTTGAATTGCCTTCTTGAGTAAATGATCCTGCAACCTCAGACCTTTCTCCAGAGGAGACATGGGGATCACCATAGTCATGGTTTACTGCCAGCTACCTATCCTGGTATTCCTCTTTGCCTCAACACCATGGTTCTGAACTTACAGTTTAGCTGAGACATAAGCAAAAGGGAAATCATGCCAGTTTTCTCTGTGTCCATGCTAACCTGGATTTCAAATACCTTTGTTTCTGCAAGGGATTTAAGCCATTCCTCCAGATCCCTCTTGAAGTGCAGTGTGTTAAATTTCAAAGGCACATTAGGTTTTCTTCCTGTCTCTGGTGTCCAAACAGGATGAATCTGCATAAAAGGATGTCCACAAACGAGAAAATAGGACCAGGTCCACTGATACCATTAGCTTATGCATGAGAGAGCTGAGCAGGCAGTTTATCTGCTGTTTCCTTGTATTTAGGCCAACTCTAACTTTTGGCACTTGTCCCAGCATAGATGAAAACATTTTGGGTATTAACAAGGTAGGGCTGGAGTTGAAAGCATGAGAACTGCAAGAGACACCCTATATTCCCTGGATGTTTTTCCATCTCAGCCGGAGCAAGCAGATCTAAGTCTCACCCCTTTACTCTACTAAAGTGGTTCAAATTGGAATGGAGAAGGGAAAAAAAAGGCCAAAAAAACCCCCATAAAACCATATATAAAACCATAGCCTGTAGATAAGCAGTTATTAACAAAACAAAGCACTTGAAAGTAGTGTGTAACTTTGAAGGTGATCAGTTCTCTGGAAGATGCAGAAGTTTCTTGGAACTTGCTCAGAAATAGGTACCAGTGGTTTTGAGCCTCCTGGCAAACCAGTATAACCATTACAGACTCCATCAACTGGGCTGCAGCTCTTTCATCTGCACTGCCAGGACCAGAGCCATTCATTCATCCAGCCCCAGCTGTCAGATCTTCAGCAGCAGGAGCACCTCTCTGGAGTTCCTGTGAATGTCCAGTTGCACACCCTCCCCATTTGAGAGCACATTTCTGACCGTGTGTGGACTTCTGCCCTGTTCAGAGCATGAAGCACATGAATTTCAGCTGGTCATCCTGATGCTGTTTGGGTTTTGCCTTTTTTTCTATGTTCTCTGTATTCTTCACACATATATTTGTAACTCTGTCACCTATTGTATTAGCATCTAGTTTTCCCAGTACTTTCCATGGCCTTGCCTTCAGCAGAAAGACAAAACAAATCCCAGAGCTCCAAGCCCTGGGGGGTATAAGGCTCCTGTCCTGTCTTGGTTCTTCCTGGGAGAAAAGGCTGAGAACAACCCTTTGAGATACATTTCATGCACAAAATGCAATTAGTGCTGAAGGGGGGGCTCCAGAGAAGGAGCTTGGCCTGTGGGAGAATTGCATCACCAGTTGTCCTCCTAATTGGTGCTTTTTATCAATTACGCTAATTTCCTAAACTTCCTAATTTCCTATTAAAATGTACTCATCCCTGGGGGTGGTGGGATTCTGTGGACATCTTTCCATAACTGCCTCTAAAGGCCTTCAAATAAAGATCCCCTTTAATATTACCTCCTTAATAAAGTTATCTTAAGTTTCATTTCCAAGTTGAGTAAAAGGCAACAATCCATATCTCCATACACCTCAGTCATGAACATGGAAATAGGATTTTGTCTGACATACAGATCATAACTCTGCCTTTGATATACAGGCTTCCATTTGGAAACCCTGGTCCCAAATAATTTGCAAGTAACTGGCAGAAAAAAAATTGATATAAAACATGAGACTAAAATAAATTGTAACGTCAAGCAAATAGAAATGCAGAGGTATCCATGGCTGGCAGGAAAGGATCTCAGAGTGAGCCCACAAAATGGAAGGTTACTTTGTGGGCATGTTTGGAGGTCTTAAGCACCTCAGGGCATTCTGGCAGACTCCACTGAGGAACTCCAGCAGCGGGAACACCTTTTTACCTCTCCTGCCCCCTTTATAAAATGACACATTAATCTCTTCCATGCATTTATGGCAGCATTTACTAGCTGCATTGAGACAGTTCACCTTGAGATTTGGTTCAAACACAGCAAGTCCCCTGAGGTTCTTCCCCAGCTGTTAACGGAAAAAAAATTTATTTGAACACTCACTTCAGGAAAGCTGCAGACAAAGGCATTACCTCTTCCCAGATGTGGATTCTGCCTGACTTTGAAGTGAATCTATTGAGCCATCCTGAGACCATTCTGCATATTCTGTCATTATGTTAAGCTGTTAATTGTCCTACTTTCCAACATAATGTGCATTAGAGTCATTAAGATACACTGCTGTGGCAGGTTCTTCTCCCTAGTTATCCAGTCTACTTTAAAAAGACATGTATTATTTGAGTATCTGAGGCCTTCACCTGTCCAGGGAAAACTTGCCATTTGTTCTAATGGAGGCAGAAATCAGGCTCAAGATGCTCCCCTGGCATGAAGAAAGATTCACAGGTGAAAAGCATAACATGATAATGGATACACAAATACTTTAATCTCTTAAATTTTAAGGGAACATAGTCACTTTTCTGGGAAGTTGCAGCTGCACTTTAAAGTGTCATAGTGCACTTCAGCTGACCAGCTCCATACTGACAAGCTCATTCATGCCTGGAATAAACAGGAGCATTCTTTCAATGGTTAAAACCTGTAGATAAATGTTTGGATTAGTTTGTTTTCTCTGGAATAGTAGAACTTTTCCAAAACACTCAGTCTGCTCCAGTCCTGTTCATGCCCTCCCAGTTTTAATACAGTAGAGACCACTAACAGAGATACTGAATACCACTAACAGGGAGTTCAAGGACTGAAATAAATCTTCTGTGACTTCCTCAGATGAGATTAGAATCTACCCCTAAATTTATAGCTCAGCATTAGCTCAATATTCAAGTTTTGCTTTCATTTTTTAACTAGAAAGTCTGTTATGTCCCCACAATTCTCCTGGCTGATTCACAACTAGAGAAATACATACGAGGTCAGAAAATTTATTTCACTGCTTCCACAAGAAATTAATATAATTGATTAGCCACAGTATCTCAAGGCTTAGATCCATGCTTTGCAGAAGAAATTCATAATATCCTGAAAGTTGAAATCCTGAAATATCATTTCACTGCACTGAATAAGCCCAAATCAGCTATTTGCTGCAGTCAGTAAAGATAGAGCACAGTGAACAGAATGATAAGCCTGGCTCGCTGTTAGCACTGGAACGAAAGCAGCAAACCATGACAAGGTTAATCCCTGCCATTAAGAGTGACTATAACACACCTTGTTGATATTAATAAGGTCTTTGAGCTTTATTTTATAAAAGGCTTAATAAGTCATAGTGGGAAGTTGACCCAAATATGCTGCTGATGCTTTTCTGTCATTGAATGATATGCCTACTTTGCTACTGGTAGAGTAGGATGCTCTGTAGATCCTGCTTCTTAATCAGAGATTAAAGCAGCTATCGCAGTTGTAGATATGGAAAACTCTAAGAAATAGAGGGTGTCTTACAGAGTTTTATAGTGCCATTGAAGACCCACAGCACAGCCTATGGAACTCACAATCAGGATCATAGCCTCTGAACCCCTTCTTTCCTGCATTTTATTTCTCTGCTATAAAAATGAAATATTGTCAGCATTACACTTTTACTTAATCCATTCCTTTATTGCTAATAAGATGGGAGGATCCTCAATGGCTACTCCACAGAAACCTAGCAAGATTAAAACCCCTAACAGAGAAAAGCATATGCTTGAGCAGTCACCCAAGAAGAATAAACTATCAAAGCTCTTAGCAAACTGCAAATGAGGAGTGGTTTTATGTGCAGAATTTAAAGAAAAAATGCAAATGTTTCCTAACAAATGGCATATTCAGTGCTCCTAGGGTTTTCAGTGCTCCATGGGTTTGAGTGCATCATTGATTTTCCCCTGGAGTCTTACTGGGTGTTCTCCCTGTTCAAAACTGTTCCACAAGCAGTCATGCAAGTAGGCTGCAGATTGTTCACAAGTAATTTAAAGGATGTGTCAACAAATTGTCAGCTAAGATCTGTTAACTGGTTTTAACTGAATGCATCAGACACATTATATTCTACTGGGCTTTTCCCCTGTAGTTAAATTACTGGTGTATATTCATATCAGTTTTAAGGTGCAAGAACAAAGTTATTCCTGACTTGTACACGAGTCATTTAAAAGAGAGCTTCCCAGAAGGAACAGTGAAGCCAAGTTATCATCCTTAACAAAACTTCCCCAAAAAGTCATCACTTAGCACTGTAGAGTAGTAAAGTAAAACCTTGTCATGGGTAGGCACTGAGAAGAGCAGCAGCAGCTCAGCAGTTATATTCTACCAAAGCTCCTTGCTGCAGTCTTATCCTAGCTCACTTGTATGTCACCCACTCTCCTTCTCCATTTAATTGTGAGACATGTGGTGTATCACATAATGCTGAATGCAATTGGGTGCAACTTGCGGCCATGCACATATTAAATTTACTGCCAGATGAAATATCTACCAACAATCATGAGTATTTCCTGTGAAAATGAACAAAAAATTGAAGATTACTAGAACTGAGAAGAAACCTCAGGTTGTGTTTGTTTTTGGACAAGCAACTTTCTTGGCAAGCTTAACCCAGCAGGTAGCTAAAGACCACGCAGCCACTCACTCACTTTCCCCTGCTCCCAGTGTCTTGGGGTACAGAACTGGAGAGGAAAAAAAGAGTAACATCTGTGGGTTGAGATAAAGATAGTTTAATAGGACAGAAAAGGATGAGATGACAATAACAGAATTAGAATGTAGTAAACAAGTGATTGCTCACCACCCAGCAATTGATACCCACCAGCTCCTGAGCAACAACCTCTTACTTTGCTCCTAGTTTATATATTTAGCCTGATGCCATATAACATGGAAAATCCCATTGGCCAGTTTGGATCAAATGACCTGGTTGTGTCTCCTCCCAATTTCTTGTGCTCCCCAGCCTACTACCTGGTGTGATAGTGAGGGAAGCTGCCAAGTCCTTGACTAAGTGCTAAGTGACAACTGATTCATCAATGTGTTATCAACATTATTCTCATACTAAATTTAAACCATAGCAGTATAACAGCAACTAGGAAGAAAATTAACTTTATCCTAGCCAAAACTAGGACAGTAGTTGAAAGTAGAAAAGCTTCAACTTCTTGCTTGACAAATTAGAAGTAAAGCTAGCACACAGAGGAGACTGATGACCTTAGTCAGGTTAACGTTTTCTCACATCCTATAATGGCATGTTTGCATTCTCTTGCTCTTGATGTGTTGTTTTTGATTTCTCCCCTCCCTAACAGGAAGTCAAAAGCTCTTTTCTGATGTCTTTTTGGTTTCTGTCTCATCACTCCAGCTCTATGGTAAGCAGGTTATAATTATGGCCTTCTTCTATAGAAAGGCTTATGAAGTGTATTTTTAAACAGTTTCTAAGGCTGTGGGATAGATCTTTGTCTCCAGGGGAGCCCACTTCAGGCCAATCTCACAGTACCATTAACAGAAGCCAGAACTGCCCGTTCCTTGGGACACTCAGGGAACACAAAATCAAGGACTGCATACACTGGATGGGGAATGGCAGCTTCAATGCCCTTTGCTTCCTTGGCTTGCTACTAGCAATCTTTGATTCTGAATGTGTGAAAAATTGAGTGCAAAATGCCACAAATCATTGCTAAAATATTTATGAACACAAAGATGTAACAATAAGGTTTCTGATGCTGTTATCATGATGAGTAACACCATGTATGTGACCTCAGCACAGCTCACTCAGTGCCACTGTAATTTCTGTTCAAAAATTATTCATCCCAGAAGAAGGTCATGCCATCTCTGTGGGTTGTCATGAATTTCCCAGGCAGTGTGTGAGCACATGTTTGAATTTAATGAAAAAAGCCCACTCCCTTAAGTTAATGATAGAGGTTGTTACAAGGTCTAAGCAAAGCAATTATTTTAAACTACAAGCCAACAAAACATTCCCGTTGTTTGTTTTCCTCAGAGCTATCCTTGACTTTCAGATCTAAAAGACAGCTACAGGCATGAGGGCAGCCAAACTGGTCAAGGAGGAGCTGCAATTAGTTTCTAAAACCCCTCTGAGTAGTATAGGGAGCACATGAACAAACACCCCTCCTGAGGCTTTGGAGGGGAATAAGGTACCCCTCTGTACATTTTAAACAGCATCTGCCCCCAAGTTCACCTGCTAAATCAAAGGCAAGTCCTGGTGGGAAACAAGCAGGAAATGAGACAATGCCAAAGATAAGGTTCTAAAGGAAGCTTTGGGGGGAGCAACATGAGCAGCCAATAACTGGAGACCACATCTGCCTGATGGAAATCCAGTAAGATTTATGTTTCCCAGATAGTGCTGAAGAACAAAGAGAAATGCTTAGAGATATGCAGGAACTGGGAACATGGGTTTTCAGCATGCACATGGAGCAGCCCTGTAAAAAAGAAGGCTTCTTGCCATGTCCAGAAGTGGAAGCAAGCAGAGGGGAGGAAAATATGCACTTGTGTTATCCTTTTGCTGTGCATAGAAGTAAAGTTTTGTTGGAAAAAAATCTTTTTTTCAGAGATGCTTTATGCAGATGTCAAACATTTGGGCTGCTGTGCTAACCCAAACAAAAAAAAGGCAGAAATGACCCCCAAATCATGTACTAAGAAGATTCAAACCAAGTACAGTCACGCTGGCTTAAATGCAGATTGCTGCATCACCCTGATGGATTCATCACATCTTGCTTTTGCTCCAGCCTTCACACCAGGTGAAAGGGGTACAGAGATGTGCAATGGCAGCTTGAGATCTCTGTATCCTCTCCATGGAGTCTGATTTTATCTGATTGTATCTTCTGATGTAGAGGAATCCTTAGCTCAGCTCATGAAACACATTCATTTGCTTGGTTGGTTCTCCTGCTGCTCCTGGTACTGGGTTTCCTGACACTGCCAGCCCTGCACGAGTGATGAGGCTGCTTCCATAGCTGCTGATGGCAGCCTTCCTTACAAGTCCAGTGTCAGGCTTTCAAAGGTAAGAAGAGAGGAAAAGAGATGGAAAAGGAAACTCAGGAAGAAAATTTTAATATAAATTTTAAAATGGGGGAAGGAAGAGTAAAAGGGAGAGCAGAAAAAGTTGTGTGAAGGGAGACTAAGAAAATAAGATGCCATTCTATTTTAAATTTTAGTCCTCTTCTTTATCTCCCACCTGTTTCTTTTTAAACATTGCAGAATTTCTGTGACACAGAATAGCCAACACTATACCCTTGTGCTTTTGCACCTTCAGGTATAATGCCTGAGACCTGTAATTTTTTGTACTCTAAAACCAATCAAAAATAAGAACAGTATGGCAAAAGAAGCAGGGTAGAGTTTGTGTTGTGATGCAATTGTCTTGCAGAATGCCTAAGGCTTCCAAGCTATCTTACAGGAACCTGGAGTGTCACAGCTGTTCTTCAGCAATTTCTTACAAATTGAGGACAATATGGCCCTTCTCTTGTCCAGAAAACTTGTTTTAATAACTCTTTCTCTTTTTTTTTTTGTCCCCCAAAGTTTCTGATATGGTGTGACTTGGAAGAAATAAACTTGTGCCTGCACTGGGGACACATGGGTGCCATACAAGGTGGAGCATTCACACACATGCAGATTGCAAAGCTGGTCCTGGATCACTCTGCCTGAATGTCACCATCAAATGCTTCTTAATGCCCCTTCTCAACTTAGATTGAGTAAGTAGTCAAAAGTCTGATTTTAGTTATTTTGATGGAAATCGAGCTAATTTTTTTGTGGTTCATATAATTACTCCAAAAATGAAGGTAGAAGAACTTCCTCAAAATTTCACCCAGAAATACTTCCAGCTGAGATGGATATAATATAGTTTAAAAAGTTGACTGTAGTGTTAGGTTGTGATTAAAAATTACTTTTAATTCCCTTCTTTGATCTTCAAAGTCAGTTTGTCATTGGTCTATCTCAGGTTTAGGGTTTTCTTCTCAGTATTGATTACATACTGAATTTTCTGTAGATTCAAAGGTTTGTTCTTGTTAATCTATTTTCTACTGGTTTAATGGATTTGGGCATAACAAATTCAAAGATGGTCTTTATTCTCAGACCCCAAAATACGTGCTTAAAAATATACAAAACATTCTAATCACACTGCTCCATAGTTCCTTATTAAAAGTCTATTTTTCCTTGATGGAAAAAAGGAACAGTTAAATATCAGCACTCATATCAAATGAATTTTACTCCAGCAAATTTCGCAGAGACTTCAATAATAAGATATGTTACACTTCAGCGTAAAATTATCAGAAAACTGATGAAAATTACAAAGTTGGGCAGTTTATTCTAATTTGACAATACTGGTAATGCAAATTCAAGTCATTTGGAAAAGATGATGTCAAAGACAAACTCCTGATGAAAACTGCCACTAGTCAAGCTGACACATAAAGCAAACACAGTAAATATATAGTGCCGTGTATTTCTTAAACAAAGCAAGTAATATCCCAAAATTTCCTGCATATCAGGTCATACCACAGGAGATTTACTACAAACTTACTGGAAGGTTTGTCACTGTAACCTGAGAGGATGTGCAGCCTTCCCTTCTCTAAGCATTGTGTGCCTGAGGGAGGTTTTGTTGACTTGAATAGCATTTCTCCCAGCTGGTACCAGCCTAAGTGAAAGAATCAAGCTCTGCATGTAGAGATTCTGCTGGTTAACTAAAAACCTGAGGGAAAATTGGGTGATGGCATTGACCATATTTTCTCCACCCCTAAATGTTCCAAGATATGATCAAATGCAATGCAGGATGCTTAATCTTACTTGCATATTTCTCCATCACTCTGTTCAAGACGCTGAAAAAAAAAAAAAGTTGCATGAAGCAAGTATCTCATTTCACAGATAACAAATGTAAACTATTTGAAGGTGTGTTCAAGGACAGCTCTGCTTATTTCAGTCCTCCTTTGGTGGTACAGGCTTTGCAGCTTTTCCAGCCTCAATTGTTATGCAGGACATTGAAAGCTAGTGAAAATTTCATAATATTTGTACTTGAGAGACATGAGAGTGTAGTAGTACAAGTCTGATTACTTTGTTTTAAAAAGATGTTAATGATACAAATTATTTTTTTAAGTGTAATTAATTTCTTGCTTACTTGTGATGACTTGCAGAGTGGTTAATTACTGCTTGGAGGCAAAAATTGTGGCACAGAGGTCATTAAAAAAAAGAGATTTAGGGAGTGCAAAAAAGGGCAAGGTTTGTTTTTTTCTTTAGATCTGGTTACTTTTTCCAGAAGAGGATGCATTTTTATAGCATGCATAAAGCAGAAATACTTATCTTGAAGCAAAACCACAGTGTTTTCCTTTCTGTTTTTAGAATCAAACATTTGATTGCCCGATAATATTGTTAGACTGATCTTTCATTGTTTCTAGTTTCTAGTGCAATGCTCTCCCTGCCATTGAACTGGAAATTTTAAGGTTGTTTTTCTTAATATTGTAGGTCATTCTCAGCTCTCTCTCGAATTCTGTTGATGATACACAAAGAAAATTTCATTAAGAAAATGTGGTGAAGCTATAAGAAAAATTGAGAAAAAATCTAAACACTTTTTCTTTTTTAGTTGCATTAACTTCATATTCCCTCAAAATAGCCTTGAATCTGACACCTGCCATGTTAATCCAGAACATTTCCTCTCATCAATATCATCCCAAACTTGACTGCCTCCTGTTTCCCAGGAAACCTATAAGGAAGTGTTAGAAACAAAAACACCTTGCAAAATCTGATCCAACGACGTGACTCAGGCTTTTAGGCGTGCACCTCAGCCCAACCATAAACTCTTGGTTTCTCTGGGTCTGGATTGAAGGCACTTGAGACAGTAGTTCATGTTCGGACTCAGGTGTTTATTATTTCTTACCAGTAAAACAGTCTCATTATTGTGAGTTCAGCAGCTTTTCATTAGAAGGCACAAAATGGCCAACAATCTCTTGCTACCAGGTCTTTTAAAGCTAAACTATCCAATTAAGAACCTAGATTATTTTCCCTTAAACCCAATAACTGATCCCACAGAGCCCGCAATGCAGACTTTTCTGCCCAATTACAAAATGCCACCAAACCCATGAAGAAGAAGGAAGAAGCATGAAAAATAAGCCCAGGATGACACCTGTGCCCTCCATCTTGCTTCCATCCACAACATACTAAAAAACCCAAAACCTAAATTTCCCACCTAAATGATACACCTACACTACCCTCTATAATCTATTTCACACCTTAGTGGATTCTCGTCTATTCTGGAGTTTCAGAAACTTTCCCCGTGAATGAGGGTCAAAGTCAGTGCTCCCCTGGGGGTCAGGGCACCCCAGAGCAGACAGGGAAATATTCCTGGTGCCCTGGGTTTCTGCAATAAACCAAACAAACAAATTTGCTGTCTCAGAGACCTTATTAGAAATGGGATTTGCTACTGCCTTCCTGAAAGTTGGTAAAACATGAAGGCAGAGAACAGGACTGTTACATCAATTTAGTTAATGGAAACCAAGGGAAGCACATTTTCTCAAACGTATGGGAGCCCAAACAGTTTATTTTTTTAATGGGAAACATACATACTCATGTTTCTTGGAGTAAAATAAAGGTGTTGAATTTTGAGAATTTAACAAGGAAAAATGTGTGTTTCTGGTTTAAGTGCCCAGACTCCTACTCAGAAAAAAATCCCTTGTAGTAGATATTAATCACTCCATCTGGATTGCATGCAATTAACAACCTGCCTCTTTTTTTTATCTTCTTCACACAAAAAGGCATTTTTCTCCATCTTTTTCTGTTTAATCCAAAGTTTAAATCAAGATGGTTGACAATGGCAGAGAGCCCTGCCTTCATCCCAGAGCACCTATTTTTTTCTCAGATTTCCATCCACCAAGAACTCACTTTTCAGTGGTCATAGTCCACCCTCAGAAAACTGAAGAAAAATGAAGCCATTGGAGAGTAACCTGATTTCTGACTTCTTGATATCTCAGAGTAGTTACTTTTATTAATTTGATTGATTTAAGGCTAAAGCCTGTATGAAAAACTTGGTTCTAAGAGGCTCTGAAATAGATTTTGCTTTAATTAGGCACTTGCCTCTCCCAGGAGAACAGATATCCATTCACAGATACACACTTTCTGCATTGCTAGGGTCTTTCTCACCGCTGGCAAAGGCTCCTCCATTGCAGGATTGTTTTATGTGAGTATGGGATGAGCTACATATATTATAATTTTTTATTTTGCCTTTCCCCACATATGTCATATGTACCTTACTATCACCCAAGGATGGCCATACCAGGTCATATCAAAAGTCCAGTAGCTCATTCTCTTCTGTGATTGGAGCCAAAAGTAGATGATTAATATAAAATTTTAGATTTAAGGACAGCATGGAGCATTGCATTCCCATTATATACTCTCAGTTTTCAGTTTTATGTTACTCAGAGAAGTCAGCATGACTTTGAAAATAGAGATAAATGCACACAGAGGACTTTCAGTCATTAAACTTGTTTTAATCTCTGAGCATTCCAGATTTGGGTGACTTGCAAGGATAAGAAAAACAGGTCTCTGCTGCCACAATGGGAAAAAGGAGGATAGCTAACTTGGGCATACTTTATTTATGTAAACTAAATTTTGCCAAATAAACATATGCTTCCTGCTGTATTTTTAAAGGGATATTAAATGGTAGATGAAGATGTATTTCTTAAAGGGGACTGAAATGCACCCTGTACCCACATAACAGGCCAAAGTTGCACTCCCATGGACCCTGCAATTGGGAAAGAAGTGTCACCAATATGTTACATCAGATTTTCACTGTTAAGTTTCTAATGCCCTGAAGATGAAAAGATCAGGGGAAAAACTTTATTTCTACAATCACTATCAGTAGTTTGCTTGACAGATTAAACTGAATTTCCTTGAATTGAATTAAGTGTTCTGACCTTAAAAACTTCATTATATTCTGATTTCACCCTCCAGAGCTCATCTTCCAAACATGTAAAGTTAATAAAATTATTTTTCTCTTTTTAGTGTCAGTACCTCCCACTGACTGTCAAAACCGTTCCTTACCAATTATAGCTCATATTCTCAGAGGTGCATGAGTTGTCATGTTACACACACACAAGCCTTTATCCCCCTTCCCCTTTTTTACACAAGCCTTTTATTTCCCTCCTTCTCTCTTTCTCTTCCATGCACCTCTGAGGGGACCAATTCCATGACTAAGAGCCCAGGGATGTTGCACATGGAGGGGACAGAATGCAGAGCACCAATCTAATACATGATGTACTCGCTCAGCTGAGCACTTGGCTTCACAGCACAGGTGTCAGCCAGAAACAAAGGATTCATGTTGGGCCAGAAAAAAGAAAGGTAAAAGATACTGAACTATGTTTTCTGCATGTAATTCAGTATATCTGGGTTAAGCCAAGAGCTCTAAACAGCTCTCAAGTCCAGATGGTGAGAATATCAATGTATGTTTTGATGTAGAATTTTGAACAACAAACCCAACAACAAACAGCTGTTTCAGTTCAGGAGATGTGCTGAAATCCCTCAAATTTTCATTTTTATCTTCTTGCCTTGTTCCAGGAAGCAAAGGGCTTGAACTCAGAAGGCCAAGCTTATTTTATTTCCTTGGCACAGAATTTACATCTATGCCCAAATGATAATTTTTATTTATCAAATATGGAAAGAACAGAGATACTAAAGCAGAATATATATACCTCTAAATTCTTCAGGGATTACACAGGGGGTCTGCCAGAAGCCTTTAAACTCTTTTATTATTAGAATAATTTCATAGGCCCATGTATCCAGCTGCCCACTCTCTTGATTTTATCAAGAATCTCCCGGTAGCAGACACAACATTCTCTTCTGGCATCTGGAGATTACATGACAATTTCCACTTTCATTTATAATGAAAAAAAGCTCCCAAGTTCACAAAGAAGATCTTGAAACTAGGAACAAAATATAAGCATCAAATAAAAAGACCACATTTAAAAAAATTATTTTGAAGTCTCTCTTACCAGGTTCTGAAGGCATCCCTTATGGTTTCAGGCTGGTGATTATTGCAAGCTGTTAAGGCTTAGCTCTGAGGCTGGCTCTGACCCCTGCAAATTTGTACAGAGCTGGGATTTAGGATCTTGGCTCTTGGTCTGACTAATCTAGGAAATAAAAGACATGTAATAAGGAGGAAAGTACAGCTAGGGAAACAAGACATCTAGCACTCAATGAGGGACAAAGCCAAAGCGAGGGATGAGTGCCCAGCAGAGACAGAATTGGTGTCGGTATCTTGGTCGCAGGACACCTGGCTGGGCTCCTCACCAGCATTAATCACTTTGGGATTCTACAAGATAAAGAGACTTCCCTGAACACCAGTTATCAATACTGAACCATGCAGATCTGTTTTCACAGCTGGATGCCCTGATGCCTACAGCTAGTGCTGCTTGAAGCAGTGCTCATTCAAGCCACCTACCAATGCAACTCCACAGATCAGCCAAATGCCAGGATTGAAAGCAGTGTCTATGCCTTAAAATTAGTTTCTTTGCAATTTAAATTAGATACACCAAACTAATGTTTGATGTCCTTAGTGACGGTTTGAAGGACATCCCAAAAAAAGAAAACCCTGTCCAGACAGCACCGGCACTTTATACATTGACAATAAACCTCCCCATATCTTAATTTGCAGTGTGAGGAAAAATAGCAAAACTTTAGGAAAGGTAATTAATTTCTACACTGATAAGAATCTCTTTTGTAAAAAAGAAAAACATTTCACTCTTTTCAGATTAAAACCATTCTGAAAGAGCTTATCTCAAAACCCCTCTCCCCATTTCATTAAGTGCCAAGATTTTATCAGGCTGAGTCAGGTGAAGACCAAGGGGCAGGAGAGCCCTTCACAGAGGAGACAGGTAAAAATGCATACTTCCTGTTACCCAGCTTGCAGCATAAGGGAGTTGGCCTGCTTTTAGCCTTCCTCTGGTAGTTTTATTATTTGCATGTCTAGGAGTGACCTCTTTCCTCCTTCACAGAGAGTGCTGACTGGAGGAGCTTGCTTTGGAGGATGAGGAAGGCATTCTTCCAGCTAGGCCTGTATAGACCCTCAGCTCATCCCATCCTCTTCCTCACACCACAAAGGCACAGTTAGGGCGTTGGATTTCAAAGTGTAGCACTCCCATTAAAGCACTTCACAGAGCCATGTAGCTCAACAGACTAGCAGTTGCTGCCCAAACTGGAGCTCAGTGCACCACCACAGACTCTGGAGATGTGCACAGCCTGGACAGTGTGCACAGGTCTGTTTATGACACCACCCTGGTGGAAACTCAGCGAACTCATTCCCTGGAGCAACTTGGAAAATAGCTAGTGCATCAGTTTCATAAACTTGCAGGCTATGTTGCATTCAGTTGCATATGTTTGGATCAATGACTTACTGTTCTATCCATTTCTAATGTGTTACTGGAAACTGCACATATATTTCACCAGGTTTGAAAACACAGCTATGTACTATATTTACTGCCACTCAGCACTTTTTCCCTGGATCCTCATCCATTTCCAGGCATTGCAATATCCTCTTTGCCCTTGTCCAGTTTGAAAGTTAACAGAGCTTTAATTCAATGAGTGGCAAAAGCAGAGTCCTGCCCCTCCCCATCACAGAGCATAACCAGAGACAGCAGGCAGGGCACAAATTCTGAGCAAGAGCTGCTAATTATCTTGTGGTCATTCACAAGCAGCCCTAAAGTCAAACTTATGAACTTCTGCACCCACAGGTTGCCCAGTCTTTTAAAGGACTTGATTTCATTCCCAAAGGCTTCCAGGACTCAGCTTCTCAGCCTGTCTATCCCCTGCTATGCTGACAACTATTTTTTCCTCATCTGTGTATTCAAAGCAGAAGCTAAGAATGCAAAGGTTATTCACTTCCAAAAGCCTCTCTCCATGGACAGGTCTGTGATGTCTCTCATGATGAATAGCACCATGCTGGCATGCAAATGTGCTAAATGTAACCAAGGAAACAGGGTCCTTACTTAATACCATACACTTCTCAGAGCATTTGCTGGAGGCAGAATAGCATTTCTGGTATCTGCATGCTGTCACTCACCTCTGGGAATGCAATGTAAAAATAATTATATATCTATAATGAAGAATAGGAAAGAAATGTGCTGTATGTGAATACAGCCAGACAGTCCTCTCAATGAATGAACTGATTTCATCAGGAAGTCTGATGAGCAGAATAACAGTACTGATTTGGTTTTTATTCCCAGTTGAAAGCAGAATAGATTTACAGGAAATATGCCACTGCTTAGGCCATCTAGGTAAAATTTCTTGTTAAAATGTGTCTGGCCACCTGGAAAGGTCTAACATGCAGACAAGATTATGGCATGCATGGACATCAGCACTATCTGAAACAAGCAAACAAACAAACTTGAAATTTTGAGACAGTCTAAATAATAAAGGGCTGACAAGAAGAATTATTACTGAATAAAAGCTTGATGCTGCCCTGATCTGCCAGTCATCCATAACATGCCCAGACAAGTGCCTACTGAAGGAGATTGTTTGGGACATGCGCCAGGGAATATGAGCTGTGAACAAACCTGAAAAGGAGTGAAACTTACATCTGGATTTGCATGATGCTCATGGTCTCTGTGGATGCCCCACACCTCTCATGGGTTTTTGTGCCTCATGTTTTTCACCATCAGTCCACTTCCAGCCTAAACACCTCTAGCAAAGCCATACCAGGACAGGATGGCAAGAGGAAAACACTCACCTATGAGAAGAGCAGAATTCATTCCTCTTGGGAAATCTCTGCTGTAGATGTGATGTCAGTGTGAGTCAAGCTAATGAACCTTTGAGAGCAGTCAGAGTGGCACAGGGCAGAGGCAGGAAGCCACTGGAGACCTGTGAAGGTGCAGGGTCAATGTGCAGTTCTAGGGAGTCAATGGGACAGAGGAGGGGACTGTGCTGGAGTCAGCAAACATAGAGGAGAGAAAGGTGGGGTGATTGTGTGTTGCAAATTCATGGAGAGAGTTAGGTCTTTCAGAATGACCAAATTTTTAACTAGAAAAATTAGTAAGTAAAAGTAAAAAGCAGGATCTTCTTGTCTTCTCTCAATCCCTGACATTCACCTCCTGCCTCTCTAGGTTCTTCATTGGGTTTTTAGGTTTGAAGGTCAAGGCTCCACTCTGCTAATCCTAAACCCAAATGTTAAAAAATCTTTTAGACAGAAGTAACTTTCTACCACTTACTCAATGGACTGTAATATAAAGAATCTCAATCTGTATCTATGAATGGGACATGAATAAATGTGAAAAATACACATAATATCATTGAAGATGAATGGAAAGGAAACATTTTAGCTATTTCAAGTGAATTGCAAAAAAGTTTGACCATTCAACGCATTTTGAAGGACTGCAAAACCTGAACATCCCCCCCAAAGCTTCTGGAAATTTATCTAAAATGTCTCAGAATGCTCACGGTAGTACATGCCAGGGAAAAATGGTTTTTATGGCTTTCAGTATTTCCTGATTTCCTTTAAACCAGAAGTACCCAAAAAAATACCTGTGGTATTTTTATAATTCCAATTTTTCTCCCACAGATTCCAAGGAGTGACAACATGTGAGAAAATGTATATTTTAGCCCTATGGCTAACCTCAAAAAAAGTCATATTTGAAAAGCTCAAGTTAAACATTACTTTCTGTTAGGTGTCATTTGTGTCTCCTTATGGCTTGTCCATGACTTTTGTGACAATCCCAATGCACTCTTTACCAACTGGACTTCCAGAATTTGTTTTTGGACATTGTGTTTTCTCAATTCATTCACTAAAAGAAAGATGTTATGTGGAACAAAGATGCATTTCTTATGTGGGTGTTGACATACTTGATGATGGCCTTCAGGTCCCAATCTGTGTCTCAAGCCTGAACAATGGCACAGCTCTGTGTGACTCAAAAATTGAGCAATATACTAATTTTTAATGTATCAGTGCTCAGTGTCACACTGAGTGAAATCTGTCACAGCCCAAAACCTAATGCATAAGCACCAAAGGTTTTAGGGACGTTTATGAAACCAAATTGAGCTCCAAGTTCTGCACACTCCTGACAAAAGAGCCTCATGTGGCGTTACGATGCCACTGAGTGCCACCAAGACTGGGTGCAGACTGACTGAATGTGGAGCAAGTGGAGAACCTCTTCCATATAGCATTGATGCCAGGAAAAAATACAAGAAAGGTGGCATGTTAGCTAGAGAAAACATAATAGGCATTAGTCATCTATGGGTTTAGGTTATTCTGTGACAGTACAAAAAGTACAGCAGGGAACAATTGGACATTGACAGGAGAAAAATCAATAATTTTTTAAAAAATGTTAATCCCAGCATCACTGTCACTAAGAAAATCTTTGAAATACTCAATAGATAGACACTTCAGAAGATTAAAGAGACAAGGAGTATTTCTTTAAGAAAAGTAATACACACATATATAACATAATGAATAATACCAGCTATGCCAAATGGGTTCTCTTATTTACTCTACTTCTTAATTTACCTTGGGCCATAGTAGAAGAACATAAAAGTAATGAAGGAAATGTTAGAAGTCAAAACAATGAATATTTGATAAAAGCAAATAAATACTTTTAATAAAAACATTTTTAAAATAACACTTTCCCTTGAATGATTTCAAACCATTTTAGTGAAGTTAGGGGCCTCAGACTTCCAATTAAGAGGACTGTACAAGAAGATTATTTGCAAAGACCATAGAGAAAGTTTGCATGATAGTTGATAGAGCTCATTTTCTTTTTTTCTCATTGTTGCCAGACAATTTAGAATTGAACTGTAGAGTTGCTACAGGACATTGTTGAAATAAGTGACACAGAATTTTTCTGTATTGATTAAGAACTTTATATGAGTAGTAAATCAGAAGATAAGACTCTTCTCAACATATATCTCCTTGTGCAAGCATGTACCTGATTTTAAACGCATGTATATCATAGAAAAAGAGGTAGGAAATTCCCTAAGGAAAGAAATTCAAAGGAACCAATCTTATGGGGTTAAGTACTTTACAATAGTAACCATAAATAAAAACTTTTTAATTCATTTTAAAAAACCATATAATAGGTATTTCCACAACTACTAATAAACATGATACATGCAGACTACAACACTGTGGAAGAGTGAGAGTGAAAATGATCCATCATGAATACTCTGAGAAAAAGCTAAAAGGACTCAGTTGCTTCCTTTTGCCCAAATACTAACAATAATAGTAAGGGAAAAAAAGATTGTTATCTTGTGCAAGCAAAAAAGTAATTGAGTGTGGAAATTATTTAGGCTTTGGTGATACATCATGCATTTCAACCCCAATTTAGAACCACCACTGTTCTTTCTGGTAAAGAAGCTACTAAGGAAGAAATTAAAGTGTGTAATTAATGTTACAACATTACATTAACACATAAATAATTTCTCTGGCAGGTCATACAATTCACATGCATATTTTATTAAACTGTGAGAAATAATTTTCTGAGTGACCCTGATCTTCCTGCATGCTTTGAAGTTTGAAAGCCAGCAGTATAGCCTATAAGTTTAAAGAAATTTAGAAAGAATTGCGAAGTTAAAAGGTACTTTTGATGTTTGTTCTTTCTCTTCTGTCACAAGGGCATTCAATACAGAAGGAGTAGAAAACATTAATGCCTATGAAATTTCCATAGCAATCATGCTCATTTAACTCTTTCTAATCACTTAATATAAAAGGCTTGAAAGTGCTATTCATTTACGAGGGGTGTGAAGATGGTGCTAGCAATTTCCTATCTCGTTGCCCACAGATTCTTCTCTTACTGTCCTTGCACACATTGCCAGGAGTTACTGCTTGCAATGAGAGAGCCTCTTCAGCTCTCCAAGTGCCCAGCAGTTCCTCATGGCCCTGGAGGTCAGAGTCAGAGAATGCCCCTTTGCCCTAGAAGCATCTCCAGTATCTTTGGTCACACAAAAAAGGCATCAGCTTGCCAGATAACCTCCCCTCCTTTGTCCAAACAGCCTTATGCTCACCACCCAGACAGCTACATCCACAAACATGCTGGCTTGCAATGGGACATGTCTGTAGGGTATAATTGTGGCACATAGTGGTCAGTCAATTTTTAGTTTCTCTCTTTTAAAGAAAGTTTAACTTTGAAATCCAGCTGATAAATGGGGCCAGGCTGGCTGTGCTGTAAATACCTTCCCTTTGTCTCACTCACAATTCTTCAAGGCTAATAGGAGCTGAGCCCATACTCTGGCATGTAACTGAGTAGTAACTGAGGAGAAAGTACAATTTCAGCAGTAAATGAGCACCACCACAGCTGAAGTTCATGTGAATTTCCCTAAGGATGGAAATTCATTTTACGACTGATAAATCTGAATCCACCCAGAACATTTCTGACCAGTAGCACCAGCAGGTGGAAATACACCATGGAGTAAATGCCTTGGTGGAAATATTTCATCTTTAGGTGTGGCAATACTAAAGCTTTGTAGCAAACCATACACTTGACTTTTTGGTGATTATTCTTGGAAGCATTCTGAGTTTTTAACTAAGAAAGCAAACACAGCTAGTGAAAGAAAATATCTCACAGGGAGGTTTCAGAGAAGAGTAAGTTTGCAAAAGGAATCAAAAATGCCTCAGCAAAGGTTAGAAACCCAAATCTACCCTGTCTCCTGAGCACAATGTTTCATACAGTCCCACCCATCTTGTACACTTAGGTGCAATTTCCCATTAAAATTGAAGAATCAGAGATTAAAGGGGTTGTGGGTTATTCATCTTTGCACTGAACTCTATCCAGTAGTTAAAGACAGAAAGGAACACACCCACAGGCACTTGAAATAATCCCTATATGTATGTCATGTGAAATATCATGAGATTTTTAAAAGCACATTTAAATCAATTAATCATAATAATAATTTCATAAAGGAGATTTCTCAGAAGTATTGATTTAAATTCCTTCTAAATTGTTAAATAAAATTACCTGCCCACCAAAGATGAGGTCTTAAGTCTCCCAGTTGGTGCAACAGCCTCTGTTTGCCAGCTGTATTGTAATAACCAAAAAGTTAACATCTCTGACTTTATAATTATTTGAATTTTAATGAACAAGATGAATTAAATCTTTCAGCTTAGCTGCTTATGCTGTGAACTAGCCTGAGTTCCTGAAAGATAAGAAATATATTGTGCTTATTCAACAGCTTTTCTGTGTGGAGACAGAGAGAGGAAAAGAAGCCAGGTTTCTGTGGAATTTAAACTCATTATTAAAAAAACTTGATAAGGGTAATTATGAATATGAGTTGTAGAATTAATTTTTGAGTTTGAGATGAGCTCCAAAATGAGAACATGGTTTCTTTACTATGTCTAGGGACAGTGTGCTTTTTTAAAGAAGGGGGGAAGGGGGATGTCTGTTTGGATGTCACAAATACAAATATATATATGCATCAGAATATTATTTCTTTGTAGTCACAGCAGTGTTAAAAATACAGCAATGTTAAAAATACAGCTGAAAGAGTATCAAAGAATAGATAATTTCTGCCAGTTTTAATTCTTTTTTTCCTTTTTGCTGAAGCATTTATCACCCTCACTGGTATCTACATTTCACACAAAAAATATTGAACATCTTTTATGTTTTCCATTTCCCTCAGAATGAAAGGGATGTTGGTACATTGGTGCAATTTGCCAGTAACACAAGCAAACTAAATGGGAGATAAATTGATGGTGAAGCTGGCTCATTTCCAGCTACTAAATTCATTACCAGCATGGCAGATCTTGCAGCCAAAAGTATCGGATCTTCTATGCACAACAAAATAAAGAAGGCTATGAATATTAATATGAAGCTATTTTCCTTTTTGAGTTCTGCATTCTGCAAGTCAAACAGATACAGGTGTATCACATACATATGCACATACATACATGCAGACACATGTGCAAAGGCTGGTGCTCTTCAGCTACATGGATATTGTTCAACATGGAAATTTACAGCTCTAAGTGGGGGATTAGCAACTACTTAGGGATTTAACCTCATTTCTATGCAAAAATTTCAATCAGAGCTTGAATAAGGAGATATTGATGAGCTAAATATATTTTCAGGTGTTTCAATGCTCTTCTCTTCCTGCCTTGTGCTTTTCTACATTAAACACCAGGAGCAATGTTTTAAACAATAGGAAATGTAAATCTCTACAATCATGTGTCTTTAAACAGTGCACGCTGGAATTCTTCGAGCCAGGATAGAATATTTTTATATTGGTGGATTTTTCCTATCACATATTTTTTCCCTGTGAGATTTTAGTGTGTTAAACACTGAAAAATGCCTTCATTCCCCAGAATTATAAAGTAGTCTTGGAGAAGTAAAAGAGCCTCTCTGTCGCATACCTTTAAGTTTGAATATTTTGATTTCCTGTGTAATTTCAATTTCGCTGTGAATCAGAACTATCTACAGTAAACAGAAAGTGGAACTGGAGCTTGCTGATATTATGGTCTGCCAGGAACAGGAGCTGTTATTGCAAGTCTGAAGAATTTTATACCCCTCTGATAGCTTGTATACCATCTGAATCTTATTAAACTGCTTGTGCCCAACCTGGAGCCTTACTGAGGAACCTCAATGCTAATAACAAAGTCGACATTAATGAACCGCAGCTTTACAGAGAAATAATAACAAATTTGAAGGACTTCTTGGAAAGGATTTTACTATCAGCAGTGATTAACAAAATAAATGATGTGCCAGGAAACCAACTGTGGACTGTTACATTTGTTTGTTTCTGCCTCTGTTTTGACTGCCTGACTGGTCTTTGAGCTCCTTTATCCTAAAATGTGTGGCTCAGCCTGATGCCAAGAGTAACATCCTTGTTCCGTTCACAGTATGAAATACAGTAGGAGGCCAGCATTAGAGGTACCTGGCAGAACTAAAATTGCATATACAGTAAAATTATCAAAAATGCAGCAGATCAATGTACAACAGAAAACAGAGCTGTGAAACACAGGGTACATGGCAGAACTATAGATACAGAATTGTTCCTTCCCCTGCTGTAGAAAATAGTTGAGGTGGCTCTAAAACTGTAATTTGCGCTTTGATAAATGTCATTGTGGTATTCTGATCTGCCCCCAATAGACACAGAATTATATAAACACAAAAGAATATACTCAGGAGATTTCCTAGTCCATACCTCTTTATCAAAACTGAATCTGTAATTCTTACACTACTATAGATAGAATGGTTGTCTAGTACTTAGAAGACTTTATGTAAGAAAGAATGTATTTGTAAAGCTAAAGAAGGCCAATCAAACAGCTTCTGACTAACAGATCTTTAAATAATGGACTTTGATTTGATTTTAAATTTTGACATGGTTTTGCCTCCTTTCATTCATTAAATTTTTGCTATTTATTCCCTGGAGGTTTCCATAACACATACTCCAGGCACACTTATAAATGACAGGTCACAATTTTACTGAGTCATTTTTAATGATGATACAGAACACAGATGTTCTGATTTTTTAAGCTGCATGGAGTTCTAGACATTGAAATCAATAAAATCATAAACCAGGTTGGATGAACTTTCAGTGAGATCAAGAGAAACGGTCACTGAAGTTGTCAGAGTATGTTTGTGTGTGTGTGTGGACACGGTGAAAGCAGGCACACATACCTGACTTACTGAGGGCAGGAGCTGGACTGTAGGAGCATCATTTTGAGGCTACGCAGTTCCACCCACCATGGTGCCCCAGTTTTCAGGCACTGTGGGATCTGCCTGCAACAGGAATTACTTCAGGCAGCATCTGTGCAAAGTGCTATCACATCTTCAGACCGCCCCTGTTTGCCCTACGTATAGAAAGAGCAAGGAGAAGAGTCTAGCATAAAAGCTATCAGGGCTGAAATAATTTTGACCCTGGAGCTGCAGGTTCCCAGCATGCCATTGTTATAAATGACCAGCTATGGTGTTGTTAGGCTTTCAAATGGGAAAAAAAAAAATCTTTTTTTGGGACTGACAATTTTCAAGCCCTTGAGCACTTTCTTTTTTGATGACTGTAAGTGTTTGGAAATACTTTCAGTGTGTTCTTGCCTATAGTTTATACATCTGCTATTATGATAGAGTATCAAAATAGTAACAGACTTGAATTTTAACCATTGCTCTGTTTTGCCCTTGTGTGAAGTGGAGGCATAAATTATTTTCTAGCCTGACATTTGGTGGGGTTACAATACATCCCTTCCACACCTTCTAAATATAATTAGTTCAGTTTACAAGCCCAAATATTATTGTTACATCTTCCCCTGCTGCAGCTTCCCCCCTGTATGGCAGAGCAAGCTGTGGCTGTGCCTCCCGCCTGCCCCGAGTCCACAGGAGCGGATTGAGGCACTGCCGGGCGCGGGTCTGCGGTCAGCAGCAGTCGGGCTGGGCACGGGGATGGCACAGACAGACAGACAGACAGACAGGCAGGCAGAGCCCTCCCGGGGCTCAGCTGCCTCCCCTGGCCCCACATCAAGGGCTCAGGAGCAGGGCAAGGCGAGTAGGCATCCTGCTGGGAGGAGGAGGAAGGAGGGAGCCGCTGGGCAGGCTGCGTGCGGAGAGGCTGCAGAGGAGCGTCTCAGAACACCCAGTAATTTTGGTAAATCTGGGCACCGTTTTGAGCCTTAATCCGTTCCTGATCATAAGCAGTGAAAGCACAGACATGCTGGTGACAGGGGTGAGAGGGAAACAAAGCCCCAACACGGGCAAGTATTCCTTTTGGCATTAAACATCCCATAATCAGGACTGAATTGACAGTCAGGCTGGCAAGCCTGGAGTCAGAATTCAACTAGAATGTTGCAATTCGGAGCTTTTGCTTTGCTTTCCAGACCAAACCCATATTTTTGTCAGTAAAACAAGCAGATTGGACTCAGATGTGTAACAGCATTATATTATTGAGACAGAGGTATATTTTAACATTTTTTAGTTGCTTGTAGCCACATTTCATTTTCTTCATGCATTGCTGCAACTTAATTATCTATCTCAGAAGACAACATGTAAGTCATTCATTGGATAATAAGAGTTTAAAATAAACATTTGATTTTCAATGTGAATTTTTAAGATAAAGGAATAAACTTTGTGGTGCAGAAAATGGGCAGCAGGGACTCAATGAATTCTGACAGGCAGATTTACTCACATTTTCCAAGTGAGTAATGGGCAACTTTTGAATATTCCTTTTCAGACTAGTAAGATATTACAAAAAATCCTAAAACATTGTCCTATATTAGTGGCTTTCATTAGTCTCTAATTTTGCACTTCATTGAGGAAGTGAATATTAAATATCCCCCCTGGTGAGAGAAATATAATCCCAATTTACGTGCTATTTGTACTCTTTGACATTTATTTTTCCAAACATGATATTTTCTGGTTTGTTATTTTGAGTGCCAGTTTTACCTCCTGGCAAAGTCAGGGTGCCCTGGAGTGTTTAGGTGAGGTGTGCCCCATGCACAGCAGGGCTCTGCTGACAGAGCTGCCTGACACCACCCTCTGCCATTTGTAGGCGTTTGCTGGATTATGCGACCACCCACAGAATGGTGAGATGCTTTTGAACAAGAAAGAGCACCTCTCCCTGTTATACAGCTTTACATTGGGCTTCCTGTGTAATTACAATTTAGCTGGGAATCAAAACCATCATCAGAAAACAGAAAGGGATTTCTGATCTGTTATGTTGTGCCAGGAACAAGAGCTCTTCTTACAAGTCTGAAGAAAGCTGTACTTCTGCAACTTCACAGATTAATCTTGTTAAATTGCTTGCAACCAAGTGGAGAACCAAAGCTGATTTTTGTGCAAAGCCTCCAATATTATCCCTAAGACAGTCTTTTGGGCAGCAAGCAGAGTAGCTCTCTTGTGGGACCCAGTGGTGGAGCTGTCACTAAAGGCCTCCAAATGCCTCTTTACATTCTACAGTAACTAAACAGCTCGTTCACCTTAGCTACAGCTCAGCAGAGAAGCACTTAGCTCAGGAGCCTTAATGCTTTACTGTTAGCCAAAAAGCATCCAGTAGAGTTTGACACAGTCATTTAGTGTTTTAGCACATTGTTGGTGAGACTCCCTGCTCTCATTTCAGAGCTCCATTGTTTATTAAACCAGAAGAGGAACAAAGCTCCCCCTGGCTTGCTTCCCTGCTTCCCACCTTAGCTGGGAGCAACTTACCTTTCTGCTCTTACTGCTCCAGCAACATGGTTAAAACATCCCTTAGACCCTAGAGCTCAGATCTGGTTCACTCCTGTAACAATCCCCCTAGGGGATATCTGCTATCTCTCCTTTTGCAGAAGTAGCAAGGTGCCACTGACCCCAACAATCTGTGAGAAAGCTGGAAAATTACAAATACTTATTACTTTCTTCTTCTGCAATGCATGCTGCTTTTCATATTCCTGTTTTCCTACCAAAGTACAATTCAGCTAGACCCCAGTTTCCCACAACACCTCCCAGTGCCAGGGACTGATGCCAATTCACCAATTCCTAGTAAATTATTTCCTCCTGAGAGTTTGCCAGATATGTTTCCCTCTAAAAACCTCCAGCCACACAGATGTATCCAAATTATACATGGGGAGATCTTGATGGGCTCAGAAGAAGGAGATAAAGATGAAAGGTTCCCTATTCTGCAGGTATCTGGCCCTTTCATGAAAAGATGTGTCTGCAGGGAATCCAGGGGCAGGCTGTACATCCAAAACATGCCATCACCTTTTTCCCATTCTATTCTGGGCAAGTCACTCCCTGTCCCTGCCTTAAGAAGATTATTAGCTTTTCTTAGCCCAACTTCACAGTAGTGTTGCATTACATTTCTGATGCTGCAACACTGGAGCAGCCTTGCAGTGAAGCTCCACCACATTAAAACACAAGCATGAAATATGGAAATATTAATCAGGGAATCTTTTACATAGAAATAATGAAAATACTTACTAAACAACATATTAAGCTGCATATTTAGTCCTCTTTCTCTGATGTTCTGGAATGTATCTGGAGTTTATATGAAATCCAGATGAATCAGTTTTCCTTCTTGCTTCAAGGTGGATGGATGTTGATGAAAAACTAACCTGGGAACCTCTGCACAAAGGTGTGCCAACAAATCATGATGAACAAAACAAAATTAATAATTTTTTTCTGAATCCATCTGCCTCAATGAAGTACTATGAAGGAAATTAATAATTTCCTCAATAAAAGAAATTTCTTTTTTTGTTTGTTTCTAAATTAATCTAAGTAGATTATAACATCTGAAAATCTATTAGTAGCATAACATGCATTCTCATAGCAACATTTCTTTGTTGTGTGTTACCCAGCTGAAAATTAATTACAAGAGTCTTGTATGGATTAACAAAAGCAACTATTTTAACATCTTCACAGATGTTATAACACACAAGGTGCACTTAGCACCACAGCAGAATGCCACCATATAAACATTTTTCCCTTAGAAATGTATATTGAGCCTTTCCTGTCTTTGGGACATACCAAGGATGTCCCACTTCCCCCAGTTTGATTAAAATCAGAAATTAATATTATATAGCATCCAAGTAGGAAGGTGCAGAGACTAAGGATGCCCAGCACAGAATCTCTGCAAGATATGTTTGAGGGGTCCCTCTGGCCTTTCAAGAGATGGTTATGTTACACATGTGCAGGTGACATCTGTTCCAAAATAATTGACTGACACTTTGGTGAGAGTCACAATGTATGTGAAATGTGATTTAGGCAAACCTAAATGGTCTAGCAGTATAATTATCAATGAATTATTAGCACAAGAGAAGAAGTTGTGCAAAGCACATGTGAAAGGACTACACTTGGAAGTACACCCTAGATCTTTGCAATACCAGCCAAAGTATTGCATAGAACAGTACAATTTGTAAGTTTTGTCTGCTGCTGAAAAACATTTCACCTCTAGATCTGGATGAACATCTGATGATGAAAAAAAATAGGAACACTGTTTCTTTGGCATGAAGTAAAAAACAGTGTCCTCCAAACTGGATTAAAATGGAATATTTGGCCTTGAAATTAAATACAAACTTGGGAATGGGTGTTGTTTTGGCCCAAGGCTTCTTTTCAGCTATAGCTCACAGCACTCAGACAGCAGAAATCAGTAAAGAAATGGAATGTCCAAAATTAATTTTCCCTACCAATTATTCACCTGAAATCCTGACAACTGTGTTTTATTAAATTGTGTCCCTTGGTGTGGTGTTACTTAAACAGAATTGCAAGGGTCTGAAATATTTTTAAACAATTTTTATTATTTTTATTTGTACACGTGCCTGTGTTTCAAAAAATAAACATTTGTTGGAAAAAAAAGGTGTGTCATTATACATGTCCCACAAATGACATCCACCAGAATTGCTACATATCAAGTGGCACCTCTGCTTTTCTGCACTATATCATAATCCTCACTCCCAACAGCTCTTACTGGAAAGGAAATACCACATTTTCCAAATGTTGCCTAGTAGTTCTTGTTAAATTATGAAACTACTGTTGTTTTTAATTTTAGGGTTGCATATTAAATCATAATGAGTCTTGTGAAAGGTAGTAGGTACCTCTTAAAACATGCAAATTGTGTAGATGATGGATTGCCTCTGATAAACTGCTTTTTAAACTGCTCTGAAAATGATGTAACTTTCAAATGCTTTCATGTGCAGAAAGTTTCTATTTTTTATTTGATATTACTTTTTTGTTGTTGTTGTTATTTGAAGCAATCTGTAGGAGACAGAGGCATAAAAATGCATTTTAAAAATGTGGGAATCCAAACAGACCTAGAGGGAGAGCTGACACCATGTGTTCAGCTCAGCCTTTGCACAGTAAAAGCCTCTCAGTAGAAAAACTTTGCACCAACGTCATGACACAGAAGAAGAGTTACAGGTGATGTTCCAGCTTTTTCTTAAACTGACTTCTGTCATCATCAAAATCAAAAGGAAAAAATCTGTTTGGTTCATTTGCCTGTCCTCCCTTTGCAGTACTATCACCCAGTTCTTTTTTTGCCCTTTACACTTGGACAAGGTGATTCAGAGAACTCCAGCTTAAAATCTCATAAATTTGTGTTTTGCCAGTGCTGGAGACATTTATATCTGGTGTTTGTATAAACTCACCCTCATCAGTCTTTATTTCACCTTGCTGACATATTCCTAACCTTAAATTGGCACACAGATGCTCTCTGAAGGGCACAGCAGTCTCTGTGCCAGTTTCTACATCAGGTTTTCAATTCATTCTCTTGGCAACTAAGTAAGAGGAACAGAAATGCTGCTGCATCAGACCTAGACCCACCTAACCCAAACTCACAATTTTGATTCTGCCAGGGCCAAAAGTTTCAAATAAAGATTCAAATGGGGGATACTTACAAAGCAACTTCTCTCTCATTTGAAGTCCCTAGAAAACAGCTGTCAAACTCTTTGAACACAGGACACAGGACTTCTCAGGCTCAGCTGAGTTCAATGGCTGATTAACAGGCTTAAATGTGACATTCAAAGGATTCATAGTTTCTCTCCTCTATACTTATTTCTCTTCTTATTCCTGTAAATATTTTACTTTTTAGAGTTTTCCAGCTACACCCAGCAGCACATATTTCCATAGGTCATTTGCTTGTTAATGCAACATATTTCCTTTAAAGTTTTTGTTTCCTATGTTTGTCCTTTGTTCAGTAGTTGTGCTCTTGTACTTTTAGCACTCAATACAAATGCTGCTTGTCAATTGCTTTAAAGCATCCTTTTACATAATTACTGTATTTGCTACAGTTAGTTGAATTGGTATTTACTAAATAATTTTCTTCTTTTGCATTAGTCATTTTTACAGGTCTGCTATTATTAGCTTCTCTGGGGCCTTCTGTCTTTCTAATAACCCTTTTTCCCTGCATAGAAATGCCTTCCATCTTCAATCTACTTGTGTCTCTTTGAGTTTTTTTCTAATCAGAAATACAATTTACCTCAGGAAGGCCTTTTTTGAAATACAGAAATTTTTAGTGATGTCTTAGCGCAGACTCCAAGTGTTCTTTTGAGATATGAGGCAACAATGAATCAGAGCCCAACCTTATGCACAAAATATTTTTAAAAAGTCTTTTTAATCTGTGCAATCTTGCTGTTGGCTTTATGGAACTGTCTGCCATGATACTGCCAATTTAATTCTGTTGTGGGTTTTCCAGAGTCTTCCATAATCCTGCCAAATTAAGCAATTGTGTGCCATATGAAAATTGTCTCATTTTCAATTCTCCTTCCTAAATTACTATGAAAGGGTTTTAACCAAAACAGTCTCATTAGAGGCAAAATGCTCAGGTCAATACTATTCCTACTTTTGAAAATGTACTGTGTTTCCCATCTTTCTCATGCTATCTGCCTTCTAAGAACACAACTAGTCTTCTCATTTTTATAATTAATTTTATTTTCCTAGCAAGTTATGAGTGATCTCATCAAAAGGCTGTAAAAGTTAGCACAGAAGTTTTCTTTAGTGCTACTCAAGGTGCCATAGAACATAATTGCACACAGAAAACACAACTGGCCTTGACACACTTATGCTGAAAATTTATATATTTACATATGTACAATGATTTATAACAATGTCCTTCTATTTATTTTGTCATTATATAAGCCTCTTGAAATAAATGTGATCATTTCACAAACCACTTTATCGTTGGTGAAACCAACACAAATGAAAACTCCTGGATGCACCTGTGGAAGGACAATCCCAGGGGCCAATACAGGCTGGGGTTCTGGAGAACAGCTTTATAAAAAAGGACTTGGATGTCCTGTTTCATTTTAATGTAGTTTTAATTTCAGTGCCATAGCAGCTATAAAAGTCCATTTTCTGCTCATTCTGATTCACAAAATCAACATTTCATCGTGCCTAAGAAGATGGTGCTTCTTACTTTTTTTTTTCTGCTGATAAGGAAGGCAGCAAGAAGGATTTGGCAGCTTTGATAAAAGTTCCCTGTCTTCCTGTGTTTAATAAGGAATTATTTCTTGTGTTTTTCTTCTCCTGACAAACTTGTTTGCATCTTTTTTGTTTTCCAGAATATAACACTGTCTCTCACCACTTAGGCCTCTACCTGTGGACTGATGTTCCATTTTCTGAAGCCACCTGAATAACCACCACTGCAATTTTATCATGGAAGGAGTTAGGGGTTTATACCTTGCTTTCTTTTTTGTTTATGGATGTGTATGCTTTCTACTACTTTAACATATTCTGCTTAGAGAACTTAAAGCCTCTTCTGGAAGAGGCCTCTTCTTTTCCCACTTTTCATTACAGAATAATTTTAATTTAATATTTTCAATGTTTCATTCTTTTTTCCCTCATTCCCTCAGGCTACTTTTCAAGTCAATCTAAGGCAAGCATAGCACATGTTTGTGTTCTTTTAATTTGGTTTTGGTTTTGTATAGGAATATCTATTTCCTACAGTGAGCCCCTATTCCCAGTACAATGCTACAAAATGTCATAAAATTCCATTCTAATTCAGGTGGATTTCTTTTCTCTTCTTTTTTTCACATTGACATTAATGATCCTTCTATACCCAGGACTGAGTTTTTAAAAATATGTGCACTTCCCTTGAACAACTGACCCCTCAGTATTTTTCCTTCATCTCTCTGTCTCTTTCACCACATTGATTCTTCAGTGTGATCCACGGCATTCATTCCTACCATGCACTCTCATTTGCTATCCAAAATCAGAAGTAACTGTGTCACCTTCACCCTGGTGCAATCATTCCCTTCATCATTCTAGTCCAAAATGGTTCCTCACATTGCACTTTCCTGCTTCATCTCTGCAAAGGGAAACAAATGTTTGTCCCAGGAAAGGGATGACTCTACCACGCTGGAAAGACACAAGCAAGAACACAAAGTTGCATCACCTCCTTGCGTTAGGTAATGTCTTTCATTCATTCACTTCTCCCTCCATAATTCCTCATGCTGGAAATTGAATTGTTACAGTGATTTTCTCAGAATTCCCAGAAGATCAAGGCTGAAGAGTTTGCCAGGGTAGGTGGTGTTGGGTGTATTGGCATGTATGAGCTGTTATATCATGTTCACTGTGAACTGAACCTTCAAATGACAGGAAATCAATCTCCATGCAAGAGAAAGAGTTGCTGCTCTTGGTCTCAGATAATCTACAGAAAATTTGTAAATAAATCCATTTCTTAAACATCTTGTGAAGATTATACTTTATTTGCCTTTTGCCTTCCTCTTATTATTTGTAATTATAATTGATTCATTTGAAAATTTCTTCTCTTTTCTTAAGAGCTGTATCACTTGGTCTAGTGAAAGACATTAGATCTGTCTGTGAAACATAGGTATAACAAGAGAACTGTACTCATGTAGTTGAAAAACATAGCATTTATAAAGAACTGGAGACAATCCAAGATGCAAAATTCACATCCACAATGGAATTTCTTCTAAATTTGAGTGGTTTCAAGCAGGACTGATGATCTGATGTGTTTAAGGGAAAGGGTTTCTCATATAGAGGGCTTATCAAATTCCGCAGTTGCATATGATTCCTGTTTTTCTTCAGAGTAATGTCTTTCAACAAACAATCGTAACAGATTTGTTTGGGAAAATTACCCTTTCATTTACCTCCACAGACAGGTTTTTTAGATTGTCCAGACAGAAATATGTGTGCTAACTGCAACTGTTCAACAACTAGGATTGCACCTACCTTAACAGAAGAGCTAACATAATATAAAAATGTTTCTAGCTCTTCTTCAGATAACTTTGTTTCATCCCAAACTAGCAGCATTTTTTTGTTAATGGATTTCAATTATGAACCTCAAGTTGAATTCCTCCACCAATTTTTTTTTTCCATTCTCTTTATATATAATCCTTGGCTCCAAGAAAATTTGCATCTCTTTAGAAAGAAGGTCCTTTTAAAAAATATATGAAATGGAAAAATTAATGTTCATTTCATTCATGTAGTATTACTGCTTAACAGAAGAATTAAGAGGAGTTTTGTAACAAGACAAATAATTTCATTTCTTCTTAAGACTTCATCTCATACTTGGCATCACATCAGTGCTTTTCAAAAGAATGAATATTCCTGTCAAAATATCTTCTCACTGGAGAAAAATGTTACCTCAGAAAAAACTTGAAGAGAATAAAGAACGTCATTTACTGGGTATAAATATCTGTAAGAGTTTTTTTTTTTTCATTATTTTGAATATTAATAGTAGTTTTTAGAAATCAAAAATGCATTTTCCATGAAGCATATGCTTTGTCTCACTGAGTGCCGTTGTGGTAATGCTGGAACCCCATGTTAGCCCTGACTGATGGTGTTTGAAGAGAGGAAAAGACGTCATCTGTCAAAGTTAAACCTATTATGTATTTTACTATATTTTATATCTGGCTTGAATTCAACAAATAATCCAAAACGTGCACCAATTGGCCATCTTGAAATATGACCAAGTTGCAAGAAATGTTTTAGAAGATCATTTTCAGTTATCCCCTGTCAATGATTGATTGCTTGTTAGTGCCTATGTGACTAATGGTAAGCATGATGAGTTGACACAAAATTTCACACTACTTACAGCTTGTATGGCTTGTTTTGTCACTCAGAAATAACCCTGCTTATTGTATCACTCACACTAGAATTTATATGCAGCACATAATAGTAGAGTTAAAAGCAGACATTCCTGATAATTATTCTTTTTAGTGATAAGTCAAGGTTATTTTACTTGATCCAAAATAAAGAACTTCCTTGCTCAGAAATTATATATATGTGACCTGACCTAGAGCATACCAAGCCAGACAACCGAATGATGCAAAGCAGACAATGAAGCCAGCACATGCATTTGTAAAGAAAAAGCTAAACTAAGACAGGAATAATGAAAGACAAAATTTTTTAAGATCTCGGTTGCCATTCCTTAATGTAGTGCTCTGTTCTCTCCATTAAATGTAACACAAAGTATCCTTCACTGAGTTTTCCAAGGAAGCAAACAGCATAAAATGCACTTTACTCCAGAGCAGAACTATCTATGTAGTTACTGTATTCATATCTTACTTCAGGAACCCTCCTATTTAAGGCAATTGCTACTTAAATGCTGTTTAACAGATGCATCATATGCAACGTCTAAGTGGTAATTATTTTAGTTGGAGCTGGTAAAATCACAATTATGGTATAGGAACTTGTTAAGGCACTGCATTTTAGCAAAAAAATAATAAATAAGACACAGACAGGAGAAGAAAAAACAATAAGAAACTTTAAAAGTATGATTTTTATGGGATGATTAAAAGAATTTTGCCTTATTAGTCTCAGACATGGAGAACTGTGAGAGGCATGAGAACAGTCTTTCAAAAAGACAACTGTTCTCTGAGTGCAAAAGGGGCAGGAACAGAACAAATCCATTTATTTTGCTGTAAAAAAGATAAAAGTCAGAGACAATGAAAACTTTCTAAATGGCAAAAACAGGCAATAATTGCAAAAGAAAGAAACAGGAGGTGATGGTATCTGCTTTCTGGAGGCTCCTTAAGGGGAAATTTTAAAAGCCACAAGTTATTCAGGAGAAAACCATAAATATCTTGCCTGTGTGCAGCTGGCTGGAGTAGGTCACCTCAGTAAAGGGTGTTAAAGCCAGAATTGTGTGCCAGTGTGGCCAGTGAGGAGGGTAAGCACTGAGGCTGCAGTGCCCCAGCAGAGGTGTCCAGAAGGACCATCAATGTCAGCCCAGTTCAGATAAAAAGGCAAGAGTGGCTGTGCCTGGCCAGAGCCCATCCTGCACCCTGCCCTACCCCCAGACCCCGCCAGGGACATGTGAGAGCTGGGAGAACACTTTCCTCAGGGAAAAGCGTTTCCTGCAGGCCTGACTTACCCACTGCAGCACCCCAGGGCCCCCCACCTCCCCACAGCCCAGGATCCCATTTAACCCCCCCAGGACCAGCAGTCCCTGCCCCAGGGAAGGCACAGCAGGGCTGATCCTCAGCTCCCCATCCACCCAGCCATGAAGGCACATCAGGGCTGATCCTCAGCTCCCCATCCACCCAGCCATGAAGGCACAGCAGGGCTGATCCTCAGCTCCCCATCCACCCAGCCATGAAGGCACAGCAGGGCTGATCCTCAGCTCCCCATCCACGCACAGCAGGGCTGATCCTCAGCTCCCCATCCACCCAGCCATGAAGGCACAGCAGGGCTGATCCTCAGCTCCCCATCCACCCAGCCATGAAGGCACAGCAGGGCTGATCCTCAGCTCCCCACCCACCCAGCCATGAAGGCACAGCAGGGCTGATCCTCAGCTCCCCATCCACCCAGCCATGAGCCCCCATCCAGGGACAGCCTTGGTCTGCACGTGCACAAGCACGCAAGTGTGGCACTCCCCAGAGAACTTCTTCTTCATCCAAGGACTTTTCTGAGCAGTCAGGGAGTCATAGAGCTGGGAACAGAGAACAGAGGTTGTACTTGGAGGGGATGAGACCTTTGGGAGGCAGTGGCTACATATTTGTAAGTTATGATTGATTACAGAGTAAACATGAGGAGTCTGTACAATGCGGCATCCAAAGGGCTCTTTGAGCCCTGGATAAAGAAGAAAGAGGAGCTGAGAACAGAAAAACATTCTGCCTTTATGGGTAGCTCTGGCAAGATCAGTTCTGGAATATCAAGTTCATTTCTGGTATCTACATTAGGAAAAGTGTGTTGAAATTTGGAGATGTTACAAAGAGAAACTACAAAAATAACTTCAGACTTTAAATGAATACCTTGTTGAGAATGTTTTAAAGAAGTTCATCTCTTTGGCTTGTCAAAAGAAAGATGCAGGAGTTACCTGACACTATCCTCTAAGTACTTACCAGATGTTAATAATGTGCTCCTTAGCCTACCAAAGAAAAGTGGATCAAAGACCAATGGTTGAAACAGAGCTAAGAGGAGGAAACATATTGTAAGAGCTATGGGTGATTACTTCTTGGAAGAACCTGCCAAGAAAAACAATGGATTCTCCATTTCTTGGTGTCTGGAAATCAAAACAGAATGCCTTTCTGTAAAATAAACCCAGGCAGATGAAGAAATTTAAGTTCTAAATGAATGAAATGCTGCATTTAAATTATATAGAATTTCAAAATATTATTTATTTGACTTTAAATTGTGCATTTCTCAATAGGCAAAAATCCACAAATACTATTTTCCAATTCTTTTATTTGCACTTCAACTGCATAACAATCTGGATCAGATTTAAAGTCATGACAGAAAGAGCTAGTAAAGAAACAAAGCAATATGTTAAATCTACCTGGTAAACATTTTCCTATCCCAGGACTGCAACTAGTTATCAACAGAAAATTTTCTATATCTTTGTCTCACATTAAATGACCAACTTTTTAGCTTAGGTAAAAAGCAATAAACTCACTTATATATAATTTGTAAATCTGAACTTCCTTAATTGACATCTATGTAGAAAAGAAATCTCTACAGATATATCAGGCAGACACATATCTGATAATATCTTCCACTCTGGCTGTGTTTCCCCTTTGCAGCTAAAGCCAGTCCAGATGGAGGGCTGGAGGCTCTTCCCTTTTTGATTGAGCAACCTTTCCCTGTCTTTGATACAGCTTGTGATGAATGTGATGGCAGCCTTCTCTGAAATAAGTCACTGGGAGACACACAGGGTCAACAGAAAAAGCTCAGCCACACATTCTCCTCACTAGATATAAGAATTACACTATTTCTACAGGCAGCAGGGAAAACCTGTTGGTTTTTGAATTTAGTTTGCCTTCTCATGGTCTTTTGATTACCAAATGTATGGGATGGTGCAGGTTTTTAGCAAAGTGAAGAGTGTGGGGGTACTGGGCAGGGTCAGCAGCCCCTATCAGACCCTCCTCCACAGCATCAGCAGTGTTACCTCCCCTAGGATTTTGACCCAGAATATGTGTAGACACCTCTCTGTTCTCACAATGCAGCTCTATGCAGAAGAAGAGCTCCTTTATATGGAGGAAAGTTTTTCTCTTCTTCTCTGCCTACTTTTTTCCAAACATCCTGCACCCCACTCATCCCTGAGGGTGGCACCTTACTACCCATGTCCAAGACATAGTCCAAACTTTCAAAAATGTCCAATGGAACCAAGGTGTGATAAAAAAATTAGCATCATTTGCAGGTAATTTTTTTTCTGAGAAGAAAGGGTACTCTTCAGAACTAAAAAAAGGCTTTTTTATTATCTTGAATATACATAAAACTGCAGAACAAACTGTGTAACAATCTTTCTGCAGGCTTCTCATGAACTGGACATATAATACCAGTGATCCCAAGCAGGTAAAGGTATCCTTTAGTGCTCATAAAACTTTGTCATATAAGTGATGTTCTTATGTTCTTATTAACTTATAAAATATTTGTCTTATGTTCAATTCTGAGGAAAATGTCAATGTCAATTTACATTAAAATTGTTTTATTTTAATATAACCCTATTTTTCCAACAAGTTAATTCAATTTTTGGCTGGGCTATGTGTAGATATCCAAGTATAAATACCTTTGAAGATACAGTAATGAAGCAGCAATATATAAACTGTCCACATTTCCAAGATGTTTGATAAAGTGCACATACACACTGCTAATATCAAATGCTTTCCATTTCAGAAGAAATGGACTCATTAATGAAGTAGTTCCACAAACATTGCTGAAAACTTTATCAAGATGCTCTATTGTCTTTTTTCCCCATGTTAATCTCCTCCTGAATATTAATTGTTCATTGAATAAAAAACATTTGCGATGTAAAAGTTAATGTTTTAATTATGGCAGGCATTCATCCATAATTTTCAAAGTTAGAAATAGCTGGGAACCTTAGGAAGTCTGATGATATCAATACCCCTTCAAAAATGTTCAGAAGAGTGGTGCAATCCTAAACAAAATGTGTATGTTTGGTGTATTAGTGAACTCCAACTCTGAGGATTCCAATACAGTTATTATTTTCTGGGGTTTTTCCATCACTGTTCCAATCCTGGTGAGTCCCTCACAGTCTTGCTCCTGTTATGTTTAAGCTTCCATAAGTGCTCATCATGCCGTTTTTTTTACTCTCTACTGGGTTTATCCTTACCAACATTTTAAGCAACATTTGGTATTCCAACAAGCCTTTTTTTCCTAAGGAGATTTCTGAAGAAGAGCATAAAGCAGCAGAACTGCAGCTTTGCACATCTCAGGCCACCTTTCACTCACCCCCTCCCTCCCATCCACAAAGAGCAGTAAACACAGATATTGGAATTACCCAAACAAACCCAGTGGATCCCTGGGCTATGATCATTCTTATAAAAAGAGTGTTTTATCCTCTAGTTTGGGAAGCCCCATGACTGTGCTTGAGAGATGTGGGTCATCATGTCTTAATTCTAAGAGATCATCTATGAAGTGAATGGCAATGGGAATAAACAAAGCTGTCCTGATTTCTAGCCAAGGATCAAATTCTTTACTGATGTAACTTCATGAGCTGTTCCTTCAAAAAAATCAAGCCAGCTAAATGGATTGCAGTAGAAATTATGTCCATTGTGAGCTGATACCTAAGTTACCAAACAAATTTTAATTACCAAATTGTTTGCTGCAATATTTGTCCTTGCAAAACAGCCCAGTACCCAGTCAGTACCTCACATGCGTATTAAATACCTTAGCAATTTTTGAATTCAAAATTAGTTATGTCAATTTTGTTTTGGGTGGCAGCAAATTATGACTTCACTCAGTGAGAAAACATTTCCTGCTGCTATCTCTTAGAGACTGCCTGCAGTGCTCAACCATCAACTGCTGCATCACACAGACTGGAAGGTGACCAATGGAATGTGCAAGAAGAGATTAGAATGAATTTTTTATGTTTGTTCTCATTTCATAAACTCTAGTCTCTGTAGCCACAAGTTTGTAATTTGTTATGTGATTTTTTTCAATTGCAGTTTTGTCTTATCTGATGTTGAAACTCTTCCATGAAGCTTTTTGAATGCTGAAGCATAAGAAAGAGAAATCAGTTGGAAATTTGTTCATGTCTATCTCTGTGCTTGACATTTCTCCACTGATAAGGTACAGCTAAATATTGACTTTTTAGTTAAATTCAGATTAGCTCTCTGGTCCATGGGCATTGATTGTACCATTATCTTTTCCTCATTTATGGGCCCCAGTGCTTTAACACAAAAAAAAAAAAAGACAGAAAGAGGAAAAAAAAAATAAATATGTAAGACAAAATGAATGAAAAAATGTGTAATTGGCTGCAAAGGTGTCATTAAATTCTGTTAGGAAAAAATTAAAATGTTCTTAATGTTTACTTTTAAAAATTCATCCTTTTTTTATTCCAGTGGTCTCCCTGTTACAGGAATTTTTGACCCATTTAAGGAAAACGTCAAACCAAGATTACTACCAGGACAAAAAACTGGGGAAGATATAAAAAATTCTTCTATCATTAATGAACTAAATGCAAACCTGGCATTAAATAAGTATTACTAAAGATACTACACTATAGGGGTTCAGTGGTACTGCCAATTTCATTAACCCAGCTCCTTGTCCCAACACAGTATAATACTTTGGGTATGTTAAAATAAGAGCAGATAAGAGAGCAGGATGATGTAACTCTTTTAATTTTTTAATAGCCTTCGACCAAGTCCCTCCCAGGAGGTTCTAGAGGAAATTAAGAGATCATGCACTACAAGGCAAAGTATGCTTATACTTAAGAAATTGGCTAGGAGAAAAGTAAACCAAATAGGATGAACAAGTAGGAAATCTTCAGCTCAGCCAAAGCTGATCAGTGTGGACCCTTGTGGCTCTGCTCCAGAGAGGTGGCACAGAGGGGACATGGCAAGAGAGCTCTGCTTCAGCTGCCTAGGGATGTCCCCATCTGGAAGAGATTAGGATTACATATGGATTTATTCTGAAGCAGCTATTGCACACTCACTTCACACCATTCAGTTAATCCCATCTAATTTCCAAGATGTAAACAAATATTTAACTTCACCATGCTGAAGCTGGAACAACGCAGGTATCCTGGCTTTCCTGAGCAGGTGAGATACCTGTTAACTCTGGTGTCAGAAGGAGGGGAGGCACAGGGAAAGCTCTGGATCAGGGAGGCAGTAGCATTAATGCTGGCAAAATCTGTCTTTTTCTCCAAGACCATAAACAGGCCTGACCTGACCTGAGTGTCAGCTACTCAGTGCATGCATACTGGCTTTTGTAACTTGAATCCTACTGGGCAACACAGACATAGAGTGAGGTTTTAAATTTTTGGTCAGCACATTGTATCTCCATGTGACCCTGGATCAAAAGAGAAGACTCACACTGGGGAGAAAGAAGATGCCCTCAGTGGGGCAGATCCAGCCAATGGCTAGATCAAACGTAGTGGGGAAAGAGCTCTTCTGATACTCAGCAGTCACCAAGGATTGAACAATAAGTTTAGAGATCATTTCTGCTGTGAAATATACCAGCACTGCCTAGTCTTGAGTCAGAAACTCCATGTGTTAACCTGTGCTCCCCATCTTCACTGTGCCTGCTGGGTACACAATCCACATTCCAAACTCTATGTGTGAGTACATTACAACAATGACAGCTTAGTTGTAGGAATTCAATTAAATTAAATATTTTATGTGGCTTATTTGCAATTTCAAATGGAAGCACCTGCTAAAAGAGGACTCATCTAGGAACTTGATTTTCTCTTCTCAGTTTCAAGTCAGAGCAGAAAAGGGAAGGGAACTTCCTGATTAGAGCATTCAGCAGCATTGCATCATTCAGTAGAGCAGAGCATAGTGGAGCCTCTCAAACTTCCACCTTAAGCATAAGGAAAATCTGTCATGGGAATATATAACTTGGATATGGTACAGCAAGTGTTGTTGTAAATACCTCATTTGGTTTAACATGCAAACACGATGAAAATACAAAAACCAGATGAGTGCCTTTGCATTTTAAGACTCAATTGTTCAGGTTATCTTGATTGTTAGCACACCATCTCTTCCACAGAAAAAGCTTGCCATACTTCCATTTTAATGACTGCCTTTTCTATTCCTATAACGTGAATTCCAGTAAAAATTTCCAAAATCTAAAAAACGAGTCATTATCTAAAGACCTTTCTTCCCTTTAAAACCAAATGTTGCGCCTATGCCCAGTTCCAGATCAATACATATTTAAATGATGAATCCTCAGAAATAAATGCACAGCTGCAATGCTGATAGGCTCCTAACTGACACCTACAGTCCAAGACATGAATGCTGTGATATCATCACGTACCACAGGTCCAGCTGGGTTTGGGCTAGCTCAGCCTGTGGGTGGGAAACCTCACTGGAGTTTTAGGAAGTAATATTCATAATTTAGAGTGCATTTACCTTGCAAATTTTGCTAAGTACAGTTCAGTTTTGCAGTACAGTTCATTACTTTCAGAAAGCAGGAATAGCATTTTAACACTGCTCTTAAAAAGGATGCAGAACTGTTAGCCTATAACTACAATCATTCTGTGCAGCTAGAAATATGCAGCATAATTAGAACAAGCTGGGGACCTTTTATGGCAACAGGAGCCTACAATAAGACATGTTGATGCTGAGAAAATCTTCATTTTTCTCTGACTACCAACATTTTGCAAAGCCTTTTTTAAGCAATTGGTCCTCCCTGGCACCATGTTCCTGCTCAGTTATGGCTGGGAATTCAGGGGCCATGGCAAGTGACTTAACTCACCAGAAAGCCTCTACAGATCTCCACAAATGATGAATTGGGATGGAATTTGTCAGGTCTTCTGAGCATAAAAAGGAAATTAGTGAAAAAGGGTGGCAGAATTATTAGTATGCAAGTAAGTTAGTCAGCATCTTCCTTGGAAGACAATCAACTGAAATAATGAGTCATCCTCTTATCACTGTTCCTGGTTGGGTCAATAATCCTGAAATTACAGCATCCCCAAAGTAAGGTGAGCAAAAGCTGTGTGTAGATAAGATGGAAAATCAAAGTGGAGTTGAAACTGACTCTGCAGTGAAGATCTTTGGAAGTCAGAAAGCATAGATTCTTCTATGCATGAGACGAACTGTGAAGGGAGCACACACAGAAACACACACAAAAATCTGCAACATTCACTTGCTCTTTGATAAAGTCGGTTTCTAATATTTTTACAGATCTAAGAAGAACTAAGAAAATAAAACAACAAATGGGATTGTTTGTTTTCTCACAAGAATCCCCTGAAAAACTGTGCATACCCACAAGGTAATGCATAGAACCTTCTTTAGAGGGAAATTTATGGGTCTTCTTATACCTCAGGTGGAAGTGCACATGCCCATATTCAGCATGGGCTGGCATGTTCCTGATTGCTTGGCCATCCTCTTGATTGCTCTAGATCTTTCCTTCTTTCTCTTATTTTCCTATTTTCCTAGAGAGAAAAGGTCAGAAAATGTGGCCTGAATGTTGAATGAAACAAAATCACGTTATTTAATTTAATCTGTATTTTAAATGGCTGTATTTTGCACAAATCTGAATACAATAAACTTTTAGCTATATTTTAAAAAATCAATTTTAAAATGACCATTTTAAAGCACCCTATTAGCTGACTGATGTTTTCAATTACCTTTCCTCTATGGCCACTAAAAGCTCAGTCAAGGGCATGCTGATGCTAACAGACATCTTTCAAGTTGTCACAAAAAGATTTCTCAATCAAACCCTAGAGGCACTATTTTTATCAGTATTTGTCAAGTTCAGCTCAAAATATTAAAATTAAATGAGAGAAATCCAGGTCTCTGAGGCACTAACTTGAATAAATACCATAAAATTAAACCAAATTCAGTCATGTCTCCAGCAATTCCACTCAAGCCAGTGGCATTTCAAAGGTTTCAGATAACAAGAGAATTTGTCCCAGTCACTGTTTTGCAGTCAATTTACACTCAGAGTTCATCGACTTCAGTGGAAATTCCACCATGATAACCATGACAGAGCTGGGAATGATTATATGCAGTTAAGGTATAAAAAGCTAATGAAGCGTGCACAAATCAGTTCAATATGTTGAATATTCTCTCAGGACTGCTAGCTAGATAATGACTTTAGTAGATTAAGAGTTATAAACAGGATTCTTCATTGTTTTATGTTCTTATTAAATAATGACTAACCTACACTAAAAGTAGTGATCTACAAAGTTATTAAACAGTCAATTTAAAAGGCAAATAAAATTCTAGAGATGCTTTCCCACCAAAAGTGCTTGCCCTTTTGTCCTAAATGTTTCCAGTCTTAACTATAACCATGTTGTTCAGAAATGTGTGGAGCAGCCAACAGTATATCTGTCACTTCTCATTTATTGATGGTTAATATACTGATGTAGGCGTTCTTTATTTGTCTGCAATTATTAGAGATAATTCACATTAAACATATACACACAAAATTAGTAGAGTATTGAGCAAACTTTTAATTTCTTTTCCATTGCTTTGAAGGTAAAAAAAAAAAAAATCCCTAAATGATTTTTGGAGCATGAGAAACAGCACGGGAAATGCTGTAAGGGACTGTTTGTTACACAGTCTCCCAGCATTGGTTCCAGACAATTCTTTGGCAGCTAGGAAGTTATTCTTAGTTATGTCCTGGATGCTTTGCGCCATTCTGCCCTGTAACAGCCCTTGACTGAAATAAGAACCTGGGCCATCATATCTAAGTGGACCAACATTGGTTATAGAAATGGAAATGAGTCACCTCTGGTAAAGCTGCACTGGTGCAAATTGACGTAGAATGTTACTCGGGGTTTAACATATTGTCTTCTATCTCCAAAAGGACAAGGTGCTAGGCAACATTCAGGAGATGGATGGGAGATGTTTTTCTGTTTCTAGGCACTCACAAAAAGCCTGGCAACTCTTCCATGCATTAATCCTGCAGACAGACCTAACTCAGAATTTCCAGAGACTTCCCATCACGGTGAGATGTGGAATGATTGTGCAGTTATCTAAATGGAGTGCCATCAAATGCAGGGATGTTCAGAGAGTTGGAAAACAGCCTCTGCAAGGTGCAAAACAAAATTATTGAAACAGAAAAAGCTACTGAATGCATAAATAACTCCAATTGGATTTTACATTATCAAAAAATATTATGGCTGACAGTAATAAATACATTTATAAGAACTGGGACAAAATTCAACCCTTCACAGGATTTAAAAAAATACAATCAGACAGGAACAATTATCATGATAGATAAGGAACAAACCAAAGTACTGGTAATCCTTGTTAGGGTAAAAAAAGCCCAGCTTTTTGTGATCTCGCTGCCAGACACTGCTTTCAAGGAAAATTTCATGGTTCATACCTGAATTTTTTCCATATTTTATGTGACCAGTATTAGAGCCTTCCAAGGTCTGCCTTCTCCACTACCTGCCTTCTGTTTATATATTGTATTTGCAGGGTTCCCAGACAAAGGAAGGAATGATGAATCTGACTCCATGTTCTTAGAAGGCTAATTCATTATTTTATGATACTATATTATATAAAAGAATACTAAACTAAACTATACTAAAGAATAGAAAAGATACAGACAGAAGGCTAAAAAGATAATAATGAAAACTCATGTCTCCTTCCAGAGCCCCGACACAGCTCGGCCATGATTGGCCGATAAGTCAAAACAATTCACATGAAGCCAATGAAACAACCACCTGTTGGATAAACAATCTCCAAACACATTCCAAAGCAGCAAAACACAGGAGAAGCAAATCAGATTATTATTGTTTTCCTTTTTCTCTGAGGCTTCTCAGCTTCCCAGGAGAAGAATCCTGGGCAAAGGGATTTTTCCAGAAAATATGACTGTGATGTTTATGTGATGATTGAAGATAATATAACACGCAGCGACTCTCAGTGTGGCAGCCCCAATCAGAAACTGGAGGATTATAATATAAGTCATCCAAAAAACCAAAATTGCTCTCATGCCTACTCAGTATGCTGTAGGCTGTAGACAGCCCATGGCAGGACTGCATGCATAGCCTGTGTTCAGAAGAGAGTGTGAACTGGAGTCAAAACTTACACTCACCTGAAATATTTAACCAAGTTTCATACAAGCAAAAGAAATGGATATGAGGCATGGCATCACCAGCAAAACCTTCTGTCTTTGTGGCCCTTTACCATATTATAACCATTATCCGGTCCCACATTATTTCATGCAATTGTTCAAAACTGTGTTTATAATCACAATGACAACATTTCACCCTTCCCTCAGAACAGATGGGCTTCTGATTGCTGCAGCATTCCAGAAACTGCTGTAATCCAGACACCTGGGAGACAAAAAAATGAGCACCAGGCAGAAAGCTCAGCATCACTGTGACCCATTTGAAAAGCCATTTGAAGGACTACATAGATCTTGAGGGTTTACCTCTGCTGGTAGCTCTGAAAGATGCCCTAATCTGCTTTCTGCTCTAAGGCTCCAAAAAATGGCAATGACAGATGGAATAACAAGAGAAGATGTGAGCTAGTCGGGATGACTGAAATCTCTCATCCATAGTGTTAGCTTTAATCAGACATAAGAAAAGGAGAAAAATTTCAAAGAAAGCAAGTTGCAACCTTGCAACAATCCCATGAATTCTCAGAAAACAATCAGTCAGTAAATTTCTTACCAAGCCAGTCTGTTTTTGATAGGTAAAAGAAAATATGTATGTTCATGAGAGTACCAGCTTTGTGAATACCTTGCTTTCACACTTGCTTGACGTTATGTTCTTCCTGTCTTTACCAAGACTTTGCAACCTGTACAAATCCCAATCAGTGTATAAATATTTGTTGGTTCAAAAATTTCTCATTAAAATGGAAATAAGTTTGTGTTATCAAGTGGGGACTTGTGATGATTACTTCTCATTTTGCACCAAGAGGTCTTTAAAGAAAACCCGGCATGCTTCTGAGTTTAAAAAACCTTGCTTTTTTCCTGGAATGAAACCAAAATAAATCCTTGTTGCTTAACTGACAGATGACTAAAATTTTAGACAAATACAAAAAACTTCTCTGAAAACCAGGTGTCTGCATAGCTGTGCAGGGTCCCTTTACCTAGCACTTTGTGTCTCATAGCAGCTCCCCATCTTTCAAAACCAAAATCATGCTAGTCAAAACATCCAAGTCTGAAAATTTCCCTTTTTTTTCACTTGTCATTAACAGGCTCGGTTGTTCTGTAATTGTAACATGAAAGTGAAGCAATTGTAGTACAACCTTTTTATTACTATTTAAGATTTAAAATGTATTAATAAGTTTTTAGAAATAAATCTGATGAGGACCCTTATGAGAGGATCATGGATATCTGCTGGTCTTTATCTGAGACAAAGTCATTATCATCTAAGTTCCCAAAACAGTCACAGTGGTGCCATACCCAGTGACACAGGTCATCCTATAAGTTCAGTTACTTGTTCTTCATGTACTTCATTAGAGGTTTGCCCTTTCAAATTAAAACAAACAAAAAGAATCACCAAAAAAAGAGAGACTTTTCATTGCAAAACTTTGTTGAAAGAATTATTAAATATTGGGCAACTGAGTATTAACAATAAATGTTAACTAAAAGAACCCTTTTTTTTCCAGTTGTATGGTGCCATGGAACACTTACAACAGGATATTTCTGCTCTGGTCTCTCTTCCTCCCAAATGACTTCAGAGTTTATTTTTCCATGGTTATTCTTTTTCTATTCTTCATTATTATTTTTTAAGTATGGGTCTTACCTCTTTCACTGTTTAATGAATGCATCAGGGAAAAATATGTCTTTTCCTTTAAAAAAGTTTGTCTCCTTTTTAATGCAAATTACAGCAAAAGGACCTTTATTAACACTCCATTATCTGAACTGAAAGAGGTCCAGGATACCATAGGTAATGGAAAAAGTAGGAAACATAAGTGCTGGTAGTCAACCACAGATCCAGTATAAATGTTACTTGGCCAGCACTGACACAGAGCTCATAAGCTTATGCTGAGCAAGCTGAGAGCTCATACAATTCATATCTAAAATCCCCCTGCATTGTACCTGGATGGGACCAGGTCTTTAAGTTATCTGTTGGTTTGGATGGAGAAATATATAGTTGTCAGAAAACATCACCCCAACAGGAAAAGCATGTGCTGAGAAGATAAAGCAGGGAAATCTCCCAAGGACTGGAAGTCAGACTCCTTCTGAATGTGTAAAGTAGTTCTTGCTCCCAGAAGGGCTGGGGAGCACCACTTGATCTGTGCCAGCTCTGTGTCTTCACCAGGCCTGCACAGGAAGCCACAATTTCCTCTCATGACATGAAGAGATGCAGAAGCAGGTCAGTTCTGGCCAGTATGAGGCTCAGAAGTTCTGGCATTGAAGGAGAAAGCACCAAATGCATGTGTCTCTGCTCAGTGTTTCCAGATCCTTGATTCTCCACAGAGGTATCCCAGATCTACCAGGCTAAAAAGTCCAGCCTGTGCTGGGTGCAGAAGCAACAGTACTGTCCCAGGACCTAATCTGGTCATATGAGAGGTACATCCTCCTCCATGCAGCTCTGTGCCTGAGCTAAGTACCAAAACAAGAGACTTTTCAAAAGCCTGGAGAGTGGACAAAAGAAATGTGTTGTATAAACCAGTAGGCTTTTTAAGGATGTGTCAGTGGTATATGCTTTGCTAAGTGCATCAAGATTTGCCATGCATTTTTATTAATTCAATATGGTTGATCTAGTTATATAAACAGGAAATGGCAATAGATTAGCTCCTGGAGAGTGTTTCATATGGGATTACATTTAATGCTGGAATTCCTGTCAAACTCTTAACTTTTAAAATACTGATAACACGGTACATACTGTGCACGTTTTTGAACACTTGAGCAATGCATTCCCTGCAACACACTCAGAGCCCTAATAATCAAGATTGCATTTAGAGAAGCTTAATTTCATTCTATTAATCTCTCCAGTGGTAAGAGTAATTATTCAGTATGCACTAAGAAGCAATCCCCTATCATGCACAGGGTGCCAGTATGTTAGCATGGTTTGAATGACCGCATAGTGAGAAGACATGTTTCCCTCTCACCATCAAATTATTATGCAGTTCCTTAAAAAGACTATGAATTGTATTCACTGCATATAAAAATCCCTCTGCTACTCCAAATCACCTCCAAAGTGTCCTAGCTCCTTTAGTATCATCTTTAAGGTCCCCTTTCCAAGACTACTTTTTATTTTATGACTTTTTGTTTCCACCATGCACCTTTGTCCATCCCTACATTCTCCTAGGGACTTTTACCATTATTCCTGTGTCTTATTCCTCTTGTCTCATCTGAACCTTTTTTAAACAGCTACTGCTGTGTGTTGTGTAGCTTCTTCAGGTAAGTGAGGCAGAAAGACAGTATTTGAATAAGGTAGGAATCACTGAACTCTAACTAGAGCCTTGTTTTTGTGTTGAAGCTGTTTCAGTTTCCAGAAAGGAAACTTTTCCCACGACTTTTCTTTGAAGATGTAACTTCCAACCAATTAAGACCTTCCATTGTAAAAGATGCAGAACAGTGGAAGACTAAAATGGTGTCTTAGAGGAGGTGTCCCATAAGTAACTACACTCAAAATGTAAATGTTGTACATGTGTACATTATTTAATTGTCTCTCACTGTCTCTTGTGTTTATTTCTTTCTACAGATTCCTGTCATATATTTTGACTATCCTGAAGACAAAAACAATGTATTTTAATATACCTAACACATCTTGAGTCATGAATCAGGTTTTTGGAAACCTCTGTAATACATTTCATAAAATAACAATAAAATTAGTACAGGATATGTAAAATTTTGCAACATGAGGTCAGTCTATACTGTTTTTAAGACTTTGCCCTCTGCACCTGATGGGCAAACTCCTGGGTATTTTGACTTGGATGTTTGTTCAGTCACTGTAAATTCAAGAATTCAGCTAACAATTGAGTCTTATAAACCACAGCTGTGACCACCCAGAGGTAAGTGCCATAGGGAACCTTTCTCTCTTGCCATTTTACTTCAGTAGGCAGCCATATGCAGAGATAGGGTGCTTAATTTTGTCCCTGTCTGCAGAGATAGGGTGCTTAATTCTTCTAAATCTTCTTGTTTCTAAGTATTATTCCATCATTTATCTCAATCTAACATCATTTATTTCATCCTAACCTCAGCTGGCCCACTTCAGTCCATATAAACTTTGACTGCTCCTAATTCTCCTTGCCCATCTACACTTTCAACTGCTTCTTCACCAGTTCTCCAATTACAAGCTTATTGGAGATGTCAAGTCCTCCAGGTCAGGCAGGTCTATGTCCTCATTAAACAGGAATACATTCATGTATGCAGTATGTACCTGGGCTCTCTTCTTGATATTGTAAGGGGCAAAATGTAATGAATAAGCTTATTAATCACATTTGGAAGAAGCCAAATTCCTGCTGTATAAGCATTCTTGAGGGCCTGAGGGTACTATAATATTTGCTTCAGGGTTTATGAAGATGGTGAGGAGCCAGATTTTGAAAGAGGAATTATTAACTGCAACAAGCCTGCCACCTTTTAGATGAATGTGAGTGATCCTGTAGGAGTCTGCACCACACTCACATTTTTTGGCTTCCTGGCATCTCCAAAGGGTGCCAGATGCAATGTCTCCCCGCCAGAACAATGCAGTCTAGGATAATCTACTGTGAAAGGAGGGCTCATGGCATGCTCTGTAGAACCAAACCACCACAGCTGTGAATATTATTTTTGAGTCATACAAGCACACACCATATTGAGCGTAGGTGTGTTCTCTGGCTTTGAAGACACACTGTCCTTGGAGAGCACTCAGAGTTATGTTAATTCCTTCTACTGCAACTATTACAAAGAAATACTTGTCTGTTTTAAAGAGCTATTGTATGAACTGGAATTATTTGTTTTGATATCCAGGAAAGAGGACTGTTGCCATTGTTGCATCTTTGTGCTAGGAATTACTGTCCGCCACTGACAGGAATCACAGTTGTCCTTGGGTGGGTACTGTCCTGGGCTATGTGCTGACTGTTGTCAGTAGCCCTCTCCATGCTTCACACCAGCTCACCCTATGAGGAGACTGTCTCCTGGTAATCTGCATCTCAGTGAGGTGACGAACACCCTCAACACAGTTTACATTTGGTAAAGACAACTGCCTCCTCTGTCCTTCAAGCTGGCTTGGCTACCATCCTGCTTTCTCTTCAATTCCCCTGAGGTTAACTCTTCCTTGTCCAGCACTCCATCATTTATCTCACTTCATCCCCCATCAGCCTGCCTCTTTCAGCTCTCTCCACATAAATTTTGACTATTCCTTTGACCTCAAAATCATTTAGGCTTTTGCAGTGTGTATGCAGCTGTGTTCATGGTCAGATCCAAGGTCTGCCTGACAGCCAGTAAAGACCAGAGTGAACATTAATGTGTAAGCAATGAGGAAACCATTGAGTGTGACCTTGAATCCTAAGCTAACATGACAGTATAAACACAGTCCCAGTTATTGCTCAAATGCTCTCTGCCTGTCTGAACAATCTCTCTCTTTTTCTCTCAGCCTCCCCCATTCCTCCTCACCAAACTTTCATTGCTTCCTCCACCATTCCTCGGTCTCAATGTGAGATTGGAGACCTTTTAAGCAAGTTGAATAGAGGTATTCAAAAAGGACAGAAAGACCACTAAAAATCACCTGGTCCTGAATGGCTTCACATTAAGTCCATGCCATAATGGAGTTCAGAGTCTATATTTGGATACCCACAGGCCTCTGTAATTTTTAAATTAGTCAGTCAGTGTTTCCTCAAAATTATTTCAGTACAGTCCTCACAACTCACCCATGTAAGAAAATTGTGAATTCCGGTCCACAGTGTCATGATCTTGCCAACTTGTCCTTCTATCTGATTAATCAGCACAGGTTCACAAAAATACTGACAAAAGTGGCCATCACATGTTTATGCATGGCAGAGACAGAGTTGGAACCCAGATGATGCCTCAAATCCCTTTTCACTTACATATGGAGAGTAGAAGAAAGTACTATGATGCTAAATAGCTTTTTATTAAATAGTAAGATGTATCTGTCTGGCTTTGCCTTCACAAAGGGTTACCAAATTTCAGCATATTCCCCAGCCACTGCCGTCACTCTTCATTCTGATAATTGTTTTACAGGCAGGAAATCCCACGATTTATTGAATTACTTTTTAATGAACATGTAATAGCAACTAACAATAAATGAAACTATAGAAGGCAAGAAGGACCCATAATCAGCCATCAACTCAGTCGAGAAGTGCCAATCCTGATGCTAATTTAATTTAAGATTTAAGAAGATTACAGAAACTATTATAATAATTTCAATTTCCACTGCCTCAGTTAGCATTGGACAGATGGCATCATAACCAAAACATTTTTCTTGCCCCTTATATGTACTTCCTCCAGTTATTTCCTTTATCACGATATGGCACATCGAAGAAAAAAAATTCATAATGTCTGTTAGGATGTAGAAGACTGGTATCAGTTAGGGCTTAAGTATAAATTTCTTTTCTTTCTGAAAACTTAAAAGGATCTTCTACTGAAGATCCTCATAACCATGATTTTTATGATGGACTACACAATCTATCTGTAAGGGATGGCATATCATAGAACAAATAAACTGAGTAATAGAGAATGACAGACTAACAAGAAAACCAAATAGAAATTATAGCAAGTCCCTAACTGCATGCTTTGAGTTTTGATTTTTAAACAATTTTTGTGCTTAAGTAAAAATTTCTGGGTTCTCTCTTCTACCTAAATGTTTATATTTTCCAGTCAGCCCTAGCTCCATCCTGATACCTGTTACAAGCATCTCAACTAGGCTGCACAACTTCTTTCTATTTTCAACATTTATTAATTTTATTAATCTTTATATAAGATTTTTTTCTCTGTGTTTTCTGTGGTCCAGTGTTTCTAGACACTCAAGTATTCTGTGACAAACAGACAGGAATTCTATTAGCTGTTATTTTCACAGTTCAGGAATTTTAGTATGCATACAATTCTTTTTCTTCTCCTTTTACAGACCTGGCCACCCTTGACAAAGAGGAAATATAACCAGCCATTTAAAACATAGTAAGCTGTAGGCTTTAGGTTAGGGTAATGTGCTGCTCTGAATACAGAAAAAAAACCACATTCTAAGTGTGCTGTGTTTAGTGGGTACATGGAGGAACCAGAACTAGTCCTGGCTCTGGTGAAGAACACTATGGTCAACAATCTAATATTTGGTAAGACAGGCATTCTGCTGGAATTAAGTAATACAAGATGGAAATAGGCAAAATAATCCATTACCAGCATTCAGAAATGTATCTGGAAAAAGAGCAGGACACCTGGCATTTTAGAGGATGCAATGGCAGGAATAAAAAGGAAGGTGGGAAATGAGGAGAAAGGCAGAGATTTATAAAATGGGAGATCTACAAAGTTTATGTAAGAGAGTCTCAAGTTTCAGTTGCTAGAAAACCATGTCTGCAGCATGCATTTCCCAAGAGTATGCAACATCAAGCAGTTGGTATGGAAACTGAGATGCATAAAAATATAACTTCAGAACACCCCTGAGTCAGAGCAAAGACTCTGTCAGCCTAATATCCTGCATCTGACAGTGATTAATACCAGTTCCTTAGAGAAAAAGCAGAAGAAAGATGACAGGTACAAAGTGACCTCTGCCTATTATGTACTTTCTGCAGAGTTGCTTGGGAGGAAAGCCTTCTTGAGACAGAGTAAGTTAGCAGTCATGAACAGAGCTGTGTCTGATTCCCTTGTTGAATGTACTGTGTTTGGCTATCTATAAAACAATTTTATCTTTTCATTTTGAATTGAAAAAAAAATTCAAAATGAAATTTAATGGTGTACATTTTCTAACCTTCTGTCTGAAAGTATCAGGAGTGGGGGGGCAACCTCTATCCTTCATGTGTATCCAGGTTTTAGCACATTTTATCATAAGGATCAAACACCTAAAAATCATAGCTCAGATGGAAGCTTTACAGAGCACTCCCACCCAAAGAAGGATGTTTTAACTCCCAGCCATGTTATGTCCTCCTCCTCAAGATTTATCTCCAGCTCACATCTTTACCCAAGAGAGTTCAAAATCTGAAGCACAGTCACATTAGCCAAGTCCCTCTGCTGTCCCTATGTGACAGATAAAATGGCCAAGTGACAGTATCTCGTGCTGAGCAAAGAGTCAAGTGCTGCATCAAGGATATGAACACACAGTTTTATCTCTTTAACAAGTCATCTCTGCTATAGAGAGAGCTGAAGTGAGTCCAAATGGAAGCATGCAGAGAGATAACAATCTGTTATGATTATACTTTTCCTGGGGAACCTGTCAATTTCACTGGTGAATCTCTATATCCAGACACTACACTGCACACGGTACACCTGGAATGAGAACATTCCCAACCCTTTGCTCTTCACCACCACCATCACAAAGTGCTTGGAAAGACATGGCACCTGGATGAGTTCAGCCCCCCTCCACTGCTGCCAGCAGTGTTGCACTCAGTACAGCTCTGAAGAGTCAGCTTAAACTCTCAGCCACTTCTCTGGGCAAAAAGCAAATTGAAGAGTCATGTAGAATGGAATCATGGTTTTCTGCTAAGTTGCCTTCAATGCTCATCTTTGCATGTTAGCTGGCCACTCAAAGTCAGTGATTATAATATAAAAATAATGTAAATAATTCCAATCAGAATCCAATAACATATTTTCTCCCAAATCAAATAGGTTTTTTCTATATTTTCATTCAGTGATTTTTAATGTGCCAGCAAGCTTGACTCTATGTGAGCAAGCTTCATCATCTCCTTCAATCAGTACTTTTGAAACATCATAGCTCACCTCAGATTGTCTAGTGCAATTTCTAGATAGACTGATTTCCAGTAGCATCAAAAAGGCAATCTGAGCAGCATGTTCCTCTCTTTACTTTTTGATGAATCCCGTGAAAATTTTGTCTTTTTTTTTCCTGCATGGAGCTTGAGGCTGTTAGACCGCTGACTGCTACGCCAACCAGCATGACTTCCAGCACCTCACAGTGAGTCACTTATGGCTGAGTGATTGTTTCAAAGAAAACAGTGCTCTATACTTCTGAGGCCCACGGCATCTCCTGCTCCTCAGTCATGAGGCTCAACTCACAGCTATGTGTTGTACACATTTTAGTTTAACTACAATAAGTAACTCCTCTTTCAACATCTTGAGAATTGAGACTTCCTTAAGGGAAAAAAAAAATTACAGCATAGAATGGTTTGGGTTGAAAGGGACATCACAGATCATCAAATTCCAGCCCCCAGCCATGGGCAAGGACACCTTCCACTGGACCTGGTTGCTCCAAGTACCAGTCCAACCTGGCCTTGAACACTGTAAGAGCTGGGGCATCCTCAGCTTCTCTGGGCAACCTGTTCCAGTGTACTGCGGCATACACAGCATCTCTGGGCAACCTGTTCCTGTGCCTTAACACTCTAAACACCCTGAATTTGTTCCTAACATCCAATCTACTCTCTTTGAGTCTGAACACTTTCCCCTTGTCCTGTCACTACAGTTCCTGATGAAGGGTCTAACTCTGGCTACGCTGTAGGGCCCCTTCAGACACTGGAAAGTTGCCATGAGGTCTTCACTCAACCTCTTCTCCAGCTGAACAGCCCAAACTTTCTCAGCCTGTCTTTGTAGGGTAGGTGCTCCAGTTCTCTTATCAAATCTGTAGCCTCCCACAGCTCCATGTATCCTCCTCTGGATGTACTCCAACAGCTCCATGTTCTTACATTAGGGCCACCAGAGCTGTGCACAGTTTTCCAAGAGGGGTCTCAAGAGAGCAGCAGAGAGGGGCAGAATCCTCCCTCAGCCTGCTGGCCACACTTCTTTGGATGCAGCCCAGGATTCCTCTGGCTTTCTGGGCTGTGAGTGCACACTGCTGGCTCATGTTGAGTTTTTCATCAACCACCACCCCCAAGTCTTTCTTTGCAGGGCTGCTCTCAGTCACTTCTCCACTTACAGTTCTTCTATGAGATCATGTTGTTGTAGAATTGGGTTTTTGTTTTACTGTTTTACTGATAGCCATTGTATTCCACCTAGAAGATCTGCAAATCTGAAGGTTGTCTTCCTGTCATGAACAAGGAATTCTATGGAATACACAAGTGGTCAATACCAACAGCAGTCAGAGCAGATAGAGGTCTTAAAGCTTGATCCTCTGATCATCTGCAAGCCCTATAGACTGCAAATCTCATTTCTCCTTAGAAGTTTGACTTTAACATGTGTTGCGCATAATTAAACACTTCTGATTTCAAATACCACAGCATAATAATCATTAGCCCATGCTAGATTCCCTTTATAGCAACCACCCTCAGATTTGGACAGAATTCTGAAAAGTGGTAAGCTAAACATTTTCAGCTATCTTTACAAATATAGTGAGAGGAATAATAAAATCACATTTACAAGCATGAGAGAATTTCCTTTTCAATAATTCCAGGAAAGGCTATTCTTATGGAAGGGATTATAATACAAATAAGAAATGGTATAGACTTAACCCATTTTCTTTACAGTCTTAAGACTGCAATTTTGTGGTTGTAATCTAATGTCATGCCTTTGCTATTAGTAGATTTTCTCCAGAGTCCAGACAGAAGTAGTCACGTTCAGAAAGACCTCAGGAATATCCTGTTTTTCTGGCATCAATTTAAAATATAATTCTCATTAGATTGCTGCCTCTTTTTTATTTGTGGATTTCTTTTTTCTAGAATTAAATATATTTTGCCTTCAAAAGAAATGCTGTTGCTTTTGTTTTAAGTGACAGAGAAGTACTCTTTAGATCCTATTGCCAGAACCAACATTCTGTCATTTCTATCTCAGTTTATTTTGTGATATGATATTCATCTAACTAGAAGTCTGATATTCAAATTTAGCAGAGAGGAAAGGAGTGCACCCTCATGGCCTCTCTGTTCTTCATATCCAAATTCAGCAGCAGGAATCCCCTTTTCAATTAGAACAAGACTAAATCATCAGACCATCAGTTTTTTGGGCACAGGGATTAAATCTCCCCCTGTAGTCAGAAAGGTGCCAAACACAAAAGCTGTAACAGGTAAATACTAAATATTAATAGCAGAGAGGAAAACACATACAAGTGTTGTGGGGTTCATCTGGTATATTTAATATACCAATGTATTTCCATGGGTATAAGACTGTCTCCAAAAGAACCCAAAATGAGAAGGTGGCACAATGTCAGAAGCAGACTGGAAGGTTATCCTGTTTTATGAAAGCATGAAGGATCCCAGACAGCCCCCACGTATGGAGTACATTGGCTTTTCCTGATCATTTCCAAGGGCCAGCCACTTTCCCTCCCAATCCATCCCCCTGCTGCATGGAACTGAAGGGATGTCCTTTTCTCTTCCCCTCTCTGCCCCCTCAGTTTGTCCTCTCTGGGATAATGGAAAAGGATCCAGACTGTAACAAAACCTTCACCTCAAAGATATGCAGCCCAACCTCCCTCAAACTCTCAAGCAGATTTTCAAATTAGGTAGGAGAGCAGAGTGTCTTTTAATGCCAGGCAGAATTCTGCCCCTTGCTGATGTATTTCTGGGTAGGATGTTTTGTTGGGGCTTTTTCTTCTTTCCAAGCCAGTAGCAGATGGCTCACCAGTCTGATTTCATCTGGCAATTTCCCTGTTCCTGTATTGCCTTCCTGAACCACTCCACAGCCACAGCATGGGGCAGTTTCAGAGCTTTCTGGTGCAAAATTGTCACATCTATTCAGAAACATAAAGATACTGACAACAGCAAGTTATTTTAAGTTTTGGGCTTATTTCTATCCAGGGTTTCCCTCTGCATTCAATTCCTTCCTAAGCTGTGAACCATTCAAACTACACTTTTATATAGCTGAAAGCAGATTTGATTAATATGATTTCTTTGTGAAAACCTGAGAAGATTAAGAAGCAGTGATGTAGAGAATATATGCCCTTTCTCAACATGACATTCTCTAACATTATACAGGGGTCTGCAGATCCTTACAGTCATTATATTGTTCCCACTATTGGTATCTAAATAGAGAAAATCCTATCATCAGGAAAGAATTTCACTTTTTTTTGTATTATAGTTTCAATCTCATGTGCAGGTCAACAAATCTGCAGCTGTGTATCGATTTCATTCTGTAACTAGGCAGGAAAGGCCACATTTCAAGGGAGCATTTGCAGATTGTTTTTTCCTTTGTATTACAGGTCTTTTTGTGGTGGTCCCTTAGAAAAAAATTAAGATCAGCCAGATGACTTCTATGCTCAGTGAAGCAAAATACCAAATAAATATGTTTACAGGCACACCAGTTTACTGTTTTTTCTCTATGTATCCCAGAGTGTTACTAACCATAGAAATACTTTCCAAAATCAGTGGGGGGGAAAAATCTGTCTGGTATTGATTGAATATGGTTTCTCATCTGTCTCATGACCTTTTCCATCATATATAATTAGAAATGGAAAGGTCTTAGCTGCATGCTTGCAGTACTCTCTGGAATACAGATAGAAGGTTTGGTTCAGTACTGAGATACAATGACAGCAATCCATGGATTCTAGGATTTGGCAATATCTGTAGTTGTTCCTCAAAATAATAAATACAGATCATGCCAATCTGATGCAGTATAGTATCAGTAGGTGTCTTAACTGTATTAGTGTAATATCTTGGATTACATTACACATTGTAGAGGATAAATATAGTTTACAGCCATCTACAGCATAGGAAAACATCAAACCTGCTGATTATGTGATAAAATCTTTGTTACTTGCTGCTGCAGGGATACTTCTATGTCAAAGAGTCAACATGATTTGCTAATCAGTGGTTAAGGAGATGATTATGATGGCTGTTTCTAAAAGCATTTATGAGTTCCTTGTGGTGAGTCAAGCTGCTGTTTCTGGAAGTCAGAATTCTTAATCAGCCATATTGTCCACAGACTCTTTGCAAGGTTACGGCAATAGCATTTCTGATTTTGACACCTCTACAAGAGAGGTTTGGATGAATGTTATTAGGTACTACCCCTGACACCATATGTACATAAGGAATCAAACCACAGAATTATATGCCTTTCCCAATGTGAAAAGCAGAGATGCTGGTGATGGGACCATCAAAAAGTTAAATACATTTCACTTTCAGACACAGCTCTATTTCCATTTTGATATGAAAATACTCTAGCAAAGTACCAGACAAGTTGTTATCAGTAAAATCATTATCAGCCATCAATAATTTCTATCAGCCACAAATAAAGAAAATCAGTACTTTTAGACAGATGCTTTCTTCCTATATGGGGTAGGTCTGCAGCTCAACAGACTGTCAGGAGAATGTGTTTGTTGGCCCACTATTTGCCAGTCCTGTATGAAACTGAGAAAAGCCCGATTAAGGATGGAAAAAATAGCTCTTCAGCATGGAGAATGGTGGATCAGTTCAGATGATAAACAGCTGTCAACCTCTTATGCTTGCTATCTGTGGTTCCTAATGGACTGCTGCTCATACTGCACCAGACACAGCTGAAATTAGCACACAGTCACAAGAGAAGCCATAGCACATGACGGGAGGCTAAAGAGACTGATGCAATTTTTGAGACTGTCATCCCCTATGGAAATCTTTTCCCACAATTTACATGAGTCCTTGGACTACATGGAGCATGACACCTGATCAACAGGATCTGCCAATCCTGTGCCTTTCAAAAATCATACACACACACAAATAAATGTTTTGAAACAGCTGACCTTGCGTCATGATTTCAGATACCTCTCAAACCTCTGAAGACTCTGATTAAGCAGTTTGTAAAATGTAAATCTCTCCCACTCATTTAGACCATTTCAATGCCTGTTTTGGTTTCTGACTTCTACCAGGCACTCTGTTAGATATAGTATCTGTTCTAGGACAACAGAGTCACTGAGTCACCAAATAAAAGAGGTTTATACTTCAGTGGTATGCAATTGTCCTGGCTGTGAATTTACATAATGTATTTCTATTGGCATCACTATCAATTATTTCAAACATGTCTGTGAACTGAAATAACATTTCACAACAGAGTACATACAAGCAGTATTCTAGATAAAGTTCTTCAATTTCTTTTGACAAGAAATGTATCTGGCTAATAAAACAATAACATGAGTATCAGACTGTCAGCAAAGAACACATTTGCAGTGAGGATGAAACATGAGTGAGTGACAATCCATCACATCTGTAAAAATACATAAATCCCCCCAAAACAACAGAGAAATACATGAGTTAGTGTTGTTTCTGTAGTCTAAGTCTTATAAAGAAAAAACAAAAATAAAACAAAGGTTTACTTGCAAAAGACATGACACAATGCCACCTTCTGGTTAAAATGTGTAGAAAAATATACCAGCTTTGTGTTGAACAATTACTTGTTTACAAATGTGCATAATTAGATTGTTTGTGTATGAATTCACAACAGTCATACAGTCAATTGTTTGGACTGGCAGATGCCAGTATATCCACTACTGAATTTTCGGGAGTAGTCCATCCCAGACTAAAGGCAGAATCTTGCTACTCAACAGTTAAATTTCAGAGCAGGTTTGCATCTTTAGACAAGAATTTCTCCATTTCATATTCTAGCAATGGGGTTTGGCCTCCAATTTTTAAACACTCATTTTTCATACAGTATCAGATTTTTTAATAATGTTTCCTTGTTCAAAGATTCAGCAATTTTGGCAGCAAAAATGTTTTAAGATTAGGCTTTTGTGAATTTTCTCCTGAGAGCCTCATGTGTTATTAGAGTAATATAGCTAAAAAACTTTTAACTCTGCAACATGCAGAGACATTTTCATAACAACTTGGAGATATGAAGGACTCAAATATTTTCCAGTTTAATCAAAATAAGAATAATTTGCCACTGGGGAAGCCAGCAACTCTTTTAAGATACATTCAATACCTCTCTCCTCTCCTCTGGTCCTTTTGAACTGCCAAGCACTTTACAAAAGTGACAGGATCCAGGTAAAGACATACTAGTGCTTATTCAATTTAATAGCTGGAAGAGTGAATACTGGACACACATACACATTAAATTTCTCCAGTACCCCTCACTCAGGAGCAGGGTTCGGCCATTTCTTTTCACTTTTGAAGTGAAAAGATTATTTCAAGGATCTTGGATTATTTCAAGGTACTGAAGTTTTCCCTCAAATCTTCACCCATTCAGGATCATTTGCAAGGAGGGCACACCCATTGTGTATTAGCTGAGTAACCCACCCCTGCAGCTCCAGGCTGCATGGTCCAACAGTGCACTGTGGTCTGCAGAAATCCCCTCTACAGGGGAGACAAGCAAAGGCAGGAACTCAAAGAGGACTTGAGCACAATGAATGAAATTGGTGGGTTTTCCCACTTCTGATTCATCAGCCTGTTTCAGAACCTCACTTTCCTCATCCACATTCTCTGTATGCACCATGTGAAGGAGAAAGTGGGAAAAGTGTGCAGGGGCAGGCAACAGCCACTGCTCCAAAGGAGTAGCACAGGGAAGCTCCATAAATGCACTGGCATGACCACAGTTATTGCAGCATATTTATACAGCTTTGGAGCTAGAAAGATCAGAATTGTCTCTGGTGGGTAATAAATTCCTGAACAAGAATTTGAGCTCTCTATATGATATGAGAATAAAGCTGATCAATGGAGAGAATTATTGTATTGTAAAACTACAGCAATGAGGGCACTGCAACAATTTCTGGATATTTATTCAACTGATTTTCCTTGAGGAATTTTAATGAGGATTTCACACTCCATAACCACATGCTTTAGATTCTGTCAGTAAAAATGTTAAACGCTTCTGTTAGAGTAATATGACACTGCTTTTTCTGCACTACTGTTTGCAGGGGAATAATATTTTAGCATGTCTACTTTTTTTTTCAGATGTACTAGGAAGGTTTTCAATTACTTACGTTGTGACTGAATCCTTCAGTATGCCACTAGACCCAGACAAAAATGACAATGCCAGCCCCACTGTAGAACAGTTGTGGAAATTCCTTTTTTTTCATGAAATGAAAAAACTGGAAATTCCAGTTTTTCATGCATAAGTTTCCCTGTGCTCTCCATATAACTGGCAGCAATATTGTGCATAATGCACAAGAAATACATATGGTGGGATTAGAAGTGGCAAAATCCATCAATTTTTATACAGACAGTTCCAAAGTTGTACTCATTTATTTGCAGTTGTGGCCATCCCATGTTTTTGACTGCTATGATTACAGAAAAATTAAGCTTTTTATTCCCAATGCTTAGATTTAATCTCATGAATATGGCAGTGGGATTCAAATAAAGAAAAGGATCAGTTAAGAGTTTGAAAACTCAGTTTATAATCTTGACTCAGACACTGATCTGTGCCATGTTCTTCACAGGCTTCATTTTTCTGTGCTTCTCTTTCATTCTTGTCTTGCAGATTATAAGTAACATTTTCAGAAAAGATTGTCACTCATTATGTGCTTCTACTATGACTTATTTAATGAGGCGCCAAATTCATTGAGGCCTCTAAGCTTAACTATATCATATATAATAACATAGTAACTCATAATGCACTGAAATCATCCTTCACAAACTGAAAATTAGAGTTTGTTATTCCAAATTGCCATTAGTTTCCTGTGCTTCTGACAAACCCCTCTGCAGTTGTTCATGGACATGTCCCAGAATTTTCAGAGAACATGGCAGTGTTTAAAATGCAAAATGCAAACATATCTCTTAGATAATCTGCACTAAACCATTCATTGCTGTGGCCATTAAAGTATTTCCATGTATATGGCATGGTCTGCTATTCCTGCTTGGATGTTTAAAGTAAACAATCACTAAAACTAAGTAAAGCTATGTGAGCTCCTTGTACACAAAAACATACACTTAGTTTAAGAAATTAGTGTTTCCACTGATGCTTATGCCAGACAAATCTAATTTATAGCATTGTGAAGCAAAACTGACATTTTAAGTTGGGGTTCTAAATTCCTTCTTGGTGTAATACTACCAACATTTTATGAGATTACAGCAGAAACTAACACAGCCCAACAACATTAAATTACTATGTGCCACTTTGGGTTTGGAAATGTGTTGTGAAAGGAAAATGTCTTTCTTACTGCAGACTTTAATGTCTCTCAGTGATGGTAATTAAAGACTTGATTGCACAGACATTTCATGAGAATGGTTCTTCCTTGTTCAGTCATGTCAGTGATAGCAACCAGATATAAGTATGCAATAGGTAAATTTGGGTCAAAACCACTCAGGGGAATAAAACCTGCAATATTTTTCCACACCAACAATAGGATATACTTTTTAAAAAACTATATCAGGAAATCATCACTAACTAAAATGTCTGCATATTTGGTTGAAGACAACCTTCACCGCTGAAAAGAGATAAAAAGTGAAAATTGAGTTTAGATAGAGGATGAAAGGGAAATCTCAATGACCAATATTGAAGCAAATAAAAATGCAAAGACTATAGAAAGCGAGAAGTATTAAAGTAGGTGAAGATTAAATACGACAATACATATTTTGGAACAGTGACGAATGAGGCTAAAACAAAGAGCAAATTTTCTGTTGTAAGCTATAGTGCTGCATCAGGAGCTACACCTGACTCCATGCTCTGCAAGTCTCTCTCTAGAAGCTACCCTGTCTTTAAAGAGACTCTCAGCACCCTGACAAAGGCTGATAAACTCTGAAGGTAAGTCTGGGTAAAGACCTAATGCAAATATATACTGCACATAGCATAGAAGGCAGCATAGGATCAGGGCCTTTAAATTAGAAATTGCTTAGGACAGAAATAGATTGTGTCTGGTTTCCTCTGGGATGTAGCTTGTGGCTGACACAATAAAATGGCAATGAGTGGGAGTGATGGTATTGTTCATCTGTGAAAATACATCCAGCTTTACAAGAGGAAGATGCATTCTGCTACATCCCTATGCATGGCACAGCAGAGGCCACAGGACCAGCCCTCCATGTAGCTCCAATCACAATGGTCCCATCCATGGATGTAAAGAAACAGGCCGTGGCATGAAGCACTGGTTTGCCCATGGAGAGGGTGCAGAACGCTCTCCTGGGCTGAGCATCATTCCAGGGATAAGGATCTGCAGACAGGATGGCAGGAGTGAAGCTACCCTGGTTTGAGTGGGAAGAGAACAGGTGCAGTGAGTACCATACCATGGGGTCTTGGGGTGAAAGGATGAGTTTTAGCCTATGTTATGTATTTGCCAAGGGGTTTCTGTGAGAGAAAATCATCACTCCTTTGTGACATACCAGCAGTAAACCAGCACAATATCAATAGCAGTGCCAGACATCTGCTGTTCCAAGGGAAGGTGGAAAAGCCACTTGGCTCTGCCAGAAGTACCACACATGGGGGAGAAGAAGCCCTTGCTGGTAATGTCTGTGGGAACTAACATGTTCTCCAGGCTTATGCCACCTCCTGTCCTCACAGGTATCTAGCTAGAGGAAAAGAGCAATGTCAGCTCTGCCTCATGGGGCTCCACAGTCTCACAGAGAAGCTTCCTTCACTCGCAGCTCTCCCTCAAATCAACTTGCAAATGAGCATGTGGGGAGCTCACTCCTCTGCATGGCCAAGTGAGATTAGAGACAGCATTTCACTTGTGTGGGCCTTCTGGCAAGCACCCACTGAAGTGAACGATTACACAAAAAGTCAGTTATTCTTCTGTTAAAATAAACTCCTTTTTTAAAAAAGGAATCAACAAAGCAAATTTTCCGTGAAGTCATTAAACAAATTTTAGTTTAAAAGAATTTATCAGCACTGAAGGATTCAAAGAAAGAGAAGAATTAGGGAAGCCATACCCAGTTAAAAAAGAAGAAAAGAGAAGAGAGGGGGGAGAAAAGGGGAAGTGATTTTTTTCTGAATGTTTTCCTTAAGCTGAGGAAGTCAACACAATCATGAAGAAGAAAGGGAAAAGGTGGCCTCTGCATTAATTGGCATTAAGCACTTAAAAAAAGAAGCTTCAATAACTGTGCAAATTTAAATTTTTGAACTTCTCCTTTCTATCCTTCCTCATTGATATTCGTAGGGCAGTAACCACTATTTGGAAACAAAGATGAAAAACAGCATTTACTCTTGCTAGAAAATGCAGCTTTAATTTATTATGAATGCATTCAATTTAGTGTGAATCACTTTGTAAAACTTTCATAATATAACCCAAATAAGAGCTAGACAAAAAAGTAGGGATTTGTTCATCCAGTCACTAAAGAAAAAGGAAAACAAAATATAATCAGTTGTGTTTGAATCAAAACAGACATTTTATGGTTTTTTGAAAAATAGGGATTGTTTTGGAATTAAGCTGATTTGTAATGACTTTTTCTTTCATTTTAGGACTTTTTCAGTGACTCACTATTAAATACTAAAGATAAGTTTATTTAACAAACATCAAAAGTAAACATTCTAGCAGTCCTAATTTTTTTTCTTCAGAAAATTCAGGAATTTTTTTTAATATAATATCTGTTTTACTCTTTATTCATCTGAATTTAACTGCAGTTGATTCATACTTATAAGCAATTTCTGTCCCCTAAAAAATGCTGGTTTATACTATTACCCCAAAATTCACACAATTTCAGTAAAAAACAGGAGCTACTTCCTATTTGTCTGGAGTTCAAGTCTGCACCTGAAGACTCAGGATATATTTTGAAAATGAGTGTTTATTTGTTTGGCTTGGCCTGACTTTGCTTGGTTGAGTAAAACCAGGCCAAGTTCCAGTCGATCCTGGAGTGACTTAAATGTTTGACTGGAAACTCCTGAATGTCTTTCTGAGGAGTTTCATGCTGAGTGCTAAAATCTCTCAGAAAGTGTGAATGACTCTGCCAGTCAGGTCTACTGACTCTGAAAGGTCCCCAGAACTCGACAAGTTCATGCAGAGCTTCCTGCAGTACAGACAAAATGGAGATTCACCTCCTCAAATATCAGGAGTCAGAGCTGGGCTATACCTACCAGAGGGGGCCGGATAAGGAGTCTGCCCTTAAGGCTGCTGCTAGAGTGGGAAAAACAAGGGAAAGCATGCTGCTGGGAATGGACATCCTCCCTCTTGCCCCCAACACTTGCAGCTGCTCCAGACACCTCAGCAGAAGCAAAGAGTTTCCAAGCTGTGGCAGAGGGGAGCTGGTGTAGGCACACAGCAATGATGGCAGGTGCCACCAAGGAATGTTGATTTCCACATCCTGCCTCTGGCAGTGGCCAGGAGAGGCTGGAGAAGCATGTAAGTGAGGACAAGCATGCAGTAATGTCCTCCTGGCTTTGAGCACTCTTTGAGCTGCAATGTTTTCTGAGCCAGAAACAGCATCTCTGTGTTCTACACCCCTCAATGGGTTCTTCTTCTGTGGATTTTTCTGATTGTTTTTGAAGCCATGTAAACTTCTAGCATCCTCAGACACTTGTGCTAATGCCATCAACAATATAACTATGCTTTCTGTGAAAAAAATCCTGCTTTTTTTTGGTCAAATCTGCTATTCCATGCCCCTATTTGCGCTACCTCCCTACCCACCATCCATAATTTCTGTTCCCTCCTTCCTCAGACAATTTTTTCTATCAGTATACCAAGTTTATGTAATCAATCTTCATCTGGAAATCATTTCATAGCTTTGAGCATACTATCAACCTTTTCTGAGAGGCAAGGGTTAAGAACACATGCAGTCTTCAATACATGTCTAACTCACAGACTTAAAAAGTACTTTTTATCCTTCTCTTAAAAATTCCAAGTGTCAATTCCAGAGTCAACCCCAGGTGCATCAGTTTACATCTTCCCACATGGAATGGTATCTGCTATGTTTTCATTCAGCCAGAACCTTAAGATATTTTCAAAACTACCCTGAATTGCTGGTTCTGTTTCATAAAGCTGTGTCACCTCATTTTGTTGACTCCCTTAACCAGACCTGCATGTATTTGAAAGCACAGAGTACAGCAATGATTTCTATGGGTTTCCACCGGTGCATCAACCAGGAAAGCAGACAAATCAACCTTTTATTTTATCTTCTACCTCCAGACTGTCTATTTGGACATGCTAGAATCCTTCCTTTTGTGCCATGGGACTTTACTTTCTTTAAAGCACTTGATGAGAACTTCCTCAAAATATTTCTGGAAAACCCAACAGAACATATCAACAGGATTTTCCAGTCCAATGTTGACTAATTGTTGGCTGATTCCTTGAAAGAAATACACATTTTTTAAGAATAATTCCCTATGTAAACACAAGGTTTGGGTCCTACTTAGTAAATCATATGTAAGTATGTTCACTGATTCTCTTCTCTCTGGTAACAATCACATTTATATATGCTCATTGTTTCTATTCTTTATTATAGCAACTACCAACTTGCTAAATACACTTGTCAGATTTGCTAAGATTTATACACCCTCAACTCCTCCATCAAGCCTTTTTTTTTAATTGCATAAATTTTTTTTCATAAGCAAGGGGGAAGTTTTAGAAGACTGGATGCCAAAATTAATAGTTCACTCCTTTCATAGCTAACTTCCTATATAACTCTTAAGTGAGCACCACATGCTCTGGATGATTTGTTGTTATTTCTAGTTTTTAAAAGTCCAAGTGATATAAATATACAACTTCTATATTCCTTCCTCAAAAATAATTATTCTTCAAAAATAAGTATTTATTTCTCACTGTCTTATGATGAGTTGGATGATAGTAATCCTGATTTCACAGTATTTTTTAACTCACATCAGAGCTATTTACACACAGCCACCCCAGAGAGCATGAGGATAGGCCAACCCACAGTGAAATATCCAGGAAGGATTAATGGAGCACAGTGAAATATCCAGGAAGGATTAATGGAGCACAGTGCACTCTCCTCAATACCCTTTCCCTCCTCCTTCTTTGGAGGGAGTACTGACAATGGCTTTTTGCTAGTCAAGCAAAACTGGTGTTTTATCATCTTTACCTTCCCCGAAGCATTTGTGAACTCTGAACCACAATCTGGCCCCCTTTGTTTTATTTGCATAATATAACAATTCAGTATAAACATTCCCTGTCTCCAGTAATCTCAGTTTAAGATAGAAAGTGGGGTAAAATATAGATTAGATACAGCTGAACCTAAGAAGTTGTATTTGATGTTGTATTTATGATAAACATTAGTGAAATCAGAATCCTTTATTTGGAGCAGGAGTTGATAAATAAAGCAAAATAGAATAACAAAAAGTAGATTCAAATAAGCAATGTCTACACATATTTGCTTAGGCAAGTGTGCTTCCCACCACTCAGAGCCAAAGACATTTCCCTCCTTATCAAGGTTGTCACAGGAAAGAAACCTGCCCGTGTGAGCCAGAATGATGCATTGCCCAATCTGAACGTTTTGGGGAGTGATTCTGAGGTGGTCAGAGCCTTCTTGCCACAGAAAGGCCAGATGGTGACATGAACTGTCTGACAGCCATAGCTCCTGCATGGCTTAGGCATGGAAATGACTCATCATTCCTTCCAGCAAAAGCAGGGCTAACAAACAGTGGTGTAGAAAAAAGGTAATTGTCAGCATGTGGCACCTGGGCCTGTGCAGCTCACCTCCCACTCACACACAAAGGGGCAGCTCCTCTCCATCAGGATAACAGCTTGACAGTGGAGGGAGGTGTTTTCTATAGGGGGTCTAAGGCAATCCCAAATTCCATCATTTATTTTAAGATCTGAGTTTTGGCTGGAAGTCAAGATCAAGTGAAATTGTTTTTAGCATAAGACCTTTCAGGGGAAAATGCTGTTTTAGTTATCTACCTATAGTATAGTAAGTTTCATTAATTTTTCTTTTTAAAGAAAACCCTAGAAGGTTTTGAAACTGTCAAAATGTTTGGGTTTTTTTACTTTTTTCCACATTTTTTTTTTACATTTCAGATGTGGAGTTACTTGAAGTATGAAAAACAAAAAATCTAAAACCTATAGGAATTTTTATTCAGAATTGAAAGCAAGAATGGTGAACCTATAGCAATATTTCAGCTAGTGCAGCTAGTTCTACTTACTCATTAATTTATATTATTCCTGTTTAAAAATGCATTATGATTTTTCAATCTGTTTTTAGACAAGAAGAGTCTTTGAAATAGTGGAAATTCACACAGAGCAGGCAAATTGATTCTCTTCCCAATTCTAGCTAAAACCTAAATTCAGAATTGTCCATCATCCTATGCTATTCTTGGACACATATTAACAAGTCATATAGAGCAGAGGACAGTCTTGTACTTGGGGCATTTTGACAGGTGGGAAACACACAAACCTTTGCAAAAGAATCCTGAAGCTAAACCTTGAAGTGTGTATTGTGCACTCACAGCACTCTGGTGTCTAACTTTATTTAAATTCAGGAGCCAAAGTGTGACCTTGGTGAACTGGGTGGAAGTTTTGCTAGAAAGTTAGGTGGGACCTGGATCTGACCTCAAATTTCTGCATGGAAGTGGCATTGATTTGAGGGTTTGCATCAGCAACACATGTTTTATCAAAGCATCCTACCTCACTTTCATCCCACTGCTGCTGCCCCTGCTGTTACCATGCTGACCCCTTGTTCACACCACAATTTTGGTTCCCTCTGAAACTGAGATTTGAGTTCAGGATTTTACCGATAACTTTCAAGGATATTCAAGCCTTGACCCCTCTGTTCTTGCACAACCTGGTCCACATTTCTGCTTCCTTTCGTGACCTACTTTCTGTTTCTCATTTATCTCCACTTTCCCATCACTTTTTAAGTTGACTGTGTCAAAATACGGTGCTTTTGCAGAGGTGACCCCAGTGTGGTGGAACTCCATTCCTCTTGATATCTACAGATTTGGGAGATAAATTCCCTCCCTTTACCTCTCCAAGATTTCAACTGCCTGTCTCATAGGGTACAAAGTGTGGTCAGGCCATGTGATACAGCTTTCATTTCCCCCAGACCTCCTCCTTCTTCAATTTTTTTAGGTGAAGGTCAGACTATGTAAAAGAATCAGAGCTCACAGCAGAATAATTGGAGTCATCTGAGACTCACACAAAGGTCATGTAGGTTAGTGCTTTTGAGGAATCTGTGATAAGGCAGCGCCTGAGAGATATTTGTGATCCAAGCAAATATTTCTGCTTAGTGTAATTTATGGGAGAATTCTAATAGGGACAAAGCCCCTTTTCCTGTGATTCTTACCATAAAGTTTATGAATGTTGTGGCCAATATTGGACCTGCAAAGTTCTTGTCCACTTGTTTTCCTGAAAAATATTCTTTGCAGTTGTTGTTACTACCTTGCTGCTACTGAAAGCTTTCGTCCCACATAAATAACTTGAAGACCCTTAAAATATCTCTAAGAATTCATTGCTCCTTTAACATACTGCTTTTCAGAAGAGCATGCTTTGATTTTGAGAGAGATATGAATTAACTGGGAAAATTATAATTGCAACACCGTATTGATTTAGCTTAGAAAAATCCTTTGGCTTTTACTCACATAATTTTGCATTTCAGAAAACCTGGAAACGGTTGCACTGCTCACAGGTTTCTTAAACTAAAAAAAGGAAAAAATGTCCTTTCATATTTTTCCTACATGACAACAACGTTTTCATTACTGTTCCAGACTATTTTATCTTGGTTTTGAATTTCATTATAAGAATTAATCACACCAGTCGAGCATGTTTCTTTATGAAGCTGTTTCTTACTGTGAAGCATTGTTCACATTACTGTAGATTCTTGAATGAGGGCTCCAGTATGGTTAGCACTGAAGGGGGCTGAAGAAGATTTTGTAACTCAATTATTTATTTTGGTTAAGCAAGACTTAAAAATTCATAAGAACAAACTCTAAGAATATCTAGAGTGTTCTGCTGCTGCCCTTACCAAAATGCAGTTTTCTGTATTTTTGACCAAACTCCATGGAGAGAAGATTTTAATATAGATCAGGAATGAAGCATATACCTTGCAGGGCTAAATTTCTGTGGACAGGAAGTGGAGACCCTGGTGTGGATGAAGAACTTGACCAGATTAGCTTGGGGGTTTGTAAAAACATACGAACAAAGAAAGAATATATTTGTGCTCTAACCTTCTCTTAGAAATAACAGTGTGTTTTTCTTTCTGTCAGTGAACACTTCTCACCCAATGCCAACTTGTCATCATATAAGTCAACTTGAGACACTGAGAAAAGAACAGACAGAGAAAACTTTATCTCTTGCATTCAGACTTTTTGGAATTCTGAAAATAATAAAAAGCAACAAATAGTAATCTCTATTTTGCAAAAACAGAATTAAAACCTCTGTTTCAGCATTTTTTAGAACTCAAGCAAGAAAAACACTTTCAAGTGTATATTTGGAAAATCAGCACTCTTTCATTCCATTTACAGTTCACCTTTCCAGCTGTGCAGTGCCCTGACTTGTGTGTGCCATTTCAGGGCAGACAAATGTCCACAGTGATACAACAAAGCTCGAACTTGCCTTGAACTTTATCAATTTGTGAAGTCTCTCAGGCTCAGGTGATTTGGACCTTTCAAAGAACCATTCAGTTAAGCTCTGCCTTGGCAAGAACAAATACTTGATAAATGTTTATCGCTTCATACCACACTTCTCTCCTAAGCTGACTGCCGTGTCATCAAAACTTCATCAAAACTTCCACCCAAAAATGGATGGAATTCAGAAAAGTGACTATATCAAAAACATGTGGTGTTTTGCCAAAGGGAATGATTCTTCACCAGTCCCTCACAGTAGGCCTTTAGTTTACAAGCAGAATTAAGCACTGCTTCCAAAATCCATTTTCTATGTCGTTTACAGATCTTTTCAGTGATGCAGGATTGTTGGGTTTGCTAACCAGCAAATATATGATTTGTAAACATTCCTCAGGAGTACAGCATCCCACAGCATAAAAAAGGGAATTCTTTTCCCCTACTCTTTTCCAGATCTTCTGAAGTATAACAGATGGTTGTTATTATTTCTCCTTTCGGTTTCTATTCCTTTTATCTTTACCCAAAGTATTTCACCACTGCATATTTGTATTGTCAAATTGCACCATGGTGGAATTATGCACACTTCTGGAATGTGGGATGATCTCTTCAGTTCTTCAGCCTTCCTACCACTTCCAGATAACTCCTCACTTTTGCTGACATTCTGCTTCTGAGAATCATCTTACAAATTACAAACATCCTCATTCACCCTAAATCACAATCTCTGCTGCTTAGGGCAGCTTTCAGTTCTACTGTTGTTTCTTTGTTACTTTCATTTCAAAACATCTGAATATTAAAATACTTGTAATACACAGTGTCCTTTACCAAAAATTTGGTACCAGAGAGCACCTCAATTTGGAAAACAGACATGATCCCACAGTGTCAGCGGTATGTCACCACCACCACAATCCCAGTGCTATATCACCACCAGGTTTGTCATTGCTTTGGTACCTTGTTTTCTTCCTCCAGACATAATCCTGCAGAGCTTAAAATTTTTCTGATATATCATTTATACTTTCATTTTCCTCTTTATGAGATCATGACCATCTCCTAAGTAAATTATTTTATCCTTCCTTTTCAAATGGGCTCTTCAAACAGTAAAAGATGCCTTTCAATTGTTATCATATTGTGTGATATATATTTTAAAATTAACATTGCTATGGAAAAAAAATTAATTAAATCTGTGATCTGTTTGTAACTCTTGTAGCAAAAACATCAGCTGGCACTCAATTAGTTAAACTGTTGGTCTCCATTTATACTACTCTACTATAATTATGTTCAATTTATTGTTGGACTCATTTGTTCACTCTGGTTATCATTAATTTCACAAATTCCATCATTATTCAAACAGATCTTCCACTGTACATAGGCTTAATATTGTACTATCATACCTGTTAAATAAGCTATATTTGTGCTACTTCATCACAAATATTCTCTATCTGTAGCGTTTACACTACAAGACCATTAATTCTGAGAAATAAAGCAAGGCACATTTTATTCACATCTTACACTCTTCTGAAGGTAAACATGTTTATTAAAATTCTTGTTATAGTTTGTGTTTGTGGGATGGGATTTAAAAAATGACAAATTCACTTTGGGAAAAATATTTCTTCAGAATGCTTTACCCCACGTGTGGTCCTAAGAGCCATGCCTTCAATGTGCTGGAAAAGATTTCTATATGAGGAACAGGAGCACTAGTTTTAATTTGAACAAAACAGGTATTATAGAAGAAGCTGCATATGAAAGCAGCAAAAAGCCTTTGAGGTTCAAGAGGCCTTTATTATCTTCCTAAGGGGCCTGTTTAGCTCTGGCACAAAAAGTAATTTATATACATTTAGTCTTCTTTGTTTTCATAGGAATAATTATTTCTTCCTGTTGCATATTTTCATCTGTTGCTACTTTCTCCCTAGTTCAGTTGAACCTCTTTGTAACATATAGTTACAAAACATTGCTTGCAACATTAATTTCAAAGATGTATCCCAATAACCTTTGAAGGTGGCTTCAGTTCAATGTCTGCAGCATTTCTCCCCCATTGAGATTTTCCCCCAAATTTAGTTAGCTATTTTTATCAAAGAGGAGTGGAACTGCTGACAGTACAAAAAGCAGAAAAGGCAGAGTCTCACAAATGTGAAAAGGAGCAGATAAGCAATGACAGCATGACTTGTGGGTTATTGTAAATTGCATACACTTCTGCTGGAAATTATCTCTCTATCTAATATGTATCAGAACATCCTTGCTACTCTGTCTTTACTTACACAGTTCAAATGTCAATCTGGCGAGCTCAATAAAGGGCCAATGTGGCAGGTAAAAGAGGCATCTAGAAATGGTCTCATATCAATGAATTGATGTGAAATTTAGATTTAAAAATTAAATAATCCAGAGACGGCTGAATTATTAGTGTGATTAATCTCTCGCTGAAGCTGGGAAGCTGAGAGTAGAATGTAGTGAGCAGCAATTCCTAAAATGAATGACTTCTAAGCAATTCATAGAGGACCATATTATAGGAAAGGAGAATATTCTTTCCCAAAATTGTCAGCCTTCTATGCCCAGCTCAGGTTTGCAAAAAGAAGCTGGGCATTTTCTCTTTTTTACACTTCCTTCAATAACACACAATGCTTCTGTAATTCAAAATTCACTCTTTACTTTGATACTGATTGATGCACAATATGATCTAGTTTCCCTTTCCTCTAGTAAGCTGGTTTATATCTGCTGCACAGAAAATAAACCATAAAAATGTGGGTTTGTCAGTTTTATGCAAGTAGACAAGACTGAAAGACATGTGGGGTTAAAGGTTGAAACGCTTTCAATTCATCATCCAGCCCTAGCTCTCAAGTATTTGGCTGTTCAATTTTGCAAGCACAAGACAGCAATTATATGTGGAAATTGAGAAATTAGAACTCTTATCAAGCTCAAGTATTTGTATAAGGACACAATTTCAGGGAGAAAAAAAAAAAAAAAGTGTGTGTAAGGTCATAGACAAGACTAAAATGTGGTTTGAAAGTGCCCCTGAAAAATATAGAATCTGTTAAATGTTTGCTGACCAAAGCTCCTATACCTGTATGTGAGGGGCAGTGGTTCTTAAAAATGCCCTTTAAAAAGATAAGCATTTCTCCATAACTTTATGGATTGTGAATTTTTGTTTTTTGAATATATGGTGCCTCTGAATATTTCCAAGAATTATTACTATCCAGGTCCACAGGGATATAAAGTAAGTGAAAAGCACTGAGTTGAACATTCCATAAACATAGATAATAAGTATTTAAGCTCTCAAAATTGTGTTCACTACAAACAATTACTAGGTTTTGCTACATTTAAAATAATATGAGGCTTGATTTTCAGAATAGTCTCATTTTGTACTCATAAGAAACTGCTGCAATTTTCCAAGCAAAAATTTGCACAAGTGTGTTATTCTATGACTGATCCTTCTTCCAAAAACCAAAAGCAAAAGAGGGTCTCACCTGTAGATAAGGAGATTGAAACTATCCTTTTTTTTATTTCCATTTCTTCTTTCAGTGTCAGCTTTCTCACTCTTTCCCTTGATCCATAAGTGAAACCAACTTGCAAAGTTTTCCCCCTACTCAGATATGAGTGACTATCCCACAAACAAGCTACAGGATACAGCTCCTACAGACTGAAAGTCAGATTGTTGACCAGGGATTCTGCATCTCCAGTTCATCAAAGCCTCTATTCTGCTTAGAAAAAATGCAGCAAATTTAGACCTCACAATTTCATTTATTCATTTTTTATATTTACTCATTTAGATGTTGTGATTTAAACAGGATCTTGCAAGTTGATTCAGCAATGCTTGCTGAAAGCTGATGAGCTCTTCCTAAAGACAAAAAGACAGGTAGATGTTTATAAGTTAATTGTTTCTCTACTTATCTTCAGAACACACCATGGCCATGTGGAACACAGGACTGTGGCAATCCTTTTAATAGAAGTTGTAAAACCCCAAATTTTTAATTCATTTTACCCAACTAAAAGGTTTCCTTTTCAATCAAAGAATTTTCTGTGGGATGGGAATTTTAAGAGCTGACTCACTTTCTGGAAAGCTAAATTGTGCATGAAACTTGCAAAGTTTGCTTGTAGTGATTGGAAGCCAGTGTCCATATTCTGTCTCATATACTGTCTGTGCAAACCAGGACAGTGTATATATCTCAGTGTTGCTCCAGGCTTTTTTTTCATTGTCACTATCTCTCTCTTGAAAAGCTGGGATGAAAACTATTGCTACAGTGATTTGGGGATGGATGGTGAATTAAGTAGAAATAGTTCCAATTAAGTGTGTTCACAAAGTGACTGTGCACAACTGACTGTGGAGAGCTGTCATTGGCCCTCAGAAAGAATTGAAAGTCAGCTCCAAAAAGAAAACTTGGGAATGCTTTGAGGTTTACCAAAACCACATCCTTTTTTAAGAAACAGTGTTCACTTAGGGGTAGGACAATATCCTACTTTTGTATCTGCAGAAAATCTCAACACAGTAGTAGTTCTACAATCAAAATCTCCTCTGCAAGTGTTACTTCTGTCACTCGGGGCCCAATGTCTAAGGAATACCATCAGAAGCTGTCTGGCAGTATTAACTGCGTCTGCCTGACACAAATTACGCCAACAAAACCTTTTGCATTTCCTTGACTCCTAAAAAATGGCAGAAGAAGGAAAATGAGCCAAGTATTTGTCTAACATCCAGCTATGTTGCAATGAGGAGTGGAACAGTTTGTTTTCAGAGAATGCACAGATTAGGCTGATTTTAGTCCCTTATCAACGTTTCTGCTGTGTTCTGCTGCAGAGCATGTCCCCAGACACATGCACCCCAAAGTGTAAACTCAGGGGCAGAAACAGTATTTTGCAAAAGGAAGCAAAGTTCAAAAGGAAGCAATTTTGAATAATGAAAATTCAAGTAGCAACACTACTCAACACTACTATTGGAACAGTAGTAACAAGAACATAAGTGAAAACCTAAGAGTAGTTTGGATACTCATCCTCCTATACTCCTTCAAAGTAATTTGCTGATGGAGTAGCATGATGCTTTGAAGGTAATTATCCTAGTAAAAAAGGTGAAAAAACTTTCAGCTACTTGCCAGCTTTTTTCAGGTTCATTTTTCATTTTGGATATCTAAAGTACTGTGAAAGCAAAGAAAAGAAAAGATGAAAAAACTTTCATTACTAAAAGAATATTTATTTTAGTCATCTTGATTAGCCTAAGTTGTTATGTCAAACAATTTTTATTCTGTTTATGGAATATAACACCTCTATAGGCCAGATGTTCAAAATGTGCCTGAACTCAGTGTCTAGTTATTCGAAGCAAAATCTCTTGCATGAACCCTTTTTCCTGTTGGCAGTTGACAGCAGGAGTGATTGAAATGGCCTTTACATCAATCAGGTTATTTTTAAAAAAATAAGAAGAAGAAAGCAGACACAAATGGAGCACAGGAGTTCTGGGTTTAAAAGTTGTTATCTGTTAACACAAACTGAAGCTGACAAAAAGAGGACACAAAAGTGACTTTGGCAGATATGAATGGAGATCACACTAAGTCTCTGAAAAATTGACCTTCACTAAATTTGCAAATTGTTTCTTTCACTACTTGGACAGTGTTGTACTTGTTACATAGTAACAAACCAGATTTGATGTTAACTGTGCCTGATAGTTTAGGTATTTTTATCTTTCAGAGCTCTAGTTTTAGGGCCAAATCAATGCTGTGGATCCTTCAACTGTACTGGAAATCTCCAGTGAATGTTTTTCCCTCATTCACTGAATATTCTCCCCTCATTACACACAGTGAAATTCCATTAATATCAATACTGATTTGGTGTATAGAATACACAATACAGATCTATACTGAAGTTCAAGGATCACAATTTTGTTTTCTGTATTAAACTTCAGCTCTTTTATTGATTCTTTTTCTGCCCACTCTCCTCAAGGATAAAACTAAATTGCTTGCAGACTTCATTATAAAATTATAAATTGAGGGCAAAAGAAAAAATCAATGATGAAACCTGTAGTGATTAATATGTCAAACAAACAAACATTCCCAATTTCCCTATGTCTTATTTGCTTATTTTGTAAGAGACACTGAAAAATAGACTTAAAAACGTAAAAGTGAAATATTGTCTTCTTTCTGGGGAATTGAATCCACAAGTTTAAATCATTAAACTATAATTATACTCTGAACATTGGAAGGATTTACAGTAAAAATATCAAGTTGAGATTAAGTCAATAAAATTAATCACTCGTAACCCTGAAGGAGCAAAAGGGTTGAAAAATGCTACAAAATTGAAAGCTACCATGAGCAAAGGGACTCAGGGAATTCATTTTAATTTACCACAGCCAAGTTCAAATACAAGCTGTTCTTTGTTATCCAGCCTGAGGTATTATTTTTCATACAGACTCTTGCATCTGACCAAGCCATAATCACATACTGTGGAGCTTTCTTTATCTGATTGTAGAAGTTTCCTGTTTTAGCTATATATTAACAATGAACTGCATATGGATGGGGTGGTGTCACAGAGTGGACTCTATTCTGCCCACCTAACCACATCTATCAGTGTATTAAGTGCCTTAAAGCTGGGACTTGAGCTATGGGTTGTAAAGTTGGCCCTCAGTCACTACTGTCTCTCTCTTACATGGGCCTAACAGACATTTTATATTGTGAATTCTTTGCTTTTCTAGCAGCACGGACAGCTGTCCTGCAGTGGTCTAAGAGAAGGTTATGAATTGCAATAACCTTTTCTCTCATCTGGGTTTAATGGTTCACCATGCTGTCTAAAACAGTTTCTCATGGGCAGTAAATTTGTTTTGGGGTGCAATCCTCTCCAAAAGGAATGTACTGCCCACGAGAAACTGTCAACAGCAAATGTATCCATGCCCCTTCCAAGGATCCACATGTTCTGATGATGAGTAGAGACTTTTTAGTAGAAATTATCCAAGAAATGAGGTGTGAGTATAAAAGGTTGGGAAGGACATAGGAAAGGTTATGTTAAGGACACGTGATCAACCCCCTAAGAATAATTTGTAATTCAGATAGAACATGCTTTTGCTTTTGGATCTGAAGTGACCTGGTACATCCACTCTGAAAATCAAGATGTATCTGAACTGTGGGACTGTGCACTACAGCTGAATTTTAATTTGGCTGCAGAGATTTAGGTTCTTCCTCTAGCCCCAAGAAAATGTAAACCAATTAACAAGATCTCTTTTGCTGCAGTGTAGCCATCTCTATTCACTTCAGATATTAGCCATCTGATTTTACAGCTACAAAAGTGGGGACAGCTGTGTTTGAAGACTTGGAAGTAATGGAGAGAATTGCTTAATACATGATGTAAAGTAACACTTCCAAGTGAAATCAACCAAAGTTCAAAGATTTTTTTTCAATGAGTGCTTTGAAAAACTACCAACTCAGGAACTATTTATGTTACCAGAAATAGTGAAGTAGGGGCTGCATGAAAAAGTATATATGTCATTGTCCATTCATAAGCAAAATCAAACATCATAGCCAATATTTGTAATAAAATAGTTTCAGTGAGAATATAACCTGTGATAGTGCAGCTCCACATGATCAGCCTGACATGGCTTTCTTTCCAGAATATTTGCAAGAATTTGCTGAAACCTTTGTTTATTTACAAGATTTCCACCAAAGCTAGTTTAAATAGACATTTTGCAAAAAATATTTCCAGAAACATATAGCGGCCATCTGCAGGCAAGTTTATTTCTGAAAAGACATTTATGAATTTACATCCAACATAAATAAAGAACTGTTAGGCAATTAAGCTGGAAAAATGTGCATTTTTCAGACAGAAAATAAACATTTGTTTCCAGCCAGTTGATGTACAAGTACCACAATTTAAAATGTGAAACATAACTTTCTGCACCCAATGTTGAGACTGACTTTCTGCTTTAAAAACAGAATGTCTAAGTGTTCTTGATGATATGATTTTTTAAAATTCTTCTCCATGTGGAAGATACTAACGTTCCTCATGATTTAAAAGTAATCTTCACTCACAGCTTTATTCTTATCATATATGCAAGACCTTCTTAATGAGCTGTGCCCTGCCACACTTTTTTAGGCAAATGCCTGTTTCAAGTCAAAGAGAATTTTGCTTGACTGTCCTTGAAAAAGGACTTTAGGACTAAGCATAATTCCTGGAATTATTTACCTATCATCTAGAGATGTAGGGGAAAATGTAACTTCATTTTAAGCTGCAAATGTTTAGGTAGAAAGCACTGAAGGGTACTATAGTTCTGCACCAGTCACTCTATTGTAAAGATAGTAAAGATAATTTTGCTACCAAGCCCCAGTTTTCATCGTTTTCCTCAGCTAGTACTTTTGGCCTGAAACATTTTTCCCTTGTTTCCATCCTCACTGATGTTCTCTATTTTTTATACTCTACATACTTGAAGAACATCCAGCTATTCCTTCAGCTATACAAGACTTAAAATAATGTAACAATATTTATTTAGCCAAAGATGATAAGGTATCTTTGGAATAGGTTAGGCAGAAACTATTTGGCTTTAAAATACTACATATAGCATCTGTGTAACTCCTCATGAGGAAACTGATAGATTTTTGTGATAGAAGAGTTGTGATAGAAAAGAATGAGATAGTTACAATCCATACTATTTTCTAAGGTATATATGAGGTCTTGGTCAGAAGATGACTTTAGTTATCTATGTGAAGTCCCACTATCATTATTAAGAAGAAATTGCATTGATGCATTTCTTAAAATTAGTCTTAGAGTTACACAGGTTTGAGTATTCTTCTGGGATTACAAAATGAGTGACCAATGAAGAATGTGACACAAGGCTGTTAATTTTTCACTCACTTAGATAAAACTGCATTTCTTGAGCACAGGAAAAATATAGTGGCAAAAGTATACTGGTCGTGCTAAAGAAAAAAATTATAACTTTGGAAAATTATTTTCTGGTAAATAATACCTACAGATTGCTCTTATGATCTAAGTCATTAAAGCTGAAAAGAATTACAAGTTTTTTAGAACATTACAAGTTTTTTAACAGTAGAATTTAGGTGTGGCTCCTCGACCTGCTCATGGAATAAAAATGTGTTTGGAAGGAGTGAGCTAATGGTTTCTGAGCTGTACTGTCCCCACTCCCTAAAATCTCTAACAGCATTAGCAGCTCATCCACATAATTTTATCTCTTATTTAATCTTCACAGTATTAACTTTCATCCACAATCATATTTATTAGCAAATCTTTGGCATTTACCTAGTTTGACTTTACATTTTGTTTTAGAGAAAGGAATGGATGTAGAGGGTAGGTCCATTAGTGTCTGTGGCACAGGATGATCTGGACACACACCCTGGACACAAGTCCCTATACAGCTGCTGAGTGCCACTATCAGCAAGTTAAATTAGAATAAACCTCTTGCTCTTCCTGCCCTATATCTTATATATGTATCTTAACTAGTCAAAATTGTCCACCATCAGAAGAAATAGTCTGTGCTGGCTGGGTTTGGGTTTATGTGGTAAATTTTTATATTCTTAATTTTCACTTCACTCATCACAGCCTCAGCTGTGTTTCTATCTCCACTAGATACTGTACAAGCAGAACATTCCTGTCCTAAAAGACCTAAAGTAAAAAGTGGAATGGATATACTTTGTCAGAGAGGGGCACAGAAGCACCAAAACAAGTAAGAAGCTATTTGCTCTCTACACAGAGAACAAAACCAGCAAACCTATTTCAAGTGGTGTCTAACTTCTGCTCTCCATTCCCTCTATGCACTGAGAAGGATGCAAAGTAACCCTGATGCTGCAAGTCATATGCACTGTAGACTGAATTTGCACCCCTTGCCTCTGGTTAACAAGACACAGGTCTCTGCACCATGGAAGCCATAGGCTGTGATGCCTGTAGAGAATGGTGATGCTGCAATAATAGGTGGGATGCAAACCCCAGTTCTAAAGCCCATGAGCTGCAACACAAAGGCTGCCTGTGACAGAAACTCTCCTAGGGACACCTGAGAGTGTTCAGGTAGCAGGATACAGAGTCCTACCACCTGAGAGATCAGCAAATAAAGATGATGGAGGCATCACTCCAACCCAGAAACTCAGACCACTGTGTTCTACCCGTAAACTATGGTAGTGCATCACAACCTTCAGTCTTCATTATCTTCAAAGTAGAGTTTACTCCATGTCTGCACAAGCATTAAACTCACACACACACATAGCTTTTACTTCCCTTTAAATAATGTTCCTTATGACAGGAAAGGTGAATTTTAACGTGTATGGGAGCTCAGAAGCACAACACTGTGCAGAAAAATGAGCTTCTAGATGCACAACAGCCACAAAGAGTCTTGAACATCTATCTCTCAGGTATCTAAATCCTCACTGTAAACCACAGTAAAGTCAAGCTAATAGTGTCCTGATGCTCCAGTATTCCTTGTAAATTATTTTCTATATAGATTGCAGTAAAAGGTTTCCTAGAGTCAGCTAGTCCTACAGTCCTCAGTAAAAAGGACTAGAGACTCCACGGATTACTTCCTTGCTAAATGAGATTTAAAATACTACTGCCTCATGAATATATGCAAAGTGAGACAAAACCTTCCATATCTTGAAGAGAGATTTTTAATTTATTTTTTTTAATCTGGAAAGGTGTCTGTGCACAAATAAAAAAAGAAAAGAAAATTATACAAAAAAAGAAAAATTAAAAGAAGTAGCAAAAGTAGAAAAAAGTTTAAAAAATTAAAAGGAGAAAAAAGTAAATAGAAAAAAGCAAAGAAATGAACCCATATTCAAGCTTTACATTTTACATTCCTCAAGAATCCTTCTTATTTAAACCAGACTTTGGAAATGTTGCTGTAGTTTCAGACTGTAGAGCAACAATTTGCAATGCTAAAGATATTTCCTTTTGGAGTACTAATCCAGGATCTCCTTTTTTTTCCTTGATTTAAGAATATTTTAATTGGAAAGATTATATTTTTTTAAGTTCACTTAAGCAAGCCGTTTTCTTCTAAAATATCTAGATTTTCTGTTAGCACTGTTAACTACTTCATCTTCCTTCCTATGCACATACACGTCATGTCTGGAGCAAAGATAAATAAGAACCACATGTTCCATATAAACATTTAGATGCTTTGCATATAGATGGTGCTTAGCTGGAACAACTATAAAGGAATAAACCAAAAGGAAACAGTAGGTGAAAGACTCAGCATTTTAGTTAGAGAGCAGGAACATAAGCAATTAATCATTAATGTGGAAAAAGAAGCGGAAGGCAATAGGAGGAGGAAAGCAGTTACTACAAGAGAGGAAAAGGTTTGGTTAAGCTTACAGTCGAGGTGAGCCTCACCCAACCACAGTCTGAGTCTCATCTAAAATATACATCCAGGGCTACACTCTGCTTTGGTGGTGTCAAGTCCTAAACACCCATTTTCCATTGATATGAGTATGAAGAGAATTCGTCCTTTCATCACTCCATAAATGTGCTGGATGTGTTGTTTACATTTCAAGTGTTCAGAATCAAAGACAACAATATAACTCAGACTAATGGGATTAATTGCATCTGGTAAAATGCAGAGTAACTCTCCTAAAATAAACTCTGATACTTATTTTTGTTAAGTAAACTTCAATAGAGTTACATAGATTTATCACTGTATCTCAGATCAAAAGCTAATTCAGTCAAAAGCAGTATCAGAGTGAGTAGTGCCAGACTTGTCAAGCCTCATACTTCACACACGAGACATTCCTCTGGCTCCATCTTGCTCTCTTCAGTGTGGTGTTTCTGTCTCAGGCGACCACACAACAGCTCCTCAGCTTCTCTCCAGCTCTGGGATCCAACAGCAGGCACCTGAGTTTAGATTGCGACAAATCCTGTTTGGCAGATGAGGCACTGGGTGAGTGGGGAGGGATGCTGGAGCACGCTCCACAGCTGGGAGCAGCTGGTCTGGAGGGAGATCCCTCCCGCCGAGTCCTGCAGGTAGGCAGCAGCTCCCCAGCTGCAGCCTCACTCCACTGCCTCTTTCCACACGTGGCCCAAGCCCCACAATCCCTCTAAAAGCAGAGCATTTCCTGTAAAAGCAAAACTGAGCTCTTATCTCAGTGACAAAAGTATGTAAAGGAAATTACTTCAATGAATCTCATTATAATGAACAGTTTTCTAAAGAGAACCATAGGTTTCATAGGGTGTCACAATTGTAAGAAATTTTGCATTTTCTTAACATTTTGAGGGACATGATAGTTCATAACTATTGCATTTTTCATTGTGACCACCACGGTGATGCACTATAAATTCAGTGGATAGTCTCTGTGAAATATATTTTCCTCCCAAAAAGAAAATAAAAGAAAACTAAATACTGCACACTGCTAAAGAATGTTAAGCATGTATTCTTTTTTATTTTCTAGACTTGGCAGACATATCCTGGCCAAAAAATGAGAGGCAAATGAGACCCAAAACTTTCCGAGAAGGGCAATCCCTGTACATTACATAAACATAGATAGCAACTTCTTATGATGCATTAAAAAAAGATGTTGCTTTCTGAAAATTTTTGCAAGATCTACCTGATTAGTGGATATTCCATTGTTCATTAAATTACTAAACAAATTATTCCTTTATAGCTAAACCAAATTATCAAATAATAGTAGTCTTTGGTTACAGTCCTACTTTTGATTTTGATTTGCAGAGGTAGTCCTACTACTTTGAGATTATTTCCTACCAATGGAGAAAAAAAAGACAATGAGTTTCAAGATTTTACTTGCTCCAGGCTACAAAAAGGTTAAGATCCAGATTCTGTCTCCATTTTGCCAGGTCTGGGAACAATGGGGGCTGGGAGACAGGGTAGGAGGTCAAAAAACAGTGAACTTCAGTGACTCTTTATCTCCATCTTTCATCCATTATCTTCATCACCCACGTGAAATTGTCTTTTAAGGATAATTAGGAAGCAGTTTAGTTTAGAGCAGCCCTGTGGCTGTCCTAAAACAAATGGTTAGAAAAAGATTTAGAGAAAATAGCTTTTTTTTTTTTTTTTCTGACATGGAAGCACTTGACATGTGACTTAATGAAAAATATACAGAATTAAAACCAGAGAAAGCTGAAGATTTCCTGGCTCTTAGTTCTGTCTGAAACCCCTTATTCCTCATTCAGACACAGGGACTTCAGAGTTTCATTCAAACTAAATCTCTAATGCGATTCTCTACCAGATAAGGGTATAGGTCCTTGGACTACAAATTAGGAAGTAAAAGTCACTGAATTTCACCAATGATCAACTTTTCAGTTCACTACCAATAATATAAAATAGATAGAAAAAATTGTTTGAATCTCAGTGATAATGAATCTTTCTTGAATCCTCCTAAAATAAGCAAACAAACAAAACAAGTTTTGAGGAAAAAATACTTCATTCAACTTTTTCCATTTCAGGGTTTTTCCCACTCTTGAAACAAAGAAAAAGGCTTCAAGAGGATGAAAAGATACATATCAGGCAGTCTGTATCTCACTGATGCTAACCTAATCTATCAACAGTCTGGGAAATATGTGGCTTGACAAAGGGAAGCAGATGTGCTCTTAATCCTCCTAAAGCAAACTATGGGATGGGTATCCTCAATCATCCAGAATGGTTTTTCTGGTGCCCTTATGTCTCCTGGTAAAGGCTGAAGAGAGTTATTTCAGAGTTATTTGTCATGGAATCAGACCTTCACTTGGGATTTGTGTACTTTTTAGTCCTTTGATCAAATGTCTCATATTTTACCTTAACTGAACCTTCATGGACTTTTGAAGATAATCATTGCTTTCCATTTTTCATCAGAGAGAGCTACTGGCATGAGCAATCATCCCTCTCTGCAAGCACTTTTCTTGAAATTAGGAAGCCACTTGCCTAGCCTACTGACAGGCAAATAGTAGGTGCCAGATTCAGGCTTGTTTTTCAAAGAACAGTTGTTAAATCTTTGCTACTTCATGTTGATTGGAAGCTTGATTAATCTTTCACAGATGAGATCCAAAAGAGGTGAGAAAACACCTTCAATGCCAAAATGGGAAGTAGTATTTATTACACCTTGTTCATGCCCAAGATACTATGGTTTGTGTAACACAGTGTGCAGACAGCAGTCACTGAGCTCTGCCTGGTACTCTCTCCAGCACTGTGAATATGACAGGCTAAGGCAATCAGCCAATTTTTGAGACAGGAAAGCTGCCTTTACCAGTTTTCAGTGAGACTAATTTCCGGCTTCATGAGCATGTAAGGGAGAGAAAGCGCCATCCTTTGTTGATGGAGCCAGATGTTGAACTCAAAAAAGTCTGAAAGGAATACACCTTGTATTTAAACACAATATGCATGATAAACCAAATTCCTTTGGCTTTTGTAGGAAAGAGTGGAGAGCAGATCAAAGCAGTCATCAGTGAACAGCATTATCATGAAGACAGTATGAGCTAGGGTCAAATCAACAGTCCTAACTCTGCTATCAGCAATTTTCTCTGAGACTAGAGTGCCCCTTTAGCATTATGTATTCCACAGCTTCATCAGAAAAAGAAGATAAAATACACAGAGTAGTCATCACTGCAGCAAACTCAGACTGACTTTTAGCTACTGCTCTAAACACCACCAAAGCCAGGACAGAGTCATTCAGAATTTTGGAAGTCTGTAAGTGATTCACTTCCTCTGTACACAGTGCCCTTGGCAAAACAGTGCAGTGTGCAGGGCAGTATAGCAACCCTCTCACCTTGACTGAGAAAGTAGTGTAGCCTTTGTTAGAACCTAATCTCCTTTTCATGATATTTAAAATTTGGTGTATTGGATTGATCACAGGACAAGGCATTGTGCAATGTCACACAAAGGACCAGAAGTCTTTTGCATGTAGGAAAAGCAAAACAAAGGGCAAGCAATTAATTATCAATACCACATAAAGAGGCAGACAGAGCTGGTCTCTTGCCACCCAGATCCATGTGAAAATTGTGAGGCTGCAGTTTCTACAATAACATTATTTAATCTCTACACATCTCATTCTCCTCCAAAGTAAAACAATATGCCATAAGACTTTCTCATCTTCAATTTTTCATTGACATAACTGGTGTACCTAGTATTAATAGCACACTTGGAAAATATAAAGTACTCTGTAGAAAGCAGCAAAAATGTTAACTGTTTGGGTATATATAGAAGCAGCTAAAATATGGAATTAAACTGCTACAGGCATATTCCACAGAGGCAGTACCACAGGAGCCTTCCAAAGCCCAGACTAGCTCAGAGAGTCAACATATTTGAGCTTGTTCTGTGGCACTTTGCAACTCTGGAACTGGACCTTAGTGAAACATGATTTGACAACCTTTTTTATGCAGCTGAATTGACAAAAGGCAGTATTTTATTGTGCTAACTAGAGAAAATGGGTTGTTTTGTATAAAACTGACCTGTGATACAGGAGTCCTGGATTCAGCTGCTATCTCTCCCACGTATTCCTGTAGGACCTTGAGCTAATAAATTGCTCTTTCCACTCCTCAGCTCCCCCTATGTAGCAATTTCACCAGGAAAGCTTCTGGGATTGACAAAGGGATTGGTGGAAAAAATTCTACAATAAGTATTGTAGATTGCATATAGCTATCTGGGCATAAGTGATACAAAATCCATGGCTCTGTATCCTCTAGACAGAAAGTGTATGAAAGTATTCCATTTTGCAAAGTTAAAAATTTCATCTGGTTCTATTTAACATTTTCTTAAGCACCCAATTTTTTCTTTTCCTTAGCTGCCAATGTTTTGTGATTGGAAAACATTTTGTTCTCAAAGTCTCACCATGCTTTCATTGCCATGTTTTTATGAACTAAGTGACAGAGGAGATAAATGAAGGCTCAGCTGTCCATGGTTGGAAAAAAAGAAAAAAAGCAGTTTAAAATTTAACAAAAGGGCATAAAAACAAGAAAGGCATATGATTATCTAGTGGTTACTTCCATTAAGTGATTTTGAAGGATGAATATTTAAGGAAAAATTTTTAAATATTGTTTTCCCTGAATTGTTTGATTTGTTTTATGAAATAAAAACACACTCCTTTCCCCATCACCTTTAAATTCCATATATGACCCCCTAAATCAATTACATAGGCACAGACAATGCCAAAGAATACAACCTGGTATTGTAGGTGTAAGCCATGATGAATATGAAGACTGCAGTAAAGGTTTGAAATCATTTAGTAAACATAAAACTAAAATCTAAATTGTACCTTGTTTACTGAATTGCCAAAAATCAAAATACAGCCTGTTTTACCTAAAAAGATTTAGCCATATATTGAATATACTCTCAGACTTTCAAATTAGCAGCTCACTGTTTTTCACAACTCAGTGCTGGTGTTTGGACTGAATTTTAGTGTTGCACTCACCCCACCTAGCTGCAAGCTGCAGGAAGGCCAGCTAGACAAAGACAAAATTAGCCTTATGGAAAGGAATGCAAATTTAATTTAACTAAAAGACAGAATGTTAATTTTTACAGAAATAAAGCTCGAAACTTTTTGAGTTGTGCTCTCTCAGTACTGGTTAATTACTTGCTGGAAGTATATTCTATTGTGTGTTACTAACACTGTTGCAGCACTTCTGCACTTTACAGAAAATCTATGTCACAAAAGCATTCTTAAAGGTGCACAGTGGCACACTGAGAAGTTTAGAAATTTAGAAACTAAAATTCTTTTGGAAGCAGAAGTAATTTCTTTTGTTTGCATGCACTATGTTTCAAATTTTTATCAGTTTGAAACACTACTTTCCCCTATGGAGAAACAAACCAAAACCAGATCAACAACCTGATGATCTCAATTCTCATCTGCTTACACAGCAGCACTCCGTGTCCTCTGTCTGTCTCAGTCTCCTTGAGAACCACATAGTCCTTCCCCCAGGCACATGGGGGGAAGGTTCCCCTGCCCACTCTACAGAATCACAGATCACAGAATATTCTGAGTTGGAAGGGACCCACTTCAGTTAATTCCACTAGGACCATCAAAGTCCAACTCCCAGTCGAGTAAGTTTTAGCAAGACTTCGATTCCCAGACAATGTTTCTTGCTAAGAAAGAATTTAACAGGGCTGCCCTCTTCTTTCCCTTGTCCCATTTGTTCTCACTGCCACACAAAGGCAATGAGTTAATACAGAGCAGAGAAGGCAACAGAGAGCTCAGCAGAAGATTTGAGAATGAGCATGGTTAGAACACCTGCAGGAATAGGACTTCACAGGTAAAAGGGGCTCAGGAGTAATGGGCACGCTGTAGGAAGCCAGGGTACAAAACAACTGTGTTTGTACAAATTAGTTACATATTTACTTCTGCCTAGTAAAAGGTTATAAGGGTTTCCTGTGCTTTTGTAGTACATTATTGGTCATTTGTAGATGGCATAAAGAAGAAATCATCCACAGTGAAACAAAATACTGTGGGGGAGGGAGGAGGTAAGTGGAAAGGGATGGAATCTCAGTTAATAAACTGTAAATAAACTATGTAAATACATAGTTTCAAATAAAAACTAATTAAATAACAATCGATACTAAAAGCATTCTTTTTTGTACTTAAAACCTTCCTTTTGTGAAAGAAAAGTTAACTTAATGAGTTGCTCTGTTTAGAAACCACTGAAATTTCTTTAAAGCCTTTTCTTGTACATTAAAGAGAGCCCCATATTTAAGATTAACCCAGCACTTAAACAGGACCTATTGTCCATTGCATTTTCAAGAAAACAACCAATAAAGAGGGAAGTTCAGTTTAGGGGATCCATTCATAAGCTCCAGAGCTGAAAAAGAGCTTGCTGACAGTGAGAAAAAGCAGAAATGACCTGTAGAAATCACATCTCCAGAAATTCCCTTGAATGTGATAATGGGTGTAGCCTGGTGGTCTGTACAATGAGAGAGAGCAAAGCAGGAAATCAGGGACAAAGATAAAACTATAAACCAGCCAACTGAAACGAATTCCAGCTAGATCCTAGAGAAAGTAAAATGGCTGCTGCTCTTACTTTTGGGGAAATTTCACCTATAAGGAGGCTAAAGAACTGATAGTTTTATTACTCATTATATTTTTCTCTAAAATCTGCTAGCAGTTTCTTTGTTATTAATGGTAGTTGCAATACTAGAACCACATTGGCTTACTTACAGATGCTGTGCCATGAAAATCAGCTGAGTCCCTCCAGCCTGTCTCAGGGGTGAACCTGTACTGCTGTTAACAAGGAGGAGTCTGTAACTGCCTCATTTCCCCTCATGTGTGAAGATCTCATAAAAGCCTACTCTTTCAACACTGGTGATTTCTGCTTCAAACCAGCCCTGAAAATTCCTTCTCCTACAAGCCCTGTGCTAAATGAATCAATGGTGCACTCTTTACTTTCTTGTTTAAACATGGATTTTGGAAGCTTAGCAGAAAAATAGAACTCAACGAGAACCACATCTTTTATCATGAATAACAATATTAGTTCCTCATCCTATTCTCTCACTATTGCTTCTTTCCATAAATAAGGAATCATAAAGAGTCAACTCTGATTGGAAACTCTTTGGGATAGTGTTCTCATTTTTGTTAAATAGCTACCTTGTTTTAGGAAGGAATATTTAAAATTAGAATTATCATGAGCCTAACAAAGGACACACCCAACACTCTTAGTCAAAGGTGCTGTCCTTCCCTGGGATGTCATGCAAATTCACAGAACTAGATTCAAATTGGTCAGCACTGAGATCTGATAAGGTAAAATAATAGTTTGTAGTTTTTTGTACAGATATAATAGAATTTCAGCTGGTGGCAATTCTCCTCCTGTTCCACATTTCCTCCAAGTGAAACAACATTTTTAAAACAAATAATTTTAAGGGAGCATATGGCATATAAAAAAATAAATGTCTAGGGCATCAAAAGCCCAAAGTAATTTTTATTTTGACTGCCAAACAAAGTTTTAAAATTTCTTTCTGGCTTTGAACACAAAGGAACTATTGTAAGGCTTTTAGTGGCACTTTTTCTATCTCCCTTTCATCTTATAAAACTAGCATTAATCATTAAAAGTCTTTTTAAAATACCATAAACAGAATTTGTGTGCCAGTGTTTCAGCTCTATCAACATGAAACATTTGGAATTCCTTTTGCCCTCAGACTTTAAGTCATCTCTGGCAGGAGCCACTGAACAGATCCTTTTGCTTGTTTTGCCCTGGTTCCCAACGCCTCAGCTAACCTAGAACCTTTTTAACCCATTCCTTTGGAGAGAAAGTTGCAGACAGCCTCGTTAAGGGAAGTGAGATCTGGATTTCTTGTTCATGCATTGTCAAGGGCCAATCTCAGATAGAAAAGTTCTAATTTACCTTAAACTAGACAGTCTGTTCTAAGACTGATTTATAAGTAATGCATTTTCAGTTGCCTTGTTATATTTGGGGTTCTCCTTACATTTTCTGATTTCAGATTGTGTCAGGAAGAAGCTGATTGTGCATTTATTTGACTGGAAGTTCAGGATATTGCTTTTTACAAGGATTCTACTCTCAACATCTTACAGCAAAGGCTGCGTGCCATTCACACATATTGTTACTAACAAAAGCAAATCTATTGTTTGGCAAAATTGAGACATTATTTTTTCACAAACTACCACACTTTGAAAAAATTTATCCTATATTTATCTTTCTAATGTGGGGAAAAGAAAGAAAAATAAAATTAAATTATCATTTTCTTCCTGAGGGAATCTTTTAAGTACAACTTATGCCTCTCTCTACAGTAAATTGGATATTCCTGAATAGCTAAATTTATATCTAAGATCATCTGGCAGCAGAGAGGATTTCACTCCTATAGCTCATGTCTGCACGTTCCCTGTGTATGAATACACGACCTCCCACTATGCAGTGTAATGAAGTCAAGCCACAGATATTGTCATAATATGGATTGTCTTTTTTAATTACTTCTGTTACTGGGCTCCCAGGGCATCAGGCATGTAAGAAGCTTAACAAACACTGAAATGTCTACAAATAGGTGTAAGTCCCAAGACAAGTCCAGGTCAATGTCTAAAGTGTACTGAAAGCTAAGACACTTACTTAACTGAAGCAGCCAAACTAAAATAAGTATTTCTGTCAGCAGCAGCCTCCCACAAAATCCATAAAACTCTGGTAGGATCTTGAGGTCAGTCTCACCGCTAAATTTATCAACATATATATAAATTCTGTTCTTTACCACAGAGGAAAGAGTAGTATTCTCTTTTCTGTTGAGAAGAATTTCTTTGGAAGGAAACTTGTGGAAGTTCATATAAACTGCAGATTCTAATGCAATTACCACTTCGGGAGCTCTGTGTTTACTCATCTTTCTCTCAAATCCAGATCCAAAAGTATTTTCAGTGAAAGACACAACAGCTGATCTAGACCAAATGGACCTTATACATAAGGTTCCTTCCCAGAAACAATGTGGTTATCTGGTTCTTCATATTTGTTTTGGGGTTGAGTTAATTTTATTCTTAGTACCTCATACAGTGCTGTGTTTTGGATTTAGTGTGAGAGTATATTTGGTAAGACACCAGTATTTTTATTGTTGCTAAGTAGTGAAAACATTAGTGTGTCACCAACTTAATCCCTAAGTCAAGGACTTTTCCATTTCCCATTCTCTGTCAGAGAGCAGCTGCACAAGAAGGTGGGAAGGGAACATCCAGGACAGCTGACCTGAACTGACTAAAGGCACATTCCATACCACAGATCATATCCCTGTATATGAACTGCAGGGAGTCAGCAAGAAGCTGCAGGTCACTGTTCAGGGATAGGCTGGTGGTGAGCAATTGTATCATTTGTGTTTCCTGGGCTTTATTCCAGCTTTTCAAGCTGTTTTCTATAAGAAAGGGATTGTTTTTAAAAGTATACACTGCATACATAAAACATAGTACTTTTCTACACGAAGTACTTGTGCAGGCTTTTGCTTTCAATTATCTCAGAGTCCAGAAGTTTTTTTCAAATCCCTTTACTTCAGAAAACATGATAGAAAATTACTTCCCTCCTGAAACTTATTCTCAGTGAAAAAGAAACACTGCCATTTACCATCTCTGGCTGGCTGGTTTTGGCCTTCTTGGCTGTAATATAGGCAAATTATTCTGCAATAAATGAAGAGGATTTTTATTGGGTTTTAATCCATCTCCATGATGCTGAGACAAAGTGGGTTTAACAATCTAGGCCTGTATAGAACCTTCTCATTATTTATGTTGTGGCTTCTTTAACAGCTATACAATTCCTACTCTGCCATCATTTCTACCCTATCATAGCAGTTTTCCTCAGGTCTGCCTGTAACATATTGCCTTGTTTTGTTCCAGTCTTTAAAATAGCTATTGTCCTAGTAATACTGAAGAATGTATAGTCACATAGAGTAGGAGAGTAAGGAAAGATGTTTGCTTTTCAGAATGATTTTTCTTCAGAGGAAGAGGTGGCTTTTTTCCACTAAGAAAATTCTGCAATGATAAAGCACCCACCATTTACAATCTCTGATAAGAAGTAAGAAAACTTTAAAGAAGAATGAAAAAGCATTAGCAGAAAGATTCCTATCAATTTTTCATGGAAAGGTTAAAATCAAGGATGAAAACACTGAAAACATAACTCTGCTTTTCTGAAGATTGTAATTTAAGAAACATACCTTATCCATAAGGTATTTTTTAAGGCTGCACAATGACAAAACAACCAATCTTTCTTACATACTTTTCATATAGAATTGCACTTTTTACATTCCCTATTGGGCTAACGATCACACTGACAAGATACATATTTTTCTGTGTCTTACAAAGTCAAGTAAAAGACACTAGAGTCAAAGAATAACTTTTTTGGAGGAATCTTTAGAAAACACCGCATTCTCTCTCCATCTTAGAGCATGCTACTTATATTAGATCAGGTCATACAGGCAACAGTCTGATACTGAAAACTTGCAAGGGTGATTATGGCATGTTTTCTGGGCAGCCTCGTTCAGTTTCTAGCCATTCTCATTCTTCATATCTAATCAGAAATCCTCCTTTCCTTGCCCAGGCTGGACAACTGCAGTTCTGTTACCATCTCCTCATTTGTCAAGTGCTCTTGCTCCCTGATTGTGTCTCAGTAGTCCTACAATGAACTTTCATTTTATCAATATCTCAGCTTCATATAGAGATAGTCTCAAAGCACATTCCTATTATCAGGATGGCCTGAACAGCATTCAGTGGAAAATCAGGCAGGATATATGAGCATCTACAGAGAAGTGTATTTTCACTTAAAATCAAAAGCATCAAATGGGTCTTTTCTTCTTTGAAACATACTGTGAACTTTATATCTCATATGTACAGTAATTAGTTGGAATATAATATCACATGAATTACTTCCCAAAGGATTCCACACTCTGATTTACTGCTGTCAAATACAATGAGCCTTACCCTTTCTAGTAACCAATGGTCACTCATTTTTTTCCAGTTAAAAGCTGCTATTGCTCTATTTTGCCTTTGAAACATTTCTGCTTTCATATACACCCTAATAAAAAAGAAGTTAGGATTTTTTGCTTCATTCTCTGCATTCATAAATAGAGAGAAAATACATATTCCTTAACAAAAACTCAGGGTTGGGGTAAATGGTATACAGATTTGTCATTATTTGTAATTTATCATGCAGTTAAATTATAACTTCTAATAAGTAAATCATCTTTCAAATATATCTCCAATTATTGTCCTAATGATTTATTATATTAATCCTCTTCCAGTAGTAAAAAGGAAGGAATTGCTGTTCTAGTCTGGCATGTTTCATTCCAATTTTTACTCCCTATAAATGTGTTCCAGTCCTTCCGCTGGCAGTCACAGAAACTCTCTATAAAAGCAGCATTAACTGCAGTTTCTCTCAGAGCCAAGGAATACATATGAAGCTTGACATTCTGGAGTATCTGTTTTCAAGCATTGATCTACAGGAGTTATTAGAATTATTGCTCTTACAATTTTACACTGTCTTAAAAGTGCAGCTTATGGCAATTTTTATGTGTTCACTATAAAGGAACAAAATGGCACTGCATAAAAGTGAATGTTGAAAGGGACAAAAAGTCTTCACACAGTCACTGTAGGTCTCTAGGATGTTGACTTTTTTGGTTGCTGGTAAACAGCATTACGAGAAATAAAACCAGTCTCAGAACTCCTGAAGGCCTTCCTCATCTTAATTATGCACCAACTGCAAATTTAGAAAACTTGATATTTTAAAAGCCATTACTTCCATTAACTCCTGAGGGATGTGCATCATTTTTCTCTTATATCACTTTTCCCCTTAAAGAGTAACAGCTAGACAATAAAAAAATCTTATTTTTGCACTCTGATTTTCTGCTGCAAAGAAAGACCAGCCTTCTAATCAATACACTTTTTGAATCACAATTAAGACAGAAATGAAACTCAAGTTCTTATTAAAAGACAAAAACAACTTATCTCAACATTTCTTTTTTACAGGAGTCAGAATAAAGCCTCCATGGCACCCATGCCCTCCCCAGACACTCCAAATAAGCAGAAATTGTGAAAAAAAACAACTGTGGAACTAAATATTCAGTGACAATAGTAAATTGAAAAAACTGCATATACACAAACTCCTGGATTAGATTTTTCCTAGGTTTCTGACCAAAGATAAATGGCTTGAGATTATAAACAGTAGCTTATAAAGGAGGAGGAAACAAAGGAACTGAAACTCGGTTTTTGCAAAACTAAGCAAAAAGTTCAGTTGTATGATCAGAAGAAAAGTGCATGCATGTATTTGGAGGTTTTGCAATTTAACAGTAGGAACAAATGCATCTGAAAAACAAAATTAGCCTTCTCTATATTTTAGGGGCATCATGTTACTTATTTGTTCATAATAAGAACCCTTTTAGAGTAGTCTGATCAGCCATGAAGGCTTCTGTAGCCTTTAGTGAAACTGCCACAAGATACTGTAGGTAACAGACCCCCTTTTCTTACATCTCCTTCAGTCATTCATCACAGTCTGTGCCATCACTCATTCCATTGAAATCCTCAGCAGAAGCACAGCAACACATCTCTAGAGGTCAGTTACCTTCACATTTGACAAGGTCAAGCATCAAAACTTTCTCACAGCCACTGCAGACCATTCCAGTACTAATGTGAGAACATTTTCTTAAAGCTGTTTATTTAGGGGGAAAAATATTTTTAAACTTTTTCAAAACAATTTAACTTTTTAAAATTGCATAATGTGGCCAAGGAATTTTCACATAATAGGTTCTCTACTCATGAATAATAGCTATACCAAATTAAGTTACAGGACTTATTTTCATTTTGGCTTCAAATTTCCTTTCAATTAGGAAAAAAATGCCATTTCTATAAATTTCAGTTATACTCAAGCTTTTCCAGTCCTTTGATCCAGCTGCCTAATGTATTTTACAGAGAATAGAAGGGTTTATTGTTATTTGTTTAATGTAGACTTCTAGCTGTATGAGATGAACTATTTTATCACTGAAGCTTCTGGATCAAGGAAAAAGACTTTCAGTTAGTGAAGAACAAGTCTATCTACAATCCTTTCAGTACAATCAATGGATGGGATTTTTTCCTTGATACCTGTAAGATTTCTTTCAATGTGTGCATTAGATAAATTTAAAATACCAGCCACACAATCAGAGATAGCAGTTCTCAGTTGCTGTCTTTGAAAAACGCCTGGAGAAACTCCATGCAGTTACTTACTTTCTGCTCCAAGTGATTAAAACATTTCTAGAAGTGTTCTAAAAAGCCACTTGTTTTTCACTGCACACAGGCAACATCAGGCAGTGGGTATGTCACCTACCAGTTCTAATCTGCTCAAGAATAATTTGTGCTCTAATTTGTGCTCTGTTCAATTCATCACAAAGGTTTTTTAGATGACAACCTAAGCAAGTGAAAACCAGTATTGTTTTTCTCCACATTGCTGTTACTACAAGAATAAAGAAAGGACTCTATCCAATTTTCCAGAGCATTTTTAATCTTCACATCACCCATGGTAATGTTTTTCCCAATGTTTTCCAAAAAACTCATAGGATGAGTAGTGTTAGATGATGCTGCTATCTTCTTCAGTCTTCAGGAATTGCTTCAGGCCCCGCTTGTGATCAATCTCCTAAGAACACACAATGGCTGTTGTCTATTTTGACATTCACTCTGGCACATGCTAAAACGCTTTTCGTGTGATTCTGCACCACCACTACTCCACTATCTTCTTTCTGGAGCCAAAGCAGGCACCAGTCTGATACAGCCCACACAGAAAATCTGATAGCTAAAAGTCATTAGAGATCTAATAGCTAGAAATCACTCACGTTAGAGAAGCAAAGTGCTCTTCACGAGTGTTGATCAGCTGACTGCCATGGGGATCAGAAGCTGCACGTACCATCATAGGATTCTTCTTGAATGGTTCTTCCTGTGGAGGTAAGATAAAGAAAAACCACACAATGCAACCAAGTTGGATGAAAAAACAATATGATGAGGCTTATTTTTTTTTTCACATTTGCTGCAGATAAAAAAAACCCCAAAAAACTGTAACTAAAATAAGAAAAGGCAAATAATTAATTTTTAAACAGCTAAAAATGATCTTACAATTTAGTAGTAGCCTAAGCTGTTAAAAAGTTAATTTGTACTTCAAATTTGAAAGTGCAATACATGAATGTTTGATCTTATTATGAAGCCAAATTACGTTGCATTAAAGTTTCAAAGCATCATTTTAAAGAAATGTAAAACAGAATCTCCCACCCTCAGAGGAGGAATAGCTAATGTGAATTGAATCTTCTGCTAAACTTCCTCAGTTCTGCATGACTTCAGTCTCAGAGTATTCAGCTTCATGCACTCCTTCCTGAGAACCAGTACAAATTATGGCCTCCAAAATGCCATCCAGAATTTTCCATTAATGTTTTCTCCCAGACACTCCCCGCTTGTGCCTTATAAATAAGTGTTCTACATAAGAGTTCAAGAAGGAGTCCTGTAAGGACAGCATCTAGGTTTTTTCCCACAGCAATATCATTCCAAAGGAGGTTTTATCAATAAAAATGGGATATCACCACACCTGATTCTGGTTCACTTTGTTTCATAGTTACTAAGAAATAATACATTCTATTTTGCAAAGATTAACTATTTTACAAAATCTTATTATGGCAATAAGATCCAAAAATTTACAATTGTGAAAAGCATGCCTTTTCAGAGATCCTCTTTACTTAATAGAAGTTACTATTTACTTCAGTAATTGAAAATAACTGAAGTAATTTTCAATGTATTTCAATTGAGTTTCACCATAATGTGTAATTTCTTGGGCTTTTAAATAAAGTTGGTTGTACAAAAAGCCCATGTTTTCTAATTTTCCAGCATGGACACACAGGTCAGGAAATGACATCACTCTCCTAGTGCCAAAAATCAGATTGGAAGTCCTAAATCTTAGCACACTTTCTCAGCCAGTGACGCAAGCAGCCTGCTAAAGTGAATGAAACCTTTGTCCTATTCAGTGAAACTTGGATTTTTGTGCCTTTTTCAAGAGCTCTACAAAATCTACCTGTTGAAGATATTCATGAATTAAGTTTCAAAAGGTAAAAATCTCAAAAGTGACAAAATAGGTTTCAGAATGGGTTTCAGGCCTTTCAAGTTTAACTTCTGGCAATGATTTTTAAATAGCAACCGACTTTTACTTAAAAAATAAAAGTGCATAATATGATCCCCTACTCTGTAATAATTGCCAACAATCATGCAGATTCAGAACAGAAAATAGCCACTGCAGTAACACCAAAAAGAACACCAAGAAGCCACTTCTTTCCCCAAGTGTTATACCAACAATTAAGGAAACGTTTTAGCCAAAGATCAACACACCCCAGCACAATAATCTAAATGTAGCTACCTATATATTAATATAGTTAATGGAGATCAAAATTATGGTCCAATCCAGGTGACTATCCAGTATATGTTTACTTTACGTTAAGCTGATTCATTTTCCAGTCTCTGTTCACTGTTTTGCAACTCATGCATGACACGAGGAGAGGCCTTAAGCTACAATCCCACCCAAACAGTACCTGATACCATCTGTTTCTCCTGTTTCTTTCATTTCTTCCACAAGTATTTTTCTTTTTTCTTTTTCTTTTTTTTTTCTTGTTTTGTTTCCCCAAATGGCATGAAGCCAAGTTATAAATAATACTCACAACACTGAATTCTCCCACTGTTAAGCCAGGTCAGTGAATTTAGACTAAAAAGCCCAGTGGTAATACCTCAAAAGCATAGAATCACCCTGTTAATTTTCCTGAAGTAGCAGATATATACATCTATCAATCTTTGTCTTTCCCCTACTGGGGCATTAAAAACGTAATTCACAACACCCCGAGCACATCAAACAGAACACTGATGAAAATCACCCCAATTTGTTAGTCAACAGTGAGTGCTGTGAGGTCTCCTCATGTTTGTAAATGTTCAGTGTGTTTCAGCAATACAATGTCAGTCTTTACAAGAGCTAAACTTGTGGCATTACAGGAATAAGAAGTACTATGCATCACTTCCAGCTACACAGCAGTTGAAGAGCTTGTGGAGAACCACTTCAGAGCTTAGATACTGCCATTTCTTGGAACATACAGTAAACATGAGGTCATGCAATATTCTGGAACAATATGATTGACACTACTCCTTTAGCAAATATAAATCAAGTTCTGGCACTGTTTTGTTCTCTCCCTTCAGCTCTAATGTCCTGCACAGAAGTTTACTAGTTAAGCGGTATTGCTTCTTTTTCTACACCAGGAACTCTTCTTTTTTCTGTCTTGGCATCAGAACCTGTACATGACAATCCAGCTACACATCAGCCACGCTTCTACAGAACTGTTGCAACTTACACCTCCAAAGGAAGAGTAAAGTGAGTGGAAAATTACCCAAGGTCCCTTCACTGGGGCCAGTGAAAGAAGCAGTTTCTCTAATGACTAGCTGGTTTTTTCCTCCCCTAAAGCAAACTTCCCAGGCTTTAAATTCACCTGTGCAAATGGTCCAGTAAGTGCTTTATTTTGTTTACACTTTACTGTAACCCTAGCAAAGAGATAAACAATACAGATTGGCCCTGGATAAGCATGGATCTGCCATTTCCAGTGCTGATCAGACACGTGGGGGTCACAGCAGCTGCATCACAATTCTATTCACCTCTATCATAAAAATACACAACTGGCTCATGTCAATGGAGGAGAGAAGTTAGGAACTGTATAGAATTGCAAAGGTAAATATTGATTAATGCACATGAGGTGCACCAGCCAACATGGGGCACCATGAATGTGGCTTTACCCAGTTTCTTTTAGCCTTGATACATTCAGGTACAACACAATTTGACTAATCACTGACACCCACGGTGCTGATTAGCAATCATAGTAAAACTTTTCAAAGCAGCTATATTTTTCCAGGATTCTTGCTGCTTGTCTGCTGATCCAGATGTCCCTGGAGCCAGTCTTGCCAGTTATCTATGATACAAGATGACACTGAGAGGGTTTCACAGACGTGTCAGAGAGGCTGGGATGCTGGTGGTTATCTCAGTTGTCCAGGCATATCTTTTATCTCACAGGCAGCTCTAAGCTTCCCAGAAGCAAAGGCATTTACTTCTAGGGCCAGGTAGTGCTTTGGTTTGTTTTACTGAAGCATGAACAATACTACAGCGTCCAGTAAAACAGCATTATTCCATTGCATTACAGTATATCATGTATACATTAACTAACATATATATTAACTAAATTCCACACTGGAAAGACTGATGTACAATTATTAGGGAAAGGAATTTTTCTAACAGTTCCCCGATGTGTTGCAGCTGCAGACGGGCAGTGGAAAAGCACTTGGGCTCCTCGCTGTCCCTCTTGCAGAGAGTTTGTCTGGTTTGTCCTCTTCCCTTGTGCCAGCACAGAAGAGAAGCCCCGTGTGTCAACCTTTCGCCCGGTTAGACTGTCCTGCTGAAGCAGCACACACCTTTACACGAGCCCATCAAACCCCACGGAGGATCTGCTTTCACCTCACGAACTACGAGCAATGACCATGAATCTCTTCAGAGCCTCTGAATCTAAAATCAGTCGCGGCGTCCGACATTCGCGGCAGGAGCAGGCCCGGCCCTTGCCCTCGGGCCGCCTCAGGCGGGACTCGCCGAGAGGCGCGGCCGCATTTCCAGAGCCGTTTTACCCAGCAGTTCTTTTGTAGCGGAGTCAGTAGCCAGAAGATGGCAGCAGACGGTAAAATATGTCTGAATTTTGGTTCCCAGCTATTGTCCGCAAAGATTTGTTTCCGCGAAAGCCTTTTTCAGAAAGGCTTCGATTCACTGCAGCAAGCAATGGGCTTCAAACCGCTTATGCTCAACTCACGTAGTTTTAAACCGTCGGGTTTATAGCAGCAGGTAAAAAACAAGTTGTGCTTTAAAGAATGTTCAAGTTTGGTGACAACAAAAGCTGGAGTCATACAAGGGAGCAGGAGCCAGGAGCACAGGCTGGCCCGCTCCAGGGCATGGGGCATTGAAATCCCCGAATTGTTTGGGCTGGAAGTGACCTTTCAAATGTCATCCCACTCCAACCCGTCCCCCATGGGCAGGGGCACCTTCCACTAGAACAGGCTGCTCAAAGCCCCATCCACCCCAGCCTTGAGCATCTGCTGGCATAGGACCTGGCAGCACTTAGCTCTGTCTTCACAGAAGGGCTAACAAGAAAAACAATAAATCTCTCTCAACAGGTAAACGACTGGATCTGCTATAAAGTCCTCACAGTTACATCTGCAGTGCCCAGCCAGATGCTGATGCACAATATTTTGTCAATAAAGCAGGAGCAGCATGTGGTTCCATGGGAAAACGACCGTACCACATTTCCACCTCCTGACGCATGGCCCAGTGGGTTAGGTCTGGCTGGATTTGCAGTGCACGCAGCATGTTTTCACAACAGTCAGTCATAATAGAATCACAGAATCATATAATGGCCTGAGTTGGAAGGGACCTCAGAGATCATCTAATTGCAACCCCACCACCATGGGCAGGTTGCTCAGAGCCCCATCCAACCTGGCCTTGAATACTTCCATGGACGGGGCATCCACAACTTTCTGTAGGCAGCCTATTCCAGTGCCTCACTACTCTCAAAGTAAAGATTTTTTTCCCAGTATGTAATCTAACCCTGCTGTCTTTCAGTTTGAGGGCATACCTCCTTGTCCTGTCACTACATGCTCTTGTGAAAAGTCTCTTTCCATCTCTCTTGTAGGCTTCCTTCAGGTACTGTAAAGCTGCAATAAGGTCATCCCAAAGCCTTTTCTTCTCCAGGCTGAAATAAATCCTTTTGCCAGGGTGTTAGTGAGGTCTTTGGACATCCTAAGTACTTCTCCCAGCTCTGCTGTGTCTGTGTAAATCTTTATTTGAGGTGACAGAAGATTTTCCTATGAGTACTAAAGTCTAGGAAATTCTTTGTTCTTACTAGTACTTATGGGATTACCTGACCTGACATACCAGCTCTCTTTTTCCCATAAATAATACTCAAAAAGGCATGAGTTCCAGGGTGGTACAATGATTTAAAAGTAATCCTTATTAAGTAATGATGCTTTTAATGTATTTTGGGACTTGCTGAAATATGAAAAAAAGTATTTTCCATTTTAGCACCAAAACACATAAAAATAGTTAAAGTTTTAGGAAGCTAGAGCTTCTTCAGATTTTGTAATTGTTGCCTGGAGCACTTCATCTCAGATACTGTCAGAAATTCTGGAATTTCTAAAAATACACTGGGGATGCTGATCAGTCAGGTGAACAGTCTGGACAAATTTGAAGAGAAACTGATATACTCACCGGTGAGTGATACTGTGCTGAAATGTGGACATTCTATTAAATGATTAATTTCTCCCATGTTCTAAATGGAGTTTCATTAATTACACTTGACCATGTAAAATAGCAGAATAGTAGGAAAATAACTTGTTTTTATACCTTCCTATGCAACAGACTGAAGAGATTCTTATTCTTAACTTTCATGTAAACTTGGACAGTTGTGACCAATCATAAAGAAATATGTACTATAATAGTTCTAAAGAAATTACATACAAATAGCTGATTTTTGCTAGAGATTAATCTTTGTTGGTACCTGAAATATCAAGTGCCTATTTGAAGCTTCAGGGTCACTTAACTAATTAGCTGTATTAGTTGCAATCTTACTTAAATTACCTTCCTTGATATATTATGCCTGCAGAATAAATTATTCATCTCACAAAACTTCTTAGCTAAAGAGTCTTGCCTCTTCCTAGTTACAGTCTTTTCATCAAAGCAACAAACAAATACCTGAGTATTTACCTTAATTATTTAAATTATAAGGGCTAGACTCAAATATGTACCCAAAAAGATATGTGGAGATTATAATTAGTCAGAATAGAAGCTCTACAATTCCAGCATTCAGAAAAGAAAGACACATCTCTAGAAGGTCTGTGTTACTGTAATTGTGCAAGAGGTCTGTGTTTCAACACTTTTGTCTGAGTTATTTTACTGTATTTTCAGCAAGATGCAAAATGTTTGGGTTTGGAAACAAGAAAAACATTTTGCTGTGCTCAACTTGATTTTGTCTGATTGAAGCATACTAGCAAGCCCACAATTATTCAAGTATTAAGTGAATGCCTGGATCATATACATGGAAAGCTTTAATGTCTGATTTCTTCTGTTACTTCTTACAACAAAATTTACTTTCATTTTGAAAAAAAAGCTTGCTGTGCAGACATTTGGTGGGACACTGGTTGCAATGGTTAATATAGATTTGTCTAACTTCACAGCTGCAGACAGGGGTTAAAATTACAATTTTTTCCAATTGTTTTTTCTTGTGTGGGAACATTTTATTTTCATCCTCAGAGCCTGTTTTTTTCATAGGATTTGGAACTTTCATTTAGAAATACATATAAGAGAACAGAAATTTTAACTGTTACAGAGGAACTTGATTCTAAAATGTTCATCAGTTGCCTCGTTTAATGATTTTTCATAATGCTATGCCTCACCAGTGATTTCCAAAAGAAAACAGATGAAAAGAAACAGAAAAAAACCAACAAAAACACCCATGTTTTTAAAAGCATGTCTTCCTTACACCTCCAGCTCACCTACTTTTTAGCCACCAAGCCTCACTGTTTGTTCTGTAATGGTATCTGTTCTGCACTGCTTTGAAGGAGAGAACTTTCATCTCTTTCTGAAACACAAGCTGGTCCTAACATAAATAACACACCTAAATGTCCCCGTGGCAAAATTTTATAACATGCAGTCAGACTGGCTGAATACAATAAATCAAGTTCTACCTGAAATTTGAGTTGACTTCCACTTGCTAACAGCTAATTAAAATAAACAGATAATCACCAATCAGCAGTACCTACAACGGGTCTGTGAAATTGGAACTTTACATATTTCACTCGAGTCACCTGCCTGGTTCAAGCAATCCAAGCAAGCAGTACTTTGGGAGACTCCAGTGCCAAGGAAGAGCAGATGGTAGGGGACAGACTGTGACAAAGGCACAGGTAAGATAGTCATTAAGTCAACTTCATATTCTTCATGCAAGCTCACACTGAGGTGGAGGTAAATCTGTTTGGTTACCATGCACTATGACAGGTATGCACTAAGGCATTTCTGTACTGGCAGTACCATCTGCCATAGAACTCCCACTAGGTTCAGTAGAAGCAGGTGCGTGTCCTGGTCAAATAAAACCTTCACCATGGTCATCTCTCAGAGGTGTCTCTTATTTTCACACTTCATCCCTTTAATATTCACTATAATAGAAAGTGTTATCCCACCAGGTGGGTTTTGAACAGCAGGTCAAGAGCCACAGCACAACTGTTGGACATGCTGTGATGGTAATGAAAGACATCCCCCTCTCCCTTGCCATTGTCTCTGATGGGCAATATGATCTGTCTTAAGGTGAGAACACCAGGTGGGAATTGCAGGAGGAATGATTTGGATGCTCACATAATCAATCAATTTGAGAGATGGGGGAGTTGTGGTGATTACTATTGACTTTGGTATGCATCAGCCTACAAAATCTATAAAATGCTCCTGCAGACTCGGCCAGCTGAGTAAACTGGTGTCCTGAGGTTGCAGGCAGCTATCTGGTGAATCCCCAGCCACACAGGGACACCTGCAGGGTATGTCCAGCCCTAAGACAGGGAACACTCACTTTTGGGTGGGTGAGTAAAGCTGATAAGATCTGGTAAAACATAAAGATAAAATCCTAAAGTAGCTACATAGGTTCTTTGTAATTCTGAATTCTGCAAGGCCAAAGACCGTAAACCTGTTCATTTGTAGCCAAACCTGCTTATATTATAACCTTTTATACCTGCTTATATTTTATACTGCATTGATAACATTTAAATGCTGTATTAGCAACAAATCTAATTATAATAATCTACATAATCAGGTCATATTTCTTGTGCCTGACCAAGAGTCTTCTCTCTATCACTCTGCTACACATACATATAAGATGGTCATATACATTAAAAGGAGGATTACTCCTTTATGAATTATATTGACCAAATACAGGCATTCAAAACTGAAAAAAACCCAACCCCCCCCCAAAAAAAACCACAAAAAAAACCGACAAAAAACCCCCCACAACAACAACAACCAAAAAAAAAATCATAAAAAAACCCAAAGCTAAAAAAATGTTTCCATTTAAGAATTTAAGTTAAAACTAAAATCTAGAAATTGGCATCGTCATTGTATTGCTGCTAGGAAGACATCTGACTGCTGTCAGGTATTTTTTTCTTACAAGATGGATCAGGGAATGTGATCCATATAGAAGTCTTTCACTCTGATAGGTATTTTTGCCGAAGAAAATAAATTAGTGTTAGATAGTATTGTTATTAAGAGGTATTGTTGAAGTTATAACACCTGAGAATACACACTATCTGTGCTCCTTACATGTTGGAAGAGGTTGTATATGCCTGTGATGTTTTTAAAATTTTTTCAGATTGTTTGTGAATTTCCAGCAGCATGTTGTGATCTGACAGCCCTCTGATTCTGGCTTCAGTGGACTGTGACAGAATTTGAATCTCCTAGTCAGAACTTTGTGATTATCACACATGGTCTTTAGGCTTCATCTTTTGGCTTCATAGTCCACTAAAGTGCCACAATGAAAGTCACCAGGAATACATTCTCTGAACTGTGAATAAAGGAAACAGAAGATGTAGGAAGAATGTGGAGTTTCATTGTTAGAGAAAATGCTGTAGCTGAAGATGCCTTTGTCCTTGTCCACAGATGGACACAATTAAAAATCAGGTTTGATATTCAAAGATGGTTCAGTACCATTTTCTATATGAATATTTTTCAATAATAAATTTAGCTCTAAATAAAAATAATACTAGGCCAAAACACCAGTTCTTCTTGTTTTGGAGAATATCTGATCTGTATTTCTTACCTTGTTAATCTGTTTCACTTTGCATATGCTGTCGAAAGCAGTTTAAATGTTTAACTTAAGTGAATTTAATGAGTGTTAGAGTTATTTGGCACTTTCTTACATTCTTGGACAACTGAACATTATTAGTCAATTCTGAGAATCAAGCAAACAAGATGAATGTCCTTCTGTAACTGAAAGTTTAATTGGCTAAACAAGTTGTGAATTCCAGACAGTTTGCCCTGCATGAAGTAAGAAATCATACTGTATGGATTTGGGGTTTTTTTCCCTAGGAGAGAAAGTCCTGTTCTTCCAATGCTGAGAGGATATGGAAATATAATTCCTTGAGATATTCTATCTAGTAGTAGTTTCCACAGTATTCTATTAAAGTTTATCAATATGGTTATCATGACTTTCATAGTCATGAATTAGGTGTTAAGGTAAAATCCATTAGAATTACATGGATATTAGTCTGAAAGTAAAAAAAGGAAAACTAGGCCCATCAATTCTTAGCATTAACTCAAGAACCCATGTAATTATAGGATTTGGAAAGTTTGTAATTATGTTCTAAATGGGATATTTACTGATGAATTATTATGTAAGTGTCATCTGTATGAAATTTTACTGACATCTGATTGCTAGTTCTACTACAGGGGCCCCTAACAGTCAAGAGGAATGTCACTGACACAAAAATGGTGATTTATTTTTCTCTCAGGGGTCTCTGGGCCTTTGTAGTTGCTGGGGGAAAAAATTTCTATTTGTACAGGCTTTGAGGAGGTACTTCAATTTACTGACTTAGGAACATATTTTTAAGAAATGAACTCAAATTTATGTTCCTATAAAAATATTTCTTCTTTAATTAATTCTTCTCATTTCATTTGCTGCTTTCCTCTATAACATGACTTGCCTGTAGTCCTGTAGTGAAATGACAAAGTCTGAGAACTTTAACTGAAACAAATGTCTTGCTTCAAATATGAAACAATATATAATGCAGACATTTTTAATTCCCTGCGATGGATGGTGTTTTCTTTTTACATAAATGGTATACATTCCTTTTTGACTAAAGGTTGGGAATATTGTTTTGTAAGAACAGGAATGCACATGACTTGCACCTATTAATTAATTATTTCAGACTTTTCCATGAAATGTAATGGAGGAGGAAAGGAAAATCCTTTGAAATGTCAGATTGTAGGTTTAGTTTACTTTGGTAGTAATATGGGTGTTTTGTTGCTAGGACACCTAGCTGACTTCTAAAAAAACTTGTTCCTGGTCAGTAATACTGTGCAAATACTGTTTGCTTTTGTATTTTTGTTTGGTTGGTTTCTTGGGCGTATCCTGTCTTTGCTGGAAAATTCAGGCAAGGAAAGAATGTATACTAAAGGAATCCTATTGGAAAATTCAGGCAAGGAAAGAATGTATACTAAAGGAACCCTATTCAAAAGATCAGCAAAGCTGAGATCTAAGTTAATTCCGAAAGACTTTGAGTTTTGCATTTAGTAAAGCAGCATGATTCCAAATGCAGAATAAGGAATCCGTTCCCATTGCAGCTGGTACACGTTCCAGGGAAGCCTTTTTCCTTCCTTTGTGTGTAAGCCTGTGCCATCCATCGCACCATCACAATCGGAACCCACCTCAGGGGGAACTGAAAGAAAAAGCACAATAGGACCACGTGATACAAGTGCTATTAGCCTTTCAAGGCACACATTAAGTAGACTATTAAATTATCTCAGAATATTACTCTGTATTTGCCGAGGTATAGAAATTGTATGAGCATTTAATTGCCACGTGCCATATTCCCCATTGTGCTTTTAACACACTTCTTCCAGCCCGTCTGGTACGGCGAGTGCATGGTAAGTAATTTTAACAGGGGAGGCTACCCATCCTTTGTTGTCATCCTTACACAGTCTGCGGCACACGCTCGGGAAGCTCGTTGTATTGCCAAGCCTTAGATCGAGCTGTAGGATCCCTGCAATTGTGTGAGCCGCGCGCCGGAGCAGGACAGCACCTGGAGAACCAGAACTGTCAGAATTAGCCTTCAATCTCCTAACACGGGATTGGCGGGGCAGCAGAACTCAGGCACTGCCCGTTCAGAGCCCCGTGTCGCAGTCCAGCGAGCACCGGCGGTGCTGCTCCTTTGTGGGCAGCGGGAGCCCCCGCCTCTGCCCGCAGGGCGCGGGGGTGTGGACGGGGGTGTGGAGGGGGGTGTGCCCACCGGTGCTGTCCGCGCCCGCTGCCCTGGGGGCCGCTGCCGCCCTGCAGGCAGGGGTCAAGCGCTCTCCTCCGGGGGCGGCTCCGGCGGGACTCGGCGGCAGCCGGGTGGGCGGGGGTCGCCGGCGGGCAGAGGCGTCGGGAGCGGCCAGGGCTCGGGAAGGAGGGGCCGGCGGCAGCGGGAGGAGGAGCGGGCGGCCACACGTCACTTTCCCCGGCCGCGTGTTTACGTGGAGCTGAAGATGGCGGCGCCGGTGGCCCCGCCACGGCAGCTGTCGTCGCTGTGAGGCGGGACGGGACCGGACCGGACCGGACCGGACAGCGAGCGTGTGCGCCCCGGCTGAGGGGAGGCCGCGGGGCGAGCCCCTCCTCCTGCTGCCTGTAACACCCTGCTCTCCCGCACAGACGCCATGGAGGACGAGGAGCGGCTGAAGAAGCTGGAGGCTGGGAAAGCCAAGGTAGGAGGAGGAGGCGGTGGCGTGGCGGGGAGACAGCGGGGTCAGGGCGGGGGAGGTTGTCAGCGGGGCCGGGCCGAGCCGCGCCGTGCGGCGGCGGAGCGGGGCTGCGGCAGGGGCTTGGCGCGAGGCCCCGCCGCGAACAAAGCCGCGGGCGGAGGAGGCGCTTTGTGCCGCCCGCCCCGCGCTCCCCCGCCCGCCGCGGGGCCGGGCTGCGCTCCCGGCCGGGCGGTGGGTGCCCGGCGACGCCGGCCCTCGACACCTGGCGTGCCACAGGTGCCAGTCACGGGGCCGGACGGTGACAGCCCGGACAGCCCCCGCTGCGGCGCCGGAGGGAGGAAGAGCCAAGGAGGAAGAGGAGAAGGAGCCTTAACCTCATTACCCTTCGCAGCCGAGGCGCGAATCCCGTTTACCTCATAAGCCTGGGAAACCCTGTGAACCTTTAAGGAAGTTTATGAAACCGACGGCTGTTCTCAGCGTGGAACTAATGCCGTGAGAGAGCCTTAGGAGGCCGGGGATTAGCGGTGCCTCCAGCGGTGCGGCGCGGTGCCCGTGCCGGGGGCTGGGACCGCCGTGACTCAGCCGCGGGACCCCGCCGTGTGCGCCCGCAGCCCCGGTGCCCGCAGAGCTGCGCGCAGCCGTCACCGCTCGGGGCTCCCAGGCGGCTCAGACGCTGCTCTGCGGGCTCACCCAAGGGTTAGTCGGGAAGTTTAGCATTTTACCCTAAGCATGGCTCAGTACGCACCGGCTGCACAGCATTTCGCCTTCGGGGCAGCAGACCAGACGACACTTCAGGAGGACCTCTTTTTAACTTCAAAGAAATCTTTGGTGTGGTTAACGAGATAAGCTAATTAATGACATTCTAGATAAAATTAGTGTTTTGACGTTAGGTATCATCTATTTCCTTCCTGTAGTCATAGCTAAATGATAAGAGTTAAGAAGTTGGTCAGTCATTCATGCTAAAGATATGCATGTAACTTGGCAGGAGCTAATAGTAAAGGCAAAACGAAGACAAGCTAAAGATGAAACTGTGGAACATCATTTTCACGTCTTATTTATGTGGACTATAGAAAAGATATTCTTCATCTGCAAAGTATTGAATAGGTATTTTGCTGTACTAGTAAAAAAACTTATTGTGTTTCTGTTTGGGTTCAAAATGTCTGTTGGGAAAATCTGCTAGATGGAATTGTATGCTTATATAGAAAAAACTGTTCCTTAGATCCTTAGTGCAAGAGTGGTGTTTGCACAACATTATATAGTACTCATAAAGGCACTGGGACAAATAAGATCCTGGTGGCAGTACATTCTGTCACAGACTGACTAATTCTTTTGCAGACAAATTAGAAAGTAGTTAAAAAAAAATGGTTGAAGTAGATTTGCCAGTATTATAAAACCCAGTGAAGAATTTAGATTTTTCTGCCCATGTTGGGTTAACACAGAAAATTAATGACAATTACTGAAAATTGAACCAAAGGACAGGACTCTAGCAGGAATTGAGTGGCTTCCTTAAAACTTTGAGAAAAGACATGTACAGTTTACTAATTCATTCTGTACTTTAAGAGTCCTGTCATAACTTTCACTATTGTTCTGTTCTTTTCTGTCTAAACCCTAATGCTGTTCTTGTAAGTTTTTACCTGAAGACTTAGTACTCTATGCTTTTAAATGTCCCTTGTGATTCAAGTCATTATCACTCTTTAAAGCTATACATGGTTTATCTGGAAAAGGACTATAAAAGCAATGGGATTTTTTTCTGATTTTTTGTTTGTGTTCTGTGTTACATTTACCCCCTTTTTACAAGTGAACGTAAGATGTGCTGTGTGGCGGAGATTAGGTCACAATCTTTCAGTGACAAATGTCACTGATAAAGGCAGAAAAGAATAAATTTTCTTAGTAGAGAATGGAAGTAGGAGTTGCTCCTGCAGCTGCTTTTCTCGTTTTCAAGCAGATTCACAGTAGTGTAATAAGTGCATCTCCTAAAATTGCTTGGCTCCAGTGAATATTTTCTGCAAACCACAGCAACAAGTATCCAGAGAACCTTCGAGCTTTATCACTTGAGAGTTATTTAAATAAAGTAACTGAGAAAATGTGTTTAAGTATATGTTGTTATTGTACCAAAAGGTGCAGGTATTGCTATACTACAGACACCTTAAACCATCCACCTGAAATTACAAACTTTAAATAAGATGTTCCATAAACTTCAGGGTGATTGTAGGTAATTGGGAATCTGGTAAAAGAGCTTAGTAGTTGCCATGAAGGTGGCTGGTACATTGCTAACAGTGGAGTTAGTATTCACAATTGAGACTTTGATTCTGGTTTGGTTTGGTTTTTTTCTTGTAAAGTTGGTGCTGCTAAATCTCAGTGTCTGCATATTAAACCGTATGAACTCTTGTAAAGCAACCATTTGGTTGTTTTCTAATATCAAGTAGGGAAATGTGGCATTTGGTGTTGTGTGAATTTTTCTACAATGGAACTTCTTCTTGGTGACTTCTAAGATACTGTCCCCCCACATAGATCTTTTAAAGAGAAGTGTATTAAAAGTGGATTTTCTGCAAATTAATTTTCTTCTGAGTCCTCTTTTATTATTACTGGAAATTGTGAATCTTACCTTGCTTGAATGGTGCCAAGTGTACTCAAGCCTGCAGAATAGGTCTCAGTGTGAACACACAGCCTTTGTCAGTACATAATTTGAAAACTGGAATAAAAAGTCTTGATGGAGGCTCACCAATATTCATGTGTACCTGCTGATCTTTGGAGACTACACCCAAGTCTTCATTATGAAGCAGTTTGCACAATATGTTGTTGTTCTGTCTGTTACAGGTCTGCAAAAGCAGGGGAGGCACACAGTTAAATCCAGTAAATTACATGCTCCTTTTCCCAGACCTGTAGTCATTCATTTTCTTTTGCTGTAAGTAAATCTGCTGAATATTAACCCAGCCTCTTTAAATGTCTGTCTCCCTTCCATTGAAGGGACACATTGAAAATGATCTCTCAGTTCCTCTATAGAACTCCCTTCTCCCCCAGTCAGGCTGTTTATCTTATCTTGTGATGTCCTTATGGAAGCAAGAAGAGTGTGTGTTAGAAAGGCCAGTCAAGGGAAACTCTGTTGACTGTGATGGAAAGTGGAAGTGAGATGTGTGCCTGCAACAGAAATATAGATGCATGCTGTAAGGTTGATCAGTGCCCTAAATCACAGTGACATTAGAAACACACCAGATGTGTTTTGTGCCTTGCTGAGGAGATTTGGAATATTGTTGGTGGCCTGAGATAGTGAATGTGTATCTGGTCTTAAAAAAGGACTATGGAGCATGGTGGTTGAAGATCTTGACATGGCATACAACGTGTGGATTCGTGTGTGCATCAGTTTGCTTGGAAAGCTCATCTCACATTAAAGAGGGTACTATTTATGGTAGTTGGGTTGGGTATTTTAATTTCATGTATGTATTTAGAAGCTTAGTAACTGGCTTTTCTTATTAGGGTGTGGGACTGTCTTGATCAACTTTCAGAACTACAGAGAGTAATTTGCTAGCTTCAGAATAAAACCACATTGATTGGATTCCCTTGTCAGAAAGTGACTGAGGGTATTTTGGTGTAAAGCTTTTGAAGTTTATAAAACTATTTTAATTTCTATGCACATGGACACACATGAAAGGCACAGCTATTAGAAATGGCAAAATTGAGATGAAGCTATCAATAGCAAGTTTTATGGAATGATCCATTTTACAGTACTGAAATTTAGTTAGCAAAGTATTTAAAAAGTGTTTAAATTTCTAGTGAGCAAAGGGCATTCCTTAACTATATGCTTGTTTTTCCTATGGGAGGGGCAAACAAGGGAATGACACTAATACACTTTATAAGTTCTCTTGGGTTGGTCTGGGATTTCAGGTCTAATGTTAGAAATACATAATTTAGTGTTTTGTTTTTCAAAGCTTTTATGAATGTTTGAAATATATTGTGCAGTGTTCTAAGAAACTGTGTAATTGTTGGATAACCTGAAGAAATTAGTGGGTTGGTTTAAACACTTGAAAACAGAGGCTGTTACTGCTTTTTATCTGTACCAGAAAATCACTGAGCAGATGGAGCAATGATGTTGGCTGGGGAAGCTCTAATGGCTCTCAGTGGACAGGTATTACAGGTTGTATAACTTATTTGGCAAGTTATCTTCACAAATTGAATAGTCAAAAGAAATAATTGCATATTTTGTCATCTGGTCATGCATGTAAATATTTCAGATGACTGAAGATGAAAATGATATGTATTATTAAAATATCACTGTCCAAGAGTCTGGGAATGTTTGCTGTTTGTGTTGCTATGTCTTTCTTTTTTAAAGGGGAGAAAAATCCTCACTCATCTCTAACCTCTTTGGGCTGAGTAGTTTCAGAAGTCTCAAGGAAAGGGGTTGATATGTTGAGGTTTTTTTAAATAAAACACTCAAGCAAACATTGAATAGTTATGTGACTCAGTGATGAAAGCTCTAATTTAAATCCCCCAGAAGAACAAAGTAGAGATTGAGTCTAAAACACAGTGTAAAACACAATCTTTTTGAACTCCCTGTAATTTACCTGAAGAGGAAAAAAAGCAGTATCTCAGTAGTTATTAAAGAGTTTTTCATCACTGAAGTCACGGATCACAGAATATAGAATATTCTGGGTTGAAAGGGACCTACAAGGATCATCAAGTTCAACTCTTAAGTGATTTAAGACAGTTACATATGGGAATTGAACTCACAGCTTTGGTGCTGTCAGCACCATGCTCTAACCAACGGAGCTAATTTAAGGGTCAGTCAAATTAAATAGATTTAAAACTTACATGTCATTAAATAGTTGGGCTATTAACACATCATCTTTCTCTTTAAAGTGTAGACTGTTGATTTTGTTCATCCTATCAGCCTCAAATAACTTGAGCAAAAATAAACGGAATTATGGAAGGAAGAATTTACTTTTCAGTCTGCATTTTCCTACTCTGCTTTTCTCTTAAAAGAAGTTGTATTTGCCATATCATGAAGTGCTGATTTCATCATGAAACCCTAGACATTGTGGTCACTCTTCATAACTTACGGATAGAAGAAGCTTTTTGAGTTAAAAGTTCACAGCATGGCAGTGGTGCTTTGCCTACATCTGAAGATACTGGTGTGTATTAATGGACAAGACTTCAAGAGTTTCCTGGAAAGGTGTGGGAAGGCTTTGGCTTGAGAGTGCAGTGAAACTGAAAAATACTATAATGAACAGTTTATTTTAAGGAACTCTTTTTTTCTTGCACATGGAGATCCTCAGAAATCTGTATCAAATCTGTATCTAGTTCCTAGGCATTCTTTTGTTGTGCTGCAAAGCTTTTTTCCCCCAGGTCCTTCTGAAATTGTGGGGTTTGACTTCTTTTAATTTACAGGCTTCAATTTGCTTGCTCCAATCTGCATCTCTGTCAATTTTAAATGCAAATAATAGAAGGTATGTGGAATTGCATGTGTGTGTTTTGATTATAAACATGAAATTATATCTGTGATTTTCTCTGCAACACAGAGAAAATCACAAATATAAAGACTGAACATTGCCCTGGAGAGAGCACATGTGGTTTTAAAACTTTTTTGAGTAAAAGAAGATAGGACAGAAATTGAGTAGAGGTGAGAAAAGAGCAAAGTATGAGGTGTTCAGTTTGTTGTGCACGCATTTATTTTTGTTCAAAACAGTGGATATCTATGTTGTATTGTAGAGAAAAAGATTTTATATAGATTTGAAATATAAATATATTCAGTCTAGATTATTGATTGCTACTGGGGTGGTACATAAGCTTGAGTGAGAGATGAAATGGAAATCTGGTAGCATTTTCAAGACACATTATATGCCTAATAGCAGAAAAATTGGTATGACTAGTTTAATTTTTCTTTTGAGGATAATAAGACTATCAGCTCATTACAGTTTACTCAGTGTTCTTTTTTTTTTGCTTTGAAAAAATAAAAAGAAATTGTAATTTTTTTCTCACATGTTCAGATTTTTTATTGACTCTATTCAGTATTTGTTAAAAAAAAGATGCTCAACTGAAATCTGGGATTTCAGCTCTCTTTCACATTGAAACTACTAGAAGTCTTCCTGAGTGTGGATTTTTTCCTTATTGTTGTTTTCATGTCTATTTCCGTCATTCCAGAAATCTGTTCTTGCTTTTGATACAGGGCTTGATTATTAATTTTAGATGTTGTTTATCAATGTACTTTTATTCAAATCTTTAAAGTAACTCTCTAGTTTCCAATGGTGGTGCAAGGTAGAATGAGCTGTAATTTATACTTGTTTTCTTCTGTGAATGCAGAGAATTATCACTTCAAAATAATCTTTGTTCTTTTGCCAGTGCAGAGAGAATTGTTCTTTAATCCAAAGTGCTAGTGAATTTCACAAAAATGGAGCAAGTCAACACAGTATTGTTAGTAGCCCAGTGAAGGCAAGAAATGGCATTGTAAAACTGCAGTTTAAAATGTTTAAAATGTTTTCTTGTTCCTTGTGTAAGGAGAAGGAATTACAGAAAAGAAAACACAAAGTTGCTCTTTGCCTACTTTCAAGATTTTGTTTTAGTGCGAGTCTCTCCCTTATTTCTGTGGTCTTCTTTCTTACTACTTATTTTCTTAGTATGTGTGTTGCAATAGGAAAACAGAGATGACTGCAACATTTGTTTCCCTGTTATAGCTAGAATCTAGAAAAGTTTGTTTGTTGGTATTTACTTGGAAATAAGCTTGATCACCACCACAAATTCATTCTAAAGGACTTTCAGTAAAGTGTATCTGATACTCCAAGAAAATTGGACATTTTGTCATATGTAGGTGTTGCCAGAAAATCTTGTGTTATTTCCTGACAGGGAATAACCAAACAACTAGGTGCTTTTAAATACTGATGTACAAAGGTATTAACTGTAGAATAATACATGCTTACTCTAGCATCTTAGAGTTTGGAACAGTGAAAAACCTGATGAAAATGAGAAAAGAAAATAAGGTTGCTGAAGTTGGTCCAACTTTGTTGAACTACTGTATTTTGCAACGTAAGAGTATATACTAGTAGCACAATTGTTGGAAATCCTAATTCAGGGTCTGAAAGCTCTGTCCTAAATATCTACCCAGCAGAGAGAGATTTCAAAGTATTTCTGTGTATTTGTTTCAAAATAATTTGTTGCAGATACATGCTAGCGTGTCATTTGAATTTGGAATGATAAATGTACCACAGTTCAGCAAAACACAATTTTGACTGGTAATTGCAGTCTTTTAGCTGCTATGCTGAAACATAAATCATTCTTGAAATTTATGTTGATGAGGTGCTTGTCTGTTGACTGCAAAGAGTTGGCACACCCTATTGTGTTGATGGTTCTGATGTTCCTGTTTATTGAAGGAAATCTTTGAGAATCTTTATTTTCCCGTGATTTCTTGAGAAGCCAACATTTTATAACTACCTTTCCTACAACCAGTGGAGAAAAGATTGAACAATTAATAAAAATGTTCCAATTTCTTAGAATTCTTAGTTTCTTGGAAGTATGGATGAGTTCTCCTGCTTCTCTCCTCTTCTAAAAAGGAGCCCCAGCAAGCTTCCAGATGGAACAAATTCAACAGGTGTCAGCTGGGCAAAGGAATGTGAGACTCTAGATACCAAACACTAAGTTGAGGGTAGTGAGGGAGTGATCAAATCCCAGTTGTAACAACACTGAATTGTAACATCGTGGCAAAACAAAGAAGAGGTGTTCTATTGGACTATGCTTCTAAATCTCAAAACATGAAGAAATTTAAAAATTCTTGACAATGTGACATAATAATGGTAAAGAGAATATGTACCATTTTTGTGATATTTTTAGAGAAAGCCTAGATTTGATGAAAACTGTTCTGCTGGAGCAAAAGTACAGGATATCTCTAAAACTACAATAGCAAGCAAGACCCAAGAAGATTGGTGGAGTTAAAGAGATGGAGTTGATGGGATTGTTCTGGCACTGAACATGTTTCTGTGCAAATATTGATAAAACAGGTGTTCCAGAGAATAAGCAGAGTAAGTTACATAACGTTTTATTCAAATCTGAGTTCAGTGGTAGGCTGTGATTTGATAGAAGAGGTTATCCCTTAATCCTGGCTTTGTTTGCTGACCTTTTTACTTGTCATTAAACTCTTCTCTGTGAAGAAACCTCCAGTATCCAACCACAAAACAAGGGGAAAATATTTAAGTATTTCTAAATCCATTTAGATTCTCTAAGGGAGGTAACTGGTTTAACATAAAACCTATATATTTGCATTGAGAATGAATATTTTTCAATTAAAAGGTATATAGGAGAAATGTCTTACTGTAACAGGTAATGCTCAATAACAATGATAAGAAAACCCTGTCTGGGTCTGTTCAGTTGTATGCTGTGTTAGCTAGCCTAATTTGCTGTGTTAAAAGAAACAAAGGATGTCTGATACAAGACTCCTTGAAGATGGATGTGTGTTAGATTTTCTTCGCTATTTGGAATATATTCTAGGAATTCAATTTAGCTTTCTTTAAAAAAAAACAACCAACAAAAACCAAAAACAAGACTCCACAGGCAAGTGCAGTTTTGTGAGCAATATCAATGTCTTTGTGAGCTTGCTTTTCTCATAGTTCAGCAGCGTGTAAAAAGTGATAAAAGCCTGTCAAAATCGTACATGCCTGTCAAGCCTTGCACACTGAGCATGAAATTCATGCAGTTGGTTCTTCCCTTATGTCTGCCCAGCTTCTTGCAGAGCTGTCTCTCTCTCACAAGCTGCGGTTTGTGGGCTTTATTCTCACTCTGTCCATTCAGTGCCAGACGTGCCACATGGTGGGAATTAGTGTAAAAGTGATATAAACTAGGTGGGAAAAAAGTGAAGCACAACTGAGTTTGACTTGTTCTAAAATATTTGCAATTTACTAAAAAAAAAAAAGGAATCGAAACCATAAACATTTCTTAAAATGAAAAATTAAGTTTTGTTTGGTTTCTACACAGTGTTGAAGTACAGAGGTGGCCAAAAATGCATATGAATAATTGCTTAAAAATGTATTGAAATTCACCAGAATTTTTGCTTTTGACAACTGAACACAATGTTCCTGAAAAGATTGCACTGACAACTGGATGGAAGTCATCACATCACTCGTTTTTATTAGCAAGGAATGGCCATCAGTTCCTGCTTAGCATGAACTGAATTTAAACAATTGATCTGTATCTGAAAAGCTGATTGTCTGGTTGACAAAGATGTAACCTCTCAGATTCTGTGCCAGTTGGCGCTTGTCAAGTTGAAAAAATTTATTTCGTTGAAAAAATTTGTGTTGGTTATTAATAAACCTTATTTAGACATAGTCTGTTAATTCTAAAGGTGCCTCTTTCTTTCAGACATCTTGGTTAATGAGAAATTGGATGCACACACAACTCTTGAGATCTTGCTGTGCCTTTACATGTTTTCTCTCCCTGTTGGGTTTTATTTCTCTCAGATTTTGATCTTTAAATGTCTCTGTCACAGCTACATTTTTACAAAAGAAGACACTATGGAAAGGAAAAATGTAGATTTATTCTACATAAATGCAACTAAATTGTTTCCTTTTAGGATGAAAAAGTTAAATTTACATGCATCAGGATAATGTAAATGGTGCATAAAGTCTTAAAGTAGATCAATAGTTTATGCTTTTTCTAACATCCAAAAATGCTTTCGTCGGCCCTTCTCAACCAATATCTAATAAACTCTTCTTCCTCATTTAGTGTAATGACAAAATGTTACCATGCAGGAGGAAGGATAAATGTGCATTGTTGGGCAGTGCAGGACTTTGCTGATCAGAAAAAACATGCAGTGGGCTGCAACCCCTTTCTTGAAGCATCAGCACTAATGACAAATGCTTTTGTCATTCGAGTTTTCTTGCATTAGCTACCTAGAGAAGTCTGGGCAAAGCCTCTTCAGATACATATTCTCTCCATGCAGTTCTTTACATATTGCAGTATTGTTGCATCTTCAAAGCCTTGTGCTCTAGAAATGGTAGTTTTTTAACTGATTAGAATTTGCAGTTGAATAATTGCAGTGTGTTGTGGAAGGAGGAACTATGGGAGCTGGAATGGAGTATTGATTAGTATCCCACAGGATGTAGTAGTTGCCTGACTACAATTTTCTGTAGATGTGTCAGGATTTTCATTGTGGGATTCTGACCAGTATTCATGATTTTTGAGAAGCAGTTGATTATCCCCAACCTTGGCCCCCTGGAAGCTTGATGCTTGATGGTACACTGTAACCATGGCTGCAATTATCCTGCAGTTATCAGTAAGACACTATATACTCATTAGGGAGTCTCAAAAGACTGGCAAAGACTGTTCTTTAAATGAAACAGACTTCTCTGAATGAATTGTCAACATTCAAGTCCTTGGGGATCTGCACAACTGTTAATAGCAGACCCCTTTTAGGTAACTAGGGCGGGTCTGACAGAACTTGCTGAAGGTGTTAAAAATTTTTGACACTGTGTGACATCATCTTATAAGCAAACTAAGGACTTGGTTAAGGTACAATCATCATTTAATGTTACAAATGAATAGAAAATCTGACTTAGCATTATTTGTTTTAATGGCTTACTCTCAAAGTAGGTGGTCATTCAGTCTTCCACAAAGCCTGTGTCACTCAGTATTTACATTATTAGCTGTGGAAAGAATGTGTGTTTGTATGTACACAGTACTAAACTGAAGTGGGTGGCAAACATGGTGAAGAGGCTTAGACTTCAAAGTAATCTGGTGCAAAAGGATGTGGAAGCAACACTCAAGGCTTTTTTTGCTTCTTTGTGGTAAGGACTGTCCTTGAGCTTTCCAGGTCCCTGAGTTTGATGGCAGAATTGGAAGGCTAATGTATTATCCTCTGTACAAACTGGGGACCACTTAAGCAATTTTGATGTAAAAACATTTATGGGACTGAGTACAGTGCGTTCCAGCATCCTGCATAAGCTGGGTGCTATTGTTACAAGGCCATTTCTTTGCTCATCTGTGAAAGGTCATTGCCTTCAGGGATTTCTGATGAAGCAGGAGGAAAAAAGCTCCATATTCAAGGACGGTGAGAAGGAGTATCAGGATCTGTAGGAAAGTCAGCCTGGCTATGGTATCTGGGAAGGTGATGGACCAGATCTTCCTGGAATTGCCATGTTCAGGCACAGAAAGGCCAAGAGCATGATTGGAATTTATCAAGGGCAAGTTAATTTTCCTCTGTGATAAACTGAACGTCTCAGTAGATGGGGAGAGAATGGTGGATGTTGCTTACCTTGACTTTAGGAAGGCATTTGATGTGATCTCTTAGTGGCTGTTTGTACAAACTGGAGGTAGGTGGCTTGGATACATGGTCTGCAAGGTGGGCAGAAAATTAGCTGGACTGCTCTGCTCAGATTGCTGAAGCAAAGTGCAGCTGGTGGTAAGTAGTGTCCTTCAGGTGTGCAGTTGGATATTTTGTAAATGACCTGCACTGGAGGGAGTGTGCCTGCTGTGTGCTCGTGGATGATACTGCCTTAGGGAGGTTAGGGAGGCTTGTTATCAAAGACACTTTGACAGTCTGAAAGAACAGACTGGCAGAAAACTCATGAAGTCTTAGCAGCATGAAAGATGATAGAGGAAAGTTCACACACTTTCCAATTGGCAGAAAGGAGGAATTTTTTATTCCATTTCATTACAGGACTGTAAAAGTAGCCTGCAGAATGTTCCAGTGACTAAAAAAAAGAGGTGATGCTGTGTGATCCACTTTGAAGTCAGGAAGGGATCCTGCATTACTCAGTAGTGGCTAGCAGTGTTGTTTTCATATCCTGAAACAGGAGGAGGACCCCCAAAATTGATTTCTGCCTACCATCCCAATTTTGGAATATTTTTTGTTTTCACGTGTGCTTTAAGCCAAGTTGTGGTTTTCTAACATGGTCACCTTGGGTATGTAATATTCTTGGGTTTTACCTGAAACAAGGTAAGAATTGAGTAACAGAATTATGTTATTTAATAGCATCATAGCTGTTATCTAGGTGATAATGTGCTGGTGTGATCAAATACTGACTGAGAAATTATGGGGTTCTGTTTTATCTCTCTCCTGCTCCCCCCATGTAATTTCATTGCAGCATATATTGGGGTGCTGGGAGAATGGACGAAATAGATAGATACAAATTTATTCTTCCCAAGCAACTGCAATAAGATAATCCTTTGTGTTGGGAGAATCACATTCAAATACTTGATTTCACAGTGCCAGATTAGACACAATATAAAGCTAATTAAAAAAAATACAAGTAAATAGGCATATACTCAGTAGTTCAGTACTATACTGTATCCTGGGAGCTGGATTAATCTGTGCAACAAAAGGATTATATAAAAACTGCATTTTTGTGATGTAATGTGGTAAGATGACTAGCAATTATGATAATTTATGATACTGTTTCATTATTTCCATGCTCCCTAAAATAAGTCTGTATTTTTAGGTGTAATCTTCATCGATTTAGGTTGGGGAAGAACACCTCTTTAACTTGGACCATAATGTCCATGTAACTAGTTGTGTAAGGAAAAAATGCATTTCAAGTGTTTTACTAGAAACCCACTTGAAGTAATGTACAGAATGCTATAAAACATGTGAAAGTGAATTTATTCTGGGAATTTTTCTTCAGTTGAAAACATATAGATTTTGCTTATAGTTATTTCTTATATAAATGCATGTAAGCAAAAACATAAATGAGTCTGGTAATGCTCAAAATCGACTATAGTATAAGTAGTTTGTATTTAGGATACCATTATTATAAATATGAGAATCATTATTTGTCAAAGCTTTTTATTTTCTTGTTTTGTAGTTTTAGTATTAATAGTTCAATGTTTATAAAAATGAAAAATGTCAACCTTAACTTTTAAACATGTAAGAATTTATAAGTAGAATGAAGTGTCTATGTTACATGCAAAGTTGCAGGTTGCCAGTAATTTGATTGACAAGCACTGTGTGGAGTTACTGGCGACCAATGCTTCTGCATACTTTTTGTATTTTTAGAGTTGCCTTCTAACTGGCATGCACAGATGGCCATAGGTTATGATTTTTGTGTATTTCTGAATTAAATATAAAATTTATATGGTACTTTAAATTTCATTGTCTCAATATCCTGTGTTAATTGCTCTATATGGGTTTTGATATTAATTGGGGAGTTAGAGTGTGGGATTTTTAGAACTAATAAGAAGAACACTTGTTCTCATTAAGCAGTCAGTGTTATTTTGTGGTAGTAGAAGTTGTTTAAAGTTTTCTTGAAAAAAATACTCTGATTTGACACCTTTATCATGCTGATAATAAAGAATGTTCTGCCACAAAGTGAGTAAGTTGTTTTAGGGGTGTTAAAGTCAAAAGACCATAAAGTATTTAGGACTGCTCTTACCTAAAGTTTAAAATGCTTTTAGAGAAACCCTGTGAACTTCTGTGTGAAATACCAGGCTTGTTCTGCTTGTCTGTGAAGTTCAGTGTGGTATATAACTAATTTCCCCTCTCAGATTCCTGTTAAAAATGAGGACTAAAGTCTGTATTCTAGGATGTGACAAATTGCAGGTATGTGTGTTTAATACAAAGAAAATTATTTGCTTTGGGCTCATGGAAGAGGTAGACTCACTTTTCCACTGCCTTAGTCTCAGGAGTGTTTTCCTTAAGGTTATTTTTTGGGGAAGCAGAGCAACATAGGAAGAAAATTACAGAACAAGGCAGAAATTTGCTAACCACCTGACTGCTTCTAGTATCTAATTACATAGTTTCTTTGCTTTTTAGGCTGTGCCTGTTCTGTAAGTCATTTCTTCTGAATTGAGTATTTTTTAAGACCTAAATATAGTGGAATTAATATGCTTATATGCTTAACTGTGTTACTGTATTGCAGTTGTTTTCTTAAAATAGTTACCCTGTAAGAACTCCGGGGGATTAATTAAAGGCGTCTCCAGCTGTTGATTTAACTATATTTAGTCACACAGCTGATACAACTATATACTTATTAAAGAACAGGTGTTAAACCAGTTGCTTTAAGAAGAAATAAATTGAAGCTACCACATAAGCAATGCTCAGATTGTTGGTAAATTTATTTTGGTGATACATATTGATATATGTCTGATGACTGCTGCTTTCCAGAAATTGAAATTCTGAAGAGATTAATGTTTTAATGCTTGTATTTAGCCTCTAAGTTGCCACTATGCTGTAAAATAAATGTTTGGGGTTTATTTTTTTTTCATAAGCCTGACTGAAACTCGCTATCAGTGAAAATCCATTACTTCTTTTTGTATTTCTTATGATCTGTGGTATATTCATCTCTGTGGTTTATTTAAATATTTAATTGTGAGCAGTTAATGAAGCATGATTCTGCAGGTAAGAATGAGAGAAGTTGATCCTATTTGTAACTCACTGGACTTCTCTGGATCTGTAGAAATCAACTGCTGTAAATGTAAAGCCTAACCCTACAATTTGTTGAATCAAACACAATACTGAAATAAATAGCAGATATAAAATTGCAACCTGGTACATAGTTTTAATGCTTAAGTGCTTTTTGCCTCCTGCTCAGGAGGGCAGTATCCGTCTTTTAATTACAGAAGATAACTTGTTTCACAAGGCTGAATTCATCAAGAATGGAGTGGGAGAAAAGTACTTAAAATCTTAAACATATTTGTAATTGTGCAACCTTAAGAAAAATGTCAATGCAGAAACTTGCTGAAGAGTTCACCTTTATTAAATATTGTACTAATTATGGCTTCTGTCTAATGATTTTTATATCAAGTATGCTTTGTAGGCAGTTATTAATCTGTTCCAAAGGCTTTAAGATGTGATACCTTTTGCATGTTCCAGGCATTTTTGATTTGTTTGTTGTTTGCTTTTGTTTTACCTGTGTCTTCATCTGGTCAGATTTATTGAGCACAAGCTTTGTCTTGATTGCTGTGTATGCCTTAAGGCAGTAGAAACACACAGCAATCTACTTCCATTTGGTTGGTGTTGTGTATCATGTGTACCCTACCTAATTTAGTCTAATACATGCCACCAGTGGCTTAGTTTTATTAGTTATTCTTAAGTTTTAACACATATCTGACAACTTTGAATTTTGACAATTTTTCATTAAGATGAAGGAGTATCATGTTGTTACACATCAAGACCATGATGGGTAGGGCTGTGTCTCCTTTTGGAGCTCATAAATGTTGTGTATTATTCTGCCTGTCACAGCCTCTACCACTTACTGTTCAGCTGTTAAGTGTTACTAAGATATGATCATTTGATAGCTTGGCTTAAAACACCAGAGATCAAATTTTCTCTGCACTTCCTAAAGTCTGTCTTTTGTTTGTGTCAGCAAAATGTATTGCATCCTGTGCTTTCATTTATAGGAAACTGATACTAAAATCATAGTGTAGACTGATCCTAAAATCATAGTGTAGTCTTACATACATACACCTTCATAACAGCAGCTGTTTCAGTTAATAGAATCTCATCTACATTTACATCTTGTTTAGGGTCCTGCACTTCTTTGAGATTACTGTTCTTAAATGGATGCCACAGCTGAAGTTACCCATAGCATTATGTGGATACCAAAACACCCCAGAAAAGTGCCTGAAGATAAATATTGATACTTTTGTTTCAAAAGGATGGTAGGATAACCTGTTCATACAGTCCAGTGAACAGTGTTGTAACTGTATGAAAACAACTAATGCTTTCAGAGTATCTAAATCTCATAATAGGATGAATTTTTAAGAATGAATTAATATATAAAGCCATCTTCTGGGTATAAATTTTCAGAAGACTCTTGCGAGGTGTGAAGGATGACATGGCAAAGCAGTGAAGTTTTCTAGTTCAAAAATTAGTGGAAAACATCACATAATTTATTATAAACTTGCAATTTAGCAAAGTAGTAAAACCTTTCTTCCCTAATTCCTTTATAAAAGTTACAATTAATTGTAACATTTGTATCACCATTATTAAAATTTATTCAGCAAAACTTTAGCTGTGGCCTGGAATTTACCTCCTATGGCAAGTTGGATTATTTTAGAAAAACTTAGGGAGTACAGGAAGAAACATTTTTCTTTAACATGTTTGTAAATCCATTTGTTAAAATTGTGAAAGTCCTCCTACTTCCCCACCTCCCCTCCAAAAGTTGTTTCAAAAGGTTTTAGGACATTGAAGACTTGACTTTATGCCATTTGGGGTTTTTTCAGCCTAGCTGAAGAATATTTCAGGATCCAGTTTTTAAAAACAGAAACCTGGTGGAGCAAGAGTGTGTTTCTGTTGGTGCAAAACTCTTTTGCCTTCCTGTTGTTACTGAGCCTCTGAAACCTGGCAAAAAGTGTCTGATAGACAATGCCTTTTGAGACAGCACCCAACTGGTGACCCTCATCACTTAATGCAGGGAAAATGAGGCTCGGGTTTATGTTGGTGCCTTTAGCCTGGATGACTAAAGATCCTAATGTTTCAGGCTTCAAGTATGGATGGACCTGTGGTTTTTCTAGAAAGCAGCACGAAACAAGCTTCTGTTGGCCTCTTATTTTTATCACTAACAACTTGTCCCAATCCAGTTATTCCCTCTTGGCTTTGGGGCATTCGGTACCAATGTGGGTCAGATGATTTTTTGACCCTCAATGTCACCAGAGGGAGGCAGCATTTAATATGAGAATAGTAAAATTACAAAGTAGTTAGGATCAGTATATAAATCTTTTAAGTAGAAGCAGTTTAGTTAAGACTAAAACTAACTTCTAAAAAGTTGAGCAACTTTTTTAGAAGTTAGTTTGAGGCATTGCTTTTGTTGAAGCAGTCCAGCATTGAAATGTGCTTGGTATACTTGTGTCAGTCATTGTAACCTGACTTAGAGTGAATTTCCATACACTTAACTTCCATTCTGTGTCCAGAAATTAACCCAGCTGTAATGAACTTAGCTGGTCCTAGATCTGTTCCTATTTAAACTCTTGGGATGGGGAAGAGCAGACCAGATCAGAACCCCACTAATTCTGAGGCTTTCCAGCTCACAGTGCCATCTGGCGGGGTTCATTCCAGTTCAGCGCCCTTAGTAATTAGCACTGCTAGCAGTACTCTTAACTTGATAAAGATTGGCTAAAAAGAATTGCCCAAGCTGCTGTTCCTCTCAATATCCTGTGTTGTCCTTCAAGATACCATAGCTATCTATAATTGTAAATTCTTGTGATCCCGTTGGTTTTCTTCAGAGGACTCCAAATGAGTGGCTGTCTCTGAAGCAGAAAGACTCTCAGGCTTTCAGGCTTTTATTTAGGATTTCTTCTTTGGACATTTTCTTATTCCTGTTATCATCTACTAATACTCATGAGCCACTTAAGTTTCCATAAGGGGAGACATTCTAAGGTCTTGTTCAAGCTATTTGGGAAAACCTGGCTGTGAGTGCCACATAAAAATCAGTAGATTCAAAATTCTTCATTTCTGGGTGATTATTTCTTGTTCATTCAGCCTAATGTTTCCTGTTTACTAAATTCAGCATCTGTTGAATAGAACAAATAACCTAAAGCTCTGTTTGGTTCAACAGATAAGCAGATTGAAACTTGCAAAGAACATTAATTCTTTACTTACAGGTTGGCTTTTCAGCTATGTGACATAATATGTTTAAAGTATTTGCAGGTTGGTTGCTCATTTATCTTCTTTTAGAGGGTTTTTATCTCAGGATTTGAAAAGAGTTTTGATACTCTCTTATTTGTTGATTAGCAGAATACAATCAGTAGACTTCACTAGGAATTCATCTCTTTATTCTCTGTATTGGCAGTTTTTCATCCACCTTACTTTCAGTTATCCTTTGTGTAGTATAGACATCAGGAACCCAGAAGAAGCAGGCACTATAGACTTGCCTATACTTCAGGCATTAGTGCTTTGCGAAGACAACCCTTAGTGCTTAGACTTTCTGAGAATATGACAAAAGTGACAAAGTGACACTTTCTTCTCTAGTACCAGTTAACTGTTCAACATCTCTTCTGGGGACAGACTAGCTTTTACAAAACTTGATAGCCTAACAGCAGATGAGTTTTAAACAGCTCAAGTGAGATTTACTGCCTAAATCTCAGTGTTGCTGTCTCCATGACTCTCTCGTGGGCGAGAGAAAGATTATGGCAGATATTTTTTCAGTTGTTCAGGGTAAGGTGGGATGGATAAGCTTAAACCACAGCAAATGTGCAACTCTAAACGATGCCAAAATTTTAAATTCTGGTTGGCTTTTTTAGTTGGTCACTATTGACTCGCAGGACACCCCAGTCAAGAATTCTTGGGACGTATATGTGCTTATCAAATGATCAAAACAAATCCCGCTTCAGGGCTCTGCTTTTTGTTCTTTTTGTGTTACTGAAATCTTCTGTAGGAATAATTACTAACCCTTGGTCAAAGGAAGTAGGCACTTGCTGTATCATTACTAGGGCAGGTGATTCTTAAATTAGTCCTTCACCTTTTAAGACAGGTGGCAGTCTATCTCAGTCTACATATTTTGGTTTCACTTTCACTCTCAGTAATCTTTCAGAGTTTGTGTGTTATTATCATTCAGTGATGGGGGATTAGGAGCAATATCATTAGAAAAGCCTGAGCCTTTCTATCACAGGACTGGTTATGATCTGTCATGATGGGTTTCATGATATATCCAAGTGTTACTAGGTACTTGCAGCCAGAGTCTGTCTGGGTCTGGGATATATTGTAGTTACCATTTACACAGTACAGTTTGCCACAATACATGTTATACATTCAGGTGCAGCTAAAGTGGATCTTGTAGCATTTGCTCTATGCAGAATAACTATACCTTTCTGAGGCAAATTTGTGGCTTTTATGTTAGTGGAAAGTTTCAAGCAACACCTGACAAAAAATTCTGTTTCACTTTTTCTTACCCTCATTATGCTCAGTTGCAGATACTGTTCCTGTGGAGACTTTTAGTCTGCTAAATGCAAAATTTAAAGTATGCTTTCTACACTTAAATAAAGTGTTTGCATTGAAGCACTGAAGCCAGGATTTGTTTGTTAGGCTTATTGGGCTTTTTCTGCTGTATTGTGAGGCAATCATAACAAATGGTATTATCATTATCAAATTCTGTTCTACAAAATGGGATTGCCTGGGGGTTTTCAGCCATACCATAAGTGTTTAATCACCAAACTGATGTTTTAGTCATTTACTGTGGTAGGCATTGAGAGTGATTTCAAAGTTTAAAGGTTTCTCTTCATTGGTGCCAGGGCATGCTGCTTGCTCTGGGGGAGCTTGCTAGATTAGCTCTCTGGTCCTCTTCAGCAGAGCTACACACTACCCCTGTCAGTCCCCAGCTGCTCTGTGATGTGGGATAATTCCATCCCTGGTGTGGGATATGAGGTTTATTTTTATTAACTCACATGCAGTTCTTGTTGGCTTCCATCAAGTTGAGGTCTCACTATACAGTGGTTCTTCCTTCTGCTGTACCTGGCTTTCCACCAGGTTGTGATCCCTGAGCTTGCTTAAGACGTATTCAATTTTAACATCCAGATTATCTATAAAGAATATTACAGGGCTGTCAGTTTGTCTTTCAGCCATTAACTACTGTTTTTAGATAGAGACCAGAAGATTCAGAAGTTTTTGTCTTCTTACATTGGATGAGTGATCTAAATATGACCTGGGCCAGCGCAGAACATTTCTCATTGGACACCAGACTGTTTGAGAACTTCTGACAAAGAATAAGTCTGTGAGGACATGCTAATCTGAAGTTTAAACAGTGTCTGGAACATCTTTTGAAGTTATAGTAGTTGAGAAATGCAAGATCATGATGTGGATCTCCATTCATGCCCTTTTTGTACTGTGTAAAAGTAAAAAAATGTAATTATTTGCTTGTTGCAGCTTGTCTGAGGTTCCTTTTTGTTGTCAGTTTGTAAGTTTGTGACTCATCCTTTTTTACTTTTTCCTTAAATGAATATAAAAAAAGAAATAGGGGTTTGTACTTGAGAACCTGTGAGAGATGAACAGACCCTTCTCTTTCTGTAGCTGTGAATTGGAGATGAGTTTGATTTTAGAAAGTTGAAGTTTAATATAATAATGTTTGTGTACAGGTACGTGAAGTGTGACTCTACAGCTGTACTTGTACCAGATGTGCTATACCTATTAATTTCTTCACAATTAGAAGGGGTTTTTTTGACAATAACTACAGCAAACATGTTTTAAAGTATTTCCTAACATCCTTCCTTGGAAGTGCTGAGCACTTTCAATTTCTCTTAACTGTAATACCTCTGAAAATGAGGCTGTCCAGATCTGTTACATTATCTGAGAATGTTAAGGAATAACAAGCATTCATAAAGCAACATCCAGTTTTAAATGGTGTAGAATGTGTTCCTGTTCTAAAAAGTATTTTATGCATGTGAACTAAAAATAGAGCTTTACAAATGTAGCTTCATTGATTTTCAGGGATGTTTTTCAGTATTGTCTTCTACTGGTGTATAGGCAGTGATTAAATGTTGCAGCTTTTGATCAGACTTTTTTTAAAGTGCTTAAGAGATTAAGTTTCGCATTATGTTGGAACCAAATTTTATTTTACCATGGAGTTTTACTCTAGAAATAGTTCAGTCAGACCATATTTGAAACTAATCAATGGACAGGGTTACCCAGCAGTCCAGATTGTTGGCACAAGTGCCAAAGGTCAGAATCTTCTGAAGGTAACTGAATAAATAAATAATGCTGCTGTTGTAATTATAGCAGCACATTAACTGTCATAACTTAAATGATTTACACAAGTAATCCCCTCCACTCTGCAAATTAGTTCCCCTCTGTCTCAAGGGTAAGTATTTATTTCCTAACAGCGATTGATTCTTCTCTGCATTTCTGACTTTCTGCCAGTTGGAGCATACTGGCATTTAAAAGTGAAGATAATGTTGTACCAGGGTGTTGGTAATTTTGGTGCAGTCTGTGATGTGGGAATTGGTGCTAGTATATTGGTTTGGGATTAAGGAAGTTATAATTAGAACTAGATAAATGCATATATCATCTAAATATCCAAGTTCTTCTATTCAATTGTTCTTTTGCTGTGGGAAATTATTTTGAAAAGTATACCTATTGTTAGTCTGCATGCTGCTCTCTTGTGACTACAAGAGAGTAAAAAAACGCTGGTGACTCTCAGTGTTTTTCTGTTTATAAGAAACAACATCTTGTGACAGAATTTAGTGCTAATATCCATTTCCCATTTTTCAAACTGGTGGAAAGCTGAGTAGCTGCTGTAAATGACACCTCTGAAAATCTGGAAATAAACAAGTAATTTTTCCTGCACCATTTTATTGTCCCTTTTTATGCATTAAAAAGAAAGAAACATATTTTCATTCTCATTTCATTGTAGACTGGAGATTTGATAGGATATTTCAGACAATAATTTTTTTTTCCTAAATACTATGAAGTGAGCATGCCTGTTTCCAAGACTATTGGGGTTTTGCCCAGAACAGGACTTGAAAAACCTGTGAGCTGGGAATTGCAAGTTGTTAGTTTATTTAGCTACAAAAGCTCAGAGTCAAGGAGCGAAATCTCTTGTTCTTCACTACTGAAAAATACAGATGAAATTTTTAACAGAATTCAGTACAGCTTGCAGGATCCCAGCAAGGTCTTATCAGCATGATGGGAGAAGCTGGAAGCAATGTCCTGGATAGGTGAATAGTGTTTAAAAATGCTCTGGATTGGCTTTCATATGTGCTAAAAATGTGTCAAATGGATCATGGTTGACTGTGTTCCCAATGCTTTCCCAGGGTAAGGTGCTCATTCTCTGTTGGTTCTCAGAGGTGTATCAATGCAGAGAGGCTGTTCTAAATGTCCTTCAGCTTCTGTTTCCTTGCATCCTTCCTCCTCCATGAGTGCCTCCTGTGTTTACGTACTTGGCTCTTGCTTGCAATTTTTGTAACTCAGCAGAGTTGACATTGAATTGTTTCAAAACTGCAGATTCAGAACTGATGGAAGCTGCATTAAGTTCTCCGCCGGTTTAGTTGTGACATAATTAAGCTGGTGTGTCTGGAAGACAGGATAAGACATTGTATCAGTGTGCATTTGTTTCACATTTTGTTCACACCAGTAAAATCTATTTTTCTAGAAGTATTTTTGATTGAAAATTTTAGTTCTAAAGAATTTGTTTTCCTTGGCTCCCATGACTGCTGGTGGACTTCCCTGCTTGTCACTGGAGCGATAATAGATCCTCGACTGTAGTTCATGAGAAGGAATTTGGTACCTGAGGCTCTCTTGTTTTGATATGAGCATCACAGAATGTGTTTGGTCAGCAGTAGCATTTTGCTGTGCTGCTTCTCTAATTTCTAGCTTTTAAAATTTGATTAAAAATATGAATTTAAAGTTATGTTGCATTAGTAGCTGGACAGTTCTTTGTACCTGAATGTGTGGGGTTAAAAGTGCTATGATTTGTGCATGCATCTGTCACTACTAGTGAGGTTATTTCCAAAGTCCTAGATCCTCATATGGAATTGTCAGTTAAGAACTTGTGTAATACAAGAATGTAACATTTTCATTTTCATATGTATTTAGCTTTCATTTGTCCTCATCTTCATCAGTGTTTAAACAGAAAAAAAAAAAAAATAGGATCTGCTTATAACTGCCATGGTAGGTTTTACTCTGTTAATTCTGAAGAAGTGAAAGTCGACAACTTTGAAAGGAGGGAAATCTGGCATGCCCAGATGCTTCAGTTAAAATATGCAAAATACTTGAGGAGAGACAAGGAGTAATTCATTTGTCCTTGAGCTACACATCTAATTTTGTAGACAAATAAAGACTGTAAAGCTGCTTTTAAAAAGCCAACTTAACTTTCCATTACAGAAGATTTCAATCAAGTTGGGGAAGAGAGTTCTTGACCAGTGGCACTACATGTCGTTTATTACTTAGAAATAAAACATTAAAAAAGTGAAATCTCTCTGTAGTTACATTTGAAGTCAGGTTTTTGCTTTCTATCATTGGAACATTTGAACAAATTCTGCTTTTCTTTTGGACAAACTGAAAGTATTTTATTGAGATAAACTTACAGTTTTAGGAGAATGGAGCAATATCCTTAGGGAACAACTGAAAGCTTTACCCTTCCCATTTTTGAGAAACTAAATCATTTTGAGAAACTAAATCTCTCTTTAGTTGGGTTTAGGGGTGGTTGATTGGCTGTTTTGGGGTTTTTTTTTCTCTTAAACTTTGAAATAGAAGGAGACCTTTCTTTTCTTGTTTAGAATTTTTGATTTTACTGGATTTTTTGTGAAATAACAAAAGATACATATTTTAAAAATAGAAAAAAATCACAAAGTTGAACTAATTAGAAAAGTAGTAGGGAGGAGGTAAGTATTAAGTACTTAGGTGAGCATATTTGGCTGAGCACATGTTCAGGTCCTCCTCCTCTAAACAGAGCAGGAGCCATATGCCAAGCTGTCCTAAGAAGGGAGAGGAGGCTGAGGAAACCCACAAAGGAATACAAATAAAAGGACAAAAGCATAAACCAGCCACAAGTCAGAGCTGATCTCTCAGTGATGCCTTTAGACTGGGGCTTCTCAGCTCTCTTGGCACCAGATGAGAGCTAGAAAGCTCTTCAGGTGGCATCTTGCACTGTTACCAAACGGTGACTGGGAAGGGGGATCTGTGTGTCCTGTTCAGTTTGGATGTTCCTGAAGAAATTGGATGGAAACCTGGCTTTCTCGACTGGTGAATATCACAAGCAAATATGCTGTCTTTTCTATATTTGTTTTCTTACAATTGCAGCGTATTTAGTAAAAAAACCCATGGTATTTGAGTATTTATTAGTCGATGTTGAAAGTTTAAAGTTTTAGGGTCTTTATTTCTATGCTGGAGCTACATTTATGAAATATATTGTAGTACATAATGTTGGATGCTTCAATTGGAAAGTAATGATTCTTGTTGTCAGATTTTATTGATAAGATCTTTTTCATTTTGAAATTTAATTTGTAAACCCCAATGTGCTTCTTTTACTTATTTGAACAAAACTTCTGTTCTTGTTAAGAAAAAAAAAATTAAATGGATTTTCTTGTGTAAACCACTGTAAAGTGATTAAAAGTGATAAGCTCTTCAAAAGGCAGTGTCTTACTGTATTTGAATAGCTTACATACTAATTGGTTTTTAAACTGTGTGCCTGGCTCACCTGTGACTTTTTGTTCATCAGCATGTTTTGCTACAAGGTAGTGTGTCTTGTAATCTGCTCACCTTCTGGTCTTAGAGTATTCTCTTAATAAGTATTTTGCTACTTTGATATTTCTTTGTGTTTTCAGTAACTTGATCAGCTTTTTGTGTTATAGCAAACTTTTTTAAAAGCTTCATATGATACTTGCTTGAAGAGAAGTGTGCTTTTATCTGTCTCTGAAATAAAAATTAAAAGGAATTCCTGTAAATTATTTTAAAGTTCCTATGAAATTGAAAAATGAGATCAGGTTGTTTCATTGCATTTGTCCTTTATAATGACATTTGTACCTTTACCTTTGTATGTCTTGATTTTTAGGTATCAGTCTATGGAACAGTAACTTGCGAGTATGAAACTGAAAAGGAATTAATTAACTGGGTATTCATTTACATTTAAGATTTTGTTTAAGCAAAGTATGTAAATGGAAAAATAATCTGGATCTGTCTCACATATGCAATATTAACTTCCACCTTGTTTTCACTAGTGATTAATTGGAAGCTTTCTGTAGAATAGTGGGTAAGGCTTTGTAGAGGATGTCATTAGTAATAAAGAGGAAAACTTTCACCTTTAACAAGATTTTGTCTTCTCTACAGCTTGCCCAATTTAGGCAGCGGAAGGCACAAACTGATGGTCAAAATGGATCAAAGAAGCAGAAAAAGAAGAAGAAAACGGCAAACATCAAAGATGAAGAATCAATACAAGATGGGATTGAAAGTGATCGATCTCGAAGTGATGAAATATCCACATGCAGCAGTCGAAGGGGAGGAGCTGCTACTGCTGACTTTGCTGTTATCAGGACTTTGCATGGTGGAGAAATTATCAAACATGCCCCAGCTTACACCATTGAGGTAAGATTGTCTCAGGCTACAATCACTTTTTGGGGTGAGTGGGCATAAAATAACCTATTCATTTTAAGAGTGGAAATAAAGGAATTGGATGAGATTTTGCACACTATTTCCTTTCTTCTTCTGTCTGACTTGGTATGTCCAGAGAAGACACTTTCTACTTGGCCTGCTGGCATAATTTTTTTATTGTAGTCAGTTCCTTGTTTGTATTGCTATACTCCTTAAATATGCATAAATTAATTTTGTTTTATTAGAAGTTGTGGATTGAAGTGGATTTTTGATTTCTGCACTTATGGCTACACCAAAATGTGAAACTAAACATCTTTCTTGTATTCGTGATGTAATTTGAGTCACTCTGGTTAATGAGGACAAGGAATGAATTCAGAAGTCACTGCTGGGACTTGAGTGGCTTAAGAGATTGGTGAACAGTTACTCTACTTTTACTACTTAATGAAATATAATTCTAATTTCTAATTGCCATTGGCTGAAAGTACTTGCTCTGGGAAGTTTGGAAGATGCTGTGTGACATACACTGGCAGTCCAGTTTAGTTCTGAGTGGACATGAATTCATGTGATGTCATTACAGATAGAAGGGACAAGAAATGCTAATATTATTTACAAAATAACTTATTCCATTTTTGAAACCAGTGCTTCTGCAATGACATGAGTGGCATTCCGAGGAAGCATCTCAATGCAAATTCCCAGCTCTGTGCAGATGAATACAGTAATTTTTGAGAGCTGTAGTACAGAAGAATGCTCTGCATTTTGACTTGCCAGTCCTGTGCTGGGATAGTCCATTTGTAACAATTTTGGCTCCATTATTGAATTTCCAGCAACTGCGGACTAACTGAGAAATTACATCTTTTTAAATGTTTTTGCATTTTTGTTAACAAAATCCTGAAACTTGCCATGGTGGAGAGGCAGATGGACTGAATGATACATGCAAATGAGAACTTGTAAATAATTGATCCATTTATTTTACTGTTTTAAGCCTATAATACACTGGATTATGTATATAAGTAATAGATATATCTGTATTAATACACTAGACATTTTGAACCTTGTACCTTGTAGTTATGTGCCTTTAAAATGTAGCTTTTAATTCTTAGAAAGCTCACGTTAAGACTTCAAAACTGTAGTAACTCAATAAAACTGTCTGTTCAACTCAGATTTTCTTGGAAGAGGTAAGAAATTTGATAACAAAATAACTTTTCTTAGATGAAGATATGACTTCTTTGCCTCCTAGGAAAAGGGAAAGATGTATTTTATTAAATGAATCTGATTATCTGCAGCTAATGAGAGAGGACTGCTAGGGAAGAGAGGTGTTTAGAGAGAATTATTTGAATTGTTTTAATAATGCAGTAGTCTGCATAAATATGACAACTGTATGAAGTAATTTCCCTGATCAAATATATTTTGAAGTTGCAGATGGACTCTGCTAGTGTATTTCCTTTGTTAGGATGAATATTTCTAGTACAGTGGGAGAAACAGGGTAAAGTACAGAGTCACAGAATAAGTTGGGTTCAAAGGGAGCTTTGAGGTCGTCTGGTCCGATCCTGTGCTCAGAGCAGGTCTAATTAGATCAGGGTGGTCCTAGTGGCCTGTGTTGGCCTCTAAATGCACACAGTACAAGACAGAGGTGATTTTAGAATTGGAAAAAATATCTGCATTTCAGTTGCTAAAGATTGTATGTGTAATACATCTTAAGAAGGGGTATGATTTTTCTGAGGTCTGTCTTACGTCCAAAGCAACTTGTCTTTTGTTTAAATAAATGAATATGGAGATGCACTGGGGTTTCTGGTTTGCTGGTGGAGGTGGTTTGTTTCTTTTTTAAAATGTAGCTTTAAAAGAGTAAGCATTAGAATCATGTGAATTTGTAATTTGACTCTGTTGAGTAACGTAGTGACTTTTATACCAGTATTCATTTCCACAAAAAAGTAAAAACACCCTGCTCCCAATTGGGAGAGCATTTTTCTTTGTTAAATGTGGTCTGTAGCTTCCTTACTCATATTACTTAAATAAATAATTGGTATTTTGTAGTTGGAAGATGATGGCTAAAGTCTTTGCAATATTAATAGAAGAGGAAAAACTCTGAAAGTGTTTCAGTGAATCTCATAATTTGCTGGTTTTAGTTTTACAAGTGCAATGATTTGGACTCAGAGCCTGTATTACAGTAATTGGATTGGAGCTTGCTGAGTTGAAATGGCAGCCACTGTAATAGGCAGTTTCAGGCTAATCTCTGCCATGGAGAATTACAGCTTTGAGGTGTTTGCTTTTTCACCCAACATTAAGTTGTTGTAGGTTGCTGTGTCAGAAGAGTGAGGCAGGATTACTGGAAGGATTATGCTGGATCATTTTCTAGCTAAACTTTGATTCTGCTTATTTATTTTGTCTTTTACTGGAACTGATATTTAGAGTTGTTCTTTCTGTACCACAAAATACAGACTCAGAACATCTGACTATACTGCCTATCTAAAAATCTTGGCTGGGCTTCTCTGTGGTAGTTTTGTGGGTAGAAGTTTATCTCCCTGCAGTTCTTCTAGTATGATTTTAAGTCCCCAGGAGAATTAGCATGTCCAAATACAAGTAAAAAAGGGTTCTCTTACTCAATATGAATATCAGAAAGTGAAAGAGAGATATTCCTCTGAGAGCTTGTTTTCCTTGTGAAGGCAGAAGAGTTTCTTTTCAGAAAGGACAAAAGTGTTTAGAGTACAAAGAGGTTTTTTTGCAGTAATCCAATTCCTTTTTTTTTTTCCTTCTGTGTTCCTAAGGGTGCATTCCTCTATCCCCCTGTGTTCTCTTCAGTTGCAGAAACTAATTGGAAGAACTCTGGAAGAACTATCATTGTTTAGCCATTGCATTTTACATTCCATCTGAACTCACTTGTAATCTCTAAGGTTTCCATCCACTGTTGGAGGAACAATTTACAGGATTTCTTAGAGAAGTGCTAGTTGGTATTTATATTTATTGGGTCTCTTGTGTCATGAATGCTTTTTGTCTTTTTTTTCACAAAGAGAATATTTTTTGTCTTCATTCTGTTGCACCCCGATATCTTTAGATGTCGACATCCCTAGTGTCCTTTAGATATTGACATTCATAGTGTCCTTTTCCATATAGAAGTAAAAATAACCTAGACCACATAATAAGATGAACTGGAATAAATTAAAATCTTGGTTTTAGGATTGCTTCTTTTTGTGACTTCTGTAGCTAAAAATGGAAAAAAAAACAAAAGTCACTTCTAAGGTAGATAATTGCTGAGATCGCCTTTTCTCAGAAGTCTTGAAACGATGGATTGGAGCATGCTGCTTTGCAAGAATGTCTTAATGCCAGAAAAGCCAGAGAAATTAACCTGTGTCACAGTAAAATTGTCCTGGAGTCACCTGTGTAGTAAAAGCTATTATACAAAGCTTCTTAGAAAAGAAAAGTTCAAAGTTCTGTGATGAAGAATACCTGCTAATTGACTAAGGTTGGATTAGTAACTCGTCTTTTGGTTTTTAAAGGTCCTTTTGGTAATAGTTTTAGAATAGCTTAACTGTTAACAGTTAGCAGTTAACAGTTGTAAAGTGGTAAAGTTAACAGTTGTGAAGTGGTAAAGCTCCATGTTCTTGTTTCATTTCTCTAAGGTATTCCAGTTGTTAGTGACTGAGATTTTGACAGACAAGGATCAGCAAGTGATTAAGAAGAAGACTCTGGGTAGGATTCTTGAGAACTGATGAAGAAAAGTGAGAGAAATCAGAAAGTATGTAAGCAGGATGGAGAAACAGTGAGGATGGCTCAGTGAGAAAAAGCATAAGTGGTGGATGTGGTAAGACATTCCTGTGATGGAAGAATGAAAGCAAAGAGCAACTAAGGGCTTTGACTAGAAAAGAGCTATTCTGGGATGTACAATAAGGTGGAAGAATTGAAAAAAATATGGATAAATAAAATGTAGCAAAATTAGCCCAGTCTCTTCAGATAATACAGCATCCATTGGAACATGTTTTGAAATTGAAGAATGAAGAAAAGCAAATGTTTGGAAATACTCTGTTCAGTAGTAAAGGCAGTGCCACAAGAGAAGGTAGGAAATTCTCAGCAGCATATGGTTCTGATTGAAACCAGTCATTTTTTCTATTCACCATCTGGCCAGAAAATTGCCAGGATAACTTGTCAATTTTATTTGATTCATAAGACAACCTCTGGTATTATGCCTTCCTTTATCTCTGTAAATACTCATATATAATAGATTTACTGGCACAGAAATTACCTGTATTGGAGAATGGTCTCTGCAATTACAGGGTATTTCACTTTAGATTAAACATTTATAAAGCCATGGTACCAAAGAATAGAAACCTAATTGAATGTGTAGGTTACCACTGTTGATGGTGTTTTCTGATACCACATGAGGTTTACACACTGCAGAGTTCAGTACCTTGCTGCAGGTTATATTCAGCTTTGGCAGGAGTTTATCTCCACTAAAATGCGCTCAGTTTCAATTTGATTATAGTAAATTGGTTTGGATCATAAATTACTAGAGAATTTGAGTTGAATGGTTTTTGATATTAGGAGCTAAGGAAGATGTGATAAGGCAATATAAAAGAATACCCTTCATATTCAGAATTTCTACAAGTATTAATGGCCCATAAGGTTCAGGATTACTAAAGAGAGGGTTTTATGTCTTGGATATTGTGTTGACATTCTCTTTGCCTCACTTCTAGTCCTTAGTTAGACATACTTTTGGTCCTCTGAGCATTGCTAGAAGCCCATCTGAAAATGGCCAAGTCAAAATAATTTGGCCTATAATTAATCCAGCCTTTTGTAGTTACATTTTTGTGACGGTTTTCACTGAGGTCATAAAAAAGTCAGTTGTTTCCTTCAGGTAGAATTCCGTTCCATGAATACTCAGTCTGTGCCTTCATCCATTGCAATTCAAGTCGCTTAGATCCAACTGTATGTTGGTTCTTGCAATACATTTTATTGTCACCTATGCAAGTTTTCCGAAGAAATATGAAAATCACTTTGCAGTTTTTGTGGCCAATTTTGTATATGAGTTCTTTTGTGAATCCTTGGGTATAGTTGGGTGCCCAGTGTCCAAGAAGATGACTTTTGAGCAGTGCTTAACTGCATGCAGAAACAAGTGACTCTAAAATGGGCCTGCTGTATTCCACAGGCTGATACTCCATTTTTGTATCATCTTGCAGTATTTCCTCTGAAGTATATAGACAGAACTTTTTAAAATTTTCTGAATACTGTTATCATTAAAGGCACCATCTGCAGAATTGATGGAGGTAGTTGCCTACAAAAACTCTTTGAGATATTTCTTCAATGTGTTTTAGCAATCCAACTACGTTGTCAGTGAAGAAAATACTAAATAAGGTGTAAAGTATTTTGCCTGAAGAGAGTAACTGTTTGCACCAAGAAAATACTGTGGGACATAGTTAATAGAATATGTGCAAAACAACTGTGAGGGTGTAACAAACACCTGCTTCAAATTCCATGAAGCATTGAGAGACCTGATAAATGACCTTCTTGGCATTATCCTGTCAAAGATTTTGTGTTGCTAAGAGTGTGGTAAGAATTTTTTGAAATTATTTCCATTGAGACTGGACCCCTATGGCTCAAATGAGCTATGTAAAACCTAATTACTTTTGTTCACCAAAGAAGAATTGAAGCATACAGAACAGGTAGCTTGATAATGGAAGGAACAGTATTTGAAATAAACTTGGTCAGGTCTTAGGAGGTAACGTAGATGCTTGGAGGGCAAGATGATTGCCTGTAAAGTATTGACTATTTGTAATGTTATAGATTCTGATAGCAAAAGAATGTTATGAAGTCTTACAGTCTGGGGTGTAATGTGTGAGCTCATAGGATTTAATTCTCTTTAACTGATTTTTAGCAGGGTTTGGATGATCCCCTTAGCACAGGAGACAGTGCATTTAACTGGAGTTCATTTGGCCATCTTTCTGTCCTTAAAATCATAGAATCCCTTGGCAAAATGACTTGGTTTTGACATGCCAATAGCTATCTAGATCCAGGACTGAAGTTGGCAGTTTGAAAAGATTACTTATGCTGCTAACAGACATTGTACACCTGAACTGATGGAGCACTATGTGGTTTTGATGATTTTGTAAAAAAACATTTTAGGTTTTTTTTTTTTTTTAAATTATAGCTTGGTATCCAGAAAGGACCAGCAATATATTAACTTTTTTTAAAATATCACATCTGGCCAAATTGCCATAACAAAACAAGAGAATTATTTCCAATAATCAACTTCCTATGAGAATTAATATTTTCTCACTCCAACGTAAGCTTCAACTTACAAATTATTTCCCTTTTTCTATAATTATCTACTAGGTTTATCTATCTATAGTTTATCTGAGGATGTACAAATTCATTTTTCATCTCTGTTATAAACAAGAGACTGTTTTTATAATTTAAAAAGAAATTTTTACAAGGAAAAACTATTGAAGAAGTGGGACTACTTGTTCCTGGTTTTTGTATGTTGGAGAAGTGCCTATATTTCATGCTGTATATAAAGATTTCTTAGATCTAGCTATGTATATACACATTTATAGTAACTCTTCTGAGCTTCTCTAGGAATGCTTCTAATTATTCTTTGTGAAGGCTCCTGAATTGGAACAAACCATGAAAAATTGTAAGAAGACAACAACCATATTTGTTATCTCTGTTATGAAAAAAAATAACATGGTTTTCTCTGATTTTATATCTTCCAGAGGATTTTGTCCTAGACCAAGGACATAGACTATAAGCAAGATGTAATTTTTTAAATGAATGTATATATACACAAATCTTGATATAAATATAGATAATATTAATAAAATATATTTGTGTGAAAATGAAATATTTTAAAATACTAATTTTGTATTTCATACCAGAAACACTTTTGTCACCCTTGAGTTTTAAAACATAATTTTGATTTCTCTTTCAGTTTGTGTCTTATTTTTGAGGTGGACCTGGTTTTATTTTTTAAAATTATATGCACTGCATGAATTTTAACTTCCAAATAAATATTTTAAGGTAATATTGTGCACTCTGTATGTGAAACAATACCCTTTGTTTAGGTTACTTACATTCTGGAGCTGCATATTGGATTCAAAATATGTAGAATTAATGTCGTTAGGATTGTGAAAACTGAAGAACTTTAGGAGTTCTGCGTGGTAGAGTAATTTGAAAAAAAACAAAACAAAACACGGTTGACCTTCCAAATTTTACCTGTGTCTACTGATGCAAAACATAGCAGACTCCTTTAAAATAAGCCTGAAAGAACTCAATATAAGATTGAGACATTTGATGTGAGGCTGGGTAACATGTTAAGTGAATTTTGGACGAGCTCTATTATGTGCACATAATTTTTGCCAAAGTAGTTCTAACTCACAGTGACACTTCTCAAAGTTTTCAGGTTTTTCTTTCAAATGCACTTATTCCATGATCATGGACCTTATATACATAATTTGCATCTTTTCCCATGAACATTTTAATTCTCAAACTTCATACAGTTTATGTAGCTCATCAGGATACACTGTGTTTCATTCAGGCATCTGCCATGGCACATCTGTTCACAGTTTGTTAAGGCTTTGTTCCCTTCATTCCTCTACTTCATTTGATCACAAGATTTGAGTCTTTGTCTTATTTTTCCCTTGGTTTCCATGGAAGCTGAAGGATGAGTGTTTGTTTTAAAATTCTAGTTAGCATCAAAAGTCTTGCATATATGAAAATTATGTTCTAAACATGATTGTGTTCTTAAGCCAGCAAAGTTTCTAATTAGGTAAAATTGATATAGTAGAGACAACTTATTTTCATCATACTTCTCAATTCTTTTTAAAAAACCAAAAACAAATCCCAGAAAAGTAAGTTTAATTTTCAAAATATTGTTTTGTACCTGTAGTTGTGTGAAGATTTTATCAGGTAATTATAGTGTTTCTGTGATCATAGTTCAACAGCAAAATGTCTTTGTTAAAGCTGGGATTTCAAGGAAGTGAAGGTGACCCTTGCTGTATATACGCTCTTACTAAATTCACATACACCTTTGTGTTTTCAAATACTGTAAAATGGAAAATGTCTTGTTTAGTATTTTTAGAGTGCCATCATTGTAAATATTTTAATATTTTATTTTAGCCGGAAAGTGAAATTTCCACCACAGTAGAAGATTACAGTTCTGAGGTAAGACTGAAGTAATGCTTTCCTAGCTTTTCTTTCAACCTTTTCTGTTACATGTTTGCTGCAATGCTGTGCATAGTTTTCCAAAAAAAGGAAAGAAAGAGCAGATGTGTTATTATGGACAAATCTGTTGCATGTTATTACCAGTATGATCAGTGTACCATTAAAGCAAGCATTATGTCAACTCCATAATGGGATGGCTACTATAATAAATAATGCAGTGAATACATCAACTGTTGTAGCAGTGTCATCCTTAAGGTCGTATTAATGCTTTGTATAGCCTTGGGACTATTGGCTGTGCATAATCTCTACTAATTTTCTGTGAGAGACTATTTAACAAGTCGATTACATTTTAATGAGTTTCAAAGCAGCCTCAGTGACTGGCTGGGTGTCAGTCTTCTAGTGGGAGATGATTGATTGCCTGTGCATCATTTGTTGTTTGGCTGGTTTGTTTTCTTTCACAGAGATACAGCTGACTGTATCTCAGCCCATGAATTCCAGTTGCTTTTGCCCTTCAGTTCTTCTCTCTTCCACCCTGCTGGAACAGGGGCTTAGCTGCTAGCCAGAGTCAGCCCACACATTGGCATCTACAAGTCGACTCTGCCACATGGAAGGGTAGTTGTGTATGTGGAATTTGGGTCCTGTCAGATAAAACAGTTATGTTTGTAAGGAGTTAAACTGCCTCATGCATAAATGTTGGTCAAGAACATGCCAGCAAGAAACAGCCATGGAACATCTGAATAGAGTAGGAATTTGTTTTAGTTTGAAAATCTAATTTTTCATGTCTCAAACAATCATTTTGTGTAGGGACAGTCTGGGTTTTATTTTGCAGTTTTCTGTGCTAAGCAGTTTAGAACAAACACACCCAGAATCTTATGCTTGGCAACAAGGAAGAGGGGATGAAGTAAATCAAATTAATCTCATTGCTGTTTGCTGTCAAGAATGCAGCAGATATACTTTTGAAGAACTGCCATGGCCGTAGTGCTCCTTTTTAGAATGTGCATCACCATGGTATGTGATTACTTTTACATGGAATTTGCAGTATGTGAAGTATGAACCCTTGAAAACAGTTGACAATGTCATTTATATTCTTGTATTTTGACAAGTGAGACATATTACACATATATAATGAAGTATGGATGAAATTCTGATCCACTTCTAAGGTGGTAGGAAGCAGTGCTGGAGACTGAATGCAAAAGCTGAAGAAAACATGTCTTTACACAGGGCAACAAGATACAGAAAACATCTGGTATAATGCCTCGTGGTAATTGTGGATGTGTTCTGATTTTAGTGTTTGGGGCTTCAGTTTCAATTGAATTTAAAGCTGTCATTTTAACATGAAGTTCCACATCTAAACACTTCATTCTCCAAAGATTTCCATAGATAATCTGCAGAGGATGTTAGGGACCAAATTTTCAAGTACTGAAGACACAGAAGAGTAGAATTGCTGAATAGGAAGAACAGAGATATCTGAATATTCCTTACAAAAATTACCGATTTCCTAAAAAATGTAGTGGCAGATGCATTACTAGGCAGTTCTTATTCCTGCAAAAAGAATTTTTACCTTGCTGAGAGTTATTTTCTAAGACATAATAGGCAACACAAAACTTATGAATAGTAGCATGGTACTAGCTCTCGTAAAGAGCATGCTCAAACTGTCAGATTTTCCATCTTTTCTAATAAACTCTTTTTAATTCCAGTTCATTACAATTAGTTGGTATCTGAAACGGGGAGACATCACATTTAGGAATGCAAATATTTTAGGAGCTGATTTTTCAATATGTTTTGTATCAGCTGTAATGTTGGTTTTTTAATTAAAAGTTCTATTTCCATTCATGGGCACATTGTAAATAAAATGATCTGAAGCCTTTTCAGTGGAAGATGAGAATAAATTAAATTTTGTCTGTAGCAGCATAATTATGCAGATATATAAAATATTGAGCTTATTTTTTTTCCAAGTACATGATTTCCTTTTTGGAATGCTAAGAAAACCCATATTTGAAGAGACATAGGCCTGTTGATCCATCTTTTTCCTTATAGATTAGAACATCTGTATTATTTTTTGTGGTTTTGCCAGAAATTAAGTTGAATTGAGGTTGTCATGCTTCGAATTCAAATAGGTTGTAAATAGTTTGTTTTGTTGTTGTTGATAAATTAAATCATATGGTGTTAATTCTTCAGCCCCTTCTCTTGAGGAATTGATAAAACTAAGTGATAAGGTATTTCCCTCTTTAGCAGACTTACCAGACACAAAATTATAAGGCAATACAGTTATCTAAGCAAAACTGAAGGTATATTTATATAAGAATTCTTGTATTAAAGGAAGTTTATTGTAAATACAGTCTTTTGTTCAGCCACCTTTTTAATACCTACAGTATCAAGGTGGTGGCTGACTGAAGACTGGTAAATGCTTCATGTGTCCAGTTTATCTTTTGGGACAAGTTCCTCCATGTGAGCAGCGATGACACCTACCTGCATAGTCTCAAATGATAATGGTGGTTAGCTACTTAAGGTTATGGTTTGAACTCAGAGCTAAGGGAAGTTAGGCTTTTCCTAACAGTTGAAATTTTGAGGGATTTTATAACTGTGTAAAGTAAAGTTGCCCCCATACATTTTCAATACGCCTCAGTTTTATGGTGTAACTGAAAAGCTGTTCCATCTGATTTTTTTCTCCTCGTTGTTCTCTTCCCAAAGTATATCTCTGAAAAGATGGTTAATACAAAGTTTTATAAATTTTAATGAAATTCTATACCTCAACATTAACTACTGCATAAAGAAATCGGTTGCTATTTTGTTACTATATAGAAAAATATACTAAGCCATGATATTTTAAAAAGACATCAGTGGTTCTCCTTTAGAAGTTACTAAGCTTAGTTACAGGATTCTATTTTCGCTACAATCTAAAAATGGCCTTTGTTTATGGAGTATAAACCCTCCCCACCAAAACCTCCAAAATATGCTGAAATTCATTTTCCCAAGGTAACCTGATTGCTAATTTTAGCTAAGTTCCATATAGTCAGTTGTGACATAACTAGAAAATTCAGGAGAGGGTAAGAACATTGACAAGCAGTAATCAAGGTCTAAATATTAATTTTTAGAAAGGAATCAGGTGTCCAAAATGTACAATAATGCGTGAAGGGGGAAGGAAAACATGAGGTAAAATTGTTAATATGTTCCAGATACTTCTGTATGTTTCTACTACCAAATTAAACAAGTCTTTTAAGAAGAACAGCATGTATTGATTTATGCTGAGCATGAATTTATTATTTATAGAGGGAAATCTCTGTAGTAATGGTATTAATGTTGTAAGTAGTTACACATTATATATTATTACTGCTATTTTTGGGATACAATTTCAAGTCTTCCAAGGTCTAAGGAAAATTAGATAGGGTACAGTGATTTCATAAATGTAATCCTGACCTCTGGTGGCATTTGTCATGAATCACTACCTTAATCCAGTGGTGGAGGTTGGTTTTCCTTGTGTCTCTCAGAAAGAAGATTCCCCCCATTTGCCTTAAGCATATGTATTAACTGATGCAATAGAAATGAAATCTTTATTTTTAGCCATTAGACTACAGATTATATTTTGCTTTATAATACTAAATAACATTTCTGTGATTTATTTTGAAAATGCAAGGAAGGAAGAACAATCAGACAGTGTCCTTTGAAACTTCCTTGACGTTCACTTGTTTCATATTGTTTGTTCACCAAAACTGTGACTGCTGAGTAATGTATTGTAAAATTTAATCTATTCTTATTTTGTGATTATTTGCTCATGCAATTTTATCCAGAGCTCTTGTTACTTCTTGGTTCCATTATGTTAAAGTGGTATGTGGTTTGATTGTTTCAATGTTGAATTGTTTCCTGGGGTATGTAACTAAGCACATCATAAGTAAATAAGGCATAAGAATGTTTCAGTTTTAAAGGTGAACTGCAAAGCTTTTAAAGAAGGAATTATAAGAATCTACATGAAGAGTATTTATAGAGTTGCAGAAGATTTTTAAATGGGTAAATCACTGGGACCATAAGTCAAAACACAAGAGTCCTGCAGGCCTTGTTTAGCCATCTACTGACACTCAAGTTGGCATCTGAACTACTGAATTAGTATATTTCAGATGAGTGGAAAATTAATTTTTAATTAAGATATTTTAAACTAGTAACTGATTACCAACTGTTTGCTCTTACACAGCAGAATTTGTCATACTGGAGGTTGCCAGGCTACTCCCAAGGTTTCCCTCAACACAGCACCCTGCTGTGGTTGTCTGGCTGGGGTATTTTTCACAGATTTCAGTGCAATTTGTTTCCTTGTCATGTTTCCACTTACACTTTGCCAGGAGACATTTGAAAAAAGAAGATATCAGATGAGAAGAGCATGGACTACCATGTTACTTTGTGCATCGCTTGTGTGATGTCGAAGAGTTGCACTCCCATGAAATGGAGCAGGGTTTCTGGCGCTCCACACAGTTGATTTCAATGTGTGTAGCAAAATCGCTTCTCAAAGTTAAAGGTCTTTTGTAGAATTTTCAGCTGCTGAGCAGTCTGGAACAGCTAATGAGATAAGACTTTTGTGCCTTTCCTGTTAGCTGTTGTTATAAAGTGTCTTTGATAGTCTCACATAGCCATGATTCATGGGAAGAGAAGTGTATCTGCTGTGGTAGATTTCAGTGATTGTACGCTGCATCTTTGTCAATTAAGCCTAAGTAAAATGGGAGTTGCGAAGGGGAAAGGAAGGATTTCGTAGTAGTTTCTATTAAACTACTAGTGTTGTTAATCTGGGACATGTGCCAAAATCTGAATAAAGATGTTGGTGCCAGGCGCTGTGAAGACATTTGTGTGTCTGAAAGTAGAGCAAACATCTGGCAATATACAAATGATACACAGTGCTGCAGTTTTCTTTATTCCTTCTAAACTAAAGTAGTAATCTCTGTGGTGTCTTTTTTTACTGGGAAAATCAGAAATTGAAAGGGCACTCTATCAGCTCTGTAAATTCTCTAATGCAGATTTGTCCATTTGCCTAATACAAATTCAATGACTGTATTGATCCCATTTATAACAGTGCACTTATTGATTTGTTCAGGCATGGTAGTTATTTGTAAGTAAGCCCTGATCTAGGCTATGCAGACATCTGAGCAGTACAGCTTCTTTTTTGATTTAAACATCGTATTTGGATCTGAAATACTACGCCGCCTTTCCATTTCCAGTACCATTATTTTTGTTTCAGGCTCTGATGTAATAATGAGCTGTGAGGAGAAATGCAGCTTTTCTTGCTTTCTCATTTTTGAACATTGGTCTGCTGCTTTAAGAGCCTGCCTGTCTGTTTGACCACTACTCGTGTGTACCCAGCATGCTCTTTTCATTTGTGGTTTTTTTTTTACCTATAACTGCTGCTTTGGCTTGTGCTTGCCTTTTGGAGATTTGCTGGTTTTGGTTTGTTCAGTCAGTAGAACCAAAATTCTCATAGAACCTGAAAGGCCTTGCAGTGCTAGGTGAGTGAAAGAGGATTTATTTTCAAATGTCTTATGTCAAATGTATAATTTCTTTTTTTTTTTTCAATTTCATTAAGTTCCTTCAAATTGAGAATGAAAATCTATGATACTACTTTTCATCCCCTATCAAGAAATAGGTGACTTTCAGAAAGACTAAATCTTGTGGTGTATAAAAATCTTTCAGAAAGCATAACTATGTTTAATAATATGTAAAAATATTAAACATGTAATTTAAAATGCAATAGTGCTGTATTTTAATAATTTAAAAGATAAAGCTTTGCATTGACCTTTAAATCTGAATTCCTTTGTTTTCTCTAGATGTTGATTGGTAATAACGTTTTTGTTTTTAGACAGTAGTATTTATTTTTGAAATTGTGGGTGTTTTACCTGTTATCTGTGCTTATTTTCATGCAATTTGCTATATGGAAAGCTATTCTGTATTTCAGATTAAATAAATTTTTGTAGCATAACAATTCCCATGGGTCTGCAGAAATTGCCACATAAGACTCAAGTAAAGGGAAATAAAAATCAAGCATTATTTCAAATAATGTATTTAGAAATTGTCTTTATACAGGTAAATGGTTGCAGTTTTGTGACAAGAACAGCTATACCTGCAGACTTGATCAGGGTACAGTATTGCAAATTGAATCGGAATACTAATGGAGAATACTAAACACCTCAATTTTGAACAAAAACTGTATTGCTGACTAATACTTTGCATGCTGTACTCTACATCTGCATTGTTTGCTATATTAATATAGTGTATCCTTAAACTTGAAATGTAAACCAGTTTAGTCCATCTATTAAGGCTAAGTTTGTAGAGCACAACTCACAGAAACGTTTTGTGTCAGTGCTTTTGAGGTGTGAATTATACTAACAAAGGAGGTTACCATGGCAATAAGATTTTTGATGCTCTATTGTATGTTAATGTTCTAAGGTGGCATTTGGTACAGAGTTTGATGCTTGACTTTATTTACTGTGATAAAACATAAAAATTGGCATGTAAAGGAACTTGGATTGATTTAGGAAGAAGAATTTGGAGTTGGAGACATTCATTCAGAGCATGGAATGCAGCACTCACACACACAGCTAGAGGTGATGGAGAATCAATTGGCTGGGAAACAACAAGAGATTGAAGAACTAAGCAGAGAGATAGAAGAAATGAGGGCAGCCTATGGTACAGAAGGATTGCAACAGGTATAATTACCTTATGTTGCTTTCTACTTGCTATTTGGTTACATGCAAAAATGCAGTCTCACTGGAAAGAGTTCACACTAATGGTAGCTGTTCAGAATGCACTCAGTGTGTGATATAGAATTAATTAAATGTAATTTCTTTCAGTCATATGCCATGTGTTCTGTTGCTTTGAATGGCATTTCCATTGTGTGTCCTTTTTCTCTGTATTTTGTGACTAAAATTCGAATTGTGTTTACAGAGAGATTCTTCAAATTAGGAATGGAAAGACAGTTTTCTTCAAGAAAAGGCCTAATTCTTCTCTACTTATGCAAAGACTTTAATGTCTTCCTGCTCCTCCAAGACCCAAAAAACCCCAGGTTTTAGTCCCTAAGGAATAATATAACTGAACCAAAATGTATTTGTGTGTCAGACTTCACAGTGTGAAATGCAAAAACAACAGTGTCAGATGTTTTAATCTAAAACACCTAATAATTTGAGTTTACAGGAAAGCATTTCTTACTTTAAAAATACCATTGAAATACAAACTTAAGTTCTAAAGTAAGGAATATTCTTCCAGTTTAAGCCAGTGGTGCAGTGCACTCAAGTCAGTGCTTTGTTGTGCTTTATGTCTTACTTGTCTCTCTCCTAATTTGGATTAGGGGAGAGACATGTCACTGTATTTTGCTATTTTTTTGCAAAGTACTATAAAATTTTTAAAAATCTAATATTCAGTTATTTTCACTGTTACAACATTATTATTATTATTATTATTATTATTATTATTATTATTATTATTATTATATCTGTGATAATAGATGTCATTTTATCCACCATAGCACCAGTTAAGTGGTTGCCCCAGAAGAGGTTGTTTATTATTTCTTTGTCTGGTGTTGAATTTTAATTACTGTGTCTTGTATCTGTTGTGCTAAACATAATAGTCATAATCATAGCATAATAAAGAAAATAAGTATTTCTAATGATTGTAACTACTGTTAATTTTTCCTGAAAGAGTAGAAAGTGAAAATGTTTTTTAAAATTGCATTTTTAAAATGGCTATAACTACGATTTTTAAAATAAAATAAAAATTTACTTAAACAAAAGTGAGTGTTTTCGGGTTTGGGGCTGTGGTACAATAATATTTTAATTGTTGAAGTGTATTTTTGTTTATAGTGGTACAGTGAGTAGTATCTCAGTTGAGAAATGCATATGGTTTATTTTTCAGAAGAAACAAAAGAATTGTAAAAGGGGAGTGGAGAAGATAATTGTGTGCTTTAGTTCTGCCTTTGTCAAGAACTGAGATTGAATTTAAAAAGTTGAAAATTATATAACATGATGTGCTTTGGAACTAACATATTTACATTTTCAATTTCATTGAACAGATGGTAAAGCAAAGGTGTAGCACTCTTAAGGTCCTGATCTCTTCCTGATTTTCTCTACCACAACAAACATTTAGTATTTTCATTAGGCCTGTGCGCTTTTCTTTTGGAGTTGATTCCAGTGTTCTAAAAAGAACTTTGTCTGGAAGCATTACCATGTTAAAAAGCAAGATTCAGCATATAACTTGGAGAAGGTTTTTGGGGGGAATATTGTAAACAAAGCACTTAGAGAATATTACTAATGGTTTAAGAAATTTGCAGTGTGTAGAGAGGAGGCTTCCACTAGCCTTAAGTGAGTTCAAAGTGAGAAAGAAACTTTATACTGATACATGATTATATAAATGCACACAAAAATACTGCAAATCCATATTGTAGAATTTGACTGCTTGAATGTAATCCTACAAAAAATTAAAGCAGTTGGCAAAGAATTTTTTTGTGCTCTTACAATTATTTCATCATTACAAATTACAAAAGATTAATCTGTTAAATATGCTGTATCCATTTTGCAGCTTGAACTGATTTTCTTGTGTAGTTATGAATGATTTCCCTGGGTTCACAGTGTAAGGATACCCTGCTTTAGTACAATGAATGCTGTTTGTTGCACTTCAAGTGAGAGATGATATAACTTGCATTTATTGTGGGAAAAGTATGTGAACATGAGTGGTTGTACAAACACCATTAGTAGATATTCTGGCTTCCTTTATGATGGTTTGTTTATGCGGTCACACTTTTTATTTTAAAAGCTAGTTATATATTTAACTAATTAACCTTCTTAACAGTTCAGATTTTGTTATTTGTTAACTATATTTTATGGCGAGATCATGTATTGTTCAATGAGGGTGAAAAAACCCTCCTTCTGAAATTTTTACAAATAAAGCTTGTTAAAATATAAAACCTATACTAGTGAGACACCTTTTAAACAGAGAGGTTAGGGATGACTTATTCCTACCTAACTAAAATTAGCTAGTATTTTTGACTGTAGTTTTCATGTGCATTAATAGTTTAAATTTTTTCTTCTACAGCTGCAAGAATTTGAAGCTGCTATCAAAAAAAGAGATGACATTATCACTCAGCTGACTACTAACTTGCAGCAGGCACGGAAAGAGAAGGATGAAACCATGAGGGAGTTCTTGGAGCTTACTGAGCAAAGTCAAAAACTGCAAATTCAGTTTCAGCATGTAAGTTATACAGCTGCCAACATTTATTTGGGTTTGACAATAGTTGTCACTTTGGAGTTTCCATAAATAGCTACTTCCTGCAGAAAATTTTTTGTGCATTTTTCAAGGATCAACCTCTTAGCATAGATCAGCAGTCGTTTTCCTGGTCCTACAGTGGTTGTCACAGTATAGAATAATTAACTGTAAAATTATAAATATTAGTCTGTTTTCTTTCCTATTATGTGGTAACAGCTTCTGATAAATACTTAATTGTGGCAATTATCCTGGGGAAAAATACTTGGGTAGTTAGTTCTCAGAGCTTTGGGCAGAATGTTCCCTTTGAAATCAAAATACCCAGCCATCAGCTTCCGTGGGCTGCAGCCTCACACTCCAGTCCTTATATTTTTGAATAAAAGCTTCCTTTGGGGTGTTATTAAAAGATAGTTTAAATAACAAACTGAAGCTTCAGAAAGACATTTCTTCTAACAGTCATGGTGATTGAGGTGCCACATGCACACAGACTACACTTTACAGTGTTGCAGTAGAATATTGTAGTATTTCATGCTGTTTAAGCACATTATATAGCTTATTTTGAGCTTGAAGTGGATTATATTCTGAAGCCTGAGATTTTGTTATTGAAAATCTGATTATGGGCTCCATAGCTGCAAGTAGTTAGTTTTACAACGCAACAATGTATCTGAGACGCTGCTGTCCTATGTTAGCTCACCATGAATATTTAATTAATATTAAATAATTATTGGCTGGCCATCCCAAATGAATAAGGATATTTGACTTCCTCTAAAATAACTTAGAAATCTTTGACTTGTGATGTTGAAGAAGACAGTAAAGATCTACTATTTCTGTATGTAGCACAAGTATTTTCTGAAAAACCTGATGTATTTTAGGTTTTATGTCTTTAAATTCAAGTTGCAGGCAAGTGAAGCCCTAAGGAACAGCAGCCATAGTTGCACAGCTGCTGATTTACTGCAGGCCAAGCAACAGATACTTTCACATCAGCAACAGCTAGAAGAACAAGAAAGTCTGCTTAAGAATTACCAAAAGAGGAATGAAGAATTTGAAGAGCAGATTACACATCTTCAAGAGAAAATAGTGACATATGAAGTGGTATGTTCCTTACTCTTAAGATCTCTTTTCCTAAACACTTTTTAGGATTTTGTAATTCCTTTGAAATAAAAAAGCCAAAGCGCACAGGTAATGAGTTTGCTGCATGGAATGCATACAACAATTTTAAATTTTTGACACTATTTCTGTTAACTAACAGATAATATGTATATAATTTTAAACTGAAAATTTTATGTCAGTATTATGTATTATTTTTATTAAAGTTGTTGAAATATTTAGAGCAAATTATGAAACTGTATTTCATGAGTTAAAACACCTTCAATAAATAACATTCTTTTAGAAAAAAAAATGACATTATCTGCTTGAACATTCTTCTCTGCATTAAATAAAGAATGAATTTTTTCCTTTGTGTACTTTATTATTATCCTTCATGGAAAACATTTTGAAACCACCTAAAAAAATCAAATATTACTAAAAGTGATAGAGACGGTGAGGGTTGGAAAGAACAGGGGAGAGACATGATGACATGGGTTGGGTAGGGATTCTCAGTATTCCAAGGATACAGGAAACCTCCAAATGAGGTCAACAAATCATTTATATTTATGTTTTATAACTAACATAGCCTCTCTAGCCTTCTAAGAAAGACTAAATAGCTAATCGGTAAATGTTCTTACATGTTCAGATAATTAGCTAAAAATAAGAACATGGTTTTTGTCTTCTTTTTTAAGGAAAAACAGAGAAAAGAGGGGGAAGATTTGAGTAAATTAAAAGAAAAAGAAGCATTAGTTGAAGAACTGGAAGCAAAACTTGGAGAAGAGGAAAAAAATTCATTTCAGCTAAAGGAAAAATTATCAGATGTCAGCAAATTACTTGAAGAATTGAAAGAAGAGGTTTCCCTAAGAAACCAGCAGATAAGTAATATGAAAGTTGAACTTACCACCTGCAAACAGAAAGAAAGACAATGTTCTGATGAAATAAAACAATTAATGGGAACTGTGGAAGATCTGCAGAAACGATGTTATAAAGACAGCCAGTCTGAAGCTGACATTGTGCAAAGAATTGAATTAGAAACACAAAGGAGACTGGCACAACTTCAGGCTGAACTAGATGAAATGCACGGCCAGCAGATTGTACAGATGAAGCAAGAATTAATTAAACAACATGCAGCGGAAATAGAGCAGCGTCTTTTGCAACAAAAAGTAGAATTGGAGCAAACTTCGAGTCTGTGTTTTAATGAGAATATTAATAAAGATCAAATGCATTTAATGAATATTAAAATTAATGAATTGAATGCAAAATTGCAGGATGCTGATAAGGAAAGGGAAAAGATAAAGCAAGAATTGTCACAACAGATGGAAGTTATTGCAACAGAGAAATCTCTTCAACAAACTAGAATTGAAGATCTTCTACAAGAACTGAATTTTTCAAGAGAGCAGGTTCAAAGAGCCAAGCAAACTATAGTGGATATGGAATGTAGATTAAATGAAGCTGAAAAATTCCGGTTTGTGATTGAAGATTTAAAAACACAGCTGGCTTCTGCCTCTGAATTTAGGAAAGACTTGGAAGTAAAACATGAGGCAGAAATCACAAATTACAAAATAAAACTTGAAATGCTGGAAAGGGAGAAGGATGCAGTTTTGGACAGGATGGCAGAATCTCAAGAAGCAGAATTAGAGAGATTGAGGACAAATCTTCTGTTTAGTCATGAAGAGGAACTTTCCAGGCTTAAAGAAGACTTAGAAAGGGAGCACATGGTGAACATGGAAAGCCTTAAACACAACTTGAATATACACCATAAGCAGCAATTAGATGAAATGCAAAATGAAATGAGTCAAAAGATAGAAGCCATGCAATATGAAAAGGACAACTTAATCACAAAGCAAAATCAGTTGATTTTGGAGATTACAAACCTGAAAGATTTGCAGCAGTCTATTGTAAATTCTAAATCTGAAGAAATGACACTTCAAATCCATGAACTGGAGAAGGAGATTGAAGTGCTTAGGCAAGAGGAAAAAGAGAAGGGTACCCTTGAACAAGAAATACAAGAGCTGCAGCTTAAAACTGAGTTGATGCAGGAACAAATGAGGGAGAGAGAAGATACCCTTCAAAAAAAATGTTCAGAACTACAAACACAAAATAATGTCCTTAAGGGGGAAAATGAAGCTCTGGAAGAGAAATTAAAAAATATGTCTGTATGCTCTGAAGAAAACTTACTTTGTAACAGTAGTGTTACCGCTAAGACAGAAATTTTGGACTTGCAAAAAAGAATAGAAAAGCTGATTATTGAAAATGAGCAACTTAAAAACCAAAACGGTATCCTCCAAGAGGATAGTGAAAGGCAGAAGAGTGCCTTTTCATTGACAGAGAAAAAACTTGAAGCTAGCTTTAAGGAACTACAGAAAGAATGTGCAAGTCTTCTGAAGGCAAAAACTGAGTTAGAAGAGAACAAGAAAAAGCTGGAAGCTGAATATAAAAGCAAACTTAAAGCTTTGAATGAAAAGGTATGCCACTTACAAAGCAATAGACCAGTTTTATTTAAAACTAAACCCTCTGGTTTTGAAGGGAGTAAAGAAATAAAGGTGTCCAGGGAAGACATATTTGAGGCTGGAGAAGTTGTTGAGAAAGATGCAACAGAACTTATGGAAAAGCTCCAGGTTACTCAGCGTGAGAAAGTGGAATTGTCTCTGAAACTTGCTGATCTCTCTGAACAGTTAAAGTCAAAGGATAGTGAAATCTATCATTTAAATGAAAAAGTCAAATCCTTAAAAGATGAGAAAGAGCAAATTCTAGTAAAATGTAAAGAACTAGAAGTCACAGTTAGTCATGTTCAGAGAAGAAATAGTAGTAGTAATGACTCTAAGAAAAAATGCTCCAAAGGAAAATCTCTAAAGACTGCTACTCCAGCATCTGAAAGTAGGAATAAACCCCCTGGTTCAAGGAGTAAAGCTGATGAAGGAATACATTCAAGAGGCAATCTAAGTTCTGGTAAAGACTGCAGCCATGAGGTAACAAAAAGGAAGGAGGTCCAGCAAATGCTGAAACCAGAGCAGCAGTCTGTTGTGGAATATTTGCGTGGGATGCCAGACAGGCTGACAGAGGAAACATCATTACCAGCCATTACACAGAGTGAAAATAATCTTCAGCAGCAAGTGGATGCCTTAAAATCAGAACAGGTATGTGACATTTAACAGTATAAAAATACTTTAACTAAGAAAATTCGTAGGAGCTAACACTTGAATATCTGCATCACATTTTTTCCACTTGGATGCTTTGAAGTGTAGGTGTGTGTGTCAGTGGGGGAAAGGGTTGTGGCCAGTGGTTGAAAGGGGTTACATGAATGGCCAGAATTACAAGCACAGGCAGTGTGTATGGGTTTTGAATGAAAAAAAAAAACCCTCTTCCCTTGTGTTTAATTGAGTCAACAGCAAAACCGTAAGAAGACTACCAGAGCACTTCATATTTTGATGCAGTTTTTCACTTTCTTAAGGGAAAAACTTATTTTGGACATAAGTTTTTATTCTGTGATTATAAAGTATAATCAGTATAAAGAATACCATATAAAGAATAATCAGTATAAAGACAACAGTATAAAGAACAGTGAAGCTTCATCAGTCATAATTGACCAAGCTTTTGAAATATCGAACTTGTTTGATGTTTCTTTATGTTATCAATTATTTTGATATTTACAAATTACATTATCAAATACTAAATTACATTATCAATTATTTTGTTTTAAGAAATGTATCTGGATGTGGTAATGAGAATGCGGGTCATGTGATTCTAACTATTGTCTTAAGTTTTGTTGGTACAATTTTGCTTTTATTTCTCGGAATTGTAAATTAATTGTAGGTAACATGGAAAGAATTCTTATTTGTCAATATAAATAGCTGAGTATTGAGTTACCAGTATTTAATTAGGTGGTGGAATCATAAATCTATATATAAATATAAATTTAATCTATATATAAATATAAATTTATAGATAGAGGTTCAATACCATGCTGCAAGCTGTATGCAACTAAGTGTTCTGTGAACATAGATGTTAAGCAGACTTCTACTATTTTTAAGCTTTTTTTTTGTTTTATGAAAGTCAACCTAACAGTGAACTAATACCACCAACTGCCTAACATTGTGTTCATTCATTTCCTAAGAAATAAAATCACAAGCAAAGCTGCATTGGAAACAGTTGTGAGATTACAAAAAGAGCTTTAGCTTTGTGATGGTTTGGTTTAGGCTTTTTTGTTTGCTTGATTGATTGGTTGATTTGTTTTTTATAAGGCTATGATAAGGGTCTTGCAATTTCCTGCCATACAGCTAAAACTCGTTGTGGTCCAGAGGTGTCTAAAAACCTTTTCAAACTTCAGCTCTAAGTAGGTCCCTGCTGGCATATCCCAAACAGCTTTTTTCTTTGGCAGTAACATCCCCAAAGTGCAGTCTGTAACTACAAGCCTTGAAAATCAATGTTTTTAACACCTGCTAATAGTGCAATCTTTTCTCTGTGTTTAGAGTACACTTTATTAGCTACTCTGTTAATAATGATATTGCTCTTGCTTCACTGGGTTAAAATTCTTTGGGATTTTATTGCTGCAAAACAGGAATTGAAGCATATTGAGTTTTGTTGATTTTAATTTGATTTTTATTCTAAGTTGAAGAAGTGTCTTACTATTTTGTTAAAACTCAATTTTCTAAACTATTTATTTTTAAATTTACTTTATCCATACCATATGTGCAGCATTGCATTCAGCACATTATTAATGTCAGAAATAACCAAAGATGGGTCTTTCTATTTTCTTGTTTCTCACTCTTTTAAACTGTGTCTTTCTATTCAAAGACTGATTTACAGCTGCAAATGGAAGCACAGCGGATTTGTCTGTCCCTGGTTTATTCAGCTCATGTAGACCAGGTTTGTGAGTCCTTGAAGGCAGAAAAAGAGAGTGCACTTTGCAGCCTTAAAGAGGAGCTTGTTCATAATCATATACAAGAGATGACTGATCTTAAAAGAATGCATCAGCTGGAGCTCCAGACCCTGAAATTTCAACAAGCAGGTAACTTGACCAGAATTATGAGAGTGAAGGTCTATATGAAAAGCTGTCTTAAAAAACCCCAACCAAACAAGCACAAGAGTTTGTGCATTGAGCTGTTCAATAAATTGTTTATATATCATATTCTGAAGAATTTTTTTTAACAAATTGTTTACCCAGTACATGCAGTCTATTACTGACGTAACTGATTACTGAAGAAAAAGTATATGAAAAATAAGGAATAAAAAATATTACAACTCATTGTTTGCTGTTTATATTAGCTCAATTAATTGTAAAGAACAATATAGTAGATTCACCTATAAGGTAAAATAATAAGCAACTTCATCAGCAGAATATTTTTGGACTTGTTCTTTTCTCTTTTCTTTGCATTGCTGTATTGACTCCCTGCACACTTTAAGTAAACTTTGGTACTACTTTTTGCCTCAGTGAGCTTTTATGTTATCATGGTTACATGTTATCTCAGGTTTTCTGTTATACCATGTTTTGCCCTTGTTTATTTTTTTTTGCACAAGTTCTTCTCCCTCCGCTAGATATCTGTATGCTTTTATCTTTCTGGAGGTCAATAATACACAAAGCCATTTCTTATCTCTTGCTCCTCTAGAACGTGCAACTCAACTGTGATAATTGAAACTGTCCATGTGTTGTAACAATAAAGAGGGGAACAAAAAAGTGTCCCTCCTCAAGCTGAAGAGGCAGCCTCACTGAGGCAGGAAATTAGACCTTTGAAAAGTTGTGCATCTAGTTTTTAAAAATAATGTGAGTGATTTGTATTCATAGATGATGAAGAGAAATCTACACAAAGACTTATAGAAAAGCTGAATGAAGCTGTCACTGAGGAATGTTCCAGGCTGGCTCAGGTAAGACTTAACAAAAAGCTTTTTTCAAAATGAAAATTTGGAAAACAAAAAATGATGGTTAGTGAGTCATCATATTTTTCTACATTATTTTTGCAGGTTTTCTTTACAGCTTTTCTCTTTGCATTGATCTCAAAATAGAGGCTGCTAAACCTGAGCTTCCAAAATAGGATTGCAAATGGTTTTCTATTTTTTTCCTGAAGTGGTTTATGTCCTTGTCCAGACAAGTCTTTTGTCTTACACATAGTCTTAATCTTCTAGCTAATGTTGATCTCATCTCTGCTAGTTTGGAAGTACTTTTTTCCTTTCTCTTTGTTTCTGGATAAATGTTTTTGATTCAAGAGTTTGGTGTCACTCACAAATATCTTGATGCACCAGACATTACCTCTCATATCTGCAATAAGACAGTAATTTCTTTATCAGCTGCACCTTATCTTTCAAAGACTTGAAAGTGTCCAACAATCTAAAAAATTTGCTGTCTGTATTTTTTTTTTTTAGTAAATGAATATCATAGTCAAAAATTGAACCTTATATTTAGTCTTCATTCTAATATCAGCCACCTATAATAATATTTTGGCACAGTAACAGTAATTGATAGCCTTATGGGTACTTTTGGACCATCAATTGAGTTCCTTGTTAGACTTATTTTTAGATAAATTAAACTGCTTTTGTCACTCATTGTAAGTTTTCAAGTCTAAAATACTTTGAATGGATGGGGTTTGTGGTTTGGGGTTTGGTGGTTTTTTACCTTCTTTGCTGGACTTTTTTCAATACCTTTTTGGAATTCCCATCTTTTTGGGAAAGTGAATAGCAAAATTTTAACTTGAGATCCACCATAGGAGAGATTGAGCAGAACTCCATGGTAGCTCACAGAAAGTGGCAGCTAAATGAGAGTGCTTGGCATGAGTTACTTCACAGTGTGAAAAATGCTGCCTGTTTGTATGATCCTTTTGTAGAGGTGTTGGAGAAATTATGGTTTTGCTTTTCTAAGTTGAATTTGGTTTTTGTTGAGTACAAAATCTTTAAAAATTAAAGAATCCCACTTTGCTTTGAGCAAGTGGTTTCTTTTCAAGTATCACCTTCAGAAATCATATGGATAAATCTTCTGTTTGCCTGCCCATTGTGAATATGGCAGTGTTCTGCTGACCACATAGCACCAACAAGCATAGGGTATTCTGTTCATTACTTGCTTTTTTATGCCATACCCTTTTGTCTGATTTATTCAGCACTTCAAGAACATGAGCTGTAATCCCTAAAAAGATACCAATTTCTGTTTTAAGGATTTCCTCTTTTAAGTAAAACTGCGCTTTTGAGAATGAGACATTTAAAATGTAAAGTTGCTTTCCACATTACTAAAGAAGGCTTTTCTCTACAAGATTTTACTACTTGGTAGTTCCAAATTAAATACTGATTTGGAAACATATGTGTTTATGCTTTAGCTGAAAAGTCTTTTCATAGCTGTTTCTTTTATCAGGAGTTTTAAAGATTGTCTACATTCTTAGGATTCAATAGAACATTTATGCCACCATTTTCAGAGAAGTTAATGCTCACAAAATGCTACTTTTTCCTGGTTTTCTTGTTTTCTTTGTGAATTGTGACTGATAAAATAATAAATTGTTTACTTTTCACTTTGTTTGATTTGTTGTGCAGGTTTTGTGTGGCAGTCAGAATGAGCATTCTTCAGCTGCTGTAGAAGCTGTTAATAGTGAACAGGAAATTTTCTGTAAACCTGCTGTGAAAGAAAAACTGAGTGTAGAATTACCAGTACACAGAGATCAAGCTCAAGGTAATGACTTCATACTATCATGCTGGTTAAGAGTACCTATTTAAAGTATTTCAGACTGACAGTTATGCCATTACTTTTTCAAGTACTAATGCATGTGCTTAAATAGCTGTTTTAGAGATTTCCTCGTTATTCTGAAGCACTTTATTTTTGTTATGGATATTTTCTTACCCTGTTTTCATTTTCATGGATATTGGTGGGAAAAAAATTGGGGGGTTTTTCTCTTCCTCCTTTTGTAGAGGAAGGTAGCAATCCTACCAAAAAAAAATGCATATGTATCAATACATATAAAAATGTGTTCAAAATCTGGAAGGACTTCATTTGTTTCAGTATTTTGTAATGTTTATCAGACAATTCTTCAGGACTGAACTTGTGAACAAATCACTTGTGTTAAAATTTATGGTAAAATGTTCATTCTCTTTTTTTACAGTCCCTGGTTCTTTGTGTAATTTAACTGTGCAAGAAGGTATGGATGCACTTCTCCAGAAGATAATGGAAGAGTACAGCAGGCTGAAGGCACTTCAAACACAGCTGATGGCAGAGTGTAAACAGGTAAACTTTGATAGCGTAGGGTATATGAGCATTTGAATTTTCCCTCTTGCATGAATTCCTTCTGGATGACTGAGGAAGTGTTTGAAAATGTGTGTATCCTGGTTGAGTAGCAGAGCAAGGCAGTGATTTGAGAAAATGGAGAAAGCTGCTGTCCACGTCACAGAATTGTGGGTTGGTTGAGGTTAGGAGGCACCTGTGGAGTTCATGTAACCCAGCCCCTCACCCAAAGCAGTGTCAGCTGGGAAGGATTGCCAAGGACTGTGTCCAGCTGAATTTTGATACTTTAGGAACCCAGTGGGCAGCTTTGCCTTCTTCAGGTTATACATGCCCAGCTCTTCACCTCTCCTAGTACAACAAATGCTCCAAGCCTCCCATCTCCTTTGTTACGCTCTGCTGGACTCCTGCCAGTATGTCCATTTCCTTTTCATACTGGGAGTGCAGCACTGGATATAATACTTTTGTGCTTCTACTAGACAAATTGTTGTTAATTGCATTTACTTGGTTATTATTTAGGTCAAGGAACAAAGGGTGTCTTCTTCAGAAAGGAGGAAAGAGGAGGAACCTATCCATATGGAAATAGGAAAGGAAAGTCTGCAGACTCCTTCACAGAATCTAATGGGTAAAAAGATATATATGCTGCTTTTAATGTATGTATATTCAGAGAGAAAGAAAAGACAATGACTTTTAATTTTAACTGATTCATATCTTACTACAGCTAGAACATAAGAGATTTTTTCTGATTTTGCAGTACAATACTGTGATTTTCTTAATTCTGTAAATTCTTTCAGAAGTATATTCTGTGGTACATTTTTGATTTAGTATTTTTTTTTTTAGTTTTCCACAGTAATAATTTGTTACCCATATCAAATATTATTTTGTGGAATAGAAGATCAGGTTATCATTCTTCATTACAGAAAAGTAGTTGACAGGATGTCAGAAATTTTTTTAACTACATTAATTTTTCGGTCCATCATTGCTAAATATTTGTGAAGAAGTTAATATAGTTTCTTTCTTTCATTCTTTCATTCTTTCATACTTTTGTTTGTTCTTTCTTCCGTTCTTTCTTTGCCTCCCTCCCTCCTTCCTTCCTTCCTTCCTTTCTTCCTTTCTTCCTTTCTTTCTTTCTTTCTTTCTTTCTTTCTTTCTTTCTCTCTTTCTCTCTTTCTCTCTTTCTCCTCTTTCTCTCTTTCTCTCTTTCTCTCTTTCTCTTTCTCTCTTTCTGTCTTCCTCTCTTTCTCTCTCTTTCTTTCTCTCTTTCTCTCTCTCTTTCTCTCTTTCTCTCTCTTTCTTTCTTTCTTTCTTTCTTTCTTTCTTTCTCTCTTTCTCTCTTTCTCTCTTTCTCTCTTTCTTTCTCTCTTTCTTTCTCTCTTTCTCTCTTTCTGTCTTCCTCTCTTTCTCTCTCTTTCTTTCTCTCTTTCTCTCTCTCTTTCTCTTTCTTTCTTTCTTTCTTTCTTTCTTTCTTTCTTTCTTTCTTTCTTTCTTTCTCTCTTTCTCTCTTTCTCTCTTTCTCTCTTTCTCTCTTTCTCTCTTTCTCTCTTTCTCTCTTTCTCTCTTTCTCTCTCTTCTCTCTCTCTTCTCTCTCTCTTTCTCTCTCTTTCTCTCTCTGTCTCTCTCTCTCTCTCTTTCTCTCTGCTTTCCTTCTCACCCCCTGCTTCACACAACCCATGTACAGATCCTACAATTCAAGAATACTGTTCAAAGGAGATAGGGAATCTTAAAAAACAACTTGAGGAGCAGCACACTCAAGAACTGGAACACCTCCGGTCCTATTTCCAGCAGCAGCTGAGAGAAAGTCAAGAGAGGTACACTACAGAGCTTCTCCATCTGCAGGAGAAGCTTCAGATGTCGGGGGTGTCCCCTGACCACACAAGGTATTCATCAGTTTTTCAATGCTTAAAACTTCATGCTCGTTCAAGAAGTGTTTCAAATAACCGTTTGTGTAAAGCTCTGTGTTCTGCTTCAGAACTGGAGCAATTCTTTATAAACACACTGCTCGGCTGTAGTTTTGTTCCTTCAAGAGTTGTTAAGAGTCTTATAAAGAAATGACATAAACATTGCAAATTAAGTAGTGCAGCATTTATAGTTACTAGAGGAAGATTTGATAGATGGAATAATGTATAAAAGTAATTTCATATATATATGACAATTATAGCAGCAATTTCAAAACTTCAACTCAGTAGACTACATTTAGTCTTCAAAACTCCAGGCACTATCCTTTACATCTAAAGACATCTTGTATAGATGTAGTTGCCTCAAATTAATTGTTTTCTAGAATGATAGATAGTACTAAAGTTTGTGGTGAAGTTTAGGTCCAGTTAACATATTCTGGTCTTCACCAAGTCATGGGTAAAATACTGACTTTTTAAAAATTATTATTTCCTCTCTCTGCTTTTTTGTACTTTTTTAGTGTATCCACAGATTCAGAAAGAAAGTTAAAAGAAGTCTTCAGGAAAGTAAAGTGCACAGAAAGTCTTCATCAGAAAAAAACAGATAAAGCATTAGAGGTATGATATAACTCAGTTGATAGCTAATATATATATGAGTGACATAATTTATATGCTTTGGCTACTTAGATTAAAGTGAAATACAGACTAATACGTAGTAGATTAAGGCAGTTATTGTCCTAGTACTGTACTATACTATTAGTCCCCGTTAGGGGCCAAATATTTAAATTTTTCTGAAAAACATATCTGGGAATTATGATCAAGAAAACTTTCTTTATTGATGCTAGGTTTAAATTTATTTTCTTTATTCTATCTCTGAAACAAGATGTTTCAGTTTGCTGCTTCTTACTAAAGTGGGAGAGAATTAGTGTTCAAATTCTGATATTTCTTCAGGAATCTTTAAAATATTGTGACTTTTCATTAAACACGAGTTATGAAAGATACAATTTAAGTGAAATACCAGGACTTCTGTCATACATGCTGCACAGTTTAGGAAAAAATTTGGAAAATGACCCCAAAGATTTTAAGAGACCAAGTGAAAATGGGAAAGACCCCATGGACTCCTCCCTTAGGAGTGCTGGCAGCCTGGCTCAAAAATTCTGCGTTTTGTAAAATAGTAACCTTGTTTTGTACTGTGGATTCTCTTCTTATTGACCTGGTTTCACTGCATTTAACATCTCAAATATTGCTGGAAGGAGAGTTGTTGCAAACTCAGCTTTTAGAATTCATTTTGAAGCAGAAACAAGGCAAAGTTTTCTACCTAGTTCTTCTGTGTTGTGGTACAAAATTACCTGATTTGTATGAGATGAAGAAAACCTAATTGAGGGAAAAAATCTCTTGCTGGATTTAAACTTGAAACTAATGAAGTAAAATCACAAATACATGATCTGAGATTTCATGTTTTTCTTACAGCTTGGTAGGGAGATGGAAATGCAGAATGATCTGGATGTTGTTCAGTTGCTCCAAAAGCAGTACCAAGAAAGATTAGAAGAAGAAGTAGCAAAGGTAGTACTTTTATTTCATTACTTTAAAATATGTTTAAAAAACCTGTCATTTTTATTTGCCATTTTTCAACTGTTTAGGCAATTTCTGTAGCATATGCTAACTTTTGTATGATTTATTTACAAGGAATAATTTCATTTGACTTCTGAACGGAAAAGTCTTCTGAAATTCTGGAACATTTTGGGGTTTCTTAGCTATCGGTCCTATCCCTAACTCATAATTTCTCTTCATATGGGTTCATATGGATTCATATGGGTAGTGGTAATGTTTAAAACTTCAAAGGAAATAGACAACATGCTACCATATTCTGCACTAGAATTTACTTTCAAAATCCAGAGACTTAGAGTGTATTTCTTGCTGCCATAGACTTATCAGCAGGTCAGTTCAAAAGACTTTTGCACTTAATAGTTGAATATTATTTTCTCATCATATTTTATTGTACATTTTAATATGTGGTGTAAAATGCAGTGTTTTTCTTTGGATCTGGTGACTAAAACATGAAAAGTAAAAGTAAGATTTTATAGACTATATAGACTATATGTGTTTCTAGATTTACTTACTTTCAGATTTTCAAGAAAGTTTCCACTTTTTTGCAGAGTAAAAAAAAAAATTCTCTTATCTGCTACCAAGAAAACCCTTCTTTATGAGGAAACAAATGTTGCATTGGTTGAGATCAGTTTAAGTTCAAAAGACAAACTCACATTTTTTGGAAAGGGAAAGTTTGGTGTTTTCAAGTGTAACAATTCTGTATTTATTATACTATTTTTTCACACTTTTTGTAGCTTATGCTCTATCATTGTATTCTAAATCTAGAATAGAATTACTCACATGAGTGGAAAAGAGATTTATTTGTATTAGAGGTACTTAGCAGCACAGAAGTTACCAGCCTGTTGTAACTGCAACTGCAGCTAGTTAGTGCCAGGAATTTCTTTCTGGTTAAGTAAAAAACCTGTTCTAAGTATCAAGCACATGGCACTGCTTTCTTTATACAGCCCAAAATTCCATGTCAGTCAAACTTTTGCATAGGATGCTTGGCTAGATAGAGAAAGCTTAGCATGGCTGCTCTTAAGCTTGTTTGCCAGGACTTTTTGAAATAATCTAATAGGATCTTTAAAAAAACCACAACTTGATGTTTCCATGCTGAATAATCTATTGTAATGGAAAACAGCACTGTAGTTCATTAAACCTACCTTAAATACAGCATATCTGCATTTTAAGATGTGACCATTTTCAAGATTAACAAGATATCTGCCCTTTTATCTTTTTTTGTTTCCCTCTGGGAACTTCTGGTACTTAGATTTTTATTGTTGGTGGTCATCTGTGAGATTTCTTCAGTAATAGGAGATGCTGTGAAGCATAAACTAATGCAGACTTCTCTTATTTTTCCAGGTTATTGTGTCAATGAGTGTAGCATTTGCCAAACAGACTGAATTGTCTGGAATTGCTAAGCAGAAGGAAGAAGAAGCACCAAGGCAGATTGTACATCCAGAGAGAATGCATTTTGGAATTAAGAAGCAGCCCAGTGAGGAAGAGATTGACAGCCTTCTTAGGAAAGCAACTGGAAAAGGCAGTAAGAATGAAGAAGGATTGAAATCACTTTGTAAGGAACTCAGTGAGGAGTCTGGAGAGATCAGCTCACTTGGAGAACAGCTTCATACTAATAGCAGCCCTGATTGCATATTGGGACAGACAACACATGAGTCAGTGATTTCTGAAGAACTTTTTTCCCATAACAAAGGTCTTACAGCAGAAGAAACACCAGTAAGTGTTAAAAAAACCAGCAAAGAAAAAATTAAGATGAAAATTCCATTTAAATATTTCCTTTTCCCTTTCAAAGAGTTGACAACTTCAGACCAGAATTATCTACCCTTCTTTCCTGTGTGCTATGCCTGAGGAAGGGATAACACATATAGAAAAGCTTATAGTTAGCATTTCACAAACATGGGATGGGGCCGAGCCAAAATAAATACAAGTAAAAAGGAGTCACAAAAAGCATGAAAGTTAATACTGTTGAAAGTTATTGGAAAAAAAAAATATTTTTAAATGGAAAGTAATTCTAAGCCTGGACTGTTCGAGAAACAGGCAACACAATAATGCTTTCATTCCAGCTACTTTCATGTATGAAAGCATTTTCTGAAATATAAATATATATAAATGTATCCTAGGAGCAGTTGTTGAGAGCAAGGTGCTAAAGTAGTTGCACTGTTTCAGCACTCCGGGGAGGCGGTGGCCATGGACAGAGACACAGCCACGTCCAGCCAGCTGCTGCTGTACGAGGAGCGCCTGGAGGACATGCGGCAGGAGCTCGTGCGGCAGTACCAGGAGCACCAGCAGGCCACCGAGTTGCTGAGGCAGGGCCACATGCAGCAAATGGAGCGCCAGAGGGAGAGTCAAGATCAGCTCCTCGCTGAGCTGGAGAGCCTTAAGATGCAATTGGCTGAGGTAATACAGAATTCAACCAGTGAGGTAACAAAGAAACACCACCAGGCAGATTCATATTTATGCATTTGTATCTGTTTAGAGGGAGAGAGAGGCATGCATGTATTTATCATGTGCATGAATACACACACATACCTTTGTGTGTGTGTGTGTGTGTGTACAAATCCATATATGCATATATTTATAGAAGACATATTTCTTTAATCGAAGCTTAGGCTGTGATGGATTGATTTGAACTTTTGTAAACATGGAGCAAACCTGCAGTGCTGCACAGCAGCCAGAAGTGAGTGATTGTGGATGCACTGCCAGTCGTGCCACCTTCCAGATGCATGGTCCTGTGTAGGATGCAGGCAAGCAGCCATTTACATTAATGAAGCCACCAGCCATGACTAGAAATACTATAAAATTCTTCATTTTTCATCATTCTTATTTTAACAGTATCAGTGGCTTCCTGCAACAATCTGCTTTGGCATTTTGGGATTTTTTTCCCCAGTTCTGGGAGATAGGTCCTTCCCAACTTTTAGAATGAAACAATATCTGTAGGGTTTGGTGGGAAACATCAATGTTTCTTTGCCTTTTCAAACTTAACTTGCTGTCACTCAATATCTATTCAAAGCCCACTGTAGGTGTGTTAATGAATCTCATTAGTTTATCTTAAGTAATAATTATTCAAAAATAATGTCGTTTATGGACATGTCTTTCAAGGATTCCTTCCACTGAAAGAGAAAGTAAAAAGAATCCAGAACAATATATCTTACTCTGATTTAATTTCAACAGTGTAGCATTACCAAGAATCCGTGAATTCTAGAATTCTTTGCTGTCACTGTGGAGTGGAGCTTCAGACCTTTTCCAAACCTAGTTGTGCTCTGTTTAAGTTTGTGCTCAAGGAGTTCTGGAATCTAGAAAGCCAGTCACTTGTACCTTAGGAATTCTTTCCAGCAGCATCAGCTGTCTCTCCTAGCTGCTTTGAAGGTGTCCTAGAATAATTTATCCTGATAATCTTTCCTTTTGATATATGCATACTTTCTCCTTTTATCTTTTTTCAGTTTGTAACTGCATCTTTGTCAGGGTTGCAAATTTCCTGTAACCAATAAAAATCACTAAGTAAAACTTAGGCTGCTGGGTTTTTAGTATGTAGGTCCGTAAGAACTACATATTAATGTATGCATTGTGTTTAAGCCATAAACACATCTAGCTCTTCTAAAAGAGAATGTGTGTAGGATTTTTATAAAAATAAGTTATTATCTTTTTGTGCAAAACATGTTATAGTATGTAATATTCAGAAATTCCCTCCAGTTTGCATTGTGACCATTGTGTTTCCTATAGAGCATAAAAATTGTATGAAAATCTTAAGGAGGGTTTAAGTATTTTTTAGCTGTATTCCATTCTAGAGAGCTGTCAGTGTTTTTGTAATGATTTAGCAAGATGGACTGAAATTTCATTGTTCAGTGTCTGTAAAGAATTAGAAGTGACAGGACTCACTTGACTCAGAAGCTTAAAAAACTGTGTGAGCCTCTACAACACTTCTTTCTTAGCGTGTCTCAATGGAGAATGACAGCCTGGTTGCAGAGAGAGAGAGAATGCTTTTAGAAGAACTGGAATCATTAAAACAACATTCCGGACCCGGAAAAGAGAGGCTGTTTTGTGAGTTACAGAACAACAGCACACAGACAGAGGTAAATATGGACTTTGACTTTCTGGGCAACTGTGGCATGTAAAAGCAGTAAAAGATTCCTCTTTGCTGTTACTCGTTTTGTGGAATGTATTTTCCTAAAAGATGTTGGGTGTTGCTGGAACAGAGCAGCTGTAAGATTTGAGAGGTGCTAGTGGTAAACATATCTTTTTGACTTCAGGTAAGCAGAAGCTGGTTGAACAGCTTGAAGGTGGGGATTATTACTACAGCTATTTCCTTAAGTAAACTCACTTTTTCATATTGCTGTAGCAACACAAACAGAAAGTACAACAGCTGCTTAATCAGTGTAACAAAGTTCCTTCTAATTGGTCCTGCCTTGGATTTCCGGGTTTGTTTTTGTTAATATTTTTTTCCACATAGTAAGAGTATTACTTTATTTGTAATTTGGTGCAGAAGTATTAAAAAGGAAATGACAATTTCATATCCTGCCATATATAAGAAGAATATGTTGATTCTGACATGACAGGATTCCTGTCCTTTTTGTTTTCTCTTCCTCTGCCAAAACTTAATCAGAATGAAAATGAAAACCCAAAAGATACGAGAGAGCAGCTATTTGAGCATGAAGATGGGGGAAGAAAGCCTGATGAAACACCTTCAGCTCTTCTTTCTAAAGAAAGGTGCTTAGAACTGTTAAGAAAATATCTTGTTCTTGCTGTTAGATTAATAGTATTTATAAGCTGTATTCTGACTGATGATAATGTGTATATTTTGTTCTAGAAAACCATATTTGTAAGTTTATGTACTTTAAGTTAAATAGTATCGTATTTTTCTAAAGCCTAACAATGTAGTGTTATAGAGGATGAGACAAATCGTAGCCTATTTTACTGTATATTTTGCATTACACACGTTGAATCATAAACATTATTTATACACATATATTTATATACATATTGTATGTACATATGGGAATTAAGTTTATATTAGTACAATTGTTTTATTTTATGATACTAGTTGACTATTCTGTAAAGTTTTTGATCTGTGTAGAGGGGCAATTTTCTTAACTGTCATTTGAGAAAGGATTAATTTTATAATGAATACCAGGTGAAAGCAGACCTCTGCTTTAAAAGAATAACTAGATAAAATGCCAAGATAAAAGTAGAAATAGTGATGAATACTTTGACTTTTTACATATTTCATAAAAATAACTGATGTTTAACACAAATGTGTATTTAGTATTTATATGATGTAGGGTTTAGCCTTAAAAAAGAAATCTTAATTCTATTATTTCACTTGCAAACTTCTTTGGTTGCAAAAGTGTACGAAAGGTAAAACCCACTTGGAAACAAGGGAAACATCAGAGGATTGATTAGTTTCTGTCCTGCAGGCATGTTTTTCAGAAGACTAATGAAAAACTCGTGAAGATTCTTTTAGAAGTTGTGAAGACAACTGTAGCAATGGAGGAGACAATTGGTCAGCATGTTCTTGGGTTACTGGATCGGTCTGGGAAAATCCAGGCTTCCAAACAAGCTGGTTGGGACACTGAGACAGAGGAGTCAATAAAACCCTGCATCCGTGTGGGGTATGAAAAAGGTACTGATTCTATGGTTTTATATTTCATAAGAAGTATCATTTGCATGCTTTAATGATATATTTAAGTACTGTTAGTTTTGATATTTTAAATTGAACTTTTTTAAGAAAAATCCCCCAAACCTATTTTTCATTTGAATGCATATGACGTCTCTGTTTGAGAGACAACATTTCAGGAGTTGTTTGGGTCATGCCCCACGCCAGTTGCAACTCACATCTAGGGTCCTGTTGCAAAGCCTGCAGCAGAATGGGAAAGTGATTGAGAAGTCAAGGAAAAAAAATGTTTCTGTTGATGGAGGCAAAAAGAGTGAAACATAGCTCCACAGCATATTGCACCACTTACACCCTCCTGTGTATGTGTGGGGAATGGGAATTTGTGTCAAGGCCTGTATCTCCACCTCTGCTCCACTAAAAGATCTGAGGTATGCTGCTGGTCACTGAGGCCAAGCTGACAGGGGACAGCCTGTATATGTGTGCTTATGGACTTCATTTGCTTCCTAAAGAATTGTTTGCATGCAAATCTAGTTCTGGACACAGTTCCAAGAACTTCTCAACTGCCAACACTTGCCCATCAGCTGTTTCCAGGAGTGCTAGCTGGCACAAGACTGAAGGAGCATTTTGATTTTATAGTTAGTTGCATACCAGTGTCAAAGAACTCTACTGGGTTCTGTTTATTTTCTTGTGACTGCACTAGGATAGTGTCTGTCCATTTCTCTCTTGGGCAAGAGTAGGTGCTTGATTGTACTGCCATTTCAGTCCATTAAGGCTGTGCACATGCATCCTGGATCTTGTGGGGAGCTAATGAGCAACAGATCAGTTCAACCTCAGACACATTATACATCTGGATTTGGCTGGAATTGTAACTACTAGGAATGAGAAAAAGAACTGGAAATCAAATACTACATTTCAGTATTAAGAAAGTGTCTATTGCAGGATAATAATACAACTGGTAAATGCAAGTGAACTTTACCTCTTTCTTTCTAAATGTAGATTATTTCATGTTATTGATTCCATCTGGCTTTAAATATAGGTCACATTAAGCCTTGGGGCAAGTTAAGAAAGGTTGCATGAATTTGTAGCACACACATCTTCAGTTGATCACTCAAAAAGTTATCTGCAATGACATGTATAAAGTTGTAGTCTAACAATTTCTGAAGTTTTCAAGTTAACAGCACTTTTTTTCTTGTACTTCTGTTTCATTTTTTAAAGAAAGTAACTTTTATTTTCTACAGATATAACTGTATTTAGTTGTGGGAAAAATTATCCTTTCAAACTTCAGGCTTTAGAGGCTTTGCCTTTTTCCTCAAATAGCAGATTGGATAACTAAGCTTCTGATCTTATTTTTTGGTACATTCACTTTTTGCCTGCTCCTGCTTATCAGTGTGTGTACTTGTATGTCTCACTAATTATTGTCATTAACAATTTTTAATGCATTACATACATGTAGCAAAACACAGTTAAAAATATCTTTTTTTGTCATTTTTACTTCTTTGCCTTTCATAATGCTACTGTCTAAACACATGACATGCCCTGTGATTGGAATGATTTGCTAATTTCTTGTGAAGTCTTCTGATGAAAGAGGAGTCTTCAGGTAGAAAAAAAGCTCAGTTCCATTCTGTTAGTGGCAGAATGTGTTTGCTATTAGTGTATTTTGAAGAGGTGTGTAAGGTTTCACTCTCCTCTAAGAAAGAAGGTTCTTGCAATGCCCCTCCTTGGTACAGAGCAGCACTCGAGCTGCCCACCTACCAGTTAAACTTTATTCCATTTTCCTTTTGCATGTTTCCTTACATTCAGAAATAACAATGAAGGAAGGAGTAACCAAAGTAAAAAGTGAAAATTAAAGAAGAGCTAAGCTTACAGTAGCCATAATGGCTGAATGTATGTTTGTAGTGTATCTCTGGGGCTGTATTCACAGTTCTCCTTTTTTGCTCTCAAAATTATACTGGAGCATCCTTTCTGCCACTGGGGTCTTGCAGCCATAGTAATAGTTGTACTGTTTCATCAGCTAATGTATTTGGTCTTTCTTCAGATGGAATTAGATGACCAATTCTGTTAGTGTTTTCAGCCATAACGAGGGATTCTTGTTATTCATATTCTATACTAACAGTTAAATGGCTTGAAAGGACAAATTTTAAATTTTTTCCCCATTATTTTATGGAAGAAATATTTTATTTAGAAATATGTAGACACTGTTGGGTTATTTTTAAACTGTGCATGTTATTGTTTTTTCTAGTACCCAGCCAAACAGATCTCCCTTTTTAATTAATTAGGAAATCTGTAGGAATAAATTTATACCAATAAAAACCTAATCTAATAATAAACTAGTAAAATAATGTGTTTCTTGAAGGGAATTCTGTCTGACCTTCTGAACATAATCCATATGTATTGACAAGCAAAAGTCAGCTTACTGTTTTTGCTGAGTTTCAGCATTTTTAAAAGCTGAATCGTTAAGATCATATGCTTATAGCCTAACCTGATTTATAGAGTGCATTTATAGAGGGACATTGACTAGGTTATCTGCAAGCACAGGATTTTATTTCTAGAAGAGTGAGTAAAGTTCAAATTTCAGTCATAAAACATATCATTGGAGTGGCATTTGTGCTCAGTAATCTGGTGAGTTAGCTTGGGTAGAGGGACTGCAGTAATGCAGGTTGCTCTGGAGAAGCCGGCAAGGTTACGCCATTCCTTGACTATTAAACCCTCTTTCTTTCTGAGCTTCTGAGCTCCTTGTTTCTGAGCAGTGTACCAGGAAAAAAGGTAGTAAATAGCTAAACAGTGTGCTGCCACAAGACTGATTTATTGTTTTCAGTTTGTAACCCCTAAGCTCAATTCCTAAGTAGAATCCCAGGAGTAAACTGAGATACTGGCTCTACATGATGCAAAATATGTATTGCTTCATAAATGTCAGTTGGCAGCCCATAAACAACTTCTGTATCTGAAACTTCTGAGCAAGCACTCTATAATTGAGCACTTTTCTTAAAATTTAGTGGGACGTGACGTCTGATGTGCTGAACTACATGCTCCATGGCAAAGGAAACAATTTAAACCTTTTTTCTTTGGTTGATTTTTTTTTCATTACCAGGAGAGAGCTTACACAGAGAGATGATAGTTTTACTTAAGTCAGTTATATTATATTTGTTATTTCGTATTGACTGAAAAACAAAATTGCAGGACAGAGGAATTTGATTTAATTCTGTTAGGGTGGGACACTGAACAGCCATATAAGGATTAGCAAAATGGGGATTAGACATTAAGCTGTCAGGGGTGATTAATGAGACTGGACAATGTTTCTGTTTCTTATTTCCACTACTGAAAATTGTGTGGAAAGATGCTGTACAGAGCTGCTGTGTACTAAGACCATTTTGAGGGGAAAAAGATCCAGAGACTTTTACTATACACTTAGGGAGACGTTTAATGTGAATTTGTGGTCTTAAGTTCCACTTTGTAGAAATCATAATATGGTTGTCTACTTTTATCAGTTAGGTTGCCAACGCCATTGTATAAACAGAATCATTACAAGTTTTTTGTACACTTGGTACTTGTTGGGGTTTTTTGATATCTTTGAGACTACTAAAGTTTCCATGTGCCAAATTATACTTTTGATGACAGCTCACTCTTTCTTTTCTCATTTTTATAGTTATGTTTTGGGCAAATTATAATGTTTTGTTTTGAGATATTTTATACAACAAAATGATGTTTTAATGTGTTTTAATAAGGATTTATTTTGTATTTATCAAGAAGAAATGGAAGCGAATTACAAAATAATTGTCATAAAGCAGGAGTCTTAAGTCTTGTTACGAGTTCATGGAGGCCCATTGGTACTGTTCTGATCACTGGCAAAAAGAAATAATAATATTAGTGACATTATTAATGTAAAAGACATATTGTGAACCTGGCTTTACATTTACATTCTGAGCTGCCATCAGTGTTTTTAACTTTTTCTTCAGAAGTTTCCAGACAGACATTTCTGCAGTCATTTTGTATAAGCTTTATTTTTGTATTTTACGCACAATCATCATTGCACAATTCAGATGTTCCTCTCAAGCAAATCATTTACTGAAATGGAAGGGTGACAGGGCATGAATTATGGGTTACACCTGAGAAGGAAAACAGGAACATTGCCGAGATTATTTGTACTCCATCAGGAAAGAATTAGATTGTGCAATAACTAATATGTCGTTGTTTTATCTTGTTTATAGCTGTGCTACTGTACTGTGGGCTTATTATTTTGTGAGATCTCTGAAGCTAAGCAGGGTCTTACCTGGTCAGTTCTTAAGATGGGTGGCCTCCAAAGAGCATCAGGTGCTGCAGTAAGTGTGTTGGTGGCTCAGTAGGGAGTGTATTTTCCTTCAACTCGGTCTTTAACCAATACTTTGGCACAGCATTTGGAAATATTTATGCTGCTCAATATCCATCTCAAATGAAGGTCCTTTCTACTCTGAGGATATTAAAGCTTCTGCATCACTATTGATATATTATGAAACACCCAAACGCAGTCCAAATTTGGGTGGTAAGATATCAAAATGCTATCAAATATAAAAAGTGCAATTGTTAATTTTGCAGCATTCCTTATACTGCAGGGGGTTGGAATATTAGGGTGTTGTGGGAAAGCTTTTATGGTCTATAAACCCACTGCAAATATTTAGTGTGCTGGCAGAAAATGACTGCCAGTCACTGCTAGGGTGATTCCACTGCAGGAGTTTGACTGCCATTCCTAAGTGCAGTACTCAAAAGTGCTTTGAAATCCTATGTAGATGAAAGGCGCCATGTGAATGTATCTCTGTTCATCTGGTTATTTGTTCTGTTCATGCATATAGTGTGCTTCTGTTTTTTCTCTTTGGAGTGTGAAAACAGTTTGTAACATTATATCCCTCATATCTAAAAGGAGATATGAAACAGTAATAATACAACTAGAAAAAAAAATACTAAATGCATCTGCATTTGAAAAATCTTAGCAATTTTAAACCAAGTGAAACCTTCCTCAATTAAAATAACTACAGATTAGTTTGTTGTGTATGGGTCATATATATGGCTGCAGATATTATTGTCAGAATACCTGAAGGTAGGAATGTATGTTAAGTACACCAGGTCATTAATCATGTTGCAGCTTGTTACAAAAAATCTAAAAACAAACCTCAAGCTAGAATCTGACTCGTTTGATAGGTTCAAACAGCATCAACAAGAGTGCTCATATTATTATATGTCTGCCAATATTATTTGCCTGCCTGGTTAGGAGGTAAAAAAAACAAGACCCAACTACATTTTTAAAGGCAATTTGTGAGATTGACCTGTTGTAATTTCAATTCAATTTCTGTAGCTAAACAAACTGTTCTAGTTCAGCAGTCACAATTCGTGGAGTAACCAGGAACTTGAATTCAAAGATCACCCAGTATTGAAGCTTCATTGCTAAACAGGCACTGAGTATTCTTAATTCATTTAGTTATAATGCTTTTCCTGAAAAATAAGATGTTTTTGAGAAAATCCTAAGCAAAACATCTAACTGTTAAAAAATGCACCATACCAAAATATTTACTTTAAATATATTCCAGAAATATACTTCATTTAAATAAATTGTCATTTAAAAAACTCTCCGCAGTAGCATTTATTTCTGACATTTCAGATCTGTCAGTCTAAGGGCGTAACACTTCTTTATTTTTAAAAAACTATCAACAATAATTTCAGCTGTCACGATATACCTACTGTATTGTTCTTTCATACCAAAAGTGTGATTTTAAAACATATCAAGACTTTGCTTTCACTTGCATTGCTTAAATACAACCTTGAATTCTAAATATGGCAAATTTGCTGTTTTCTAGAGGACTTGCTGTCAGCCTAATACCATAGGCAAACCTTGTGTGTCTGGCTTTTCAGTAAGAAGGGATAATGTCCTTAAATGGCATCAGACCTCAGGAATATTGAGAATCAGGCAGGTGTCAGGTGGCCCAGCAGCAGGAACAGTTGCAGTCCTGCTGCACTGTACTTGATTTGTTCAACTACCCATTTTAGTAAATTTTCAGTTCACTAATAGCCATGCTGAATATTGTTGTTCTGTATTCCAGGCTGTTTGTCCTAAGAAGCTGTCTGAATTGCATGCATGCCTTTCCTTTTACTCACTTGAGTTTGATTCACTGACTTGAACAGTTTTGTGTTAATGCTTAGTAACCTAATTGGATATTGGTGAAAGAGGGACTGGCAGTCTGGTGTTGGTTTTGTTTGGAGTTTTTTATCTGATTTGTATTTTAAAGACAATCTTGCCAGTATTATTGCAAGTTATTCTAAGTAGTAAGGGTTACTGATTGTAACAAAGGTTCAAAGATGAGTGTCAGAGCCCCTCAAGCATACTGAAAGTAAAATATTGTCTGTTAATATCTCCTTTTCTCTTGCACTTCTGCTTCTTTTTAATTAACACATTGTTTATCTTGTTTGTGTGAGTTTTAGTATGCAGTATTTCCCTTTCTGTTTTTGTGACTACAATGAATATTTTAATAATTTTTGGACTTGTCTTTCTTATTGTAACTGAGTTGCACAGCTTTTCGTGTTTGCGATTGCTAAGAGTCTGTCTGAAAAGGTAACTTTTTTTTTCTCAGAGTCCTGCTCCTTATGTCATGGTAGTAGCATGGGAGATGATGATATTAACATGTGGTCAGGAGCAGCAGGTGAAGGACTACTGAGCCATCATCTTGCAGAAAGTGGGATGGAAATAGATCCTGAAAATGAAGAGCTCATTCTGAATATTAGTTCTCGACTGCAGGCGGCTGTTGAAAAACTTCTGGAAGCTATCAATGAAACTTCAAATCAGGTGGGGTGATTTAATAGAGATGCACTTTAAATTCTGTGTCTCAGTTGAGCTTTTTTCTTTATTTTTCTTGTGATTGTGTTTTCATAAGCCTAAATCCCATAAGTTCATTTTGACAGCTGTAACAATGCTTCAGGCACCTCCACACAAAAAAATGGTTGCTCCAGTATGACTTTACTGGTGAATTTACTTTCCTGCTAGAAATCTCCTTTGGTCTGCAGAGGAAGCCTGAATTCAGAGCATTCTTACCAATGTAGGGCAATCTTTCATTGCTCATACAGATCATCTGCATTCTGCTACAGCTGAGTGATGAGACAGGAGGTGTCAGAGCACATAGAGCTTGTGAAGAGGAGGATTAAGGGGAACTGTGTCTGTTCTCTTGACAAACATTTAAGTCAATTGACTAAAAAGGTGGAGCTCTCCTGCTGTCTCTTCCAACTGTGATTTAAACATGGCCAGTTAAGCACATATCCCCCTTCTATCAGAAAAGGAGTCTGCACTCCAGCATTTATGTGAGGTCTGTGATTCAGGAATAGTATCCAGAAAAGAGACAATTTGCTATCGGAGTACTTTCTATGGTGGGATGCTAGTTGCTGGCTGGAGTACTTCCTTGTTAACTGAAATAGGAACTATATACCTTGGTCAGTTCAAATCACACTGCTTTTATCATGTGCTTTACTTTTAGATTGTGTACACTGCAATTTGAAGGTGTCAAAGTACTTTCCTTCATAGCTTTGTAGCTGAGACTTTGCCAATACCAGCAAGAGTTGTGGCTCAAACACATACAGACACATTTTCTTCATTAATACCTATTATACAAAGATGGATTTATCCCTGATGATCACATCTGTTTGGCTTTTTTTTTTTCTTAAGTTAATAAAAAATCTTTCTGTTTACACATTTTCTCACAGTATAAATATTGACACCTCTCTGGCTGTTCTGTAGAGGGTCTCCTCAAGTTTGTCTGCTTTGCAATGTCTGCTTATTGGATTATATATAGTTCTTGTATATGCCATGGATATAAAGGTGACTTGAAAATTATTTTTAAATATTCAGAAACTGAATCCTTTTTTTTTTTCCATTCTGCAATATTTTATAATCTAAAACTGCTAAAGGGCAGAAAAGATTTTAACCTTTCCTCTAATCAGTTGTGTTTTGCATACAGACATTTCTTCAAATAAACTTTAAAGGGTCAGAGAAAACCTGGCAAAATCTTCAAAGTAACTGTATGAGACCTGTCTGAACACACACTTTCAGACCCGAAGTGCAGTTTGAAATTTGAGGCAAGGCGTATAGTGGGTGTATTAATTCAAATTCCACCTGCTGGTGTTATGTATAGGTAAATAAACTGGGCCACTCCCCTGAACTCTTTCAGTTGGGAGATCCTAGCAGGAAGCCTTTAAACTAGCAAAGCTTGAGAAAGTTCTTCCTGTTGAATTAACTCCAGCAGCAAGGATGACCGCAAATAATGACATAGCTGTATTTTTCTTTCATTTGCTGTAGTGGAGTTGGAAAATTTTTAGTTTCAGTTTTGTTAGCTTGCTTGTCTGCTGCAGCGTTCCTGTGCAGGTAGAAGAAAATTCTGCTTCCTTGCCTCGGGAATTACTTGCCAGTTGCTATTGGAAGATTTCTGTTGCTTTTTGATGTGAAACTTCTCTAAGAAGGACTTTTTTAGGAGTGACCATATGAAGTTTTCCTGTACCTCTTTGTTTGGGATTAATCCACCCCTGATTTACTCAGCTCGAAAAGTGATCTGAGGCTTCCTACTGATTCTGAGCAGGTTTGTCACCGACTGTGCTGGGATGTGTCTTCAGACTGTTAAGCCGCCTATGTGTTCTGTTACAAATTCCTGTCAGAAATTCCTAAAGCCAGTCTAGCTAGTGCAAAATACCCAGAAGAAAGCAAAAGCAATATTTTTTGGAATGGATTCTTACCGCACCTACTGGGCATCTAATCTGTTTAGTGGTTTGTGGACTGAAGGCCAGGAAGAAGATGCATATGAGGTTGAATCTCGTGTGCCTTTGCCATTTCCTTTTCCTTTCACCGAACACTTGGATGAGAATAATTCTGTAGTTGTAAATACTTCAATTTTTCACTTCAGCCACAAAAAAAATGGGCACATTTTGAAAGTTGTCTCTAAAATCTCATTGCCTACACCTCCCTATTCAGTAAGTATACATGTTTTTAAAAGAAATTAAGCTTAAATAGAAGAGAATGCAGTGAAAAATTATATAAACTTGTCTCTATTGTTAAAATTGTACTGCTGAGAGGCCCTTTTCCTAAGCAGTTTTCACTGGGCACTGAAGTGGGCACTTAATTATACAATTCTCTGGTCATTTCTAACACATGAAATTTATTAGACACAGAAATATGTTAAATTCCAGATATTTGAGATCTCATTTTAAAGCACTTCAGTGTTACTTTTATTACATTTCATTTTTCTCATTGAGTAATTCAAAGTGGGGGAGAGACTGCAGTCAAAGCTGTTCCCTTTAACTTCGGTGCCCTGACCGGTAACAGTAACTAGCACAAGCTCGCAGCTTGCTTTCAGTGATCCCGGGGAGAAATTGTTGATCTTAAACAATCCTGTTTGTGTTTGTACTTCTTCTTGCTTTTGCCCTGTGATATTTTTAACAATACTTTGTGCTGTTATTACTGAACAAAGCTGGAGAATAGTTTTTGTTGTGAGTTTTAACTGAAAAATTTCATGCATTTCAGGAAGCCACTTTTACAGTTGTCTATGTACACTAAATCTATCATATGTTTCCCTTTTATCCAAGGTGGGTCTTTCATTAAGCACTTGAAAATATAAGGGTAAAGGAAGGGGGCACTGTGATTTTTAAAAATATCTCACACTAGTGCAGATAGTTGCAGTATTTAGATCTCTAAGTCTTGTCAGAATAAATAATTAACATGAACATGTTAATGATGCCCATCTGAAAAGGAATGCTGTAGAAAAGAAATAGAGTATTTAAATTCAATGCATTATAAAAGGGAATGTATTGATTATTCAGATTTTCTTTTCAAAGTGTAAGTGGATAATTTTGTGTGCACTGTTCTGTTTAATGTTCCTTAACCCATTTTTCTGAGCTTTTAAAGCAAACTCCTCATATTCATGATCTTAGCGGGACTTAGTGAGAAAGCTTTTATATTTTAAGAAATCAAGAGACATAATAATTTATAGAAACTGTAGATGTTACTGTCTTTCAAAAATCTGCCAATAACCAGAATATTAAAAAGTAAAAAAAAAACCAAAACACTAAAAAACCAAAGGAACGGAAAATACGTTTTGTGTAATCAAAACTTCTAACAGTGTTTAATCTTTATGCATTATTTTCCTTTTGTAATTCTAATTTTAATTAGTTTTGAAATTATCATTTTGGATATGTCTAAACTTTAAATATGTGATTTCACATGACATGGTTTTCCAGTACTTCAGGATAGTGGCACAGTGAAACTGTGCTGTGTCCGTGTCAGTACATGTTAAATATTAACCCACCAGACAAGTGGAGAAGAATTAAAAAAAGATCATTAATAATTCTGCTAGGATGACACTGTTGGAAGAAGCATTGCTTTACTCCCTTGTTGGTTGGAATGTGCAATACTGTGAAAATTCACATTTTCCTGGCATTCTCATCGATCTTCATGTTAAAGAGAAAAAAAGGAGAAGCACCATTTCCGTCAATTTATAATAAGGTTTCTGCCAGTTTTATACAATGTTTTTTTGACCATTCTAAGTGTATGGTGAGTGGTAGCTTCCTCGTATTTAGCGCAAAACTTGTGTAAACAAAGGTGAATCTAGTGTAAACTCATAAATCAGGAATTACCGGAACAAAGACACGGATTTAGCCAGGTGGCTCATGGAGTTCACTGTACTGACAAAGCCTGTTTGCTTAGACTTTTGTAAGTCAGTCTTCATCTTGTACTCTGCAAATGAGTGTTCATTAAAGATTTTATCAAATGGTTAGTGAAGTTATGTGAGGCTTCCCATCACACTGTAAAGAAACTGAATTAAATAGGAGTGATAGAGTAGGTGTTTATCTAATTTCTGTAATTTTTTTCCTGTGATAGCTTGAACATGCTAAAATTACTCAAACAGAACTCATGCGAGAGTCCTTCAAGAAGCAACAAGAGGCCACAGAATTTATCAGGTATCAGGAAGAGCTACAAGAACGTCTCAATGAGGAAACCAAAGCCAGAGAGCAGTTGGCTTTGGAGCTTAGTAAAGCTGAAGGTGAGTAGCTCTTTTTATGAGTTGTTGAACTTGCATCTACTTACTTATTAATTGGCTAAAGAAATTGCAAATTTGATCAATTTCTTTGTAAGTTTTAGAATGTTTTAAGCCTTCAGGATAGTTACAGACATGATGACCTCTGGAGGTCCCTACCAACATCAACCACACTGTGATTCTGTTTTCCAATTTTGACTCACTTATTGTCTGAAAACACATGACAATATTAAAAATAATACATTGTGTATGTGTTTGGATCCTCAAAATTAATTTATTTCATCATAACATGTGCAGACAAGCTTAAATGTTAACAGCTTAAAATCATAAATAGTTGTGGCTGGAAGGCACCTCTGGAGATCAACTCTTCCCACCCCTTGCTCAAAGCAAGATGAGGTAGAGCAGCTTGCCTAGGACCCTGTTCAGTCAGATTTTGAATATCCACAGCCTCTTTGAGTGGCTGTTCCAGTGTCCAGCTAACATCAGTGAGGGGAAAGGAAAAAATGCTAAACTTATTTTCATATGTTGAAATGCACTTTCCCGTATTTCAGTTTGTGTCTGCTGCCTTTTGACATTGGCACAGAATCTTTATTCTGAATGTGATAATATGGTGGTGATATGTTTCAGTTTGCACTGTTTGAAGTGATCTTTTAAAAAGTATATTTGCAACTGCATTAAGGAAGCAATTAAAAATTATAGGGTCTTAGAATAGGGGAAATCTAATAATCTATTCTGACATCAGGAAAATATGTTCAAATCTGACAGACACTTAATTTGTTTTCTTGTTTTGATAGCTCAATGTTTTGTAGCCACTCAACATTTCTATCTTTATATCTGATTAGCATCTGGAAAATATGCAAAAAACACATCTGTTCTATAGATAGGATCCCTGTAGTAGTAAACAGATATTTTTGATAGTTTTGAAGCTCAGCAGACTTCTCTGTTTCAAAGTGGGAGCATAGAGTGAAGTTTGGTAATCAAATGTTACTCCTGGAGAATGCTACCCTGCCAGCCTTCCTCTTCTTTTTACACAGACAGATAATCCATTATGATTTCACATGCTATTAATAGCTGGGACACACATGAGCTGAAAAGCAGTGCAGGTTTCTAAGCCATGTGTCTAAAATGTGGTGTGAGGGACAGTTGATGGCCGGTCAGTTCATACACCATAAATGTTGTGTATCAGCAACAGCAGTACTGGCTGCAACAATTCAGTAGCTATAGCAAGACCAGAAAGGATGAAAATTTATTTCAGAGGGAATGGATTAAAATCTGAAATAGGCATTACCATTTTTTTTCCAAGATTAAATTAAGAGTAAGAAAAAATTGTTTAGAACGCGTCTTAACATGCAAAAATATGAAGAACTCTTCCACAAGATATAAATGACCCAAGAATTTATATTCTGACACAGATGGAGTTACAAAATGTTTAATATTGAAGAATTTCAGAATGTGGACAGCTATATGCTGCTGCTTTCTTTGGAGGACAATATTTTGTCTTGATAGAAATGGTTTTCACAAATCTTCAGTAAAATAAAGTAAAAATGTCTAATATCTTAGGACAGAATGACTTTGTTGATTTGGTTCATGAACAGTTCTAGAATAGAAGAGAGAATTAGATGTTAGATTTAGCCTTTGATATTGCAAAATATATTGATTGCACAGTTGTAAGTTAGGTGCATTTCAAATTAATGCACTTTTAAATGACTGGCAACTTTTTTTGTTGATGTTGATATAACAAAAGAAAGATGTCATAGAACTCTTTTTATTTGATTTGTGCCCATTGAACTGAGTTGTGAGCATACTCTGACAAACTACATTCTTTTATTGAGTTCCTTAGGTAGGTATGCACAGCAGTGTCTTAGCTCATTGTACATCTGATGGTACTCTGAATTCTCTTGAGATTAAATGTGTCATTTGTGATCATTTCTTTCTTATCACAAAAACTGCTGCAGCTGAGACATTTTCTGACCTCTTGTGTTTTAGTGGTGTCAGATATGACTTACCTGATGTGACAGAAAAGCTAATGCAGATTTGTTCACTGAACTCTGACAATTTTCATTACATCTCAAAAAAAAAAACAAAAACCACCTGTCAGAAGTAAATACCACAACATGTGATTTTAGCAGACTTCATAATTTTTTGTGGGAGTGTACCTTCCATTAAACCTGGGAATACCCTCTCAACTTAAATCTGTTAGGTATTCATTGTGAACAGCATTTGATATGGGACTAGGGAACTCCAGGGAATAACCACTGGAGTTTGCATTGTCTCAAAGTTTTGAAATGTTGTAAGTGATGTTACTCATTCAGTATTTTTTGTTTCAATATCCAGTCCTATATGTCCAGTCCTGTGTGTTCTCTGTGAATTCAAATATGGAAAGAAAAAATGGGTCTACATGGTTAACAAATGTAAAGACTTTTAGTTTTTCTATGTTCTCAAGACAGGGTAAAATCCATTTTAATAGTGATTCAAGACTGGGTTTACAGTGATTTATACTGAATTTATTTCAATTTCTTATTTCTCCTGTGTTTATTACATACATATTTTTCCCTGGCTTTGGAGTTCCTGTTTGTTCCAGAAGTTTTGTGCTGAGTAAAAAATAAGAGCTCTATTTGGTGTTCTGGTATCTTTCCTGTAATTTGTTCATGATGAAAGGATAGCAAGGATAGGAGTAGACGTTTTATATTTTGTGCTCAGGTGTTTGAGCATCTAACAGACATGTGCATGCATGTCAGAATACAATAGTGACTTCAACAAGAAAAAATTAGTTTTGATTGTCTATTAAATCTACCTCCAAATTGATGTTTTACAGGCCTCATTGATGGTTATGCAGATGAGAAAGCATTTCTGGAAAAACAACTCCAGGAAAAACTAGATGTAATTGACCATCTAGAGCAAGAGCTGCTGTGTACAGGTAACAAATTGCAGGAGTTAGAGGCTGAACAGCAGCAGGTCCAGGAAGAAAAGGAATTACTCTCCAGACAGAAGGACGCCATGAGAGCAGAGGCGGGGCCAGTAGAGCAGCGTATGTATTCATCACAATCTTTCTGTGACATTTGCTTATACTTCCTAAAAAGCAATAAGTGGTCTTGGCAAAGGCTTCTCCCCATTGCCTTTGTGGTCATAAGTAAAAATGTGATAGGGCCAATTGTGATATTTTCACACTTGTTGCCTAATGTTAGCATGATAACTTTTCTTGATTTTTAAACACAAAATGACTGAGTTTTTAAAAGTGTTGAGAAATTATAGCTGTTCTTTAAGCCAGAAAAAACTTTATCTCCAAAAATCTGCTTTCATTTACATTACCACTGGAGATGGTAACAGTGGATAAAATACTGTCTAAATACTTTCCAAACAGACTTAAAGACAGACTAGGAAGCATACCTACCAGAACATGACTGCACTACATGTGATAGCTGTATTTATTTTAGCCATGGAAGATAAATTTTTCTAATAAATTCCTCTTTCAGGGAAGAATAGCACAACAGTTCCATGATAAGGAAAGCCTTTTATCTACCAGTAATGAAAACTTTCAGCCCTGATGGTGAAAATTTTAGATATATACCATGTCAGTTTAATCTAACTAACTGCTTACTCAAAAAAAGCATTTATCCTCATGAAGTAAAAGTGTCTTTTAATTCTTCCTTGAACTAATAACTGAAATTAATATTTCATGTTTGAGAGGGGAAGAAAATGAGAACTCCAGTGTTTTAAGAAGTACTGATCTTTCAAGGATTAGAGTGCTTACATTGTAAATAGCAGGATGAAGTAATAATTTTACCTAATTTCTAGAAGTTTATTCCAGTTTATAATGTTGCCATTTTTATAGATTGCACATCTTGTGTATTTGCAATTTCCTTCCATTTTCTGTAACAACTAAATTTTAAGAACAACCTGCTGCTTCCTACTCTGTAATAAGGAAGATCCTTGTCTATGATTCCACTTTAGTTATTTTTTGTATAGTTTAGGCTTCTAAATATAATAAAGTTATTTTCATGTTTAAGAGCTGTAAGGACAAACAGTTCTATAAATATGTGTAGGTACTTATATCATGCATACCAGAATAACTTGTCACATTCCTTAAGTTATCTCAACAACTTTGTCATTAAATGCCACATCTATCTTTGGCTTCATTTTCTCTTACATTGTTGCACCACAAGAAAACTATAGCTGGCATGTGAATTACTTTGCTTCTTTTTTTTGTTTTCTCTCTCTCTATTCTCCTAGGCCTAGTAGATGCTGCAATCGATGCAGCTTCCCAAGCAGGTGTGTTTGTATGTTGCATGGCCAATCTGTAACTGGGTGGAAGACTGACACGTACTGACACTGTTAATCAGGATTATTGGGCTTTTGGCTTACTGACGTTACTTGTCATTCTTACTGGCCTGCAGCTTTGATGTTGTATTTCATACTCAGTTCTACATTTTGCTAACAACATTTCTTATAATTTCTAAACAGAATAAGCAAATTCATCAATAACCATCATCTTATTCACCTATGAATTACAGTTACTTAGATGGTATTTGAGAGATATTTTTGTAGTCTTTTATTTCTTTTTATTTCCAAATACAGCTGAGTCATTCACTTTGATAATTAAACATCTTATTATATGATATATAATGGTTACCTAGAAATGAGAATTGGTTAAATATGATGTAAGATGATGGTGCCTGAAGGATCTTTCTTCTGTAGTGAAAGTAAAATTTATTGTTTCTGTCTAAATATCAATCCTGTTTTTAAGATTCTCCAAAAGTAAGTGCACTTTGTTTGGGTTTTACCTCAAGGGGTTCATGTGGTTATTTAATAGGCACTTCAGTGGGCTGTGGCTTAAGAGTCTTAGAGTGGTTTGGGGCTTTCCTGTATATGTGCTTGCTGGCTTTTTCATGATGACTCAAAATTGGGCATTCATGCAGTCACTGATTTTGCAAGCTCCAGTTGCAGGTCAGTAATTTTCCTCTCTGTCTGCCCAGCAACCTCGCTACGTCTTTCAGTATTTCCCTCAAATTATTTATATGTATCACAATAAATAATGAAATCTGGGAATGGATTGATTATACTGGCAATGGGGATGAGAAGAGGGTTGGGTTTTCTGTACATCACTGTTAACTCCTGTGCTGACTCTAGCTGTGGTTTGACCCCATACATTTTCTTTTCCATCTAATTGTACAAAGGCCTTTTAATTGATATGAAATTTAAACAGGGGAGTGCTCTGGTACAACTTCAATAACAGTCCTTTGAAGACTACCTAAAGGATAGTAATTTTAATACAAATTTGCTTCAGTCCATATCAGGATTATTTCACAGAAGAAAATATATTTTCAAAAAAGAAAAATAGTAAAAACCCAAGCCAGTTCACATCCTTCTGCAGATTACAGCATGGATACCTTGGGGAGTGGTTTTGCTTCATAATATTGCTGACTATTTGTATCTAAAATAGTGATGCTTTTATTATACTCAGAATTATTGGAGGAAACAGAAAAGCTAATGAAGGAAAAAATTGAAGTACAACGTCAAGCTGAAAAAGAGTATGATGACCTTCAGAAGCAAGTGAAAGTCTTGGAAATAGACTTGGAAGAACAAGTCAGTCGTTTCATAGAGCTAGAACGAGAGAAAAATGCAGAACTAATGGACTTAAGGCAGCAAAACCAGGCCTTGGAGAAGCAGCTGGAGAAAACAAGAAAATTTCTAGATGTAAGTATGGTAAAAGGCAGATATCATGAAGGTGTGGGGAGTGGGTAGCACTGCTGCTGAAGTTTGGTTCAGGGAGAAATGCTAATTTTTCTCAGATTTTGAGCAAACATAGGTAGATGATAGCAAACATCAGCTGTGTTGTAGATTCCAGCCCAATAATTTAATAACATTTTAAAAGTTGAAAATTAATTGGAAGTGCTTGCTTAGGACAGCTCTGTATTTCAAGCAATTTATAGTTCTTTTTTTCTGATGGCTTTTCATATATTAACCCATAGGTAATTTCTGCTTTTAATTTATATTTTTATTTATTTATTTATTAAAGGCAAATCGTAGGGAAGAAATCATAAAATATTTGGTTGCTGTCATTTGTGTGGTGTACCTGGAACAGAAGAAACAAACCTTCCATTTTTGTGAAATGTTACTTGATGTGTCTGTGCTGTGCTAATTTTTTTTATTAAAAATATGAAATTTATTGCCCCAAATGATTATGTTAATAGATTCTGCTACCTTATAAATTCTGATGTTACTGTTACCAGCCTCACATGAATGCAAGTCAGAAGTGATGACACTTAACTTGGATAGTTTTTAAATCAAATGGTGTATCCACATAATATCTTAAATTTCAGGAGCAAGCAATTGACCGAGAGCATGAGAGAGATGTATTCCAGCAAGAGATACAGAAGCTGGAACAGCAGCTTAAGATTCCACAAAGGACTCAGCCTGTCAATGAACATCAAACCAGAGAGGTAACACATTTTGTTACATGTACTCAGTGAATATAAATGACAAGTTGACAGCTTTTAAGATACTATAATGAAGCTGTTTTATGGTGTACCTACTTTGCATCCTTTTGCAAGGCAGGAAAGTAAATGCCCTGAGATTGAAGGTGTTGCAGGAAAGTGGTGGAATGGTGTTTTGGGGTTTTTTTAAGGCTGTTTGGTTTTAGTAGCAGACATACAGAAACTTCTTTACTTTCAATAAGGCTTTCTCCTGTAACTTACCTTAGAAAAACCACTGTTCTCAAGAGTTTGTGGAAACCTTCAAGCCTATTTTAGCAATTTTACATGTTCTTACAGGTTTTTTTGACATCCTGTTTTTATAGCACATGTACACCACTGAGGGAATCGAGTTACTGAGGTTTAACACCTGTTGGCACTGAGACAAATGTAGTGACTGTAGAACAGCAGCTCAAGGGAATGACAGAAAATTCTTAGACTCAGCAAAATTAAGAAGTGTCAGCAGTGTAAATGCTATCTATTATAATGCTTTTGCAGATTTTTTTAATGAACTGTTAGTCAATTAAATTACATTTTATTTTTTGTGAGTTTTCTTGTATGCTGATTTTTGATCAAGGCTGGTACTTTTGGATTATTTTCTTGCTTGGTTTTCAGCATTAAAATGCCCTCTTTTACATTAGATTGTAATTTTCAAATCAAAAGGTCTTACTGGAGTAGTTCAGTTGCTGTCATTCAATTCTTAAATATTAGCAGTATTTAGTATTCTGTATTATATGAAATAGTGGAAGGTGTCCCTGCCTGTGGCAGGTGTGCTGGAGCTAGGTGACCTTAAGGTCCCTTCCAACCAAAGCCATTTTATGATTCTAGGCTATAGTTTAGGACCTCAGACAGTAATAGTACATACATTTCTATATGTAAGATGAGTGTATCAAAGTACTTACTTACTTGGAATTTGCAGGTTTAGAACTGTGTTTCATTGGGTTTCTAAACATTTTTTAGTACAAAGGTTTGTATGAAATATGACACTGTGAATTTAGTATTATGGGATATGGTTGTCATCAACCTCTGTGAGCAATGAATCATCTGGCATTAGCTGAGTACATGTTAAACAGAATATACAGAGCAATTCTACATCTGTTTCCTTCTGTTGCCAAGAGTGTGCACATTCCTCTCTTGCTGACATTTTACACAGAATGGAGGTGGCTCTAGCATAATTAATTTTCCTGAATCCAGGATGTTCATTTTCAGTTAATTTTGTTACATGTCTGTTTATTATTTTTGGCATGGGTGGCATAGCCATGGAATTCCTGGTTACAATTCTCACATTAAAAAATTCTCCCAAGAAAAGTTCAAATTTGATAGCATAATAAGAATTGTCCTATTTGTTCAGAATCTAGATATAAAAATCATCCTGATTTATATGTACATGTACACATATGTGTACACTCTTAAGGTGGCAAATATGATACAATGGAAATTGAAAACATGCTGTAAAGACATGCTTTAAGTGTGATTAAAATTTTGAGATTTTTACTTGATTTTTAAATTAGAATTTTTTAGTAGATAGAAAGACAGTAAGGTAATGTCTGCAAACACCACAGATGTAGGAGCAGGTTTAGATATAGGTGATGTTAAATGTGACATGGTAGAAATTATAGATGGGATTTTCAATAATGTATTGGATTTACATTTATCTTATCAAATGCAGTACATATTCTTACTATATCATGTATTTTGATGTCACAATGTTCCTTGAAATATTTTGTAAATATACATATTTTCATTATTTATCATGCTTTTGAGAGAGCTGTTTTATTTTTTAAAGTTGCATATTTTTTTTAATCCTCTTCTGCTTTGAGGGAATGCCATGACCATTTTTGGTTGATAACTAAATTTGTTTCTTACTGTTGTTTCAGCTTTATCAACTTATACCAGGAAGGGTTGTCATAGAGTCTGCTCCAGACTTGATTTTTATTTTTCCATTTCTCTCTCAGGACTTTTCTGAGGTCACTTCAGACTGTGATGTTACTGATGGATGGATAACGTCAATAATACCATCCTGTCAGCTTTATGTTCTGGTCCTCTTCTCTCCTATCTCTTGAAATGCTTTGAGTCTTCTACCTTTTGGCTACATCGTAACTTCCTAATTGTAAATACTGAAATCAGTTTCTTGAGTGGGACAAAGATTACTTTCCCTGTCTCTTGCTCAATTACTCAGGTCTTATCTCTATACATCATACTATGGATTTGTTATGCATCTTTCTTACCTGTAATTTCAATTAATAATTTCTGAAATACAGCTTGAAGTGGATAGATATTACTGTCTCTGCTACTTTAGTTAATCTTTTAATATGCTGCTTCTGAGATACATACATCTGACCTACTGAGATTCAGAATGTTCAATCCCCCATAGAAAGTGAATTTATTACATCCATGACATCTCTTTGGTCCCATTTAAGGAACTCAACATAAAACCAAAACTTCCTGTCTTTTGTGATTTAAGAATAGCTATTCTCTTCAGTGTTAAAGATCCTTTGAATTTTATGATATTCCGTATGTCACTAATCAGCTCCTTCTTTTGAATAATTTTGTCACAGATTTTTAGAACTATGATTTTCCTCTGAGGCAAATAGCTTCTTGACCCTAGGGCCGAGACATTCCATCCATAGATGGTAAAGGCATCGTTTTAGTGGGCTACATAGGGATGTTGTGCTACTTGCTTTTAACTGACTGCAGAGTCTGAAGGCTTCAGAAGACCAAGAGCAGATCTAGAGAGTAGGCGGTGTGGCACAGAACATACCACTTCTTAAATAATGCTGTTTGTATTTGTTGGATGTAGTACCACACTATTCTGACTGTATGTTCTGTTTCACCTAAGGAGTAGGAGTTTTGTTATGGTAGAAAAAGAGGAATATTTTCTTCCTGTCAGAAATGCATGGTATTGCTATTGCTAGCTAACCCTCCCAGTGCAGTACAATATAATAATCTTGCCATCTTGTCATCAGGTTGAACAGTTAACAAATCACCTCAAAGAAAAAACAGACAAATGCAGTGAGCTTTTGCTCTCTAAGGAGCAGCTTCAGAGAGATGTACAAGAACGAAATGAAGAAATTGAGAAGCTAGAATGCAGGATAAGAGAACTGGAACAAGCCTTAATCATCAGCGCAGACCACTTGCAGAAGGTATTTCTTGTTTGAAATTTATCAAGGATTTGCTGCTTTCTTATTTTCTTGAGACCAAAATAGTATGTTTTTTTAGTCTGATAACTATTAGTATTATTTCTATTTATAGGTGGAGGAAAGGAAACAGTTTGGCACCATCATAGTAAAGGGAGAGTTACCTCTTGAAGTACAACTGCAAGCTGAACGAGAAGCTGTGGACAGAAAGGAAAAGGAGGTAAAATGCCTGTGAAAATGTCTGTCTTTCCACTTAGATCTTTGTTTGTCAGTTTTTGCCTTTTGTTGAGCTTAGCGAACTATACAGATGAGATTTTTTACAGTTAGAGAGACAGCACTCCAAATCCCTTTGAAATTCTCTCATGATCCATGATAGTTGTTGTTCTGTGTTAATATTTATGACTTGCATGAGTGTTTCTGAAATAGAAATTCAACCCAAGTAAGGAAAGCTGATTTTTTTAGTGATGTTTAAAATTCCATTCAGTTTAAGGACTCAGATTATCACCAAGTACCCATTCTTTTGTTAGTACATAGCCAACCAGTTTACTGTAGAGAAATTTATAGCATTTAATTTTTGGCATGGCTTCCTACTCCTTTTCCTGCTCCTTTTGTTGGAAACATAGGTCACGAACCTTGAGGAACAATTGGAGCAGTTTCGAGAGGAGCTGGAAAATAAAAATGAAGAAGTTCAGCAATTGCACATGCAGCTGGAAATTCAGCGGAAGGAGGCAACTACACACCTGCAGGAACTTGAACAAGAGAACAAATTATTTAAGGTAACTGTGCAACAGAGAAGCCTAAAGATTTAGTCTCCTTCCTTCACAGAAATAAGTTCTTTGAAAATGCCAAGACATCAAATTCTTTCTCTTTCTCAAGTATTCCACCATTCAACTTGCCAAAATACTAAAAGGCTCATATGATTACTTGTCATTCCATGAAATTTGTGTATTTTAATTCCTACACTTGAAATACTCTTACAAGAATATGCTGAAAATGCCATATACAACTGTAACATGTTTTTGGGGGGGTTTTTGGGCAGGATGAAATGGAAATACTAGGACTAGCTATCCAGAAATCTGAAGATGCTGCCATAAAGGACCATCACTTAGTGGCTGGGAGGCTCGCTCACATCATGCAAGAAAAGGATCAGGAAATATATCATCTTCATGAACAAATAGCAAAACTGCAACAGCAACTTGAAGTCACAACTGACAACAAGGTACATACTTCTGAAATCCATTTCAGAGTCCTATTTTCACAATGCTGCTAGTGTGAAGGAAAAAAAAACCTCTGTCCCCCACCAGCTGCATTATCTTCTGTTGCCACCTTAATTTAAAAATGCAAATGCTTCTATTTCAAGCAATGCTTTAAATCTAATCTCTTTTTCCTTTTTAGTCTCATTTATGACAGCTGCTTTTTTGCTTGCTTTTCTCTTTATTTATTCTCTTTTATTTCTGCTTGAGTTCTTGTCTTAAATTCTTCTTCATTCCTTGTTCCAATACTTCTGAATATTTAATAGTATTTAGGTAGCTGAATTCAATCCCTCACATGACTTACATTCAGTGCTGCACTCCAGTGACATCTGCTGGATCATGTGAGATTTTAATGCATTTTTAGCAGTTACTTCTGAGCTCCATGAGCTTGTGTGAATGCTTTGTTCTCATAGTGGTGTTGGCAACATATTTTTTTTCCAATTTCAAGCATGGAGGTGCAAACAAAATGCTATGTCTTATTAGAAGTAGAGAGAAAGAAAAAAAGAAGCAGATTTATCTTTTATTTACTGAGCTTTAACACCTGTAGCTTTCTGTTGTTTTTCAACTATGTGGTTTTTTGATTATCAGCTTCATCTTTTTTTGCCTTGCTTTAATTCTATACAGATAAAGCACACTGTTTTTTTCAGTGGCTGAATTTTGCATTCTGACTATTTTGAATGTTATTTATTACTCAAAGGCTTTCACTCAAAAGCAAGTTAAGAGCAGGATTTCTGTTATCTCTTCATAGCTGACTGAACATTTAGGCCAACATTCTACTACAAGATACTGAATCCACTAAAGTAGAGCTCTGAGTGAGCTGGATAATTTCACTGAATCTTTATTTCAAAATTCAGTTATAGTGAAACTCAGTGAATAATGGTGAAACTTTGAATTGGATTTAGGAAACTGGATTTAGGAAATATCCAGAATCCAAGAATCCAGAACAGTTCTGCTCTATACAATGACCCCAGTAATAGACTTACAGTTCTTGCCTTGAGAAAAATACCTCGGATTCAGTTATAATTCATTTTGATGAATTGGTTCTTCTCCTATTACATGAAGCTTAATTTTCTTAATTTCATCCTCTGACTTGCTTTTATTTTCAGTACATCAAATAATTACTCCTCTTGGTTATGAGAGCATTATTAAATATTAATAGATTATTCTTAGGGTAATCCCTTTTCTAAGTCCCTTAGACATCTTCATTCCACTGAATGCTTTTCTTTTAATTACTGCATCTGCATTCTGTGGGCCTTTATTCCATTATGTTATCAAGAGCAGAAACCGTTATGCTGAGTTGATAGCAATCACCAGGATCACTGTGCCTTTGGCAGCGGGGCTGAAGCTATATGATGTTTAAGGTCCCTTCCAACCCAAGCCATTTTATGATTTTATGACTCATTCAGATGGTATTTAGTGTTTCTGAGCTTTTTCTAGTCTGAGGATTTTTAAAATTAAGTTCTTGGTTGACAAACCAGCCTTTCTAATTTGTGTGGTCGCATTTATTTTTGTACGTATTATTACAGAGTCATCTTATTATTGTACTTAACTAACTAAGTGTAGGGACGTAATAAGTCATAAAGGAAAAAACATGGCTATTTGAGCAATGAATTTAGTCATCTTTCATTTTTTCTGCATGTTTTTTTCATATTTGAAAAGACTGTAATAGAGTTCTTACCTATTTCAGATACCATAACTGATTTTATTTTATTTTATTATATGTTTTCCAGATTATTTTTGATATATCTTCTTCTGCCTTCTGTATTTCCACTGTGGAAGCACTGTTCACTTCAGATCTCCAAACATTAACTTTAAAAAAAATAATTTTTGTTTCTTAGCCTTACTACTTACAATCTTGTCTGCCTTTATTTTGTCTTCATAAAGATAAATTTTTTATCATTCTTCTACGCTAAAATGAAATTTTCTTCCACTGCAATTTAACAAGAAGGTTTTTTAACAAATTTTTATTCCTTTTGCTGACACTTTTTTGTTTATTGAATTTAGACTTCATCAACACCAGTCATTCCATTTTTTGTTTCTACCCATTTATTAGGAACAGTATGTCTTCTCTTTTCTGCAACATAAAGTCATCACCTTCATATTTGATCAGTTACATAATTTTATTAATTTCTTAGAATTTTGATCCCTTTAAACAGCGTCTAATTTCAAGTGTCTGTAGAAATAATCTGGGAAAGTATTATTCTTACTTTCTTTATGTTTTCATGGGTCTGTGATTTTTGTTTGGGTAGTCATATGCATTATCAAATAAATACTTCTTTAACTTTGTCTCTTTTTACTTTGATTTAAACTATGGCACAAAGAAATTATTGTGCTCTGGGTCTATGTGTACTATTTGCCCTGCATGTTTGTGTGCCCATTTGCATACATGTGTGCATGCACACATAAACACACAAACACACATTTGGGATTATGACAGAAAATGTCACAGTCAACTGATCGGTGTTTTCAATGGTCTAAGATTAAAAAGCATGTTACATTGGTATTTTTCAACACAATTAGTAAAAGGTCTATTTGTATTTAAAATACATATTCATCTAAATTGGGTGTGCTATATAAACAAGTATTTGCTTAAAATTCAGTGTTCCCTAGCTCTGTGCATGTCACAAATGCTTTCAATTCATCTGATGCTTTAATACCTATTTTTCAATTCTTTACGGTCTTGGGCTACTTTCTCAGTCTTATTTGAAGATGTCTTAATTCTCATTAAAGCTTTAGAAGAGACATCATGTTAAGAAATTCATTGAGAACTTTCTTTTACAAGATCTTTCAAAGTTTGATGAAACTGTTTCTGGGAAGTCCCGGACAAACATGATCTTGGTGGTTTTGTTTGGCTTTTTCCCCCAGGTTATTGAAGAGCAAAATGAGCATATACGGGAGCTTGAAGCCCAGGTTGAATGTCTGAAAAGTGATCAAGAACGTGTGAAGAAGAAAAATGATGAGGAAGTAGAGCAGTTGCATGATGTAATTGATAAGCTTCAGCAGGAGCTGGCAATTATTGAACAAAAGACACCAACAGATGTTGCTGGTTTTCAAGAAGATGCTGACAGTCCAAAACACATACTTGAAGCAGTCCTGGCAGAAAAGGAAGCTTTGGAAAAGCAAGTAGAAGACATAAATGCAGAGGCATCTCAAACAAAGAATGAGCTTGAGGAAACAAAGTTAAAAATGAGCCAGTTAAAGCAAGAAATAAGTATATTAAAAAAAGAGCATGCAAGTATAACAGAGAAATACCAGTGTGCACTAGTCCAAGGTGATAAGTCAAAACCAGAAGACAGGGGCAATGGAAAAACAGAACAAATGAAAGGAGACTTATGTCAGGAGATAGGCTTACCTTATCAGTCCCAGCTTAGGACTTCAGATGAGAATGCAAAAGTCACCATTAGCAAGATGGAGATAAAACTGCAGCAACTTCAGGCATGCATTAAGCAAAAAGATTCAGAACTGTGCCAGTGCTACAATGAAATAAAAGACATGGAAGAGCAAAGCAATGCTGAAAAAGAAACACTTAAAAAGAGGATATTAGAACTGGAAAAGACACTAATGGAGAAAGTTGCTGCTGCTCTTGTGAGTCAGGTTCAGCTAAATGCAGTTCAAGAGCAGAGAAGATTCATGCAGGAAATTCAGGAAGCTTCAGAGTGTGTGGATGAAGCAAGCAAGGATACCCAAACAGAGGGTTTGAGTGATAGAACTGAAAATGAGACAGAATCAAAATTATCACTCTTAACGCAGAGGCTTAATGAGATGGAAGGCCAACTGGCAATGGTAAATCGTAGCTTGGAGCTAGAAAAAGAAAATGTAAAAGTTGCACAAAGGGAAGCTACAGTGAAAGAAGAGAGGTTCTTAGAGCTTCAGCAATTGCTAGAAGAGGTTAAAGAAAAACATAAAGAAGAGATCCAGAAATACATTAAGCAAGAAGAAATGCAGACCTATCTGGTAAATAGACGCTGTTTTCTTTTCTCTTGTTTTCAGTAAAACCTCTTCTTTTATGTAAGTATAATGAATGAAATGGTTCCTAATGAGAATAACTACAGGCTCTGTGTAGCACTTTCATTTCTATATTACTCCTACAGTTACAAAGAAGAGAAGGATGTTATTTTAGGGGAGCCCCACTATCAGTTTCCATTGTTTAATAAAAATAGCTTACCTTTTCATGATTGTGAGGTGGTTTTGAATTTTGGACATAAAATTTCTTATTCTTAATTTGACTTGACATAGAATGGAATGTAGTACACTTTTACATGGTGTAGAGGTAGAGACATAAAAATTAAAATTATAAAGTGTCTGAGACACACACAAGACTCAGAATGATAAGAGAAATTATACCAATTTTCTATACAGGTGTTTTTGGGATGGAAGTTGTTTATTTATATATGTTTTGATGTTGATTTGTTTTCTTGTTTTCCCACCTCAATTCCAAAGATATTTCCCTTCAGTGGCTTTTCCAATATTCATTTGTCCAGATTTCCATGCACCGGTGGTTTATTGCCTCTCAGTTTGGAACCATCAGTCAAAATTGGCTATGTTTGATAGTCCAAAAATGGGCTTGATGTCTCTGAATGTGAGAGTTTTGGAAGTCAGGGAGCCTAGTACTGGATAAGAAAAGATTCTAAGATCTTTCATCCAAATACAAATTTAATGACTGTCATAAATGTCTTATAAGTTAAATAATATTATAATTTCCTACTCTCTGTTGACCTTCCTCCCTGTGCGGTGTATCCAATTTATGCTTGAGTTCAGTGAACTGTAAGATAGTCTTTCCTCCCATGGTCTTATTTTTTTGAAACTGTGTTAACCCAAGTTACATACATTTGTTTTCCCCTTTGATCTTTTCACTTTGTAAGTTGGTGTGAAAGTGATCAGTGCTATTAAAACTTGAATCTTTACCATTTTCCATGTTTTGTGTTGCCATACAGGTAGAAGCACAGCTCATGGAAAGTCAGAAAGAAAAAGTGCTTATTACTGAACTTGAACAAGTGAAAGAAGAGGCAGCTGCTGCTAAAGAAGAACTGAACAGTTACAGAGAAAAGGCAGAAAAACTTCAGCAAGAACTAAGAGTAAGAACCAGAGTGTTCCATATTGTATTTAAATCAAATAGTTGTACAGGACTTACTGTTCGAATATGCATGCTATAGTTTGGGATATTTTTATCTTTTACTGAGAATGCCACCAAGAAAAGCAGCCACTCAGTGCCTACAGAGCAGAACAGAGCTGAGGCTGTAGATCAAATATTCACTCATTGCCAAAGTACTTGGTTTTTTTGCAGTGCAACAGTGGATCTAGAACTGTATTTCTTAGGAGATAATATGTGCTACATGTGTCATAACTGCTTTAAAATAGAACTAAACTGAGCTGTAATTGGATTTTAGCTGTTTAAAGTATTTGGAAAGATTGCAGATGAGATTCTCCGTATTTACAGGTAAAAGAGGAAAGTCTGATACATCTTCAGGAAGACTTGTGCAAAGTCAAAGAGAACCTGGTTCAAGCAGAGGAGAAGCTTGCAAGTTACCTGAAAAAGAACAAAGAAATGGTGAAAACTGAAGGCAAGAAGGATGCAGAAATATCGTGTGATTTGTCAGCCAATGAGTCTACTCTAACTGGAAACAGCTCCTCATCAAAAACTGACAACACTGTGGAAGTCTCACCAGTCCTTGTTAAAAATGCAGAAATCCAAATTGATTTGCAAAATGGATGCTCTTCAGAAGAGATTGCAGAGATTGTAAGAGAATTTACTGAAAAAATTGACCAAATGCAGGAACTCCATGCTGCTGAAATCATGGACATGGAGACAAGGCATATCTCTGAATCTGAAGCATTGAAGAGAGAGAAGTTTGTTGCAGTACAAGTATTGACTGAAGAATGTAATACTTTAAAGGAAGTCATAGCAACTCTACAAGCCAAAGAAGTATGTGTTTTATTTTATAATTGCTGAAATATTTCAGTACAAGCTTTTGCTCTTGCTACAGAAATTCCCATTTAAAATCTGTAAAGTGTGAACCACCATATGCTCAGTAAAAAACTTTAAAGTGTTCTAATGTTTCCATGGCCCTGGGAGAGATTGTGAACCCCTTTCTCAGCATTAAAGTTTGCAAGTGTGCTCAGCTATCAGGTGGTTGCTTGTGCTTCTGCCTCAAACCTGCCCTGCTGTGGGCAATGTAGGTCACCCTGTGAAATGCTGTCTCTCTCATATTTAGTTTTATTACTCTGATTGCAGGGGAATTGGTTCACATTATTTCTTGCTCCTTAAAAGTTTCTCCCTTAATGACAGTGAGTGAGGGGTTAAAGACTCGATTGTTTTCTTTTCTAAATACAGAGAATCCCAGTTTCTGGATTAGCGCATTCTCCACCGCATCAAGCTAGAGATGGAGGTTCTAGTGGTAAGAAATTTGTTTGTACAGATTTCAAACAGTATTATAAATTAAATCTGCTTTTTTGATATTAAGTTTACCATTAAAGAATTTGTGTTCTAAGAAGTCAAAACAGCTACTGCCCAGATTGAAGCAGAAACCTGCTGCACCAGCAAAAAGCTCTAGGCATGCCATGTCTGTTAATTTGGTACCAAAGGGAAATGTCCTGAGCAGAGATGGGTTTTAGTTGAGGCATCAGATGCTAATTATTTTCCTTTCCATAGGAGTTTCTGTATCCTTCTTAGCTATTACATGATCTCTTCAGCATACCTTCATCATCTCCTGATAGTATTTAAAGCTACAGCTCCCTAGCAGTGGGAGATGATGACAGGGATTGACTTCTCCAAGTGTAATAAAATTATTCAAGTAATCCTGGACATAAGCAAGGCAAAGCATATTAAGAGGAGTCATTTGGCACAAGTGTTTATGCAAGTAGTTGTTTGTCTTGTAAAACTAAGTAAGGATTTTTCAGTTTGGTTGTGGTTTTATTTTTTAGTTTTGTTTTGCTGTTACTTCTGTGAAACTGAAAAAGAAAAACTATAAAACAGGTAGTCTCCAGGCTTAGAATGAACCCTCAGTGACTGCAACTACCTGTTAAAACAACAGGTTTTTGATGCCTGTTCTTCAAAGCTTCACAGTAATCCAGCTTTCATGTTTTTCTCTCCTTTTATTTTAGACTCCGGTTCAGACTGGAGTCAAGGAATGTATCTTGCTCAGACCCAGGGATCTGACACGATATCTGAAGGAACAGATGAAGGTGAAACTTCAACAGATTTACTCCCCAAAAAAATTAAGGTAAAATAGACTCAATCTTTTTTTTAAGGAAAAAGAGTGATACTACTGAAAGTTGAGATTACCTTCTGCTTGATCATTGATAACAGAGCCATTTATATAAGTTTTAGTGTTGACTATTTTAATACATTTTCTCACAGTCAAGTGCATTTTTGCATTTTAAATTAGGCTAAATATGAGTTTTATATCTGTAGGCTTGTTCTCAGTTTTGATTATGAGAAATAAAAATAGTTATAATTTATTGCAATTTTATTGTGTTAATAATATCATGATCACATATTACACAATTTTATGGATTCTATTTTTATGATTATGTTGTGGAAGCAAGTTGTTTATTACAAACAGTAAGAGTGTCATGTTTTAATTGCATTTTTTAAAAAGTATTTTGTGACAAAGCCCTAACTTCATAGTAATTTCAAAAAGTGAATGGCAAAGCTCACCTGGAAGCCTCCCCAGGCCTGATTTGATGATGTCAGTTTCCATTAGTAGCTATTTTAAAAATAAAAAATTGATTTGACAGATGTACACTGGAAAATTTTATTTGAAACTGAGGAAAACAACAACTATTTAATAAATTTCTGTGTGACACATATAAAGGACTGGGTGACTCTTCTGTCTTTGATATGAGGAAGCATAGTTTCTTTATGCTGATGGAATTAGAAGTACCAGTTTTCCAATACATATTAAATAAGATTGCAGTTATTATTGCTGTTACTGTTATATGTTGGTATTACTGGCATTACTGATTTCTTTGTGCTTTTATTGTAGGGTTTGCTGAGAGCAGTCCATCATGAAGGTATACAGGTGCTGTCTCTCACTGAATTTCCATATAGTGAAAAAGATCTGCCGCCTCATAAGCAAGAGCCAGAATCTTGGCTAGAAGAAAGAAAAGCTTTCCTAAGCACCATCTCATCTTTGAAAGACCTAATTGCAAAAATGGAAGTTCATAGAGAAGCTGAGGTATAAAAAATATCGTAAGATTCTATCTGAATAAAAAATAATTTATTATAGCCTTCTAAGGCACATCCACTGTTCAGGTTTAAATGCTTAAATATCCTATTACAAGGTGATTTTTTTTTTAATGTGCCATAAAACTCCATATTGCACTTCATGGTATTACAGTTGTTCTTCTGTGCATTGATAACTTTTGACTGTATAGGTCCACCTTCTAAGAAGAATTCTATTTTGAAACATGTTCCAGTAGCAGTTTAAATAGAATTTTTAATGCTGTTATTTATTGCCTCATTATCAGTAACCTGTTAAAACTTTTGCTTGTTAAATTACCCCAGTTATTCTCTTGGATATATGCATGTACTTTCTATTACTTCAGCATTTTCTTTAGCATGGAAAGTGGGCAGATGAACTTCGTGTCATTTAAAATTAAATATTTTTCATACACAGTGTCTGCACAATACCACATAGCTTTGTGAGAGCCTAGGGAGAGACATGTAATATAAGAAAAATTAAAGAGTAGTGTGATGTAGTAACCTCAGTAGTAACTAGACAGGGCTAAGTTTTCAGTTACAAAAAGCTACACTGCCTCCATTGAAAGCAAAGCTAAAAGTTTATGATTTGTGAATGCAGAAACATTTGTAATGTGTACAGTAAACACATCCATTTGAATGGATGAAATTTGCACAATTATTAAGAAAAACTAAACATTCCACTGAAAACACACACTATACATAGATATTATAATGATGTAATCTTTCCATTTGGCTCTTTAAATTGTTTTTGTACCACTGCAGATCTGTGCAAGTATTGAATCTCCTGAAGGTGTGTCAGACTGGCGAGGAGAACTTCTGCATGCCATTCAGCAGCTTTTTGTGAGAGAACAAAATGTTCTCCTTGCTGCATTTCAAACTGAACTTGCAGAAATGGGCACAAGAGATGCAGTGATGTTGATGAATCAGTTAGAGCACAGACTACAAGAGCAGGTAATATAAACTGTACTGCAGTCAAAGTGTTTGTCTACATTATTTTAATTTTAAATTTATAAATCCATTATAAATATATGTATTACTGGTAGTTTTGATAGTCTAAGGATGAAAACAAAGTCAGACTTGCAGAAAGAACTGGTGTCTTTTAAAAGAAAAATAATATGGCATGGGAAAGAAACTTTTGGGTGCACAAGTTACAGAATATATACAGCCTGCAGAGATCAATTTGCATTGAATACAGTTGTCCTGAGCTTGATGTCATTAAGTGGATTAGAATTATGTTACGCTGTCTAAGAGAAAAGGTAGCTTGTTTATACAAAATAATTTGCAAAAAAAGAAAGTGTTAAAGCTGCTATGGGACAGAGGGAAGTCAGTTATCTCCTCTGGAACATGGAGGAATTAGTGAGAAAATTGCAGTTTGCCAGAAAATAATAGCAATTTTCAGTCTGTAATTTTGATGCCTAGAAAAGAGCTAAAGAATAACAAGTAGTTTTCCCAAATACTGTAATACTGACTTCATTGAAGATGTTTTGAATATATGTGGACTATAAATATATGAATAAATGTGATGTCAACATAGTTATTCTCATAAAATCTGGGGATTTACTTTGAAATGTTTCTAATGCTAATAGGCTACTAACCAGAGAGCAGCAATGGACAGTCTTCAGAATGCAGACAGAAGAAGTTTACTGATGGAGATTCAAGTATTACATGCTCAGATGAACAGTAAGAAAAGTAACCCCAAGAGAGAACAAGAAATTGATTCAAAAAGCCAAGGTGACTTCTGTGGTAATATATGTCTTTTTCCAAATGCTTTCAGGGCAGTGATCATAATGTTGGAAGTGACAAAAATGGTGACTTTCTTTGGTCTCTGATTTTGATATGCATGTTCTGAACATGCATACTTTTCATCTTCTTCAATCTTAACTATTTTTGCAAAAATTAGGATAGTCTGTGTTCCTATGACTTGTATCAAACTGAAAGTGATGCAAAGCTATGTTCAATTGCTATAGAAACAGAGCTTGAATTTTAAGGACATTTTCCATGTATATGCTTCACTGTTTAGGTTCAGCAGCTTTGAAATAATCTAAGTTGGATAGTCAGTGATAATGCAGAAACTAAGAAGGAATTAGAATGAAGAACAAAAGGTTCAGAGAACAGGTATAGTTTAAAACTAAGTAAAGCTCACTGTCAGTGTTTAGTTACAAATATTAGGTCACAAGTGTACATATGTAATATAACTAACTTAATTGTGTTAATCATTATCCAAATGATGCATATTGATATAGTTGCACACATCTTAGAGCCTTTAAGAAATAAAGAGGTTGAAGTGATTTCTTCAAAGTATGAAAGATATTAAAGTATAAAAGTCATGGGTTTGCTTTTATTGCGCTACTGAAAGAAAATACTATTTTAAAATATCACTCTTAATAATAGCCTAATAGTGGTCATGCTCTGGCTAGGAGAAGCTTTACCCAAACATAGTGTTTTTCATGAAGTAATTTCCATGTGAATGGTGCTCTCATTAGAAATGCTGGAGTATAACATGCAGCAGAAGCAGTTGCAGATTCTGGAGATGCAAGTGGAGCTCCGGAGTATGAAGGACCGAGCAGCAGAGCTTCAGGAGCAGCTGAATTCAGAGAGGATGATGGGCGCAGAGATGAAGAATGAACTTGCACAGGCCAAACTAGAGCTTGAAGCAACCCTTAAAGCACAGCACAAGCACTTCAAGGACCTAGAAACCATCAGGTGTGGCTTTCAGTGCCAAGCTGTCTGTGTTGGCTGTGAAGATTATTTTTCCTAATCTGAAACCATAATTCTGATTTTCTTACGGGGCTGGATCTCATGTAGTACAATTGCTTCTCAGTATTTCTGTAAAACCTACCTGACAAAAATAGACTTTTTACATTTGACAAAGAATATATTTCAATTAATGATTAACTGTATTAGCTATCAAGTTCCTTTTTAAAATTTGTCGCATTAGGCTACTCTATACAAGCTAATAAATAGACCATATTTATTAAAGGTTTTTAATCTCTATGAACATGGAGAAAAAAAATGCAAAGTTAAGATGACTTTGCAAGTACTTCCACGTGAAATAGTCTTAAATGTTGCTTGGACATGGTTGATAGCAAAAACCACAGATTGGGCACTTAGGAAAGCCATTATTATTTATGCCTGAACCAGAGGGATGCACCCATGAACAGAATTTTAATGTTCAGCTCAGAGATAACAAATTAGGCTGGAGCTTAAATTTGGAAAACTTTACAGATTATTTTATAACTTTTACAGACCATCAGGACCAAGTTTCTTTTTCAAAACAGATACAAAATTGATTTTCAAAAAAATGCAAATTTAGGTCATAGATTTTTTCCTTTTCCCGCAGTGTATTTTTTCCCTCGAGAAACATGGCAGTAAGATGCACTTCCATGGCATTCTTTAAGATTTAGGCCTGTGACTGGATAAGGTTGAACACTCATTGCCTCTGAGCCCCCAAAAGTGGCAGCTACAAAGGTAGCAGGGTGGACGCACTTTTGGGTTTGAGTTAACCTTGTCTTTCTAAATAGGCTTTTTACTGTTACTCTACTAGACTAACAGTGTTTTTAGTGCACAGGATGGAATAAATACCAAGTAACTGACTGCATCATGATAGGATTAGAGTCACTGCCTAATGTAAAGTTTGCTCCGTTTTTCTTTTAGGACGGAAGTTAAAGAAAAAGCAGCTGAGCTAGATATTCTCAAGGATACAATGGCCAATGAACAGAAAAGATCAAGAGAGCTACAGTGGGCTTTGGAAAAAGAAAAAGCTAAAATGGAACGCAGTGAGGAAAGAGGAAGAGAAGAACTTGAGGTATTCCATAATCCCAAGAGGCCTGGGACATCAAGGAGCATGAAAATATTCTTTTGGTTAACATTTCATCTCAGTTCACATTTTTTGTCCAATGCATGCTTCATTGTTCTGTCTTCAACTGTAGTGTTATATCATCTAGAGCTGAAGAAAAATTTATAGAAGCTGTGTGGCAAAGTATGAAAAAGGCCTGATGCACATTCCATTTAAATCAATAGGAATTTTACTGTGCTTTTCAGGGCTGAGATTAAAAAATTCTATAATGGCTCTCCATTATTCAAGGGGACAGGACACTGCTGATGGCTACACTCAGCCCCCACCACAGCCTGACTCATAAAATACAGTATTTAAGAATATGATTTAAGGAGACATATTGTTTGTCACAGCTTAAAAAATCTACAGTTTCACCTCATGAAAATAAAACTAGGGAGTTTACTTTAGGAGAAAATGCTTCATTGGTACCTCTGCAGATATAGTGGAAAGTAGGTATCCTGGTACAAGACAAAACACAAAAAAGCAATAACTTCAACAGCATCAATTTATTTACATCTTGAAATCCAAAGCTGAAAAATCATTTTCACAGTTTAAGAAAGTAAAAGCAGCTGGCTGTCTTCAACTTCAGAACTACAGTTGTTTGTATCCTACTACAAAGTATGTGTTAAAAAGATTCTTTAATGAAATAATCTGATTTTAGAATAAAGACATCTGTAATGTATTTTAGTATCAGATGTAACTGCAGCATTCAGAGTATTGTCACATTACTTGGGAATAGTAAAACCTGTCAAAAGCAGCATGTTTGCAATTTGCAGAATTTAATGGAAAGTATGCACAAATGGCTTTGATCAATTCTTGTTTTCTTTTGAAAGGACTTGAAGTTTTCTCTTGAGGATCAAAAACAAAAGAACTTGGAGTTAAGTAAACTTCTGGAGCAAGAGAAACAGCTGTCAAGTGATCTGCAGCAGAGGATTGAATCCCAAGAAGCACTCAGTGCTGCCCAGCTGTCACGTGAGCGAGGCCGTAACTCTGAGTTGCAGGTGCTTCTTGAATCAGAGAAGGTTCGAGCTCTCGAAATAAGCAGTGCCCTAGAAAGGGAAAAAGAGCTGTGTGCTCAGCTTCAAAGTGCTGAAGATAAGGGGCAAGCTGGAGCACCTAATCCATCTGAGGAATTGCTTAAAGAGCTACAGAAGCAAATGGATGAAAAGCATGACCGTATAGTGGAGTTAGTAAGTGAGATGGAGAAGTACAAACTGGAATCTGTGCAAGTGAGACAGCAAATGGAGAAAGAAAGGCAGATTCAGAGACAAGCACTACAAGCAGAACAAGATGCCAACATAGTAGTACAAAAGAAACTCCATGAACTGGAGTCCAAAGTAGAAGACCTTCAGTGGCAACTTGGAGAAAAGAAGCAAGAAGTTCATAAATTAGGGAATGAAACAAAGAAGTTGCAGGAAATAATCCAAGATCTACAGAAAAAAGAGCAGGAGGATGAAGGAAGAAAGGAAGCCAAAAGGACACCAAGCCACAACCCAAATGAGGTACAGTAGGATTAAAAGTAATGTGTAATATTGAAATATACTATTTAGCTTTAATTCTTTTGCTCAGTTATTTGTCACTGTGCCTTGACTCAATCTATGAAATAGCCTGCAGATTACAGAACATGGGCACCAGAGAATGGAAAAGGGAAAGCCTTCCAGTTTGCTTCCTAAAACTATTCACATGCTTCCTCCTGAGAGTGAAGTTATAGGAGTATATGAGGAGGAGCATAGAAGTGTATAAGGAGGAGCACGAGCAGGAGAAATGCATCTGGGTCTATACACACACTTTGTGTCTCAGTACAGGAGAACTGGTTGTTCCTTGCAACCAGTTGCAGGAATGAGCTATTCCTACTCAGGAATGCCCCAGGTCACTGCCCTTAATCTTTAGTTCATAAACTGCAAGGGATCTTTGAAACATCATAAGGGATCTTCCAACAGCTTCAGTAAAGAAATAAGCAATCAAAACAAGCATATGTATGTATATGTGTATGTTAGCAAACAAAATAGAAGGAATAAATCAAGGTAAAAAATCAATTTAAGAATTATCCTGATTTTTAGATGAGTGAAAGTGCTGTCTCTATTGCCTCTAAGTTTTTCACTGTCATAAAAAGTTAGGTGAGTTTTAAAATTATTTTTAAATTACTTTTAGAAACTTGCTTGTTAGAGGTAAGTGTTGCTGAGTGAGTGATTTGTGGGTAGTCACAGAGAGGACTGACAGGAGACTTGCTTGCCTCTTTCCTCACCATGTTTTTGTCCATCCTGTCATCATTTGTTTTACCAGTTACTTGTATGTGGAGTCAAGAAGGAAATTTTTCTACTTTGGCTACTGGTTTTTATCTTCTGAAGCATTGGAAACTACCCACATCTAGAGGAAGGCTGTTGAGTGTATTGGTAACTGTGACAGCAGCAGCCTTCCTGCCATGCTCATTTTGTGCACCTTGTTCTTCTGCACACAGGGAACTGCCAGCATTGTGGTCAGCAGAGTCTTCTCTTGGATCAGGTTAGCAGCAGCTGTTGGGGTTTTTTCCCTTCCTCGTCAGCAGATAGTCTGATCTGCTTGCCAGGACTTTACTGGAATTTCAAATAATGAATCTCCTGCTGTTTCCTGTGATGCTTGAAACACTCTTGGCTTTCTTATTTGGTACTGTCCTGTAGAGGAAACAGCCAAAGGCAGAGCCATGGACTCAGGTTTCTTAGTGAGGGATAGCAGTTCTTCCATGGCAGTGTTGGGAGGTGTTACCTAGGACTGGACTGATCTCCATGACCATGGTGGTCTCTTTCAGCTCCTGTTGTTATCACTATAAATTTGTTACCAAAACACATAGGCCCAGTTTCCCAGATTCCTTGCACAACTGGTAAAGGAGCTGCTGATGGAAGAAACAGAAAGGCTTTCTGACATCCTGCTGAGTTTCTTGACTGGATTCACAATGTAGCTCCATGATTGCTAGTTCTTAGTCAAGAAAGACACTAGACCTAGACTAGAATGATACTTTAGTGCTTCATTACAGCAGTGTTGTAGTCACACTAAATTTCTTTCTCTGCCAGAATTATCTGTTCTTCAGTTTCTGAGTGTGTTTCAGAGTCACATGTTTTCATTTTACAGCACTGGATCACATACATTCTATAGATATATGTATTTAAATTACGTATTTCTTTCCAGACTACCTGGGATACACCCAATGACAGAACAAGAAATTGGGTTCTCCAGCAAAAAATGGAAGGAGCTGAGACAAATGAGTTGACTTACCGCACACTGACAGGAGATCTCTCTGCTGCTACTGAAATTCTGGAAAAAGTCAGACAAAAGCTGCAAAATGCATCTCCAAAGCTGAAGCAGTTGGCTCGGAAAGCTGCTAGCAGGTTAGACCAGTTTTCAGCAATTTGGTTTAGTAAATAGCAACCAGCAGGCTAATATATTGGGTTTGAATCCTAATTCACAGACTGCAGGATTTAACTGAGTTTGGGGTTGTTGGTTTTATTGTGTACAATACATACACAATTTTATTGTATGTGCTGTTACTAGAGATACACTGATGGAAGACAGGTCACAGAGTATCAAGTGCTGCTGTAAATCCTATATGTTTTAATAGGGTCTTTCCTAAGGCATAGCAAAATAGTCTTTTTCCTCTGAAAAGTGATAAGGTTTATCTGGGTATGGTATAGGTAGATGAATTTCAAATAGTAATGAAAAAATTCATCATGCATAAGGGAATGAATATAGGGATTATTGTTCTGCATCATCTACCTTGGGGAAAAAATTATTATGGTCTAGTGAAACTGATCTTGATTCTTATTTTTGGAAAGTTACTATCTCCATAAGATTTAAAAATAACATGGTACCAGGTCCATGGGAGGTTTGAATCTGTTTTTATTTTGCTGTGATGGTAGTTTAATATTAAGCATTCCTTCTGAAACATTTGGGCAAAGCAGAATGCAGTATATCTGGGAAATACTCTAGGATTTTGATCACACAGATTCAACAGATTTGTGGGAAGCAGAACCGCTATTTTAAATGTGCTTCTTGTAGAATATCCCTGTCTGCAAGTGAGTGAAAACTGTTCTATATACTTACTTTTCAAATCAAAACAATTTTGTTCAGTCACTTAGCACTCTTGAAAATGTTGCCCTGTCTCCGGTACTGCTGAAGTGACTTGCCATAGATCCAGTGCACAGGAATCCATGGAAAGTCTTTTAGTCTGGCTCGTGGTGTCAGAGTTGATCTGCCGTTGAAACCCCTTTTGTTTCAGATTGCAGTTTGAAACAGCAGATGATCAGGACTTCATTTCTGTACAAAATGCCATTGAAGAAGTTATTTCAGAACTGAAAATACTGCCTGGATTGCCCGGTCTGGAAGAGGTGAGAGTCAATGCTGTAGCTTTGATGGGAGAGTTAGGATGAGGAGCTGTGAGCAGAAACTGCAAGGAGTTCGTTAGCCTGTACTTGTTCAGGTCTTTATACAGGAAAATTCCAGCGAGTGTTCTGAATGGAATTTGTAAAGTGTAAAAACCCCTTTCCATTTTTTTTTTTTTTTTAATTTTTAATACTTTAAAAGTAATTTTTCAACTTTCAAATCAAAACTTTTTCAGTTTCATTTTAAATTTCTGCATCTCATGGCTTTTTCTTTAAGATGTTTTCTTTTCAGCAGTAATCCTATAACTGAGGAAACTTTTCTCAGTACTTCCTGATGTTAAAATCAATTGAAATTTAGTATTTACTGTATTATGCTGACACAACACATTTACTTAAACTGCCCTGTATTTACCAAATGAAAGGTCACTGAAGATTGAGTGGCATGCACTTATATAAAAAAAATGAAGTGAGGTAATCTGTTGCAAAGAATTCGGCAATATTTGATTTTTTAGTGAGCTTGATTTGGTCCCTATATTTGGTCCTATATTTTAAGCAAGGATTTTCAATGTAACTTGAAAAAAGCTTTGGGGCTTTTCTTTTCCTCTGGGCTAGATAAACATAAACATGGTAGAAAACTTTGCAAATTGTTATAGCTGGTACAGTTGAGCTTGTACGAAAATACTCTGTTGTAATGTATAGGGGTAAGTATAAGTACACCATGATTTGTAGTTTACATGTACACCAAAATTTTTTATATGAAGTTGGTACAAAGCTATTATCATTATCTATAAACGTTTTTCACTGTAAGCCAGTTTTTTTCAAGCTGGCAATTTGGATCTAAGAGAAGTTGAGGTTGGTTTTCTTTCTTCCTCGTAGCTGAAGATGGTGCTGCCGCCAGGGACTCCATCCAGCTCTCTGACTGAGAGGCTGCTCAGGCAAAATGCTGAGCTGACAGGCTTTGTCAGCAGACTGAGTGAAGAGAAGAATAATTTGAGGAATGCTGTTATGAAACTGGAGGAAGAACTGAGAAGATACCAGCACAGACAGCCTTCTGCAGACTATGTATGTCCTTGGTGGTGCTGATCTAATGAGTTATTTATACAGACATAAAAGCCTAATTTTTTGTCTTGGTCACCCAGTTGAGAGTGATCAAGCTATCTGTCTTTCTTGGCTTACCTCTACAGAGGGAATTGATGTGAATTATTCTTGTTCAGCGGTCAGTATGCCTCAACTCTGTTGAGTATAAAACTTTGTGATTTTACCCAGCTTCTTTTTGTTAACTACTGCTTTATTTTAAACGCTTTGTGCCTTTCTTTTTTATCTCTATCTCATCACCATGAGCAGATCCAGGCAGATCCAGATAGTCTTCAAGATCAAGAGGCTAGTATGACCCTGATGAAGCTACTTTTTTTTTTAGACAAGCTGTATTTTTCTGGGACATTGATTGGGCTCCTAAAGTCACTGTTTTTGAGGTGTCAGAGTGCAAGGGTGGCCTCAGATCCAAGCACTGAATAGTTTTTCTCATTAATTTTATGAGCTCTCCGCCAAACCAGTGACTAGAATGACATAGCTTAAGCTTCTCCAAATTATGTCATTCAAATTCAGTTTCCTTTGTCTTCAGTCTCCTAGGCACTCATCAGATGTTGGAGTTAATATTGATGCTCTTGTTGCTTCTGAGAAGGAGATTTGGAACAGAGAAAGGCTGTCACTGCAGAAATCTTTGAAACAAGCTGATGCAGAAATCTCCAAGCTGAGAGCAGAGCTCAGGAGTGAGGCTTTCCTCAGAGAACTGGGATCAGATACTGAAAATGCTGTTCTAAGGGTAAGAAGATTTTTTTTCCCCCACATACTAACTAGAGCTGCTTTAAAAATTTTGATTTGGTCTTACTTTTCATTGTGTTCACTCTGCTTTAATCTGAGTAAAAAGATACTAATTCAGTCTTTAAATTTTCATCCTCAGGTACCTGATTATTATTTTTTCTCTCCAAGAATGACATGTAAACACCTGTGTTGTCCTTTTGTGTGTGCTCTGTTTCTTGCTGTTGAGGTGATCCTCAATATATGAAGTTGCATTCAACAGGTGTGAGCAGCAGCACAGTCTTCTCAATGGTACTGGGAAGTGAATAATCACAGAAATGTAGGAGTAACAATGTCAAAGGTCTTGGAACTGTTGTGATTCTTGGAGCTTATGGAGCTTTTTGTCTTTTTCTCTTGTTGCTGCAGAGGATTTATGGCAAATACCTGCGAGCAGAGAGCTTCCGGAAAGCTCTGATATATCAGAAAAAATATTTGCTGCTGTTACTTGGAGGATTCCAGGAGTGTGAAGAAGCCACGCTGGCCCTTATAGCACGGATGGGGGGACAGCCTTCCTACACAGACCTTGAAATCATCACACAGCATTCAAAGGGTTTCACACGATTTCGCTCTGCAGTCAGAGTGTCCATTGCAATTTCAAGGTAACCTGCAGGAAGTTACATTTCAAATAGATATGACTGTGCTGTTTAATATATACTTTTCTAGCTCTCCAATGAAATCTAGACATTTTCATATTCCATCCTGTTTAAATGACATATTTTTGGTAGTCATAAATATAGTAGATCCTGGTAGGATGACCAGGTGAGCAGTGTAGGTAAATTTTGTAATAGGAATAAGCAGTCTGAATGTAGTTGAAAAGGGCTCAGTATCTGATAATCTCAGATGGAGATGTTTTTTAATAATTTGACTTTACTGGGTAAAGTCAAATTATTAAAAAACATTATTACAATTCTAAGGATTGCACTTATTTACAAGGGTTTTTTCTGCAACTAAATTTCCTTTAAAGATTAAAGTCTTACATGTAAGTATAATATAGATTTAGGAATTAATTTTCTTAATCTAGGTAGTCGTCTGAATTTCACAAGACTAAGGGTGAGCAGGAATTGGTGAGGAAGAAAAAGTAAAGTTTATTACTGCATAGTACTCTCCATGTGGCTAACAAACTTTTTTCACAAAGGTGGGAACCCTCAGGCGCTTCTTCTTGCTATTGTTCTGAGCCTTGTATTTTGTATAAAATCAAGGAAGTGTTCACATACCTGTTGTGAGAATTTTACTCATAGTGCTCTGCAGTTGCAGTTTTGGGGCTGCAAAAGAGCAAAAAAGTATATTTAGTATGATTCAAAAATACTAGTGTGCTGTAGCTTCAGTGTTTGAGCCATTTACTGTCCACTTGGACCTATACAGCACCTCTGGAATTGTACAGGTGGAACTGAAAACAGGTTTGGACAAAAGATGGTCTTTCTTAGGGATATGCAAAAGGATGTTTTGTACTTGATACTCAGCTTTTAGATGCCTATCTGTTAATTTTGCTTGATGGAAATTGCAAGAACTTCTTATACTTTCTAGAATACAAGAAGCAGCTTACTTTTATCAGACTGTTTCATTTATCCTGAAGTTGTTTGTTTTTTGGTTTTTTTAAAATTTCAAATGCAGAATGAAGTTCCTGGTTCGTCGATGGCACAGAGTTACAGGTTCTGGAATTCTGACTATCAGTAGAGATGTCTTTAGCCAGAACACAGGTAAGTCACAGTCCAGTAATGACTGAAAAAGTGGTATTCACAAGTCACACCACTGCTTAATGGAGATGGGTTTATTTTGTGTTATCCTCATGAGGAATGAATGGGGACTGTTCCCTCTTTCTTTTGCTGTAATTGTTTGGATTAACCTAATTATCAGTTTTCGTGCTCAGCACAGGCACTAACCTGTTTGCTCTCTTTTCAGTTTTGTTTTGCTCCATCGTGGGTGGGATTTAAAAAAATATGGAAGGTTTCCCTATGGAGCATGTTCATGAAAGCAGTTGTAGCTGAGTCATTGGAGTTTCCGTAGGAGATCTGCACCACAGGGTCCTTAGAACAAAAGCTTGTCATTCTTTTGTTACAGGTTTAAGTCTGGGAAATAACAGTTTTCTGTTTCCTTTTTGTAGGAGTCTAAGGAGAATCAGAAGCTTCTTTCTTATTTACTGTCTGTTTAGGTCTGCACTAAAATCTTTGCTCAGTCTGTGAGAGTTTTCTCATTGACGTCAGTGAGGCCAGGATTTCACCTCTGCTTTTGCTTGAGGGAGTCTGAAAGTGGCCTACACTTGTTAAATATCATTTTTGTAACATGCAAACAGAAAACTCATATCTGAGATTCCCAGTAAAGTGCAAAAGGTCTTACTTTTTTGTTTTTCAAGACACTGCTTTTTGTATTTCTAATATTGTGTATATTTTTTTATTTCTAGGTAATGAATTACGGCCTGATTCATTTTCTGCTGGCATGGATCTTTTTGGAGAACAGAGGCATTCTTCTAGATCCAGGTCAGGCATGGAATCTCCTAGATCTCCTATAAGCTTTCAACATATATTGGGGTTCTTTTAATATTATTCCCTTTCAGGCACTGTTTAAATAACTGAAAGCTTCAGTGTTTACTGCTAAGGTTTGTAACCTTTGATGCTGCAAGATCTAATTTTTTATAAGAATATGTCAAAAATTGTGTCTCAGGCATTCAGTGTGTGATTACTCATCACGTGATTGAGGCCAAAGCTCACCCACCCCTGCCAGTGGAACCGGGTATTTTTCATCAACGGCAGCATTTTTATGAGTTCCATCATAATTTGATGAGCTTATATGAAGTTGTGAGTTCAGATCTTTACTGAGTATCAAACTCTAGCCATTTTTGTTTCATTTTCACGTAAACCGCCTCAGTATTTGTTATTGTCTTAGTTTTTCATAACCAAAACAATTTACATGGCTAAAACCTATTTTAGCCACTATTGACTTTTACAGAGTAATGACAAGAGGCATGTAAAGATGGCCGTGTCCTTGTTGACACAAACTACTAAATAGAAAACTAAACTTCAGTCTACCATGGATTCTGCTGCAATCTCAGTAGGAATTTGCTGGTCAGTCTTTGTCTCAAAAAAATGCAGCAACAAATCCTGTGCAGTAGAAAGTCCAGAAACAAAGGAATGGTTTCTCTGGCTTGGGCAGTAAGTGGCAGGGAGGTTTAATGGTTTTGATGTGCTGGCTGCTACATGGATATGCAGCCATAAGGTATCCCTGCCCTACAGTATTTTTCTGTGTTGCTGATATTTTGACTCAAAATGTCCCTTTCTGAAACGGTGTGTGTTGTTGTGCCCCTAGGCTGCAGGGGATGCATGCTGATTTAAACCCAGTGTCCTTCACCTGTCCCCAGCTGCAGAACTACGACCCCGAAAGGGCTCTGACAGATTACATCCATCGCCTGGAGGCGCTGCAGAAGCGGCTCGGCAGCGTGCAGTCAGGTGGGGCTCAGGAACCCCGCCAGCACCTCTGGGCAGCACAGGGCCCACTGCCACCTGCGTGCTGGTTCTCTGAGATACATAACAACTTCCATTTCAGTTTCCAGCCTTAAACAAGAGGCATTTCTGAGCTGTGGCAAAAAGCTCACTTAAAAGATTGTAAAAATCTTTGAAAAGTGATACAACCATGCTTTCATTATAGATTTTGAGATTATTGGTAACACTTGATTTCCCTGGTCTCTAATAAATGCACAGCAAGGATTCAGTTGGCATCTTGCTAAGAGTTTCAGTTATGTAGAGAAAAATGTGCCCAGAAGATTAAGACATGGAAGAGGAATATTTTTCTCCTACCAGTTTGATTACAGAAGTTACAGTCGATTTGCCCCATAGATGATAATTTTTGTACTGAAAGAGGAATACATCAAGAAAATTGTCAGAACAATAGGATGAAATTTATAAAACTTGAGTTTTGAAGTTCTTATGTTTGTCTTCCCCATCATTTGGGAAAGTTTTGTTCTTAAAAGATTTGATCTTTGAAAGTCCCAATTCTATGATTTCCCATGTAAAATCTTTCATTCATGATTATTCAGCTGAATGAATGTATGTACTTGTTCCAAGTAATCCTGATGACATTTTTTTCTCCATCTTACAGGTTCGACTTCATACACTCAGTTGCACATGGGTATAAGAAGATAATAATACCCTTCAACATCTCCATCACTGGCAGTGATGCTAACAGATTGCCTTCTGTAAATCTGTGCTCTTTCTGTGCTTTTGTATAATGTGTATATTGTGGGACCAATATGAACACAGCTACACGATTGTATACAGTTCCATCCTGGCACACCCACAGAGAGTGGGATTTATGGATGTAGGCACTTTGTGTTCATGGGAAAAAAAAATCTGAACAAAAAAAATCCCCAAACAAACCCCCCCATCCCAAAAAAATCCCTCCAGACCCAAAACAAACCCCCCAGCCATTAAATTACATGTATATTTGTGGAATGCTAATTTAAATGATTAACTTATGAAGTGTGTATTTATCAAAAGGGTGCGAAGATGAAACTTGTGTATTAATTAAATTGAGCTACATTCAGCAAAGTTTACTTGCACTTTTTCTGGCAAGGCTACTGAAGTTACATTGACTCTCGTAATATTTGCTACTGGCAGTGCAGACAGAATATCACTTGTAGAGACCTATTTTTGTAATGGTAGAAGTTTTGAATTTTATGGGTATTTTGTCAAAGTACTGAAATAAACATGACTTCATGCTTCTAAGTGTGTTGAAGAACTGCTCCCTTATTCACATGGAACAGGTTCCTCCTGCCTGAGTTCCTCCTGCTTGTAGTGACTGCAGCTAGACTTTCTACAGATTCCCAAGTGCTGCTATCAGAGAGAGGGACAGGGACAAGCCTGGCTTCTGCAGACCCTGGTCACATCTGACAGGGCTGGGAGGGAAGAGCCTGTGCTTCCTCACCTGCCACGACTGATATAAACACAAGGTTTTAGAACAGTTACACTGAATTTAGACCAGGAAGGACAAGACAAAACCCTGGTTACATGGAGCACTGCTGACGGGGGCACTGCCCACTCCAAGACAGAGTTACAAATTTACTGATGAAACCTTTTCAAAAAGAAGTACAGAATTGAGCGTGGAAAACTTCCCCAAGAGGTTTATTTACAAATTTAATTCAAAATTCCCATGAGCCAGAGCTCATTATCATTTATCATAAGCATTCTTGAACCAAACACCATTTAGCAATCCTGCATGAGTTATTACAAACCCAGACAACATTCAGCTATTTCACCTTTTTACACACAAACATGTTATTTACAAAATTCATGTTGTTCATATCTTCATATTTTTACTCTTACACTTGACATCAAGTTTCCAGAGATCACCACTTTCAATTTTTTTTAGAGAATTACTTGTTTCTTTCTGAACATAAGCATTTTACAACTACTTCAAGTTAGACAGTTAAATGGCTCATTCTTGAAATGACTTACCTGTGAACACTTTGAACTCTGCCTACCACTTAGCTGCACAGTAATGTTTTCTTAAATCACCCAAGACCATCACTCACTTGGAAGAGGATCATAAATGCCAAAGGAAGGGCACCACCAAGTACAGTCCCCTGTGGTGCCTGTTCCCAGATGGGTTTGCTGAAATTGGGTACAGAGGCAAGGTAGGCAGCCTTGCCCCTTGGTTGTCTGGGGAAAGTAATCTTCAATTATTTTTCAAAAGGAAGGAGTTCCAGTTGTAGAAATTACTTTTTTCTTCATTAGGAGGATCTGGCATGCACCTTAGAAGTGTTACATCAATAGAAAAGACCCTTTTGCTTTAAAAATGCAATGAGAAAATTGTAGAACAAGCAATTATACACAGCAGCAGTAAACAGTGTGGGCAAACAAAACAGATGCAAAACTACAATTGCAGAAGTTTTGCTACTGTTGCTTTCCTAACAGTAGATCATCAGCTTCCATCTGCCACTTATCCTGTCACAATTTTATTCAGAAGTCTGTTAGTTCACACAACTTTGAAAAGTAAGGTTTTAGCACCAGAGTTTACAGTGACCGCCTCTTGTATCTGATAACAGGGTTGTTAGGTGTGTGTATCATTGTTGTATAATTTATAGTTGGAAAATAGTCATTGATGAGATCAAATTCATACAAACGAAGCAAAGTAGACCAAATAGTCTTAATTTGAACATAAGCGAAGTTTTCTCCAATGCAGCGATGACGGCCTAAAAAGAGAGTCATAAAATGCAGTTAGAATATTTCATTGGATCACCTTTGACAATCAGAAAACTTCAGAAGTTTTATGCAGACAGTATTTGCCCCTTTCTCAACAATCTGAGGCTCTGATGTTTCACATACCCCATTCTATAATTCCACCCAAGTCTTACGTTTCCAAGTTGTCACTGCATAAAGCAGATGAGTAAGTGGAATGAGATTGTGCTGTTCTGTCCCCACTAGACAGCATTAATTTACGTATCAGGAAAGAAGTATTTGCAATACAGAAATGAGATCAGCTCTAACTCCATCACAGCAGTATTTGCAAACTGTTCTGAAAGTTGGGACTCTGCAGACTTTTCTCTGCTTTCAACTGAACTTGTGTTACCAGGTTTGTCCTTGACTTGAAAAGATGTGAGTCAGTCATCACTCATGCTAACCTGAAGGTGGTTTTGATAACTGTGAGAGATATATACAGCTATGACTAATGCAGAATTATTCACTTTTTTCTTTTAACAGCACCTTCAGAGTAAGAAAACTTTCAGGCAAAAACAGAAAAAACCAAATCTATCCTCAGCTGCTGCAGTATGGAGAGGTGCTGTAGGAGATAGTTGGTGTGAGCCACCTCAGCACAACCTCACACAAGGTGCTGCATTCCGGTACTCACCAGCACCAAATGGGATGTATGTAAACTTCTCTCCAGCTGCTGGGTTATCTTGGAGGTATCTGTCAGGCTTGAAGTCCAGAGCATCATTCCAGGAGTCTCTGAGTCTGTGATTAACAGTGGGAGATACACACACTTGATGGCCAGGGGGAATATTGTATCCAGCAATAGTCTGCAAGAGAAGAGACAAGACCCCACATGACAAAATGTCTCCATTTTTCTTTTTAAAATGTTACCTGAAGTGTTATATCATGAGGCTTTAAATTTCAGGAGTTTTTGGCCAAGTGCATTTAAAATTATTGCAACCCAACACTTTCTCTCATACTTGAACAGGACACAGTGCTTAAGTACTTGCAGGAACCTTCCAGCTGTTTTAGTAAGTCTGACAGTTCTACAGAAGGAGGTTTTAAAAAAAAAAAAAAAAGAATGAAAGTTTACTGAAAGCCTTTGACATTGAAGGGACACTTAGAAATATTTGAATTTTTTGACATGGTACCGTACTTGTACAAACAGCAAGTTTTCTTTCAGATTTACCTAGCTTGTATTAAATGCATGCCAAATTTTTCTATCACAGCAATTAAAAGTACCTGGCAAACAAAATAATGGTGGCACCAAACTAAGCTCAAATAAGACTGGTAACTGCAGGAAAGGGTCGGTTTTGCTGAAGAAAGCTGCACATGGCTGTTGCTAGATCCCAGAGCTGCTCTTCTCCAAGTGGAACAATCCCTGTTCCCTCAGCCTCTCACCACCAGTGCTGCAGCCCCCTCCCAGCCAGGTGGCCCTCTGCTTGTTTCACTTCATCAGTCTTTTGCTTGCTGGGGGCTGCAGGGGTCTGAAACTGGACACACAATTCCACATGAAGGTAAAAAATACCAAGTTCAAGGTATGAATTGCTTTCCTACCTCAACACTGGCTATGCTACCACTGACAGAACCCCAGAATGCCATCAGCTTTCCTCCCTGCCAGCAAACACAGTTCACTTGTGTTTCCTTCTGCCAGCTGAGATACCTCTGACCTGGCCTGTGCTGCTGAAGTGAAATTAGCTCCAAAAAGGGTCCTCACCTGAGGAGTTCTGGCCATTCTCATCATGGTCATTATAGGAGGTCTAAGCCTTAAAGTTTCTTTTAGACAGCGATCCAGCAAACTGAGATCCTTGAGCTAAAAATAAAGAGAAAATGATGTACCAAAATATAGCCAAGTTTATTCAACACAAACAAAATGCTATTTTACACCATTTAAAAACATAAAATAGTGAAGAGTAAGCAGTTTATATTTACATGTACTTCATTAGCTACACTGATTATTTCTTTTCCATTTGATTCAATTAAGAAGGAAAAAAATCACTGACCAGGGCAATCAAATACAACTACTGTCTTAGTGATTTGTCTCTTCAGTATTTTCTGTTGCCTAATTAAAGAATAAGGTCACACTGCATTGCTTTCCTCAGTGAAAATATGAGGATCTTCTACAGAACTGTCATTTATAAAATAAACATTGGAAGAGCTATTTCCCTAATGAACATTGGTTAAAAAAATCGTATCAAGCTGAAAATTTACTTGGACAGGAAGAGAAAAGGAAATGTACTGGCAAACAGCATTATCAGAGAATGACTGTGCCAATTATTTTAACACAAAAGCATGTGACTCTATTTCATGTCTGATGAGCTTTTAATTTTTTTTTTTAATAAGCATCTAGAAGTATGAAAATACCCCTCAGGACTAATGTAACATACAAACCTGGTCGTAAGTTAAGGGTGGCAAGTCCTCCCCACACACTGCTTTTTGTTCTGCATAGCACTGCTCCTGCAGGGCTTTGTCCCTGGCGAGGAAGAAGCCGAGCCAGGCGCTGGTGGTGGAGGAGGTGTGCTGCCCTGCCAGCAGCAGCCCGATCAGCATCCCCGCGATTTCATCGTCCGTCAGTGCGCGCCCGTCCCTGCGGAGAACGGAACCACGCTGGAGCTTCATCTGGTCACACTGCACTATTTAGCATTGCTATTTATACAGTAGCATTTACAATTTCTTCTAATGTACTCCTCACTCCTACTCTTTTATTGCCTACCCTAAACAAAGAGGCAAAAGATCTAAGGGTAAGTAGAAGGGAGAACAGAGGGAAAGAGCTTCTTTAGGAGCCTTAAAGAAAATCATTCCTCAACAGCCAGCAAAAAGAAAGGAAGCAACCTCAGTCACCTCATGACCACCAATGAAAATCTCAGAAATCTGAATAGCCATTGACAACTGTTTTTTAAGAATACAACTAGGACAAACTGCATGCAACAAAACCAATTCGGAACATGTGGAAGTGTTTCTTGGGTTGTGGTAGACAGTTCTAACTAAAGAGCTCAAAGCTAAAGTAAATCTTCAAACAAGTCTTTAAACTCTTGGCTTACTTGTATGAAGCATCAAGTAGAGTTTGGAGCATGTCATCCTCCTTTTTCTGAGACTTTCGACGTTTCTGGATAACCTTGTAGAAAATATTCTTTATTTCTCTGTGTGCTCGATCTCGTCGTCTGCGATTCAAAACACTTTCATTAGCAACTTTACACAATGTAACACAAAATGCTTATGAGTATTTATTGGGATGTCTAAAACAGCTTACAAAGAAGGAATGGTGGGGATGGGGGGCAATCCAAACAACAATGGTGTTTAGATAAAATGCTTAAGTTGCTTCCTCTGTCATTGCTGGTACCTGAAGCTCGGCAGAGGCAGCCAGCCTGGCAGGAGCCAGGCAGCGTGAGTGAAACCCCCATCCAGGTCGGCGTACAGCTGAGCCACCTTCTCGTCCAGCAAGCCTCGGATCTCCTTCCCATGTAAGCAATGACTTGCTGTCAAAATGATCAGTTCTGAAAGGGCTTCAAACAGGTCTGAGGAAGGGATTGAAAAACATTACTGAAGTGTGGCTAATCAGATGTCTCTTTGAACAACTCTTTAATTAGATCATGGATACCTTTCTTCTAAGGTATATCTTTCTAGAAACTTTTCTAGCAGAGTTAGTAATTCTTCCAAAGCAAGCCATGCATCACAAGCTCAATCCTTAATAAATATAAGTGAAGTCATACAAAGATTTAACCTTGAAATCCAAATCCATAGGAAACCAGTTAATTTTGCTGCCCACTGAATTATTTTTACATAGTAGTCCTTAGGCACTTAAACATCAATTTATATATTACCATATTATGAGCTATGTTTACATATAAATCATATACATTCAAAATAATTCAATATATTAAAATGTGACATTATTATATAATTGTTATGCATTTAAATATAAGTATGTATGTTTAGAGAATATTTGACACTTCTATGCAACTGTGAGCTTGCAATGATGACAATGGGCAAGTTGGAAATGAGGGAAAATAACAATTTCACTTCAGTCACTAACATAATGTATCAGCTTCAAAGACACAGTCTTTCACTGCAGAAACTCCCATAGCCAAGAGCTTCAGCACAGGCTCTCTAGGAAGTCAGAGCTGCAGCTTTTCCTGGGGACTAGGAAGTGGTTACACTGAGCTGACTGACAGCATCCAAAATGAGCAAAACAGGTGCACTATGAGCTGACTAGGAAAGCAAAACTAACATAGTCAGTCCTTCATTCCTTTCAGTGATTTTCTGAGCAGCTTTATTCTCCAATAGCCTTACATTTGATTTTTAAAAATCTGTATTTTCTTTCTTCTGATATTCAGTATCCTTGTACCTACATAATATTTAATTTCTTTTATATTGCAGTACATCTTTTACAAAAATATACTGCATTGGCCTTAGGTACTTCCCAGAAAACTGGAGGAAAAATGCATTTTATCCTGCTTACTTTTCTCTCCACATTCTCCCCATGCTTTGAAATACTCCTTTGTTTCTTCTTCAATCACAGATACATGCTGTCTAAACTGGGCAATGTTTAGCCCAGTTTTGAGCATCTTCTTCTGTTCCAAAAATATCTAAAAGAACCAAGACAGAATAAGCAATCAGTACAAAGAATATCATATTAATTTGATTACAACTTATTAGAATTTCTGCTATAAGAACATTCAAAAGTAAATAGGGATTATGATTAGGACTGCAGGGTCCAGCATATACTCAGTTTTTACTAATAGGTAATACTTTGTTTTTCACTTGTCTTTCAAGCAATAGTTCAGAAACATTCAAGTAAAATAATAGCTCAAAGGAGCTGCAGTTCCCTCTTTTGCAGTACCAAACAAAAAAAAATATAGTATCTTAATTAAGCTTTATCCCTGAAGATACAAGATGCATGCAAAATTGAACTATGAAATGCCCTTTAGATACATAATCACAAACATAACCAGCCTCATCTTGGTAAAGTCTGGATTTAGCCTGTGTCCCCAATATGTGGCCTCCTCATTTTCTCTCCCTCTCCTGTGCTCTCAGGCAGAAGGTCCCTGAACTAGAGATGATCCTTTTGTTTTTACAGAGCCCTCTCATCTCACTACCCAGGAAGTCAGATAGGCAGGAGGCAAACTGCTTCCTAGGAAAACAGTGAGTTTCACACCCTTCTCAGCTATTCCTCTTTTTCTATGTATAGGTTCACAGCTAACAAACCTACTGGCAAAAAGCCCTTCGTTAGACGAGAACCACTCCATGCCATTGACAGGACATTGACTCAGAAAATTATTTATTTGATTTTAAGCCCTAATTATGAATGAGGCATCTGCCCTATAGCTCTGCACTGTACCATGAGAAATACACCAAAAACTGTCTTCCCACCAAGGGCTCTTCAGGTACAAAAGGCATTAAGAGAAAAGCTACTTCCCAGAAGCTTCTGTTTTGAGAATGCAGTGAGACCCCAGCAGTCTGTCAGAGAGCCACAGAGCAGAGACAAGCACATTTTCCCTTGCAGCATGCTAGCCCCTCTCCAGTTTGATGGAGACAGGAATAGCACATAGGAGTGAACACATCCTCTGCAATTTCAGTGCCTCCCAACAAAAAACTATCTGCAAGAGGCTTGGAGGGAGGAGAGAGTGAATATGAGTTGATGTATTGACTATGGATATTAACAATTACCAGAATCAATGGTAAGTAAGCAAGTTACTAATTTTGAAGAATAAGGGATGGTTCTTCCAAAAACATGAATGAAAGTCACAGGATTAATAGATTGCAGCTTAAACAGAGAAAAGGAAAAAGAAACTTCAGGATGACCCATCAACTGGAGAATGCCAACAAAATTTTCCATGGCTCTCTAAATGCCTTCCTATTAGACGTCTGAAATGAAATTGTGGTGGTGACACTGTGCAAAAAACCAAAACAGCTTACCTCTGGCAGAATGCATTCTGGCCACAACTGGCTGTGCTACCTCTAGCTTCATAGAGGGAAACTAGAGATAATCAGTGTCAGAGATAATTTCAAGGTCAATAGCATCTCTTCACTGTGGAAAAGGAGTCATTTTTGTGGGGAAAAATGATTTTTTGAGGAACCTCAATCTGCAGAGATAATAGGAAAGAAGTTCTTCTGGTATAAAAGTATGAATTAAGGAGACCATATCCACAGATACCCAAGGCTTACTGAGTAATATGGTTCATCTCTTGACTAAAGCAGAACTCAAGTGCACTCTAGGGAAAAAGAAAGCCTAGGGTGATGTAGAAAAATACCTAATTTCAGAAAAAAGGAAGAAAAAGCTGTATATGGTAGGCCAATGAGGTAGGCCTTAATCGTCCCTAGGTGCCTGAAGTACATGGTGGCAGAAAAATGCCCATTTCCAAGGAGCTTACAGAAAATTCCATAAAACTGATGGATGAGATTAGATCACATCAAAGAACTAGCTCTTGCATGAATACAGACATTCAAATCCATCCACAAACAAAGAGCATGAAAGCAGAAGTCAAACCATCTGTAGCAAGTGGGTAAGCTTTCACAGAATTCAGGACAAACCACAACCTTTAAGTTTCAAGCAGACATCCCATGACAGTCAGAATCCACAAAACAATCACAGCACAGGGAAAATCTGCCTAGCTTAGCAGCCTGATTCACAGATACTCTTCTGAAATAAGTATATACAGAGAAGAACACGAGATGTACTGCAGAGAATTGTGCATCCTCCACACTGCAGTAGCTGCAAAAGTGATTCACAACTCCATCCCTGACTTTTTGAGGAAGACCTTTGACTATGTAAACTGGTAGAAACAAGTCTGTTAGAATGGCCCCACTCAAGGAAGAGATCTCCTAGGACACAAGAAATGATCTCCTTGTAATCCAGGCTGCAGTCCTGCTGGCTCTCATAGGGATGAGGAGCTATGCAAATCCATCAAGTGGCAAAGAACCTACCACCCAACCAACCAATTCCCCTCAAACTGCTGTCCACAATTTAGTACTTCTGACAACAGAGGAGACAACCAAGTTCTCTTTTACCTGCTTAGAAAGTAGCAAGTTGCAAGTAGTTAGCTGTGTATGAGATTTCCAAAAGAAAAGGGCACATGCACAACATGCTTATTCTGCAGATCGTGGCAAAATGCCAGCGCAGAGGCACAGAGAGTAGTAATTCCTGCCCCAAAGCCACATCATTAATAGAGCAACAATCACAGCACATAGGCAGGGATGAAGAGATATGCTAGGGAGGAAAATAAATTGATGGTCACAGCAACTAGTCAAATGACTGGCATTCATACTAACAAAATGAGGCCAGAATTGAAGATCCAAAAATAAAGGATATCACAGTGCTGTTTCTTCCACCCAACTACTCTGCTATGCACTGAACACAGAGTGCCAGTGGAGCACGTAGGGCCACAGAAAAGTTGGCTCCTGCAGTTTGAGTCTGACATGACAGGCCACCCTCACAAACAAGAAAGCAGCCAATGCTTAGCTCAGATACAATGCCACGATACAGCCCCTGTGCTCCCATGCAGACTGCATTCTGCAAACACACAGAATGATTTCTGTCTGAGCAAAACAAAGCTTGTGGTTCAAACTGTTAAATTATTACTCCCATGTCTAGATTTGGCATGGCATAAATATAAAGTTATCACTCTTAGGGCTTTCTCAGAAGAAAGACCTGAAGTTGCTTGGAAGGAAAATGAGCTGCAGGCAGTGGCATGTTGCAAAGGAAGAAAAAAGTGACTGACTAGTTTTCCTCTATGGTGAGGTTAGATGGTGTCAAAACCAAAAGATAACATCAAGAGTGACAAACAACCAGGTGGTAAACAAAGCAACCAAAACCAAAAGATAACATCAAGAGTGACAAACAACCAGGTGGTAAACAAAGCAACCTGAACATACCAGGTTATCCACATGAGACTGCTTAGCTACTGCAGTACGTACAGATCACACAAACACAACCCCAGCACACAGAGCCAAGAGCTCAGGGCTGCCTACTCAGCATTGAAGCTGCAATGCTCTCGTACTAATGGAATTGAAAATACAAACCGCGTTGGGGACGTCGTAGGCGACGCCCCTGCCGAAGACGGGCGTGGTGAGCCGCGAGTACACATCCTCGGCGTTCAGATCCTCGTTCTTGCTGTTGAAGAGCAGCGCAGCAGCATCACTGCCCAGCAGGTATGTGAATGTCTTGCCAACCATAGTGAAACTGAACACAGGTCCATACTAAGAGTGAATAAACAAAAAACCAATTTATTTGAAATAAGAACAAAAATCATTAAATCCCTATCCTGTACAGTCTTTCATAAATTACTTTTTCTCCTAAGAAGTATCCAGACATTTAATAAAGATAAATATATTTTAAACCACATTTAAATTTGTTCTCTATGTACGCACTAGTGATATTGAATGTTATAATGGACACATGCGAGCATGCAGATTTTAAAGCCATTTATTTTAGAAAACATTAATAAAAGATCAGTCACACACAAAAAAAGAACAAAACTAGCAGAGATATTGCAGCATATATTGACCCCAGTAATCTACAAACACTGCCTTGAAAAATTCTGGATTTATGGAGTTCTGCATAGATAATTAGGGGCAAATATAATTTTGAAGTTCAAAAGTCATCTCCAGCAAACTTTTATGCACCAGATTTGACTTTCTCCAAGCTAACCAAGCTACGATTTAAGCTTATAACTGTAGTTTTAGACAATGTGAAACAGCTTGATAAATTTAATTTAATTGAAATTAAGGCTCCACTGATTTAGTTAATTTCTTCTGGGCTGTTACAGTATAAAAACTACTGAGGTTTTATACACCGGCTCTTTTAACATCAGAGAGGCCCACAGAGGTGACCAGCTACATTCCAACCTGGTCGCAGATTGGTAAAAAATGTGAATAAAGACTACCAATTACAGTAAGAAATCATTTCATGCAAATGACTTTTTAATTAACTTGTGATTCAGCTATGAGTATTACCCAAATGTACAAGCATATTTGTGACATGAATCACGAGAGCTCAGAAAACACTACTGCTACATAAAGAGATCTGAAGATCACAGAGCCTACTGTGCACACTCCATTCCATATTTGAGGTGGTAAATGAGAATAAATTGATTTTAAACAGGCCCCAGACAGAGAACTTAACAGATACACAAAAATATTTTTGCATATGCTCAGCCAATCATGTGGGGACACATACCTTGTCATAAGCATTTTCCAAAAATTCAATGGGACTTTTTCCAAATGCAATTGCATGACCAAGAAAAGGGATGCCTGATGAAATAAAAGGCGGGTAGTTCTGTAGAAGAAAGAGAAGAATAAGCACTGAATTTTCTTCACAGATTATCACAGTCTCATGAACTACCAGAATATGCTGAGCTGAAAGGGACCCACAAGGATCAAAGTCCAACTTCTGGCCCTGCACGGGACCATCCACAAGGGTGACAGCACGTTCGTGACAGCATGTGCCTGACAGAGCTGCCCAAACGCTTCTGGAACTCTGCCAGGCCTGGCGCTCTGACCACTTTTCTGGCATGTGCCAGTGCCCAAAAGTAGTAAAATCATGTCCATTTACACAAAAACTAACCACAGAGGAAGTTTAATATCAATTTGTTAAAACTCTTTTGTGAAAAGGCCAACTTTAAAAAAATATTCAGTTGTTTAGATAGAGCTATATTTAAAAGCAGCAAAGGTTAAAATAAAGTTAATATGATTACTACGCTGCCTCTGAATATGAAGCACGAAGATGCTGCAACTGAAAAGAAGGCAGTCAGAAACGAAACACTGCTGGAGGATTTGCTAAACAGCCCCTCAAAAGCACCTTCATACATTAGCACTGTGTTTTTCATACATTAGCGGGCACCTTCTCTTAAGCTCCCATCGATTCAGCAGTACGGGGAACGCCCCAGGGTTCCGCCAGCCGCGAGTGCCTCTGGCCCCGCGGTACCGAGCAGCCCGGGGAGGGCGAAGCGGGTCGGCTGCCCCACGGCGCAGCTGCTGGAAACACCGCCCGCCGGACCCGCTCCCTCAGGCCGGGCTTTCAGCGCCGCTTGCCCCGCGCTCCCGAGGGCTGTCCCGGGGCCGCTCCCGAGGGCTGTCCCGAGTCTGCAGCGGCCGCCCGGCTCCCCCGGCCCGCGGGGACCGTCCCTGCTGCGGCCGCCGCCTGCCGCGCTCACCTTCTGGTCGGAGCCGAGGTGTCGCCGGTAGCCGAGCTGGAACAGGTAGCCGAGGCTGAGCGCGAAGGCGGAGGCGGCCAGCACCAGGGAGAGGGGGTTGCCGACGGCCACCCGCTCCAGCAGGGACCCGCCGACCTCCATGAGGTTCAGCATCTTCTCAGCGCCCGCCGCCATCGGCCGTGGCTCCGCGGGGCAGGGTAGGGTAGGGCAAGGCGGCGCGGTGGGCCGGGCCGGTGCGAGCCCGTGCGGCGGCTCCCGGCGCTGGGCTGATCTCTGCCCATGTGACGATTGCCGGCGCCGCAGCCAATCCGCGGCCGCGCCGCGCGGGGAGACGGCATCGCCCGGGCTGTGGCGCGCGCCATTGGCGGGCGGCGGGCGGGGGCCGGGCCGGGCCGGCCGCCTCAGGGCTCGGCCGCCTCAAGGCTCGGCCCCCTCAGGGCTCGGCCCCCGCGGCGCTCGGCGGCCTGGGTGTTTGAAACGCTGGGTGTCCTCGAACACCCGGACAAGGCGATTCTCCTGCGGGAAATTATGCCTGTGACGGTGAGCCGTGACTCGGGCATCACTGCCGGCGCCACCGCTGACAGCCCAGGGCGCTGGTTTGTAAGGCTGCACAACGGCTGGAGAACGAGGACCGCTTATTTGTGTTTAATTCCGGATGCGCCAAATGTTTAATGTCAAGAAATCCGCGTGTTGTTTTTGAAATGAGTTTCCACTGAGATGTGAGGGATTAAGATCAAATACTGCACAAAGCTGCGTTTGGAAACAGAGACCTCATCACAGCTGAGGTCAGCTTGCTGTCCACGTACAGTTTTTCAATTCAACGGGAATGTATCTTAATGCATACCCGGAAAATTCTGGTTTGGGTAGGTCTTTTCGAGGCAGTATTTGTTCATCCACTGAGTCCAGTCAGTTTCTAAAGTTCAAATGTGTAAATCTGGGAAATCTAGCAGGAATTACATACAATGAGACATTTCAACAGGGTACAGTTGCAAAGATTATCTATAATGCTTTTAAATAAATTTTTGCAAAGTTCAGAAACATAAATTCCCTACTAAATATGAAAGAAACTATTTGTTGTCATCAGTTCTGAGTACTTTTATCAACTGGAAAAGTGCACAGGCAGAAGCATAAGATTGTTACTGAATTAATATTCTTGTAGGTTTTTAAAACATGTAATATCCTGTGGTAAACCCTGTATCAACGTCTCACATGTGCTGAGTATTACTAGATGAGTGGAGGTATCAGTGAACGCTTGTGAATGCTGAGAAATGCATGGAATCAATGTTGAGTATCTTCAAACTCTTCATGTCAGCTATGGGATCTAATAAAGTTTTCAGTTTGTTGACTGCAAGCTCTGAAGTTTCAACACTTTTCAGAGCCAAAGGAAATTCATCAGTGCTGTAGTGATTGAGAGAGTTCCTTCATATTTACAAGCCTTGACAACTCTTTCAGGGAACATGAGAGCTGTCAGTGGTTGTTACTGACATTCTGCTCTGTCAGTTAATGAAGTAAGGACATTTTTGGTGGAATAGTGTCAGTCTATTTCTTCCAAGGGAGAGGATTTCCAGATTAACTACCTATATATGAATATAGGTTTTACTTAATTTTTATGTAATTACTAGTTAAATTTATATAGAATAGCAATTTAGTACATTATTTTTATATTTTGCCCTATAATAGTAACAATTAAGGTAAAGCAGAGCTTTTGCAAACCATGTATGTTTTTTCTCTTGAACATGTATTTCTTTTTCCAGTCAACTGCCCAGCTTCGAACTGCATCCAGCTGTAAGCTGACAATGGTTGGGGAACCCCCTCCTCCCTGGAGCAGTTGTTCCCTGCACCAAGCCACAGCAGCAGGACATCACCCCAGGACCAAAGTTCCCTCTTGAACAAGCTGCTCACTGGGGTCAGTTATTCCACTTGGTAAAATTCTGCCCGTTTTTCACAGGTTTAAGTTCTCAGTTACTCTTTTGCCTTACAGGGCCTTGCTGAGTGTTCTACTCAAATCTTTGCTTTTGGCAGCTGTACAGGTTCTTGCTTTTTAAGAATGTGCTTGTTAGATGGACTGTAGGTGGTGAGCTGGGCATCTCATGTTTACAAAGGCACAAGTGTCAGCTTTGCCCATCTTGCAGCTCATTTTCCTTGGGGTTTTTTTGGAAGTGATATGAGGGTTGTTACTAATGGTCTGTCTCAGTGGTGTTGGATTTTTCTCTGTTCCCATTTTTTATTTCCCTGCTTCCAGATGAAAGGAGAGCACACACCTGCCTTGCCCCAGCAGGGCAGTGCAAGCTCCTGTGTATCCAGGTGCCAGAAGCCTCTGGGACTGCAGAGTTGGGCTCTTGCTGCTCAGCGGCTCCACTGATGTGCAACATCTGCAAACCTCTGTCCTGCCAAAATGAAGAGTTTCCAGGTTACCTGGTAAATTCCTGAGCAGTTTCCAAGGTGCACTACCTTAATTTAGAGTAATGGGACTCTTCCTCTGGTCTTCTCTGATGTTCTTCTTACATACCTTACAAAGATGAGCCTGTTATGAACTACTGCCCTTTGGTAATAACACCAGCTTGGTGTAACACTGGTGTAACATTTGATGGCACCTTCATGCTGGCTATAGAAATAGAAACACCAAGTATGACTTGTTGCAAACAATTTATTAGGTAGTAATAAATAAGAATTTAGCAGAAAGGACTATACAGCAGTAAGGCATATTGATAATATAGTTATATAGGCAACTGACACACCTTCCTAACATCTTCCTCTAGGTTTCTAAGAAAGTGCTATGTAGAGAAATGTATTTGTGATACCAGTGCCAAGTGATAGCAGGGATGCACGATGAAGGACCTGACTGTTGCATTATTTACCTTAAATACAGCATAACAATTCATGAAAAATTAGGCCAGTGAAGTTTAAGTAGAAAAGTACAGCTTGCTAAGAAGAATACAAAATACAAGTCTCCTGTTCATGTTTTAAACAGCTTACTACTTTAATTTCTTAAACTGCAGTTACTAGTAAGGTATGAGTAAAGTTACTATACAACAGCACAGTTATTCACATTCATTTTAGCTTTTATTTGAAAACTTAGAGGCAAGTGCTAGTTTTTATTTTTTATAAAAGCTTTTCTTTACAAAATATTGCACACTGTTTTTAGCATGCAGTTTACACGGAAGAAATAGTCAAGTGCACTTATAACCCTGAAATACAACCAGAAACTTCAAAGATTTGTGTTACAGATTCTATTTTAATGTACAAGGATATGTTTCAGACCGCATAGAATCCCACCTTACACTTGGGACCCAATTTGTGGGGGCCCAACCCTGACTCTACAAAGAGCAGGCAGAATGCTTACAAACAGTTTGTTCCTTGTCATCTTTGTTCCTGCATCCTGCACTGCATTTTCTGAAGAAACTGAATTAATTAGTGAGAAAATTAATTTAAGAGAAATAACTTAGTACCTCCTGTATGAGCTTTTGTTACTGCATATATGTTGCAATCCAGGGTAGGATTTATAAAACTTTCTGAAGTCCTCTGAGTAAGGTTCATCTGTAAATCCCTGTCTCCCTCTCCTCCATACATACATTTTATATTGCACAGCAAAAGTAAAAATCCATTTTACAAAACATGCATGCTAAACATTCAATATGGCTTCTGAATGATTTAAAGTATTTCCCTTTTGGCATCCTCATGCAGTATTTTAGAATAAATATGAATACAAAGTATGAGAAAGTTAAGAGTAAAAATAAAGCGAGCTAAAATGTTTGTCAGAAACCAAATAAAAAACAAGAGTTTATCAAAAGTAGTTGCTCAAAGGTCTAACTGGTCTTTTAAGCATATTTATCAATAGTATCTTAAAAATAGAGGGTGTCTACAAAATACTGCAACATATACCACCTCCTTGATGTTCCACGCAATGACACGAAAGGTAAATAGGTTAACTGAGACTTGCTTAATGGCACTGGTAGTCCCATATTTCTCTGGGAACAACAGCTTTACTGGATTCATGCTCGTCAAACTTGGTAAACCATTTAGATTTCATCAGCTTTACTGGTTAAGCTCAAGCCCTACAATAGTTAATATATGAAACACAAAAATACTTATAAAAATAATAGATATGTTGTATAGTTTTTTTAAAAAAATAAACCATGCAGCTTCTGTACAAAGTTAAAAAACTGTACAAATTGACTTTTCTATTGTGTAAAATTCATATACATGGAAGTCCTGTTACGAAGAGGAACAAGTTGTTTTTTGCTCAGCCATTGGATGCCATCTCGTAACTCTTGTTCATTTCCATCACTCGTTTCTTTCAGTTGGCATTAGCTGGCCATTTAATTTCATCAGGAGTTTTACAACCAGTCCTGCCTATGTAAAGGGATGCAATTCAATTCTATCAATATTTCAGAACTATGACAATCAAGCACATGACAAAAGCAATTCTCAGCTTTGTCCAATCTCAAACTCCATTACTTCTGATCACAAAGTTAGTGGCTCCAGCTCTCTGAATCTCATTATATTTGGAGTCAATCTAAGAGAATGAGGAATTTGGCATATGCAAGAAACAGTTTCAATTAAACAAAAGGTTTATCCTAATGATTATAGATGCATTTTACGTATTTTGAATTCTGAAGGTGTCACATACTAAGAAAACAAACAAACATTTTTTAAAATAATTTTTGTGGGGGCTGGATTTAGAGTTCTTTTATACTGTGCAAGCGTGGTTAATCTCAAGAGAAAAGAGATGTGTATCTAATTTAGGAAAAAAAGAATTGAACATAAAGGATGTAAAATGATAGTGCTTACCTGTTTGGTATGTACAATAAAGCTCATTTTGTTTTCCAGACTGTGGATTTGAAAACACGTATCTCCATCTCCCAACTGCCACATAAAGCAACCGTACTTTAGGCTGAGGAGTAAAGCCTATGACCAAATGAAGGAAACTGTCACTCAGAAAATATCCTCCATACTTGCACACTGAATTCCCTTCATTCACAAAGACAGAATTCAGACTTAAACCACTATGTTCCACAACACAGTTGTAGTTTATAAAGTAGTAAAATGAAAAAATACAAGACTTTGTTGGTGACTTATAAAGACCTTAAAATCTTGGAAATTTTCAGTCAAGTTTAACTAAACAGTTGGATGGGAAATCACTTCTAGTACAAAGATTTAAGAGAAGAGAATGAAGTTTTATAGTTATCACTAGCAGTTCACTTAAGCTGACCTTTGTTTCCATGTTGAGGAGGTGTAGCCCTTTTACGTTTACTCCTACATACACTTTGATGACTTTATGGCTACTTGAACTTGCTTTGGTGAATATCTGTCCTGTGAAAAAAGCTGCTCCATAAGTAGGAATTTCCCAGCAATTCTGCAAGAACATGCGCTGAAGGTGATGCATCTCCTTACTGACACCTTCACTGGTGCTGAGATTCTAAAAATAAAGAAACAATGGCAATCAACAAGTCCTTCCAAACAGTTGTGATTGTTTGAAGAAAATCCACTGTTCAGTGCAATCCTTACTAAATGCTTATTTCCAAAGTGCCTTCCTATCAACTATCTTCCTACAGCTAAATTAAACCTTAGAGCCATGGAAAGGCTCAAGTGCTAGAAGAGACTGAGGCAAAACCCAGATACGTATAAGAGCCTTGGAAATCTGAGCACAGACACACAACCTCTGAAGGGCCCCACAGCTTTGCCTCTCCCAGAAGTAACTCAGACTTGAGATCAGCAGCTGTGCACCCATCTGACACCAAATGCATCACAATCCTTAAAACTAAGTGTTCTTCCTTCTTTTAAGGAGTCCAGTCCAGTGAGACATGGTAAGATCAGCAAATACGTCCTTCCAAAAACATGGATTCTTTTCTCTTTTCTAAGCAAAAGAGAGGTGCAGATGTCTTTTCATTAGTGGAGCCTTCATTCAGAACGAGACAGGCTTGTTCCTTCCTCTTCAGTAGAGTGCAGCAGTCAGAACAAACTATTGCTGGAGTGCTCCTCAAACCAGAATGATAACAACCACTCAAATAAAAAATTGGTTGGGCCATGGGCAAGATCAGAGGGAGAACACAAATCTTCAACAGTTAGGGGGCCATGACTGTGGGTGTGGTAGACAGGATCAGCCTCTCTGGATCCATACCCTGCCTTAGAGCTTGTCTGAATTCTACACAGCCATTTCTAACATGTAAAATCATCAGAACAGAAGACTGCAACTTCTTTCCCCTTCCCCCCATGCCCCACACCCCAAAATATCTCAAAAGCAGAAGGCAAGAAAGCTGTGCTCATTCTTACATGAGAGTAGATGTGCTATGCTCATTCTTACATGAGAGTAGATGACTTTGCTACACCATAGTCTTAGAGCACCATCACTCCCTCCTCCATCTCTATTAGAAAGAATAGGAATGATTGCTAATTTGTGACAAAAAAGGTGTGAGCAACAAAAGATTTATGACTGAGTAATCTCATCTCAAAAAGAGGAGCAAGGTTTGAAAACATCCACTAGGTGCCTCTGCAATGTTTCCTGGCAGTTACCTTTAATGATGCACATCAGCTGGTACAGTTCTCCTTCTGACATACTTCACTGTTTCCACAATTACTTGTGAAGACCACAAATTTAATCTGACCTCATTTGGAACCCACAGCCCTCGGTTAGATCTGTTTTTACACAAGCAGCCCGAGTCAAAAAAATTTAAAAGTTTTGCTCAACTGCTCTAAGAAAAGCAGCTTGTGTGTGTGTGTGTGTGTGCACATGCACATCAGCAGCACTACCAGGTCCCTAAGATACAAGTTACACTGAAAAAAAGAACTTTGGGGATCTATTGCTACGAGCAGACATGGAAATTTAAATCAAAGTAGATTTTTTCACACCTATGCCCAAATTGGAATTGTGCCAAATACAGGGATAACATTGAAGATAAGTGAACAGGTAACAAACACATTTACTTCTAACAAAGAGATCTGTATCTGTACAGGAAATATATTCCAACAACCCATCCCAAAAATTCAGAACATACACATTTTTAGCTTTTTTTACCAGTATTTCTGTTCATTAATTTGTCAAAAATGTTAAAGAACAGGATTTTCTACTACCTGCTTATTTATCTTACCTTGTATTCATGAAGTATCCTGTTTGTCCAATGAGGAGCTTTGCTTTTTAGTTTAGTTATTGGTACAATAGATTTAAGATTTTCTTCACTAAGAAAAACAAAGAGGAAAAAAGTTTTTCTTCACTAAACAAAGTAAGAAAAAAGAACAATGTCTGCCACAATGCACCTTCAAGTCACATACTGAGCTAGACAGTCAGCCCCTACTCCATCTTGCCTCTCAGATGAGATGGTTTCCTAAGATACACTGCAATTCTCAGTTAATGAAGATCCAGTTTTACATTATATACTCTGTGTCAAACATCATGGACATGGCATAGAGAGGAAATGCCAGCAGAACACACAATGCACACTTGGCTAAAGAGCAGTTTGGTGAATTCCAGGTTGGAAACCAAAATTATATACAAAATGCCATTTACATCAGCATATCTCATACTCAGAAAATATGACAGACTACAGATACTCTTCCTTCCACTCCTGCAGTCAGAACTTCCAAGGACTCAGCCCAACTAATTGCCACATTGAAGCTATGTATTACATGGCATGAAAGAGAAGCTACTTACATCAACTGCCTTTTTTAAAAAACCCAAAATGCAGGAAACATAAGAAAAACTAAAAGGAAGAATGCAAGCCTTTACTAGTTTGCTTTTATGTACAATTAAGACAGTCTCAACACCTAGTGATGTAACCTATTTAAACTGTATTTGGCAGTATATATGCTCTGCCAAGGAAAAACCCTGCACAGGACAGTGCATCAGATCTTTAAGTTCAAGGATACTCTCACACAAACAAATAGGGATGTATTTTTGGAATTACCAGTCTTTTAATGAACATTTATGTCAACTACAAAAAGAAAAACAGATTATGAAACTCCTCTTCTATATGAAGAAGAACTATGTGAATGTGGATGGAAAGCATGTCCAAATGGTTTTTTATCTAGCCCAACCTATCTTTGCAGGTACTCCTGTCTGTAGAGCCAAACACTTCCACTGAGCAGAGTGAACTTGGAACCACAGGACTGATAGGCCTCAGTGTGGAGAAGAACACCACCCTACAGCTGCTGGGAGCCAGCAGGGAGTAGTTTATACAAAATTCAGCCATACTATAGGCAAATAGGAGGGCAGTCCCACTTAAATCCTGTTCCCTTCATGCTCCATTGACTGGCTGTGCAACTGCAGGAAAATACATGCAAAAACCCATCAGGCCAAGGCAGCTCAGCTGATGCTGTGAAAAAGAGAAGATAAGAAGCACAGCAGCACTCCAGAACAGCACAGCTGCTGCTCCATGAATGAAGTGAGGTGGAGACAGCAGGGGGTGAAGGTGCACACAGCAGAGAACTGGAATCCTCGTGGCTCAGATACTGCTGCAGAAATGTATGTGGGAAGAACAAGCCATCCCAAAATAGCTCAGCTACTGTTCTGCTGGCATGCAGAGAGAAGGGGAGAGAAAAATACCATCTGGCTGAGCCCTGCTGGTGCTATGGGTTTGACTAATTTAGTCCAGCATTTCTCCTACAAATGACAGAAGAGACACAATATCGCTACATGGTCTGTCCAAAGAGGGAAAATCAATCACACACATTGGTCCAATGCCAGAGTAAGATGTTTCTTCAACATTGCTCAAGGCCTCAGTCCTGTCAGAACCCTTCAATAAATACTGTTGTTTATTTTGGTATTACTGTATCTCAGGACAGATTTCACACACTACAGAACATCCACCCCTCTGTCGAGGACTGCAATAATTAAGATTAATACATTTTCACACACACACACAATGCCCAACTTCTATTAATGTTACAAGGTTAACATGATTACTCTGCACTATAGCTCAGTGATGAAGAAAACCAACAAATATATCAGACCTAAAGTTTGAGGGTTCCATAGGAAATGCTATCTAAAAATACTTAATCTAACCCATAATTTTAAATTTTAAACACATACTTACTTTAGAAAGCCCTGTTTATGTTTCTTGCTCTCATAATTTCCATAGACTATTTGGAGAAGCAGACTTGCCAGTGTAATAAGCTTTGCATCAGGTGATGTATAAAAACCTTTCAGTAAATTATATCTGGCCTCATCAAAAAGTATAAGAATAGCCAAGGGATCCTCAATCTGTTAAAAAGATTTAAATAATATTATTTCTTTGTAAAAAGGAAAGTAAGCTAAGAAACTATGAATAGCATTTCTCACTGATTCAGAGACAGAAAACAAAGGTGTGATCCTGACTGAAGTGTATATTTTAGTGGTGCTTTCTAATAGCAGCATTGTTTTTCATTCACTTACTTCAACACTTCACTGATCTAACACACAAATGAAAGCCAACTAGCACACCATGCCCAATCAAAAAGTTCACAGAAATATTGGTATCTGTGGATTTCTTCCCCCATAAATTCATTTTTGGCAATATGTTTGAATAATCCCATTGAAATTGACCAATTAAATAACTGAAAAACAGCACAAGGCATAAAATCAGGCAGCTTGTTTTTAGCTGTATGACAGAGACTGACACATGGAAACACTGGATAAACACAACAGAAGGGGTGAGAAAGAGAGAGAACAAGAGAGGGCAGGAAGGCAAGAGAGAGGAAGGCAAGAATGTGAAGACTCAAACCATGGCAGAAAAGGAGATGTCAGATTTAAATAAGTTTGGAAATTACTACAGTCACTGAGTGTTGATGGTTCAAGTGTTCTGAGCCTGACTTCCAAGTCCTGACCTTTTTTTCTATTTCCAGTGGAAGTCTCACATCCCTTCTCAAAAAAAGCTGTGAAGTTTCCCTTTGAGGATCCAAATTCGTCAGTTCAGTGAAGATTTCAGGCCAGTCTCGAATATGCTGCAAAGGCTTGTGATATGGCTTCAGCTGGAGACCTGAAAAATAACAGGTTTGTTTCCAAATAAACAAACAGAATAACCCAGCACATACACACACACATACACATAATTAAATGCTGTACCAAACCCAGAGTACCTGAAATTGAGGACTCATTAACTAGCATTTTCCTATATTTTCTAAACTGCTATATAGAAAAGGTTTTGAAAATCAAATCAATGATTTATTGACAAAACTCTTAGCATCAATTCACTAAATGCAATAGTGTTGAAACTTTGTTATTTTCAGTTTCTCAGGAGTGAAGTGCTATTTAAAAATTTAATGGAGTACCAAGACTGGCCTTAAAAACACAAGAAAAAAACATGACAGACCTTGGTCTCTATTATTGTAGAGAAATACAAAGATATATAAAGTCCAATAATCTTATTTCTGACAGAAAAATACAGATATAATTTATCTTGTAAATGTATTTGCCCTTTTTGTATATATATATATATATATATATATATATATATATATATATATAAAAACCATAAACTTTTCAGAACAGTCATTCTTCTTTTCAGAAGACATTGTTCTTTTTAATCTGTAAAATGTCTTGATTCTTAACAGGCTACAGTCAATCAATGTTTCACGTTCTCTTGTGTATTTGAGAGCTGAGAAATTGATACAGAGCTTTCAGCTGCAGTCCCATTATGTACTAGAGTCTGTATCTCTGGCTTACTCACTCACCCTTCCTGTCCTTGGGTTATCACTTTGCTTTTCCCAGGAGTGAGGCTCTAGGAGGCTGTATCTGCCTCACCCTCACTGCTCTGGCTTTCACACTGTGCCATTTCCCCCCATAGGAAAATTGTAAATGGATACATTATAGCACAACATCTTTCACTGGGAACAATCTGTTCATTTAACTTACCCATCTTCCACATTCAAACACAGAAAAGCATCATCTGTTCCACAAGCAAGAAACCTACTGTCCTTACAGTTGTACACAAACTGCAACATACTTTATAATGAAATTTGTCCATTAGTTGTTTGAAGCCATAAATCAGGAGCTCATTTTCAAATCTAGGCTAAATATCTAGAGAATTACTTGCTGTTACACAAACAATTTATCAGTGAGTTCTTCCACTCAAATGCAAGGGTAGTGCCTCAATGATTCTAGGAAAACTTTACATATTTAGAAAGGCAAAAGCAGCAAGACTTTAACCCTCAAGCACTTCCTTTTCTTCACATTAACATGTATGTTTAACTGAAGGTTAAAGTAGTCATGTGGCATACAGCAAAGTAAAAAGGCCAATGGTATGACACTGGAAGAAAAATATTAAAGAAAAATAAAGAAAAGATTTCCTGCAATAATTAGAACTACTTTAACAAGAAGTTACAATACCACTGTAGAGGAGCATTGGCAACAGCAAATAAAATTTTAAATGCAAGGCTTCTGTGTTAATGACACTCTCAACACAGTATCCTACCAGACTACAACTGAGCTTTATAATCCACAAGGTGTCCCATAGCTATCCTGTGCAGCAGTACTGTTGACCACACTAGCTGAAAATACCCAACCATACTTGTTGATTCTTGGGCTTCTACTTATCTTCTAGTATGTAACTCAAATAAAAACGGTAGTATCTTTTTTTATTTAGACCAGAAATACCAAAAAATACCATAAATATGACATTTTACATCATAATTCTCTCCCATCAAATACATTTGAAAACTTGTTTATCAAAAATTATTTTGGTGCAAAACACAGAAAAATTCAGATGATTAAAGGACCTAATGAAAAAACATTAATCATCTTATTTTAATTAATAGTTTTGAAAAGACTAAACATCGGTAAAAACAACTACATGCATCCAAACTCAGATAGTCTGGGAAGAAAAATATGGATAAATCCAGGATAAGCTACTAGTAAGGCTATGACAGGCAAGGTGCCTTGCAACAGAAAGGCAACCTGGAACAGCCTCATCTTTCTGGATGAAATACATGATAAGTGCCAGAGTGATACAGTCAGACCTACTGAGGGTACCAAAAGTAAAAGCTAAAACAGAGAATCTCTCCACAGCTCTGAAAGCAGTTTGAAGACACCAGGCTGTGAAGCCTGTCAGAGAGCATGTCTCCTACTCTCCTAAGACAGCATTACTTTTTCCTAAAGGCAAACAGAAATAAACTATGATAAACCCTCAAGTATAACCATTGTTCCTTTTACTTACTGAGGTTCTCAGAACAGATCCAGATAGTGAAGTACTGCTGAGTTTCTTGAGACAGGCGCATGCCCTCCATTATCTGCTGGACAGTTGTGTTGTTTCCGTGCTTCAGCTCCACAGAGCGATATGAGCCATCCATACGATAAATCCGTGCCTTCTCGTACTACATAAAAACAGGAATACATCACACAAACAATTCGTTAAAATCCTTTCTGTTTGTGTTTTTATCCACAACACCTATAATGTTGGGAAAAACAACATTGCACAATGCCTATGTATTTATTATTTACCCATATTGCTTGTTTCATGTTCTGTGCAAGTTCTTATACTGTGTTTTTTACAACGGTAACTCCAAGAAAGATCTTGATGGTATTCTGAGGACTCCTGTTGAACTCAAAGGCAAGCAGGTATTTAAAAGTTCCCTGAGGGATCTGGGCTCAGCTGCCGATGCATATCCCAAAATGTTCGCTTTGCTATTACTGGCAGGTTATGAATTTTTCCACCCTATACTAAAAAGACTTATTTTTAGAGGGAAGCACCACCCTTTACTCAGAATCCACTACAAGGAAAAAATCTCACTAAATCTTATAGCGCTCCTGTAATAGAATCTAAATAAATCTTATAAATAATAAATCATTTTCCCCTTCAGAACTCTCTTAGCTTCCACTGAATTGCATGTGAGCCCACAGTATGTCTCCTGAAAGACATACATAAACATAAATCAGGTGCTTAAAGCATACATGCACAAGTCATAAATCAATGAAGTGTCTTGTTTTCACTTCTGTAACAGATTAGATGTTTCAGCTGCTTGAATAAAAATATTTCAGGAATTTGTTATTCCTCTTACTCAAATCTACTAAGTCATCAAGAACTGAGTTCCTAAAAACTTCTGGAAAAAAAAGATGGATGGCTTGGAAAATGACAACTGATTGAAAATGAGGTCGGAATGGAAAACATCAGTCTATTTTTGCTGCAGTAGTCACTGTCATTCCTACTGCAGTAGTCTATAGGGGGAGTTTATATATTGCACTAATTAAATAGTAATAAGTGACAACATAACATCACACATTACACTCTGAAATCTACTTAAAACATGTCCATTAGTCTTTAGAGTCATTAGATACACCATCACATGATCTACTGCACAATAAGATCCTTAAAATGAAGGTCAGTTGCTTCCTTAATTATTTTGGAAATCATTCATGCAGAGTGAAATGAAGATAATTTAAAACATCTTGAAAAACTGACAGGTTTAGTACCACCTACTTACAGGGATATAGGTTGCATCTGAAGTCAAAGAAAAGAAACAAGTGGGTTTATTTCATTTGACTAATTTTAAATCTAGTTCAGGATAAGAGGAATTGCATTGTAAATTTTGTTCCCTATCTTGGCTAAATCCCCACTGGCTGCCAAGGAAGCCTGCACTGAGGCTTTAACTGATGAAAAGCCTATTTCATAGAAGCCTACATTTAGCCAGGTGAATGGTCCTGCTTATCAACATATAAGGTAAGAATGCATAAAGAAAGCTGATGCCTGCATGATCAAAAAAAGGACATAAAATCAGTACCTGATGTGATGTTCCTACAAATAAATTGGAGCATCATGTTTACATGTCCTTCATGTATTTCTTGAGCCATGAAAAACAGCAGAAACATTTAAAGAGACAAAATGCCAGTTTGCCAATATTTACACTAACAATTTCAATGTTCTGCACATTTCCAGTAACAGCCAGAAGTGACTCTAGCTCTTCTAAAAGATTAAGAGTAAATTAACTACAAACTTTAAAATACTTAGAAAATTAACTCATACAGGTTTATTTATGGCTTCCTTCAGTAGTTTTGCAGCTTCTTCCCACTCATTTTGTTTGTTCTCTTCACAGACATTCAGTGGAGATCTTCCTTGTTGATCAGTGATGTGCTACAAACAAACAGAAACACCAATTCTACATTGATTTCACTGGAGACAGGTAAATATTTATACATTTTTGAGATAATTAAAATCCTTGACACCAGAGTTGAAACATTAAATTGATACACAATGGGAAAAGCAGAAGTAATCAAAAACATTTAACTATTTTTCAGTAATTGCTAAACAAGATCATTGATCTGACACCAAAATATTTCTCGTACACAAGCTAGAAATTGTTGCTAGATCTGCTATTTCTATACACAAACAGGACTTACTCTGTCAATTTCGGGATGATTTAGTAGAATTTGTACTATTTCAGCATGCCCACCTCCAGCAGCAAAATGAAGAGGAGAGCTAAGTTGACCATTCAAAAGATTTGGATTGCATTTCCCTTTCTCCAACAGCATTCGAGTGGCTTCAACTTTTCCATACCTACAGACATATGTAAATCAAAACAGACACAGCAAATACATAATAACTTTTTTTCAGATGGTCCTAATTATGAAAAAGAGTTTTTTCAGATGGACCTATTTATGAAAAAGTGTGGGTTTTTTCCACACTGAAAAGTTTTTTAGTTTTCAAATTATACCAGATACAATGGAACATAATTAAGTTTGTAGAAATTAATATCAGTTCTACACTTCTTTGGTAATTACTGGTTTAGTAACCATTTATTGGATTCATGATAGACAAACAGAACCTTGCTTTAAGCTAGCTAAGTTTGGGTAGTTGCAGCAATTCAGTCATGGCAGAACAGAGTCCAGCTTTGTCTGGAAAAAAATAACCAGTGTGAGAATCAGAGTTCTGCTTCTGCTTGTCACACAGATGGATCCTGAGGACTCCTAACTCACATGCTTATAACTGGTAACTCTTGTGTATATTTGATGTATAAAGTATTTACAAACTTTCTGACAAACACTAAAAAGCAAGTAAGAATGTGGGCTTTTTATAATCAAGTTTGATTTTCATGTTATTCCTATCATCACACGTACTGACCACTATATATACAAAAGACTTCCATAAAGATAAAACAAAGACATTTTTATGACTGAGAAAAGCTTTCAAGGATTTACCGATTCAATCACAGAGTTATAGTCAGACATGTTGACCTCTGTAAATCACCTAGTCCAGCTTCCCACTTAAAGTGTGTCCAGCACCAAAACATGCTCAGCTCAGCTACTGCTGTGCTGTAAAATTGCTCACAGGCTTAAACCAACACAGACTGTGAAAGTTACCATGCTAAAGTAGACCCAGTGCCTCCAGCAGGAATTAGAATAGTCAGGAGAGATACAAGAGGCAATAAGTAAGTGATGACATGATCTCCACAACTGGTCTCCCCAAAAAACATTCAAATTAAAATAATCTCAAAACCTGAAGCAATGTTTCTCTTCAGAAGGTTAACATTAGCATGTATTAAAATGAAAGCGTAAAAAGTCTCAAGGTTTTTGTTGGGTTTTTTTTTCTTTTGGAGGCTGATAAATTATATAAACAATAGTGCTAAAGAATCACGACAGCTAGAATGCACTTGACTGGCAAAACTATGCTTGACTCACCAGCATGCATAATGGATTGGTGCCCAGTGGTCACTATCCAACTGATTAACAGAAAACTTTTTATCCAGAAGGTGGCTTAGTAAATCAGAGTCTCCTTCACAAGCACTGCGGTGAAGAGGGAAATCATCTACCCACTGGTGTTCCCTAGGAATTAAAAGGGGAAGCAGGAAAACACCATTCAGAAATATTACAATTGTTGAGAACATCAACTTTTTAAAAGTTACTAACATAGCACTAACCATAGATCTACATGAAGAATAAAAGATAAGTTCATGCAGCTAAAATGTGCCAGTATTCATACAAATGAGGTTTTTGTCATGCCGAAATCAAGCCACCTGTATTTATCAGAGTAAGAAATGTTTCTCTGATGTTTACAATTTACTCCTTTCTTGATTCATCCTTTAACTGTTGTGTTTCAATACTTTAATATTTCAAATAGAATTTCATTTAAAATATGTACTTCTACAGTGAAGCATAAAGTAATAGGAATCTCCTTTTAAGTCTACCAAGTGCTACTGTAATAAAACAAAACAAAATTATCCATTAATGAAAAAGGAATGTAACATAATACTTGTCCTCTGTGACACTGCTCATGCTACGTTGCCATTTTTCTCTTTTAGGAATCTGAATCTTTGAATAGTCTGGGGCTCCAAGGCCAAAGTATGGATTTATTACCACCTTGTCAACCTGTGAAGACATAATTTAAACACAACTGAAAAAATATCTTACTGAGATTTGGCTACACAATCCCCCATTCCAGTCAGGTGTCCTCTTAAAACCAAAGTTATGATAGTAACATTTTATAACGAAAGAGAATTATGATCAAATATCAGGATTTGAAAAACTAGTGCACACTTACGGCTAAATAAACAACTCTAATGTGAGCACACATTCATATCAAATAAATGAATGAACTCTAAAATGAAAATGCAGGTCTGTTTCACAAATACTAAATGAAAATATAGTTCTTACCCTGTTGGTATACTGAAGGTCAGATCCAAACAAAGGATTATAGATACACATATCTGCTTTCTCCAATGCCAGCATTTTGCTCTTTATTTCCAGGGCAGTATAACCCATGTGCAATGAGCTCTCTGTTTGACCAGGTTCTATAGCATATGCAGGGTTTATTACATTTGTTTTAATTCTTTCAAGAGGAGATGGTCGGAATAAAGCTGGGATGGAATGAGACTGGGTGTGCCGTTCATCCAACCACCTGCAGGAGATAATGGGCAAGTAATTAATTTTCAGGTAGAAAAGGATCATTTTGGTCATGCTGTCCATTGTTTTCTTTGATTAGGGATTGCATGTATGATAATCACACATTTGAATTAAAAAAAATAATTATAATTTTCACAGCAAATTTTATAAGACTAAATTACTCCCTGAATGTGAAATTTGTTAACCACACTCAGTTTCAGTTGTATTTGCTCAATTCTGTGTGGATGCAAACTCTTAGAGAAGGAAATTATACACTAACAGTAACACGGGTTATTACCACAAAACCACACCAACATTTCATCTACTTTCAGTTTATTAACAGTACCACTCTGAACAAATTCTGAAACTTAAAGCAGTTATTTTAAGGGTGAGTTTCAATATCGGTACTGACTTAAGCTTTTCAACTCATGTGTTTCATTAGAGAGAGACAGGAAAAGGCAGCAAATAGAAGGTCCAGTTTTTAAACTGCCAAGTCTCCTTCACATAGGCTACCACCTGCCTTTTTATAAAGCTCTGCTGAAGTTTATTCTCTTCTCAGTGCACTCCTACTGACAGTACTGAAGAGCTTTAGAGCTCTCTTATTCTGTGCTACCAGGGGAAGTCAGTATTGTACACCTGCTGCATTTTTCCCATCACATATGCAATGTAACACAGGGCTCAGGACAAGCTGTTCATCTCAAGTTTTGGATAAATATATTTTTACCAAATTGTTAAATTGTTTTAGTGTTATATTAAGTGGTGCACTAAAGGTCTAAAGGCAGGCTTGTATTTAGGTTTCTGCACACACTTTCTCACAAGCTTGAGGTAAAAATATGCTTTGCTGGAATCCAATAAATTCTGTTTAGTGACTGAGCCTGGAAATAGAAGAAAGAGAAGTAAGTACATGCTTTGGACATCCACTGACAAACCACTTGGATTTTGTCTGTCCCAGAAGCATATGTAAGGATGACAGAAGATAATCTGCAGTTCTCTGCATTTGCTTAGGCCTATTTTTAAGTCCTAAATCCAAGCTATAATGTTCTGCAAAAGCAGCATTCTCTTCACTTACTTAGGATCCTGGCAGAAAGAACAGTAAAATTGTAGTCATTGTGCTATAAACACACTATAAGGTATTTTCAGGCATTTTTTCTAAATATTTGGTAGATAAATTAGTTATGGCAGTTTGAATCTTTGAGAAGGATTGTTTCAGATTATGTACATAGAGAATAAAAAAATACAAACTATTTTCTATTATACCTCCAAGGCTTCTTGTGAAGCTTGAAAATTAGAGCCTGAAGGCATTCAGCAAGCAGCAAATAAATTTAACTGATATGATGGTATATATGGAAATACTACAACTCTACTAATAAACTGTAAAAACCCTAAACACAGAACCTTTTAGGTAATAGCCTGTAGCATGATTTTTTACATTAGCCAGAGGTTTCAGCTAACTTTATTACTGCAAATAAGTTCATACACAAGTGTGTCTGGTATTTCTTGGTTAAGGGTACATTAAAAAAAAACCAAAAAAAACCAAAACAACAACAACAACAACAAAAATCCCACCAAAACAACAAAAAACCTGTTCATGTATTCAAACTACTATAAATCTGGCTAAACAACTAATCACCTTTCTGAAAGTTAATTCCCTACTGCGAATAAATTTGTGTGTCTGGGGAAAATGCACTCCCTTTCTACAGGGAGATTTAATTTAAATGCAAATCTTAATGGTATACAATTACAGGATATTTTTACTTCACTCTGGCAAATGTTCTTACTCAAATGACAATTATGTCATTTACAGAAGATTAAATATTATGATTTTACAAAACATTCACTGGGAGCATGAACTTCCAAAAAGCTACTTGATTTAGATAAACACACCATTCTTGAGTTTGCAAAAAGAATTTTAGAAATATGTTGTCAAGTTTTAAATTTCTGATAAACATGAAGAAAATACCACGATGATTTCCTTCTTAACCACAAGAATGCTATAAAAACTATGTGTTACATTGACAAATTATCTTTTTAATATATATTTATATTTTGATATAAAATATCAAAGATTTCATTTTAATGTATTTTTACTGATGGTGTCTCTTACTTATCCAAGGCAATTAACATTTTTGCAGTAAGTGTAGCAAAGTGTGTGCTGGATTCACTGCAGACTCTCATGATGTCTTGTAAACAGTAGAACACAGGGCATCCAGGACTGTATGTATATTTCGTATTATCTAAAAAAGAAACATTCTCTGAAGACACATCCATGAGAAGAATCTTATTTTCCTTTCTGCATCTTTTGTAGTTACAAATCCTTAATTAAGACTATAACTTTAGACTAGAGTGACTTAATTTTCTCCAAATAATAATTGATAGCAATTACATACAATCCTTACATAGCAATACACAATGGTATCTACTTGATAGATTTTATCAAGTCTTATAAGTAAGGCAAAAATGAAGAAGTTTCCCCAAAAGGACACATTTTACTTCAATATTTTTTAGAAATACTTTCTTGACAAGTAATTTACTTGGCTTTCTAAAGAATCTGTTTACTGTTTAGAGACTTATTTATTCTTCTCTGAGTACAGAACACTGAACTGATAGGATGTCTTAGAGTTGCATTCAGCAAATTCTATGCAAGGCCTGTGCTTTGAAATATAACCAAATGTACAAATACTGCTTGAACCAGAAGTGTGCTATTGTTACAAAAACAAAGGCAATACATTAAACCAAAGTTTTTTTCCTTGATTTTAAGTAACTTCTTCAAAGTTCAAAATATTCAGAGTTTCGCACCTGCAACTTTTAAGGCTTAAATATAGAAAAAGCCATATATCTTATTAAAGTATATCAATATCTCATATTATATATATATATATATATATATATATATATATATATATATATATAATTATAAATTTAATCATACATCCATGAGATAAATATATAGAACTTAAATATGTCATATAAAAAAATGAACACTCAAGTGAACTTTGGTAAAATGGGTGCAGCTTCACAAATCATGTCCAATGTTACCTTTCACAACAGTTGGAACAATGTAAAGAGATGCCTCCTGGCCTGCTTTCTCTCCATCTAGAGGAAACTTCTTCATTAACACCACACGCTTTCCTAGCACATTATTTAAAAACAAAAAATAGACCACAAAACAATTAATTAATCATCGAAACAAAGAAAAAATCTAGAGTTGGCTATCTGAAAGCTTACCAGACTCAATCTCCCTACTTTCTAGGAAGAAAAAATTATGATTATGAGCTATAATCTAAGGCAAGTGAAGAAAATTTAAATACATATGAAAAATTAAGAACATAAACATGTATATGCCTATTGACATGAAAAAATTATACGACTGTAGTCCTTTTTAACTTTTCCAACTTCAGCTGCATATTTTAGCAGTGTATAAACTAAGCTGGGAATCATTAATGCCTGGGCCATCTGAGTGAGTCGAATTAAAACTCTCCAAACTATGTAAGGAACAGAGAATTTGCTTTTAGAAGGCATTCCTCTATGTGTATTAATTCTGTTATTCTGTGTTTGCTGCATTATCAGCTCTGTTACATCCACTCAGCTGCAGTCATTGCCACCTGCAACATTTTACCATGTAAACAACAGAGATGAAGTCCACAGCAAAGACCAGAAGTCCTTTAGTCATTATACTTTATACCAACCTGGAATGTAACAGGCTGGCTAAAACAAATTTGTCAGCACAAGTGTGATGTTCTTTGCTAGATCAGCTATTTAACAACAGGGGAAAAAAATGTACTCATCAAATTCCATCCATAAGTGATACAGTTTTGCTAGAAATATTTTCATATAGATACTGTCCCCTGAACAACTGACTTTATCAGTTCTCTAGTCCAAGTCAAGTTTTAGTTGAAGTTATGGTTACACAAGCCGCTTTGATCTGGCTTACTGTAAGTTTAGCGATAAATCTAAACTTGAGGTGAAGAAGCAGCACAGACAAAGATTCATTTATTAACAATCACTTAGTAAACATTTTATAGAGTTGGAAGGAAAAGAAAAACACAGGTACATGAAAGGTTGTATAGTTGGCTTAGGTTTTTTTGATGGACCTCAAAATGTATCTTCTCTCTTTATACTCATTTCATGCTTTTGCACAACTTTGCCATGCCAATTTAAAAAACATTTTTATAGTGCTGCCAATAGTGTATTAGATTAAAATAGTTTTACCTTTAATACCCTGATTGGCTGGTGAAATTGGTTTGGTGGCTTCTAATACATAATCCAAGATGCTCTGGGTTATCTCAGTGCCTCCTTGAAGTTTAGTTTCTAGCAAAACTTTCTTTCTTTTTTTCTTTTGGCCTTCAATGGGAACTTCAAGCAGCAAAATCTTTCAAACAATAATGAAACCAAAGAAGTTAAAGCACTGCTGAAAGCAGCGCAGAACTTAAAAAAATTATTATTATTATTATTATTATTATTATTTATTATGCTACTGTAAAAGTAGTTACAAAATTCAAGAAGTACTAAATGCTGAGGACCAGAATGGTGAAGTCAAAATGACCTCTGCAGCAGACTTAAGAGTAAAAGACAAGGCTACATTCTCTTCTGTTATATTATTACTTATTTACTACACTATTCAAAGTATAAAGAAAAGAAAAGAAATAGTTTTACTTCATAGGATTTAGCTCGATATTCCCGAGAATTGAGGCTAGCAGTATTTTTTGGACGAATCACAGCAACGTATGCATCTCCAATGTTTTCTGGGTTTCCCATTTCTCCTTCTTACTTTATCACTGGAAATAATGAATAAACAGGAAGAAAAGGTTCAGCTGAAAAAAACATCCAACAGCACACTAAACTTCAGGATGCAGTGCTCATATCCACTGATGCATTATTCATTTATTGTTTTTTAACTGGAGAAATGCCAATGGCTGACATAATTCTGCTTCCTATTCATGAAAGGGGAAAATAGGACGTCATAAAGATTAGATACAAATAAGTTCATTCTCTAACTCATCTTTAAAATAAAAGCAATGTATTATTTCGTCAACTTTGTAACTATCTTCGCCATTTTGCAAACCAGACAAAAGGCCAAAGAAATTTTGAACTCTGGAAAAGATGTGAAATTGAAAAAGAAAGCCATTTCAAAGTGATAAGCACTGTGATTTATAAATTGTGCTGTAACAAGTATTGCACTTCTATTAGTTCCGTATGGATTTCAAGGAAATACCTGTTTTTCATGTCCCCCTGCAAAGTAGAACACAGTCTTGCCTACAGCCAAGTAACAAAGCTGATAAAAATAAACTGTAATATGGATTTACTTAATTTTATTTCAGTGGGGCTGCAAACTAGTGTACAATTCATTCAAATCAAGTTTCAGAAAGGGATACATCTTTAGTTTCTAAAAGAAATGAATAGAAGCATTTAGATTTAAGAAAAAGTTTTGCTTACCCTTCTGTTAAACCAAGGTGACAATTCCTAAAATCACAAAATTGTGTGGAAATTATATGGAAAACCTCCTAAAGAAAAATCACATATCAGCTTCTGGAAAGAAGGTTATGTCTGACCATTTCTACCTTCCAGCTGATCATTTTCTTCATCTGCAAATGAACACCCTTTCATTCCATATCATCAGTAAGCACATGCTTTTTGCAGATTAATTCCTCCACATATTTTAAATGTTAGTATTTCTAGCTTCTCCACCTCTCCTAGAAGAAACAGAGGTCTTCAGATTCCTATGCCCTTACTCCAGTGTTTTTCCTGGGATCAAGACTACCTGAAAAGATATCGAAAAAACCTCAACATAAATAACAATAATAAGCATGGATATTTTCACCATCAGTTAAGATATATACGTTAGAGGATTCATATACCATAGGTGATGGTATGTGAACAGTATATCTGAAGAAAAACAGCTAATTATTTGCAGCAGCAAATTTACAGTATTTACATTAGTATTTAATATGCTATTTACAGAAGCATCTATAAACATGAAATAAACAACATGCTGACTTATGAGAACTCATACTTTAGGATATTAAGAATTTTAAAAGAAAAAGAAAACCAACCCTTATGCACAGCTGGGAAAGGCCTGCTCCTTGGGTTTCCTTACACGTGCTTGGATACACAGGGTTTGGGTCATAGGCTTGTGTGGAGGGAACCTGCACTGGTCCGGCCGGGTCACCTGGATGACAGATGGCGGGACAGGTGAATAAGCAGTGCGGGAACTCCCTCTGCCACTGCTCTGCACTAGATCCAGTGCAGAATGAGCATGTCTGTGAAACCGACAGCGCTGAGACTTGCAATATGACTCCAGAAAACGAAAAGTGAAGATGAAGGGGTGGGGAGGGAGGGGTGTGCTGTAAGGATGTGACAATAAACACAACCAGCTTCAGAAAACACCACCACGAACTGATTCTGACCGAACCCAGGTGCTAACAGCGCGGCCCCATTCCAAAAGCTGCCGGTCTAAGGCAGACGCCTCACGCAGGCTTCTCCCAGCACCGCCGACCCTTCCCGCCTCCCGCAGGACCCGCCGGGAGAAGGCGAAGGGCGGCTCCCTCCGGGACTCCCGGCCGCGCCATCCCGCCCAGGGAGGAGGGAGGCCGGGGGCATCGGAAGCCCCGCAGCGCTGCCTCGGCTCGGCACGGCCGGAGGGCGACGGGCGGGAGGCGGCCCCGCGCCCCAGCATCTCCCGCCCCGCACCGCCCGGCCGGGAAACGCCCCCGAAGTTCCCCGGCCGCGCCCAGAAGCCGCCAGGCAGCGGCCCCCGAGGGGCGCTCCCGCTGAATCCCCGCGGGGCGGGAGCGGCTCCCCCGCGCTCAGGACCGCCCCGGGGTGAGGGAGGTCGCCCCGGCCCCGCTCCCTCCCTGCCGGCCTTGCCTTCCTCGGTGGCGCCTGCCACCGCCTGCCCGCCGCATCCTCCCGCCGCGCCCGCCGCCCAGGCCCCGCGTCCCGGCCTGCTCCGCCCCGTCCCCGCCCCGCTCCCTCCCACGGCGCGGTGGATCCGCTTCCCGTCGGAGCCCCGCGGGCCTCGGCTGCCGATGAGTTTCCGGGTCGGCGGCCTGAACTTGTGTTGCCGCCGCCGGTTGTTGACCGCGGGCGGAGAAGGAGGGAGCAAGCCGGGGCCGCGGGCCGGGCCGGGAGCAGGAGGCGCGGCTGGCGGGCGGGGAGGCGCCGAGGCGGAGTGGCCACCCGGGCCCACGGAGCGCCGCCGGCAGCAGCTGTCAGCGCCGCCGCCGAACAAAGGGGTAGCGAGCCTGCGGCAGGCGCAGCGCCGTGCCCGCGCCGGGGGCCCCGGCGAGCTGAGTGACAGCCCCGCCTGCCCGTGAGGCTCCCGCTGGAGCGGGCACTCCAGAGGGCGCCGTACCCGGAGTGGAGCGGGAGAGAGGAGCGGCCGCTGGGCACATGGAAGCTCTGAGTGGCGGGCGCGGAGGCGCCGGGAAGGGCCGGGGAGAGCCCCTGTGAGGAGCCGGTGAGTGCCCGCGGCGCTGGGCGAGGTTCGGGCGGGGGCTGCGGGAGCCCGCTCGCGGCGGGAGCCTGGAGGCTCCGCACATCGGGGCGTCGGCAGCGCCGCGCATCGCGGGGGGGCCGGGCCGGGAGGCGGCTCCGGGGGCGCCTCGGCGCCGTCGACGGGCGAGGGGAGCGGGAGGAGGGAGCTGCCGGAGTGCGGAGGTGAACAAGCGGCAGGTTACCGAGGATAGTGCGCACGGGGCTGTGGGGAAAGGATGGCGGGAGCCGCGGGCCGCCGGGCCAGGGCATAAGCGGGGAGAGAGGCCGCCTCCGGGCCGGGCTCTCGGAGGGCGGGGGGCTCGCCGGGAACTGGCTGGGTGAGGGTATCGGTGGCAGCTGCCCCGGGGCGGCCGGGACCGCCGTAAAGTTTGGAGCTATCCGATGGCCTGACTTCAGTCAGGTCCCGCTGCTGGGCTCATGCCCCCCTTGTTCGGAGTCGGGAAATCCTGCCTGGAAGGCAGAAGCGAAAAAGTGTGAGTGGTCAGAATGGGAGCGTGTGTTGCGGGGCGAGCTGTGACAGAGTGACCTGGCTTCTTGCCTCGGTAACGCCGTCAGAGCAGCCCTTGAATGTATTTAAACGCTCGCGATCTCGGGGGTGTGGTTTTTTTTTTGTTTTGGGGTTTTTTTCCTTTTTTTTTTTCTTTATTTTTTAATCCAGTGGAAAAAAATTAGTCTAGGTATTGTAGCAGTTTTATGTAAGTAGCAGAATTCCTCTCCCAGGCGTGTCTGAGCACATACTGGAAATTGGGCAACTTTTAAAAATTAATCCTTTTAAAATTCATGACTAGTCAATCTGCCTCTTATTTACAGTTCATATCGTATGCAGAGGATATACAGAGTCACGAAAACATTCTCGGCAGAGTAAAGAACTAATACTACAGCTTAAATTGTTTGCATGGATCCCTCCATTATGACTAACCGTCCTTGATTGCACCTTCTTTGAGTGCATTTCTGTGCTTACCAGTTCCAGAAATGGAGCTTTAGTTGTAGACATAACATCAATAATGTGCTGTAATTTAAGTACATTCACTAAAGAGAGAGACGGCTTTTGAGAGGATTTTGGCTGCAGAGGTTAACAATGAGAAGCGACTGTGTCTTCCTTACATGTATGGCTGTTTTATCCTTACTTTCATCTTTTTGATTTTCGGTGTGAAGTGTGGTGGATTAATTTCTCTTTAATCTCTTTTGCGTACAGAGGAAAATTCCTCTTCTTCCTTGGGGGGGAAAACAGGCTTTAGTCATAAGGAAAGCAACAGCGTTTTTCAACTACTTAGAACATGTGACTTGTTTCTACATAGAAGCAAATTGGTAGAATTTATAGCAACCTTTTTTACTTTTTTCTTGTGGGTGTGGAAAGAGTAAATGGAAGTAAATGGAGTAAATCACGGAAGAGGCTTCTGAAAACTTTAATTCCAGGCTTTTTTGTGATCCTGTACTCTGTCAATTCCTTCTTCAACAAATTTTACTTCAGTCCTTAATCAAAAGAATAATATATTTTAATAATACAGTGAATTATAGCATTGCTATAAATCTACTGAAAAGCTAAACAATGTTGGTAGTGCTCTGTTCGTGTATATATGCATCAGCAGAGTATTATGAATCAAGATTAATTTTAAAAGAAGGATTACAACAGTGGCACTATAATAATAATATCAATAGCCCAAACCCAAAAGTTAGGCAAGTAAGTTTAATGCAGTCCCTTTTATTTTTGCTCATGCCATACGCATCTAGATAGGACTAGGTATGTATGTATATATGTAAGTACATGATTGGGCTTATTGCACAAAACACGTTTACATGCATCTCTTATGTGTTCCTATCTGGCCTACACACTTCAGAAAATTAAAGAAAACTAAACATGTAAATATGAAAAGGAATGCCTTCTAAAGCTGTCAGTTTTTATTCAATGGAATAACTATAAAAATGGTTTTAGAAAAAGTCATTATGTTTTTATTCACTGTATGAAACCTTGTTATAACGCTATGTTGTTTTATTCTGTCCTGAACAGTTTATCACCCTGGTCTGTGACATCTCTGCTGTGATTGCTTATCACCATGTTTCTGTTTGTTTCAGTAGTAGGGCTTTGTTTGTTAATCATTAACTAGTTTGGCTAGCAAGTGTTCTGATTTTTTTTTTGTTTTGTTTATTTGTGGCTTTTTAAGATCCTTTTTGTTTTGTGTATTGGGGAGGGATATTTTTGTTGGGTTTTTTGCATTGGGAGGTTTGTTCATTTGTTTTTGAGGGGTTTTGTTTGTTGAATTTATTTTTGCTGTTCAGATGTCATGTAGTTACCGTTACCTGAGTAGTTCATTAACTTCTCCTTTGAATCTGATAACTAGAGGTTGCTGTTGGCAGTTGTCACTGTTGAAGTTTTGTCAGCTTTGCTAAGGTGACTCATACCAGTAAGAAGGAAAATTGAGAAGCTGGAGGTTACTGATACGTGTGCTGAACCAGTTAAGTTTCTAATCATATTACTGTGTTTGCATAATTGGTAATGACACATAGCAAAGACAGATCTGTTTTACTTGAAGAGCAGCCCTTTGGAAATTCTGAAATGTTCAAAAAGACATGGAAAATTCTGTTTTCAACATCATTATCATCAGGCAAGACTTTTACTGCTTTTGCTTCCTCTTCCCAAAATACAATACCAATTAGTTTTCCGTGGAGCATTATAGAATCACACTTATGTGTAAATTTTAGGGGGAAAGATTATTTCATGCAAGATTACATTACATTTTACATTGAAAGTTCAAGCCAGAGATGTCTAGCTAATATGACAACTGCTGTTTTCTTCATAACTGCTAAATGTCTTCCAGAATTACTGGAAACAGACACATTAGTCTTCGTTTGTGACAGTGGAAGGCCAAGTGCAAGGTCTCCACCTGGGTCAGGGCAACTCCTGGTATTGATAGAGGCTGGGGGGTGAAGGGGTTGAGAGACAACACAGCCCTGCCAAGAACTCGAGAGTACTTTTGGATGAAAAACTGGACATAGCTGGCAGTCTGCACTTGCAGCCCAGAAAGCCAATTGTATCCTGGGCTGCATCAAAAGCAGCACAGCCAGCAGGACTGGGGAAGGGATCTGTGGCTCTGCTCTGCCGTGGTGGGAGAGACCCCGCCTGGGATGCTGCATCCAGCTCTAGGGCCCCTCAGACAGCAAAGACATGAACCTGTGGGAGCGGGTCTGGGGGAGGGACACAAACACAGAGCAGCTCTCCTGTTGCTGTTGACCTCATTTCAGAGAGACAAGGCACAATCTTTTAAAGAGCAAAAAAAGCTAGAACTTTATTTTATATATCCCTTTATATAGAGTTTTATAAACCCTCCTGTGTCTATGGTAACAAGCTGTCATCTCATAGTAATTGGTCAGTCTTGGACACGGTGTTTATGTGTAAGAAAGGGTTGTTTGTGAGACACTGTTTTCATTCTTAAAGCTGAGACAGTTGGAATTGTTGAAACAGGTGGAGAAAAACAGTCTTAATTTGTAGAATTCTTTTGCAGGGAAACTAGTTGTTTTTTGCTATTGCAGCCTGTTGTTTTCATGAAGAGCTGTTAGCCTTCCCCCAGCTGTGTTGGACTAGGATTTCATTTGTGTGGCCTTTTACAGGCCTGCTGATTACAGCACACTCTTCTGTGAAGAAAGCCTGAGAGGGTTGAGTTGCTCGCCTTGGATCAGAAAAGGCTCTGAGGAGATGCTGTTGCAACCTTTAGGCGTATAAAGGAAGCCCACAAGAGAGAATTTTTACTGGGGCCTGTTTTTACAGGAAAAGGAACGAGAGTTTTTAACTGTTTTCGATAAGGCAACACTTCTTCTGAACTCCCTGTCTGAGGATAATTGCAGTTAATATATGGGATGGGTGGCGATTTATCGAGCAGCTGTGTTACAGTGTTGCAAAGAAAGTTACTCTTGTAACTTCTCTTATTTAATTCTGTACTGTCAAGGAAGACCAGGGGACGAAATTAATCCTCTAAAAGCAAGGTATATATTTGTGCATAAACTCACACCTAGAAATCAATGTTTGCCCGCAGCCTTCAGTATAGTAACATTATTCTTTAACAGTAGCTTAGTGTAGTTTATATATTACATAGTCACAACTGAGGCATTGTATTACTAATTCTGTATAAAACCAGTTTTTATGTGCAGACTTCTATGTTGGAAAAAATTCATTAAATTTCTTGGGGATTTTCCCTGCTTAAAGGAGTTTCCCAGTGGCTTGTGATTACCATTTTGACACAGCTGAAGAACTTGCAGTAGACATGATATGGAAGACTCCCTGTGCTCTCTCTGCCCAGCTGAGTGCAGTAACTTTAAGGGTTATGGTGCAATGGTGACAAGTTCCGTCCCAATGCCATAGAGGTGTGGCTCTTCTGAGACTGCCTTACCTTCCCAAATGCCCTTACATAATCCTTAGGATCCTTAGGAGCCTCTGCAGATGAAACCAGTAACAAGGATGATGGTTCATCTAACTTGTTGCTGCCAAAGTTAAGTTGACCTGTACCCTGCATCAAATCTGCTCCCACAAAGCAAAAAGGATGGCTCATTGTCACAGGAGACTCCCTTCTGAAGGGAGCAGAAGGCTCAAAGAGAAGGACCCACTTCTCAGGGAAGTCTCTTGCTTCCCTGAGGCCTGGGTTAAAGTTGTGGGGAGAAAGTGTCCTATCCTGGTATGGCACTCAGACTAATGTCCATTATTGATTTTATTTTTTTTTTTTTCAGGTAGTCAGCTGTGAAGTTGTAACAAGAAGTATGAGGGCAATGAAGAGAAACTTCAGGGCCTTGGTTAAGGAATCAGGAGCACAAGTAGTGTGCTTCTCTGTCCTTCCAGTTGCAGGGAATGATGATGATGTTGCCAGGCTTTCCGGCAACAGACGCTGTACACCTATCTCAAAGGGAGAAAAATAGCTTTGCACAGGAGTTAGAAGGGCTCATTAGAAAAGCTTAAACTAGACTTGAAGGGAGAAACTGATAAAACCAGGCTCACTAGAGATAAGCCTGGGGGCAGCACACCCATGTTTGAGGGACGGTGTGCTAGTGATGTCCTTTGATCTTCCATTTCAGTGAAAACAGGGGATAAAGATCCATATGGCAGCAAAGACCAGTAGTTATCCATGTGTTAGAAACCACAGAAGCATCTGAGATTGCTCATACAGGAATTAGGACTTCTTCCCCAAAAAAGGTGGAGGTATAAATAGGCTGAATGAAGTGCTTCTGCTCCAGTGCACGCAGCACAGGCAACAAACAGGAGGAACTGGAAGCCATTGTGCAGCAGGAAAATTATGGTATAATTGTCATTACAGAAACTGGTCATTGTGTGATGACTCACAACTGGAGGGATGCTGTGGATGGCTGTAAACTCTTCAGAAGGGATAGGCAAGGGAGGAGAAGCAGTGGAATAGCCCTGTGTTTTAGGGAGTGCTGGGATTCTCTAGAGCTTAGTTATGGTGCCAATAGGGTATTGAAGGGTGAGAAACAGGGATAAGGCCAGCAGTGCAGATATCCTGGTTGGGAGTCTCTTACATGTAGGCAGCTTTCAGAGGCAGACAAAATATTCTCTGAGCAGCTGTGAGAAGTTTTACTATCCCTAGCCCTTGTTCTCCTGGGGAACTTCAAATCTCCAGATGTCTCCTGGAAATACAATGCAGTGGAGAGGAAACAGTCTAGAGGAAGCAGGTCCCTGAGTGTCTGGAAGAGAACTTCCTGGCACAGTTGGTGAGTAAGCCAGCTAGGGAAGGTGTCCTGCTGGACTCACTGTTCGCAAACAGAGAAGCACTTGTGGGTGATGTGATGATTGGAGGCTGTCTTGGGTACAGTAATTGTGAAATTACAAAGTCTTCAATTCTTGGAGAAGTTTCGAGTCTTGGAGAAGTAAGGAGGGAGTCAGCAGAGCTGTTACCTTGGACTTCTGGAGGGCAGACCAGCGTTTTGAGGAGACTGGTTGAAAAAATTTCTGGGAGGCATTCCTAAAAGGGAGAGAAGTCCAGGGAGGATAGACATTTTTGAAGAAAGAAATCCTAGAAGTGCAGAAGTGGGCTGTCCCCATTTGCCTAAAGAGGAGCTGTTGGGGAAGAAGACCAGCCTGGCTGAACAGAGTGTTCTGGTTTGAGATCAGGAGAAACAGGAGAGTCTACGGCCTCTGGAAGAATGGGCCAGCAGCTCAGGAGGACTACAAGGATATCGTGAGGTTATCCAGGGAGAAAATTAGAAGAGCCAGTTAGAACTTAATCTGGCTACTGCTGTGAAAGTTGATAAAAAGTATTTCTATTAATGTACCAATAACAAAAGGAAGACCTAAGAGAATCGTCATCCTTTATTGGATGAGAGGGCAAACAAAGTGACAAAAGATAAGGAAAGAGGCTGAGGTACTTAATGCTTTCTTTTCCTCAGTTTTTAATAGCATGACCAGCTGTTCTCTGGGTACCCAGTGCCTTGAGCTGGAATAAAGAGACAAGGAGCAGAATAAAGGCCCTGTAATCCAAAGGGAAAGGGTCAGAGATCTTCTATGCCACTGGCACACTCAAGTCTATGAGGCTGGGTGGGATCCACCCAAGGTACTGATGACATTGGCAGAAGTGCTCACTGAACCACTTTCCCTCATTTACCAGCAATCCTGGTTAACAGTGGAGGTCCCAAGTGACTGGAAGTTAGCAAATGTGACACTCCTGTACAGGAAGGGTTGGAAGGAGGATCTGGGGAGCTACAGGCCTGTCAGTCTGATCTCAGGGCCAGGGAATGTCATGGAGCAGATCATCTTGAGAGCCATCCCATACAGGACAGCCAGGGGTTTTTGAAAGCCAGGTCCTGCTAGACCAAGCTTATCTTCTAGGACAGAAGATAAGACCTGCTTAGTGGATGAGTAAAATGCTACAGAAGTTGTCTGCCTAGACGTCAGTAAAGCCTTTGACACCATTTCTGATAGTATTCTCCTGGACAAACTGTTTCCACTGGCCTGCTCTTCTCTGGGCAAAAAAAAGTGTCTGGATGTCCAGGCTCACAGAGTGATGGTGAATAGAGTTACATCCGGTTGGTGGCTGTCACTAGTGTTCCCCAAGGCTCACTGTTGTGGTCTGTCTTGTTGAATGTCTTCACTGGTGATCTGGAAGAGAGGATCCAGTGCACCCTCAGTCAGTTTGCAGACAGCACCAAGCTGTGTGAAGGTGTTGATCTGCTGGAGGTGGGAAGGCTCTGCAGCAGGATCTGGACAAGCTGGATCGATGGCTGAGGCCAGTGGTGTGAGGTTCAACAAGGGTGAGAGCTGGATCCTGCCCTTGGGTCACAGCAGCCCGATGGAGCGCTGCAGGCATGGCATGAGTGGCTGGAAAGCTGCCTGCCAGAAAAGAACCTGAGGCTTTGGTCAGTATCATGTTAGCTAGGGGTAGCCTGTGATACAACTCAGTGGAAAAGTGGTAAAAATGATTGTGAAAATTCTAACACAATTTACTTTTTGTGGTAATTGTCTTAATTAAAATAATTACTTTTGTAAAATGTCCTATAGGGATGTTAGTAATCTCTCACTTCCCCCCTCCCATCCCCACCTTCCTTGAGGAAAGATGTAGTTCTGGAGGTTTCAAAGCTTTTTTAGGGAAAATACACTTAATGTATAATGCTAATTATATATGTTTTAATGGCTTATTTCTTGACTGGTTTGTATAGTCTCTGATCAATTGTGATTAAATGGACATAAGTTGGAAACTGATTCTCTGCCACAAGTACTTCACCTGATGATCACTTTTCCTGGAATTTAGCATAGAGAAAATAATTCGATTTTTCTAGTTTATAATTCTGCTTTTTAAACAAGCCCTGCTTGTTCTTAGAGCAGGTACTTTAAGAGATGGTAGGAACATTGTGTCCTGGTTTTGACCTTGGTTGTAAATTACTACAAATGAAATAACTTTGAGGAGAAAATTCTATTTGATATATTTATTACTTTTAGTCCGCTTAAAATTTCTGCCTTAGGGAAGTTCCATAGATGTTAGTTGGGATGAGCAATGCCCCCCTGCCCTTTTATTTCAAATGGATTTCTAAGAGGAATTTTTGATGACAAAGTTATAAATGTATATTTGGTACAAATGTTGTGGTACAAAACGGTACAAAACTGTTGTGTAGAAATTCAAAACTGACTGTATTACAAAAAACAATAGTATATTTTTTAGGATGCTCAGATGAAGCACTAATGATGATAATTGAAATATTATGAACCAACCTTTGGAGAAATAGCTAAAAAACTATGAGAAAATGTCATGATACATACTTGTCAATGTTTTTGCATATAAAATACATCAAATACTGGTACTATTCAAATTTATTGTGGCCTTAAGAATAGGAATTGTAGCACAGTTGTAGTTTATTAATGAACTCTTCTCTCTGCTAAGGGTTTGACTGTTACTGTTGTGATATGCAGTTGTGTGTTTTTCTTTGTATTGGTTAGCTACTATGTGTGTAAGATGTGCAAGGCTGGATGCACACATCAGGACTAATTTTTGACAGTAGTAACTTGTAACTGCTGTTGCAATAGAATTTTCCCCATAAGTGTTTTTTCTCATTAAAAAAAAATATTATTTCTTGCCTCTGTAAATTACTTGCCGATTTGTGATTTTTTTTTTTTTAGCATTTTTTTATTTTTTAATCCAGGCGGCTCTGTTTTGTTTTAGATCTCTAAGCAGCTGAGGGATGAGCAAATATGTTCATCTCTGTTTATCTCTACTATGTTGAAAGGCTACAGATAGACATGGAGAACTGTTCTGGCAGAGTAGAGCCCAGAAAATAAATTGTTAATTTCTTGAATGAAAAATGGTGAATTTCATCAATGTTGTGAAGAAACTGCAGAAATATGTACCTACTAAACTACGAAGACCAAAGTTCCAGCTGCACTAATAATGCAGGTTATACATTTAAAAATTCTTCATAGACTGATGGAGTTATCTATATATCCATAGATTGGGGATTTTGATATATTAAAGCTCAAATCTTGAGACCCAGCTGTATAGCAGATTTCATGATAGCGAAACACAATTCTTCAGCAATGATCTGGCACATTTATTCTGTAGAAACAGATCTGCTGCAAAATTGTACTAGCAAATAATCTAGGTCCATGAAGCATTGTGAGTTAAATATTCTAAGACAAAGCATTTGTTCTTTCTGAAAGAATTCCTGTTACTTGCATTCTCTGAAAGTTTGTGTGTGGAAGTACGCAGCCTGCAGTACTGAGACATTACTAATAGCTCTGTAGCTTATTGCAGTATAAATATACAATGGCTGTTAATTTAGGCCCTTTTCCCAGACTTCTTGAGAGTCACTGACACAGATACTTGTGTATTTAGTTCTCCATATTTAGAAGGATGTGTTGGAGAGAAATCTTTCATTGGAACTATTTCAGTGAGTCACCAAGTGCAAACTGCCCATTAAAAAAATACTGAAGAGGTTATATTTGGTGACTTGTGTGTTGAAGTACAAGTTCTTTGTAACATCCCATTTACCAACCTGTTAATTAGGTAAAATTAAACTGCATGGAAGTCGTTTATCCTTTTCAGGACATGATGATTAGTATTCAGTAAAATTAAGTAGTGCAGCTTTGCATTTATGATATTAATTAACTACCTGGATGAGGTGATGGAGTGCACTGTCAGCAAGCTTGTTGATGACACCAAGGTTGTGTGGGCTGGAGGGCAGGGCTGCTCCTCTGAGAGACCTTGGCAGGCTGGAGAAATGGGCTGACAAGAACCCTGTGGTTGGTGTTCAGCAGAATCTGAACGTAGGAGCAGAGTAACTGCACAGTAGTACAGGCTGGGAACTGATGGCTGGAGAGCAGCATCGCAGCAAATGATGTCGCTTTGGGTTGAATGTGAGTCAGCAAGGTACCTTTGAGCAAGAATGAAGCCAGTCTCTGAGAGAAGTGAGTATTTCTGTCAGCTTGACATTTGTGTGACGGCATCAACAACAGCGTCTAGTTTTGTGCTTCTTGGTGTAGGAGAGGAGCTGACGTTCTGAAGCAGGCCTAGAGGAACACTGCCAGGATAATTAGGGTACAGAAGCACATCATGTAAAAAGAAAAGCTGGAAGAGCTGAGTGTCCTCTGTTCAAAGGAGACTAGGGCAGTGGATGTTGTTTTCAGTTCATGGGAGGGTACAGAAAAGACAGAACCAGACTCCTCTTGGAGGAGCTGTGTGATAGGGCTAGAGACAATAGAAAAAGTTGAAGCAAGGGATGTTTCAATTAGACATTAGGAAAAATTTTCATTAGTGAGGTGGTCAAATGTTGGGATAAATGGTCTCAAGAGGCTGGGGGATCTCCACACTTGGAGAAACTCTGAACTTCAGTGAGAATGGCGTTGAGGAGGCTTTGAAGCTCTGAAGATTACCTTGAGTAAAGGATAGAAACTGTTGACCTCCAGAGGTTCCTTCTAATGTAAATAAGTGCTTGCTCCATATCTCATGATATAATTGCCCAACTGTTTTCTCTCTGCTGTGCATACAGCTGGTTCTGACCCAGCTGATGTGTTTGGCCCAGAGAGCTATGGAGTTCTGTAGAAGAGAGCAATATTGTCATCTTAAATAAACTGTACTATATGGCTCAAACCCTGATTTTTATCCTGACTTCTGTGTAGTCAAAGATTTTCAGTGATCAGTTTAATGTTTTGAATTTTCACATTTCTGTCATGAAATAGACTAATCCTTAATGAGATTTTTTCCAGAGTGTTGGATGTTAGGCTTTTTTTTTCTGTAATATGGCTTACTATTAGTAGAAGTAGAGCAATTACTGATGCATTCTTTCAGGCAATGAAATAAATTAATAATTGTAATTGGAATACTGGCTTATTCTGGGTTTTGTTTGTTTGTTGAGGTTGGGTATTTTTTGTGTGGTTGGTTTGTTTGGGCTTTTTTTCCCCCCAAAATTCATTAATTCAGACTTTCTCAATAAGCAAGCTGCTTTAAGTTTATAATTACTGGCTTAATAAAGAAAGTTTATTATTACTTAAATAGAAAGTTAAATTCACTTGTCTGGAATAGGAGTTGGACAGGCATGTTCTATTATAATATACTTTGCTGTAATCTTTAATTAAAAAGGGATGATTTGGTTTAGTCTTTGTTACTCTGGATGTATTTGCAATGTAAAGTGTGCAAACCTTAATAAAACAGTCACATTATTTTACTATAAATGTGATGTAAGTTGCCTCTTGATTTGTCTTTATTTCATAGTAATACCTTTTAAGTTCATTCAGAAATCCTGGGGATTTTTTGCTGCATGTATTTTGCTTCATGTATATATGAGTAAGAAATCAATACAAATTACCAGAGTTTTGAAATAAGTCTTAAGAAGATGATTGGTTAACTTTTTTATCCCTCCCCCCTTCTTCTAGCTATGTGTATAATTTTCTACTATCTAAATAGATGATGAAGGCAATGAGTAAAATTTCTGTTTAATTAGTCACAAGCCTGAAAAGTATACTGAATAAATTTCAGTTTGGTTAAGTTGTGGTATTAGGGTAGCTGTGAAGAGTTATTGATAATTATGTCCTTCATTATTTTGGAAATATACAAATGTTCTCAATTTTAGAATTACTCATGAGTGCAAGGGAAGAAATCTTACAACCCAAACTCATGTATTTTTTGGGAATAACTTCTGTATGAATAATATAACTTCTAGGAAAACCAAATAGATTTCTGTGAATCTTCAGCATGTTTTAGCTTCTTCAAAGGAATGATGACATTCAGATCAAAGCACACTGGGTTATTGCTAAATGGAGGTGTTCAAAAAACTTTTCTGAAACATAAAACCTCAGTATGAACTTTGAACAGAAAAATATTCCTGAAACAGTCTGCCCATGGCTTACTGTGAAACTAAATCCTTTCACATTCCTAAAAGCCAGACAGTCCACCCTAATCATGCCTTGTTTTAGTTACTGTGTACTTTTATTTTCCCCAGTACTGCCTGAGCCTGCTTACTGTAACTGATGATTCCTGTTCTCTTTCTAAACTGCCCACCCTGCTGCTGTATCCAAACAGCTGAGGGCACACAAGAAATGTTCTGATGCAATAATTGTGTGTTGTGGCCCCAGTCCCCTACAGTTGAGGGATAACAAATCATTTTTATTTAAATCTGCTACATTCTATGAAATGAAAGGGGCTTTAAAATCTATGCACTCAGAGCTGAAGATATGAGAGCAGTATTCTGTTTTCAAAATTGATTCAGTGAGAGATGAGGCTGCAAAATGCAAAGTTTTGATATTTTTAACATAGTTTGCCATTCTAATTGATTAGGAAATAAGATTTACATGTCACTCAGACACTTGATTACATCCTGAAAAAATGAGCAAGCTTTTGCATAGGTGGAGTATATGCCTGTTAGAGTAGGTGGTTCCATCATCCCTGTTTCCTGGAACATTCCAGCCTCATGCCTTTCTGTTGCAACACAATAGGTTTTCATGCAAACCACTCAAACCTTTGAAGAGGGAGTCTCTTTTATTTATTTCCTCTCTTTATAGAGGTATATTTTACTTACTGTATATTGTTAGTCAAGGCCAGTTTTTAAGCTGTTAGATGCTTGCTTCAGAGATACTTCTTAATTTACTTTATAACAAATAGTGTTCCATTTCTCTCATTTCCTGTCTATTGCTTTTTTTGCCTTCTGTATTTTCTAGAGAATAGGTTAGTGCAATTGGAACATCCTTCTTGCTGTGCAGGATGCTGTATGAGTACATAGAGTGATACCAGAGTAGATTTTTAAAGCTGTTTGTGCCTGTTGAAATTTTCAGAAGACCTTAAAACTTAATCCTCTGATGAATATTTCAACCCTACTGATAAAGTATTGTTTCTTCATGTCTAGAAGCAATTGAAAAATCAGCTCCATGGATTTTTCCCACCAGCAAGTTTTGAGTATATTATGAAATACGGTGCAACAGGATTAACATTATAGGGGGGAAGGAAGATACTGTTCTTAAACATCTCTCTTTCCCAAAGTGCAGGTGAAGAGGGACTAAATTAGATGTATTTCTCATCTCTCTGCCCTTCAAGACTGTATTTGTTCAAAAAGATTTGTGCTAGTCTAGTAGACTTTGTTCTCACTGGAGTCCTGCTGAGTCCCTGCAGCTACACTAAACCTTTTTCACCAATACCTGCTTTTTTACTGTCAGGGCTTGAATTTTTCTCTTTAGTAAATGCAAGCTCACCTTTGTCCTTTCACTGCCTGTTTGAGAGAGATTTTAGTTGTCTTTCCACACAGATCTGGCTTGCCTAGTGTCAGACACCTGAACAACATCAGCTGCTGCTGTTAACAATCATGTGAAGCTTTGCTTTGTGAAATTAAAACTGGACTCAGACAGGGTACCTGTTTTGCTGACATTTTTGTAAAGGGCTGAGGTGAAGTTGCTGTATCAATTATTTGTTGTGAGTTTGTATCCTATATAATTTGATACTCTTTTGTACACTGCCCAACTGAGTTATTGCAGGCTTAGGTGCAGTTTGCAGCAGCCAGTGCTGCCTTTGGTACTGTGATGCCTGCTCTGCAGTCTCCCACTCCACCCAGCAACATCTTCTAGTTCATGCTCCATCCACTATTCCTTTCTGAGTGTATGGCTGCTGTCAGAGTAACAGCTGATAAAATAATGCTGGAGTACAAAAGAAATTTCATGAAAACTGTTTTGACTTTAGGTAATGCAGTGGTACTGCCTTGCCTCTAGCACCCAACCGTGGGCTTTGCACAGCCTCTGTCTGCACTTCAGTATGAATAAACACTGTTTTGAAAGTATTTCTACTCCATACAGTATGCAGGCTACAAATAGTCCTGCCTTCCTGTCGCTGCTGCCATGCTCTGGCTGTTTGGACCATCAGTATCCAGAAAGAAAACCCAGAAGAGGGAATTAATCTGAGTTAGATCTATTCTGCTTCTCAGTCACCAAGATAAACCAACAAGGGAAATTGTGGAACTATGGATTCCACAATTCCACCACCGAGGGAGGTGGAAACAAAAAGGGCAGTATGAGCTCTGGTGTCAATTAAAACCACTTAAACTACACTGTAAGTTTCTCAAGCAACATTTGTGTCATTAAAAGGTACTGGAGTCAGATTTCCAGCTTGCTAAGTGCATGCTTCATAGTAACTATAAAAATTACTTTATAAATTCTGAAGCTTTCAGGGAAGTCTGACAGAGGTCTCACACTGCTCTGGGCAGGGGATTGAGTCCCAGGGAGGAGAACAACCCAAGAAAAGAAGTAGTATAGAGGAAAAAAGAAATGCACTTTTTTGTGTCTTTTTCTGGTGGAGAGTGGGGGTTGGGAATGTTCTCTTGTAGTGCCTTTTACTTTACAAGCAGAAAGAACTATTCTTAAATAAGTGCCTGCGTGTTACATTGGCACTGGAGCAGGTTTTTCATAAGGCAGTCACCAAAGGGTTCCTGAGCATCACAGCTCTGCAAGCTGCTGAGACTAATACAGCTGGTTCCCCCAGCTTCTGTCTTGTCTGCCACTGCTTGTCTCTGCAAATCTCTGTAACTGGCAGTGGGCTTTTTCTTTTAACAAACTGTGTATTCTTGGACATTACCCCAGTGGATTTCTGTCTCATTTTTGGACAGCCAAATATAAGTTTGCTAGTACTAGTAAATGCTGAATTGATGATTGAACTTTTCCTAAGCATAGGTCAGGCTGGGCAAGAACTGCTTCAGCAGTCATGGTAGAGGAGGCTGAATGGGCTTGTCAAGCTGAAAAAGAGACGTGGTGACTTTACAGACAGCAGTAAACTCGCTCTTCTACATCAGCAGGCTGGATCCCATAGTCTCAGGCGGCCGTGGACCATCTTGGGCTGGATATCTGCCGTCACTGCTTTGCAGCCAGGTTTGGTAGACTTTAAAGTCTTCCCTTCTGTGAGGAGGCATGCCTAGCTGTGGAGGCAGCAGGAAGGGAATGCTGTCCCAGTCCCAGCAGCACCACCACAGCAGGGAAAGCCCATGTGCAGATGTCCTCTGTGACTTTGTGAGCAGCATTCGGAAATAGCGCTGGCTGAGAGCCTCCTGTGCAGTGTCACTGACACCTCCCGCCTCAGGAGGGTGACCTGGATCTTTCTGTTCTGCAGGACCTCCCTGTCTAATGTAGCAGGAAATAAGGGACACAGAGGTCCTAAAAGTCACCTTACCTAACCAGAAGTACCAGATCCATGGGTGAGGTAGCTGTGCTTCAGCACTCTCAGTCCTTCTTTTCTTACAACTCTGGGAACTCTATGAAGCAGATGTGGATGGAACAGAGATAGTCATATAAACTGTGAACTCCCCATTATGTATTTTGACAGTAGCTGGTGGTGTTAAGCAAGCAGTATTAGAAACAAAGGGAATGTAAGTGTAGTGAATGCTGCTTTTCAGAATGCTTGCTTGATGGCACAGTAGCCATCTGTAAAAAAGGTAAGGCAGCAGTTTTCCATGGAAAAACCCAGAAACATCCTACCAAAATCTGGGCAATACACAAGGGTCAATGCATGGGCAAGGCATCAGAGAATCTTGGGTACTGGATACCAAGCCAAAGGCTTTTGCTTAGGAGGGGAGTATTACAATGTGACCATTAGCAATCTGAGATTGAACAGGTTTGAATCTGGTACCTCAGGTGATCTGGTTCTGTGACAGTCCAGCATAACTGTCAATTACAATCTAAATATTTTTATAATTATTTGCTTTTTTTAGGCCGCAGTGTTCTTGTTCAAAGTATAAAAAGTAAAATATTTTCTGACTGTGTAAGTAGTGTTGAATGCTTAAATCTGTTTCTGAATAGAGAAATTTTCTTGGGAAATATTGGGAAACTTGATGAAATTTTTCAGGTATGCTTCAGCTATGCAAGGGTTTTCTGTGAGGTGTCTCCTTGTTCTTCCCCAGAAAACATGAAGTGAAGAGCAGTAAAGAGGGTGACATGCTTTACAGACTACAGAAGCACTTGGGAACAATAAAATTGGTGGAAGAGAGGCAGTTTTGAGAGGAAGTTTCGTTTTATTTGTTGTTGCAGTGAAGTAGAGAGGAGTAAAAAGAAGCAAGATCTGCATATGTAATACTTTGAACATTGCCAGAGTAAGAGAAAGGACTCATAAGACTGGTTATGCTTTCCTCTCTCCTTCATAGCATCTAGCTATAGTCTTTCCTTGATCATTAATTCAGCATTTCTCAGAGAAAGAGGTCTTTCATGAGTAAATGGGGAGGGAAGTCTAAAATAATTCCGCGTTCTTAAATGGCAGAATATCACTATTCCATCTCAATGTAAAAAATATTTTGAATGCGCTTTAGATGTTTCCTGCATTCTGGCTGGAAACCTCTAGCAAGGTAAAAGGAGATTAGCAGACATCATCCCATAATCAAGTATCATTTGCCAAAGTACTTGGTGATGAGAGCCAGAGTCTGATTTTGTAGGTCTAATCTCATAACTGACAGTCTGTGTTGAATCTTGGGGAGAAACTGTGAAAATTCTGTTTTGGGTTATTTTTTCAATGCGAATATTATTTTCTTTAGAAAATAATATTTTCTTTGTTAATTAAAACTGTGCAGCCCCCCTGCATTTTGTCATATTTAGCCTCTCTCTTAAGAACTTAACTTTGTGACTGGTTACTGGAGAGGTGTTAACATGATGCAATTTTTAAAAGATTCCAAGACAGGCTTGTTGGACAACAGATGCCTTAAGCTCTTCCTGGAATATTAGTGCAAATTATGTAATATGATGTAATAATTAGCAGACATGTCAATAAATGTCATGTCCTGAGGATGTGTCAATCTAATACCATAATGAAAAGTCTGATCTCACAAACTTACTTAGATTCTTGAAAGAAGTTGACAAAATACATTTATATAACCTGGTTGAATTTTCAGTTGTTGTATCCCGTGATCCCTTACTTAAAAGTCTTAAACAATCCGAACAGCTTTGGGAAAGAGCAAGGGTCCGTTGCATGCAGAAGTGACTGGTTTAAAGATGGTTATGGATATGGACAGAAATGAAGAGACAGTTTTCACAGTGGTTGAAGGTTAGTGATAGAGTCCCAGAGAGATCAGTGCTAGGACCTCTGCTGTTGCATGTGAGGGTAAATAATAGAGAAGAGATGTAATCAGTGATTACTACAAACAGGCCCACTGCAAAAGTATTTTATGAGACGCAATGGTGGATATAAAACTCAACATAGTTGAAGCTGAAAGATTCATGTGGTTGGGGGGAAAAAAGGGTCCTAAATTTATATAGAGTATTATCCTCTTAATTATTTCAGTTCATAAACAAGATCTCGAGGTTATATTAAAAACTCTGAAGAAGATTAGCTTAGTCCTTAGTACCACTCCAAAAAAGTAAATGAAGTGTCAAAATAGAAGCTGTGCTGCCGTGATGTGAATCCGTTCATTTTGCACGTCCTAAATTTAAAAGGTGTTAGTGGTATTGGAAATAGATCTGAAAAAGCAGAAATAATCCTAAAAATGGCACAGAATCCACTTCTTCAGAATTAGGGCTAATCAATCTGTAAAAGAGCAAAAGATTGGTATGATGTAAGGGTGATCACCTACAGAAGATGAAAATCTCTGAAATCACAAGTGGAATGGAGAGAGCAAACATGGAAAGTTTCTTTGCTGTCTGCCTCTCAGTTCTTGTAGACTTCTTGTTAAAATGAAACAACAAATTGCCAGTTAAAACAGGATATTTCTTCACAATGAATAATTAAGCTGTGAAATTTCAGGATGCTCTGTCTGTTAAAATTTTCCATAGGTTTGGAGAGGTTTTGAACAACATAGTGGAAGAAAAATGCAATACAGGTTATTAATATAAACCTACCATATCTACCTCAAAAATTTGTCAAGTGGTAAATTGCTGGAGACTGGGAGGGTGGTGTGTAGAAGTGTCCACCTGTTCTTGCCCAGTTTTTGTACTTTTCATTGGTACACTCTGCTATTAGCTCTGGACAAGAAATGAGATGAGAAGACATGGAATTATCTGATCCAGTGTAGCCATTGTTATGTTTACAATACTTTAAAACAAAATGGGAAATAAAAATGCTTATATTATTAACGACGAACTTTTAAAAGAACTGAAGTTAAATATTGTATGTTTGATTTTTTTATTTGTGAGGTCTGAAACAATTAGAAATTTGGCTCCAAACCAGATATTAAGCTGTTTTGTGAAAGTGCACAATAAATTGTATTAATTATTAAAATGTTGACATATAAATAGTAGAACTGGTAAATGAGATAATTAGATTATCTAGTTATCATTAATAACATTTGAGTATGTATATAATGAAAATAATTTTCAGCTTGCCTTATCTAATGTCTTGAAACAGCATTGCTGTTAGGAATCAAATTCTTTCAAAGTAGGAATAAACTAGCTTTTTCCTCATTTAGAGTCACAGATACTTATTCCTAAGCAAAATTCAGATTTATTTTTGAGGATTAACACTTATTTTTACAAGTCAGTCTGAAATAACTTCCAAAACAGCAGAGGATTCTTACCAGTCTTTGTCAGAGCTAATTTTTAATTTATGCCACTGCCCTTCTAAATCTACAGAGCTGAGAAAAACCTGTGGGTTTTGCTTTTTTAGTTTTGTAAAGGCTTGTTTCATACTTTTGTAATTCCTCTTTTTTAATTTGTGTCATGGAGCTATAAAAGGTTAAAGGTTTTACTTTTGTAGGCTTTTTTTTTTTGCCAGGTAACTTTTCAAATTTCCAAACTGAAAATCAATTGAACTCAGAATCTCAAGAACACGTTGGCTCCAAGAATCTATTACAATTTTTTAAGCATTGGACACTGTGGATACAAACAGTAAGAAGACTAATGAGTGAATGAAAGTGTTGAATGGAGAATTCTGATTTCAGGACAAGATCAATCACTAAGTTGCTGGTCTAAGGAAATCTCTGCCCTTAGCAGATTATTAGGGGATAGGAGCCCTTACGGCCATCAAGGATTCTTTATTTCTCAGTACATAAAAACTTGCACTCTTCTCTAGAAAATCATGGACAGTTTCACAAATCTGGGCACTAGTTTTCATCTAGAATCTGCTGGTCTACATCTTTATCTTTTGCTGTATCAAGTAGCCATTTACCTAGGTCAGACATTGCTTTGACATAATAGTTTCGGATCATCAAGTCTGGCTGAGATTATATCTTACCCCAGATACCTTTGAACAGCCTTGTCTACCTGCCTGTATCTTTTAGCATAACCACAGGATGATGCCCAAAGAGATGTCTGGATCTGGTTTAATCCACTCTTATGAAAATTGCTGGTAAAGTGGAGAACTGTTAAAATACTTTGAAGGATTAATAATTTGATTGTGTAGGCTGATTGTGTATGATGTAGTCTGTGTGCTAAACCAGTAAAACAAAACCATTCCTAGCTTTCTACAATTGTACTGCAATAATTTAAGATGAAAATTTACTGCAAACTGGTTAGCTTTAGCCAGTACAAATGCCACTGGATTTGTTGGAGCACAGATGCTCTTTTATTGTTATGACACGCTGCTGCATGAACAGAGAGTTTTTTGTTTTCAGGCATAATAAGAAATTGAAACAGTGGATGCAATAGTGAAATGTTGCAGCAGACACAAGATGTAAGAACCTGGTGACCTGGATGTTGTGGTTCTGAATATAAAGTATGGGGTTTATATCAAAGTTTTGCTATTTAGGAAGACTGTAAGAGATAAGCAGAACAAGACTTCTAAAAGAATGATTAAAAAAAAAAATACTGCGTCTGTGATTCTGTAATATTCTTTGGTCATGTGAGCTGAAGTTTATGCCAGCCAGGAGTGAGCAGAAAACTTCCCAGCTGATGCTCCCAAACTTCTCAGCAATATTAGCTGTGAAAACAACGAAGAAAAATTAAAATTACAAAAATCTTTTATTTCTGTCATGGAACATCTACTTTCTTTGCTTATGGCTTAGAGTTTTCATATAAATACTAACTTTAAAGCACATTGTAAGATTTGTTTTTCCTTAAGCTTGGATGTCAGGAAGGGTAGTAATATTAATTATTAGTTCATATTTCTCTTTGTTTCTGAAGGAAACTTCGTTGTCCTGACTGGAGGGGCATTGTATTGATAAGCCTAAATCTTACAAAGATTCAGCAGAAAAAAAATAATCATAAGAGACATATGCAGCCTCAGCTCTTTCCTAGAAATAAAAAAAACCAAGCCAGAATCAAGAATGTTTGGTCAGGATAATCACAATTCACCTACTTGTGTAGGCCCATTATTAATATGTCCTTTAGTTAAAATAAACACGACTAGTTCTGCCTTATTTGTCTCACATGGCAATGGCCCATGGATGAGAAAAGTTGTGTAGAGTCGTTTCTCCTTTCAACCTATTGCTGTTTTCCTTTGTTTCCTGCATTTTTCTTGCTCTTGGCAGTTCAGCCAGGCTTGTTACTTCTGCTGCTTTTTTCCCACTGTCTTATCTGGTTGCCAGCAGGAGTAGTGAGAGCGTAGGAGAAAAGGCATGAGTGCTGTTACTGTCTTCTCTGGCTTCAGCATGACCCCTGGGTGAGATCACAGGGAAAGTTCCACTAAGCATCAGGCACCGTGTCTGTACAGTTATTTATGATCCCAGTGTCTGTACAGTTGCTTCAGGTGAAATCTTCATGGAAATAGTTGAAGAACTTCTACTAAAATGATTAATGTTTTACTACTTGGGTAAAACTACTTTGGTTCTTGAAAATCTTTCTAATATTAAGCCTGTATAATATTCTGTTTCATGTAATTCTGAGCCAAATAGGTCAGATTTTGCAAAGTAAGTGACTCTGGTACATTGCATTTCTCCTTCTTCCGTTCCTTGCAGTCATTTGTATTGTAATAGTGTCTGCATCAGTCCCTAGGTATGCTGATTATGTTAGTAGGAGAACTGATAAAAGAAGTAATAGAAATGCATGGCCAGCAGGTCAGGGGAGGTTACCCCCCTCTGTTCAGCTCTGCTCTTTTGAGATGCCACTTGGAGCACTGTGTCCAGCTCAGGGGTCCCCAGTACAAGAATGGGCCTGTTGGAGGGAGTCCAGAGGACTGTCACAAAAATGGACAGAGGCCTGAAATACCTCTCCTGTGAAGAAATGCTGGAAGGGTTGGGGTTGTTCAGCCCAGAAGCAGAGTAGTGAAGGCTCTGGGGAGACCTTGTTGCAGCATTTCAATAATTAAAGGGGGTTCTGTGAAAGAGATAGAGGCTTTTTACCAAGGCCAGTTTTGGCAAGGCAAGAGGCATTGACTTTAAACAGAAAGAAGTAGATGTGGATTGCACAAAAGAAATATTTTATGACGGGGGTGGCAAGGCACTGAAACAGGTTCTCCGAAGTTGGGGATGCCGCATGATTGATCTCAGGTTGGACAGGACTTTGAGCAGCCTGGTCTGCTGAAAGATGTCCCTGCCCAGGACAGAAGGGTTGGACATTTTGATCTTTAATGATTCTTTCCAATACAAACCCTTCTGTGATTAAAGCCAAGGTAATATTGGATTTCTTTAAAATCTCCATTCTCTTTCTGTTTTCTTTGGCTTGATACTCATCCTAAAGCCAAAAATCGTTACACAACACAAGGTTGTGTTTCATTGTAATTACACTGGTGTCAAGAATAATCTTCCTAAATACAGACTGTATATGACATACTATAATTAAATTTTGTTATCCATAGCCTTTATATAAATTGTTAAACTATTTGTATGCACTGGAAAAAACAGCCAAATATTTCAGCAGAGGTGTTCTGGCAAAATTAAAAATACTTCTTCAACTTACATGTTTGTTTAAATTAATTTTAGATTAGATCCAATATGTCTTTCGCCATTTCCCTGCCAAAGTCAGAACTTTGCTAGTGAGTATATTAGACATTTTATCAGAAGTTCAGCAGTTGCAGTTCTAATTTTCTGATGTACATAAGATGCAAGTGACAATCCTTGTCACTGCAGTTACCTGAATGGCTCATTCTTAGTTAGCAGGGTTGACTCTTGGGATTGTGGGGAATCAGCACCATGATAAGCAGGGTGCTTGGACTAAAAAGAGTTAAATTATTCTTTAAGCTGTCTCTCAGAAATGTTGTAAAACACTTCTTAAATACTGTGTAGAAAACATACTTTGTTACAGGAATCCATCTCATTTGAGACACACAATGATCTCCCAGATTCTGTGTTTAGACCTTAAATAAATGTATTGCTTTGGAGGAGTGCTGACGAGTTAAATTACCTCTTTGTTAAAAGGAAATTGATTTGTTCATTCATCTGAAAAAAAATCAAGGTCTCTTTGAAAGATCAGCAGGGTCACATTATCTTTTAGCTTTACAAGGAACAAAACCAGCACGTAAGAATGCCTCCAGGAAACAATGAAAGTATGTGCGTGTTTCTTTCTGGTCCGGTACGTTTGTGAACAATGCTCATCAAATGTCTCAGACAGTTGAATGTGCTTTCTTCACCTTCACTTGAAAACGTAGAAACAGATAGTCCTTTCATGTAGTCAGAGTATATTTTACAAAATTTCATCCATAGATATTAATGCTATTAATATACTGCACTAAATAGAGATTTAGTCTAGTCTTCAAAGTGTAGCTTGCTTAAGTGTAAGTAGGGAACTCTGACAAAATTGCATTTTCCTTGAAATGGTGTGCAGTGTTCTTTTCAGTGCTTTAAGTCACCTGGGTAATAATAGAGGAAATACAGTAAGTGTTGGTTATTTTATTCAGAACATGCAACCTGTGGAACTATCACAAATAGAATCTACATGAAGAATACTGGTCCTCCCAGTAGTATTCTTATGAGCCAAAAGTCAGTGGTTGTACGTGGTGATTGTTGCTTTCCTCTGACAGTCTCAAATACAGCATGTTTTGTGAGACTGGACATTGAAAAATCCAGATTTATTTGTTTCTTCACCATTTTATTTGAAACACATTGCTGATTATAAAACCAGTAGGTTTTATGTTGAAATATATTAACTTTAGATAGTCATTATTTCCAAATGAGACTGCATGCTTTTAGGAAGGAATGATGTTGGTTGTGTGCAGTCTTATTGCAGGTGCCTGACCTTGTCTAGCTATCCTTGCATTTGATGATTAACCATAGAGGCCTCTTTCATATTTACAAGATCCAGTATGACCCTACAAACTGATACTCTTGCATATGAAAAAGCTTCCTCAAACTGAGAAACTTCTGCTTCAGGAAGATGCAAAGTTTTCTAAATGTATAAGGGATTTTCAGATTTTACTGTGGAGTGTCCTCATGAGCATCCCTATGTTGCCATCCTGTTTAGTTTCACTTTCTGTGGATGTGCCTTGCAGACCGTAAATTTTGTTTTCAATTCTGTCAGTTTAACACACTGAAAATGTAGTTGTTATTAAAGCTTTGGCTGGCCATATTCTACCAGAGGTTCTCCAGAAGGTTGGCTTTGGGTCCTCATGCAGTTTCAAACTTGTTTACCTATGCTAAGGTGAGCAAATGTACTTGAAAAAAACATCCTGGAGCCAGTTAAGGCCAGGGTCCAGGAACATTGCACCCTATAGAGATTGATGAGTCAAGTTCCCATGAGGTTTTCTGTAGTTCTTTATGTTGCCACCTTCATTCCTCCTTTCATGTTCCAGCTGTGCTCTGTACCAGGACTGGTTGTCTTTACTCTCACTTTTTCTAGGCAGATCAATCTGACAGAAATACACAAATTTCTTCAGACTTTCTGCCCCATACAGCATCAGTCTGTGAGTCCCATCTGTCCCCAGCTCTGTGAACTGTTGCCTTGTAACTCTTGGGGGTGGTTTCTCTGTAGTTTTTGGCAATTGAATCTGATTTCAGAGAGAACACACATTTGTCTTAAGCAGCAGCCCATCTCAGTTCAGTTCATCTCACAGCTAAGCAAAGTGTGTTTGGATGTTTTTTGCAGAGAGGCTCCCATCCTCTGGGCATGATGTGTGAGGGTAGGGAGAAACCAGAGGAGCACTACAGTGACTGGAGTGTGTTCACATGCTGCCAGCATGGGAGGTGTTGCACTGGTTAAGAACATTACCAGTCTCTGGTTCAAATTCTTTAGTTTCTCACTGATGGTAAGTGTCCTGTGAGTCATCAGCTGCTGTTTTTTCTTTATACAGGTGCTGGGTGACACTTGTTCACTTCTTTGTGTTGAAAAGTGATGCTATCAGGATTGGCCTGTAACACAAAAATCATTTTATAGATCCTTAATAAACTGATAGTTTTTTAATGCACTTTACCTAAAGTGTACTGTCACTTTAGTTAGTGGAACAGTCTATAGTGAGCTTTTTATACTAAAACAGTGTACTTGGGATTGAAATGCCAGAACCATGTCTGTCTGTAGCCTGACTTAATCTAATAAAACAACAAACATTTCTTTTTCTGCTTCTTCACCTTCTGATCTACATAGAGAAGGGCTTAGGATCCTAGTGTTGGTAGACTAGGTACAAATCCTTTAGATTTTAGATTTGAGTAGTCTACATAACCTGAAGATTGAAGAGCTAGCCCTAAAAAATTTCTGCTGTATTTTATGCTTGGAACCTGAAAATACCATTAAGAATATCTTCACCTGGAGGGTGGTTGAACACTGGAACACACTTCCCAGGGAAGTGGTCATGGCACCAAGCCTGACAGAGTTAAGAAACTTTTGGACAACACTCTCAGGTACATGGTATGATTCCTTAGATTGTCCTGTGCAGAGCTGGGAATTGGACCTCAATGATCCTTGTGGGTCCTTCCCAACTCAAAATGTTCTATGATTCTCTGATTTCTCTCATATCACTGACTAAAGTACAGCAAATTAAATTACTAAGATTATTAAGGCCTCCACAGACAGTTGCATTGGGAACAACTCCAAAGTGTTATCTGAATTTCACAGAACTTTGAGGGTTTTGTTGTTATTTTAAAGAAAAAAATTCTACAGTCATGAGACCCTGGAAAGAATTTTGAAATTAATTCACAATTACAGGTGAGGCCAATGGATATTGCAGAGCATAATTATAGAATGATGATTCTTTTGTTCCATCCTACTGAATTGCTGTCACTAAAGGGAAAAAAAAAAGTATACACAACAACAGATTGCTCCTTTTAACTTGTGCTGCTGGATTTTTTCTCCCTGACTACCTGCAGGAATGCAGTCTTTGTCCAGCTATCACAATGTACCTTTGGTTTGGCTGCACAGTATCTTGTCTCTCCTGACATGTATGTTTGTACCTACCCCACAGTGGATTTACCACATTTCATTAAAATGATGAATGCAAGTATTGTAGACATCACGGTTAAAATTAATGTAGCTGTTACTTCAGCTACATCTAAGCAGTTTTTTCTTAAACTGCTTCTAGTCAATGCTGCAGCTGGCCCAGTTGCATCCCCTTAAATGCAACAGTGCAAAGAAAACCAAAGCCATTCTTAAAATCCTTTTTACTCCACAAACTACAGTTGTGAAAGAAGTGTGTCTGAAAGAAAATACTCCACCTGGATGGAAGTCTTTATGGCTGAGTCAGTAAGCCAGAGTCTCAAATTACTACATTGAGCAATAATTTTAACCTTCAACTTGTGGGTACATATGCTAGCATAAAGAGATTGTAACCTAAGTTGCTAGACTCTCTATCCCACAAGCATATAAATGAGGAAATAATTAATTCTCTCACTAGCCCACACTATGTTTTATTCAAGTCAACTCTCAACATTTTTGCCACTTTTCAACCTTGGTATTTAAAGCATAGAGAATGTTATATTGGTGATCATTGTATGAAGGGTGAGATGTTGGCATAGCAATATTTTTTCTGCATTTTGATGTGTAAAATGTAGCAAGAGTTTGATAATGTTAAGTCCTATTCACAGAGGTTTAAAGTGGCAGACACACTTTCATTATTTCCTGTTGATGACTTAGAACTTTTGGCACAAACCTTAGCATATTTCAGTATGTTAAAAAAACCCCTAAACACCACCACTCTTTTCTATATATATAGATATAACATATTTCAGTATATGATGTATTTCAGTATATGTTATATTTCAATATAACATATTTCAGTATGTTAAAAAAACCCCTAAACACCACCACTCTTTTCTATAACCAGTTCTCAAGCTTTACAAGTGCATTTGTTACCAGACTTGGCAGAAAAGTTGTCCCAGATACAGGTATCCAGAGAGAACAATTTGTAATTAATTAAAATTTGACAAATCTTAAATCTTGACTATAAACATGTAAAAATTAGATTTAGCCTTTTCTGCTGCGTCTTAATTACAGGCATCTGTGCCATCCATATGTAAAATAGGCATGCACATTTGAATGCTTCATTCTTAATTTTGTCTTCTTGGTAAAGTGAGATTTTTTTATTTTTTTTTTTTTTTAAAACTCTGTGTAGAGGGGAAGGTTTTTTTAAACTTTGTAAGAGAGGAAGAAGAGCTCTACTGAGGGCTTTCTCTGCTGTTTCTGGGTGACAGCTTGGTACTCAGGCAGTTCTTGAACATAACTTTTGATTTGCTATATTTGTGTTAGTCTGTCCCAGAAGTAAGGATTAAAATTATCAACATCATAATAATGACACTCATCCTAAGCACACAGGTCACAAGGCTTTCTCCTAAACCATGAAGTTGTTTGTGGTTCTCTTCTGCAAAAAATATTATTTATAATGTAGGACAGACTCTGCAGTAAACAGTTTAGAAACTTAGCTTTTAAAAATGAGCTGTTTAACTGCGTATCCAAAGCAAATAAAATAGCTACCTTTTGAGCTAACTGTGCTTGAAACAGAAAATGCTTTTAGAATACAATTTCAAAGTATTTAATAGTTTCATCAAAAGCCAGGTAAAAACAAGTATTTTTGATATCTTTTTATCCTTTTTCAAATTTTTACTAATTTTTTATCACTTGTCTTTTGAAGGGTTTAGAAGCCATGTAATATACACTAATTTTAGTTAACATATTTTATTTTAATAATATTAATATTTAAGTATGAGGAGCTACATAGTCTTTGATCTTGGCTCACTTAGCTTTCCCAGAAGAATATTCTTTTAGTTTACATGACAAACTACTTAAGAAGTAGTTTTTAAGGTTTTTAATCTGCAAATTGTTCTTAAACTTTTTAAGGTTAAGCTGCATAATTATGAAGTGTTACACTGTAAAAAAAAAAAAAGTTGCACATTATTATTGGCTTCAATACTGATCTTTGCTCATTATATAAACACTGGGTATTTTGGTGCAAGAAATATATAGCATTTTCTTCTCACTGTTAAACCTGAGTATTTTGTTACTGGTTTTGATAGATTTTCTAAGCAGTTGATGCAGTACAGTCTGCCTCCCTTTTTTTCATTCCCTAAATTTTAGAACAGCTGCTGTATCAACACATGCCCGTCCTCCATTCAGTAAGAAATTCTGTTTTAGTATTAAAGCAATTAAAATGTAAATTGAGAAAGATATGCCGTGTCATGAAAGACTTTTGTATTCAATATGTGGTTCCTAAATGAGTGCTAGATGTATGATGTTTCCAAAGTACTTACCTTATCCCCCTTGTACAATATTTTACTGGTTTTGACAAATTTCTAGCAAGCACCTAGAAAGGAGGAACTCCTTCTAAAATCCTATGATGTCATTGTTGTTCTTTTTCAGACTCACTTCTATGATGATGCCCATGGAAAAATCAATAGTAACTGGGCAGCTGCCCTCAGAATCTCATTGCTTCCTTGCTCTACTCATGTCTTTCTTTATCCACTTTTATCATCTTGTACTCAATTGTCAAGCTCCAATAGAGTGGCTGTCTGTTAAATTTTTATAGAGCTGTGATACCAAGTGTTGCTAATAAGCCGTAGAAATTACTGTTCTTTGCTAAGGCAGAGAAGTGTGTTGCCCTGATGGAGTTTATATGAATCTTCCCTTACACTTTAGGGTGGGTTTTGGGTTTTGTTAGGCTGGAACTTCTATTTGGCAATGCAGTAATAAATATACTCTCAAAATTAGAACTTGATGTTTGGAATTCAGAAATAATATGGGAAGTATTTTTCAAACATTACATTTAGTTTTTCCTGAGTTCTTTGGTGTAAAATGATGTTTGTGGTTATGATAAATGATAGAAGGTTATGCTAAAGGCCATGATACTGTCTTTCTGTTAGCACAGAACTTGACAATTCAGTGAATAGATCTCCCTACCAAAAAAATAGTCTTGTATTTGTCCTGTAAAATTCTATTCAAGTCTCATTTTATTTAGATAAAATATTAGAAAATTTTCATGTTTGTGTGGTCATTTTTTTCCACTGTGATGTGGACACTAAAAAATAGCCTAAGGATTTTAAATGCAGGGTTTATACAAAGAGGGAAGCAAAATCATTGACACTGATACTGCACACTACCCATGTGAGCCCAGGAGCTGCTGAAACTGCTTTAACAACACCTGAGTTCAGCTCTCCAGGTCTCTGGGGCTGACTGGCTGATAACCTTCCAGACCACTTCCCTGCCACCTGTGTCAGAGGAAATGTATGTGTTATACGCCCTTCACCTCTAAAACCACAAAATGACAGACTGAAAAAGTGAACCAAGTTTCCTTTCCCTGAGTGTCTGGTTCCATCATTGCTCATTAACTTTCTGTTCTCTGAGAATGTAACAGGTTGGAAGCTCTTCATGAAAGATAACTACACTAAAAGGCATCAGACAGGGCCCCTTTCAGCCATTCTCAGGTCAGAATTTTGTTGCATCAGCTGACATTTTGTCCTTTTTCTCCTTCAGTTGAGGCAGAGGCTGCTTTGGTGGTGGATGCAGTGGGGCTGTTTGCTGAAAGATGAACTGATGACTCTAAATGGGCAGATCTTGAATATTTTACAGAAGGGCACTCATCAACTACAGCAGCTTGAGAGAGGCAGCAGCTGTCACATCTTTCTTTCTTCTGGACTTCCAAACACGCTGAGAGCCAGCTGTTAGAGCCAGGGTACAGATACAGCTTCTCCCTTGTCTTTCTGTGTTTCCGCTGACCTGTTTAATTGCAGTTCAGAAGACAAAAAATACTACTGTGTGGCCCACCAAATTTCCAAAGCATAAAAGGCTAATAGTGTCTATTGTAGTGTTAAAAATTAAAAATTTTGTGGATACTTGTGAGGGTGACACACATTTGTGTAGTTTTTCATATCATGTGTTTTAAGTAGAGAATTGTTTTCCGGATTAATTTTGACCCTGTCACTTCTGTCTTTCCATTCTTCCAGAGATCAGTTTCTTGCTATCACATTAAATATAAGCTGTTTGCCATCACCTGAAGGGCCTTCATCGACTATCCCCATTCTATCATCTTTCATTTTATTTTGATAATGTGATGGCTATATTTACATTAGCCTTTGCTAAATTTTCAATACCTCTGCATTCATTCTTGGTTTTGTGTTGGAGTTCACTTGCGTCTTTTCAAAGCCATGTCATAGCTCTGTCTCATAATCCTTCTTAAAATTCTGCCTTTCCTTTGGCTGAGATTCAGTTCCCTTGGAGTCTGATCCTTTTATGCAAACAAGTTTTTTACTCTTTCTATTTCATTCACCTTTCTGTATTATGTCTTTGTCATATTTAGCCCTTTTTTGGACACATAGGCTGTCAGCTTTTTTAAAGAAAGTCGATGTCACTGCTGTTTTCAGTGACTTACATGGTGCAGTCTGCAAATTCCTAAAATTTCTGGATGACATGATAATGTACATAATAGTTCAAGCAATGTGCTTACATCTTTTATATTAATAGTCACTGATGACAGTCCAACATTCTAATATATCCATACTGCTTCAAAAGTAAATAAAGTTTGTTCAGTGTACAAAAGAATTAATAATTTTTGCCTTTTCTCCACAAAAATGACTTGAGCTTTTTAGTTCACCCCATAGAGACCCTCACTTCTCACATGCATTTGTATACCCCTGCCTGAATCCATTCAGATCTCATCTTCACATCTCAACAGAACCACCCTGTCCCAGATTTCTCTCAGGTGCCTGGGGGCACAATCTTATCTCCTTCCACTCTCAGTGTTCTCATTCATCCCTACCCAGGTTTGTTTAATGTTCCAGTTTGAGCAAGAAGCAGCATGTTATGCAGCTGATGCAAGTTATCAGTGTTCTTATTTCCAGAAATAAATGCATGGAAATCGGTGCCGTTACGTTCTAATTTCAAATGATTTTTGCTTTTCTTAGTGTTACAGCCATTAGTGGGGTTTTCATTATTGATTTCCATGGTGATTCTGATATCTTTTAGGCATTTGTTCTCATTAATTTAGTTTATAGTCTTGAGAGCTGCTGGTGGTAGATAGGGATTGACAGATAATACAGTACCACAAACTAATCTTGTTAAACTTAAGTGAAATCATTCCTTCAAGTTATTCCTCCGATCCTGTCTGTTGAATGTAATAAAAGAGTGTAGAACTTTTCTTCGTAGACTAAAGGGTTTATAGACTAAAGCCTGAAACTACCCAGTATGTAGAGTAATGCATCTAGTTTTGCATCTGAAAACACATTAATTTATAGCACTGAGAGTTGTGACATAGTAATGTCAACATGCAGTGACTTTCTTGAAGAATATAAATATTATATCTGCGTAGTAGCTGCATGTTTGTATTTTAAAATAAGTCAATGACAGAAGGATACGAAATGCTGCAGAATCTGTAGTGTGATTGAATAATCTAGGTTTGGTTTGTGGATATAACTAGATATATTAAGGATGTCCATTTGCATTTGGATGAGTGCCTACTTGGTTCTTCTTTAGGTGACTCTGGTCTCAGACAACATGTTTAGTACATGGAGGTACTCTGATACAGCAGAGTCATTGCTACCTCACAACAGCTCAAAATAAGGGTTGCCTTACCACAATTTTGTAGGACAGAGGATTAAAATGAAGGCCACCAAGGCCACCTCCCTCCTTCTTGAACAGACCTGACCATGCTGATGAGGCAACTGGTGACAAAGCTCTGGGGAAACAAAAGTGTCACTGCAGCTGTTCATCAGGCTTCCTCAACTGCTTTTAGTGTGAATTTTAGCAACATCCTGATTCCCTTGGATTCTCTGCAGCTCTAGATCCCTTGGATTCTCTCTGTTTTGTCTGTCTACCAGGCTGGAGAGACACCAGTAACTGTGTTGGAAAACCAGTGTAGAAATAGTAGCTTTGAGATAGTACCAGCAAGTTGAATTTAAGGTACTGGGCAGCTCCTGCCCTGTCTGATTTTGTGTGCACAACCTAGTCTCAGTCCCCTGACCTGGCTTATTTGGATCCCTGTGTGTGCTTTGTGGGGTGAAAGGTCTGGCATGGAGCAGTGTGGATGGGATGACTCATGCACAAAAGGGACCTCCTAGAAGGTTCACTGTGCTACCAGCTGCAGCCGGTGCTGACTCCCCTGTCTGTGCCCTGACATAAACCAACATGTGCTCTCTGCAGCTGCACATCCAGATAAGCTGCTGCTGTCCTGTGTCATGAGCAGAGATGCTCTGTCTGCCCTGTGTTTTTGCAGCTTAATCTGCTGGGTGCCTCCATCATGTAAAGGTGAGAGGCTGGGGAGCACAGCAGCTGGAAAGTACTTCAGAGTACTGTAAGGTGCAGTTGGTTTGTGCCAGTACAAATGCCAGATGTTGTGTGGACCCATTAATTCTAGATCTAAGTGTAAGGGGCTAGGTGTTTAAAAGAGTCTGCTTAGCAGAGCTGTTAAGATGTGGCCATGGTAATTCCTGTGTTCATGGGCATTCATCTTACTGGCACAGAAGGGTGCTGTGTACACCCACTTATACAAGCTCAGGTGCTTCAAGCATATTTTAATATGATTTTCTTTAATTATAAGTTAAACTAATGTCTGCTTTATTGCATATTTTTGAAGAATTTTTCTTCCTTGTGTAAGAATTTTGCTTTAGATCTATTCTGTTTTTGAAGTAACATCTAATTTTTAATTCATTTCTCATTCATGGAAATTCAGTGTTCATGCCAGTCTTCTAATACAGGTCAATATTAGCCATTTCTTTTCCATAGGTTTAAAGAGTTTAGGTAGTGAAGATATTTGCAGAGGGAGGGAGATCCACAATTTATCAGGGAAATGATCTGTGAAGAACTGGGAATTGGTGTGCATTACCTAGAAAGATTTCAGCCATTCATGAGGAGAAGTACATAGGCCCTATGTACTTCTTCTTCACCTGCCTATTTACAGTGCTCTGCATTCTTTCTTTCATTTAGGAAAAAGTATTTTACAGAATAACTGGAATGTTTTTTGGTTTTTTTAGGCTCTGAAGCATGTTACAGAACCGTACAACAAGTGGATGAAGGGGAAAGGAAGTGCCATTGATAGCTAGGACAGCAACATGGGAAATACAACCACCAAATTCCGCAAAGCTCTTATAAATGGAGATGAAAACTTGGCCTGCCAAATCTATGAGAGCAACCCTCAACTCAAAGAAACTCTTGACCCAAATACTTCTTATGGAGAAACGTACCAGCACAATACTCCGCTCCATTATGCTGCTAGGCATGGAATGAATCGTATCCTGGGGTAAGCAGCATTTCAAATTTGGCTTGGCTGTGAAAAACTGACCTGAAAATGCAAGAGTGTCAGCCAGGTTATAAACACCTGGTGTGTGTGTGTGTAGGTGTACACATATATGTGCATGTGTGTGTTGCACAGACAGAATTTGTAACAAGTTCGAGTAGTAATAGAAAACATGCAAATTATTCTATAATCACAGGCTGATAAACAGTCTTTAATTTTATTTCGATATCTGCTCCTTTCTTGTAAAATTAGTCTTGGGCAGCTTTAGCTTGTTTTCTTAAGAATCCTATATTGTCGTTCTTTGAAAATAGTGACTGTTCCACCATTCTTGATATGTTTTCCTGTCTTTAAATCATCTGTATCCAAAGCTTTGAGGATATTACACTGAGTGTAACTACTTCTAGATAGTACAATATATATTTATTCTTCTGTTATTCAGGCAGCTTTTGTTTTTTGAGTTGGATAATGGTAGTGAACGTTAATATCTTGATAATGAGTAAGTTTATTGTTGCTGCAGTCAACATGAACAGCAATCCATAATATTAGCTATTTCCATTCTTTTGTATTTTTGTCAGTGCTCTAATATCAATTAAAGATTAACATCTTACCCATGTCCAGACATTGCAGACACAAGCTATTCTCATCTAGTTTTTTGTGAAAGTAGTACCAGGCAGACATTGCTAAACCTCTTCTTCAGTAAGCACTATTAGAGAGAATTTCATAAATATCTTCTTCTTCATATTAGGAGACAGAACTAAAAACAGTACTAAACTGTGTTATTGGTAATATTCTTTTCATTTTTGTGTTTCTGTCTAAATGGGCCTGTAATATTCTTAAGCCTTATTTTGTACCTCGTGTGCTGTAACTTTACTAGCTTTCTGGCCTCTCACCATAAATTTTTCCTCAGTGTTCTAGATTCATCAGATTTTTATTTTATAATTTCTAATTTACTTCAATTTTGGCTAAATATTTTTCTCTTCTTCCCCATGTATTCTGTATTTCTATTTTTAATTTGTATTCATTTCATCACTGAAACTTTTTTATTTTTCCCCTCATTCCTTATTCCTGAATTACAGAAAAGAGTTAACTAAAATGAATTTAAAATAGTGCCCAATTTTTACTTACACTTTCCATATGATTTTTTTCCTCTGAGATTTTCAGATTTCTCTCAAGAAAATAGGTCTTAAGAAATTATAGCCTCATTGAGACAACAAGGACACATGAAATTGCACATATGAAAAGAAATAGTCATAATTACTGACTTCTGAGCAGTGCATCACTTAATCCATATTGCATCATTATGATGGAATCTCAAATAACTGCTTTGTTGTTTTTTTTTAAAGTCTTTTAGAAATGTCATTTTGCTACTAGCTACATAAGACCTTCTACATCTAAGTCTCACAGAAGAACTTTTTTTTTTCACACATTGTAAACTAATGATCAAAAAAATCATTCTTTTACCTTGTTTGAATCAAGGATTTGTAATACATTTTTTGTCCCTAAACATGAGGTAGGTGCCTTTATCTGCTGGGGTCTGGTTCTGTAAACCCAGACTGTTAGAATTGTAGCACTTGTGAGGAATAATTTACTGACGTTTTTTTACTTTTAATTTTTCTGCTGTCTTTCTAAGGGCTTCTCTTTAAGATGTGCTACACATAAATGTGGCCTTTTTTTCTAAATAAAGTAGTAAAAGTTAATAAATATAAGCCTTAGAGTGTGTCTATTTGCTAAGTTGATAGCAGGAGGGGCACAAGTGCTTTGGAGTTAAGTTGCTTCTTTTTGATGCAGAAAGTCCTGGATATGGCAGGGGTTAAATGAGCTGATTTTTGAAAGGAGTGCTTTGATTTACTGATAAAGTTCAGTGCCTAAATATAAATTAATTTTAATTTCTTTGTATTTTGAAAGAAATTTACAATTATGAGATGTCCATAGTAGTATAATATTTTATGTTTATCTTTTCATAAAATATTTTAAATATTGGAGAATCTATAGCACCAGTACCTACAAGCTGTAGCATTTACTTGCATGCACACCATATAATTCAGTTTTTCATTATAGGCAATAGTATTATTGTGGGTGGATATGAACTGACGTGTTTACAGTTTACTGTGTGAGATTTTCTCAAAATAGAGTAGTGTGATGCAGTGGTTGGTACACCTTTTGCATTACAGAATGCATTGAGAGAGATATTTTGGGATGTTTAGAAATATCCTATCTGGCAGTGCTGAGGGTGGTGTGACTGGCCAAAGGCACAGTGAAAGCACCGAGTTGGCAGTGAAAAAGGGACTTGGGGACATCCTGCTGCAGTCATCTCACAAGGAAAGAAGCAAGAAACTGGAGAAGAGGTGAAAGGGTCACAAAACAAAACTGCCAACCTGCACAAACTTGATTTAATCCAGCATGAAGTCTATTGGCAGAAACTTAAGCCAACAAAAATTTCTCAATGATTTCGAGCTGCTCAGTTAATATGCAGCAGTTATCTGAGTCATCTGGCTGCTGCACTTTTCATCCAATGTTTACAACCCAGAAACAGGATTAAGATGTAAAAATTTGAAAATTTGCTGTTAATTTCTTTTCACAAGGTCCAGCGAGATTTTGTTAAAATGCTAGGATCATTTCTTGATCATTTTTATGAGTATCATAGGAAACTTTAGTATACTAGGAATGTTGAAATAAAAACCAAAACATAGTCAACATTCCATTAATGTATAACTTGGTCTGCAGCCCTGAATAATGTTTACCTGACATACCAGTTTGTTTTAACATAGCGCTTATTGTTTAAAAACCAAAAATTGCTGACCACAGCTAATTAAGTCAAACAAGAATTTTCAAAGACTTGATCTCAGGCCAGTGAGCTCATCAGCAGAGAGGAGCCCCAGGGCTGGCACAGGATAACCCTCAGCCCCCAGCTGTGGCACCTATCAGAGGACCTGGCAGAAGGGCATTGTACTGGGTTCATGGGGCAAGGTTTGGGTAGCAGGGGGCTGTGGGGATGGCATCTGTGAGAGGAGATCACAGTGTCCCACACCAGGCACAGCTGGTGTCTGCCAGCTCCAAACCTGTCCCACCACTGGCCAAAGCTGAGACTGTGGTGATGCTGCTGGTACCTCTGCATACTTAGGAAAGGATGAACAATGCTGCACAGCTTCTGTGAGAGAGGAGTGAAAAAAATGTGAGGGAAACAGCCCTGCAGAGAGCCCAGGCCAGAGAAGGAGGGGCAGGAGGTGCTCCAGGCACTGGAGCAGATTCCCCTGCAGCCCGTGGTGCAGGCTGTGCTGAGGCTGGATCTCACAGCCCCTGGACATCCACGGGGAGCAGAGAGGCACCCACAGCCCCTGGAGGACCCCACAGCAGAACAACATGTGCCCTGAAGGAGCCTGCAGCCCAAGGAGAGCCCATGCCAGATCAGGCTCCTGGCAGGAGCTGCACAGTCTGTGGAGAGCAGTGCACACAAATGCAGGATTTCTGGCAGGACCTGTGACCCTGTGGGGACCCACACTGCTGCTGTGTGTTTCTGAAGGACTGTACCCTGTGGAGGAACCCACACTGGAGCAGTTCATGAAGCACCCCACACAGGAATTTTGAGAGCTTTATACAACATCCACGCTGGTCTCATCCCACTACAGACATTTATCCTGTTTCCCCATGAATTAAGGTCTTGACAGAAGATTCATGTTTAAGAAGATAGTTTAAATTTCACTCCCCAAATGTGTATAAAAAATATTACAGGCAAAGCACACTGGAAACATGTTTTCTTTAGAAAAGGCAGTCTTCAGATGATCAAGCACATCCAATGCCCTCAGGCTTTCTGCTTTTCTTTTTTGCCTAAGGGACATTTTAGACCATCTGACTGCTTAGTTTGAAAGAATTGCTATCAATGTGGAAAGTTACTCACTAGAGTCTGGCTGTTGGTGAAGCACTCTGAGCTATGACAAGAGAACAGACTTTCCAGAGGCTGCTTGAGATGGAGTGACTGGAAATCACGAGGACTTGCTTGACGTTGAAAGGAAAAAAAACCCCTTAGATAAACTGTCATTTTGCAATATATGTGGTGTGACTTTCAGTTTTGCAGCTTTGCTGGGAAGCTTTTTGGATCAGTGACAGGTTTTCCTCATTGTGTGTTTCATAGTGCTATATCTGAGCACTTTGTGGGTATTCAAGCCAAAAGTGGATTGTTGTAGCAGTTGCTGCTGGTCCTGGCCTGAAGGGCGGGGAGGAGGAGATGACAGAAACATGGAACCCTGGGGAGACAGGACAGGTTTACAAAGCTGATTTTTTCCTAGAACAAGAAAAACAAGACATTCTTGTTACAGAGATTCTGGAAATTGAGGTGATTGCTGAAAAAAAAATCAAACCCAAACCCACTTCTCTTAACATTCTTGATGTCTGCCATTCAGTAATAGTGATCAAGCAACTCTGGCAATGAAGGCATAGCTAATCCAGTCAGAGAGAAATGTTGGTAAATGTGCCTGGGATTTGTTCATAGGCAATATCTATTGTTTCACTGCTATAATTTGGGAAGTAAGTTTCACTTCAGAAGAATGACAGAACATCAAAACAGTGGTGGTTTCCTCTAGGCTATGCATCTCTTGCAATTTCAGCTACAGTCCCCTTCTGTTCTGCCTGTTAAAGAGGTTTCAGTGAAGACTGGTCCAAGCAATTGTAATGCAATCAAAAAAAGTATGCTGATATTTCCAGCATGTTATGGAGGATGAATTTGCCAGAAAACTTGTTGACCCCAAAGGGAATGCTGCATTTGTCAGAGCACATTCAGGAATGTCTCTTGTCATGCCAGGTTTTGTTGGCTTTTCATCCATTTGCAGTCATATTGAAAATTAGTTTTGGATGATTTTGAGGGACATGTGTGTAGACTGTTTTTCAGAACAAGATTTCTCTGAAGTTTAGAGAGTATTAGAGGATTTTTATGCTGCAAAAATAGATGTTAAGGAAAAGTATTGATGAAAACCCTGTTCTTTGCAGGTCATCTGGCTTTAGAGAAGTGCTGTAGTTGCTTGTTTTCTGCTAAGGTTGAAGCCGCTCTGAATTTTTGATACTGTTTTTTTCTGGAGATGGAAATCGAAAAGAGGCTACTTCACTGTTTTGGCAGACAGAAGTTCTGTAAATATTTAAACTTTGAGATGCAAATAGACCTAAATGATTCATGCTGAAATCTTCAGAAAGGTGCTAAAATTCATATTTTTTCTTTATTAAATTTCTGAACATCTATTAAATGCTTTGACAGTAAGTCTAGTGTTCCTTTTTAAATTGCTTTCCTAACAGTACTTCTGATATAAATGTGAGCAAAAGAAAACTAATAAGGTTCATAGCAGCTCTTTTTCCAATAAGGGCAAATGGGGAAAATGTGGGGTTATTAACCAAAACAACAGGATTGCAGCATAAGGAAATTTGTATTGAGTGTATGGATGTTTTCAAGTAGGTGGTTCAGAAAACAACTGGAGGAGTCTTTTTTTTCCTCCTTTTTTTTGTTCGTCATGGTAATTCTTTGAATTATTACATTTTCTTGGTGTTTTCCAATTTTAAAGCTCACTTGGAAGAAAAATCATGAAGGCATAATATTTGCCTAACCTACTGTCCTAAAAGTAGCTTTTTTAAGTTTTGGCATCTGATTTTAATACAAAAGAAAACCACCCAACTATATTCCCTTTCTCCCACATAACAAAATAATTCTGTTCTGGTTTAATAACTTAAAGTGTATGATACACTACTTCATCTGAATAATTTATAATATTCAAAGTGAACGATCTGGACAATGTCATTGTCCAGATCGTTCACTTTGAGCAACAGAAAGCAAGCTTGTTTTTAATTATCAACAATTATACAGATAACCATTTCAATCATACTTCTGTTTAAATTAATTTTATTCCAAAAAATAAGTATGTCTCAACTGGAATTATTCATACTAGGTCTCCTTTATAGTCAATATAGACATAGGTAATAAATCTAGTCAGAATAATTATTGAAGGCAACAGCACAATTCATGTATTGTGAAGGTGATCATAAAGTGTTTTAAATTAAGGGTGTGCCAGCAGTGCCTGTTTCTTCCCATTGATTCAAAGGAAATTTAAGAGAACTGGATCAGCTGTAGTTGTCTGCCCTGTAGGTCACCAGAGCTGAGAAGATGAATCTCATCCTACATTATACTAAATATGTAACATTGAATGATAAGCACCTGCAAAGTTTTAAACTGAAAACTTTGATGATTTTACAGTATGAGACATGAATGCTTCTTGTGGGAGATACTGCTTGTGGTATAGTGTTAAATGTTTTCGTTTGGTGGTGTGTGGTGACTGATCTGTGCAGTGTTTGGATCTGTCCAAGTGGGAGCATGGGTGTTTATCAAATTGCTTTGTTGTCATTGCACTCAGCTGCCAAATTGGTTCTGTAAGGTCCTTTTTAGATTAGTCATTTTGTGTTGTTGTGAGTCTTGGTCACCTTTCGAATTCATTGGAATATGAAATACTGAAGGGAGCTCTCAATTAGATGAAGGAGAATAATAAATTAAGAATATGATCTCACAGAGCTTTGTGGGCATGTTTATTAAGAAGCAGAAGGACCAAGTGAATTGAAGTGCCCCTGATTTCAGTAGCAGAGCATCTGACTGTGTGGTAGAAAATAGTAATTTATAAGGTCATTTTCATCATAGTCAGTCCAAAAAGAAGTCAAGATGATGTACAAAGTGTAAATAGTAAGCCTTTAAAAGTGATCAAGTTTTTACTTTGACTAAATCCTGGAGAAAACTGCCAAAGACAGAAAAAACCAGAGGAGACACTTAGAGGAGCAGATGTGAAGTAGCAGCAGTAGCATTTGCTTTGTTCCTCAAAGGCTGCCACCCAGTTGGGCACTGTCTTCTAAAGTACAGTAAGGCAGGCTGAAAAACTCAGATCTTTATCTGACTGACTGTTGTTTTCCTTTCCCTAAAGCTGAAAATCTCAGTTATGAGCAGTTCTCACTGGGCAGACGTGTGTGGCCTCACAAGGTATCTTCCCTGGTGTTCTCATGACTTCCTCACAAAATGCAAAACAGAAAGTAGACTTTATTCTAATCACAGTCTGACCTACAAACAAAGATCAAAAGCGAGTCAGCTGCTGTGTTTTTAGGTCTTAAAGCTGACTCTTTTCTGTCTGACTTCGATTATTTTAACCTTAGTAGGTTAAAGAGACATTATGCTTGTGACTTTGTTGCTCACAGCACAGCCTTTGCTCTCCAGCTACAGCTGCCACTCTTGAGTGTGTTATTGCTTCTTCTTGCTGCTAGGATTTTTTTGCACCCAGAGGACACTGTTCTAATTTTACTTTCCCTGGTGGAAATCACACATTGCAGAGTAAGACTGCTTTGTTAGTGATTGGTGAAATGAGATCTATTAATGCAGTACACTCTTAAAGGTTTCTTATTCTCTGTTGTCTGTTCTCCTTAGAGCTGTTGTGAACATGTTACCACAGGCAAGGTAAAGTCTTCTTTGGTTTATAGAGGAGTACAGCTTTGGTCCTTGTCAAGCAGAATGACCACATCTTTATTTCAGCTATTTTTGTTGCCAGGTAGAGTTTGTGACTGTTGAGTTGATTGGTAAATACTGAATCATTGTGTCAAATGGCTTCTCTTCACCCGGGGGTTAGAGGCACTTGTGCCTTCCTTACCAGAGAGATCTGTTGGCTCAAATATTTCAGAAATAACTCATTAATTTATATATCTAATTGCAAAATCCAAGCAAAATATTCAGTGACATTGTATATAGACACAGCTTTCCTTTTGGCCAAGGTACAGATCATGGATGATTTGATTTTTTTAAATTCACACCTTTTTTTTTTTCTATTTAATGTAATAAAGTTACATCATTGGGACATGTAAGGAAAATAATTAGTGTCATTAAAGATAAAGTGACATACAAACTGAAAACGTTTATGGTGGGAGAGATAAAGATGAGATAATTTCTGTAATACATTTATGGTTTTTAAGAAATATAAATGAAGCAAAGCTTATAGTATTCACTGTGTAATTTCTTCATTATTGCTGTGTAAATAATATCAACACTAGATAGCATATACTGCCAGGTCATTTACAAGCATACAAAGATAGTTGTCCTGTGCAGAAATACAAATCTGTGTGTTTAAAAGGTGACAATGAGAACACTTGTTGGTAATTTCATGTTTATTATTTCATATCACATTTGTTTGAGACCAATATAAAACTAAAAGTCAGCAGTTATGTGGGAAGAGAATTCAGACTGGATGGTCTCAGAAAAAATCTGTGTTCAAAGGAAGGATTTGGAGACAAGGCTGGAAGGATGGCACCTAGAATTAGTTCTAGCCATCAGAGATGTATGTAAGAAAGGGCCACAGACAGAGATGCAAATCACACAGATTTTGCTTTACAAGGACTGTCACAAAGCTGCTGGTAAGCAGCCAGCTTCAGTGGAAGCCACTTCTGATTTGGCATTCAGCTCTATTTCTTTTGAAATCCCACTCAGAACATTGAAATAAAAGCCAGAAGAGGCATGGGATCTTGGAAACAGTATTCCTGACTGTCCAAGGGAATGCTAAACTTAAGTAACTAATAAATAAAAACAATAGTGTTCTGGTTACAAGAAACTTACAGAAGTAATTGATACATTTTTGCATTAGGAATTGTTTAATCTCTCTTTTGGTGCTGCTGTTCCTCCTAACAGTCGTAGGAACCATAAATAAAGCATAATTTTTCTTTGGCCTGCAGTATAACAAATGTAAGGATTCATGTGAGAAATGCTTAAGAATCTCAGTGAAACAGAGAAGAAACTTTGAAGTACTAATAAATAACATTCTAGCACTGTATAATGAATAACAATAATTATATTTACTGGATGTGCCTTTCAACATCAGGTAAAAAACAGTACTCTTCCCAAAATTATTTAAAACAGTAATGACTAAAAAGATTTATTCAAGTGGTTACTGGTACACTGTGGTTGTTTTCTTCAGTATATTTGGGAGGAGAGTACTTTTAGTGAAATAATCATAATTGTTCAAGGTTGAATGCATCAGTATTGACCTAGTGTGTTGAAAGCTGAATGATTCAATAATTGTATGAATTACTTCATTGCAAATGAGTTTAAATTACTGGATAACATGACTTGGCTCTTCTAGATGTTGTTGTAACTCATGGCTTACCCATACTTCTCTTAATGCTCTTAAAATTCTTCTGTTAATACTAATATTTCCCTTAAAGCTGTGAGCTTTAGGTTCATCCTGCACTGGAGTTTGCAGTGTAACTTCCTTTTGCAAGCTGTACTTAAAAGGACTGTCTACTTCATACAGTATATGTCAGTGTTTTGCTTTCAAAAATTGTTACTTTCACTGTCTTTGGGCATATTCAGACATGCTTTAGCCTCCAGCTTTAGCCTCCAACTAGTTTTATAATTTCATTTTACACTGGTTTTTAATTTTTATTTTTCTACACATGGGTATATTTTTGTATGGTTTTTTATGCATAAAAATAGAGCATAGAATCACATAGTGGTTTGGATTGTGAGACCTTAAAGATCATCTAGTTCCAGCAATGTGTATCTATATCTAGCTAAAATATATATAACACTTGTTTAGAGAGAGAAATAAACCGTAAATATGGTGGTTTTCATGCCCCAAACATCAAAGATTTTATCCAAACCTGAAGAAATAGTTGTGTTGTTGCTTTCCCCAAGTGAGGACATGTCCCAGTTGTTTATTATTCAAGTTCCCAGCCTTGTGATCTTGAGTTTCTTGCTGGTTTTTTGCAAATACAGATAGTAGTAGGTGTGAGTGTTACAGCCCTTTCCTTTTTGTCACTTTTTCAACACTTTTATGATACTTTTGTCACCTCAAGTTTGGATTCTGCAAAGTGCTACAGATTGCAGCAAAATCTGGAAACTGCAACTAGAGTAAAGTCTGTCTGCCTTGTGGTTAAGTGATATTTCCCATAGGCAATGCATATTTTCACTCTTTCAGTACATTTCCAGGCAAAATTTAGCTTCTCATGCCTCTGAAGTTGTGAGCCAAATTGCAGGGATCTACAGCACTGCTCTGTGAAAGTCTTATGCACCAAATACCACTGTTAAAAATGGAGCCTTGTTGAGTAATGAATCTGTGGATGTAAAATGTATTATTTGCCCATTTTTGAATACTAGTCATTTCTGAACTTTAAGTCATGGGCTTGGCTGGGCTCTTCAGGATTGACTTGACTTCCCCTTATGCTGAAATGATCATATCCAAGTGCCTCTATAGAATCTGTCTTCTTGTCCCCATCTTCTTCTCTCTCTCCCCTCCCCATTTCTCTCTTTTTGTTTTTGACTTTCCCACCTTCCATCCCCTCCTTTCTTTCTCTCTCTAGTTTAATAGCCTGTAAAGCTAATTCAAACAAACAAATGCACTTTGGATAGTGTTTGATACTGGTTAGTCTTACCATGTCATGTAATTGGCTCTGAAGCATTTTGCCTGTCTAGGTTAATCCCTTCCCTCTGAAAACAAACAAAAAACCTCAAGGAAACAAAATATGCTGTTACTTTTTTTGACAAGTTCTTTAATCTCAAGTTTGGCATATTCATGTTCCTTAACAAATACATCTATCATGTCAGCTATCATGGAATGAAGGAGAGATTTCTCTAAGGAACATTTTTGCTGTCAAAATAGAGCAACATAGAGGAGACTGTTTTCCTCTGAATACTTTGTTGCCATATATTTAAAAGAATGGTGTTTTAATAATAAGCTTTCTTTTAAATTCAAACCACTCAGAGATTGTCAGGAGGAAGAAAGGACAGAAATCCAGCTGACCAAACAGCTGTCAAGAGTTCTTCCATTGCAGAACCAGATCATCTGTGTCTAGTTTTTTCTACTGAAATACTTGTCCAGACTGTTTTCAGTAATATCTGAAAGGGAAATTCCTGTATAACCTCTTCCTTTATTAGTAAAATAGTTTCAGGATTATTCTTTGTCCTCAAAAAGTATGAGTGAGCTCTGAGAGAGAAAGGTGGTATGTGTGCAGGGACAACAGAAAGAGGAGATGGCATTTAGACTTGTAGCTATCCCATAAGGCAATAACTGAGGTAAATAACTTTTTTTTGTTGTTAAATTGGGTAAGTTTGTCAAGTTCTTCTCACCACTGTTCATCAGGAGTAATATTTCTGATTTTGTATGTAGCCAGCACCTACTTTCAGGTGGCTGAGCTCCCTGAAAGTGGTTGAAACTGGTTTTCATTAGTCTTAGGGGTGTAGTCAGGGAGGGTGGAACCTGATCCTCTGCACTGAGTTAGTGGGGTTCCAGAATAACTAGTTTTTTTCACATTTGCAAACTGTTTGGAGCCAGGGAACAACCTGGAGAGGAGACATCCAGTGACTTCTGTGGGCTTTGTGTGTGAGGGGGTTTATGGGAACAGTGCAGACATTTTTGCTGTGACTTCTTGAATGCATGTGCCATGCTTCAGACTTAGCTTGGTATTACCTTTCTGGGAACCTGAGGGAACAATGCCTGTTATTGCTCCCTTCACAGGGAGTTCTTTTACCATTGCTGTCTCTCTGACCCCAGTCCTTCAAAGAGGTGATACTTCCTCTCTGTCATTGCCTACCATTTACTCTCCCTTAAAATAAATATTTTTAGGATACCTCAAAAGGCTAAAGCACGTTTGGATGCATGGGGCCTGTGTGATTTGTCTCGGTTTTTCCATTTCAGATGTGGATTGTAATTTCTATAATACTTGCTGGCAAGAAGCAGCAAGGGAGCTGTATTGTGTCAGGTGTTGTTAGGATTCAGAGATTGTTGTGTTTCTATGAATCAGCCTGTTGTTCCCCTTTCATTCCTAAGGTGATTCTTTTTCTGGTAATATTGTCCATTTTGAACTGGCTCTAAAGTATTCAAGAGAACACTTAAATTCTTGCCAGCTTCTGTCACCTATATAGGGGAGAGTTTGCATTATGTTGTTCTTCCATATTGAAAAAGTCAATAGTTATTCCTCAATGCATGCAGTGCTGGCAGGAATAATGTTTATAATATTTTAAGAAGTAGTAAGTGCTGCATTTATATCTGACTAAAGATATGGCAAAGGAGAATGAATTTTTAACTAATTGCTCTGTCATTATCTATTTGCAAGCTACCAAATGCACTACTATTCAGGACAGAGCAGAAGAAATAAAGTAGCTATTTCATCAATCTTATGCCTTTAAAACATTTATCACAATGCAATACACAACTGGAGAATAAACTTTCTCATATCCTGACAAAGTAATTGTATATGGTACTTAGTGATATTTCAATAATTCGTCCAGATCTTTGCTTTCGACTCCTAAGAGAAATGGAGCAGAGCTGTCCAGTGGTATTTCTGTGTTAAAGAACATTTGTCACTAGCGTGGGTGATCAGAATCTTTGCAAGAAGGAGAGTTATCACAATCCACCATTCCCACTTCAAGGAAGTGAATGGAATTGTGTGCTAATTAGTTTCCTTCAATTTCTTTCCCCTGTTGCAGAACTTTCCTTTTTGTTCGAGATGGAAACCCAAATAAAAGGAACGTGCACAATGAGACATCTATGCACTTACTGTGTATGGGACCTCAGATCATGATCTCAGAGGGAGCTCTTCATCCTCGCCTGACACGACCCTCAGAAGATGACTGCAGGAGAGCTGACTGTCTGCAGATGATCCTGAAGTGGAAGGGAGCAAAGCTGGATGAAGGACAGTATGAACGAGCGGCCATTGATGCTGTTGATAACAAAAAAAATACACCTTTGCACTATGCTGCTGCCTCAGGGATGAAAACCTGTGTTGAGGTAAAAGTTCATCTATAAGTTTATATATGTTATGAGTAATTGACCTGCACAGTGTTTCACAAAGCTTTTTTTCTTGGGGGAGGGAATCTGTTATGTTATATTGAATTAACTTTTAATTCTATTTTTCATTAATTGGAAAAAATTGCAAACATAAACAGCTCAAAACATACACTGTAGAGAAAAATTAAAGAAATTTATTACCTTTGTGAAGAAGACTCATGTAGGCATATAAAAACTGGAATTTATTACAAGCCTGTAATATTGGAGAAAAAGCTTTAAAGGTAGGCAAAGCATCCTATATGTGTAAAGAGAAGTGAAATAACAACCTGAGAGAAAATTAGAGCTCTATTTGTTTCGCTTTGCAGATGAGACTGGAAATACTGTCCATGTTTCAAGAACAGATTTGATGTCTTTAATTTACAGTGTCCAGCTTTTTTAATGTTTGTGAAAGTAGTGGATAGTAATGAGTAATTGGGAATGACTTTTAAAGACCTTGCCTCAGATTTATTTTTTAACTATATCAAGTAATGAGAAATAGTATTTAATTGTGCTGGTAATTTAATATAAAGAACATGAGCAGACATCTAACATTTTCAAAAACAGCTAACATCTTCTTAAGTCTGTCTGTTTTAACATCAAGATTTGTATTTTCAATGGCAACAATTACTTCACAGTTCAGCATTTGCATGTGAAATTTGCTTTTTTTATCTTCTGTTCACAATTTCATGTTTATTCAAACTGTGCTCCATAACTTAATATCACGAGCAAAGTTTAGCACCTCTTTTTTTACTTTCTCTTCTAGATAACAACTTCATGTCTTAAACAGTCAGGTCCCAGAACCTCTGGGACTTCACTGGTGACCTCTCTCTGAAGTAAAAACCTGATGATCTTTCCTAACATTCTCCAGAGCTGTTTTTAGTATTGGGGTTACCTTTACTATCTTCTAATTTTGTACCATCACAAATTTAATCAATAAGCTGTATATTATAATAAATAGTTCAGAAGTTTCATATTTAAGTTTCATTAGGACCATTAGAAGTACCATCTGATGATGGGTATTTATATTAGTATTTGGTTTGTTAATTTTTCTAGAACCTCTTGTGCTGAGACTTCAATTTGAAAGCCTTTCTTTTGTGTCCTTCATAAAGTGTGTGTGGTACATCCACAGAGAATCCAACAGTTCATAACAATTTTCTGCTATATGTAATATGAAATTGCTTTTACACTTTGTCCAGCAACCAACTTTACAAAAACATTGAAAGATTGACTGTGTGATGTTTTAAAATTATTTATTTGAGTTTTTATGCCCATGTATACAGTTCAAAAAACTATCAGAGTCTTGTTTATTGTGATTTTGCATTTACCTTTCCCAGACTTTATTCTTTACATATTCTTCACAAGGAGACAACTTCAGCTTCTTATTTTCCATATGATTCTGTCCTATTTTTCTCTCTTCACAGATTCTTCTGCTGTTTCTGGAATTTTTTCCACACTTACTTAGTGCCACTTTTTGAAAGTAGGCATTGGATTTCTTGACTTACTTAGTACTGATTTTTGAAAGTGGGCAGTGGATTTCTTGGCTTTTTTGTGGCTTCTGCAAGTTTAATGAGTCCTTGGGAATTGTTAGTGAGTGGTTCTTTGATAGCAACATTTTGAATTAGGTCTTACAAACTACTCTGGACAAAGTCAGGACTTGCTTCTCCTCTCATGTGTTTGCTGACTTTTATCTATTACCTAGTCACCTATGTAGTCTGAAATTTTAATTTCAGAGTCATTTATTAGCTTACATATATTTTCTAAATATACTTGAGAGATGCAGTGACAGAAGTTCCCTTTATTTTTGTGTTTTCTTCCTTGCAGCACTTTTATTCTTAGTAGCTATGTTACCTTTATTGCTATGTTTTAGTCAGGTCATTCACCAACGCTTTTTTTTTTTTGGTTAATTACAGAATTGTATTCCACTGGTATTTCTTGACAGAGTTAGTTTGTTTATTTATCAGTTTGTTTGGGGTTTATTTAAAAGAAGGTATATAGCATCACCTTCTCTATGATTCTCGCATTATGTTTGCTGATTGTATTCCACCAAGTTTCCAGATATTGTCTGGAAATATTGAAGTTTGTAATTTCAGTTCCCCAGCCTCAGCTGTGCACCCCTTGAACTGAATATTCTTCTTTACCTTCTGCTTTTTCATTAGTCTTTTCTATAGAAGTTCAGACAGTGTGTTTTTATTTCCAATATCCAACCGTTCTTTCATTCTGTTAGTATACAGATCATTCTTAGTTTTTTGAGCTTCTAGTGAATGAAAACTCAGCTTCCTGATGCCATTTTTTATGCTATTATTTAAGCTTCTGCCTCTCTGGTTCTCTGCTCAGTACTGAGAGGAGTTAATAGGATGCTGCTGTTGGATACTGATACTTAACCTCCAGTAACACAGACTGAACCTTTCCCCTGTACCTTCTCTTTTCCCTGTACCTTTTCTTGTGTTTTTACAGCTCCTCAAACTCCACACCAGCAGTTTGCCTTCAACATGTACTTAGAAATTCTTTACATACTTACTGATTTTCACCAGGGAGGCAATTCACCCTGCAGTCTTTGCTAGCTGAGGTCTACAGTAGACCCAGCTAACTATATACATGGTAACTGAATGACACAGAGGTGTTGTCTGGCTCTTTCTTTCAAACAAAATAAGTAATGATTACAAGACTGATTTAGAGCCTCTTGTGATGTGATTTATTTACAGCCTGTTATTTACAGCCTGTAACACAGGCTGTGTCCTAGGTATGTGTTACTACTGCTTTTATGTTGATTGTCAAATTTTTATTCTTTCAGATTTGATAAAGAAACTAATTGCAAAGGACTATATAAGTTGTTCTTGTTCTCTTGTTTTAGTGCCACTTATTTGATCCAACTCCCTGATAAATTCTGCCTATAGGCATTTCACTCACAGGTGTTCTATCTATCCTTCCTCAAGATGAGACATTTGGTTTTAAACATATTTTTATTTACATTATTATGTAATAGAGGACAAATGTGCATGTCATATGAGAAAATGGGAGATAACAATTAGCATTGAAGGACCTCTGAAAAATGTTGATGAAAAACACACACATAAAATGATTCGACATAAGAAGAAAGGTTATTTCTGGTAGAGAAATGGTAAATGGAAGAAAACTTTTTTAACAAGTTTCCAACACATTTCAATATCTAGTATTTACAAACTTAGGCTTCAGATTTACAAGGGATTTGAGGAAGGAGTCTTCTGCCTGTTTCTATCTTCATATCCCTACATGGGGCTATACAGTGGTGTTAGAGATAGACACACCAGTTTAAAAAGTTTCAATTTCAAGAGCGTGAAGCAAAGGGTTCATGCAGTAAAATCCAGGCAGACTGTAATGTCAGAAAGAATCACAGCTGCTGCAGAGTGAATTGTGGTTCTGGAGCTGGGCTGCAGCTTTTAACTGCAGACTAAAGTCAATTTGTTTTTAACTCCTCATAAAAGTTCATGGTTTGTTCTTCTTTACAAATTATGGTTGTATTTCTCAGTGTCTGTAATGTGATTCATTTGATAAATCCAGGTACTAGTTTGCTAGCTCCCCATTTAATTATATAAACTGGGTTATGTTATCTTGGCAATACCTATTGTAATTGAGTAAACCATTTCTGACTTAATTTGCTTTCAGTTTTTCTTTGAAGAATTTACAGTCTGATCCACATGGATTGCTGTTGGCCAGAGTTATGTAGTCCTAACTAGTCATGGTTTCTGCATTAGAAACACAGTGTACACCCCCAAGTTCAAACTTCTTTATTTGCCCTTCCATGGGATAGAAGACCTTGGATCTGAGATATCCTAAATTCTCCAGTCTGTTGTCTGTAGTCCTTCTAACTCCTTCAACAGGAATAGGTTTATGTACAGGAGCACTACATGCCTTCAGCAAGCCTGAAACCAAGAGATCAGTGAAGGAATTTAACAATTATCTCTTTGTTCCTAGAAGTATTTGAGGATTAAAATTCTTAACAAAAAAAAAAAAAAGAGAGAGAGACAAAAGAACTGATGCTAATCCTCAAGTTGTCCTCCTTCTCTCCAGAAACTGAAGGTCTCTTAGAACCCCAGAAGTGCCTTTTTCCCATTTTTTGTGGTTGTTACTCTCATTTCAGAGCAGCATTCCTTTTTATTGACTCCTTCACTTTCCACCTCTTTTCAGAAAAAACCCAGTTCTGTATCTTTGCCTATCCCCACCACACCCAAATAAGAAAAGGAAACCCCAAATATAGATCCTCTTGGGTGAAGTACCTACAAGTTGACTTGTTCCAAGTTGATAGTCAAATGTGCAAGTCAAATGTGCTCCATTCACATGTGTTAGATTTTTCCTGCAAGCAGAACAGCTGTGTGGAACCCATTGCTAAAGATAGTTTGGGTAAAATTATGTGCTTACCTCAAACTACTGAAAAGACAATAATAACTTTCATGCTGAACAGATTGGTTTTATGCAGATACATTCCACACTATCACAGTATATTTGGCATATTAAATGGTATTTTTGCAATTGTTTAAATGGCTAATATGATTGTTTAGATTATTAATCTCAATTAATCAAGCAACACAAGACTTTTTAACAGTGTTTTGGATAATGATGCCATATTCTAGAGAAATATGGCATCATTATTAAAAACATGTTGCTTTGCAAATTCCTCATCTTGCAGATTTGATTTTGAGCTGCATAAGTCTATGGAATGTTCTTTCAAATGTATTTGTTATTCCTTTTCCTCAGAAGGTGTCTTAGTTGCCTCAGTTAAATTTCTCTTAGAGGTTAAAATGAACAGACAGAGTGTGATACTCAGGTTAACAAAGTTTTGGCAATGTTAAGTTTAGATAGAACAAAGGTTAACTGTTGGCTGTGTATCTTGGTAATTATCCCAGTATCAGCTGTATTTCTGCCTGATACTCTGCTATGAAGATCAAATGCACAATGACACTAATATCTTCTCAACTAAATCTTGCTGTTGCACTGGTTTGTGCTATCTTTGAATTTGTATTTTTTTTATTTTAGAGAATGTGGGAAAGGTTTCCCAATCTACAAGAATGAATCCAGGTTTGCAAAATAAATTCTGTATTCTGCAGTGAGAGATGAAGGAAATTTTCTCTTCTACTGAGGAAGAAATTAAGGAGTGTCTGATCATGATCTAAAAGGCGTATCTGAAGAACAGATACTTTTAGAGATGTTTAGGGATTTTTAGAAGTACTAAAAAATTAGAACCTGAATTTTGAAATACCCTGTATAGTGTTGTTAGAGACATCATGCTCTGAAGGGAAGATAATGTTTATAGACTTTATTTAGAAACAAGATGAATCATTTTAGTAATGATATAAAGGTGTCATAATAAATCAGCAGAATGGTCCACCTGGGCCTTTAAAATCTCTGGCATATGCTGTCCTTGCATAGCTGTCCTTGATTCTGTCAGGTCAGTTTATAGGAGGAGAACAAGTTAGCAAGTTAAGGAGAGCAGCACAAAGATGTAACAGTTAGAGACAGCATTTTGGGAGGGTAACTGGTGAGACACAAGGCTGTTGAAATGGCACAATACTGCACTGTATTAGAATTGCTAGAATTAGCATTATTTCATTTCACTTTTTTCATGTCCTCAAAAACAAAGTAGAGCTGCCAGTAGTATTTTGTGCTCCCTGTCAATCAGTATCCTCTGATCTGTCCTACCCAAGGAATCTCTTATTTTCTGTCAGCACAAGTGTACAAATGGTGGAGTTGTACCCATGTAGAAAGAATATTTGAAGGTGTTTTTAGCTCCATCTTGATACATGCTGGAGGGCCTCAGACCCCTCATTCTCTATGGGGCACTGACCATATCAGTAAAGCAGAATTTTAGTCTTTAAAACCTAACTGATATATTGTAAAAAATTACCTTGTAATGTATTCCTTAGATTTTGTGGTTCTGTGGAATTACTGCAGATATAGGTATAATTATGTGTGAAAGCAAGCAGTAATTTATTTAATAACAATAGATAATCCTTGTTTCTAAATACCATTATTATTATTATTGTTGTAATAATTGTTCTGTTCTTGGTTTGTTGGGTTTTTTTTGTTTTGTTTTCTTCTTAACTCACATGCCTTTTCTTTAGGGTGATATTAGAGTTGCTAATAAATAACTGGTTACTTTGCCATTTTACTTTTCAGCTTCTAGTAAAGCATGGTGGAGATTTGTTTGCAGAAAATGAAAATAAAGATACCCCATGTGACTGTGCAGAGAAACAGCACCACAAAGAGCTGGCTCTTAACCTGGAATCTCGAATGGTATTTTCACGTGATCCTGAAGCTGAAAGCATTGAAGCTGAGTATGCTGCTTTAGACAAAAAAGAGGTCAGAGGATACTTTAAATCTGAAGTATTTTGCACATTTATACTTGTAGCAGTTACACTGTGACACAGGTCTGCAAGTATTTCAGTAGGTACTGTACTTTGTACTTTGTATTTGTAAACAGTTTTAGTGCAGCTCTGTATAATTTTCAGGTTAAGCTCTGAGAACATAACAAGTGCATTGTCAAAAGTAAACAGAAATTTTATTCATATCTTAATTATGTGGACTGTTTTGTGGGCTGTGGGGCTGGAAGAGATACAGTGAGGCCAGTAAGCTTGGAAACAGTTTCTCTAAACCAAACTTTTTTTTTTTAATTTCTTAAGATGCCTTTTTGTCTCAAAAATTAGGACAAAAGAAATTCTGAAAAGGAGGAGATCTGTGGAATAGAGTAGGGAAACTTTTCCTGGATCTTCCTGGACTGAGACTGGGTTGAATGTTACAAAAAACTCTCAGAACTGACTAGTGCAGGACTTCAACATAGTGCATTTACTTTCTTGTTTTATAACATGATACCTGAAGCTACTACATACCAGAGTTTGTATGAAAAACAGGTAATAACAAGTGGGGTTATTTCCAAGTAAACTTTTGAAAGAGGGAGACAATTCACTGACACAAAATTGGCTTGAATTTTGTTATGCCTTAAAGGCAACTGTGATTCCATAAAGATAATTTAAAATACCATACATGATCAGATTTTAGTTTTCTAAAATTCCAAATAAGAATACATACATAAATTACATCATTCAGTAAATACTACAAATTAATTCTGTTTAAATTAAAGGACAATAGATTTCTCTGTGATTACTCCCTTCAGAAATAGCATGGCCTGGCATTTTACTAGCTGGGCCCACTTATGACCTAATAATGTTTAAAAGAAAATACATGAATAGGCTTAGATCACATTAACTGTCCCCCTGAAAAATGCCACTCATTGTCACTTTTATTTTAAAGTAAGCAAGTCCTTGTAGTGTCCATTTAATTTTTTGACCATTTTTACTTGCATAAATTCAAATATAAACAGCCTTAATTAGATAGTTTATTTCTAGATGAGACATTTAAAGATGAGATTTAATGTACTTAGTATGTTGAAATAGCAAATGTAATTAACTCATTTTAATTTCTCTGAATATTTCCATGTAGAGGCATCTAGATTGTAAGAAGATAGTTTGAACTTACATTCTCTCTTGGCAGAAACACTTCAAAAGTCTGCAGCAGTTTCTTGCCACAATTGCAGTTTACCACTCCTTTGGTTATGCAAGTAGAACTATTTGGAAGGTTATGTTTTCAGCTGGATCATAGCAATGTTCTGGCTTAAAAGAAGAAAAAAAATTAAAGAGTGGTAATATGTAACGATATCATTTAAATTGAATAATTGTTATCATATTTATACCACGGGTTTGCTGCCATATACAGTAGCACAGGTAAGAAGACAAGGAACTTACAGATATGAGTGGGACAAATTAAGAGCCACTTGAATAGGCTTTTCTGCAAGAGAAGATGTTGTCTCATGCCTGTTTAAGGTAGATGCTGAGCAAAACCAGCTGGAAGACTTCATGCAATGGACTGTACAATTGTCTATTTCACATACCAGGGCAGCTCTCCCATGTGCTCTAAATGTTCACAAGCTCAAAAATGTCAGCATGGAATTTGGTACACCAATTGATGACCTTGGAGATTTACATAGAGCAGTTCTGTCTTCACATCCTCCCTGCTGATTTTTCCCCCTTTCTTTATGACTTTCCAGTGGGATAATTTCTCTAACATCTTGTTTATCTCTGAGAGAGCAAGTGCTGGCACAAGGGAGGTGCCAAGACCATCCTAGTTTTCTTTCAATCCTAGCCCTCAGAGTGGCTCAAACCATTTGAAAGAACAGCCTTAGGAAGAGTAGCACTGAGCTGCAATCCAAATGACTGCATGTCCTCATCCTCCAGGTTGGCATACAAGTGTCAGGGATGGGCAGTGCCAGCTGCACTTACCACTGCCTATGGTGATGCCTCTGTCAAAAGCCCCAGAGCACAGATGCTTCACCAAAATTGCCTCTCAAGAATGATCCTCTACTTTTTTTCTCTCAGTTTTATTATTATATATTATTAAACACTGAGGGATGGGGGTACAAAATGCTTGTTTAGCATAGTATTCAGCTTGTAATTGTTGCCATTCAACATCCTTCCAAAACAGAAAATATTCATTTATGAATAATTAAAGAACCTTGAACAGTAAGAAATACATTTTTCAAAGGAACTGCATTTTTGAATGAAGGTGGCAGGAAAAGATAAAATATTTGAAAACCATGAGTAGGATTTCTTTCCAGGCAGAACAGCTAAATGGGCTTAACTGCAGTGTTTAAGATCTGCACAGTAGTATCTGGAATGATAGTACCCAATATCTTCCCTTCAGAGCCTGCCATGTTTACAGGAGAACACAATAATCCTTCTTTACTTGATTCTTTGCTCTTACTCTGTTGAATAATCTCAGAAAAAATCTTTGATATGTAAAATCTAAATCTATCTTTTAAATCTAATTGAAGATACACTAAATAATATGACATGAAGTGATTGTTCTTAAGTTGGTTTTATAGATTTTGGTTGTTCTTTTGCACAGTCTTTTACATTGTGATGTGTTGTAGCATTTGTCTTGGTGCTGTATCCCTGGAGTGCTCAGCCTGAAGGGGTCCTTCCTTTCAATCAAATCATGTAATGTTTTAAATGTATGTAAGAAACACCTGGAATGAGCAGTACCTCAGAGCAGATCATCCAGAACAGTTTTGGCTCTCAGTCAGACACAGTGAATTACTTGTGCAATAGCAAAATATATAATTTCTTCATTGCTTCATTCATATGTCCCACTGACTACTGATGAAATACACTGCTAGTAAGTGTATCACAGATTTACTGAGTGTATAAAATTGGATTGATTTTTTCAATTCCTGAATTGATGTCATATAAATATATAAGTAATATAAATACCATTAGTACAAAGCGTTATCTTAAATTATTCTAATTTATTTTGTTTCTACAGATAGAGAATGGTTTTTGAAGTGAAAGAAGAGGACTACATTTACTTAAGATATATGTAGTCTCAGTATACATATAATGCATATAATTTTACTTAAATGAGTTAAATGGAGTATAAGTAATTTTTTAATATATTACTCCATTAACTGCAGAACTCCATCCACCCATAAGAAAGGATGTTTACATGAAGTGTTTTGTCACCATTTAATTATATAGTCATTACTGTAGCAAAGAGTTACTTTGCCCCTGTCTATTTTAATGGTGGTTTAAAAGTGAAGAAAGTCATAATAGTTTGAAATGAAGTGTTAAAATAATCAGCTTACATACTAAAAGTACTTTCAGGAGAGAAAAAAAAGTATAATTTATGATATCTAAGAATTGGAGAAGAAAGAATTTCAAAGAAGGGCTTTTGAAAATACAGAAGTGTTGGAATCTGTAGTGAGAAGCTCAGCAATGCATTAAAGTAGTAACTCTTATAGTGTATTTCAAAATCATTATATAGTTAAATAATGCTAATATTGAACAACGTATTTTTCACAGCAAATGTCAAAGAGTTCCTCCATAAATGACCATTAAAGGAGGTCACCAAGCATCATAAACTGTAATCAAAATCCTTTACATGGATACAATCCTTTATGGCCTTGCAGAGATAAGTCATTTAGTGTTCAAAGTAGTTAAAAACAAACCTCTGTGATACTACATCCTGGATGTACATCCTCATAACTAAAGACTGTATCTTCACAAATCTCCACAAGACTGTCTGACATTAAATTTTTAAGGTTCCCATTGTATAAAGTCTTCACTGTGGAGTTTTCAGAGTAACCTCCTTAATAGTACAAGTCTAAAATTTCTTTTCTTTCAGCTTCTTCTGTGGGCTCATATGTTATTTTACGAAACAAATGTCTGATGTTTCAAACACATTCTTAGAGAATATTTCCCTCATTACTTAAAAAGATAAAATTAGGATTCTTAAAAATTGAAGATCTAAAACTCCCACCTAAGTTGTATGGAATGCTCCAGCTGAGGTAATACAGTAGTGTGTTACTCAAGGAGGGATACTTGGTCGTGTTTGACCTAGAACCAGTCAGTTAAATATAATTCTGAACATATCTGCATTTCAGGATAAAATACCTGGTACTAAAATATGCTTATATGTTGCAAATTTAACAGAAAATATATTTTTTTTCTTATGATGTGTATGGTCTTCAAGAATTGAGTATGGTTGTGCTGACACAGCTGATTACAATTGCAATTCAAAATGGAGTTCAGATTCAGTCATGACCATTCTGCTCCTATTTTTTTGCTGTACATGCAGCACAATTATAATCATTCTGGCACACAGTTATTTCTATCCCTGTCTCTCTGAAATGTTTTTTAAAAATTATCTCTTTTGTAATAAGTTAAGAAGGTCACTCAAATTCCAGCATGCTGTTAATCCAAGTGGCCCAGATTTATTTCAGTGCAAGCCATTAACGTTCAGATTGTCCTTTACTGAGTCATGCATGATCAGCACTGGAAGGACACAGAGAAACTGCCTGAACTTGAGCAATCAAGAAAAGGTCAGGACACTCACAGGTCATTTCTCTTCTGCTTTGCTTGCTTTCTCGACAAGAGCAGAGGCCCAGTGCAGGTCTGTGGAGCATTACTCTTGCTGATTACAAAGTTTCTACTATGGAGAAGCACCTGTTTATTTCACTGACTAGCTAACAGGAAACATCTTTGTATGAGTCAGTCATAAGTTTTAGATGCATTGTGCAGTTAATTATGATGTCTGGAATACAGGAAGCAAGTTACATTTTTGGGGTAGGTGTCTCAAAAGAACAAAATCATTTCAAAACCCAGGGTATCCATTCTCCCCATCACTTCTGCCTTCTGCTTGTTGTCCTTAGTGGGGACAGCAGACTTTTACTTAGATTGTAACCTTTCGAGGACAGAACCAGCCTTTTGCTTTCTGCCTCTGTATGCATGCATACATTTGTGTCCTTACAATCTAGGACTGGTGAGTCCTAGACTATGCTCTACATAAAACCAAAATATAAATAGTAAATATTAATGCACAGTCTTAACTGACATTATCTGTCACTACTGCTGCTGTGTCATTCTGTCTCCAATTGCTGGAGACAACTGCCATTTGGTGCCCAGGCTCCTGATTAGTTCTGAGCATGTAACACTTTATGTCAAATGCTTTAAATATTTTGTTAGCTGCCCTTAAAATAAATAAAACCAGTTCATGTAAGAATAGTATTTTTTACATATCCTTTCTCTATCCATTCTCTTTACAGACCCTCCCACTTTTTTTTATCCTCTTCCTACCTATGGGGCATTTCCTCTGTGCAACACTAACAAATACATTATTTGTTGTCATAGTCTTCCTTTCTTAGTTTTAAAAATGAGTCTGTAAACATATGTGAGTATCTCTGCTCTCTTGATTGGAGCTAATTCAGAATCCTAAAATTACTTCTTTTTGACTTTCTGATTTAACCTTTTTTAATGCTGTAATAAGGGGATAGATCTCCAGACCAGGAAGGCCGCTGGATGATCTGCTCTCTGTGGGGCTATGAGAGTTGGCCATTGTTTCTCAAAAAGATACATGATATCTCCATGTACAGTATATCCCCAGCCTTGGAGATATCCAAAAGTCATCTGGACATCGTCCTAGCTAAGTGACTCTGATTGAGGAGGAAGGCTGAAGCAAATGACATTTGAAGGTTCCTTCCAACCTCAACCCTGATAGTGTTTCTACGAGGAGTGACTTTGCTTCTGAAAGGGTGGATATTGCCTCAGAAGATCCAGATACTGGACTCTGCTCACAAACTTCTCACTGTCTAATGTCTCAATGTATTCTCCTCCAGACCAATTCAGAATTAACAGGTCTCCATTAATGTATAGTCAGAGAATCTATATGCAATGTCCTTTGTCTAGCTCTTCTCTAAATCCTTAGTTCAAATCTAGTAATGCATTCTCATACCTATTCCACGATATCTGAAGCCTGATGACTGAATCAAAGTTCATCTAGATTATATGAAAATCTCACTTTTTCTTGGAGGGGAGAGAGAGAGTGTCAGTGTTAGGCTAGCTTATCATTTGAAGATGGCTTCCTGCTATAATGGAGAACTTTAGAGAGTTCTCCATTATACCTGGAAGAAATGCTTTTAGATTTTGAAGTTTACAAAAATCATTCTATAAATATTACAAAATGACAGTGTTTCCATGTAGCTTTGCATGGTCATTGGTGTGCACGGTGAACAAATTTTGTCCCATACTGCCTCACAGTTGAGATGGTGATCATTAACAGTGCTTTGAATGCTTTCTTTTTGATATTGTATTAGAGACTAACTTGAAAACATTACACATAAATTATCTTTTTTCTTCTTCTTCAAGCCATATGAGGGGCTAAGACTTCAAGACCTGCGAAGGCTTAAGGACATGCTGATCGTGGAATCTGCTGACATGCTTCAAGCCCCACTCTTCACTGCAGAAGCTCTACTTCGGGCACATGGTAATCCCAAACCTTAAAGGCTAAAAAAACTGCTTTCAGCAAATTCAAACCCACAGTTTTATGTTTGCACTTTATTTCCAAGGAAAAGAGAAGTAATGGTTAATAGCAGGAAACAGACCACTCAGTATTTCGGAAAGAAATACAACTGCAGTATACAAAAAATATTGAGGCAGACAAGGAAGCTGATAGAAAAGTGATTCAAACTAGGAATTATAATTGAGGACAGACTAACTTAAACAGTGTGGAAAACAGAACCACCCTAATTTGGTGAGAGACACAGGAGTAAAACTTACATGGTTTTGTATGTCAAAAAAAGTCAAATTCATCAAACTTGTTTTTGGCTGACCATTGGTTTTCTACCGCTATGTATTTGTGTATAAAACCAGATCAACAGTTTTAAATTTATTTTTTCTTGCAATAAAAGCAGTCTGACCATTGTAATAAGTGGTTGGAAATTGCCTTGGGGTTTAAATTATATGAGTGTATGTCCTTTGGAGGATTTTTTATAGTTACACTTTTCATACAGGGTATGCTTTTCCATGTGCATATCTGTAACTCATTTATTTTCACTAAAATAAGTCTGTATTCTTGTTCAAGTTAAACTGGGGTTGTCAGAAAGGGGATATACTGGATTCAGTGTGTTTTCTCCTAAAAAAAGTATCTCTGAAACTTAGTGTAAGCTTTAGGCTTTGATTCAGTGATTCAAAACTTATGCTTACTGAAGCATCTGCATTGTTACTTTATGCCAAAGGAACTACTCAGGCAGTTAATGGTTTGCGTGCTCATCACTGTGTTGCTGGATTAAGCTTTCATACCCTGTTATTTCTGTGGGCTCCTTGTTAAAGTCAGTGGGAGAGGGATAAGTGAAATAGAAAGACATTATTTTAAACCCACAGCTTTTGTTACACTTTTATGAGGAGTTGTGGTGCCTGAAACTCGTCTCTTTTACATTATTTTCTGTAGCTTATATTTGTGTTACTTTTAACATTGAATTAAGTAAACATGAACTTGTGCCAGTATGATAATATTTAAGGCACAGTCCTTAAATATTTATGTTGATTCTTTGTTTAATTCTTATATTGTATTTAAATATGTGCAATATTTGGAAGCTATGTTGTATTCCCAGAATAGTCTCAGTAAGGCTAAAAATTATAAATACTTGACTGAGTAGGCTCCATAACCTGTGCAGATATTTTGAAGAGGAAAATTGTAACAATACTGTTCAAACTCTCAGCTCAGTCTGCAATTAGTTGATAATCAGTGAGGTTGATGTAAATGGTGGAGAAATGTCTGCCAGCATCAAGCAAGCAGGAATTGAAAATTGAGAAGAAATCAGTCTGTGTTGGAAAGGTCATTCTGCTGATGTTGCCTTAGTGATGTTCTGGTAACTTAATGCAATTGGCCAGTGCACAGAAAGAGGCACAGACAATTAGCAAGTCATTAGAAAGTCAACTATTTTGTCTGTAGCTGTATTGATTCAGCTTAGTAAAGGAAATAACTCAGGTATTTACAGAGGTTTAGAGAATTAATATCAAATGACAAATTGTAATTTTTTTTCATTAAATCTTGAAATTCATGAAAGAATAATGTGAAATCTTGGTTTAATTCACACAAAGTGTGAAAAGTGTGTTTTAAAATGGAAATGTCATACATATATACTAAGTTTAATAGTTTACAGGCATATAATATTTAATCCACCAGAGTTTGCTTTCTTTCATTGTGTCAATTTATTGACACAGACATTAAGAGTGTATTTTCCTTTTTCTTTTTTCACTTGAGAGACAGAAGTATGTAGAATTAAAGCCAAGATTAAAAATTGTTATTGTGGCAGTCACAAAGGCATCAAACTTTACAATTTTTCTACAAGCGTTTTTCAGCATTGGTTCTCTTTTAATTCAGTATACAGCAATGGATTTTGGGGAAAAAAATAGGCAATTCAACAAATATACTTTGTGTTTTACTGAAATTCATAAGTTAGTGAAGAGAACAAAGTAGATCCATTTAGTGACATGCCTTAGCCCTTGCCTATTTTAAAGATATAGTGCAACAAAGAAGGTCAAGAAAATGTCTAGCAAACTTTATCTGTATCTTAACATCAGTCAGCCCCTCTCTGAAAGGTTATAAGCTCAGGGTAGTATGAAAAAATGCTGATCAAATTTGGAAATTTTGACATGCAAGTGTGTGGGTCCATATCTTTAAACAAATGAAATTAAACTAACCTGTGATATATTTTAGCTTAGATGAGTAAGGATCTGATCAATAAACCATCTGCAGTTCAAACAGTTTTTTTTACAGAGGCAATACTTTTACTAAGTTCAATGCTTAGAACACATATATTTTTTCCCTGCACTAATATAGGATATAAGGAAACTATCTTTTCCTTATAAAAATAAAACATCTTTTGGTTAATAACATTGATGTTTCTTTGGGAGGACCCAGCACTTTAAAAAATCCTCAAACTTTAAAATAGTTCTTTAAAGCAGTAGGAAAAACTGGGAAATTTCTAATAGTTTATGAAACTGAAGTTTGTCTGATCTGCATGAAGTGTTCATGAGTTTAGATTCAAATCTGTATAGAAATTTGATAGATTTATACTTAAATGAGAACTTCTAAGTATTTTTGGTAGAAAAAAACTGCTGTTCTGAAGATATTTCAGTATTAATCTTAGGAATCAGAAACAGAATGTATTTCAAACAATTGTGAAGAAAGATTTGATTTAGCTTTAAGATATTATGTTTTGTTTCACTGGTTGTTTTTTGTATATAAATGGGCATTGTGAATTATGAATAAAAGTAAAACATTCACTAACAATTATAGAATAAAATGTAGTGAGAAGATATGAAATTTTCTTTGCACTCAGGTGGATTTTTCCCCCCCTTAGAAACACATAATTTAGATGCATGTATATAAAGACTAGAAACTCATTAAGTCACAAATCTTCTTGTAATTAGTCTTCTTCCTATATTTCCTGGCTTCATTAAAAAATACACAAACAAAAACAAAAACACAACAGATAACATGGAATCCATATTAAATAATTACGTTTTAATAGAATGAAAAAATAATGAAAACTCTTTGGTGTGGGGGGCTGCTGTATTTTCATCTGTCTGTGATAGTCAGTACAGTTCTGGTTTTCAACCAAGTCTTCTAGCTACTATAACTGCTGTAAATAAATAACAAAACTAATATTAAGATATCTAATAGGGAAAGGAGATGCTTGCCATGCAATTATTTACAAAAATGCATTGCATTACATATTATCTTGGAGTGTGTTCTCTGAAATGTAATGGCTAAAGTTCCATTCAATCACATTTCATTACAGTTATTTATTTTAATTGGTTTTGTTTTGTGTTCTTTTGAGGGTATAGTTACAAACTATATTTTAAACATTGTCAGGTGCATAACTTCCTGTATCTCTGTATTTCTTGAAGACTGGGACAGGGAGAAGTTGCTTGAAGCCTGGATGTGTAACCCAGAGAGCTGCTGCCAGCGCTCAGGGGTCCAGATGCCAACGCCCCCTCCGAGCGGGTACAACGCGTGGGACACGCTGCCCTCCCCGCGAACCCCGCGCACCACTCGCTCCTCTGTCACCTCCCCTGATGAAATCAGCCCCTCACCAGGAGACATGGACACAGCTGTGGTAAATTCATAAATAGATCTTCAACCAGCAGGGCTAAACAGCTGATTTCTAAACACAGTGCACCTGTGTAGACAGGGGAGCTACCAAAAGTACCTTTGTGGAAGTATAAAGCATTTCTCTTTCCAAAAGTGGTGAACAGGAAAGTTGACACCTTAAACATCCTATATGATAAAACAGTTGAGCATTTGGCAAATACAAACCATTCTGTTTTTACCTTGGCTGTCATTCATAAACTCTCATTTTAAACAGCTACAGTCACATCAGTGTATTTGGCTTTTTTGAACTTCTCATCTCATCCCTATCAAGATGTTCACTTTCATTGTATCCATTTCCCCGAATGTACGCGGTTCTGTGAACCCTGCCTTTTGAAAATTTTTTCTTTAGAAAACAAAATTGTCTTTGTCTGCATTTTGAAATGTCAGCCCACTAGTGTACTGTAAGCTTATAATTACTTTTACTATGTGTGGGCTGCTTCAAGCAGTTTACAAAGCTATTGCAAATTTGAAATATGAAAGCGCCTTTCATTAAAATCAGTGTGGCTCTTTTGGAAGACAAAGTTCTCTTTTTAATAACCCACAGCTGCAGCATTATAAAACTATTGCTCCATGATCTAAGCATTTTTTTTAGAATATTACATGCAGTCTTTCAGATGGATCATCCCTAAATCTCGTATAAAAATTAAGATCTCACATTCCTGTATGGAAATATTTTATTTGTTTAATTGTAAAATGCTGTAAAAGAAGCTCTATAGAAGATATATTGTTATTGTATGTTAATTTCCATTAGTAGTTAAATACTGTCCGTGAATAATTCCTAATTAAAATGTTGAACAGGAGATTATATATCCTCAGTTTTACATTGTGTGTTTTGTTTTCCATTGATAGTCCATAAGCCAGGAATGCAGGTGTGGATAATGACTGCCATTATAGATCTAGTGTGTCTCACTCCAAGTCCAGAGTTATACGTTTAATGTTCCTGTTTGTTTAAGAATCTTGTCTGAACTATCAAATCTCATTTTGCCAGGAAAATGAAAACTAAAAAGAATAGATAAAATAAAGCCACAAGGTATAACGCTCCTTTACATGTTTTGCATTTGCATCCTACTTTATAAACAGTTCTAGTAAATGTTTTTATTTGATGTTTTGAACTCAGGGCTCCATTAAATTCCTTACTTTAAAGATACATTTTAAACAAAATTTACAGCTCATATAAATTTAATAGAGATTATTTTTTAATGCATTGTCAATTTGTAAAATATTTATTTTTTGCAAGAAATAAGATAAGAAACAATACTTATCTTCACTGAGTTTTACACTTTAAAGGCCTTTTTTTGGTTTGATTTTGTTTTAGCTGTAATGTAAGTGCCTTTAAAGTGGCATACCACAAGCTAACTTTCTGAAAATGTCCTATGATACCTAATGCATTGAAAGTTGAAATACATTTTCATGGTGTCAACATTTGTTTCAATGAAAATAAATTCATTTTGCATTTCTTGAAGAACATTAGTATTTATTTCCACACATAACCATAAGCAGTGAGTATTTTCATCCTTACTCTTGAACTCTTTCAGAGTAAGAGTGTCAGTATTCAGTGTTATTTTTTCTTTAGTACCTACTGCTGTGAAATTCAGCAATTATACCTTATGTTGGAGTATTTGTAGTGTAACTTATTCTTCATTTTGATCAAAAACCTCAAAGTCTTTTTAAAAAAATACATATATCTGTAGGTTATTACTTGAAGTATTTGCTGCTGCTGCGCACTCAAACTGCTCCATCTTGATTTAGACCTGTGTGAGATGCTAAACATTTCCTGTAGCCTCTATCTCCAAACTCATTCTACCTGTGTGTGAAGCTGATGAAAAACACAGCTGCATTTGCACCTAGAACTCTGAGATTCCAGCACTCTGCAGGGTGAAGCACTTCCTGAGCTCAAGGGCGCTGCAAAAAGCAGCCCAAAATGTGCTCTCTGCATAGGGAGTTACAGAAACAGAGATCTTTCAAATCTTTCCCATTCCTACAGCTTAAATAACTTTTTTTTCTGGATACAGCTTGATTTTTTTCCCCTGCTGAGCACTGCTTCAAATTTTTGCTGAGATTTTCCAACATAACTCATTCTGCTAACAATACAAAAAGCTTTAGAGTATTTCTTAATCAGAAGCATTTTTGTCATTTACAGTGTGACATTTGCATGTGTAATATTTCTGTGTTTGAAGACCCAGTGGATATGCCTTGTGGACATGACTTCTGCAGAGCTTGCTGGGAGGCGTGAGTATCTGTACTTCTCTATCATGTGAGAAACTTTGATACTTGCTGTGTTGAGGAGTTAGGGACAGAGACCATAAACAGCTAATGCTAAAGTACTGTTTGGGTTTCAAAGAGTTGCTGGTTTGAGCCTATGGAACATTTTAGTTGTCCCTCAAACAACTGTTACCAACTGCTTTAGGTTTATGTAATGTTTGTTTAGGTTCTGACTAAGCAAAATTCTTAATCAAATGTTTTAAGCTTGTGTGTAAATAGATAAGCCTACTCTTGATTCGTTCAGTGTGTGTGTGTGCTGTTGGCAGCATTGGGGTTTACAGTTTCTAAATTAAGCACATGCTTAATTCCATCTCTGAGTTTAGCACACTAAACTTAGGCATTGTGAATCCATTTCCAATCAGAAAAGCAATTAAAATTATTTCTTTATGTTGAAGGGTAGTAACTGAGGGGTAGATTTCACTTAGAAGTTCTATTAATCTTATGCTCTTGTTTTACTGCATAGGTCAGAGTAGTCATGCCAGTGAAAAACTCAGACGGATAATTATGGTAGTATAAATATTAATCATATTTCCCAGCAATAATTATATATGTGTGCAGTGCTTTGTATTCATCTGTGTCCCCATTCAGAAGATTGTACTACTTGATCTCTACCCCTGCAGTGTCTTATTACAACACCATTTCTGCTCAGCTAATCCTACTGCAGATCAGCCCCATTCCTATGAACCTTAGCCTGGTACTAAGGAAGAGAACTTTCTTTTCCATATGAGCTTTCCAAAGGCAGTTCTTTGCAGTGGCAAGAAAATTGTTAGTCGTGCTTCTCTTGCCTTGCAAATCCCTAGGCAGGATGTAGGAGTTACCAGAGATCACTGGTTTGACGTGGTGCTCCTAATTTGGCTGCTGGACTGTGTGTCCTTTGTGCAGGACACAGGGGCCAGCTCAGAGCCACAGTTCAGTGGCAAGTGTTTGTGGTGGCACACTGAGGGTGGAATTCAGCTTTCTGAGCCAGTCATTCCTAAGTCACTTGGAGCATAGCCAGGACTGAACTACCCAACTCTAAGATACAAATCTAAGAGGGGATGAATTGACAGGTATCTCTGTCTTAACTATTAAAGGATCTCAGGTGACTACATTGGAATAACTGCCTGTGCTTTAAATGATTAAAGTTAGAATGGTATCATCCTTGTAGTCAGATTAATAAACCTGTTACAGCTTTGAAATGAAACAACTGTTAAAGTCTAGCTTTTAGCAGATTTTTGAGCTTGTTCTGTACTCAGACATTCGTGTCCAAAACCAGGCCTAGTTTTATTAGCACAGTTGTAGAAAAGAATTCCATATTAAATCAATTATTTCCTAGATTAATTACACTTACGTATTCTGATTTAAGGTAGAAATTATGCTCAATTTAATTAAACAATACAGAGCTGTGTGATAAATGGCAGGATGGAAACCACAAACGTAGGGCTAAATATTGCTGATGATGCTCACATCTGAACCATGACAGTGTTATTTTTTTAATTAGGCTGTTCATCAAATTTGTACCTCTTTTAAGCAGAAAAGGATACTTCTATTTCTCTATTTGAAAATTAATCATTGTGAATACCTGTGAACATAGTGTAAAGTACTCAACAGCTTTTTAACTTTTACTTTTTATTCACAAATACTGACTGGCAAAATTCTGGCAGATTTTTGAATCTGAAAATTCAGGAGGGTGAAGCTCACAACATTTTTTGCCCAGCATATGATTGTTTCCAGCTTGTGCCTGTAGACATCATAGAAAGTGTGGTTTCCAAGGAGATGGACAAACGATACCTTCAATTTGACATTAAGGTAATTTATCAAACTGTTCTTGTACTCTTGAACTCTATTCCATCTTATAAAAAGTAACTTAAAGCTTCTGTATGAAATGCTACAATATATCTGTAACTTTCCAAGTAGAAATTCATAAACAAATACGTGCAAATATGTATTGGCTCTTATATAGCATAATATCAATGTTTGCTGTACCACAGAGAAAAAAAGAAAGAAAGAACATTTCATCTATTCCTTAAAAAGAAATGCCATATTTCCATTGTCTGTTGCCTAATGCAGTATTAATAAAATAATTTGATCAAACTCATTTTTGTAACAAGTGACATGACTTTTTTTAATCAGTCAGAGTTGTTTGTGTTTGCAATCTGAAATTTAAAAGTTTTCAGATTGTTTTTACTGCATTCAGACATAGCACCTCTTTCCTTTTAAAAAACTTCCTAGTACAATGCTTGATATGATTGCTGTATATGGGTAGAGGAGTAGGAAAAGCTTGATTTGGTTTTCCTGGGTTTTTTAATGTATTTGTTTTCATCATTGCAATTTGTTTTTAAAAGCAATCTTTTAATTCAGTTTTCTTATTTTATATTAGTGTAGTGATGAACTAGGCTTGAGAAATGTGCTACTTTATCAGTGGTGGCAGGGCAGAGGTTGAGAAATATTTTTTCATTTACAATACAGTACTTTCTCTGCAACAAGTCTCTTTATTGCACAGTGAGATGCAAATTAAATTACCAGTTCTGACTCATCTTTCGCATATTTTATTTTAAGTGACTGTTGATCAGAATAGGTTTGAAGCAAAGTAGTGGAAGTTCCTTTTTTTCTCCTCATTCAATACAGTTTTTACAAAAGGCCTGTTACATTAACCAAAAAAGGTGGGAAATAAATTACTGAGTTAGTCTAGTTCTGATTTCTGGTTTATCATGGGATTTTTGTTTATTCAGTAAAGTTTTCATTCTTTCCAACTGAAAGAATCAGTTCTGCTAATGAGTGTATTACCAGTGTGTATATAGTAGTTTACTGTAAGCCACATAACAAAGGAATTAACTTGCAGAGATTGAACATTTGTTTGGAATGTAAGTAATTTCATTCTTAGTGTAAGTCTGAAGTACTGTTGTTACTAAAAAGAAGTGGAAATTCAATTATTCCCATTCTATAACTATATTTAAAAGTCTATCCTTGTAGCTACAAGACTATCCTTATAGATTTTTGCTTTGTTCCTCCAAAGGAGAACTGTGAATACAGATTGTTTTATATCAAGGATGAAATCTGATCTTATGTAGTTAAATATTTCCTTTTTTTTCTTTTTTGTCCCCATAGGCCTTTGTTGAAAATAATCCTGCTATTAAATGGTGTCCTATACCTGGCTGTGAAAGAGCAGTAAGGCTGACAAGACAAGGGTCAAATTCAACAGGATCAGATACTCTTAGCTTCCCTATGCTGAAAGCCCCTGCAGTAGATTGTGGGAAAGGACATCTTTTCTGCTGGTTAGTACTGGAAATTTACCTGCCTCTCCATAAACTCACAGTCACTGCTATTCCAGGAACTAGTTAAAAAGTCCCACATGGCACCAAGAGTGCAACAGAAGTTAGTATGGAATGGTAAATGACTGTTCTATCCTCTATCCATGCACTACACAATACTGTAGTATTTTGGGGCACTGCAAAGATTTATAACCCAGTAGTCATTATTGTCTCTGTTAGGTGCAAAACAACAGCATGGAGTGTTGTGATGCTCTGTTCTGAGGGAACAGAGGGAAAGTGGGATACTGGAATGGGGATTTTTGTATCTGGATAGTTGTAAAATCAAAACATGGCACATTCTCTATTGTAGTGTAGAAAACCAGCAATGTTTAGCTCTTCCTGAATTTTGCTAGAATCACATCAAAGAAGCTGTAGTTGAAATGGGGCCATGAAAGACCATTTCCTTCACACACAGCTATTCTGTTTGCAGGATCACTCCAACCTTTGTTTCACTTGAGATTCAGCACTTTCTGTTATCTTTTTCTGGGTTTTAAGATGAATACAAGCTCAAGAAGGAACAAAAAGCCAGATATTTTTTAAAACATCCCTCAGATTGCTGATCTTCAGCACTTCCTAGAAAAGGATATAAGAGCATCAACAAAAGTAAAAAAAAAAATTGACATTTTTTTATTTGACATTATCAGACTGACAATTTATGACTATTGTGGTGGGACATCTTTATGTTCTTGGAAAATGGAAAAGGGTCAACCAAAGTACAGACATTCAGACAAGTTCAGCAATTCTTTGCATTTTTCAATTGAAACCATTATACAAGGATATCCTAAATCATCTGCTTGATTCTAAGTATCATCATTCTTAATGAAAGACGCTTCTGATTTTAGTTCTTTTCCCATATGAATGAAAGGAAGAAGGGAAAAAAAGAAAACAGACCTAATGAAACAACCGCAAAAGCCAGAAAACATGACATCCTGGGAAGAGGTTATTTACAATGGATGGAGAACTCAGAAAGAAGCAAATCCCATGGAAACAAACCAGAATATGTTTTCAACCAATGAACATACAGTAAAAATTAATGCTATTCCACAGGCATGTACCATCCTCTCAGCCTAGTTCTGATGGTAAAGAAACAATTTTTCCATTAACCTGAAGGAACCTGACACCACTTCAGTGTCATATTGACATGAACCTTCAGACAATGGCAGCTTCCTTTACATGGACTGAATGTACTAGCTCCCTAGAATGTTCTCTGAGAGTGAAAATGTCCTCTGAATGACTAATTTTTAGGAGAAATGGGGTTTTTATGTTTCCTGATAATATTTCTGTAAATTCTTTTTACATTAATACTTTGAAATACTGCACAAGCAAATATAGTTAAGGTCTTGAAAAATACTTCAAGTTAGCAACAAAATGTCCACGAAGGCCTTTCCAAAGCCTTTTTTTCATCCCCACAAAAGTGAATAGAGAGTTTCAGGAATGGCAAGAAAGTTCTGCAAGCAATGAAAGCATCCTGCAGTACCTCAAATCAGAACCATTTGCTAAGGACACCCCACTAGTCTTACAGTACAAAAACTCTATGCATGAATGTGTTTCTCTGGAGAAAAAATGTGTTCTCAATTCAACAGTTTTCATCATTATTGTGTGTTCAAAAGGAGTTTGCTTTGTCTCTGTAAATTTCAGTCAGCACATCTCACAGTCCCATATTTCTGTCAGTTCTGCAAGTTTTACCCCAGTAGTCTACAACTTAGACATTGTAGTAGCAATTGATGCTGCATTTAGTATGAGACTCTTCTGAATTTATGTATTAGAAAACCAGCCCCTAGATAATCACTTAGTTTTTTTCATATCTATAGCCTTCCTGCTCATAAAAGCAAGAAAATTCTCTGAGTCTATTGAGCAATTTTTTTTTTTCTTTTTAATGTAGGAGTAGGAATGTTCTTCTTCAATGCAGAGTATCCTAGAATTTACTCGGTTTTCATTATGCACCACTAACAGTATCTTCTACAAAATGTAATCAATTGTGGGAAATACAAAATTCTATTCCCTTTCAGAAAAAGTATTCTGAATTATTTAAATGTAGCATACATTAAAACTGTGCACAAATCCTACATCGTTTTATTATCAGATCCATTCAACATGTTAGAACCCCCTTCATGCAGTTTCAGAAGCACAAGGAGTTGTAGCAAGCAGATGCTTGTGGAGAATAGCAGGCAGTGCATGCTTGGTTTTGTACCATCAGTCCTCACTCCCTTCACCCTAGATAAGGGCAGGGGGCAGAGTCTCATTCTGCAGGAGCCACAACTCCTCAAGTGCGCTTGGGACACCAGTTTTAAGTTGCAACAGTGTTTTGCTGTTTTGGTACAAAGTGCATGATCATGAGAGGAAAAAAATCCAGAATTACATTCTTCTTTTAGCCCTTCCATGAATTTTAACTTGTTGTGTTGAAATGATTGCTAGGATGGCTACGATTTTAATAAGTATGTACTGTGCCTTCATATAAATCCTCCTGCTGAGCACTGAGCAAGGTGTCTGGGGAGGCTCCTGCTGTTCATTGGCACAGCTGCTCCTGTGAGTTCCTGTCATCCACTGCTGTTAGGAAGTCTATCCAAAGTACAACTTCCTTAAAAACTTTCATGAACAGTAGGCTCAATGCTCTTACTCTAGTAAAATGACATCCCAGCATACAAATGCTTGTTCTGGGCTGGGCTGAGGAAAGAACTTCTACCATGAGAAGTTGTTTTTGAACAACTTTTATAACTGTCTTATATAGATAGATACAGATATAAAGGTTTAGACACAGATATGACTGACCTTCATTAAAAATCCACACATCTACAAATTTGAAAGTATCAAGAAAACACATGACCCTCCTCCCACCCCCCATAAAAGATTGACTAATCAATCAGCTTTTAACTTAAAACTGAGCTTGTCAATGTTAAATCTTTGCTATTTCCATCCTTTCTGGCAACAAATACTATATACTGTGAGAGGGTCTTGGCACTGTTGAAGTCAGTGATTTAAGTGTCTTACTGTCCCACAGATGTGAAAGGTGTTAACTTTGAACCAAGGCTGAAATCACCTTCTTACAGCCCAGTTATTCATTCGAGTACAATCTTTCCCAGCTAAGATCTTAAGTCCAAACCAGAGATGCATGTGTGCTGAATTTAAGCTTTTTTGTTTGCAGACTAGCTAAGGGTAAAAGAAGTTCAAAACTGTTCCCATAACCTTTTCTTTCTTCCTGAATTCCTGCTTAAAATGTGGACAAGGGCAATCAGAAGAGTATTGATGTAGCTTCTGAACCTGCACTGCAAGAGAGCAGTTCACCACTGGGTCTGCAGCAAACTTGTGTATGCTCTGATGCAGCTGGTGCCCATCTGAAATTATTTGCTTTGATATGGCAGATGTTTGAGGCTATTTGCTGCCATTCCAGTAGAAAAAAAAGGAGCTGTTACAAATCCATAGTGCATATTGACACATCCACAGTGCAGCACCATCTGGAAGCCGTATATCTGCTGCCACTGTGTAGCAGTGATTGCCATCCTTAATCCTAGTAGGAACTTCAGGAGAAGCTCAAGAGACTCATTACTCCACTGTGTCCATGTAAATAAGTTCAAGCCCCCATTTAAGAGGCTCTGGTGGAAGGAGTAAATATCCATAAATACTTAGTGCTGGTGTTGAAGGGCTTCGATCTTCTAGATTAAAAGCTTGAATCTAGTTAAAGGTTGATTATTGCAACTGAAAAGATGGAAGTAATTCCACATAAAATACATTTCTGTTACAGCAAACTACCTACTTTTGGATAAACTCTGTAATCTGATCTACCTTTATCACAGAAACTATATGAGCACTTTTGTGGCACTAAAATAATACCCAGGTATATGAACAAACTACAAGCCAGCTGATTTATTCCTGTTGGTAATTTTAAGAAGCTTCTTTCCTTTCCTGTCTTATTTAAATTCTTTATCAATCATATTCATCTATGTTGGTGAGCAAGTAGTCTAAGTGTATTTTAAAACAGTGTTGTTTAGTTGGCTTTTGGTTTCCTGGCTTAATTAAATTCTGGGCATGTTTCTTTTTGATTTTTTTTCTGGGGGGTTGGTTTTTTCCTTTTAACTTGAACCAATTTTCACTTTAATTCTAAATCTCTGAGTTATAAGTAATTGTGTATGCACCTTCTTTTTCAGGGAATGTCTTGGTGAAGCACATGAACCCTGTGACTGCCAGACCTGGAAGGACTGGCTACAGAAAATATCCGAAATGAAACCAGAAGAACGTAAGAGCCATGCAGGGCCAACAGGGAGGGCGTGGGTGTTTTGATGACATTTTGATCTTTTGGTTTTAGACAGTTTTGTTTTTAATTGCATAAAGTAAAAACTGGTTTCAACATTGGTTGAAAAATGGGGTAAAAGGGGAAGAAAATTACACTCCTGAATGAGAGGCTGCTTACACTTTAACTGCAGCGCTATGGTAGACTGTTCCTGTAGACCATTCCTCCCCACAAATACATGTGTGGTTCAGGCAGGGTTTGCAAAACTCCTTCCCTTCCTTTTAATGCTTTTTTTTCGTTAATTAGTCAATTTATTCCTTCATTTGCTCTGTCCAATTTTGATTTTTAGTCCAGTCTGCTCCCATGATTGAGTAGTGTTCCATGAAGATTTTTATTGCTTTAAAACTAATTCAAGCCAATAGGTGATAATAATAGTAAGGTTGAAGGAGAACTGCAAGGGAGTTGTAGGAAATGGCTTAATGATATGTGACATTTACTAAAAAAAACTAATAAAGGTTGGGTTTACACAGGACAGATATTTTCTTAGTGAACATAAACAAAAAAAGTAAAGATGACAGCAATTTGAATACATACTGACTTGGTTACCACAGTCCAGAGCCTTTCCATAGTATATCATAAATATTTTGGAAAGCATAGAAAATTTTATAAAGAGGCTAAATACACCCTGCTTTTTGAAACTATACCTGTTGCTTTCATATATATATATTTGCCCCTTTATATATTGTAATTGTCACATATACTGTATATAAATTTGTGTTATAATAGATGTATGGAAATACATTGAAATAATAGGTTTATTAATATTATATATGTATAAACTAGAAAGTGTAATAATAAAATATATGTGAGAAATATGTATAGTGAGAAACTTCAGTATTTTGTCAAGAAACAGGGAAATATGCATCGTTCCTAATCCAATTCTCACAGAAGATTGCACAAGTACAATTTCAACCTCTCTCTTTTTGCATGCTCCATACCCTCCTGTCACCCTCAAAAAGTTGTGGGAGTGAGTGAGGCCTATGAGGACGCTGCCAACTGCCTGTGGTTGCTGACCAACTCCAAACCTTGCGCCAACTGCAAGTCCCCAATCCAGAAGAACGAGGGCTGCAATCACATGCAGTGTGCAAAGGTAACAAGGAGCTGTCGTGGGATTTCTTGAGGAATCAGAATTCAGCTTTGTATGTCCTGTATACATTTTAGGATCACAGAGGTCCAGAACCTCTGAAGGGTCATGCCTGATAGTTAGTGGAACCTGTTGCAAGAATTAGATAATGAGCAAATGGCAGGTTACATGTATTTAGAAAATGTTTTAATGTTTACTGAAATCTGTTTGGCTGACAGGTGTACATTATAATAATTGAAATTTCATAAGCACCTAAGAATAATTACCAGTACAGTATGAAACAAATAATTGATGGTTATATTGTCATTAATAATGTAGAAGAGGAAGAACAGTTTTAATTGGCAGATGTAAAATTTTAAGGAAGGCTTAGGTCTGAATGAATGTAGGTTTTGCCCTACTATATTTTTCTTTTGCATTATTTCTCTAACATAGCAACAAAGCAGAGAAGTTTAGGTGAAAAACTGTAAACAGGAATTAATCAGTAGGAATGAAAAGACAGCAAAGAGTGATTCCAAAGAAAATTTATTGATGACAGCAGCCAGAAAATTAGTCACAAGTTTGCACTGTGCTACCAAAATAGAAAAAATATTTTTACCATGAGTTCAGTATCATTTGAAAATGCTTTTTCACTCAAGTTAGTTAAAAGCAGCATATTTAGAAATTTCTTTATGTCAGAAATATCTTCTATAACTACAACTATTACCTCTTTGAGGAGCATCATTAAAAATAAGAAAGTAGTGAACGCTTGACATAGTTGGCCTACAATAAAAGGCTAACAGATTTAGAAAGTAATTATCTTTATTTTTCTGAAAATGTGCAGGTCTCTTTCTATTGCTATGCAGATCCCATTTTCTTTATATTGTCACATATTCTCTCTCTATGATACAAATTGAAGATTGGGCCTTTCTTGGTATCATTGGCAGCAGAGAACATTCTCCTATACTTTGATTTATGTCAGGTTTGCTGGTTTGGGGGTTTGGGGGTTTTTTGTCTTAAATGATTTTAAAAACAGCTCATAAATTCTATACTTCTAAAAACTCTATAAGGTATGTTTGTTGCAGCTATTGCCAGTGAGCTCAGTTGTGGCTTCAGGCTGGAGAAGGCTTTGGCCAATAAACACTAATGAATGTAGATAATTTGCCATTCTAAGGCACTAGCTGACAACCAGATGTATCTTTTCTTTTTTGATGGTTATAGGCAGCTTGAAGTGTCCTTAAAACAATCAGATTCTTTTATCATGGAGAAATCTCTGCACTGACAGCAGCTGCCTCCCCTCAGCCTGGTGAGGAAGGTGAGGAAGGGTGTCCTCAAGATCATTGCAGGGCTTGGACACAAGGAATAGTGGTCACCTCACTTGTTGCTTCCTCTGCTGAAGTTACAATCCCTGATGATGGAGCTTCTGCCTTTTTTTGCAGTGAGGTCAAGCTCACTACCTGATGGACTATGGCTGCTTCTTAGCATCTAGCATGCACCTTGGTGTAGAGGAGAATACTCCCTACTCATGAAACCCTGGTTTCTGTACTTAAGCAGGCATTTTCTTGTTGTTTTATGAGTGCAGCTTCTAACAAGGCAGAGCTTACACAGTCCTGCTCTCTCACTCCACTGTCTATAGTCACTTTTTAAGCTTGTGAGTACTTTCATTTCGAGGAACAGGAGTAGGTTCATAGATAATAAATTGCTGCACATTCATGAAACTTACTAACAGTATGGTGCAGAGACATCGTTTGTACTGCCACCAAGAGAGAGGCTCAAATACCTACCCAGCTGTTGCCTGCTCAGCAATGACCTGTTCTGCTTGGCTCAGACCATGGCCAGGCAGCAGATGGGATTTGTTAAGCCCAGGTGGTGATGATACAAGGTTCAGTGATCATAAAGACACATAAAACAGAGCTCAGGAGTTAATTATAGATAGTTAATCATATGCTGAGTTGGAAGGGATCCACCAGGATTAGCAAGTCCAACTCCTGGCCCTGTGCAGGACACCCCAAGAGTCTCACCATGTGCCTGAGAGCATTGTCCAAATGCTGCTTGAACTGTCAGGCCTGGTGCAGTGACACTTCCCTGGGGAGCCTGTTCCAGGGCCAAGCTCTCTGTGGGTGAAGAACCTTTCCCTGCCTTCGAGGGAGTGGGCAGCTCCTCCCCATTTAGTGCAAACTCAGTATTCTTTTGAGTCCTGTGTCCAGGGAAGCCATCATGTGACACAGTTATCCAACACTGTGCTGGCTGTTTTGTCCAGAAGGAGGCTGTGAGAGTTCATCAGAAGCTCTGCTGAAGTCCAGAAAGGTTCCATCACCTGGCTCCCCTTGTTCAGCTGGGTGGGTCACCTGTCACAGAAGGGGATCAGGTTCAACAAGCAGGACTTCCCCTCAGGAAGCTGTGCTGGCTGTGACCAATGACTGCATTGTCCTCTGGGTGTTTTTAGTACCTCCCAGAGTAATCTTTTCCATGGCTTTACTGTGCACTGAAGTGAGCCTGACATGCAGTAGTTTTTAGGGTTGTCCTTACCCTTCTTGAAAATTATTTTGGGTTTGGGAGGTGTGCAGAAACAGCTGATGTGGTTTTGAATGTCTCATGAGATTGAGATACTGGGAGGAGGGTCTGGGAACACTCTGTGAATCTTGGGTTTTGAGGAGGGTTTTGGAGATATGAGAGATTAAAAGATAAATATAATAGAGTGGTCAGATGGGAGGTAATTTGGATGAGCTGAGATTGTTGCAGTAGGAGCATGTATACATAGAATAATAGGAAGTTGAGCTTTATTAGTTCAGTTGCTTGTGAAACATCTTGTTTCATATGATCTTTTAAATATTTTGTAAAGATTCTTTTTTTTATAATGAATATGAATGGGTTTGAATGGTAGGCAAATGATGCTGTGATACTTAACACATTATACACAGTTCTTCTTGTACTTCTTTCTCAGCACTTCTCGCCATATTTTATAAGCCAGCAGCTTTAAAAAATGTTTGAAAACAAGAAGGAACAGCACAATTATTGTAGCAGACCCTGATGGGGGAGTAACGTGCATTGACTCCATGATTTCAGAAGGCTGAACAAATGCTCTGTTGAGCTATACTATATTATATTGTACTACATACTATACTATACTAATACTAAACTAAAAACCTGTGACCCTTTCAGACAGTCACAACACTGCTTTGACCTAATTGGTCAGTCAATCAAAACCACCATTGCCAGTGTGCTATTAAGAAATCCCTTTTGGTAAACAGTCTCCATAACACATTCCACATGTGCCAAACAACAGATGCAGCAAGTGAAGATAAGAATTATTTTTCTTCTTCTCTGAGCTTTCTCACAGCATCTCACAGCTTCCCAGGAGAATCCTGGGAGAGAGAATTATGTCTCTCTCTGTTCAGAGAATTATGTGAATACCACACACAGTAACAAGATGAAATATTCTAGTCTTCATTTCTTTTTAGAAGGAAATCAGCACTACTGATTTTTGACACAAAATTAGCAAAAGTACAGTCCAAGAATTAGATTTCATTCCTTCCTGTAATACATCTAAGTGATTGTATAAAATAACTACAGACAAACACATCTGGTATGAAGTAGGTAGTCCTGGAAAGGTTAAACTTACCAAAGAGAGAATAAATGCAATTTAATTTATCAAATGCCACTAATAATACTCAAGGCTTAATTTTAATTAATGTAAATTTTCTCTCCTCATCTATAAAACAGATAAACATGGTTCACCAAATTGTGAAGTCTTTTGCTTATCCGTCCATAAGTAGCTTCCAGTTACTTTGAAATTAACTAGCTGAACACTGGCTGCTGAATTGAGAATATTTACACCATTTGATCTTCTCTGATGCAGAGAAGCCTGAATAAGTCACCTTACACTTCCTTGTAAGGTTTTGCCTATTTTGAAAGCACTTTACTCAGTCAGTGCAGAAAAGGCTCGCCTGAAAGTAATCACTCATCAAAGTTTATGTTCAGACTTCTCTCTTGTTTTAACAGTTGTTATTAATATTTTGTGTCAGGAACACCATATGACAAAAATACCAGTGATCATGGTTTTTTAAGTAATATTAGGGAAAAATTTTCATTCTTTCTCATGAATAGTTTCTGTATTATTTAAAGAAATGGGACTGATTTTCTAACAATAACAAAAAAACAGGCCTGATCAGCTGTATTTACCATTTGGTTCATTTTCTCTGCTTAAAACTTAACATTTAAATCCAACACAGTCTAATGATCTGAGGAACAAAAATTATGACTGACATGGTTTGATATGGTTTGATGAACAGATCTCCTGACTAAGTAAAATAGGAAGGAGGCTCCTCAAAATTTTTCTACACTCAGAATGCTGTTAATTAAGTTGTCCATAGAGGAATGATGATGCCTAACTGCAAATCTAAGACATTTCAACTTCTTTTTTTTTTCTTTCCTTTTTCCTGTTTTGTTCTGAAGTGCAAATATGACTTTTGCTGGATATGCTTAGAAGAGTGGAAGAAGCACAGCTCTTCCACTGGGGGCTACTACAGATGCACTCGCTATGAGGTTATTCAGCATGTGGAGGAGCAGTCCAAGGAGATGACAGTAGAGGTAACAAATGAATGTGTGTATTTGAAAAACAGCACTAAGGTTGCAATTCTCCATTCAGGATAAGTGTAACCAAAATTCTTCCACACCAGAGTTCCAAATGGAAAAATATAACCTTAAACATATCAAAGACACAGAAAGAAAGCACTACTTATTGGTGGATGCATAAGATTCTTGCTTTTGGCTTTGTTAACAACCACTGGTAACTTTACTTGAGTCATTTTACTTCTCTGTGACATGGTTTCCTTTTGTGAAATGAGCTTGCTGGTCCTGCAATTAGCTGCTGTGCACTACAGAAGACATACCTTAATTTTGGCTTTTGGAAAGTTGCTTTAAATAGCAGGGACTGTCAGTGCATCAATTCTTTGGCTGCAGTATTTGCAGCATTGTGAATTTCAAAAATTAACTTTATCTCTTTACTTACATGGCACTACTCACTGTGCAGAATATTTTATATATAGTCTGAATAGAAACAGTTTGCTATTTAATTATATGTGATTGTTGTATTAAATGATAAGATTTATTTTACTTTCTTTTGTGTCTCCATTGTTTTCCAGGCTGAAAAGAAGCATAGAAGATTTCAAGAGCTTGATAGGTTTATGCACTATTACACAAGATTTAAGAACCATGAACTTAGCTACCAGGTGTGGGTCAAGACATTTTTACTGATGTTTGTTTCTGTTTTATTAATCCAAAAATAATTATCTTATTTTATTTTAATTATTTTCTTTTTCTAGTTAGAACAGCGCCTTCTAAAAACAGCCAAAGAAAAGATGGAGCAGTTGAGTAGAGCTCTGAGTGGAAGTAAGTATTTGCTGTGATCTGTGCCTTTGATTTGAAATCACATCAACAGTTATGGCTCAACTGTTCTTTGTTGGACAGTGCTCACATCAAGTCTGCTGTGTGGTGTCATCCCTCCAGTACTAGAATTTGTAAACATTGGATGAAAGTTAAATGTACAGTAAATCTTACCTATTCCAAAGCCTCAAGGAGAAAGTAGCATTAGTAAGATAGGAGCTAATGTTCTATGCTTATTTCTTTTCCTAAGAACACTGTGCAGTTATTGAGAACTTGCTGCTCTTTACTTGCAAAATATTTAACTGATATGCACAAAAGTAATGCTGACATCAGCAGGAAAATACTTTCCCAATGTTTGTTTCATATTGCAGCTGAGGGAGGCTGTCCTGATACCACATTCATTGAAGATGCAGTGCAAGAGCTTCTAAAAACTCGCCGCATTCTTAAGTGTTCTTATCCATATGGATTCTTTTTGGAGCCTAAAAGCACAAAGAAAGAAATATTTGAACTTATGCAGGTAATATATGGATATATTTTACTTTCCTAATGGCACTTTATTTTTTTTATATTAGTTATCAGTGTCTTTTTGCCATTTTTTTTGTATAGAACTGGCATGCCTGTTTTATATTTGTAACCAAGTTAGAAAAAATAGCATATTTTTTATATCGCTTTGCAAAGGAAAAGGGTAAGGACAGATGGAAGAGGAAAGTAAGAAAATTTCCTGTTAATCTGCTTTCTGAGGGTAACATTTTAGCTTCGGTCTTCATCTCCTTCTCTAGCTTCTCTTTTCTTTCTTTCTCTTCTGATGTGCTTGACATCTGGGAGGAGGCAAAACTGGGGGAGTACCTGGGACTGCTGCCTCCTTTCCTGTCCCTTGGGTCCCTTAATGATACTCAGTATTTCAGAGTGCAGGGAAATCCTGCCCCAAGCTGGAGGACAGAATGTAGGTCAGTAAAAGAGTAGCTAGGGGACAGATATTTTGGGGTATTTTGGTGTTTCATAAGGTGTTTTCAGGAAAATGGATATCATTCCCCTCAGTGTTCATAGAGAAGAGTTCTTCCTGATTTGCATTTCCCTGTAAAACTGTTTTTTCTGTATCATTAACTCTTGCAGACAGACCTAGAAATGGTCACTGAGGACCTTGCACAGAAAGTGAACCGGCCTTACCTTCGGACGCCCCGCCATAAAATCATCCGAGCCGCGTGCCTCGTGCAGCAGAAGCGCCAGGAGTTCCTGGCCTCTGTGGCCCGCGGCGTTGCTCCTGCAGACTCCCCAGAGGCACCCCGGCGCAGGTAACCACCCAGAACGCTGCACAAGGCAGAAAATGTTCCTGTGGGAGCTGCCAAAGAGGGGGAATCCTCTGCTGTTCTCTGACTGTGAGGTAGATGCTGAGTGTGGTGGTTGTAAATCACTGTGATAGCAATAATTTCTTGGGCATTTCATCCTTGTGGGATTACAGCCTTTGGGGAAAAACATATTTTTCTTTTTGAGGATCACTGCTATGTGTGTTGCAACCTAAACTGCTTCACCATTTGTGATATATTAATGATTAGATGTCCTGGCTTCCATTTTACTTTTTTCCATCGAGATTGTCACAAAATCCCTGGTACACTTCAAAAATCTTTTAAGTATTTTCTAAACATATCAGGCAGTTTTGGAATAGTCAACAACTTAGCTCTGTAGGGTTTTCAAAATTAGTTTTGAATTAAGAATTAAGGGGGAAGACTTGTTAAGTTTAGAGAGCTACAGTTGCCCTAGTTTTCAGATTTCAACAGGTTTTGAAGCTCTGGAGGTTTTTCATATTTGTTCTATTTCTAAATTTGATGGTGTATCTTTCCATTTTATAGCTTTGCTGGTGGAACATGGGATTGGGAGTATTTAGGATTTGCATCTCCCGAGGTAAACTATTTCTTTTTAATTTTTTTGACTTAGTTCTGCATTTGCTAGAAACACAGGTATGATCACAATCTGCATGAAGAGCTTCCTTATCTTGAGTCAAAGCATTTCAAGTTGGTTAAGCTTTCCATTTCATTTATTTCACAATAGAAGGAAATATATATGTAGTTAATTGTGCAATGACTATAAATAATGCCTCTAACATGGATGTAGTTATCTAAGGTGGCATTAGGCAACCTTAGATATTTCACATTCATTTTCCAAGTACAAAAGCAGTTTTAAAATTGAATAGAAACTGCTGTCTGTGTGCTGGAGAGCCTTAAAGTAATAAATGTATGAAATTATGTAGATTACTTCTGAATGCAATATGAGTTCAGCAGAATTTGACGAGAAGTGTATGAAATTTCCATCCTCTGTCAAAATCCCAACAAAAACATGCGGTCATACTCCTAAATATTGTTAAATATTTCAAATATTTATTTTTATTGTTAGGTGTTAAAGCAGGATGGATATTGCATACTCAAGTGGCATTAATATATGCTACTTTACCAAGAATGAAAATTATAATTTTTTAATTCATATTCTATGATCTGTATATGGGAAAGAGTAAGTAGTTTTTTGAGACTCTGCTCTAAAAAATGAGAAGCTTCCTATAAAGATTTCCTTTATCATCTTAATTTTTAGTTAATGTTTTGAGAACATTAGTTTAAAGCATTCAGTCAGGAAGGAAACTTCATTTCAACATTTCCTTGTTTGCTGTTTTCTTTCTAGCTAGTCATTGTTAAACATCCTAGAAAACTCCATGTACTTTTTTCCATATATTTCCTTTGCTATTGTTGGTGAGCATCACGCTGGTGAGAACATGGCTCGCTTCTCTACAAAAAATCAGCTGCTTCTCCTGTCCAGTTCCTTCCTTTAGTTTTTTTGAAATAATCCCCATCTGACAACATCAAACTCATTGTGATGTTACTGTATGATTGATTGTGATGTTACTGATGACAGTGGAACTGGCTATGAGAAGAAGCTGGTAAGAAATGTGTTGAAAAGCTGTTTAGCAGGAGGTGCAATTGCAGCTGTGCTTAGATGATCTGCTTTTGAGTTTCTATGATTTGCCTAAATGTGGCACTGTGTGATGCAAGTTGGTTTCTTTGCTATGTAGCTATCACGAATACTTGCAACCACCTATGCTAAAGGAACTTTATAGAATTAATAATGGTCATCTTTGTTTGTTTTAGTGAATTTCACTGCAAAGTATTTTACATAGAGCTGTATTTATTGCAAACAAATGAGAGCTAAGATCTGGTATGATGAATAAATCTTAGTGTTCAATGATCACTTTCCATGATTCCTTTTCTCATTCAGAGTGATAAAATTATATATATTTTTAAATAATTCAGTTATATTTTTCTATATCAAGATTTGATTTTCTGTTGTTTGAGGCTCTGCCTTGCATTTAGAAAATCCCTGAGATCCCTAAAAGCTGGAAGAACATTTTAGAGAAGAATCACTTTATGTTTGCTTTGTTTCTTTATGGTGTTCCATTAGACTAACAAGCATATACTATCAACTGCTGTTGAAGACAGAATATTGGGCTAAATGGACCTTTTGTCTGGTCCATTAAAGCTATTCTTTGATGTTCTCACAACTTCCCTGGATAAAAATCTGCCCACACCCATGATTTTGTGACTATTTCTTTTGTCTTGCATATGTCATTATGAGTAAGCACTTGGTCTGAGAAAGTTCATGGAAGAAAACATACTCTCCTAATACCATCTACATTAATAAGGTCATTGTGTAAGAGAAATAGCACTTCTGGATTTAAGTTTTAGGTACTTTAGATGTTGAAGAGTTAATATAGGAAAGGAAAACTAATGATACTGTTATCTTTACCAATTCATTTGGCCAAATGAGTCCTTTGGATTATAGATTTCCCAACTTGGAGCTCACAGAAATAAAGATCAATATTCTTTTGAAGAGGAGAGTGAGTACCTGTGTGCACAGTTTTATTGCCTTGTGTGTAGGAATGACTGAAATTACACAAAGTGTTGCCTACACAGGTTCAGTGTCAGCTGGACATACCAGAAAAGATACCTGGAAATTTCCTTTCAAGCATAGAACTAGTTCCTTCATATTAGGAAAGATATGCAAATTGATCCAAGTATTAAGATAATTAGCCCTTGGGATGTTAGCTTGATGTGGTCAAGAGTCTTTTCCATAAATGTAAATGCTATGTGAAATGTCTGAGCACACACAATATGAGAAAATACAGGCTGTGGGAGTTCAGATCCATATGGTATGGCTCATTAGCAGCTCAAGTTAAGCAAAAGTAGAGGAGATCTGTAGTAAAAATAAAAAAAATCCATGCAATAAAAATCCATCATAGACTGCCCAGTAGAAGAGTGTCAGAAGTGGCTTAAGATGTTCTGGAGTCATAGTGTCCTGAAGGCTCAGAGAAATATATCAAGTTCCAGTGTATGTCTAACAGCTTTTTGTTGTCTTTTCAAGGTTCTTTTCTACTGCCAATTGCTGGCAGCAGAGATTCTGAGATAATCTATTGGTCTAATTCACATCAGTTGTTTTTATGTTCTAAAATCAGTGAGTATGCATTTATTAAAAAGTGTGTCAATAGGTGCATATATAAAGTTTGGCATCAGAGATTTAAACAAGAAATGTGTTGCTGGAATTGGTAAAAAAGGAGATTGCAAGTATTAAAATGTTGGTAGTACATCTAATTTTTTTTTTCTAATTCATTGTTTTATAGATCTAGGATTACCTTGGAGTTTTTTGTTATTTATGTTAAGCGTCGCATGATACAACTTGCAATTCATTTTTCTGAAAGCGGGTGATTTTATAATAAGCATATAAAATCACACATTTTTTATAAAAATGTGGTGCTTGTTACTCAGAAAAATAGTGCTGCATGCTGCCCTGTGTTTTGTAACCTTTGGTTTATGCAGGAATATGCTGAATTTCAGTATCGGAGGAGGCACAGGCAGCGCCGACGCGGAGACATGCACAGTCTGCTGAGTAACACTCCCGACCCCGAGGACCCCAGTGAGAGCACATTAGGTATGGGCCTCTCTGGGCTGGCTCCTTGCTCTTCCTGCTTCAGAAATCACTGGTAGTGACCACAGGGCTTGTTCTTCTGTGGATACATTTTAAAGAAGTTTCAAATACATTGCTGTATTTTCCAGGGTACAACATAAAGGCTTGTCTCTGCAGCTTTTTTATGTGATCTTAGAAGTGTTGTTGACTTCACTGTGGCTGCTGCTGTTCTAAAAGAGAAATTCATTGATCTTCCCACTAACAACTTCTCAGCTGTCCAGCGCAGGTTTGCTTTTCTGAAGAAATTCTAAAGGTCACTCATTCATACACAAGTCCTCTATACCAATGAAAAGAACCAGTTGTGCATAGAATGTAGAGGCTCCAGGCCTGTGGAAGAGCATCCTAAGGTTGGATTCCAAAACTCTGCCCAGAAGCTGTATTGGCAAAGGCAACCAGGAAAGAAATTGGCCTGAGCTATGACTTCCAGTGTGCTGCTCTTCTGAGGGCTGGTAGTGCAGTCCTTTAAGGTCTCTCTGTGACTTGGCTGTCTGGGCTGGCTCAGTTCTGCCAGAACCTTAGCACGGGTACAGAAATAGCCTGAATCCAAATCATACTGTGGCACTGTTTCTGCAGAGCTGTCAGTCTGTGTGCTCAGTCTCTCAACCATGCTGCACAAACTCTCATTGCTGTGTCTCAGGAACTTAAAACTTAGCTTGTTCTTTAAAACCAGAGGAGAGATACTTTTTTGAGGAGAAAGGATCACATGCATCCTTTATTTTAGAAAAAGTAATCAAAATTTTGGTGAACTTTGGTTCTTCCCTATTACAAATAAAATGCAAAACTATTTTGTTAGCTGAAGGACTAGATTTTGACTGAATGCTTGGATATAGTAGTGATGGCCAAGTGCACACTGTTAAAGCATGCAAGAGATTATTTTATTTCAGTCTATCACATTTTGAGTTTTGGAGTGGAAAATTCCATTTTCCAAAGTCTAAAGATTTACATTTATTTTTATTACAGAGCAGTTTTTTCTGGAAGCACCATCTTACTTCTATTTTTTGTGGCTTTTGAAAACAGCAATGTCAGGAATTGCTGAAGTATTCCCTAACAGCTCTACTCTTAATTGTGCTGCAATGTTACAGTAAAGATTATTATAAGGTTAACATTATAGCTGAGGTTTTGTCTTTGAACAGAGAAACGGGCAAACGTGATTTGTAATCCACCTATAAATGCATTCTGTATTTGTGTCCACGTGCAGTAATTTTCAGGGCTTTCCATAAATCATGTATGTGCCTTAGAAGCACTTTGCCCCTTCTGCCCCTGCTCCCAGTGGCATAGCCCATGCTTTCAGAGAAGGGTATTGAGGGCAGAAAGGACAAATGAGCCAGGGAGTCACTCCTAAAACAGTGGGATTGGCGTTTCACCACTGTGTAAGAGCTGATGGGAAGGAGTGGTTTGGATTCTTTCATTCAGAGTGAATAGAGGAGTAAAATTGCACAACTGGAATCCAAAAGGAAGAGATTCTGTCAGTAAATCATAGCAGAGGAGGCTTCCTCACTGGTTCTTCAACCACTTTTGTTTTGGTTGCCCAAACAGACACTCAGGAAGGTGGCAGCAGTAGAAGACATGGCACCTCCATGGTGAGTTCCGCTTCTATGGGTATTCTGCACAGCTCTTCGCTTCATGACTATACCCCTGTCAGTCGCTCTGAAAACCAGGATTCTCTTCAGGTATCTCCCCTAATCTCTTTTCCATTCTCTCTGCTTTGCTTGCTCTCCTCTGCTCTGCCTTTCTGTGTCATTTTGTCTCTGCAAATTTTCTTAATTCTTCAAGGAGAAAGGGAGAATCTAGGACAACAAATTATACATTCACAATGGTAAGAACTGCTGAACAATCACTGACATAAAAATGGTTAACTTTTAAATTGTCTTGTCAGCTCTGTTGGTAAAAATTGATTGTGATAAAGGACATGTAGGAATAATGAATGAATTTCAGATTTGAGACAAAATTGCTATTCATCCAAAATATGTAACAAGATGCAAGTTTTATTCTTAGAGCATCCTTATGTATTTCCACAGGCTCTGAGTTCTCTGGATGAAGATGACCCAAACATCCTGCTAGCTATTCAGCTGTCCTTACAAGAATCTGGCTTGGCCATTGATGAAGAAACTAGAGACTTTCTAAATAATGAGGCATCTTTAGGAGCAATAGGTACCTCTTTGCCTACAAGACTGGACTCTGCTCCCATCAGTATAGACAACCCAAGGGGTGCTTTGAGCAGCTCTGAGCTGCTAGAACTTGGTGACAGTCTGATGAGACTGGGTGCAGGCAATGATCCCTTCTCAGCCGATCGTCTTCACTCCCACCCCTGCAGCGAGACAAGAAGTGGATTGTACTCAACTTCAAGCGATGCTGATTCCAGCAGTCAAGATCCCAATACCAATGAAAATCTGCTTGGAAATATTATGGCCTGGTTTCATGACATGAACCCACAGAGTATTGCCCTGATTCCTTCAACAAGTACAGAAACAGATGAGGAGTCACAGCAGCCCAACGCTGAAGATGGGTCAGCAGGGCAACCAAATCTTAAAGACACAGGTCTGGAGCCTCAGGAAGAGCATGCACTGTTTGAGGATGCGCTCAAAAATGAAGGCAGAGGAACCCAAACAGAGGAAAGCACTTCTGAAGAAAACATTCTTCCAAGAGAAACAATATCACAAATTGGTGATAGTAACAGAGAGATAACAAGCACCCTAGATAATTCAGGAGATAGTTCAAGTCAGAATCCTCAAACCTCAAGTGAATGGACTGAACACGTGCATCTGGTATGAATAAAAACTAAATCTGGAGTAAAAGAATGGCAGTGACAGATGGTACAGTATGTGGAGTAAGCATTATGGAGGCTTTGATCCACATAATTGCAGCTCAGTTGTAACCACTGACGTACAACGGATATTTAGGAGTTCTCTTGAATTGCAGTTCTTCATAATGATGTGAACCTTTCAAGGAATATCCTTTGCATTTAATTAGGTAGTATTTGCCTTTTGCTCTCAAGAGAAAGGAATAAGTAGGTTGTATTCCACATTCCTAATACAATGCAGCATCTGTTTAGCCTTAGGTTGATGATCCTTAACTTGAAAGTATGGATTAAAGGCTTACACTGATTATTTTGTTTGGTTTTCCTAAGAAATAGTTTATTCCATTTTTTAGAACTCATAATTTCACCAAAATAACATCTAGCAGTCTATTTGCATTTTGGTTTTGTTTTCCATAACTTTTCCTTAGTCATTTTTCATTTTTGTTAGCAGTGTGAACGGAGGTATTTAATGCTTCTCTGTCGTACTGCTCCAGGAACAAGTTTTAGGGGATATTCTTTCCCTTTAAAATCAAAGATTTTTTCATGTCTATTTACAGTCCAAATGTGCCAAACTGTGAAAAGTTAACTGGCAGTAGCCTAATGAAACAGTGCAGTGTTACCCTATCCAACTAATCCCACAATTCTTAGCAATGGAAGAAACCACTGGGTAGCATTGCATCTCCAAATTTAACTGGCATATGTTGCCATGGTGACTGCATTTAATTAAATGTAGCCTGTATCTTAAGTTAATAAAACCTAATGCTGCTGTTAAACAGTTATTTTAAATATTAAAATACAGTGAGTTAGCAACAGCTATGCTGTATTTTAAGAGACACTTTAATGGAAGTGCAATCATAGTTCTTTGTTTTCATAATTCTACAAAGCATTTTATGCACTAATAGTGCAATTACTTTTAATGATAACATTTTATAAAAATATAGGAATACAGAATTTTCATATATTAGTCAGTCCCACAATTAAAAGATAACACATCCTGCTCAACATGTTACGGTGCCTTTGCCTAACCCAACTGGATAGTTGCCACAGTTAAACAAGTAATTCAGATTCAGTGTTTGTTCTGGAGTAACTATGCTATTAATTGCAAAGACCTCCATAAAACCACCCATGGCCTTGCCTTTACAGTAAATAACTAAGCGTTCAGTCAGTGTTTTTGCATATACAAAACACTACTAGGTATTTGTTCAATTGCACAATATTCATTTGCTGTGTGATTACTGTTTAGTGTAAGAAAAAAAATAAAATTTAAAAAACACAAAAAAACCTTTTCCTAGTTGTTGTACCGTGAAAAACAAAAATACTGGTTTTAGATTTGCTTAAAAGCATCAATCTACAGTTAGTGAGATACAATGGTACAGTATGTAATTACAACTAGAATAAGTTGTTCAAATGGCTGTTTTAATTACATATAATCAAAACTTTTCATAACATGAGCAAATTACATACACTCCATTTTAAGTTTTGCTTAACTGTTACCAGGGATTTGTTGATATGATATAAAAGTTTATTACTACTGAGTGTGTATAGGCAAGTGTCATGATAGCAAAGTTTATGTATTGATTACTGTGAGTTCAAGTGAGTGTTTTGGTAACTAATTCATGCAAATCCAGCTTTGGAACCTTTCAGTTACAAGGTTCATAGTAGGAAAAAATAAAATAAGAGTATTTTACCCTTACCCCATAAAAACCTTGTCCATTTTCAAGCATCTTTAGAGAGAATGAATTAGAATAGTCTAAATAATTTTCCAACTTTTCCTCTAGCCACCCTACTACTGACATAATATTGAGCCTTTGAAAAATACCTGTAGGTAAAAAGTCCTTCAACTGAAACGGTCCTTCATGAACTGTCATCATGAATTGGTCTGAAAGTTGTTTAACTCACATAGCTTCCTTGAATGGTAATTTCTGAATAGAAAGATTCTCACAAAAAGATTGTGTATTGCATTGAGATGTCTTGCAAAGTTGCAGTAAGATATGTAAGAGTGCTCTCTGTGAAGATAGTGAAGTTTGTGGGTTCTGGTTTTATGTAATTTGGTTAGGTTGTGCAGTATATCCATTGTTTCTGTGTTACTCTAATGAGCATGAAATTAGACTATTAAATTTGTATTTTCTTGGTACTTATTTTAACACCATAGTCATTGACTTTACAATTCAAAAATAAAAGTTTGGCAAGACTATTTTGTAAACCTGTTAATTTTATAATGTAAAAAATTACTCTAACCTTGAATTGTTATTTGCACTTTCATAGTCTATACTTGATACATTCCCACTTTATATACAGGTAGGATACTACAACCATGTAGATGTTTGGCCAAATGAATGCTGTTAATAATATGTAAAATTCTTTGATTAAACATTTATTACTTAAACTAATTCCGTTCTGTCTCATTACATCCAAGACTTACTGTAGCAAGTCCTTGAGACTGCTGACAGACATTTTTAGGGTATGTTCAGTACTGTGCCAGATTAGTTGGACATCATATAGTAAGCTGAATGTTTTGATTTGTAAATATAAAGTACCATCATTAAGCTTTGAAAAAAATCTAAAATAGATTTCGTCTTAATGGCTACAGCCATGTTTGCATTTGTTCTTTGTAGAGTAATGCCTTGTCACTACGAGTAGTGGTGCTACAGAGGGGGGAGTAATTTTTGTGAAAGATTCTGTTAAGCAGTGTTACTTAAGTGCCACTTAATATCCACTCTCCATTGTCACCTGGAAATTCCAGAGTGCCTCTGTTACATTAATAGCACTAAACTATTTTGTTCATTGTTACAGTAATGTCATCAACCTCCTCCACCAGACATGCCAAGATCTTGGTTTGGGTTGGAAGGGACGTTGAAGACCATGTTGTTCCAATCTTCCTTCCATGCACAGGGACACCTTTCATTACACCAAGCTGCTCAGAGCTCCATCCCCCCCAGCCTTGAATACTTCCAGTGATGGAGCATTCCCAGCTTCTCTGGGCAACCTGTTCCAGTGCCTCAACACCCTCACAGAAGGCATTCCACTGGAATAATCAGGGAGAGTGGTGACAGTGGAAGCCAAAACATGGACACAAAGATAGACAGTTTGTTTACAAGCAATTGTCTGGCTCAAGAGACAGCTTTAACATGCCTTGAAAGAACCAAAAGCTCATGGTCATTTTATGTCATCTCTGCCATTCCTTTACCTACCCACATCCATCATGAGGCCCAAAATCCAGGGTGAATTCCTGGCTCTACTACAAGCTCAAATGGGTAATTAAGACCCAAAAGCAGCAAAGACAGATGCATGTTACTTATGCAATAACTGTGCAACACATCTCAAGAACAGCGTCAGTTTTGCTCTGGAAATTAGGGGAATTCAAGCTGCTTTTCTCACAAGAGAGTTGTTAAGTACAGAACCTTAGAACAGAACCATGTGGAAATGGAGCGTGCACTAGTCCATTTATACCCAATTTCATGCATTTACAACACAAATATTTCTGGAGAAGCAGTCCATGTGCATCCTCTGCAGCTGACTGTGGAACAGTGACACACACATAATAAGAATAAAGGATTCTTCAGCTGTGAGCCAGCTGACTGCAGGGTAGCAGTAAGAAGCTAGGAGGAAGCAATGCAATCAAATCCACTGCAGAACAATTCAACTGCTGAAGCAGGAAATGAGCAGTGTGTGCAGATTTGCATCACTTCCAATAAAACCCACTCTCAATGAGAGCTCCTGAGGAGAAATGGTTCTGTACTGACAGCCAGTGTGTCTAACACAGTCCCCCTCCACAGGTGGAGCCAACATTTTATTTCCTCCACTTCTTTGTGGCGTCTACATTGGAAGTTTCACAGAGCAGGGATGGGTTCTGGTAACTCCCAAGGGCAGCCCTTTCTCTTATTGGGGTAAAATTAAACTGAAAATACACATTAATTGGAAGAAAACATTTACTCTGCAACTTTAGCTGAGCTTACATAGTGCAAAATGCCTCAGCTGCATCAGGCACTTCCAGTCAGGCCTCAGACTGAGTCAACCCACTCCAGCTTCAAGGACAGGCTAGTTCTGCTAAGAAGAATAAGGAAACTGAAGAGGATGCTCAAAATTTGGGATTGACATTTTAAGGCTTGAGGTCCTCTGGAAAGAGGGTACTTAAAGTCCTGAGCCCCACCTTTCCTTCTACCCATAACTACCAGGTATTCAGCAACTCTCAGAACATTTCAGCTGTTGCCAAGATAAAAGACATGCTGGGTGTAATTTCTGACAAAACATCATAACCACTGTTCTTAGTGTCACCTTCCAGGTGAGGCAGGGATGATCAGACTGCACTGACAGCAATCCCTGCCTCTGTGGTCTTACACAAGGCCAACAGAATAATCATACCAAGAACACTGTAAACTCAAGGTGTTGTTTTACTGTGGTTCCATTGAAATGACAGAACCACACTTGTCAAGAAATACTAAACTAAAACTTTTTGACAACATAAAAATGATTGTCTAAACCATTTTTTAATTATCTTAAACTACCACCTCAGATTAGATTTCTTAAAGCTTAAGCTTTATTCATTTGGGGTTTTTTATTCAAGTTATAATTTAAAAGAAAGAATAAGCACAGTGGGTAAGTTGTCCACAATATACACTAGTATATTTAATTAAGAGTATACACATATATGTAACCCACACGCACATTCTATATTTGTGACAGAAAAGACCCTGCACATGGTTTCAGAAAGACCAAGGGGTTAGAAACCAGGAAGATGGTAGAACTAGTGTTGAAAAAACAACCTTGCAATTTTTATTTGCCATCCATTAACAGTAAAACTGATTAAAATTCACAAAATAAAAACCTTCACAAAGTATTAGATACTTATCTGGACAGAAATGGACATTGCCACTCATTTCTAGCCTGCTTCTACACAGACTAGTGAAGCAATGCCAACGTGATGGCAGTGAGAGGGGCCCAGCAGTGCAGGACTGCTGAGGGGGGTGCTTGGGAACAAAGGCAGGCAGAAGCTGCAAAAAAAAAACTGGTGGGAAGAGCTTAAGGGCTTTGAGAGATCACTGGTCTGCAAAATACAACCACAGAGAGATGCATTAAAGAAAGAGTAAACAAAGAAAAATGCACCTGATAAGTATAAACAGCTTGAAAAGAGGGTAAATCAGTATTTAAATCAAAATTGAGGAATAAATTTGGCATCTGAGACAAGAAAGTCAAATTTGGTGTGAAAGGCATGCAAGAGGTGAAACATAGCTGTCCATGAGCCAGTAGCAACCCAGGCACACTGCATCAACAGCACGCTGCATGAGGGGAGCATCTATTAATAGATCCCTGCAAATTTGTGTCCACTGAGGACAAGACAAAAATCAATTTCATTTGCACCAACGAAGCTTTAAATGAACCTTAAGAAGAGAAACTGAATATGGGAACTAAGAGGCTGCAAATCCTCATGCATGACTGGGCATTTCTTTCCTATCATCCGACTAGAGAACATCTCCATGGGACAGCCCAGGGCTACGTGAGTGGCAGGTGAGGAAGCACTGTTCGATCCATGGTTCCTACATCTGGCTCTCAAAGCTTCACAAAGGCACAAGATCATGCCCTGGCTTTTTGAACTACTTGATACATGACTGAGGCTTCATGCAAGAGGGGCAGAGCATCATAGAGTGGTTTGTGTTTGAAGGGGACCTTTAAGATCATCTAATTCTAACCACCCATGCCATGGGCAGGGTCACCCTCCATTACCAGGCTGTTCAGGGCCCCACCCAACCTGGCCTTCAACACCTCCACAACTTCTCTGGGCAGCCTGTTCCAGTGCCTCACCACCTTCAAAGCAGAGGATTTTTTCCAAATATTTAATCTAAATGAAGGCACAAACTGGCATATGTTGATAGTAATATCCACCAACACTTTCTCCTAAATCAGGACAATCATTGCAATCCATCTCCTGTCCCCTGATTTTCTGTTGAGCCAGAAGAGTGACAGCTATAAATCCTTAAATGACCAGCACCTGCTGTGGTGGCGTTCACAGGGGTCCCAGGACAAGAGATGAGAATCTTGACTCCATGTTTCAGAAGGCTGATTTATTATATTATTATATATAATATATTGAAAGAAAATTATATATTAAAACTATACTAAAAGAACAGAAGAAAGGATTTCATCAGAAGGTAAGCAAGCAATAGAAAGGAATGGAATGATAATAAAATCATGTGACTGACCAGAGAGTCAGAGACAGCTGACTGTGATTGGCCATTAATTAAAAACAACCACATAAGATCAATCAAAGATGCACCTGTGGCATTCCACAGCAGCAGACAATTATTGTTTTTCTTTTCCTCTGAGACCTCTCAGCTTCTCAGGAGAAAAAATCCTAATGAAAGGATTTTTCATAAAATATGTCTGTGACAACCTGGCATCCCCTGCAAACAGAACAGCACCAGAGACGGCTTCAACTACACAGAATCACAGAATGCTATGGGTTGGAAGGTGCCTTAAAGATCATCTAGCCCCAGCCCCCCTTCCATCAGCAGGGACAGCTCCCACTAGACCAGGTCTCATCCAGCACAGGCCGTATCCAGCAGTTTTGAACACTGCAGGTTTGACGCATTCACAGCCTGCCTGTATCTCACCACATTCACAGTAGAGAATACATCTAATATAAATGCTCCGTCTTCCAGTTTGTACCTATTCTCCCCTGTCCTGTTCTGTCACTGCTGCTCCTGACAGAGTCCCTCTATGGCTCCCCTGTAGGTCCCCTTCAGACACTGGAAGGTGCTGCGAGGTCTCCACAGACCTTCTGCGGGCTGACCAGCCCCAAGGGCACCATCGGGCCTCCCCCGGCCCGCCTCCCCCCCTCACTGGGACCGAGGGGGCCCCGCTCTCTGTGCCACGGCTCGGTCCGAGGCGAGAGCAGCCCGTGAGCGGCCCGGGCTCCGTTCGTCCCGGGGCCGGGGCCCGGCCGCCGCCAGCAGAGGGCAGGCCCGGCCCCGCCGCTCCCGGCCCCGCCGCAGCCACATCCGCCGCCGCCGGGAAGGGGCCGGCGCCGGGGCCGCTGTGGGCGCCGCGCTCCCGCCGTTCGCTGTCGGGCCCACGGGCCCCGCGCCGGCCTCAAGATGCCGCTGGGGCTGAAGCCCACCTGCAGCGTGTGCCGCAGCACGTCCTCCTCCATGTGGAAGAAGGGCGGGCAGGGCGAGATCCTGTGCAACAACTGCACGGCCCGCTCGGCGCCGCCGCCCCCCGCCGCCTTCGCCACCACCTCGGCGGCCGCCGCCCAGCACAGCAACGGTGGCGGCGGCAGCGGCGGCGGCGGAGGCGGCGGGAAGCAGGTGAGAAGGCCGAGACCGAGGACGATGCAGCCGCCGGGGCCGGGCGGGGCTGGGCGGGGCTGGGTCCGGGGTGTTCGGGCCGTCCCCCTCGTATTCATCGTGCTGTTCCCCGCAGAGCAAGCAGGAGATCCACCGGCGCTCGGCGCGGCTCAGGAACACCAAGTACAAGTCTGCGCCCGCCGCAGAGAAGAAGGTTTCCACCAAGGGCAAGGGCAGGAGGCACATCTTCAAACTGAAAAATGTAAGCGGAGCGCCTGGGTCGGGAGCCTGTGCCGGGCTGGGGCGGACACGGAGCCCGCGGGAGGAGTGGGAAGAGAAAGCGGTCATGGGAGTTCAGCACTCACTTCTCCACATAAAATCGTGGAGATGAAAACGTTAGCTCTGTTGCTGTGAGCTTTCATGTAATGATGTTTGCTAGTTTTCTTAGAAGATAATTTATCTATATGTTGTCTAAAAAGAAAAACAATTTCTGGAACTTTACGGTTGATTTGTTTTAATGCTCTGGATTTTCTATTTCTATATTCTTTTCTCAGCCCATCAAGGCTCCTGAGTCTGTATCCACTATAATTACAGCAGAATCAATCTTTTATAAGGTATGGTTTATGCAAATCTATTTGCAAAAATGATTATCCTATTTCTGTTTCCAGCGTCAAGTATTATCGTGGACAGTGAAAGCATTAGGGCTATAATCACAGAAACTGTTCTTCCTTGCCTAACAGTTGTGTAGGATTTTGGTTTGCCATAGTTACTGCCGTTAAATCTTGAAAGGTAGTTTACCTAAGTAGCTTAAATAGTTACCATTGTCCCAGGTTCTTCTCTTCCAAGAAAAAGTGCTACTTTTTTTTTTTGTAATTATTGCTGTCAGCATTTTTAAACTTCACTTGCACTGTGCAGAGGTCAAGTGACTGGAGATGATTATTTAGATTTATGTGGTGTTTCCTGCCATAGATGCAGAACACATTTCCCATAGAGGGGTTGGGTTGCAGTGCCCCAGTATCTCAGCTGGCTCCCATTTGAGAGCTGGTGCAAGCAGTCCCAAACATCTGGGAACAAGACCTTCTAGCACTTGCAATGAAGCAAGAGGGAGCCTTCTCACATTCATGCTTGAGAGCAGCTTTACCAGCATGCCAAGGTGTTGGTGTTCAGAAGTTCTGACATTTGCTTTTGTTTCCCAGCAGTACAAGCAAACAGAATGTTTCTTCCCCCTTTTCCTCCCCAAAAAAGTCAGAATAGGCAGTGGGAGACTGCACAGCCAGTGTGGCCTGAGATTCCATACTCTCCAGGGACCTGATGCTTCATACCTGGCATTCCACATGAATCTCTTGTTTGCTGTTGTCCAGTTCAGAAGAGAATTACTGTCTTCTGTTTTTATCAGAAATTCCTAAGAACTATGTCAAAACCTCTGCTCTCCTTATGTAGAATGTTGCTACTTTGATACTTTGCAGTGTTGTTGTGAATAGGCTTGTTTGGGGTTGTTTGTGTTTTTATCTGTTTTAAAAACAAGCACTTTTCTTTCTTATGCTGCCATTCTTTTGCGTGTGGCTGAATTGAAGCTGCCTTTCAAGACTGGCATAAATTAGGATAATTTTGGGTACTGATACTTAAGATGTGAAGTGAGGCTGACAAAAATCAGGTTGTTTGATTTCAGTGTCATGGGTATGTCTTCTAGGGTGTGTACTACCAAATTGGAGATGTTGTTTCGGTGGTTGATGAGCAGGATGGAAGAACATACTACGCTCAGATCCGTGGGTTTATTCAGGACCAATACTGTGAAAAGAGTGCTGCACTAACCTGGCTCATTCCTACACAAGCCAGCCCCAAAGACTGTTTTGACCCAGCATCCTATATCATAGGTAATCTCTGAGCCTTGGCTTTGTGCAACTACTTGGATGTGCCTATGCTAATGCAGAGTTGTGTTCTTTAAATGAACATTTTAGCTTCTCAAGGTATTTTATGCACGTTCCACATTTTAGGCTCTAATCTTGTCAACATCTCATTTACAGTAATAACACTTTTTATTTATCATGTGTCTATAATATGATTACCACTATTGCAGTGTGTGATTATCTTGTACTGTGATTATCTGAGTGTTTGTGGGTACAATTACAGTTGTGCAGCTTTAAAGATTAAATTATTGCTCTGTAGATAGTTTTAAACCATAGTAACTTTGATTCTGATAAACCAGTCCAAGTTGTTTCTTTTAAAGTGACCTGAATTACTTGATCTTTATCCTGGATATTCAAAATGCATAGCATGCAAGCACTGGCATAGAGACTATTCTGCTACTGATAAAATTAGTAATTCAGAGAAGTCCTTCTAACAGGCAGGACACAAATAGAATGTATTTTAAATATATTAATTACAGTATTCACTCAAATGTCAGAATGCTTCAAATGGGATGGGGGGGAAGATCAGCCCTGCAAAATTAAAGGTAGAGGATTCTTGCCTAATACAGGAGGCTACCTTCCTAGGAAAGTCATGGATTGCAAAGGCAAATTCTGTAAGGGAATGTTGGCTGTTGTGGCATATTTTTATTCAACATATTTAGTTTTATACCTTTAAGTTTTGACTTTGAATTTATTTTTTTTAGGACCAGAAGAAGATCTCCCAAGAAAAATGGAATATTTAGAATTTGTTTGTCATGCACCTTCAGAATATTTCAAATCTCGATCATCTCCCTTCCCTACTGTTCCTACAAGGCCAGAGAAGGGCTATATATGGACACATGTGGGACCTACTCCTGCAATCTCCATTAAAGAAACTGTAGCAAATAATTTATAATTTTTAAGGAATTCTTTGGACTAGTTATTTTGCGTGTATTCTCCAGTTTGTAAACCCCTTACAAGAAGTTTTATAAAATGTGCTGATTTATTTTACAGATTATGGTATTTATTTATTTTAGATATATCAGACCTTTGAAATGGAAGTTTTCATTCCAGTTGATGCATCATTTCCATGCTCTGCTCTTCAGACATTATTGCTCATCCTGGGACAAAACCACAAGTTTCATGTCATCTTTGACTTCTGAAAGTTGCCTTTAGTATTCATTCTTACTTTTTGAGTTATTTTTCCAGAAGAGGAGTTTAAAAGATATAATCATCCTGCATTTCATATGACTGTTTAATTTAGTCAACTGTGACTGCTGGTTTTATTTCCTTTTTAAATTATTTAAGACTAGCTTCACCTAAACATTAAAATGATCAGTGATGCAGTTAACAGTTTTCCATTACATGGAGAGGAGTGATCTACCTGGATTTCTCCAGACTAAAACCTCATGCACAAAGAGGGACTCTTGTCACCTTTTATGGGAATTTTGTTAATCTGAGTCTAAAATGTGGGCTCTGTGTGTAGCTTTCTGCTAAACTTACTTATAAAAGGGCATAAATTTCCTGGGAATTTGGATGCAAATTCAAAAATTAATGTTATTTGCCATCCTGGCATTCTGATTGCAGAAGTGTATCTGCATTTCCTGAGCAAGCCAACACTGACATATGATTTGAGTTTCAGACTGTTAATGTTTGTTTGTCTGTTAGCTTGGACTCATAAAATTAATTTTAAATTGTTTTTTCAGTCTTCACAATTAATGATCGTAAGAATAAAAAAATGGTGAGGCAATTAAATGAAAAAAAAAATTAGTAAGGGAAATAAAAAATTAATTTTATGTATTGACAGTCTCAGCATAACTAGGAATATGTATAAATGGCAGAATGGGAGAAATGCCACATACTAAAATACCAATGAAGTTTTCTGCCCTAAACTTTTTACAAGTCAGTCAGCTCCAAACACCATGAGATGTGCTTGTAATGGCCTGAATTCCAAGGGCTTAGTGGTTCCTGCTGCCTGTGAAGGATGAGAGCTGTAAGTGGCCTTAAATTTAAATGTATTGATCTTTTGGGTTTTTTAATATGTATGGGCATATGTGACCAGCACCCAGAAGGCCCAAATCACCTTTAAGATACTCCATGAAAGCATGAAGATGTTGCACTAGGCTTATATTCTAACTTTATGAAAGGCTTTGATTTAAGATGTAACATATCTGAAAGTCTCAGGTATTGACAACTTTTAGTACAGTGGGACCTGTGAGGGCAGGAACCAGACAGATTTGTTTTGGCCTGCAGCTTCTGTTCTGCCCTCTTCAAACACAAGGAAGAACAATCAGCCTTAAGGGAGTAGATGCTAAAGTTAAGGGATACTGTCAATAATTCAAAATGCTCAGAAATTAGCAGTAGATTGGTAATGCAGAGTTAAATCTTAATCTTCAGTCACTTAGGAAGATGAGATGTGTGCCTGTGTTCAGTGTGTTGCAGTGATTAATCCCAAGGTGACCTCCCTTCTCTCCATTCTCTCCTTTCAATTTCTCTGGTTTTTTTCTTCTTATTTCTTTATTAACAATTCCAAGAAAATAAAAATAACAAATCCTATATTTACAGTAACCAGAGTGACTTCTTTGACTCAAATGCTTTCCTTCCTTTCTCTGCAGTCCACAAGGTTTTCACTTGGGATCACTGTAAAGTCCCTGTGCTGCCTCAGCATAATCCATGGACCTGTCCTCTTCTGTGGGCTGTCTCACCTTATCTGAATTACCAGGGTTGGAAAAGGCCTTGATGGTCATTGAGCCCAATAAAACTTAGCTGTGTTCCTTGTCAAATCCTCAGGAATAAGGAGGGAAACAATGCTATACCTTGCTTGGTTTTTTCATTTGGTGTACCTTGTAGGAACTCAAAAGTACTTTTTGCCATTTGCCTTATTTGTCAATAAATTGTAACATAAAAGGGACAACTCATTTTTTATCAGAATACACCTTTCTGTCGCTGACATCTTTTGTGAAAAATCCTTTCTTAGGATTTTTCCTGCTGGAGCTGAGAAGAAGCTCAGTAACAAATGTAAACAATTATTATCTGCTGCTGTGGAATGCAACAGGTCCACCTGTGATTGGTCCCCTGTAGATGTTTGGATTTACTGACCACTCACGGTGGAGCTGCTATCGCTCTCTGCCGAGACAGACCTTGGTTATTCATTCTTTCTATTCTGTTCTTAGCATAGCCAGCTTCTGAAGAAGCTCTTTCCTTTCTATTTCTTTTTAGTATAGTTATAATGTTATATATATATATATATATCATAAGATAATAAATCAAGCCTTCTGATCATGGAATCAAGATTCCTCATCTCTTCCATCCTCCAAAAACCCCTGTGACCACCGTTACACCTTTCTAAAATTCAGTGCTGCTGGGAATTCAGGTATTTTACTTCCAGCTGCAGTCTAAACAGACAACATTTTTTTTCAGAGAGCTATGGAACAACTTCCTTTAGTAAACACTAAGTATTTTTAGTTTTAGTTTAGTTTTTATTATACTGGGAAATGTTAAAAAATAATTCAGATGAACAAGAATTCTGAGTGTAAGGTCTCAAAAGAGAGTGGATTTGCAGGCAATGACTGTTACTAAAGTGTTATCCTTCATTTATAGGAATTTGAATGGTTGCACTGTCCTGTTTTTCTTGTGTTCAGAACATCACCCAGTAACACAGGGAAAATTATTAACTCTCCAGACAGCTTCTTATGGATGGACAAGCTGAAGAGTAGGACCTCCAAGGGCAACGTTTCTGAAAATTCTTCATCTCTTTCATATTAAGAAAATGGAGGACAAAATGAAGACCTGCAAAATGGACTCAAGAGCAGAAGGGATATCAGGGGATCCTGTGGTGACAGGCTTTGATGCCCTGCAGCTGAGGGAGCTGAGCTCACCCATTTCTGTCTTCTAGCTTGGTAATTCCCCATGCCAAAATGTAGGTAGGTTTCATATTTGTATCACTGGACTGTGAGTGGATACACTGCTGCTGAATTTATGGCCCCAGGTTGAGCTCCAGACTTGTGACCAGCCAACAGTGATTTTCATGAAGGCATTTTAGTTCTAAAGATGGAACTTGCAGCCAAGAGCTAAAAGCCACAGAGGCAATATAAAATACTGAGTACTACATAGACATGTGGCCTGTGCCCTAAGGCACACATTGCAGGAAATCCGTGGGAGGAGAAGCCCTTAACTTTCATGTGAACTTCACTGTACCAAAACAATACTTACTGGAGAAGGGTTTCCATTTGGGCAATGGCTTTGTTGGGAGCAGAATACTTTCTGGGAAAATGCGATGCAAACACAATGGATAAATAAGTGTGTGGCTCCTTGAGCTCCTAAAATGAAGCTGGGGTTCCTCTCTTGCTGCTGTGCTGTGTTACATGACAGTCGTCTCAGTCATCCTGGCAGAGGCTGGATTAAGCCCCTACAGCTTGGTATCCAAGCCAATCCAATAGCTTTGCTTTCATGTAATGGAGCCTTCAACTTTAACATTATACAAGCAAAGCATACATTTATTGTGGTTGGTGGTTTATGATGAATTATGATTAACAAAGGCCCTAAATAGTCTTACAGAACTGAGAACAAAAATAGTAATAGGTGTAGTGTTGAAGTTTCAACTGCTCTTTACAGTTATTGAATTAGGAAGATGAATTATAGTCTTATTCTATTTTCACACAGATAGAATTGGTACATCTGTTAGATAGGAGACTACATCCCTCCAAAATTATGGAAGATGAGCATTATGTGCCCAAGCAGAAACACTTTTACAAAAGTTAACAGTTGTTAATAGTTCTTTTTGCGTGCTCCCTACTACACAATCTCGTGATCACTGACAACAGAATTTTTTATTTGGCAATTGTTTCTCTTTCACCCACACAGTCACGCTTACCTTCAGGAAGACTACATTACTTTTTTTTCACTCAGCCCTTCTAGTTGGTGATTTGTTATTCTTGAATTTAGCCTACAGCTTCAGTGAGATTATTTTTCTTTTCTGGTTTGGTAGCTTCAATCACAACAACTTCATGGACAGCATCTCCAGGTGGTTCATGCATCTTTATGAAATGCTTCAATGTTTAATCAAACAAACATTTAATCAAATGCTTCTGTTTAATCAAACAGAAATATTACTGGAATCTAGTTTTGATAGGAGGTTGTTTTAACTAGAACATATCAAGATTATCCTGTGCAGGGCATTTAAACTCAGAACAGTTTAAATGTAAGCCCAGGCACCGGCTTACATATGGCAATTGGGCTCCTGCAACATCTTTTGAACTCCTTCATTTAGGGAGAACAGAGCAGGAGTATTCCTCTTTTCTCATGAAGCTGTCTAGGGGCAAAATTGCTTTCAGTAGTTCCACCTGTCTGCCTACACTCCATCAGTGTCCATGGGCACTTCTTTGCTGAAGATCACACAAAGTACCCTGTTGTTGTTTTGTGGAGAAAAGAAGAGAACTAGACAACTTTTACAAAGTTGTATAGAACCGGTGTGTGCTTATTGCAGCGCTGGACGCATGCGTACCCCAAAGGTACTAAAAGGGCATTCGAACTTCAGAGAACTTCAGATCTCCTTTTATCCCCTTTCCACATACATATGCATACAGTTTTACAATAGGCTCATACATATTCATCTTTTAATGGACTTCGTGTGACATTTGCCAATAGTTCCTCTTTATCAAAAGGAATTCTTAGGTCAGGTTGTCCTGGCCTTGCTTTTTGTCTCTGATTTCTTTATCAATCTCTTCATTATCTTTGTCTTGCAATTTTTCCCTCAGATTTGGCTTGCAGACTTTTTACCTTTTTAGACTTTTAACCTAATTCAAAAGGGATTTCTACTTAGGGGGATTTTTACTCTGTCTCATTGTAAACTGGCTCTGTCAACTGATCCAGGTTTGAAACACACCCAATACCTTTCCTCTTAACAGAAATCTTCCCCTAGGGAACTTCAGTAGGAATGTTCAATTTTGTATTCAGATGGTCAAACCCTTGATAATATTCTCAGTGTATGTAGAATCCTACACAATTGATGTTCCCTTTCTCTCCAATTAGGTTACTTTTGTATAAAATGACACTGTAAGACTGCTTGTGGTAGTGAATCTGAATTATGTAAGCAGAATTTGGAAACCTCTTCTCTCCTAAGCCTAGATTTCAGCAGGTCATTAAGAATTAAAGCAAAGAGTAACCTGTCCTTTTAATCTGTGTGCCCTTCTCATTTATCCATTTCCCAAATTATGGGAATCCACATAGAGAATTTTCCAGTTACATCTCCTTAAGGAGTTTCTTGGAGCGTTCTTAGGGCTCTTTTTCTAAACTATGTTGTAACAGACCACTGCTAGGCAAGGTGAAAGACTTGTCTCTTCTTTATGAGAAGCTGGTGGCAACTGTGGAGGAAATGGAAGTAGCTTTGGCATTTATTGTTGGCCAAAACAAAACCAAAAGCAACCACTTCATGTCTGCAGAGTTTGCAGAGCCTGAGTATGGTTTAATTGCTCCATTGATAAGTGGAAATGATATGCTGAAACTTAATACTGGGACAGTGCCAGGGACACATATTGCAATGTACTTCCTTGGTGGGCTCTAGTCAAGCTTAACCCAGCAGCTCCTGAATTAAGTTGAGGCCATCAGGAAAGAAGCATCCACCTCAGCTTTTAGTGACTAGCAATATTTTTGACACAAAAGTCAAAGACAGAAAAAAGTAAAAATGTCTCTTCTAGAAAATTATTGTAGAAGTCTGGGTAAAATCTGTTTTTAAAAATCTCTTGTCAATTTGGTTTTACCCACCCACATTCCTGCCATAAAGGAGTGGCATGTGTGATAGGCTGTTTGTTTCTGACATCCCCAGTTCTGCTCTATCCTTTTTGATGCAGTGGGATGTAAACAGCACATAACATTTGACAGCACACATGAAAGAACAGCAAGGGGTTTTTGTGAAGAAATGCTTTCTGAAGTCTCTCTTTCTGTTTCTTCTCTATTCATTTCTAGCATTCAAATTCCTTTAACAACAGGCTGGTGTTAATTGGGGGATCATCACTCAGGAGTAACAAGCACTAGACCCTATCATGTTATTTTTTCTTTTTAACAAGACATTTCATCTGCCAAGTACAGTCAAGTTTTGTGAAGGTCTTCTGTAGTGTTTTATTACCAACCTTTGTTTTCCACATGCCTGAAAAGCTTACACAGGAGGGGTGTTTTTCAGCTGCTGGTGCTGTTTCACTGTTCAGTCCCAGTCAAGGTCAGATGAACACCACAGGTGTCTGCACAGCAGTGGTGTTACACACATGCAGTGCTGGGGCACAGGCTCTGGGCTGGCCAGTACAAGGCATGGGCATAATGAACAAGAAAAGGGCCTCACCAGTGACTGAGAGACTGGGAATACAGGGAGAGGGTGAGACCTGGGATTGTTCAGTATTCAATAAAGATGACTTGGTGGGGGAGGGAAACTTACTGTCTAAATACAGGATAAAAATATTTATCAAAAGCACAGAGATCCACAGCAAGACAATCCTACTTTAGGAGGATCCACAGCAAGACAATCCTACTATAGGAGCCTCTATAGCAGCTTTCTGTTAATTCTGCAGTTCTAGTTTCCTCTCACCAAACCTACATAGTGGAGCAGACAGGGAATTAATTCTGCAAATACTTTAATCAAAAACAAAGCAAAAGCATGCAATGCTGTCAATTGAGTATACTTTACAGACCTCAAAGTGTTTTTTAATAGTTAATATATGAAAATGCTATCCAGTGAATACAGGCACACAGAAATAATCTGAAAGAGATGCCAGAAGTCAAAACTAAATGCCTCCTCAGCACTCAACCTGCATATACAGAAAGGTGTATCAAATGCTTGAGAGATGTATATGCTTAGACAGAGCTCATGAATAGAGAAAAACATTTTGCTGGTTAAAAACATTCAGCAAAATTTGAATATCACCTGATTCAGCATTTTCAGTATTCTGATTAAAATATACATTGTAATATGCACAACTATAGAAAAAACTTTGATGTTGCTGTATTACTTCATGCTTGGGATAAACTTGAAATTAAATAATCAAGTTTTGTTTCCACATTCTAGACATTTTTAATGTTTAGAAAACCTCACAGACTGCAAATGCTCAATCCACTCATGATTGCCACAAATTACATTATTTGCAAAGATAACTGCCAAGGAACTCCAGGAAATAAAAGTTCACTTATGAGAGGCCCTGATATTTACCTTCCCTGTCATGTGCAATGTCTTCGAGTGTTAATGGGTACTGTGTGCAAGACCTTCTCAAGTTGTGAACTTTCAGTGTATTGCCTTTGATTCCAGCTACAGGAAGAAAATACCTGAAAAAGATAACATTAAAAAACAATGGCATCTCAAACACAGCACACCTTGTTAAAGAGCATATTTAGAGTAGGTGACCTCTGACATATCCTGAGCAGAAAGCAGGGACTGAGGCATTATTTCTTTTTCACAGAATCAGCTGCTGTGGGATGGCAGTTTCCCAATTGCTTTTCTAGCCTAGTTCCTCCAGCTATTTATGATATTACATGTACCCAAAGAACCAGTCTGTAATATTATTAATGAGAACATTTTCAGCTCCAGAAAGCTGAAAAAACATGTGGAGATCTCTAAAGAGTTAATTTGGTCTGTGATCTGTCCTGACAGCCAAAGGGACAGCAGGGATTCCAGGTGCTTCCCTCTGCTAGGATCAAATGGGAAGAGTCTGAATGCTCAGGCTCCCACGGTCTGACAAAGGCACAGACTGTGTCTAAACACAGGCACCACACTGATCAAGCAATTAGATAATTAGAACAATTTCAATAAAGCTAAGAAAAAAAAATGTTATGCACACATTTGTCTGTACCAAAATACCCAGTTTTTTATTTGTCACCTTGAAACTGAGCTTTGTAAGTGACCTTCCTTGTAACAATATGCTCTATCTGTTGTTAAACCTTGTTTTCTGTCTTGAAAGAGAACACAAGAAGTCTACCTTGCTTCATGTTTTGAAACATCACTACCATCCATCATCACCACATCTTAGGTGAGATGTTTTACTGTTGGATCTTTCACAAACAGCTGTGAGTGCATTTATAATTTTCCATCAAGTGTGCAGATCATGAATATCAAGATAATAAAATCAGAAAACATTTTAGCCTGAAATACTAGCAAGCACTATTTTGTGGACATTCACAAAACCAAACATTTCCTGGGTAGAATAGTAGTTTAAAGTACAGAAAAGAATGTGGAAAAAATTGGATGTGACAAGCAATATTGTCCCTGGTTATGCATTCCCAATCAGAATAGAATCACTGATCATGCTAAGTGTATTGAACAAATGAAGTTTCCTAAACTGTGGAAAAATTACATTTCAGATTTTTTTATTTGTTGACATTTTCTTCTTAGCTGTAACTAAGAAGAAACCTCTATAAAATCACATTACACACGTTTCTTTAATTATCTGAGTAGGTTGTTACAGTAGCATAGTCTCTCTTCTCAGGGTCAGAACAGTATCTTGTTTACAACACCTTGAATTCATTACAATCTACAGAGAAAGAAAGTTGGTCTTAAAAAACAAGAACTGTTCTTTATAAAATACAGTCCTTCATAAAGTACAGGGAGTTTCTCTGCATTTTGTTACAGTGCTCAAATTATAAATTCAGCTCCTGTTGCCATAGTTGGACCCACCTGGGTCACAAGACTGAAAATCTGCAGAGATGAAACTGTACAAGTACTTCAATGCTGAGAACATATGCTGCTTGCAAAATAATAAGGAAATCATGAAAATCTGAGATCTGTCTTATTGATACCTGCTTTTTAGTTTCCATAATGTGGCTTTTAATTTTTCAACTGCTAACTGGCAAGGGTGACTTTCTTCATCAGTCACGTACAGAGAAAAAATATCAGCAAGAATAAAAAGATTGAATTTTCAAAGAGGTAACTAATGTTACACAACTTATGTGGCAAATACATCTTGCAGTGCTTGAGGGGAAACATTTGCAAACCAAATTTACTCGTAGCATGACAAACTGAGAGTTGACAAATGTCAGAGCAGAACAGTGCCTGCACAGAATGAGTGCAATCCTACACATCTTATGACACCCCCCTGCTGCAACTCTGCAGTCTGAGAAAATGATGGGCTGTCTCAAAAAGCACTGCACAGGGCAGTCTCTTCGCTTGGCCTTGGGTTGCAATTTCAGCTTTTTCTGATTCTTCCCTGTAAATATCTGTTAATGTATGTGAATGGCCCAAGTTCCATCTCACCAAAGAAGATCCTGTGAAGAGGCTGTATTCCACCCTACAGCCTTTTCTGGAATTCATTTCACCATAGCAGGGAGCTGGGATAAGATATCCACTTAAAACTAAGAAATGAAATTAACATTTCTCATAAGCATTTCTCCCTCCGCCTGCCTGCCTGCTCCAGCAGCTCGGGGAAGCAGGAGCACCCTGGGGAGGCTCTGCAGTAGCTCCCAACCATGGCCCCTTAGGAGAGATCAGCTCTTCCTTGTGCTCCATGGTACAGGGGCCCTGCGTCCCTTACGGACAGAGAGGGACAACCCTGTGTGTCCCATGCCACCCCAGCACTCTGCCTGCTCCCCACTGCAAGAGTCCTGCTTCAGACCCACGGTCCTCACCAAGACATGGCTCAGCCAGCAGGACCTGCAGTGCTGGGCAGCTGCTGGGGAGGACAAAGCAATCCAAACACCTAAACATGGGAAGAAGGGCTGGGGTCAGCCCTAGAGGACTAGGACTCTAGTGCCTAGAGGCAGATGCTGATGTGAGGGAAGCCAAGATCTTTTTCTCCCCAGGATCTGTAGAAAAAACAAGTTTCAACATGCTGACTTCAAGTGGGTTTTTCCTACATCTATGTTTATACCTGTCCTTAATGAAGGACATTTTGATCTTTTAACAGTGAAGAAAATGTCTTTTAGACATTTAGAAAATGAACAAGTTTTTAACTACTGGAAAAATTGCCATTAGAAAATGGGGATAAGACTTAGTTCTTGGCAAACACTAAAACAGTAAACCACCAAACAGCTCCTCTTGTAGCCTTTAAGCATCTAAACAAGGTCACGATCCTCAAGTTATAAAGTAACTTCAGCAGTGCTTTGGCAATATACAAGCATTACAATAAAGTAATACATATTATTAAGAAATCATTTTATTTCCTGAAATTTGGCAAAAATTATGGACGTGGAGATAGGCACTGAATCCATAGTTCATCTGAAGGACCCAGTTACCTTCCCAACACAAAATGGGCATAAAACCATGTGGATGGTTTTAATCATGCAGGTGCTGATGCTGGAATTATATAAGTTGGCACTGATGGCATTTTGTGGGTGGTTCCAAACATTTTGGTTTTTATTCTTTGCCTTTTATTCTACAAAGCTGCTGATGTCTGGAAATAAGGGAAATTTGCCCAACACCTGCATGACCTTAGTAATTTTTGATTTTGATCCATGTCCACACTGGGTCTCCACAAGCTCCATACTGTGCTGTAGCTGTGCCTACATAGGCAGTAATCATTCCTGCAGGATCCTAAGAGCTGGTTTTGTGTAAACGGTGAAGAACGAGCGCATCTTTTTGTACTCAGGAGTCCCAGACTGACTTTGGCCCTGGGATATCAGTCTTCACTAAATCATTTCAACTAATTCAAGCTGTTAAAGACCTTTGAAGACTTTAAAGACTGATGGGGAACAGCACTGCTGAGAAATGCAAAATCTGCCCTGGTTACCTAATAGCAGCTGATATGACTGTTGTAGGACATTATACAAAGGCCACATATATGAAAGTCTTACAAAAGCCCTGCCTGCTGTTAGAGGATAGAGAGTTTGATTTTTCCCACTTTTTTTCTGTTAATCTGCTTTACACTTGTGATCTAAACACCAGTAAACTGATTTAGCATTTCTACTGCTGCCTGAGCATCTGGAAGTATTTAATCCTGGACCTCCTAGTTGCATCACTGCAACAGCAGGCTAAACTTTAGTCAATAGATTTCCATTTCACTGTGGTGCATAACACAGATTGTTACTCCTTGGGCTATTTTAGAAAGGGGAAAACTTTAGTAATTGAACCTTAAAGCCAAAATTTTCAAGGGGTGGCAGTAAATGGCTTATTCCGAAATGATGCCTGTGAGAGACAAGTGAATCCTTACCTGTCAACTGACATTGACAAACTGTAGTCCAGTCTCCCACCTTTGTTCCACAGGATTAACTCTGCAAATACCTGATGAACTCATGCAAGAAACTCTGTTCTGCTTCTGGGCTCTTCAAAGTTCCTCCACAGCTTATGGATTTATGATTGTTATCTTAACTTCTTGGAAAGTAGGCTTCACTCTCACCCTACTGCATGAACTTACGAGCTATGAAATAATAAACAAGGAGTCAGATCCTCATGCACTGATACAGCATGCATGGATTTTACTGTTTTCACAATAACTAGGAGTTATTAAATAAATTAGGCAAGAAGTCAAATTCTAAATTACATTAATAAGATTAAAAAGTCAATTATATATTTTAATAATTTTTATATATATGTATAACATATATACATATGTGTATATACACACACATGTTGCGGTGCGCCCCCGCAGTCTCCCTCCCCTCTTCTCAGTTTAGTTAAACCTTAATTTGTAGTATTGTATTGTATTAGTTTCAATTGCTTAAGATGGCGCTTGCCGGGTTTCCCCTCCCCCTGTTTTTCACTCTGCAGGGCTGTCCGTCAGTTAGTTACCTTGGTTACTCCCGCCTTTTTGTATCTTTTAATCCCCACCCCTGTATGCTAAGTTGCCAGCCTGCCTGCCCGTCACTCTCTGCCCCAGCCTGTTTCTCCAGAATCTTCTCCCCAGGGCGGAGGGTGATTGGGCAGGAGAGGGCTGTCCCACCCCTTATGTGATTTCATTTGTTGTCCCCCTCTGTCAATTATGTTGTATGTTAAGTTGATTGGCCAGGGGAAGGGGTTAGCCTCCCCCTGGTCTCCCTATATAACTTCTGTTCACCCCGCCCCTCAGTGCAGTTCCCTGCAGCCTTCCCTCCTGTCATTACCCTTCGCTCCCCTTAATAAACTTCCCTTCTGCTGCTGAGAACTGTCGCCTCACGCCTGATCTTTCACCTCCGCTCGTGCTACCGCTTCTGTTCCTCGGCCTGCTGGAGCTGCCTCCTCCACCACCGACGTGGAGGGAGCTCCAGAGAAGGGCATCGGTTCCAGTTTGCTCCGCTTGGAGGTCCTGGACTTTGCAGCTGCCCGTGCCCACAACAACAGGCTGTTGGCTGTGCACTCTGTGGAGCCAGCCGGGCTCGGATTCGGCACCGCCACACACACATATATACACATACACACACACACACACAGAGTTAACTAGAGTAAAATAGCCTGTGAAAAAAATCAAGTTTATGCAATGCTTTTGCTTTGAAATTGTGTTTTAAAATATTTATTTGCTTTTAGGCTGGAGAAATTGACTATGTTTCGTTAATGCCACAAGAGAGAGATGGAGAAACTCCCTGTATGACATTAAATGCACAGATTGGTCCAAACATAATGCACAGATTGGTCCAAACAAAATTTAGACTTGTTTGGTGAACTAGAAGCTAAAGTACATTTCAAACCTAATATAAATGATAAAATTCATGTGTTTTAACCAGGCTGTTAACTGTCATGCTTAAAATATTGTCAAGCAGAGTTCTAGCTGGTGACATAATCTATTGAACATAAGGCTAAGTAATTTAAGCCTCCACAGATGTTGCTTATCTTTTAAGTTAATTTCAAATGGATTAAAAATCTTTTCCATTTTTCTCTTTGAAAACAGAACAAAGTTTGATTCCTTAAGAAATTAGACAGTCAATGACCTTGTGAAACTTTTCCTATACACCAGAAATACTGTTTCCCAAAGAATAAATGTGATTTATGGCAGAATACCATTAAAAGGACTCAACGCACTGGATGAGATTCAATGTGCCCCAACGCCCCCAATTCTTGGAAAAGCGAGTCTGTAAGATTGTCATCATTAAGAATTATCAGATTCCCTTAACATTCAGACATACAAGTTTCTCAGTAGAGTTAATTGCAGCAATTAAACCAGGATTTAACAGAACTGACATGCTACCTCACTTTTTCCTCCCTGAAACTCTTTCCAGTCAATATTCAGTCTAGAATGGCAGATCACTTTCAAAACAGGTACATTTTTCCAAAGCATTATTTGAAAAAAATACAAGCTAACCAGCTGAAATAAGATAGCTCCAAAAATAAAATTCATTTTAAGAAAAATTATTGAATAGTGGTGGAAACCAAGTTCCTATTAAAAAATTTAAAGAACCCCTTGCACACTGGAAACAGGGTTACTGTTTACATTATTTATGTATAACACTCTTTTCTTCAGAAGTCCCCCAACTATAGGGAAAGACTGGTAGGCAGCAGAGGAAAGATCAGTGACAGCTGACAATGTTGGTGAAAAGAGAAGTGAAAGAAAAAAGCTATCTCAGGTTATCAAACCTTTATAAGGGCTGTAATATATACCCAAAAAAATGGACATCATCATCCCTTAAGAGAGGTAGTGACAGGAGAAGTAGTGAGGGGGCACAAGATTTTTTCATCTCTAGATGCTGCTTCACAGAGCTGGTTTAGTTCTTGACTTGATGGAGGAGACTAGAAAACAGGTTCAAACATGACACCCATTGCTTGTCAGCCTGTGCAATCATCCTGAGCCACTGCAGCTAAATCCTACTGCCCTACAGAATGTGAAACTAATGTCATCAGGCCCTTTTCTCTTGGAGAGCCTCTCCCTCCCAGGCCTTGTGCAAGAGTCTCTACATGTGATCCTCATTGCATAACACTTGAAGAGAAGGCATTATCCTCCTCTGAGCTACAGGCTTAATGCTCCTTGAACATCAGACTTGCAACAGATCTTAGCTAGGCTTCATCTACATTTTCTACCTTCCAAGGTGAGGTGTCAATGTAACTCAGAATGTAACCAAAGATCACCTAGCAGCAGGTATTCAGTGACCTCCTTGGATCACATGAACTTGCTCTCAGCATCTCCCAGGTTATGTATGCAGGGGACTGTCTGAATTAACACTGAGCTCATTCACTGGTGAATTACCTTGCATGGAGGAAGGAGGAAAAACCAGAGATTTGGAACCTAGACTTCCTGGGTTTTAAGAACATTTTCCATGACAGTGTAGTACATAATTTTGGTTGAGGACTGATAAGACCTTGGCATACAGCAAACCTTCCTTTTTAACTCTGCAATATAATTCTTGGCACTGAAGTACAATATTCCAATTAAATGACTCCCAGTGTGAGGACAATACAATAATCTATGGAATTGTCTTTGCTACCATCACAATTAGCCTGTGACTGGTCCTTTCAGAGTTAAGTATCAGTGCATTATGAGATCATCAGTACGAGGAACATTAAATAATTTCCATTTCTAATGAAATTTTGTACAACCATTATCTAGACCTTAATTGAAGAACAGATACTGTTGCTAATTTTGGCTAATCTGGATGTTTTTGATGTTTTTGTAATATCTGAAGAATTCCTTACCAAGTGGAGAAGATGTAATAAACCACAGTGTTCTTTCAAACAATTTTGGCACGGACATAGCTGGAAGACCACCTTCTTATAGAGGTTTTGGATGAAGGAAAGAGCCCTTGACTGCAAAATCAAAGCCAGTAGGTGAAAGAGTAAGTGAAAACTACTGATACCTGAGAAACTGCAGGAACGAATCAATAAATTACCTGGGCTGAAGTTTCAAATGCAAGTATTTGAACTGATGATAATATAGTATTTCCTTGGCTTAGAGATGAAGACTATTTTGAAGGGGAAGCAAAATGCTGTATAAGAGTCAAACAGACTAATGGGAAACATCTCTAGCTTTCTTTTCTCCTTGTGGTAAGACCTGGTTATCTATGTATCAGTTAAGGAACACAACTCTCTAACAATCTCCATGGAAGACAAAGAGTTGTGAATAATTTCAGATGTAAAATTACAAAGCTTCCAAGCATCCAAAACATTTTTAGTGGTCTCTGGGAAAAAAAAGTAGGGGTAAGAAGGTGCAGGTGCTGTGAAATGCAATTTGGTATTCTTCTGATTAACAAACAGTGGCTGAAAACAAGAGGCAAGTATATTGGTCTGGTTTTCCTGCTTTATTCTGGAAATATTAGTCTAGTTGCTTGCTAATATACATATGAAGTACTACCCTCCTCTAAGCCCTCCAAAGGCCCTTGGAAAATGGCTTTATAGACTATTTTAAAAACATATCCCCCATTAATATTAGTCTATTTGACCAGTTTCTATTTGTTGTGAGGAAGTAAGCAGGGACAGGAAATCATTGTTAGATTGTGGCAAGTAAATTGATAAAAAACAAAGTTTAAAAGTTTATACAATAAACAAGTGGACAGAACATAACCAATGTTCTCTCAAAAAAATTTAATATCAATCTAAAGGAGGACAATTTTCTTCAAAATAAAATGTGACATAATTTTACAGCATATTAGTTTAAAAGAAACTTATCTTCAACTGCTGCATTAATAAATCTATATGAATATAAATAAACTGATTTAATCACATCTGTCATTTCCAGTTACAGTTCAGCAATTACAAGCAAATACAAATCACTAAGCTAGAGTAATTTTTTGTCCTGGTCTGAATGTTGCGCCAGTCTGTACTTTCCTCTTCTTGGGATTCTGAAAATTATCATACCTGGAAACAAAAACAAGACATTAGCCAATTCTTGTGAAATGTGGGGTTTTGTGTCTGCCTCTTCAGATGCATATTAATCCACCACAGAACTCCAGATGTTTAAGTAAATGAAAAATACCTGTCTCCTCAGACCTGGGGACCTGGACAGTTATCACCCACACACCTAACTCAGAGAACACTCTGCCCTGCTTCCTTTGGGTTTTTTCCCAGCTTTTGGTCTCCAAGTCCAAGGAGACACATTCTCTTTTCAGCATGTTTATACTTCTATAGATTAATGCCTTTCCCAAACACAGCAGCTACAAAGATCACTACAGAGGGCCAAACTCGAGCCATTTGAAAATACAAGAAGCTACTACTAAGAGAAAGCAGGAAAGACCTGGAACCTAAAGATCCTTTTTGTACTGTTATAGCTCTTAACATAACATTAGGGAGTCCTGGTCTGTTATTTCTACGTCCTACATGAATAAGACAATTCACTGGTAAAATAGTTTCTCTTTCTCATATGTAACTTAATATTTCTTAAAAAACTGCTGTCAAAAGCTATCAGCTATCTGCTGGCAGTCCCCACATTTATTTTAAACTATTGTGTTTCTGATGTATAAGGAATGTGGTAAGACCACATCTCCACTGAATTCAAAATTAACAAAAAAATACTTACAATTCAGTAAAATGCTTCCAGTCATTCTGACTAATGGATGGTCTCATACCCTGCAGAGCAGTCATCAGGTGAGACTGGGTGATAGTTACAGTGGTCTTGGGAAGCACTGACTGATTAAGGGTGCTGTCCTCCTTGAAAAGAGCCATGAACAGACAATGAAAAATTTCTACAGAAACACAGTGCCACCAACATCATTAACTATGGAACCTCCCATTACATGTACAGACAAATGCATTAAAAAACAGTCACAACTTTCCCCCCTCCATATTAATAAATAACAGAAATAACTGTTGAATTACATGAATGCTAAACATCTGGCTTATTTTCCTCAAATGAAGTATCATTTATCTTTGCTACTTTCATTACACAGTATTTAATATTACTGCAGAAATTATTTACTGAAATACCAAGAAGTGTGGAAAAACAACAGAAAAACATTAAGACTAAATAATAATTTTTAGAAGTGCCATACTCCATTCTTGCTTCTGTAATTGGCCTTGCTAGCATTGATTTCTGTCCTCAGGTGCTCTGCTTGCTGCTCCTGGTTCTCCAGGGAGCCTTCTTGAGAAGCTGTTCTAAGCATTGCAGGCTGTGAGGATGCAACATCTCTCTGAGTGATGCTGGTGAAGTCGTAAGTCATGGAGTTTGGACCAGACAAACACAAAGAGCTCTAAATTGATCACAAGAGGAAATACATTAACTCATTATGGACCCAAAGGAGCAACTCCATTATTAGGAATTGGCCTACAATTCAATATAAGCTTGCCTCCACTGGCAAAAAGAGTACTTTCTCTTTAAAACATATTACATATGAAATTTTTTGAAGAGAAAGACTTAAGTTAATATGCCAAAGTGTTTGGGCAAAAGGCCAAATGTGAAAATGAAGTGTTTCACATCTGGAAAATATGTAACTGTTTTTGTAATGGCCCATCTGAAAAAGAATAAATGTCTGCAAAGTCCATTGCTTTAATTACTTAGGAAAATCAGTGGTTCTGAAATCTGGACGAGCAGCTTTGGAATTTAAATATTCATCACCTCCAAATTCCCTGTGCATTTGATAAGTAAGCCCCTTTCTAATCCAACAACTTCAAGAGGTCAAAGTCCTTGTTGAGGACTTCGTTGAGTCAAGAGGCCAAAATCCTTGCTGAAGAATTTTCACAGTCAGAGGAAAACTTAGTCTTTAAAGTTACATTAATCGAACACTATCACCCATAACGCAAGATAAAATATACCAAAGCACCTTAGCAGTCAGTAGTTCTCTAATGTCAAAGTTATTTTTGGCTTTAAGAATCAATGCAAGACAGTTTTGAAAACAAGAGACTAAGAACTTTGATTACTACTTGTAGTAACAGTTCTACAACAGATTGAAATTCATTTTGAAAATGAGTTTCCTACAGATCACACACAAACTCTGAAATTGTGTGCTTACTGTAAGGAGCTCAGAGGCAGCATACCCTGTTCTGCTGACCTGCCAGCCAAGAGGTGAGCTGATCACTGTGCAGGTGCTGGGCAGCCAACCTGCACATCCCTACCTGCAAACTGGCTGGAGAACATGCTGCTTTATGTGCAACATGATGCAACATCAGGAATTCTGCTTAAAGACAATGATAGAAGTTCAGGTTTAGTTCTGCTCTTTTTCACAATTCCATGGTCTGACTATTCTATTAATGCATGTTTTGTTGGGAACCGAAAAAGGTTCGTTGATTCTTGAGATTGTAACTTAATTCTTGAAAGCTGGGTTGTCACTCTTTAGTGATAAAACTAAGTTAAAGAAAAAACAAGCAAATCAACCACCAAAAAGTCGAGAACTTATTTTAGTGTTTGGAAGAACTTCAGAAGGGAACAAGTCACTTGACCAGAGAGTAAAATCTAATATTAATGCAATTTGCTTAATTACAGGGTATTAAGCAGTATTTTGTGATTTTGACTTTAAACTCCTGCAAGGTTGCAGAGAAGTCCATATTGTATTTTCTCAGATCACATCCTTCCATCCCCTTCCTCACTGTGGACTATTAAGTATAATCTGAAGACACTCTGAAGGTCAAAGCAATATAATTGTATTTATAAACAGAACCAGACAAATGGTATGTTTTTTCCTCTCAACTAATAATATTTAGAAAATTCAAAACATTAAGTGAGTAATTTACCAATTCTGAAGGAGTTCCATTCCCCAGCTCTGATTCATAAGAGCTTCCAAAATAAAGACGATACATGTTGGACCTTGGATCTTCAGGAAGCAAGTCAGACATATCTAAAGAAATAAGAGAGTGCTCTAGCCCTGCTTCTCCATCTGTTGCTGAATCATCTGAGCCACTGCTGTGGTTTAGAAAAACCATGGAAGAGAGACTGAAGTCACTATCAGAACTAGATCCAAAATCCTGTAACAAAAACCAGAACATTACAAGAGTTAACTCATAACAAACTACAATCAGAAATACATGAAAAGATTTGATATACAGTGCAAATGAGAGCAGCAATTTACATTTGACTCTAGTAGTAATCTGTCTTTCTCTAGGAGTATATTTCTAAATATTTTGCTGAGAAAATCTAATACCTTTAAGAACTTTCTGCCTTCATGCTAGAAAAACAGTTTCAGGAGGTAATTTTAAGGTTTTATTATTTCCACTGCCTCACACTCTCAGTATCAGCAAGGGTTGGGAAACTTCATGCATGTGCTGTGTTGTAGAACTGTACCACTTCTGTCTCTACTTTACCTGCCATGCAAATGAGTATCTTGTGTAAAATGCTCTGGAAGGTTGAAGTGAGTCTACTTTCATAATGCCTAACTGCTGTACTAGTTTTTAGTCTATAGCCAATACACTTTAAATACTGATGTGGAAATCAGAACTGCTGCTTTAAACTGGCGTCTGCAAACCTCTCTGACGGTCTCTATCAGTCAAAAATTTCTGAGCACACTCTCAATTCTAAGAGTCACATCTTCAGAGCCCAATTCCTTGGTAACAGCTAGGGCAAAAAGAATTCAAGAGGGTCTCCTTCATTGTGCACCCCTGACCCGACCCTTCCCTTTGGCCACAGAGTAGTGCAGGCCATGCTTGCTCCTTTCCAGCTAGAACCAGAGGACAGGCATTAAAAACGTGAGCAGAGGGGGCTGAACAGAGACTAAAAGAGGAAGGATCTGCCAGTGAGTCACACGAGGGGTACAAACCAAGGGTGGAATCCTGTACTTTGGAAGTTCAAGTACCAGTTGGTACTTGGAAGATGAGGCAGAGTTGGCCATTTCAGTATTGCCATCCTCTTGCCACTTCTCTCCTGACCTCAGTCAAACCCAATCTGCTGGAACAACTCCCCAAAATCCAAATTTCCCATTTCCTCCATCATCTAAAATGCACCATCTCAAAACTGAATTTGCTACCTGCTCCTAAGAAATTCAGTGTGGGATCCCTCCTGTCAATCCCTCCTCACAACAGTGATGAACACATTTGAGCTTACATATATCTATTTAACAATAAATGCCTATTATTAAATGAGAACAACCTCATGTTTAAGAAGTATTTAAACCAATTCATTACATTATTCTTGTATTTTTAACATTTTAAAATGTTAATCCTCTGTATAAAAATATAAGAAAATATAATTTAGCTAAAAATCCCCATTGATACAATTAACTCTTTCAAACATATCAACATAAAAATAAACAGGAGAGACTTCTTTTATATTAGTTTTATTTACCTGTGTTAAACCTAAATCTAAATTAGTATGGATTGCCTCTAATTGGGCATTGTACAATAAAGCTTTTAGGTCAGCCCCGGTGAACTGTTCTGTTTTTGCTGCCAAATCTTGAAAGTCCACATCATTTGCCAAAGACAGGGAATGACTGAGAGCTTTTAAGATTTCACAGCGTGAATTCTGGAAAAAAGGAAAAAAATGTCAGTAAAGCAACCTGTTATTTTCCTTGTCCTGACTGCTAGATGGTGCTTTGGCCCTGTCACCAGCCACTTCCTCTGTGAGGGAGGAAGGATCTTTTTTCAAGAAGATACTGCCCTAACACTAGAAAGATACTACCTTAACCAAATGTAGTACACAGAGAATATATTTCTCTCATATATTGAGTCAATATCTGGGATTTTATAAATTAAAAACACAGAAATATGAAAGTGAGCTCTGCTCCTCATATGTCCTTTTGTAAAGAAAAGTATGATGAAAGTGAAATGCTTCTGTTTATGTGAATGATCTTACTCTTAACTAGAACTTTAAATAGAAAAAAAAAAGGCAAAAAAAAAAAAGAAAAAAGAAAAAAAGAAAAAAAGGAAAACAATGGTGGCACAGGATGATCATATGTGCTTCAGAATGAAATTATGAGGTGGTATTTATTAAATGTATGAACTAATCTGAAAATAAGTAGTACTAATGTTTTCTCATAAAATGGGGAATTGGCAACACACATTGTACAACCTCTGAGGACTGGCTATGGTTTAAGTAAATAGCAAATCCACTGGATTGATACTTCAAAGTAAGGTGGAGAACATTATACACACTACACTGCACCCAGTTTCTTTCTGCAAATTAGTTCCCTAATTTTTTTTTTAATCAGCTAGATCCACAGGATATTACTTGATCCAGAAGACTGTGGTAAACACCTTTTCTTTTCCCTAGTTTTATGTGAACACACTGACATTAAAATCAGTGAATTTATCCTGTTGTATAACTGGAGCTGGGAAATCAAGTCCACTTTTTCCAAGTTTGAAATGCTACTACATATAAAGAAAAGGAGAAGAAAACCCCTTAGTCTGTTTTTTCCCTTGCCTCTCCCATGAAATTATTTGTTTCCTCACCTGATCAGGAGGTGGACAGTACAGGCATTTATCCAGTCGACCTGGCCTTAACAAAGCAGGGTCAATCAAATCCGGGCGACTGGTAGCAGCTAGCACATAAACTCCTTAGGAAAGTGCAGAAAAATGCCATTAATGTCTGCTTAATTTCTGCATAAAAAGGAGCACACAGGTGAATTGGTACCTTGCAGGCCTTCCACACCATCTAACTGAGTCAACAGCTGGTTAACCACTCGGTCGGTGACTCCTGTGTTGTCGTGGCCTCGGCGAGGAGCAACAGAATCAAACTCATCAAAGAAAACAATACAAGGCTTAGCTGCCTGAGCTCTAAAAGGGAAAAAAATGAGCAACGCTTATTTTTTTGTTAAAGTTTCATTCAAAGTAGAATTGCTTAGAAATATTGAAGGTAATTGCTTTTTGCTTCAGAGAACAGTTGTATTTAATGACAGAATAGAAAATCTGCTTTCTGTAAAATTTAGGAGGTTCTGAAAACTGGGCTGCAATAGAATCACTGCTCATTTTTATGACATACTTAGCACTCATTTTATCATTTCTAAATGCTCAACTGTCATATTAATATACATGAAAGCTCTAAAATTCAATCACTGCAGATGAGTTCTTGGCTCACAGACAGCTAACAAAAAGACTGCCTACATGATAAGTTGAGAAGCAGAGGCTATGTAGGATATGTTGGCATCAGGGAGCACTGAGGGCCAGTAAGAGCACATCTGTAAAAAAGAACTACTGGCATTGAGAATTTCAATATCAAGTTTAATATGACGCTAGGTATTGAGTGTGCATTACTAACTACATGGAGTACAGTCAACTGGAGTACTGTCATCTGGGAACATCTAAAAGGAATTCAGGATGTGTTTTCCAAGATATTTCTATGATGTGAACCAATGCACTGTAGCTGGAGAGAAATGGGAGTTCAGCTTCAAAAGCACATAACTCACTGGAGACAAAATGAGCAGTTCTATAACAACGGTGGCCAGGTGGAACCTGCCAAGATACACCCATCTGGTTCAGAACAACTGATTATTTCAGATGCTTTAATGATCTGATGCCTCCTCAGACAACAAAATTATTTATTTGTGCTTCAACACAGTGAAATTTATTGATCATAAATCATTACAAAACAAACCTGTTAAATATATCTCGAACTGCTTGTTCACTTGCTCCAATGTATTTGCTAAGCAGCTCTGGTCCCTAAAAAGATATAATCAGAAAACAATACTCATGACATGTTTCATAGTTTTAATGAGTAATTCAACATCAGCATATACTTTGTGTACTAGATTGAATTTTCTTGCAACCAAGACCGTGTCATCTCTGAACCCCATCAAGGGATCTAGATAAGCCAGAAGAATTTTTCAAGCATTTCAACTTATTTAAAAGTAGTAATTTCCATTGTTGTACCATAACAGAACATGTGTTACATTATCTCAAGGTAAAAGTTTACACTGTATTTAAAAAATGTTTAAAATATATTGCTCAATTTCATTGTCCAGTGGAATCAAAATCTGGGATCTTTTTACAAAAAAATGAGAAACTAAAAACACCTACTTAAATTTTATAATTCTGCCTAATGAATAAGTACACAAAAAAATCTCAGTAATAAAACTGTGAAGTTCCAGGAGTCAGAGGAATATCCAGAGACTCACTTATATGTGAGTTTCTTATTGTGGTATTTTGCCCTCACAAGCACATAGTTTCAGGTATTATGTAAAGTGATTTCATTCAGTTAATAAAATGAATCAATTAAGTTTAAACTGTTTTTACCTTGATGCTGATGAAATTCATTCCACTCTCTCTTGCAACCACTCCTGCCAACAGTGTTTTTCCTGTTCCAGGTGCTCCGTACAGCAAAACTCCTGATCTCTGCCGTATGGGCAGGTTTGCAAATAATTCTGGATACTGGAAAAGAGTTTCAAAGTGATATATTCTAAAATAAGCAAGTATTTTGTAATGTACTGTAACATCACTGACTAGTGATGATTTTTGTCTAAAGAGAACGCATCTGATTTATTATATCCCCAGTATTATCCCAACAGCTCATCTGGACTGCTTTTAGTTTACCTGGGGCTGAACTAGATTCCTAGGTGCAACAGGTACCTAAAATACAAACAAGTGGGGTTTTTTACCAAGCAAAACAGGCCAGAATAGGGATGAACTAGAGCTTTATTTTCTCCAGAATAGTAGCTCTAAATTCCTATTTTAACTGCTGAATGATAAGATCAAATACAACATTCAGTCATTTCTCTGAAGAGTCAATGCTCAGTGGCTCATCTCAACATTCAAGTTTTAAGCAAGGCAGAAAGGCCAAAGTAAAATAAGATGAGACTGATGGATTGGCATTCATCTGAAAGAAAATACTCTTCTAGCAAAAGCACTGTAGAAACCAGCAGGAAATGTTGTCTTTACAGAGGCTAATCAGAAGCCCTGCAAGCGAGTATGGCAATACTCTGGATACTGTAGAGCAACACTTGCTCTGTAGTAAAGCTCAGCCATTGCCTTTTGTATTTGGAAGAGAGAAGGGGAAGGAGAAAATGTTTTCTAGTAGCTGAAGACAGTTGAAGATCGGAAAACTACAAAATCATGCCTGTCATCTTTCTATCCAACATTTTCCAAACCTTAAAAAAATAATTCTTCCCTATGAACATTATGTGCAAAATTCAAGTAACTAGTTTAAAGGAACTTAGTACCTTTGCAGGTAACAGGATGGTATCTCTGAGCATTTGCTTCACATCTTTTAAGCCACCAATCCTGTCCCAGCCAAGGTCTTTAGGTTTATGAAGGTTGACACTTCTCAGAGCTAATGGAGTAAAATCTTTTAGAGCTGTTTGAAAATCCACAGTTGACAGGTTCAAATCTGCTTTAAAAAAAAAATGAAAAAAAATGAAAAAAAATGAAAAAAACCCAAACAAACAGGCTGCCAGTAACAAACTCCTTAAAATATGCAACAATTAAAGAAACTTTAAACATAAAATATAAAACCTGGGGGTTTCTTTCTGCATTCTGGGTAACAGAAGTAAGGCTATGAATTAAGAGATTTTGTTGTCAACATACCACCATTATCTGATGCATTCTGGTTAGAAGCACAGGTATGAATGGCACGATCCACCAGCATAGTAAAATCTCTAGCAACAAAACCTTCTGTTTCCTTTGCAATACACTGGAGGTCAAGATCAGAGAAGTCCTTCGGATCAGAATTCAGTTTCTTCTTTATTATGGAATACAGCACTTCATATCTTTGCTTCTGAAAACAGAATTGTGCAGCGTGTATTGAGTTTACTATTTATATGGAGTTCAGGAATTCAAAGAATAAACAGGTATGACTTAGTAAAATTTCCTTAAATATTTACTTAACACCAACCTTTTAAATAACCAAACCTAAGAAATATAAACAAATGCTAGTGCTTCAGATGCACTTCAGTAAATTCACCCATTTTATAACTTTAAATATTCACCTCACCAGAGCTACTTTAAATTCAATATATAATGAAACACCCCTCCCTCCCCAGATTCTACTGTTTTACATCCTTTTTTTCTATTTCACAGGAAAAAGAACACATTTATTTTTGTCAGCATGAGCAAAAAGTATGTTTGAGATGCAATATATTGTGCTAGATAAAAAAAGCTTCAAATAATAGGGTATCTTTTGAGATCTTGACTCATCCTTAATTTACTAAAAAAAATTTAGTATTAGTATTAAAAACAATAAAAGCAGACCTGCAGGAAGTGGAAGGAAGTTAAACAGCATCTAACACAGCATCCTCTCCTGAGTGGCTTTTAACAGCTGGGCTGTGACTGAAGACACAGAGACAGCAACAACTCATGCTAAATACAAACGAGTCATTAGGGGATGAGGGTTTCAAAGTATCTGCCTTCTCCTGCATGAAAGTTAATACTGTTAATTCATTATCAATTCTTTTTTTCAAACTGGACTATGTTCAAATTAGAGGAGTAGTATTAATATGGAAACAAGCCTAAAATTGTCCCATCAAATTAACATTTAGTTTTAATAACAGTTTTAAAATGTATGTGCTAGGGACACAGCTCAGCTTATTTCACTGAGCTGTGAAAAAACACAGTTTATTTCATTTCTCCAACTTGATGACTTACGTGTTTTACAAAGCTGCTCCTTCAGCATCCCCTTGGAGGTAACAAGGAGACATGCATATCTCCCCTGTGTTAGACATCCTGACTTGCTTCATGTTGAACTGAAATGCCCTCTGAATACACCCTTCTCTTAACACTGAAGAGTGGGGCCAACTGTGCCAACTGTGAGTTTTTACTGGATTACTCTTACTTTTTTTAACTTTATAATGACAGATTCTGAGGTACTTAAGTATCATGAAAGAACTTCTAAGATTTACAGATTTTTTTTCTCTTCTTCAGGTGTAACCTACTATTTCTGCAGCTGTTCCAGCATCATATTTGAGGCTGTTGGGAAGACAAACAACATTTTAAGCATTTTTATTGGAATTTACCTGATCTGGAGATCGGATACATTTGAAGCACTGAAATACATGCGTTCCTTGTGCTGAAACCAGGGAAGGATGAAGGGAATGTTCAGACTGACTCGTGGCAATTAATGCAATCAAACTCCCCATGGAAATAACTTCTTTCATCAGATCTTTCAAAACTAAACACAGAAGATATTGCTCCATGAATTGCAAAAGAACAAAAATAACCCTAACCCAGAGAGCAGTATTAGTGCACACAAAATACAACAGCTTTGTAACATAGTATTTTTATTCCCATGTTTACAGTTGTTTTTTTAAACAACAACAAAAAAAAAGGTGCAGTGATTCTCTCTAGGACAGCACATTCCGTTAAGAAAATGCCATCAGAAGTCCTTTTTAAAAGCTGATTTTGTAATGTCACTCTAAAGCTCTGTTGTATGCATTACACCTTTAAGTAAAAGTAATAAGAAAACCAAACAATTCTGCACGTAACTTAGTACATTTTTAGGAAGAAATTATAGTAAGATTTTCTGAATTTCAGAAGTATTGCATATAACTCCCTCAAACTGAGCTAAGAAATGGAAGGCTATGGCTTTATTAATCTTGGGTTATTTAGATTTAATTTGCAACTTAGCATTGTCTAGACTTTCGGGAGTAAATGGGAACCATATACAGGATGTCAAACTACAACTGATCATCTTGTTTTTAACATTTGTTACATTGTAAAACAGAAGTTCTACAATGTATACTAAGTAGGATGATAAAGAAGATGGTACTCATCTAAAATAAGCTGGTTCTCAACATCAGTAAATATCAAATTGATGTATCACTGTAATTATAAACAATAATTATGGAAAACAAAAAATCAATTTATCAAATTATCAGTTAAAGGTCCATCTGCAGTTTGTATGGAATTGCAATGTATTTGGCTGCATAAGTAATAAAAAAAAGAACAGAGAAGCCTCAAGTGCTGACAAGAGGCATTACCAGCAGCAGTGGTGGATGCACACTGGCAAGGACTACTCCAAGATCCAGAGTGCATTATTTGGATTCAGCTAGGGATCAACAAATGCCTACATACCATAATTTGTGAGTCTCTGCCTGAATATCACGTGGTCCACAGGCAATAATGATACAGACAGAATTGTTCAGGTAGGACAGTACAACTCAAGTGGTAAGAAATTCTAAGTTGCATTGTATTTCTACCTAGACAAAGGTAGAACATACCATAAGCAAGTCTATTGCTTTGAACAGTTTCAGGGCTGTTCTCATGCTCGGGTGTAGAAGGTACTCCGACAATGTGATCAAGATCATCCATCAGAAGAATGGATGGTTGTCTCCATGCTGCCTCTAAAAAAGCTTCTTCCACATGTTTCCTTATGTTTACTAATCTTTTTCCTAAAACAAAATACTATTAGAATGACACAAGATATCAGGAAAAAAATCAGAGTGACTACATCTTACTCACAATGTTTTATTTTGTCTATTTTGACTTCACATCTGTAAATCCAGATACCAAGATTAAACCAGAACCAACAATCACTAAAGAAGAGAATCCACATCTTCAATAAAAAAAGTACTAGAAGGTTCCACATGTTCTAAAATGAGATGAATCATCTTTTACTAACCCCTATAGAAGCCTACAAGTTTAATTTCCAGACAGTTAAAACCAGAGAAACATCAGCAGCATTCTAAAATAGCTACTAAAGAATCCTGCAATTGGAAGAATTTTCCAGAGCAAAGGACCTAGCTCATCATCAATTTTTCCCCTTTTCTCTGGTGCAAGGAGCTCCAGCTTAAGTAGTGATTTAAGCAAAAAGAATATAGTGAAGAAATATAAGGGTTCTGTAAGAAAACAGTTGAGTATATTCTGCCCTTGTAACAGCAAGACTATTTAGAAAAGCCAGTGAAATGCAAGAGCAGAAAAATGCCTCCTTTGTGCTCTTCCATCTTTGCGTAAAATAATTATTTTGAACTCACAAAGCCTAAAGTGTCACCTCATCATCTCTAATCACGAGTGTTAGATGCCCAATGCCAAACACACTACGTTAGTAAATATGCCACCATAAATCAGGTTTCAGGTGGTCATTTGATCTTTCTTTGGTGCCTGTGTTATCCTCTCACTGAGTATGGGTATCCTTTAACACTTGTGGTTTGTTAACAAAACACTTGTCCCAGTTAGCACAGCTGAAAAAACACAGTTCAATTTTTGCAACTTCTTCCTATTTTGTAACAATTAAAAATTAGCATGGCAAGCATGGTTTGAATTGCTAGTGCTATGTGGGACAGAAACTGATGGAAATGTGAAATAAACTTACAGTAGCTGTATTTTCATCAGACTGTTAAAGACAGTAATTGTGGAGCATCAAACATTCTTGTGAAAACAGCAAAATAGCTAAAAAATTATTCAGACCAAATATAGTAACTTCATAACTGTGCCTCTATTGTACAGCAAACATTTGAGATTAAAATAAACTATTGTCATACCTCTTAAAGCTTTACAATCAATTACTTCTACATGAGCATCCAGTCTAGTGAAAGCTTCTTTGCAGATGGCCTTTGCTAATGTTGACTTTCCACTTCCCTACAAAAATAAATGTGAGCTAAAGTAAATTGACAGAGGCAATGTGTTTCTGTGTTTTTGTCACAGTATGCACCAGTCAACAAGCTGGGGAAGCTGTACACACACTGGGTTTATTCCTCAGTAAAGGTACATATGTATTCTGTCTCTCTATCACTTGGTAGGGACTAGAGTCCTAGAGTGAAACAAAGAAATTCAGAGCAGATACATCCAGTACAGTGTTCTGATTCCACTAAGCTCAGTGTTAAGACATCTGCTAGGCTCAGTGGCATATGGTATTAAATGGACCACTGTAAGAGGCAACAGCCAAATAACAGTATCAACCCCACTGCCATTTGATATTAGAACACAAGAGAAAATATATGCTTATTTTCCTTTAAATACTTCAAGGACAAGAGGTGTTTATCATAATATAAACACAAAGTAGATTAATCCCCTATTAAAACTGCATTGGTACCAATCTTCAAAACCTATGTGTGTGTGTATATATACACACACACACACATTTGAAGATTGCACACACTGTGTGTGTGTGTGTGTGTGTGTGTGTGTGTGTGATAATATTTTACTGAATTATCTCGTTCAGTTAACTGCTCTTTTTTTCACCTTGCTCTTTATTCTTCAGAACAAAGTATCTTCAGTGCAAAGTATCAAAGAAAACTAATGTCAACCACTTTGCAACCGTGGAAAACAATGTGCAAGGGTTTGCAGGTGAAAGCAGAAGTGAATACCTTTCCTCCTGTGAGAAGCACCCCTCCACTTCGCAGTCCCACAGCATTAGCAGCCAGCTTTTGAGATAAAGGACGCCCCAGAAGACTGTGGCTTATGTGTTCAAATAAAGATGTGCCTAATTTTTCCACTCCTCTGTAGGGAAAAGGAAACAGTAAATGACCTAGGGGCAGCATCAGTGCACACTCTGTAGGCAGTAAAAGCTTGCACTATGGGGGAGTTAGAATGCTGACAGATTGCATTCTCAGTCGCCTTTCCCAGCACTGACAGCACCTATCACAACACTCCAAGCCTCTCATGTCTCCTCTGCTCCATCCCTTCACATTTGCTACACAGTACTTATACCACAGCACTTCACATTTCTCTCCTCAGCTGATGATTGCAACAAAACTTTTAGGAAATACAGTTCTTTGAGATCCTTACTATTAAATGTAGCTGAACAAGTAAACAAGTGGAAGTTACTGGAGGGTATGCACTGGCAGACTGCAACTTAAAAATTTTGTATTTTTCAGCACCCCAGCTAAAACCACCCCACTGTCCCTTGCTTCTATGTAGAAGTCTGTTCATGCTACTTAGAACAGCAAAAACTGACACAAGCCAAAAGATGCACAGTTTTGCTTAGATCTGCCATAGTTTCCAAGAAGTCTGCTTTTCCACCAATGCTATTTTTTTCTAATTCTCATTCCCATTCCCTCCCATGTTTTTTCCTACAAAAATGTCTCACCCTAAATCACTTAGTTTGTGGTATGGAAGGTTCTTGTCTCTATCAGGCATAGGTGGCTGCTTGTCATCATCAGCTTTTCTACTCAGAGGATGTAAAAGAACCTACAACAAAGGAGAGTTAGGACTTTAGATGAAATATAACTACAGAAGAAGGCTATGGAGTGACCAGTCATTTCTGGACTTGTGCAAAGATAACACTGCATGTATGCTTTGCTGTGCTTGAAAGAAAGGTGCATTGTTGAAATGGAAGAGATACAACTACTTTCAAAACACAATCTAATGTTGACAGTAATTTAATAATGTAAGATTAGATTTTGGGCCAAGTGCTGTTTATAACAGACTGTGCAGTCCACTATCTCTTTCCCTACCTGCAGCTCTCCCCCTGTCCTGCTGGCAGGAGAGCTGATGAGGCAGAATAGTGAACCTGATCAGGAATCTGATTGGATGAAAAGTAACTTGACAAAGCACTCGGCATGAATTTTTCCATCTTGTTCATGAGGGAGCTAGCATGGAAAGCTGGGCAGGCAAACAGGGGTTGCAGAGATTCACAGGTAAGAACAGGCTAGAAGGAGATGCTGACATAGCTATTAAGAAATGCATTTTGCTCTTTCATCTTAGTTTCAGTCACTTGAACAATTTCTAGAAGCCTTCTTATAGTTTAGTACTAGTAAAAGAAAGCTCATTTTATTATTTTTTTAACAGCAATTCTAAATTTTGCAGGCAAGTTTTACTCTAAATAGCCAAAAACGACTTTTAATTCTCCACTAAAATTCACTGTATGTTTAAAAATGAAGAAAACATTATCCTACTCCTATAATCATAACCCTGAAGTAATGGGCAGTGGATCAACTGGAATTACTAAAGGAAGTAGTAATTCTTATATTAAATAGAAATATTTATTCTCCTGAGAAATGAAATAAGGAAGAAACAGAAGGCACACAAACTATACCAGAGAAAAGGCAGGCTGAGTGTGGTAGGTGGTTACCAAGGGAGAGAACAACTACGTACAAGGATGGTACATATACAAATAAGTGTAAGGATGTTCAAACATGGACAGTACTGACTCTCCTCTCTTCTAACTGATTTTTTTGAGAGTTTGATGTGCAAACTCTATGACACTCAGTGACAACCATGGCATGCCTGGAATTTCAGCAGGCCCTCAAGCTACAAAAAGACAGAGGATGCAGATATAACTTTATGAATAGACTGACACTATTTACTTTAAAAGGGAAACTGAAATATATATAAATGCAATACATTTTAAACAAGTAGAACAATTTAAATTACTTGATACCTGATACTATGTGATATTTACTTGTATATTTGTCTTTTGCAGCAAACTGGGACTCAGTATAAAAATATTCTCAGACTTATTTTCTTCAATGTGCACAGGATGCACTGCACTAAGGACAAATTCCTCTATTCCTGTAAAAACACAATGAACAACTATTAAAATTCCAAATACATTGAGTTTTTGTTCTTCACAAGATATGACAGATTAGAATATTGCTACAATATAATCCAAAATGAAAGACTAAAAAAGATTAATCATTATTAAGGGGTAACTCAAGCTTACACTTTCAGTGTGAAGAGGTATCAGTTATGTTAAAAGGTGTACACAGAAATTAAGTGGCATACTGGCTAAGTAAATTCCGCAGTAGACAGGACAGTATTATCCTTGCCTTCTTTAACAGACAGATGTACACAGTCTGTGCTTGCCATTATCCATGGGTGATCATCAGTAGTGGAATCCTGCAGCCAAGAACTGAAGGCACATTTAACATCATCTTCGTGTATATCTTTATGCTAAATAGGAAAAAGGAAGAAGGTAAATAAAACAAAACCAGGTATTTTTAAGTGAAAATGTTTTCCTCCAATGCATGAGGCATTTGTTTCTGTCATGGCAGCAGAGAGATGGAAGAAGAAGTAAGAGTTTTATTCATTTAGAAAACAGCATTTTGCCAACAAATGCCATTTCTATCAACTGCTCTAGGGAAAACATCTGTGCAGCCCATGCTATGGCCACAGCTGAGTATTAGACCCCCTCTAAAGATTTTTCCTTCAGAACACTGATATGAGGGTGACAAAAACTTCTATTTTTGTTTTACTTATCTGCCTTCCCAGATCCAAGGGCACGGCTCAGACTCTGGGTTTGAAGATATGCACTGACAATGACCTGAGACTTATCTCAGGTGCTCACTACACCCCTCACTTTCTTGTATACCCTTTCCCTAAAAAAAGAACCCTGTTTACAGTACATTAATCAAAACAGAAATACTAGATAAGCTCTGTTTAAGTAGATAATAGCAATCTATTAACTTAAATTTACATAGTCAAAAGAAAAAACAAGAAATTATACCCCCCAAAAAATCCTTTGGAACTATTTCTATAGAGAACATCATCTAACAAATTAAAACAAATAAACACAATGCCCTCCTTCCTACCCCTCCCCCCCACCCCCAGTTTGACCAGAGCAACATTATCAGTTTCCCAATATATGAACAAGTATGTGACCAGTAATATCAACTCACTAAGTTCTGTTTGGGTTGCAGTGTAAGAGATACAGGAATTTTAGGAGTAGATTCAACTGACTTAATTCGGACTGTTGAATGTATTGCAATATTTAGTTTTTTCCTCAGGCCATCTGCAATCTGAAAAATTTAAAATAAAAGCAAAAAAAACCATTAGAAAGTAAGCTAGTTATAACATTGCATATATAATACTACATCAATTTCTTCACTAATGAAATCTCAGGAGAATTACTGACAGTAATATCCCAATCTTACTCTTACATGCACACTTCTAGTTACCTTTTATCCTATTTGTAAAAGTGCTCAGTACAGCTGACCTTCTAACTTAATAAACTCATAAGCTCAAAAAAGAAGTAGAAGAAATTCTTACAACATTGCAAGAATGCTCTTAGTATAGGAGAAAAACAACAATTTAATTTCATTTGTTGATTAAAATTATTTTACATAGGTAGGTAAATATACATAGAGCATTACAGAGACCAAAACTAAGCACCCCTGCAGCAGAGAGACAGAAAATGCAGCCTCCCTAAATCATACTAGTCAGCTTGCCCCTTTAAGGAAACTCCTTTTCAATCTGTGTTATTTTAAAACTTACTCCAATTTGAAAACATGTCATAAATATTTCTTAACAGTGAGAGACTTTATGATAGCTGGCATTCAGAAAATTGTTACATCTGTCAAAAGATTTCATGGCAAAGACCACTGCAGGCTCTTGTTCTCATTCTTAACACAGCAATGAATGAATGGTGAGAATTGTATTATGTCAAAATAGTCAAATGGTGATTTGAAGCACATTTTGTTTGTTTTTGTTGATCCCACATGTGCTGCCAGGAAAGAAAGAACAGGCAGTAGTTCTATCAGAACAAGCAGAAACATCAGCACCTCCATACCCAGAATTGTGCCACCTTGCAAAATGGCATATGAAAACCAGAACAGTTTAAATTACACAAGCTGGTTATTGGACAGTCATCTTCAATATATATTTTAAAGACTGTATAAAAGGACTCACAAACATTATGCAGCACTAGGATACACCATCCCATTACTTTACCTTTGATGACCCCTAGGTCAATGCACATTTCAAAGAGTTAACTGATGAAGAGCCACATAATAAAGTACTGAATGTATGTAAATAGGTACTTTCACTTTCTCATCAATACAATGGCTACCCACAGATTGTGAAGAAAGCATATATTCCCTTCAGAAATGCTGAAGCATTTTCCTCATTTGGTGAAAAAATGCTACAGTGAGCAGAAACCCAGAGTACACTGTACACCTTGGAGCATGATGGTAAGTAATATAGTCCAGAAAGAGTACAAAGCACAGCTCTAGCAAACAGTATTTTGTTCTAGTAAACCCAAGAGATTCGCATAAAGTCCACAGCCCAACACCGCATGTTAAGTAGTCAGTTCACAACTATCCACTAGAAGATATTATAAAATACAAAGCTCAAAATATGGTGTACTCAAACTGACCCAAACTCTTCCAACATGCAGTGCTCCCACATCATGGCCATACTCTAGGACACTCTTTAGGTCTTCAAATCCATTCCAAACAATTTGAACAACAGATCCCTCACTGGATGCTTCACCACTAATAGAATTAGAAGGGTTTTTGTCTTGTGTACTAGTCAAATGATTTTGCTGTTCAAGTGGCAGATTTTGTTTTGCTTCTTGATGACGCTGTCTTGGGGAAAGCAGCTCGTTAATTTTCCCGTAAGATACTACAGGATTTGGATCCAAATCAATATATTCTAAATTCCATGGAAAAACGTGAACAGCATTGTGTTTCAGAAATTCATGAGTGGTGGATACATTCTGTACGCTGGGAGGCTGGGACTGACATACTCTAAAAATGGAATCCATGTGAATTAAGTTCAGCAGCTTGTCTTTGAAGATGCTCATTTCATCGTTATCACATGAAGTCTTCTGTTTCTGCTCAGATGTATTAGCAAAAATGTTCCCTATGAAATTCCATATATTTGGAAGAACATTTGAGCCAAATGTCATGTTTGCATCAGTCTTACTCTGTTCAAGGGCTCCAGGCTTTAAGTAAGGTTGTTTGGCAAAAGGATCCTTTAATGTTTCTTCTTGTTCCATGTTATTTTTCACAAAATTTTTGAGCAAGATGTCACTTTCTGTGGCAGGTGTGCTGGTGATATTCTCCTCAGGTCCGTGAGTTTTGGGACATACCAGAAGCTCCGTGCATGGCTCTAATCTCCCATATGGGGCTGCTGGCACAAGTGTACCTAAGTATGAGCAAAAGATGCCAATGAATGCATCTACCCCTGCAAAGCAGTTTCCTGGAGGTGCTCCAAGAGCCTTGAGTACTGCTTACCTATTCTGATGTAAACATGGGTGTGCTGCTCAACCCAGACAGGAAAGATGGCTCCTGGAAACACCACTCGAATCTGGTCCAGAAGGTGTCTTTCAAGGGAGGAAGCGTGCAGTTCCTGGGGAAATGTGACACCATTATAAATTAAATACTGCATACCTTTTTAACATTTGTTTGAAGGAAAAAAGTATGTCTCTCTCTAATACACCATTTGAAATGTAAAATACAACTAAACTCCACCACATTTAGTGTTCCTTAGAGGCTGAAAGGAATGGGGCACTGTGCAAAACTGCTTGAGTCAGAATCTCTGCCATCTGTAAGACAAGAACATGAACAATGGAAGGGGTTTTATTACCAGAATTTCCCAATCATCTGCTGTGAGTGGTTCCACTTCTACTTGCTGACAGGAGGACACATGGGAACAGGGTTCAAGAAACACCTGGCAAGAGTAACACCAAAATATTTAACTGCTTATTTTTTATATAAAACCTCCATCTTTATTTCAACTAGAAAATTGACATCTCCTTCATTGTACGTTTTCATTACTTGGAACACACACCATCCTGAAGACATCAGGTAATTCATAAGCAGATGAATGCTCAATGGATGGGAAATGGATCCCATTAGGCTCAGAGACATCAATAAGCAGTGAATATTAAAAGCATCAGGAGTTTATCAGGTGATAACAAACAATCCATTTTTAATACACCTTGATCATATCACCATCTTTCCATTTTTAAATCTTTATTTTTAAGTCCCCAGGATTTTAGAAAGTTGGAAAAATTAATTCACTTGTGCATAAATTTAGAACCAGCTGAAAAATAAGGAAAAAAGTACAATAGAAAAGCAAGCCCAGCTCCTTAATGAATGGTTTCATAGGAAGCAGCCCCATCTCCACAGAACAGTTTTAGTATCACATGAATCAGGAGGAATTGTAAAAGCTGTTGTGACTTAGGTCTTTCAGAATGCATTAAATACAGACTTCAAAAGTCAATTTTTGCCAAAGGTTTCATTAGGTTTTATTTAACAAAAAAAAAAACCCAAACATCTTGCAATTAATTTTCAAAGAAACGTCACTTTTTCCTGACATAAAACTAGTTACCTGTCCTCTGAGAGAATTACGTTAGGTCACCTTTTACAAAAGTAGTAATCCATTTTGAAATCCTCTATGTCCTTAGTTTGAAGCAATAATTGAAAGGAATATCTTTCCCCCAGTCCAGCAAAACGAAGATCATACAGTAAATATGTAATTCCTGAATCCAAAACGATGGTGAAACTAATTAATCATGTATTTATTTGACTGTACAGATGATTATTCCCAGCAATACCTGGGTGAGGTTTTCTTAGGTTTCCTTTGTCAATTGCCTTCCTGTTGAAGGCTATGAGTTGCTAGAAATAAAAAGGGTAGATGCTTGGCTTCTCAACTACTAAATTGGAAATTTATGCAAACAGACACATAATTTCTAGAGAAAATATGTTTAAAAAGTAAACAAAGTAAGATAATACACTGCTCTGAGTCACATTCTTGGATGTCTTCTATGATGTTGAACAATATTTTTTATACAAGAGAATAGGCAAATATGAATATACTACAAAATGACACTGTGTAAAGCAGTACTTTTTTATCCTTGTTTGGTTAAATGTCTACCTAGTAATAGAAAAAAAATCCTTTGATTTCGTGATTTTAGTAGTTCCGTGTCAGAAAACTCTGTCTGCCTCTTGGGCATCTCTAACTTCTGCTCAATGGAAGAGTCATTTATGAGAAGTTTAACAGTGTTCAGGAGTAAGAGATGAATGTACAAAGAGTAGACAGATAAACAGACAGACAGATATATCCGTAAGAGGTGAATACAATTATTCAAAGAGAAAGGGATATATGGTGAAGGGGCAAAAAAATGATGAAAATCTAAACCCCAAGTAAGTTAAACAAGAATATGCAGAAAGTCAACAGCTACTTTAAAATTACAAGAGTTTCAAAGCAAATATTCCTATTCCAAGTTTTTCAATTGTTTAAAAGTGTATTTTCTGAAAATTAATGTCACTGAAGATGGTTGTTACAGCCCTGCAAAGACCTACCCAGAAGCCTATCCTAACATTGTTTATGCAAATGTTAATGGTTTAATGAGCCAATCTTTTCATGTTCGAGACATTTCATGATAATTAACTTCTCTCATGAGCAGAGGTAAATGAAGAAACTGTCTAAATACATGAAACAAGGTCATAGCTAACTCATGCAAAATTACCTTTTCACTTATCTTCCAATATACTCTTTATTTAAATAGAAAACTAAGGTAGCACTTCAAACCTGTTCTCCATCTGCGATGCCAAGTTTCTCTGCCAAATGTCTGTTAATTTCTGCAATATTTTCACCCTGGTGACCTCGATGCCTGGTTTCCATCCAGCTCAAAAATACTGGCTGATGACCACGGGATATTTTCACAGCTTGGCCCTATGAGTTTTAAGGAAAGAATATAAATTGGTATAAAACTAGCTAAATGAGATGACTATTAGACAACCTAAACTGTATTTGATTAGAGATCAAAGGAATTAAGCTATTATCTGGATTTTTATACCTTGTTTGCACAGCTCTCACCACAGAACTGAGTGCTGGTTTAAATTCTTCAACAGCTTTCTATTTTTATGGACTACTTTTAAGTAAGAAAATTAATTCTTTTTTCTTTCTTCTGCATGATGAGATATCAAAAAATATTTTACAGAAATGTGTAACCGCATGTTTGCATTTCCCAAATGAGGAAAATAAATTAATATACACTTTGATTTCATGAAAATTATAACATTTACATGGTCTCCAAGAGTGCTTCTGCTCCAGAATGTGACATATATAGAATAAGTCAAAAATCACATTAACTCAGACAAAAATTATTTAATCAATCTGTTTCAGAACTGCTCATGTATTTTGATGTCAAACTGAAGAATTTTTCTAATATCTTCTGCAATTAGATTCAGCTTTTGGAATGGAATAATTTATCCTCTTTTAAACATTTTTATTCATGAGATGTATTTAAGATACTATTTCTATCAAGGCTATCTTTTCATTTAGCAGCTCAGGTTAAACAAAAGCAGGAGTCCACTATAACAAACAGTGAACAGAATGACACTGTAAGACTTAAAAGCAACGGCACTCCTTTCTTCTCACTCTTGACAACAGATCTGTAAAACATTCAGAAACTGTAGCTGAAATGAAGCTCACATTTAATACCGCATTTCTTCCAATTCCACCAACCTCCTACGACTACCCCAAAGGTGAACGGGCAGGTTTTACACGCCCATGTTGTTTTCCTGTTGTGAAATGCCCTTTCTGGCCTTGAGAGCAGGAGGTTACCCACGCGAGGGAGGCCTGCTCGGCCCAGGGGGGCTGTGCCAGCTCTCCTGAGCTTTGCTCGCATCCTTCTGGGCTCAATCCTGCCCTTTTCCACCCTGTCCTGCTGGCACTCAGCTCTGCGAGCATGGCACAAGAGGCACACAGTGTCTCTGCTCCCGTTTCCACGTGTGAAATGTTATTTACAGGGTAAGGTGAGCTCCCCGCAGCTGACCCCACGTCTTCAGCAGGGCTCTGCAAGACGGGAGTGCCTTTCTATAGTGACATATTTTATTTGTGTACAGAAAAAAGGATTCTGCATGGATTTGTCAACTCTTCTCCCACCTGAATTAAACATTTACACATTATTCGCTTAACGCTAGCAGAGTACGGGGAAAACTGGTATGAATTAGGGACTGATGACAGAGACGCAGATGCCCACAGTGCCAGACCACGTTGGGGAAGAAAAATTCCCGCGTTTCATTAGGAATTGATGACGATACTGGGTCACGCAGGAGGCGAGGGAAGCAGGGGTTCCCCGATGTCTCCCTGTGAGGGGTCCCGGTTGCGAGGGAGCTGAGTCGTGAGGGAGGGGAGGAGGGCTCGGTATCGCCATGGTGACAGGATGAGGGGGGCGCTCACGTAATCCTCACTGCCCGCCTGAGGTGTCCCTGCGCCCGGGCCCCGAGCGGCGCCGCCCCGGTACCTGCTGCAGGCGGAGGAGCGAGGCCAGCGCGGGCGGCAGGTGTAGGAAGCAGTCGCGGGTCCCGCTCAGGACGGTGGTGGCGGCGGCGGCGGCTCCACCGGGGTCGCCATAGCCCCACATGGCCGCCGCCACTGCCGGGCGGCCCTGCGCGCCCGCTCCGCCCGGGCACGGGCCCGCCTACCCGAGGCGAGCACGGGGGGTAATGCTCCTGTCACCCCCGGAGCAGTGGTACAACCCACTGCCGGCCAATGCGGGCGCGGCATTTCCCCACTGCCCGCCTCTGATTGGCTCCTTGGCTCCGGACCGCGGCTCCTCCTCCCCGCCGCACGGAGGGGAACCAATGGGGGTTGCGCGTCACGGGGGGCGATGGGAAGATGGCGGCCGGCAGCAGCGGTGGCCCGGGCGCTCCGTGCCGGCACCACGCGCAGCTGGGAGCCTGCGAGTCGCGCGCCAAGTACCGCGAGGGGTGGCGGCCGCGCGCCGTGAAGGTGCTGTGTGTGTTTGTGTGTTTGTGTGTTTTTTTTTGTGTGTGTGTGTGTGTGTGTGTGTATGTCTGTGTCTGTCTGTCTGTCTGTCTGTCTGTCTGTCTGTTTGTCTGTCTGTCTGTCTGTCTTGTCTGTCTGTGTCTGTGTGTGTGGGTGGGCGGTGTCGGGCGGAGCTGCTGCGAGTGAGGGGCTGGGGGGCGGCCGGGCCTGCGCTGCCATCCCCGGGAGAGAGAGAGAGAGGGGCCCTGGGCCTTGACTGCTGCTCGGCAGGAGCTTCTAGTTACTACAGCGGAACTGCAAGATTGGGGTATCTCTGTGTGCGCTAAGTGTGCAACGAGCTGTAGTGGCACGTTAAAGGGCTGGCGTAAGAAAGGAAGCGCTTAGTTTGGAGAAGACCTTTAAGATCATTAAGTCCAACTCGCATCTGTTTCCAGCCTCTTGTCAGGGAGTTGCAGAGAGCGATAAGGACTCCCTGAACCACCTATTTTCCAAGCTGAGCCCTCGCAGCTCGCTGAGCTGTTCCTCATCAGACCTGTGACCCTCCACCAGCCTTGCTGCCTTTCTCTGGACGTGCTCCGGCACCTCCGTGTCTTGGAGAGAGGCCCTGAGCTGAACCCAGCATTTGAGGTCTCACCAGGGCCGGAACAATGGTTACTCCGTGCCCACGCACATTAGGCACATCTCTTTCACTACCACCACCTTCCCGTAAAATGTCAAACCCTCCGTACTTCGTGAAGCCTCAAAGTCTTCATAAAGTTCTTTTATTCTTCCAAGTGTACACAGTGGGGCGGAGGACAGACAGCCTTGTGCATCCACAGAGCTCTGATCAAGCACAGGCATCTACCCATCATTGGGCACTGGAGGATACATGCAGGAAAAACAGTATGGGTGTCCCAAGTGTGGAAGAAAGCTTATTTCAATCTTTTCTTCCCAGACAAGAAAGAGGTAGAAGGACAAACCTTCCAAAAAAAACCAAAAAAAAGCTGCACAGTGAAAGAATCAGGTTCCTTCAATCCCTTGTTCCCAAAAGAATGTAGGTGGGAGTGTGTTGCTGCCACAAGGAAACTTATGTGACCTGCCTGTGGAGACTTTTTATAGCGGAAGTTTGAGAGCTGATTTCCCAAGCAGTTCTTGCTTTGTCCAGAATATGGTTTTTTTAAGAAATATGTGTAACTTATGCAGTCTAAATGTTTGTGGCTTGGATTGTTTTTTTTTTTTAACAAACTTAGAATAAATTTCCTTTGGTCTCGGGGATAAGCTGCCTGGCTGCCTAATGTACATAGTGTGAGCCATTAGAGTCTGTTATGTGACAGTCACTACACAAAGCAGAAGAGAATGGTTGGTTTGGTTTTTAATCTGCTGGAAGAAGACCTTGTTTCTCTCAGCATCCAGATTTTATCTGTGTCATAAAAATGTATGCTGTTGGATCACCATGGCAAGGAGACAGCTCTGCACACACAGAATTTGCCCCGAGGAATTGTGGTAATTGTTTTTTAACTCCCTGTGTGGAATAAAGCAGTTTTCCTCACCTGCACGACTTCTTTGCCAGTGAAGAAGACCAATTTTTCAGGGTTTTTTTCTGTATTTTGGCAGAAAACTCCTATGAACGGGTTACTAGTACATCCTGCATGGAAGTTGGCCAGAGACATAAGAGATTTTACTCAGCAACTGGCAGTAGAACTCTTACCTTGTGCAGAAAAGCCAAGTCTCATCTGTGTTTTACTATGCATGAGAGGCACGAGTTCAGCTCTTGCTCAGTGATGAAGAGGTCCCAAATAACCATGCATTTTACTGTCCTGCAAAACAGAGTACATAGGGGTTTTCAGCATCCTGAGAGGATTTGGAGAAAAACAGAAAACATGGAGAAAATGCATGCCTTTTGCAACAAAGCAAGAATGGGAATGTTTTTGAATAGTCTTTGTTTTTGTTTTTTTCAGGTTTACACTATCAACTTGGAATCTCGCTATATACTGATACAAGGAGTTCCTGCATTAGGTGTTATGAAGGAATTAGTGGAACAATTTGCATTATATGGTGCCATTGAGGAATATCATGCTCTAGATGAATATCCAGCAGAGCAGTTTACTGAAGTGTACCTTATAAAATTCAAAAAACTGCAATGTGCAAGGTATTGGACAGGGCAGTATCTGCCTCTTGCTGTCTTAACCTTTTACACCTTCTGTACTTGGCAATGTGTTATGTTTCTAGAGAGTTGGAGTAAAATCCTCAGTTTTGTTGACAGACTTTAATTCCCTTCAGGGTGGCCAAGAAAAAAATGGATGAACGAAGTTTCTTTGGTAGTTTGCTGCACGTGTGCTATGCTCCAGAATTTGAAACAGTCCAAGAAACTAGAGAGAAGCTGCAGGATAGAAGAAAGTATATAGCAAAAGCAACAAATCAAAGAGGTTTGTGATTAAATTTCCTATAGAATCCTGACTAAATTTCCTGTAAAATTTTAATGTTCTTCAGGACTGGGTGGGGTTTTGGCTAAAGTGGTCGTTAAAGAAAACACTTTTTACCTACCTCTTTTAAAGCTGCTATAGTGTGTTGATAGTGGCCAGATGCCAGGCACCCATCAAAGCTGCTCACTCATTGCCCTCCACAAACTGGACAGAGAAGAGAAAATTTAATAAATAGTTCATGGGTTGAGATAAGGACCAGGAAAGAGATCGCTCATCAAATACCATCAAGGCAAAACAGGCTCTACTTGGAGACATAAAGTGAATTTATTACTAACAATATCAGAGCAGGATAATGAGAAGTAAAATAAGCCCTTATAAACACCTTCCTCTTTTCTTGGCCCTACCCCCTACCCCAGCAGTGCAAGAGGACAATGGAATGGGGGTTGTGGTCAGTTCATGACCCATGGCTTCTCCTGCTGCTCAGGGAGAGGACTGGTTCCTCTGCTGCACCGTGGGGTGGCACAGGAGACAGTTCTCTGTGAATCTCTCCAATGTGAGCTCATCTCACGAGCAGCAGCTCCCTGTGACTGCTGCAGTGTGAGTCCATCCCATGGGGAACAGTTCCTCCCCAGGCTGCTGCAGTGTGAGTCCATCCCATGGGGAACAGTTCCTCCCCAGGCTGCTGCAGTGTGGGTCACTTCTCCACGGGGTGCAGTCCTTCAAGGACAGGCTGCTCCAGCCTGGGAGCAGGGCCCCTCTCCAGGAGTCTCCACAGGATCACAGCCTCTTCTCAGGCACCCACGTGCTCCAGCCTGGGGCTCCTGCAGAAGCCGTGGTGGATCCCTGCATCCCCATGGCCTCCATGGGCTGCAGGGGCACAGCTGCTGCCCCTGGCCTGCCCCACGGCCTGAGGGGAATCTCGGCCCCAGCGCCTGGAGCAGCTCCTGCCCCTCCTGGGCTGCCCCTCGGTGTCTGCAGGGCTGCTCCTCTCATGTTCTCTCTCTGCTCTTCTCTGGCCGTAGTTACAACTGGGCAACCACTGCTAGTTTATTTTCCTCCTTAAATCTGTTACCACAGAGATGTTACCACCATTTCTAATTGGCTTGGCTTTGCCCAGCAGCACATCCATCTTTGGAGTCACCAGGGATTGGCTCTGCCAAACAGTGAAAGAGTCTGGCAGCTTCTCAAAAAAGCCAACCCCACTACAAAAAAAGAGGCCATGCAAACCCAATACAGATGCATTTTAAATATGTTTACAGGGAGACATCTCTCAGTATGTAGAGAACTGTATCCTTTTCAAAGTAAATTTTTGGCTTTGATTAAGACTAAAATAATGAAATTATTAAGCTTTAATAATTAAGTATTTCCTTCACTTTTTGTTTTCTTTCAAAATGTTACCAGAAATTTAAAGCACTGGCAGGAAATTTGGGATTTCACCCTTGTTCCAGCCTCCTCAGACATGCCAAAGGGACAGTTTTGGAAGGAGTATGACTATACCAAAACCTTCAAAAAAATTTCTCCAGCCCACATCTTTGCACTGTGGGAATGTTAAGAATGGACTGTGTTTAGAAAGGCCCCTGTACCACAGAGTTCCCAGTCAGTGCTGAAGGCTGGGCAAGCTGTGGAATAAGCAAATTGCTGAGCACAAGCTTCTCCTTTCTTGTGCTCACATACTTGGGTATCATTATTCATTGTCTGAGGATTTCCAAAGGGAGTAAACCCACTGATTTTTAACATCAAAACATCTGGGTTTCTTAAATGTTATAAACCAGCAAAGGCACTAGACTGGAAAACTGGTTTGAAAGTTGAATTTGTTATATTTGAAGCTTAAAAATAATCACAGAAGGGTAGTTGGGAATCAAATATCACTGGTATTGTTTCTGCATTTATATCAAAAGTTTTGTTCTTGGGTGTTAGAACTAATAATTACATGAAAAAGTGAAGGTGCTTCTTTTTTGTTGTTTTGAAGATTGCTTTATGTTAAAGAAAGTAGAAGGCCCTAAGAAGACAGCCTCAAATAACTCTGAGCGTGACTGTCCATGGAGTACATCGGGATCAAGTATAGCCAGTAACTGGGATCCACCCTGCTTTACAAGTTCTCCTGGGGTATCCCACAACACAGCATATCCTGCTGCGAATCAGAATCAGAGCCTGTTAACACCTCCACCCTATGATAACAATTGTGCTGAAATTTCCGGGTACTTTGGTCAAAACACATCTTTAACTCCAAGTGTTCATCCAGGAGAGTGCACTCCACCAGCTTCCTTAATGCAGCACAGAAAGGTTCCAGCTTGCAATGGAATTGACAGGTTTATGCCTCGTACAACTCACCTACAAGAACGTAAGAGGAAGAGAGAAGAAGGTAACAAGTTTTCCCTCATTGGAACAAGTGAGGACAATACTGAAGTTGTTATTGGTCCACAACTACCAGAAATACCTAAAGTGGATATGGATGATGAGTCTTTGAATACTTCAGCTACATTAATTCGAAATAAACTGAAAGAGGTATGGGTTTTAAAAGTTCTGACAGTTCAAACATAGGTGCTTGTTATACATAAAAATAGTGACTCTCTGACAGCTTTATTCAGCATTTACTCATTATCTGCCACTTAAAGCTAGTGCTCTTACTATTTAACTTCTCCACAATCTAGAATATTGCAGGCAATTCTACTCCAGGCCTCTTACACGACACTTAAGAAAGTGCAAATGTCAGTGCATGTTCTTATGTGATTTTTCGTAAACTACTTTTTTTTTTCCCACATGTGAAAGCATGATAATTTTGCAGGTAGTCCTGCTCACTCCAGTGTGCTACTTGTATCTAGTTTCTGAAAGGAAAAGAATGGAAGTCAGAGTTCAGTGTAATTTTGCTCCAACATTTCTTATGCCATTAAAAGCTGTACAGAATCATTAATTCCATGCTGAGAAGCACGTGTTAAGCTATGTATCCTTTTATGGAGAATATTAATCAATTAGCAGGTCAGACATTCCTGATACAACATTTCATTAACATAAAGATATGAAAAAGCTCCCTTGACTGACTAGATTGATTTGAAAGTGCGTATCTTATAAATAAGTACCCTTTATGTTAAATATCTTCCTAAAATACATGTCAAAATGCATGTTTCTGCTTTTCCTTTGTTTCCTGAAATACCTGAGTTTATAAAGCGCATTAAACCTTGCTTAAAAACACCTGTTAGGAAGAAGGGAGATGACATATGTAGTACTATATCACTGACTATCTGAAATCAGTTTGTGTAGTTAAATACAAAAATGGTAGTGCAGAATCTTCTAAGTTTCACCTCTCTTGTGATTAATGCTGCCTTTGGTGTTACTTTCTTCCTCTAGTCAGCAGGAAAATTCAATACAAGTGTGATGATAGTAATAAATGGCTCCCAATACTCAAATCTTGGAGATGGGGCGTTACTCTAAAATGAACATAAAAAAAGTAATGGTTATAGGTTACTAAATTTTTTTCCCCTCCAATTTAGGTAGCAGATTCTGTTTCAACATCTGTGGAAAAGCCAGAGAGCAGCTCAGCCAAACCAGTTGTAAAGCAGAGAAGAAGAATATAGATACTGCTGGCAGCACCTTCCAACAGTCCCTTTGTAAAGAACATAGTTCAAAATATGTATTTTTTTATTTAAAAAATAAAACTTACTTTATACTGTGTTTCCCAGTGATTCCCTGTTTAAAATGGTGTCATTTTATTACTTGGAATGAAGAAACCAATATACTGTATTATTGTTGCAGTGTTGTCCTGTGTACCTCATATTCTAACATATTTTATAATATGAACAGAATATACGAATACAACAGAAGAACTCCATTTAGGTAGAGTAACAGAAGTAAATTCATTTATTCAACAGCTTTAACAGCAAAGGAATACTGAAGCTTAGGAGCAAAGGTAGAGTTACAGAAGTAAATTCATTTATTCAACAGCTTTTACAGCAAAGGAATACTGAAGCTTAGGAGCAACTTGAAATATGACTGTTTTTACTATATGACAAAGAAATGGTGAAGACCACGACCCCTTTTAATAGTATTCAGCAGTGGAGCTACAACTTGGAGTTACTATTTAGGAATTTCCCGGAAAATTTTCTGTTCAAATGACATACTGCTCTGTTAAAAAAAAACAAAAACAAAAACAGCAAGTTAATTTTCAGTTAACTAAAGGATTTCTATTAAGTCAGAAAAGGTACTGAACTGAAAGGTATGAACTGAAATGCGTATGCAATGAAGACTCTCTCTTGCTTTTTAGCTTAGAAAAGGTAAATCCATAGTGTTAATGGTGTCATCACTGGCAGACCAGCCAGAATTCAAAGTTGTAGCTGAAGGAGAAATGAAAATTTTAACTGCTCAGCAGTAGGGGTGTGTCACCAAGGAATCATCTGGCATGGAGGGCAAGAAGGCCCAGCTGCTGAGTGAGATAAACTGGATGAAAACAGGAATGCTAGAGACTGGGACGACAATGTACAGGACTGAAATTTCCCTTAGTGATGAGATTAATATCTGCAGTATTGTGTTGCAACAACCCTGGAGCAGGAGTGCTTAGGGGCCACCTTTGGATAGCAGAACTGGCACTGAGAGGATGAGCCCAACATTGGCCTAAGATACTTTGACATTCACAGGATTGGTGCAAGTGTCTGTAAGGAATTGGCTTGTGCAGTTTTTTTGAACCCAAGTTTGATGTACCTTTATGTCTGGCAAACATGGTCCAAAGGCTTCTAAGAGAAGGTTTTCATCTCTGACTGCTTTTTCAAAGTCCGTAAAAGAAAGTTTGCCATCATGATCATAGTCCTGCAAAAGGAAGGGCACACTTCAGTAAAGGATTATTACTTGTAGTTTTGTTTAACAGATGTTTAAAGAACATGGATTCTATTTTTAGTTAGATTTGCGAATAGGGGGTTATCAGTTTAAGCTCAGAAAAGATGAGAGTGACTTGTCTCTACTTAAGGCAAAAAGGGTGGGAATGAAAAATTGAAAAGATGGGTTTAAATAAAAGGAGTTGGGATGCAAGCTCTGGTTTGAAGTGAAAAATTTTGACCACCATGGAACGGGAGAGTATATATCTCGATTTGATTAAAATATTGACAGACAGTCCCCAGCCGCTCTGATATTCTAGATTAAGCACTGTAAGACAAGCTTCACATTAATAACCTTGAGTTTAGTATTCTAATAGAATACATACAAACAAATTGGATAAAGACATTTCATGATCAGTTGATAAAACACAAATGTACTTAAAAATGAAGTTTCTGCAGATGCCTGTACTGATGGAATAAATGCAGCTTACACTTTTGAGTTTTCCACTTGTGACTGGGCTTTTGCTTTGACTGGGCATGCACAGATGTATATGCACATACACACATGCTAGTTTATACATAAACTTTATAGTACATTCACGTACTAAACTAATGATTTCATATGAGAATACTGGGCTGGGATTTATTAGACCTGGATTATATTTCTGGCTTTCTTCAGGAGATTTTCAGAATCCTACTTTAAACACGATATCTTATTTTGTTACCTCATAGAAAGGTTTTAAGTATCGGTTAGTGAATGTTTGAAAGACTTCAAGTATCACAATAAGTAAGTACTTGCCATTTTCTTCAGTGCTATCTCTACCAAGTCCTTAACTCCCTCATCAGGCTCTTCATCTGCTGGTTGTATGAGAAGGCTGTGTTTCAGCATTTGAAACATTTCCTCTTTCGAAATGTATCCATCACCATTCAGGTCATAAATGGCAAAACAGTCTTTTGAAATACAAATAAATTTCAAGTTGATTACAAACTACAAACACCTAGCATTCAAGCTGTTACCTACAGACAAAAAATGTGAACTGAACATTATCAACTGAGCCAAATTTATCATTTATCTGCTGAAACACTGCTGGCAAACACTTGTGACAGACAGCACTGCATGACTGTGCACTAGTATCTTCTGTGGTGCTTACAGCAGGAATGCCTATTTTACTGTTTGTGGTTTACTGACACGTTGAATTACAACCTGGGCGCACATCCTAATGGTGTGACACCCCTGACCACTTTCCAGATGAATTTATATAACGCAGTAGGATTGCTAATGCTGCAACCTAGGAGCTATGGAAACAACATGCTGTCATTCTCCTTTTTCTATTGTTTTTTTTTCACCCCACATGCCCTATTTTTTCCCCTGCTGCTTAAAATTCTAGAGTTCTTGCTATTTTTTCTCCTCCATCTTTCTCTATCATTACTGTGGAGGCTGTCATTACCATCTTACAGTTTTTCCATCTGCGCTTCCAACCTGAAGAACTGCTGGAGCTAATGCAACTGCTACTGTGTCCCCACTGTGCCAGTAAATGAATGTTGGCACTGGTCTTGCTTGGCTCGAGACTGTTAATTAGCCAAAACCGCACTAGAGATTCATCTGCTTCCTTCTAATTTTGTGTGTGAATACAAAAACATGTATTTTGTTGAAAATGTATGCTGTAGAATAAACTTCGGTTTAAATGCAAGATTTTGTAAGCAAGAAAAAAAGGTGGTGGCTGTGGTAACAGCAGTTTACACAGAAAAAAACTCTCAGAGAAGCCATTTCAGAACTCAGTTTCATTGCATTAAATGATACAGAAGAAAAATGTTCCATTACCAAATACTTATAAGAGTAACTACTAAATTATAACAAAAGCAATGTGTTATTTGTTATGAATTCAATCATTACTACTAAATATTAGCATACAGATCAATCTTACATTTCATCTTCTCCTCCAGTGTCCCTCGAAGTAACACTGCTAAGCCTTCTACCCATTCTTCTACAGTGATGCAGCCAGTGTTGTCTCTATCAAAAGTGTTGAACACTAGGAAGTGTATCAGACACATTTCAAATTTATATGATGAGGAAACACAAAAAAGCAATGTTTTCTTTAATTCAGTGAAATTATAAATTATCTTTCTTCTTAAGATGATTGCCTGCTTTCACCAAGCTAAGATTACCATTCTTGACTCGAAGATGTAACAATGGAAGGGATTCTGCCCCTCAGTTTACTGATCTTCCTCTCCAGAATCCTGCCTGGTAAGATTTGGTCTGATCTGTTGCCTTCCTGACTTAAACAACTACAGGAAGTATGCTTCCATGCAGATGTAAAGCAAATAATCTGACATCCCTAATTCTGCATACAGATTAAGATTTAAATTACTAGGTTTTGTCTCAGGAAATCTTGGACAAAGTAAACCTAGAAACAATATTTATTAAATCTACAAAGAAAAACAACCTCTTTTCTGTCATGTAACAAAATATTTTTCTTTTCCCTTCCCTAAGCAACTTTCAATCTCACAGCTTCACTATTCATACAGCTCGTAATATAGTAATTCAAAAACAAGGATTTCAAAGCATCCACTAGCCTTTGTAATAATTTGTATTTTAGAATATTAATTAGTAACTTGGCTGAAGGAACATCTCTCTATGAAGAGCCAAGCATTTTTGACTTAGAAGACAATAGGTTTGCTTTTGCAAACTGAAATCAGCTCCTTTGCATGTAAGCATTAAAATAATTTTTAAGAATATGTAAGGTAATGTGAGGTATCTTCCAAGACATACTTACCATGCTGCATAAAATTGCAACAAGTTTTTATTTTATGGCATGTAAGTAGCTCTCTTGCTAGAGACATGGAGAAAGTTGAACCAAGGGCTGGCTCTTGGCAGCCCAAGACTGAAAGAGGGGCACACTCATGCCTGCTCTGCATACTCCTCTAGACACCTCTCCATCAGAGATCATTCCTTCAACTTTAACAGCAACGCCAAATATGTCCCTTGTTACCAATCTATGAAATCATTGTATCTTCAAGGGGTTATCTGGCTCATTACTCTCACCTCCTTGTACTATCTGCCCGAGCCGTTCAATGCTGTTCACAGAGCCTCTATTCCCAGAGTTACCCGCTGTTATCAGAATGCCTTACTGGGACTTCCAGGCCTGAGCTAGAGCTGTCGCCCAGCAGCGACCGCAGCTCCCACTGGGACTACCGGAGAAAAGAGGAAAGTGACACTGCCCTCCTCCGTCACGACCCTACAGAGACTGCGACAGAAACAGCCACAGGGCAGCACAACAGCCTCTGGCTGCTCTGCCTCGAACTGGAGCGTGAGCTCTCCTGACCTAAGGGGAAACTGTAACGCATAAAGAAAGAAAAGATGACATTTTCCCAACAGCTCCTTTGCTGTCCTGGGACAAGACGGCGCTGTTTGGTACGGACACACTCGTCGGGTCGGCAGCGTCATGCCAACCCCTTGCCCGGCGCTCAGAGCTGCGTGCCCGCCTCACCTCGGTCCAGCACCACGTCATCCGTCATGCCAAAGGCGTTGTACAGCGTGTCTCGGAACACGGTGCGGTCGAAGCCGGCCCCAGCAAACTGGCTGCTGGCCTTGGCCACCAGCGTGTCGAAGAGCTTGATCAGACATTCCACTTCGCTTTTGGTAACTGCCCGGTCCAAACACAAGCAAACACAGGTTGTAAGTTAAGCTGGTAAAACACGAGGCAGGCACAGAACACGCCAGGGCCGTGACACCAATAGCACCCTCGGCCCCAACCGCTGTTCCTAACGGGGCGCCGGGAAAACGCCTCCCATGGGAGGCGAACAGGGCGACGCAGGATGAGCACGAGAACAACGGGGGGCGGCCGAGCGGCTCCTGCAGCCCGGGGAGACTCACAGTGCTTGGCGGATCGGGTCAGCGAGTCCACCAGGAGCTTTCTCCCCTTCCTGCTCATGGCGGCCCGGAGCCGCTCCCGCCGCCGCTGCCTTGGCAACGCGGGGGGGGCGGCCGCGGCCCGGCGGTGCCGCTGGGCCGCACGGGCGGGTCGGACATGCACACACACAGAGGCACAACAGAGATCGAGTGCCAACACGCATTCAAAAAAACTGCAGTCGTAAGAAATAAAAGAACTGCATTTCAAATTTCTAAAAATATTTGTAGGGAAAAACAGCTAAAAGTTATACAATAGTGCTTGTTCATCTGCTGCCAGAAGGCGAAAATATATTAAACCACTCTAACTGCGACATTGCTCGTTTTCTGCTTTGTCCCTCTGCTGAAACTTGGAATACGGCTGTAGGTGCCACCCCAAATCCCCATCACTGTCTCACAACCTCGGCGTGGGCACATGGGGAAAGCTGGAAGGCTGAGACCATCCTCCACCTTTCCTTCAGGAAAAAGGGCATGCCGGAGCCAACTCAACGTATTTGTCCATGTATTGCAAACTGAAGCAGTTCCCTTTCAGTACTAAAGCAGCTTTGTTGGGAACTGACAAAGCCCATAAGCCTCTTAAGCGGCTACACCCCTTCCCGAGCATGACAGCAGCACTCCAAGCTTACAGCTGAGCAGAACAGATAGATAGTTACAGACACACAATTAAAATTACATACCAGCTTAGGTATTTGGAAGACTGGGTCTCATTTTCATTTTTATTTCTTTCTGTGGCAGGTGGTTGTGTAAAAGTCAAAAAAGGTATCACACAGGACAGAGCATTTATGCTATGGTTCATTACAGGTTCTTTTACCAAAACTGGAACACCACAACTTAAAACAACCCCAACAAAACTAAACACAAACCCCAAATCAAACCCCTCTGTTCACTGCATATCACCTTTATTTTAACCTCACTGACAAGAGTGTTTAGAATTGGTAACATCATGCCCAAGTGTATAAAATAGTTGATGAAAATATTACTATTGTTTAGATGCACATTGCTGCAACTCAATGGTTGTATTCTCCCAAGAACTTGAAGACAATTTCTCTGTATAATGGCAATATGAAATCACCTTTCTCCCACAGGTTTTAGTTATGGTTTGCAGACTAATAATGTCTTGAAAGTCCTGAAATTCTTGGCAACACAACATTTGAAACATCATATGCAATAGAGGTAAGTTCTAAGTTAGCACCTGTGCAATGGAAAAAAGGGGTAGATCAAAAATACAATCTATATTTGACTACCTGGGATGGATGGGCATTTGTTAAAGGCTAACAGAAAGCCCAGCAATCAGTATTTCAAAGGAAGATGTAGTGAGAATTTCACGTAAACTAAAATCAAATGGTTGCTCATGTTTTCTTGTGGGCACATTTAATTTAAAAAAGCTTTTTTTCAGTTATCTAAAGCAACTAAACTAAAGTAAAACAGCTTTATGAGTTAGGTCAACATTCTGTAGCCCTCAAGTACAAAAATATAAATACAAACTGTTTAAACAGTATCTTTAATGAGATTCTGGCAGTAGTTTTTTATCTAACAAGACACGTCACATAACAGATCTGCCACTGAACTTGCTCAGAGTAAAATCAGCTTCAATATGAAGCTGTTAAGGTATCAAAACCTTGCTTTTTACATGCTAAATAACTTCAGCAAGTGTGCACTTAAACACAGCAATGAACTTAACTATAACTAAATACATACATGAAAATCTGTATGTGAAATGTAATTCATAGAACTGGTTACAACAAATGATTACCTGCATTTTGTTAATTTAAAAATGGTACAAATCATGCAAAACAATTCTAAAGATAATGCAAAGAAAGCTACCAGTGTTTGCAAGAAGTTTTCAATTAAACCAAAATTACATTAAATGAAATATGCATATTTACTAGCAAAGGACTATCGCTATTTTGAAAAAGCAGAGGTAAAATTTTCAGGTTTTGACTGTCAGTTATACTGCAAAATGTCATTGCTCTTGCTTAATGCAGAAGCACATGCTTGGAAGCTCAAAACTGCTCATTCAGAAAAGTCTTCTGGCAATAGCTCTAGCTCCCCAGGAATGCAGAGATGCATGGATTAAAAGTAGCAAAGGTTTGCAAGAATCAAAGGCAAAGGCACCCTATTCAGGTAACTAAGATGGTAGCATTCCCTTTCTCATAAGCATGGAGACGGTAATGGGGCAGATGATACACATTTCTACAAAGGCAGCCTTTTAAATGTTATCATTAATTTTCCATTAGCAGACACCAGCTTGTAGTTTACGCATAATATTAACCTGCAGGATGAACTTGGGATTTAATTTGTCCTGATTTACAAATAAAGACTTTGACTAATGCTTTAAAAGACTATTTTTACTATCTAAAAAGTTTAACTCTTATTTTCCAATATTTTACACCTCAGGTGGCCTACCATCTTATATTGTCTCAAACATCTAACACTGCTTACTGGAATCTTATCAAAGTTGTACCTCGTGTATTAAGCGGCAGGCAATAACAATGGTCTTTCCCAGCACAGCTGCATCTGGCCGGCTACTGAGAGATTAGGAATATTTCTAAAACACAGGAAAACTCATGCAGTTTGGTAAAGTTTGCTGTCATTTCACAGTTTAAGTTTGCTTTAGTCATTGCACTTCTGTTGATAGTCTCCGGTTGTTTTAAAATATTATTCTGAATCTGAATTTGAACCAGCAGTCTTCTTTTTCTTCTTTTTACCATGTTTCTTGTGCTTCTTTCTCTTTTTTGCTTTATCCTAAAAAAAAACCCAACCACAAACCAAAGTTATTGTATAATACAATTGCCATTTATTACATTCTGCTAATGCAAAATGAGAACCCAGAAAGGATATCTTTTGAAAGACATTTCAAAAGACATTTCTACAGAAGCCTATTCAGAAATCACAAAAAGAAATACTTTACCTGGCAATTTTCACTATTATGAGCAGTCTTCAATTTAAATTTATCTCCACCATGGTATGGCTATTTTGATCACTCTGATCACTGTCACTATTACATTTCCTAATTTTCAGAGCATTATAGATTACTGAGAAAGTAATAAGGAAGTGTTGACCAGTAGTGACAGATTTGGGAATAACTAGATCTTTACAGATTTTAAAGTAAGTGCTTAAGTTCACTGTGTAAAATTAAATAGCTCAACTGCACTTGGCTAGACTATCACTTGTACCTTGTTTAAAATAAAACAATTATGATCACAGCTGTAAATATACATACACTCAAATTAACCCTACTGGATTCAGTCCTAAAGGTAGTACGCTGATCACTGTCACATGGAAGCTCAAAGATGCAATCTTGTCTTTTTGAAAGCAGAATTTCAACTGAAATTCTCAAATAGGTGTGGCATTGCATAAATGAAACAATCAGTATTAAAGTTTTGTTTTATACATATTCCTTACACATAAAAATCTTTTATGAAAAGACCAAAAGCAATCACTAAAAATGTTATGGCAAACAGTTCATGTGAGTCTGAAAAAACAAGTAAGTTCCATGGAAAAATGTGTACTGAGTATCACTGATACTCCTATGCCTGTATTTTTAGGTACTAATGTAGACCTTCCTTTGCCCTACCTCATGTGGACAACTGATATGATAATGAGATGCCTGATAAGGAACACTGCTGCTGACAGGGGAGACAGATACAAAGACATCTCAAGTGGGCATTTAGGATCCCAAACCCACTATACTCCTAGCTGAGGAATGAACTTCAGGTACATGTGCTAAATCTGGATTCCATATAAATCACTGCTGAACCTTCCTCTCACTTTCACCAATGGATACAAAGAAAAAATACTGAGAAAAGTAGCCGGTTGCTGGCAGCTTTTTTTCTGGTTGGGAGAAGAATTATAATGACATAGACGCTGCAGCAGTTTTGTCCTAAGGCCCTTTCCATGGTGGCAGAGAAGGCTTAGCAAGGAATTACACACAATGCTAATGAAGGAACAGCCCCGATGTCTGTCTGTGTGGCAAACTGCTCCCCCACTTGATACCACACAGGTATTAGTAGTTCTAAGCCACTGATACAGAATAAAATATGTTCTACAGTGCTAAAGTTGTATAAATCCCAAACACATATAGGTAAAAAGAGTGGCAAATTCTTCTTTAATTCAACAACAGAGAAAGTGACTTCAGCAAGTAAATAGAGAAACTTTTAATTTAGATGTAACAGTAGACTATTGCTATGAAACATTTGTATTTGTGAAAAATGTGAAACTAGAAATTGACCAAGTACAGAGTATTTATATCCTAAAACTACAGAATGAGTAAGAGGGATACTTGCTGTTTTCTCTTTTTCCTCATTGCTTTTCTTCTTTTTCGCTTGCACCTAAAGAAAATTAAACCAAATGTAGTACCCATAAAAAGTTGATTCTCAAGAAAATTAATTCAAAATTACTTGTAGGTGATAGAAGCTAGACTAAACAATCCTTAGAAGTTTATTTTAAAAGAAAAAATACAAACAACTTTGAGTGCACTGCACTCTTCAATTCATTGTTCAGTGCAGAACAGTTTCAACAATGTATTAAGTCTAAGCCAGTTCACTGATTTGCACACTGTAACATCTGAAACTGAGGATTCACACTGACCTCCTCTGTCTGGTCCGATTCAGATACAGATTCTGACGATAAAGGTGCATCACCACGATCTGCTTTCTTCCTTTTCCTGTGGTGATTTTTACCTTCCTATACAAAATAATACATTTGTGAGTAAAGTCAGACTTTTCACATTTTATAAAATTTCTGCTTAAAATTTAAGATTGAAATATCACCTCTAAGTTGTGAAATATTATAAAATATTAGTGACATTAAACTAATTCCATCACCATCATCAAATTACCATACCAAACTGTTAAAATCAACTTTTAGTGAAAATAATATTTTTTTGTATATTCCTTTTCCTTGTTAGCAAGATACAGCAACTGTCTAAAAGCAAGAGGAATAATAACAGTCTCTTATTTTAAATAATAACACACGGAGGGGTAAGCATTGGAAAATAAAACATTTCACCACTTTTAAGTAACTAGTAATTGAAGATGTCTCAATATATACATACAAACACTTTAGCTTCAGACTCTTGCTTTGTTCATGAAAGAAAAATTTACCTCTGTATTTGTGTTGAACCAGAACAAGCTGTCCCTGCCAGCTGTACTTTCAACACATCATATTTCACTCCAGTGCATTTAAAAGCTAAGTTTTTTAAAATCCTGATGCTATGTGAGATTGTTCTGATGAGCCAGTTATCTGCGCCATGCACTTCCTTTGCTCTAGTCCCCAAGGCAATGTGTTCCTAAGACTGAAGGTACTTTCTCTCACTCAGTTTCTAAGACCAGAAACTTCTGAAAAAAATCTCATGACCAACTACAGGATGCAGCCCATCTGACACATGGGGCATCTGCAGGTAGGGGAAGGAAGACCTCTAGTCCCCAAGCACCCTTTCCTTTCAGAGGATGTGTGAAAGTAGAGCTACAGTAAGGGACCATGGTAGATACTTGGTCTTCAAACAGAAGCCTTTCAAAAGGATGAGACGGGAAATGAACACTGTAAAATAGAAGCAGGAGCAAGGGGGGGAAATCAGTAAATTTGCCTTAGGCAATGGAGAGTTTGTACATCAACATCAATACTATTGACCAGAGCAGGAAAGGCCAACGGGATAACAAAGAAAGGTAACTGGAGAGAAAGACTAGGGTGGACTCTGAAAGCATTTTTGGTTTATCCACAGTGTACAAGTAACTAAAACTGAAGTAAATTCGATTGTTTATATTAAAGATAATGGATGAGTGTACAAAATGGTGCAGTGGTGGGTAGGAGAGAGAATTTTCATGCTTAGAAAAATGACAGAATAAGGTAATTTTTCTTAAGTTAATATATTTTTCTCCCAAATTCTTTGAAGCTGTCATAAGTATACTATCTATAATTATTACTACATTTAGATAAAGAGATTCTCTGCTTATATTTCTTAATTTACAATAGCAAGTCAATAACCTACCAGGTGTGCCACTGAAAATACAATCACACATATTTTTAGCTCCATGTGACAGCTAAAGGTAAGCCCCAAAACACTAAGGATGCAGCTGATCTGCTATAGCAGATTAGATACAGTTCTAATTTACCTTTGCAACAAGAACAGATCCAGTGCTTTTCATGCAATAATTACTAAACCAGGAACTGAATCCAACTAAACCTCTACTTCAAATTGGGTGCACTGAATACCTTCTGACTGTGTGGGTTTGGACAGAAAATTTCCACAGATGTAAAGTGAGGCATTAAATATTAAAAAAAGAAGTATCTATTATGTATGCAATATGCAGTTCTGATTGAAGGATTTGAAGAATAAAAATACCTTCTCTTTTTCACAGTCTTCCTTTGACCTCTTCTTTTTTGTGCTATCCTAAATAGAAAGGAAAACAAATCACAACAAAATAATTTCATGAAAAAGGAAGAAATCTCCAAACAGTCTGACCAATAGTCTTTTTATGTCTGTTGAAGGTAATTCAAGATTCTTTCTACCTTGCAGTTGACTGAAGAATAATAGAAAAAGCTGTAATCTTGATGCAGCTGCTAATCTCCTGATTCAGCAGCATGAGAAGGTCTGTATGGAATGAGGTAACAGCATCCTTGCAGGACACTTGGAGAACCCTCTGGGAACCAGCTATCACTGCTGTACCCATATATAACACATAACAGTTGGGAATCTTTTTTCATTCTCCATGTCCATCTCTGTTGCTCAGGTTAAGCAGGTGTTTTCCCAGAGTTTTTTGCAGTAAGGGTATCTCTGGGTCCCTTTACGTAGCAGAAGTTTTTAACCTCCCATTAGCACAAATTCATTCAGGTGTTTGCAAACAGTCATTCGTTACAATTTATATCCCACCAAATTAAGTATTCCAGTGAAAGCCTGCGATAAAGTCTACACAAAGAATCTTAAAAACTCACTATATTATTAATATTTAAGCAAGAAGTACAGTAACTATACAGTGTAAGGCAGAAAAATTCTAACATAACAGAACAAGCTGCCTTGTATATCTTCACTTTTTTGTTCATTCAGTAAGCCCACGTACCTACATTGTTATACTTCAGAAAAGGAAAAGACAACTTCAATCCAATATGCATTTGGGAAAGGCTCAGCTGTCCAACAGGAAAGTACTTAGATATTTAGAAAGGTAATGTTCTGGCCACTGCTAAGCAGCAATACCTGCATTTTCAGATATGGTGTTCAATTACATTGCATATTCAGAAGACATTTTAAGTATTAAGTATAAAAACTAATTATTTGAGCAGCAAAAAAGCTGCATATGTCTGGATTCAGAAAAATTATTACAAACTGCTGGAACAAAGCCCATTCATTTTCTAAAGATCCAATTACTTCCACTAGGCATGTGGCCAGTGGAGGCAGATTCCACACTGCATGTGGGAGATACAAGGGCAGCTCAAGCCCTGTGAGAACACATGGCTTTAAACGTGGAAGATGAAAATCCATATCAATATGTTAAAGTTGGAAATCTTTAAAACATATGGTTTTATAACACCAACCAAGAAAACTTTCCACGAGCAACACATCAGCATATTTACCTTGCTGTCTGACTCAGATTCTGAAGTTGTGCTTGCTGAAGATTTCCGTGAGGAGCGATACTTCTTCTTCCTTCTTTTCTTCCCTTGTTTTTTATCCTATCCATACATATTGTAAAAAAAGAAGGAAAAACACAAACTTGAATTTATTCTCACTAGAATTAAAGGTTTACATTAAATGTAAAGAAAAGGAAACATCAAATTCCTACATGTTACAATGTTCTCCTGAGGAATAAAGCACACTACAATTGATTCTTTTAGTGGAGGACCTTCATAACTCTCCTGCATTGAATAAATGTAAACTAGTGAAAAATTCAGGTTTTCTAGATTCTGTTTATTATTGAGATGTATGCTGCAGAATCTGATTATCTGTAACAAGGATTTTTGCTAGAAAGTAAAAATGGTATTTTGCATTTTATTGATTAGATAGGGGATTCTATTAGAAAAGCAATTCAGTGTTAAAATGGATCCAGTTTACAAGCCAGGATGCAAAAATCTGTAGTGTTCATACAGAAACTATTAATCAGATACATATGTCTAAAATTCATTACTTTATTATATATACCAAATTCATAAAAACTAAATGGTTTTATCCAAACCAGCCCCTCAAAATATTCTAAAACATATTATCAAAATCTATGTTAAATAAACCTCATGAACAACACATGATAGATTCCAGTAGGTTAGCTCTTACCTCATCTTCTGAATCAGATGAACTGCTGGAAGAATCAGAGCTTGATGAAGAAGAGGAAGATGAAGACAACTTGACCAAATACAACAAAAAGTGAAGCTTGTGAGATGCAGCATTTTGTCTGGCAAATACTTAAAAGCCTATTCAAACACTCCCTTTAAAATATCTTCATTTTCAAACCATAACCAATACAATTTTACTTCTAGGAAGCTGGTCTTACATAGACTTTTCTTAAATAAACTTCTAAACCATTTCTAATGTTTTTCTTTTAGTAATATCTATTTAATGCCCTTTTTCTCCCTTTAATTTTCCTTGTACCAAATATATGCAAACCCTTTTTAATAAAAGTTAATTTATCATCTAAAATAAAAATTACAGCTATACTTTCTCTTTCCAGGAAAACTTAAATGACATACAGGAACAACCCCAAAGCAAAAAACCTCAGAAAACTGAAAATTTTGCTCACCCTATTAGACTTCTTCTTTTCCTTTTTCTTTTTCTTAAAAACAGAACAAAACAAATGTTACTTTAGCATAATTTTATTTTTGCATGTATTTAGATGTATGAACTTTGATGCTGGCTTTTAAAATGTATTTACGAAATTCTGTGAATTTCAATTGGCAATTAAACTCTGTGAATTCAATTGGCAGCACTGGTGATAAATCCAGTCCCAAACACAGAATGTATGCAACTGAAAACAACTTACCTCTTTTTTTTTGGAGGAGCTCTCATTTCCACCCAGTAATTTCTCCCTGTGTTTTTCCAGTTCTTTCCTCCAATTCTGAAAACAAAACCAAACAGAAACAGTAACAGGGAGGGTCATTCCTGAGCAGTATTTTTTAAGCTCTCCTCTACTTGACATTATAATTTTAACAAAACCCATTTTTTAACAAACCCCCCCCCCAAAACAATATATAATATAAACTAAAGCTGTAATACACTTGATTTTACAGAAAATTATTATTTAGCAAAATACAGTGTTAATGTTAACACAATGTTCAAGTTAGTTGACTTTAAGAGACTGCCATTTATCTTGAAGGTCATCAATTATGGAATTTTTGCTTTTGTACCACAGTCCTCTTGTTAGAGCACTTTAGAAAACCAGGGTACCCTACCAGAAAAACTGTGATTTTGTATTAGTTCTAAAAATCCCCTGAAACAAAACTTCATGACAACTTCTCCTGGCCCTTCTTTAACGTATGGGCGTCTCTAGTGTGTATTCTGGGCCTGGTTGGTGTCAGCAATAATTTTATCAAATTACTATACACATCTTCATAGAAACACTCTTATTTGTTAGGCCAAGTACACCAAATGAATGAAAAAAAATCTCCTCTCATTCCTCCTTTTCAGTTCCCCACCTGGTCTCTAGGTTTACCTAAAAGGTCCCCTCTTAAAGAGCTCTGAAATATCCAAATTGCCCCCATGAAATTCAAAGGCTGCTAGGTTCAATCTCACTGTCAGACACATCATGTGCTCCCTTCTTTATTATTCTGATCCTCACAATGCAGCTGTATTGGTACTGTATTGGCAAAACAACAATGATCCACATGTCGTGCCGAGGGGACAGAAATATCAGGAGTCAGGTAACTTGTGCAATGCAGGATGATACATAGATCCCCACATCAGCACACTGTGAATTAGCTGAACAGAGCTGCTGAGGGACTGGCAGATGAGCCAGGAAGCAGTGCTGTGTGTAATGTGGTGTAATGTGCTTCCATGGACCAAGGCAGCATCTGTGGGTTGTGTACTTTGATATACCAGGTACCCAGAGCTCTCTGAGGGGGCTCTCACAACAGCCTGTGCTTCATTATTTTAAAGACTATACTAGTGTTATGTTCTAAACAGCTGTCAGACAACTCCCCCAAATAGGGGAGACAGTGGCTCATTCAGAGACTTGTGATCTTTTCAGGTATTCAGAGATTTGTTCTTAGGAGCTTCAGGAATAACTCATGGCCATTTCATGATTCCGTGCATCCCATAGTCAAAGTCTGGTAGCTTCTCTGCATGCCAGTTTCACTCATTTCACATTAAGCAAAGATAAAATCAGGAAAGGAATATTACAGAATACTAAACGAAACTCACCAAGCTAGAACTCAGAGTGCAAAACAACTGATCCTCCCAGAACAGCACCCCATGGCCCTCCACATCCTGGTACAACGTCTCAGGCAAAAAGGTACAACAAGAGTACTACGGGTACTATGCCCTTCCAGTATCAGAGGAGGAGTGTAATCTACTTCAACCAGAAACTTACACACAATGATGAAGAAGATTACTGAAGCTTATCTCAAGATACCAGGACCCAAGAAGGAACAGAAACAAAATAAATTCATTGTATACTAATTTCTCCCTTGTATACAACAGGAGTTACATGTGAAACTTTCCATACTGTGCTGATCTTCAGTAGGTAAATAACACAAACATCAGAACAGCTGCATTTATATCAGGAAACCAGCACATGTTGTAATCAGCTTAGGATGAGGGAAAAACAAGTGCTTCATAGTCCTATCAGACTGAAAGCCATTCTTTGTGCCTTCTCCCATAATAATATTACATGTATATTCCTTGCCAAAGACATCTGTTTCCAGTGATGGGCTTTTTTCCACTGTACTTGGATTCTGTGACTTTAAACAAGTGAATATTAGCACAACAGACTTTGGTTTATCATACCTGAAAATGCACTGTTTAATTTATTGATATAAGCACATGCATCTGTATAAATATATTTACATTTGGGACAGGGTCAGGTTTTATTCACCAGCAATCTAAAAAATGTTTTATATAGTTTTTTTCTCTGAACTGAAAGTAGCTCTCACTGGTTAAGTTGCAAACTCAATTTCCAACATAAATGAAACAAAATAGTTACTCATTAGAAGCTCAAGAGAAGTGAAATATTATGGCTACTTGATATTGTAAATAGTAACAGAAGTAGCATGTTAGATAAAAAGAATCATGTATTAATAGCTAATAACATTACCAACCTCATTCATCTTTTCTTCAAACTCAGCCAAAGCCCTGGATCCTTTCTTTTTCTTTTCTAGTTGTTCTTTCACTTCTTCCCTGTATGAAAAAGATGATAGGTCACAATTTTTAATTTAAAAATAAATTTTTAATTTTACAATTAGAAATACCTTTTAAAATGTCTAACTTTTCTGTAGTTTTTTTTGAAGTTTAGCCTTGGTTGAACTTCCAAGAGAAGAATGAAAGCATCTTAGATGTTACACATATGGTAACCTAACCCTAATAACTTAAGTACGGTTGTTAAATCCCTCCAAAAGATCTAAAGCTAACTTTGCAATTAGGTAAATTGTTCTTTAATGTCTCATGAGGGCAGGCAAAGGGACTGAACATAAAGTAAGTTGATAATATCTCAAAGTGATGGTTTTGTTGGGTAGGGTAAACTGGATTCTAAGAATATACCAGCAAAATGGTTCTTTTAGAGATTAATTTGTTTACAAATTAAATATATCTACAAGGTTTAGGTATTACAATTTGAGCAAGAGGTAAAATGACATTTTCCTCTTCTGAGAAACTGTTGCAAAAAATATAGACAAATGAGAAATAAACATTTCAAAATTATATTCTATTGTATTTAAAAGAGGAGATTGAATACATGTTTTGAAAAGAATAGCTTGGCCAGCACAAGAAATCTTTTAAAATCTATTACTGGATATTCTGGGAAAGAGGTAGGCACCAGTGACATTTCAGTAAGAATGAACAAATCTTTTACTGAAGAGGTCAAAAAGGTAGACAGGCAGTGCCACTTACCATGTTGGTCTTGGCCTGTTCAAGTAGTCTTGTATTGTTGGTCCTGAATTTGGGGCAGGACCTCGTGCCCTGGCCATAGCTATGGGATTCATATAAGCCTTGAATATGAAACAACAAAAAGGAATACCAAATTCATCAGTTACACTATGATACCAAAATACCTTGTTCTTCACATAAACTTTCTATCACTCCATGAAAAAGAATTCTGACTTGTTTCTAAGAATATAAAAGATTTAGCTAAACTAAGTTTATTCAGTCTGGCAGAAAGATGTAGGTAAGTGCTTTCATTGGGAGTCATACTGTGGCAGAAAGAACTGATCCCCAAAAAGACCATGTTCCTTCCAACAATTCTCTGCCCTAATCAATGATTTTGTGAACAAGAATAGTATGTTGTTTTCTGAAATACTCTTCCTTGGGACATAGAAAATGTAATTAAATTTCAGCTCTCCCTCTCTGAGACAACTGATCTTATGCCTTTAAAGTTCTGTTCAAAATTGCTGAGAGGAGTCACTAAATTCTGCAAGAAATTTCTTGCACCAAAACAAGCAAGCAGTGGTACTTTGATACAATTATACATGTATCAAAATTCTGTGAGGTATGGTTATTTAAAGGAAGAAAAAACTCAAAAAACCCAACATACATAATCCCAATGTTATGAAGTATTCCATCTTTCAAACCTATGCATCCTCTCTATGTTACAAAAGATAAAATTAAAATTTAGAATTCATAGTCCACCTCACCAGTTAATGGAAAAACTTCCATATTTTTTTATGTCAGCAATATTGTTTTCATGTGAAAAGGAGGTACATATACCCCCTAATCTCATTTATTTTTACCACTATGTCATCCCAACATTACTTCGGCAGAACATAACACACATCGTTATTACTGTTCAGTTTGGAGACGAGGAAAAAGATCAAATAGCCAAAAAAAAACTTGCTTTGGTTGCCCAATCTGAGACAATTTTTTAAAGAGTACATTTTGTAGATCCAAAGCAAAGACTTGCCCATCTGTCTAGCTCTCACATGCCCAACACTGCTTTTTATCAGGCATTCAGAAACCACCATGCACCCCAAGTGAGCATTTGTGAAAGCTGTCAGAAGCAGCAGCTGCTGCCTCCCCTCCTGCTGCTCCCACTGCAGCAGCAGTGACCACAGCAATGCTGAGTTTCTGGACTGGACTGCACGCAGGCTGCTGGCCTTCAGCTCTTGGGGACGAGTTTGGTCCCAGAAGAGGCACTCCAGGCTCTGCCTGGGATGAGGCATCTGGCTGGAAGGAAGCACTGCCCACACAAATTTAGCTCAGATCCACCAGCTGGACCACTCTGAAGCAATCCAAGGACTCCGAATTTCAAGCAGAGCATTTTGAGACTCAAGTTGACTTTGCAACTCTAAGGGGACATTTACTGCCATTTCTTGGGGCTTTGCTTTGTTGCTTTATTCACACAAAAAGGCTAACTAACAAGGAGGTGTGCCAATTGAAACAAGTAGCAGATGGAAGTATGCACTCAAGTAGTTACAACACTTAGAAAAGCATTCACACAACAAATCTAAAAATGAATAATTGAGTTCAGCTTTGAGTGGAAAAGGAGCTCCTTTAGGAATGCAGGACAGCACTATCTGACCACTGTTTTCACTAAAGAAAACGAAAGTTTCAATGCATTAAATCCACTTGAAACTTAAGTTTACTCCAGTGAGCACACTGACTTTTGGTTACCATTCAAAAATTTGTATCTGAGAGCTCTTCTTATGCAATTATTTAAAAAAAAAAATGAGGTCTCTTGCTGCTCTTAAATAAAAATAAGCTACTTTCCTACCTGAGCTAACAAGTCATGAATACCTCACCACTTCCCAACAAAACTCTTTATCTGCAGAAGAGGCTACAGCTGTCAAATGCTTCTACTTGCATTTTCTACTTTGCATTGTCAAATTTTCTACTTGCTCAAACTGCCCCTGGATAACTGGCTAGGAAGCATCCTCCTTTCATTTGCTTTCTTTAACTTTACCACAGCAAGTACTTAATGATTGTGTACTGCTCTATATTCCAGGATTAGGAAATTTATGTCTTAAGACATGTTCTTATAATTTCAACCAGGTTTGTTTATGAAGAATCACTTCACCAACATTTCTGAAAAGTATTTACACTACTTTGCCAAACTGCATGTCACTAGTCAGAAGGAGCATGGAAATGCACCCTCAATAAAGAAAGTGATTGTCTGTACATCCATTTTCGTCTTTTGGTAGTTTGTTCAAGCAGGTATTAACCAAAGTATTTGCTCCATAGCTTCCTTGCTCATGGGAAATGTAAGTCAGGCAGGGTTCTCTGGGCAAGCAGTACTACTGCTGCCTTGCAAGTACCCTGTAGATGTGCAAAAAGCATGTTTATTTTCCATCTCCAGAAAGTAATAAATGATGGTGTATTTAAGAAGGGACATGGCAGAGAATAACAGCAGAAATCAGATCATACACGAGGAGCAAAGGGTCCTATATTATAACTTGTCTGTAGTATGCGTTATGCCACGATGGCATAATAAACCTTATATAGGAACATAAAGATTTGCTGGCATTGGTATATCCCAGGTGTCCCATTAAAAGAAAATTAAGAGTAAATAAATACACACCTGACAACCTTACAGGACATTTCAACCATAGATCCACTCTTGAAGCACAATACACTGTCAGCTCTTTCTGAGTAGACTCCATTTTTTGGATAGGTCAACAAAGCCATAAAATGGACTTTGCCATGTATCTATACAATATCTGAGTCCTTCATGTCTATTACTATACTATTCCACCAAGGTTTGCAAAGATGTGAATGGATCTGAGTACGAACTCATAGCATATACGAGAAAGAAACAGAGAAAGGGAAAAAATTTAAAGTATTATGATTTGTGTTTAGTCTTAAAATTCAGCAGCAAACTTACAATGTGTAAGTGGTTACCAATAGGTGAAAGGCTAACTGATACAAAAACATTTAAGGAAAAACAAAAGGATGAATATGTTTCGGTTATGTATGAACTGAGGCTCTGCAGTCAGGTGTGTAGAAGCGCATTTTTTGCCTGCTGAGCGCTGGCTCCCGAGGCAGCAGAGGGCTGCGAAAAAGCTCAATTTCAGATCTCTCAGGTACAGCTCAACGCCAAGTTTAAGGAAATGCGACTTAGCTAGGATCAGAGTTACTTCAGTGACTGCTGCAACTCCCATTGGGAACATATTATTTTTGTGCGGACCAGCCAGCATCTTTAATCACCTTCCCTCGACAGATCACAAAGCAGGCATCAGTCACGATTCTGCAGGATTTGACAAGGCAATCAGACCTTCTGCCAGGGAGCCTCGAGCACGTGCCGAGGGAGGGACAACCCACCCCACGGGGCTCCGGCAGGTCCCGGGGCGCCCCGGGCCGGGCTGGGCGAGGCGCAGGGCACGGCCCGCCTTTGTCGCCCCAAGCGCGGCCGGCTCCCGGTCCCGGCGCCGCGTACCCAGCCGGCCCCCGGCAGCCTCCGGCCCGCCGCGGGCTGCCCCGTTGGCACCGGGCCGCTCCTGTCCTCCGCGGCGGCCCCTTCTGCCCCTCCCGACGGTCGGAGCGCGGCGGCGGCCGGACGGGCCCGCCCGGGCCGAGGCAGCGCCCGGCTCCCCACGGCCTCCACGCCGGGGCCCGCCCGGAGGTACCGCGGCTGCGGCGGAGCCCAGCCGGGTTGCCGCGTTACTCACCACACGGTTATCCCGCTTCCCCATGGCGCCGCCGTGACCCCGCTCCGCCACCCGCCGCCGCCTTGGCCCAGCCCAGGGCCCTTCCCCGCGCCCGGGAAGCCGCGGCCCCTCTCGGCCCCTCTCGGCCGCGGAGCTGCGGGAGCGGCGGGAGCGGCGATGGCGGCGGCCACACAGCGCCACCTGCCGAGGCCGCGCGCCTCCGCGCCGGGCCGGCCCCTCGCTGCCAGCGCCCGCCCCGCTCCGCCCTGAGCTGCCCCGGCGGGGCCGCAGAGCGGGGACCCGGCGGGAGGAAGGGGAGGGCAGCGGGGTTTTACTGCAGGGCTTCGGATGGCCCAGTGGCTGTGGAGTGGAGACACAGAATCACAAAATGGGACAAGTTGGAAGGGCCGCAGTGGGTCGTCTGGCCCAACCTCCCTCATTAAGCAGGGTCGTCTTAGAGCACATGACAGAGGATTGTGTTGAGACGGTTCTTGAATATCTCCAGTAAGGGAGACTCCATACCCTCTTTGGACAATGTGTTCCAGTGCTCGGTCACCTGCACAGGAAAGAAGTTCTTCCTCATATTCACTAGAAACTTCCTGCGCATCAGTTTCTGTCCATTGCCTCTTTTCCTATTCCTTGGAACCACTGAGAAGAGCCTGGATTCATCCTCTTGGCACCCCCGTCTCAGATATTTAAACACATTAATGAGGTCCCCTCTCAAGTATCTTCTTGAGGCTAAATAGGTCCAGCTTCCTCAGCCTTTTCTCCTAAGAGAAATGCTCTTGTCCCTTCACCATCGTTGTAGCCCTTTGCTGGACCCGCTCCAGGAGCTCCATGTCCCCCTTCTGCTGAGGAGCCGCCGGCGGGGCGAGCGCCGGGACAGCCTTGGAAAGGGGAGCCCTGGTATGTAAACGCTCAATTGTATCCTGGGGCTCTTGTCTGGAATCTGCCTCCCAGGAGAGGGCAGGATTTCGTAGTGAGAGGTTTGTCTCTTGATCCATCTGGTGTTCAGTTACAGAGGGAACCGCAGTGTTCGCTTTTCCTTTTGCCTTCCGTAGATGCATAGACTAAGGTGTTATGAAATAGTACCCCGTCCTGACATAGGATGGGACTCTATTTCGGCGGGAGTGGGGAGATAAGAAAAAGAGAGGAAAACTAAAGTGTGTACTCATCCCTCGCTAGCCATCTGCACTGCAAAATAAAGCATTGTAGTATCGGCAGGGTTAATATTATATTCGGTTAATGGAAGTGCTAAGACAAACCCGGGAGTTATTGGGATCTATTAACTCAGAATTTCAAATGTCCTTTTCTCAAAGCATTACCATTAAAAATTACTGCACGTTAGTCACAGCTTTGTAAAAAATGGAGGAAAGTAACCACATGTTAATATGTTAATCATAGCAAGCACAAATGAGTTTTGTTACTGAAATAGCTTTGCTGTCTTCATACTTGGAAAGAGATGGAAAAATTGGTGAGCCCACAGGAATTTGTGATACAAAATTGCTTAGTAAAACCAAGAGCAGCCTGTGAGGAACTAGAGGAAAACTAAGAAAGTGACTATACTTGATTTGCAAGTAAAATTTGTTCAGTTGCAAATTAAATTTAGTGTTCAAAATTGCAATATAGTGCATAAGGGAAATTTTATTCCTCAGAAAACAGCTGGTATGTTCTAAAACAAGTATGGCTACTTTGGAAACACACCAGGCAGAAGTTCTCCCTGAGCTGCCTTGTAATGCTGGAGAAATGCATTGAAAACTAAAAAAAAAAGAATTACATTAAAATACACAGAAGATGAGGAGCATTACTAAATCTATTATAATATCCTTTTTGTGAAGCATGGAGAAGTCCTTGCCCCAAATGCATGTTCAGATTTGGACCATTCTGGAGTTCCCCGTTTCAGGTGGCTGGCCCATGGCACTGCACACGTGCAGGCTGTCCCAGTGCTGTGGCAGCCTGGCAGGCTCAAAGGCGGCCCAGGTTTGGAGCAGAGCTGTCTGTCTGTCCCCATACTGGCACAGCAGTCAGGCTCTGGGACTCTGGGGGCTTCGGCTCAGCTGAAGCAGGGGAGGTAATGCCTGGGCTGCGTCAAATCTGCCATGAGAGAATGACTCTTCAGACATGTTTTGACCAAAGTTAAGCTAAGAGAGTTTATTCATGCCACGCTTTGTGCTGTGATGCTTTGAGCCTGGTGCCTGGGAAATAGAAAGATTTGCCATGGCATGGAAAGCAGAGGTGCAAGGTCCCTCCCTGTGCAGGCATTGGGGAGGAGGGAGTCCTCTGCTAGGCACTCCACAGTATTTTAATTAGATCCCAGTTAGCTTTTCTTCCCTGGGCTGGGAAGGCTTGAAAGTCCAGCCAGATTTCTAAAGACAGACCAGATTTCTAAAAATGGATGAAAATACTTAGGGAAAGGACTTCTGTGTACTAGGAGACTAAAAGACGATCTTGTTTATCAAAGGGATGAGAGGTGGAGGAGCAACACAACTGATGAGTTCAAAATGAGAACTCACACAGATACTGTAAAAATCTTACCTTCCCTTTTCAGTAAATGGCAGGCAAATGATAGACAAAGACAATGCCTTTAAAATTATTTTTAAATGAACATTTGTTTCTATGGTGCTATCAGATGTGACACCTAGTGTCATTAGATAATTTTGAGGCAAAGAGTGAAATAACTTTTATGTGGGTAATGGGAAGAGTAACATTTATACTTTTTCCTACCTTAGTGTTTTGCTTACAGGATTTTTTTTTCACTATAATTTTCTTTTCCATAATTGGGTCTTAGGAACTTACCTTCTCACAGATGAGGGCCAGGAAGAAAATTCCCATATGAAGAATTTGTTCCATAATTGTCAAGACTGCTGAATTTTCTTCTATGGTGTCTTGCTGTGCTGGTGGTCTTGCTGGTGCTTTATCTCTGAGCACTCTCAGAGATAAAGCACCAGACAGTATCCAGATCCCTACAGTAGCTTTTATGTAATGTTACACATTTCCATTATTTTCCCCTTTTTTTCACAATTAGCTATGGCTAATTTGGGTATTTGTGACTCTGGCCTCATTGCAGTTCACTTTGTGTCTGTCTGGACTGCTGCTCATAATCTTATAATGTGTTTAAAGACTAATTTGGAATGTCACATAATGTAAAGGTAGCTTTTTATTTGTCTGTGTTGCACCTGCACTTTATGTAACTAATGGTTAGTTTCATGGTTCCTTCAGGTTTCCAAGGGCAGCACAAAGTTTTGATTCTAAGTTTAAAATCCTTTGAGCTTTAGGGTTTGATTAGCTTTGCAGTCATTTCTGTCCCTGTGTCAGCTTTCATCCAGAAGCTGACATGTCATTGGTTGCTTGAGCTGATAGTTTTTAGATTCCTGGATCTGGTGGCTGTTGGAGGCCACATTAGTAGAAGATACTTCTTGTATCCTGCTCTAAAGAGAACTTAATGAACTTTACAATCAGCTGAAGCTGTATTTAAGGTGTTTTGATGAGGATTTTTTGGTTGAAGTAAATCCAGAAAAAATGCAGCTTGTTTTGGAGCTTGATAAGTCATTTTGTGTTTCACTCAAAACATACCCTTTTATCATTTCTATATACCCAGAAGTGTTACTAGTCATATTTATAGTTGTGTTGATTTGGCATAGACTGATTTCTGGTAGTGGGGGGGCCACTGAAGTGGCTTGTGTGAGATCCTGCTAGAAGCTTCCACTATGTCCAAGGGAGCCAATCTCTGATGGCTCTGAAGACGGATATGCTGCTGGCCGAATGAGAGAGGCTGGTAATGCTTCTGTGATCACATATTTAAGAAGAAAATCAAAACACGGTTGCGTAGTTTTTTCCCAGGGATGGTGAGGTCTGCTGCTGGGGCCATCTCAGTGAGCCTTGCGTGCCTGGTCAACCCAAGCCAGCTGTGCTGCAGACACAGGGGCACAAAGGGAGACCTTAAATGGTGCCAGCGCTGTGCGGGTGGCAGGGCTGCCTGGTCGGCAGTGAAAACACAGTGAGGAACTCTCTGACACAGAACCTAGGCAAGATCGACCTCTCAGCACTGCAGGATCCTGCAGGAACCTTTGAACTGGTAGAACTTGTTGGCAATGGTACCTATGGGCAGCAGTTTTTCTTCTAGTCAGAGAAGACGAGGAAGTGAAGACATGTGAGGGTAAACAACATGGTGGCACCAAGGTGAGTGGGAAAAGAAGGGGAAGAGGTGCTCCCAGTGCTGGAGCTGAGATTCCACAGCAGGCCCTAGTGAGGACCATGGTGACACAAGCTGTTCTGCATCCCATCAGGTCCATGGGGTATGCAGAAATCCACTCAGCCCATGAGGAGAACACTCACACCAGAGTGGGCGGAGGCCAGAGAAAGTTGTGATCCAGTGGGAGACTCAAATGGAGAGAGAGGGTCCCTGCTTCCAGAGAGAGAGAGAGGGCCCTTGCTTCCAAACTAGAGCAGCCTATCCTTAGAGGACTGCACCCTGTGGACGTGTGACCCACGCCACAATAGTTTGGAAAAGACTATTTGTCTGTGGGAGGGACTCATGTTGCAACAGTTTTGGGAAGATTGCTGTTTGTGATATTGAAGCCATGCTGGAGAAGTTCACAGAGAACTGTCTCCCACAGTAATGCCTTAAGTTTTAGCTTTCATATTTTCCAGATTCTGTACTGCATTAATATATAACTCTGAACTTCATATAATGTGTTAACAAATTCTCTTCACAGTTTAGTTAGACAAAACAATCCTTTTCCAGCCTGAGAACCAAAGACACTATTGCACTCTCAGGCCTAAAAAGTATAAACAACAGCAAATTGAGGAGAGCAATCTAGGAGGATGTGACTTCTTAACTTGAAGCTGTAACTGGACAATTAACCCCAATATGTAAGTGGACCAAAATGTACAAAAGTGTGAATCGTGTGTTCCATTGTCCATCTTGGGTGTAGCCTTGGGGAGGCTCTTGTGCTGCCCAAGGTGTATCCTTTGAAGGCCTTTTTAATAAATACCCACTTTATTCCTTTAACACTGTCTAGACTTTGTTCTACGTAGCCTCTCAAGGCATCAGTGGGAGGGAACTGATGGTATAGCACTGGAAAGACTTCTCTCCCTGAGTGAACAGAAAAAGTTCTCTGGTGACAAACTGACCAAACGCCCCCGGCCCTGTCTCCCTGCGCTGTCGGTGGGAAGAAGGGAGGGATGGGGGAGAAAAAAGGTGGTTTAAAGGCTTATTTTGCTTCTCATTATCCTCCTCTGATTCTGTTAAAAATAAATCTACCTTCTACCTTTAAATATGAACCTGTTTTGCCCTTGGAGTGTTTTCTCCCAGTCATTATCTCAACTCATGAAGCCTTAGCCAATTTTTTTCCCTCTCCTCTGCCCAACTGTAGCAGAAGAGGGTAAGCAAATGGCTTTTGTGGGTGCCTGGCCTTTGGCCAGTGTCAAACCACAACAATAACCAATCAAGAAAAAAGTCAATCAATAAAGTGTGCTCAGCTCTTTCAAAGATGAAGATGAAAATAGCAGAATCTAAAGGAATACAAAACCACCATACATATTTAGTACAACAGTTGGATCAAATAACATTTGAGAAAAATAGTGCATTTCATGGACAAATGAGAGCCATTATAGCTGAATTAAAGCACAATTTGCCTACACCAAAGCAAAGATTTCAGTAAAAACAGATCAGTGCTAAATCATACAGCATCCCCAGCAAATGCAGCAATGTTTTGCTTTTGAAAGAAAAAATAAACTCTTAGGTTATAATTTTTTAAAATTGAATTCATCGTAGGTAAGCAAAATACCTAGGAATGAGTAATTATGATAAAGAAGGGTAGATTTTTATAAAATTGGTATATAGTAAGGTGCTGGAAAGGGCGTGCATGTGCTTTCTGTGTCTGGTTGTGTGTGTTTGCTGATTTTCTAGAATACACAGGGTGTTGAGAAAAACACTTGGAAACAAAAACTAGAAACCAACATTGCTAATTTTCTGTATTTAATATACAATACTTACTGCATTTGTATTCATTTTACAGTTTTAGATAAAAGAAAAATATAGCTAGAAGGGTGAAGCAGTTTTAAATACAAAACTAATTTTTTGCCTTTTTACTTTTCAATAATTTGGGAACTAAAGAGAACTAGACACTGTGAAAATTTTTATTATATTGATTTTCATACTGAACCCTCAGCACCCAACAATAAATACACAACTTTGCTTTTCTTGCACTGCCAGCAGCAAAACGTTCAGTTCCAAAGGACTGTAATTCTGATATAATACATTATTGATAACTTTCTGTGTGCCTTAATTTAATTCTGCTGTATTGACACATTAGTTTTGCAGTCAACCATCTTTACAAACTTGTAAAAGCTAAAGAATATGTTAATATGGTAAGGTGCATGCTCCGATGAACTTCAATGCAGTCAGCATAAAGTAGCCTCAGCTGAGGGTGTTCTTAAAGCAGAAAGCCCCATAGGGTGAAATTTGGGACACAGAACAGGCATGCAGTTAGATCAAAGGGCTTTGTTTGAAAGCTTGCAAAGGGAGCTCTAGAGTTTCCAAAGTGTCTGTGTTACTTCCCAGCCATTCTGTACAGCAGAAATATACTTTTTCCCAACTCATATATGGTAATCAGCAGCTGTGCAAGAAGAGGAGAGAGTCTGCAAGATTTCCTGTACAGCAATGGTGCAAGACTACTATATACCACAGTTCACATGCTGTAGCCCCTTGATGTCATATTGATGACTAAAAGGTAAACCAGTATATTTGAGTAACAATTCAAGAAATCGCTGTTACATTTTTCTGTACCTCTGCAGGTGATACTGTATTTCACACATAGATGATTTAAATGCTGAATGCAAAGAATGTAAAGAACACTGACTAGTAACTATTAAGCACACAGAATAAAAAAAAATGATGCACCTTTAAAAGAAACAGTAACACACGCACCTTTCCATGTTTGTACCCTGATTAAAAGAACGTCATGAATTTCAAGTATGAAATGATACAGTGAAATCATGTCCTGTGAACAGATATCAATGCTAGTCTAGGTAGTACAGTTTGCACTGTATAACTTTCCGTCTTGCAAAACAGAATCCTACTGCATATGTAGGTAAAGTGACTTGAAATGCTAAAACCTGACATGCCAACTGTTGCACGGGTATAGACTGATACAATGCTGTAGAAGTCAACAGGACTATGCTGATTTTCACCAGCTGAACATATGCCCTAAGGTGAATGAAGAAACGTATTCCAAACTCCTTTGCATGCTTTCCTTGAATTAGCAAATCCTAGACAACTCCAGAGCAAAATGATATTTTATGACAAAAAAGGTGGAAAAAGAGAGAAAAGAAATAATCCAAACAGCATAGAGGCTGTTTTAATTTTCTGAAATTTTTTTGTTTTGTTTTTTGTGGGTTTTTTTGGTGTGGTTTTTTTTGTGGGTTTTTTTTGTGGGTTTTTTTTGTTTTGTTTTTTGTTTTTTGGGTTTTTTTTTAATAAAATTATACTGAGAAATGAAGGTACTGAGGGAGATTTGATTTGCTAATGGATGTTTGTCTGGTGTAATATCAATAAAATTACTCTGGATGTGTCTCAGAAGCTGTCGTCACTGTTCATAGTATTCTGTAAACCTGAAACCACAAGTTTAATAATGCCTTTTGAGAACATAATTTATCTTGAAGATTCTTAAACCAGTATCTCGTGAGAGTTACAAACAGGCTTAACTTGATCTGACTTCTGTTAACTTCAGTGGGATTTGTTACGTGTCAAGTAGGCACACATGGAGCAGTAAGAACTGAATCTTATTTCTGATACATTTCTGTACCAGCATCCTGCTTTTCTCCATACATCTCAATGCCACTAAGAAGTGCATTTCTGACCTTTTGTATAAAGAAGCAATGAATAGAGATTTTTAGAGAAATAATGTAACTAGAGTTAAGATTTTTATCACACATTACAATTTATATAGTATTCTTGCTGATTTACTAAGTTTAAGTATCTTTATATAGACCTGAGCTGCCTGACACTGAAATTTGTAGACTTACAAGGCCAAATTCTTGGTTTAATTTAACTGTAGTCAGTGGAATTACAACAAGAGTAAATAATGGTAAATTATTTTAAATACTTTGACTCTCCAACCCTAATTCATGCCATTGTCCATGCACAAAACCTCCCCCCTCAAAAAACCAGCACCTATATTTGCTGCATTTATGCTTTTGTTTAGGCAGCGATCTTACTTCAAGCCCAGATGGGCAACTTTATCACTGCAGAAAACTTTCTTCAGTTACAAGATGCTGCACAAACTTGACCCCTGGCTTAAGTGTCTGAAATCAACAGATACTTGTGGGGCCTTCTACAAACAAACTGAAGCCAAAGGCAGCCTATGTAATTTTTTCTAATTTTAATTTTTCAGACATCTCCTCACTATGTGTAAAATTAGCTCTACAATAGCATTTCAAAGTAATCTAGTTATTCCATTACATATTAAAACAAACAAAAATTTTCTAAAAAATAAAAATTGCTAAATCTGAGCACATATACTACTCTAATTGCAAAACTCAATGCACAGTATGACGTGTATTTATGATTTTTTCAGAATGATCTATCTTCCTGCCTCTCTAAGAAGCTAGCTTCACTTCAACAACCAAAATGTATACTAAATGCAAATAAACAATAAAGCAGCAAGACTCAACACATTTTTTTGCAACTACCCTTTCACAGGACTAATGTGTTTTCATACAAAATAATACACTAAATCATAATAGCAATAATTTAGAATAATGTCAAATAACTTGAAGATAAATGTGTCCACATTTTCAATAAACACAGACCCCATTTACTGGTGTCTTGGTGCTGTTATTAACCATGTATCCTCACAATTAAAAGTCAGTTCCTAGAGGAAAGCCTTTTTCTGCAAATACTTTTTGTGAGCAACTACACTCCCACGAGTAAGCCCTCTCTGCTCTGTGAGACTGCTCAGCTGAGGTACAGTATTAATGTCTTTGCAGATTTAGGCCTTCAGACTGAAGAGTATCAAGCTAGTGAGGAAGTACAAATACACACTGTAACACAGAAAGTAGAAGACAGACATACGGAGGAAAGCACCCTGTGATGCCTTCGGCGTTTCACTTCCAAAGTATACAGTTCCAACTTGTAACACAGCATTTTGAAGGTATAATTTTTCTTTAACTAGAGCATTCAAAGACATTATACTTTTAAAGCTGTTCAAAGTAACGCAGCAAAATATTGTATTAACAATAAAATTAATGAGATTCAAGGGCAGATATAAACCACTTAAATGAATTGGAATGAAATGGACCACAAATACATTAATCTGAATGCTTGTAAAGAATTTACAAGGAAATTAAAGACTGCAAGGAACAAATCAATGTTCATTTGTGGTCCTGGCTTCAGTGCCAAAATGATACAGCATTGTGCAGAAAACAGATTCTATTGGAAAAATAAACGGCACCTTTCTATTTTCCCTATCTTAAGTGTTTTAAAATGTATTTCTTTCCCTAGCAGAAGGGACTGCCTTGCCTATGAATGGTGCCTGGCTAAGAGTCCTTGAGACTCTTTCAGTCCGTGTGTCAACTGGAACTGGCTCTCACTTCTCACCAAAAAGCACCATCATAATGTAAACTTTGTTTGCTCACATTGCTGTGATTCGAAATGGGCTGTGGGAAGGGAGTTCAAACTCCTGGCAAAGAGATTTTGAACACTGTGGAGAATGACAGGTTTTTAACAGTGTTTAATGGAAAGGCAGATGCCGTGGATATTGAATTCTGTTTGTTGGAACTAAACAGAGACAACTTCACTCTTATGACCAGTGACAGGACTCAAAGCTGAGCCAGGGAGGGTTTAAGTTGGATATCAGAAAAAGGTTTTTCACCCAGAGGGTGATTGGGCACTGGAACAGATTGTCCAGGGAAGTGGTCCCAGCACCAAGCCTGGTTCAGACAGAGTTCCAGAGGCATTTGGACAACACTCTAAGGCACATGGTGTGATTCTTGGAATTGGACTCAATGATCCTGATAGGTCCCTTCCAACTCAGCATTACAATTCCCTCAATATTGACTACCACAGAATGATCAAGATATTCCGACTGCCTGCCTTCTCTCTTTTTGAGACGGTAAACTATAAGGTAATGCTTTTCTTTTCAACTTACTACACACAATAGGAAGGAGAATTGTGACGGTGGTCACAGGGGTTTTCAGATGAAGGAAGAGACGAGGATGTTGACTCCATGATCAGAAGGCTTGATTTATTATTTTATGATATGTATATATAACATTATAACTATACTAAAGAGAAATAGAAAAGAGAAGGCTTCTTCAGAAGCTGGCTATGCTAAGAATAGAATAGAAAGAATGAATAACAATGGAGCTGGCTCTGACAGAGAGCAAGAGCCAGGTCTGCAGTGACTGATCAGTAAATCCAAACATCTACAGGAAACCAATCACAGGTGGACCTGTTGCATTCCACAGCAGCAGATAATAATTGTTTACATTTGTTGCTGAAACTTCTCAGCTCCAGCAGGAAAAATCCTAAGAAAGGATTTTTCACAAAAGGTGTCTGTGACAGAGAATGGCAGTGGGGAGGTGAAATAAATCAAATCAAAACAAAACAGAGCTGGAACACCACATGGTTGCTAGACATCTAAAGAGAAAAAGCCTCTAATCTCATAACGCTGCACTCCTTTGATTATGTTCTGATAGGTAACTTCAGTTCAAAATGTGCATGGCAACCAATACTTTCACACAAGCACATCCCCTCTGAGCTTACATTAAGTCACCTTCTACAGCCTCACATCCACAAATGTCTTGCCAGCATCCAATTTCGGAAGAACATTTTGTTGTACCCATGGTTACAGCCACCTTCCTTAAAATGGACTCCAATAAAGTCCCCGCAAGAAATCATGGTGGATTTGGGCCTTGATAGAAAAACACTTATTTAACTAGCATGCTGCAGACTCAGGCTACATTTTCAACCCAGTTTGGTGGATTATTCTCTATCGAGATGAAGGATGACTGTCTGACATACATATAATCTACCTGGAATACAACATTTTGTCTTTTCCCACAGAATGTCCATAATTCAGTATCGTCCCTTTTGTGCAGTGGGAGTTTTCTTAGGGGAGTTCTTATATCACTGCTGTTTAAAATGCAAAAAGTAGAAGTCAACTGTCATAGAAACATACTATCCTCCTTTAGATCCAGGGAAGATTTTCCCTCAGGAGAGTATTTTGGTGTTTAAGGTCTGTTTGTGCCTAGTACTTGTGTACAGGGCTCTGTACTTTACACTGCCATAGCCAAAAGGGAAGGAATGAGCTCGATTATCTACATGAACACAACCTATCTTGAGAGCTGGGGACTGTTCCACAGTTGCTCCACCTAGTGCTGGGTGGAATCCTCTTCCTGGGAATAGCCATCTTGGGGAAGGTGAGGGGAAGCAGGGCAAGCAGTTGGAGGCTGGCATTTCTAGTCTTGTATCCATCAAAAGCCTCTATAACAGGGGCATCATTGTGTGTTGTAAAAATGTGATCATAGACAGTTGTTCAGGGATCTTCTGTACTTAGTAAATGATCTTCTGAATCCAAAATTGTTTTTCCTGATCAACTGGACATTATGTTCAATCTAATCTATTCTAGCTTATTGCTTCACGTAAACCAAAAAGTGTGAAAGTAGCACACATTTTGCCATATTCAACTGTACTACTACCCTCTTTCTAATGAGAAGCAAGAAAAAACTAGAGTACAAATCACTGGCTGGCCAAGACCAGAAGCTTGGAGTCACAAGGCAGTAATTTAGCTCACAGCTACTTCAGTGGTAGTGGAAGAACCAGCAGTCAGATACAAATGATAGGTAATTGCTGCTGCAGTGAGAGGAAGCAAGAAAGCTGGAAAACCACTGAGGAATAGACTCCTCAAGGCTTCCTTCACAGTGTCACAGAAGGATGATCTGGGATAAGAAAAGGACTGCTTGAATGGCTGAGTGGTCTACCAGTATATGTATTTAAGAAGAGCCAGAGAACTGTGGAGAATTAGAGGTTTCCCATCCCTGGGAAACTGTGAAGTTTGTCTCTGTTCCAAGCCCAGTTGCTCAGGCTTAATGGAAGCACCAAAATTAGCCACTCTGTGCCAACACTTACCCTGTCACCCATGCACATAGACTGAACACATCAAAGTGTCATGCAGGCTTCCTATTCTGCATTTTTGGAGCTGGCATAATAATAGTTAACAGTAGCTCTCCTGTTGGCAGAGCAACTCAGAAAGCTCGTTCCTGCTCTGCAACCTACAAAAAGTCTTTTCCCATGGCAGATGATTTTGCATTATTATTAACACTGGGTGTCAGACACACTTGCTAAGCCCTCAGACTTGCCGCTGTAAGATGGTGAACCATCTTACAGGATGGTTCTGGACTGATACCATGGACTGATCCAGCAAAACTTGCATGTGGATAACCTTATCAAAATCCAAATGTGCAAAACCATGCCATTTTGGATGACCAAAGGATTTTCAGTTTGCAGCAGGAGTCAACTTCTAATGCAGAACATTGCACACTAATAGACACTGTCAGTGGCTCTCCTGCAGCAGAGCGGTACATTCTCCAGTGCCTGCAGCTGAACTACAGGCACTGTCTCTGTGGACAGCTTAATCTGCTGTCAAGCTGTCTCATAAGACTTTTTTTTATATCTACCCAGAAAAAGCTCTAGCTTATGCAAAATTAAAAAAATAGAGCTGTTGCTATGTTGAAGAAGTGCACTGTAACTCACGACTTGAGTTGGCATAAGTATCTGGAACCAAAATCCCGTTCCTGAGTCTTGCTTTATCATCTCATGTGACACATGAAAACAAAAGAACTGGAAAAAAGTCTTCCCCCTATGTTTATAAATAATTTTTCCATGTAGTCAAACTCACTTGCCAACTCTCCTGCTCTCTGCCCATTTTTTCTCTTTCCATCACAATTTTCTTCCTTCATCTAACTACTCAAAACTGATCTTAACATTAAAGAAATGGGGTTTTACGTTTTTTTTTTTTAAAGGCTGAGAATTAACATAACATAATGTACGTGTGAAACATGGAATAAAATGAACGCTGAAAATTGATTTTAAACCCTTTAGGAGTAATTGTACAAAGGAATCTGTCAGTCTCTGAAAATTCATTCTCCATTCAGCGGCAGAGACTTTCCCCTGTCTGGATTTAACATGAGCATGTCAATGCGAGCAAGTATGCATGTAAACACTAGAAAATGTGGTTTTTTCAGGCATGTGGATGGATTCACAGAAAGTGAATAGTGTGAATGAGAATTCAGCTTGCTCAAAAATGGACACTGAGCTTGAAAGCTTTACAACACATCCTTGTAGACACCAAAGTAAATCACAAGTTTAACAAGATGTGTTTTCCCATCTCCTTTCAAACAGTAAGGCTGCTTTAGTGCAAATGAAGATTTAAGTGGTAGTTTGAATAAATTCATACTTGGATGCTTTTCTTCCATAAAACCCTATCAACTTTGCAAAGTCAGTGAAAAAGTATCAGTTTCAATGCATATTTAATACACATTGATTGCATTTATATCTCTCACATCAAAAATATGCTCCTTTTCACTCATCCTGACAATATTTTCCAAATAGTTTCTTAAAAATCTCCTCTCTAATCTTTACCAAGTGTCAGCTGTTTGTGGGTGCTTTTTTTTTTTTTTTCTTTTTTCTTAAGGTTAAGGAGTTTTGATTTATCTTTGCTGTTTTGCACAGTCTTTCAATGAAGGCTGGAAGACTGAATATTGCAGAAGCTTCCACAGGACTTTTAAGTCAAAGCAAATTTTCCACTAACTTTACCAACAGTTTTTCTGGGTTTTTCTGCCCAGAAAGCAAAAGGCTCATCTAAGAATGGTGCTGGTTAATTTTAGTATCTGATGAGTACATGAAGAACTGATGGTATCTATTCAGCCTGGAAAAATCACTTCTGAGAACAAGCCCCCACTTAATTCAGTTCTGTTTGGGTGCCTATCACTGAATTAAAAACATACACATAATTTTTCAGGAATACTTTTTAATGGAAAAATATATGAGTTTCAAGATTTTGAGTGTTACAGCTAAAGTAATGATTTTCAGCTGGTTTCTCAAAGAGTCTAATGAGCCGTTTTTCATATTATTTGTGCACACTACACTCTTAAGTGGTCTTTATGGTTCTTACATTGTAGATGTATTGCAGATCAGTATGCAATACTTGCTAAGCTTCAAACTAAAGGGAAGAAACAGCACTTGGCAAAAATATATTTGTCAGTTCATACGTCTACATCTCTCTCCTTTTAATGGCCTAGATAATTAGAATCTATGAGAAAGCCTCTTTCTGTTTTACATAAATTATTGAGATTTGATGGTTACAGAGTCCAATCCAGAAACTAGAATTGTATTACAGCCGTTATCTAATAACTTGCAAGATGCAGACAGATAATAAAATAACATAAACAGCTCACAAATAAAATCTCAAATTGAGTTGTACAGCCTGTTAGACTGCTAAAATCGTAGTCATGATTTTGTACATCTGAACTGTACTTGCACCAAAAAGAAATGGATATGGAAATAAAACTTGGAAGCTTAAACATATAAAATCCCATTTAATTTTCTAAAGCTTCTGATTTTTTTCTTCATTGAAAGTAACTGTATACTCAAGGCTTAGTAATCAAAATGAAGTAAAAGTGTAGCTTATTAATAGTCAGTTATTGAAGAGTTCACCACTCTGTGAAAGTAAAAATAAATTTCTTAAATTTGCCCCCACTAATGCAGTTTGGAAAAATGCTTTTTCTAACATACTAATTTCAAGAACATAATTTACACAGTAAAAAAAAGTGTGAAATCCTGTTAAAAATCAAAAGAGATCTTGATATTTAGAAGCAGTTTTGAAGCAATAAAATAAATACGTTAGGTTCCTAAGCTTGTAATCAATTCAAGCTTCAAGCATAAAACAACAAAACCACTCAAATAGCCTAGTAACTTCTAATTCACATTGTATATAAAAGTCAATCTATTCCTGAATCTACTGTATATGAAAAATACTAGCCAAGTGGTTCTATAAAACAGGGTTCTTAGAAAAAACTTCCTCATTATTCAAATGTATCTTATATGTGGAACATAATTCACTTATGTGGCCTTTAAAACTGAACTGTGTGGTTTCTGATTCATGTATGGATTTGACAACTGATGCGTTTTCAGTTGTGAGTCAGGTAAGTGCTCCTAGTTTGCTGGCTAGAAGACCAAACCAGCATGTTCTCTCTTTATTTTCCACATTAAAGTTGGTCTAATACCTAACAGCAGAAAGAATTATATGTATAATTATATGTATAAAACTCAAAGACAGTGAGTGAACCTGTGAAAAGCAGCAAGGCACAATATTTTCTTCTTATTCACCAAAACAGCCACCGAGTATAAAAACCAAGTAAGAGTTACCATGCTGGAAACCCTCCCCCAAGTAGAAGAGGTTCAAATGCTGCAATTCAGAGATTCCTTTCATTAAAAATGCTCTATACACATAGCCCTAAATTAAACTTTTTTGCAAACATGACGCCCTCATTTTTTGGTGTGTTTTAGGACAGAAACAACAAGGAAAGATGGTCTATTATTGATCATTGTGGACTAATAGGCTGAAAGAAACTTGGAGTGTGGACACAACCTACACAGAAATATGCACAAATCCTATTTTTAGAATTTTACTAACCACACAGAAGGCAACACAGGGGTACACAAAACTAAGCCTAAGCAAGGAGGTGCACAAAGTTCTTGTCTCATCACTGGTTTAGACTGTGAGACTAAAAGAAGCAAGATTTAGTAATAGGAATGGAGAAGACATTGACACTATGTGTAGCTATGGAAAATTTGGAAGAATCTTGCTGGAAATAGCACCTGTAAGCATCACTGAAACCTGTTTACATAAGGGAGCTAAGGAGACAAATGGGAAGGCTGGTGTGAGCATGGACAGGGGGAAGAGAAAAGGGCTGCACCAGATGGATTGCTATGGTTCAGCAATTAGCACTTCACTAGCTGCTTGTGGTGATTTTTTTCCTTGGCTATTGGGTCTGTTTTTTTCTGCAGAGTTATGTAGTAGTGATTAAAAAGAAAAAAAAAGGTTGGTGGGAGATAGAAATTTCTCCTTCCACTACCCAGAACACCCTGTTCTCTGCTAAGAGCACAGTGCCTGGCTGTGGGTGTTCTAGGAGCTATACTTAATACATCTTTTGTTATTCAGCATTTTTTAGCTGCTGTTGAACCACTCCTGTAGAAGAGAACACATACAAGTTTAGATATCACTAAGAAGAATTGCACTCTGAAGTCTTCTTTAAAGGTGTACAAAGAGTTTACATCACAGCACTTTCTTTTTCACTTACACAATTCCTACATCCTACCCATATGGCAGTAATGAGTAAAGGTACAAAAATATTAAGAGCTATACCAGTAACATACGAAGAGCAAGGGCATGGGTTTGAGCACAGTCCCACAGCCGTCTGTGCTGTCTAATTATAAATATGATTCCTGGCATGGTATTAGCCAACAACAGTGCTCTGCCCAGCCAGAGAACAGGCTTTCTCAGTATACTAGTGTAAGTGAAGCCCCACATGGTTTGGCAGGGAAGACTGGAATATGATTAAGTCTATGGCATGTCAAATGGAATTTCTTCCTGAAGAGATTTGGAAAAGGAGGTAATTTGAAAAATCGTTGGTCCTTTGAATCCAGGCCCTTGCTACCACAAGGACCCCATTAGAGAAATATTTTCCCTAACCCTGCCAAGGTTCTTAGATTTCTTGGTTTTGTTCCTGTCATTCCCACTGGAAAGATGTTCTAGAATGTGACCATTAATGCAGCCCTTTGAAACTGGTCTCCTCAATGCTCTCATTTATAACCTGATCCTACTATATTAGACAACATACAGCACCATGTTGCAGAAGCTCTGCCTCTGACTCCATAAGCCAGCCCCTGTTTTTCTCTGCTGCTTGCTTAGCTCTTTGATACTACGATTGGGAAATACTGCTCCAGTAGTTAAATTCCTGGTGATTTCCACATTCTCATTAGTTTTTGAGCCAACACTAACCTTTGGCTTTAAGTATTCTCTCCCTTCCTTTCTGTTTTTACCCTAATAATGTATCTACATTCAGCAACCATATTGTCTACTTTTTAGCTTTGCTAAGTTTAATAGAACAGATTCTTATGTGGAATAGATGCACATTTCTATCTGAGAGTTTTAAGCCTATTTTGGAAAATATCATCTCCTTCTCTACATTTTCACTCTGTATTAGTTGGTGGAGAGCTCTGGGAGAGTTCCCTGAGCAGTTGCTGGGAAGCCACACCAGCTGAATGCCCTGATAAGGTATGTATGACAGATAGCTCTGTGCTAGGTAAAATGTGGAATGTTTTCAAAAGTGCTAAACTCCATAAAAAAGCTTTTCTAATCACTACTGTTGCAAGAGTCTCCTGACTTTTGTCTCTGTTTGTTGTTCTACTTAGTGTTTAAAAATTGCTAGCAAAAAATTCACTCTGCCCCATCCTACTCCGTGAATTGTAAAAATTACTCACACTTGGGTCCACTAACCCGTACAGCAATAGGATTGGGACAACACCAGTGCAGTAGGTGTGCAGTTCCCTTTGGGTGTAGGAACAAAGAGAATGACAAAGGCAAGGCCAAGATCAGGTTTGCTGCTGTGACAGCTCCCTGGCCTTCAGCTTCCTGCTCACAGAGCTTCCAAAATTCTGACATTACAGATCTGTGATATCTCTGTGTGCAGATGCTTTGTGCATGCTCTTGCCAGGCCTAATTTGCAACTTGCCTGTTCATGCTGCTTAAGTTTTTTGCATAGGCTCATTTTGGGCTTAAAGAAAAGCACAGGCCACTGCACGCAAACATGCAAGTGGTCCTTTTAAACTCTGGCTTGTTTAAAGTAGACTTAATTTAACCATGTATCACACATTTAAATGTCTAGCAGTAACAAAAAGCTTTATCCAGGAGACAGGTAAGATCCACTTACTATCCTAGCAGCAGACCATGACCCGGAGAGCACAGATACCTGAAACAGAGTTAACAGTGAGGGTTGCCCCAGGAGCTAGAGACCTGCCCGTGAGATGGCTGCAAGTTCCCCTGTCATAGCTGGAAAAGTTACACTGCCCAACTCACTGCTAAGGACCTGCTTCTGCCAAGCATGAGGATATAATGCTGGCTCACCACCTAGACAGGATGAAATAGAGATGAGGAAGAGAGAAGCCTAAGGGACTGTCACAGGAGAAAGCAAAGCTGGCTGCCTCACTTAGCATCAGTTATACTCATTGGACCAATATTTTCCCCCAAGTCATGCCCAAGTAAATGCACTGAACAGCTAGGGAACAGCTTTTATGGATTTAAAGTACTTCTTTTTCCCCAGTACAGTATTAAAAAAATAGAAGTTTCTTTTTGAAATACTGAAAATATATTTTAGTTAAGGTAGAAACACTAAATATAAAAATTTTAGGTAATATTTAAAATAACTGTGCTACAAAGACAAGTAAATTGCTTAGTAATTTTGACATTCAATAATGGCACATTAACCTTAGTGGAGAGGCATGTGCTAATATCCCCACATGGTGGTTTAGGAGAGAAGGTCATGCATTTCTGCATAGAAAACAATCCTGCTTAGTAAGTGACATGTGAGGGATTTTGAGCATTAATGTTCATGCACTTGTGATGCATTGGGGGGTGTTGCAGGTAAGGCAGCACAGTATACAGAGTACAATGCTGCACAAATACTTCTCTGTGCTTATTACACGTATAGGATTCTCTGTTTCTGAACCAGAAATATTTTTTCTATTTTTGTTTTTGGCTGACAATGAGAACAGGTTGAAGGTGAAAATCTGTATTGATTTTCATTGGCTCTGCTCATGTCTTTTGAGCTGGACATCAGAATATTATTCGGAATGAGATGAAGAAAATATGCTTGCAGCTGTTTCCAGGGGGGAATTATGGGCTAGATGATAGACTAGAACATGTCTGCATTTCAACACAGAAAGACCATTTGGAAATTGAAACAGTAAGAACAGGACAGTTTTTTGAAACATGCACACAAACACAGCTGGATAATAACTCGTTTGTGTATGAAAAAACCTCAAAGCAGAGACATTTATTATGATCATCATCATCATCACTGCTATTTTTATATAGCAACAAACTGATAAATTAATTTATCCATGTTTTCAAGTGGGGAAGCACCTGCATATCTGCTATGAATGAACCCATGTATCAGTTAACTGCAGGTTGCAGAGATCTGGTATTTCAATGCCATTCTTTAAATGTCACAGAATAACAATAATAAAGTACCAAATCATGCTTCAGCAGCTAGGGAGAGAGAGAGAGATTGCATCGATGGCAGTGACTCAATCATGAAACACTGGCGGCATTCAATATTAGAAGCATAAAACGGCAGCAAACTGGTCAGCAGCTTCTCTTCGTCTGGAGTTTTCCCAGGTAGATAAACAAAACAAAACCAAAACAAACATAAAGCTGCAACAGGAGCAGGTCAAAGCCCTGGCCCTTGCATTGCTCTGATAAAAGTAAACTAGATTGATTTCCATGGATAAGCACATCACAATCCCAAAATAAAAGATAAGTGCATAAAACCTCCAAATAATGGTCTCGCTAGGACAGCTATGTGGTTTGTCTGGGACAGTGGTCTTGTCAGCTACATATCTTGTTCATTTATGGTTCATCTTCAGTCAGCACTTATGACGCATTCACCTCACTGGAGTTTTGGCTGGATGACACGTGACAGTCCAGATTCTCCTTGAATTTCTCCAGATCATGGAAATATGGGTGAGAAAGGGCAACATATGCAGATATTCTTTTGGCTGGGTTGAACGCTAAGCATTTCTGAAAGTATGAAAAGAAGTTAGTTTTAACTACAATGTAAGTTAACAGTGCTGTCATTGCATACATACATTAATGCATAGCACCTTCAGTTTATGATCAGTATAAGACACAACAGGGTCTCAGAAGGTGGTGCACAATGACCATCCATACTAAAACAAGCAGTAGGGTCACAGTATAAGAGTATAGCCACCTCAAAAATTGCATGCTAGAAAGTTCAAGTATTCCCAATTTATAAAATCACAGAATACAAGTTTCCTTTAATTCACGTGCACAGGACAGCCTTTATCTGCTTATGCTTTGTGTTCAGTTTCTCCCTCATCTTTCTAGCTGCACTTTGATGGCCCTCCTTCCTGATCTGTATCCCAGCCTTTGTCCAGCCAGCAGTGAAATATCTACCCCAGCCTTGTGTTTATACCTTTGTTCTTTCTGGCATTCACCTCCATGTATTATTCTTCCTACTGTTCTTGTCTAACCAATTCCTAGTCCTACTTTCTTTTCTTGTATCAGAATTACTATAGTTTCACTCCTGAAATTTAATTCAGTGACTTCCAGTTCTACTCTCCCCTTTCATCTGTGGCTCCCAGTTATCATCTCTTTTCGTAGCAGGAACAGATCTCTTTCCTACCTCACCTTCTAGGCACAGATATTAATCTCCTTCCTCCCTCCCCCTCTCCCATCATGCCTCATGCTCCTGAGCTCTTGGCCATATATATTATTCCTTCTTGTTCCTAGACTCTAACTCTTGTCCCATGTCTAGCTTCCACTTTCAGGCTGTCTGCAAGCACAACAGATTTTTCTCATAGCAGTGTTTCTCCCTTGTCATTTCAAATGGCCAGATGTAGTCCAGCTTTCTGCAGCTGGGAGCTGCCATCATGAGGACACTGCAGGGACCATCTGCTGCTGAGACAACCTTGGCCAGAGACAGCAGCTCCTGAAGAGATGCATCAAGTCTTTCAAGAATTCCACTCTACCTAGCTCACATGCATCAAGATCTTTAGAAGACTTCCAAAGAACAAATCTAACTAGAATTCAACAAGCACAGCATGAAGCAAACTGATGCAAGGTCATTCCCTATATTCCATTTCAAGACTGAATTTCAGGACTGGGATTTCTGATGTATCTATAACAATGATGGAAATAGCTGTACCAGCCCAATTCTTTTGCTTCTGTTCAGCCTTGCCATTTGCAAGAGGCAATAATTGGTGAATTCCAAGCAGAAAGTTTTCAGCATTCAGTAGAAGGCTAGCAGATGTAATCTGCCACTACAGTCTACTTCCTGCTTTATGCTGGGTCCACTACAGCACATGAATGGTAGATCCATTTTTGTACTCATATCAGGCCAGGGTGAGTAAGGATGTAGCCACTGTAAGGGTGGCTGCTGCAGTGGCACTACAGGGGTCAGTAATGAGGACCTAATCATAAGGTCTAACGACAGGTCAAACAGATATGTCTCTGACCTAGTTTCCTAATCTTGAGCTATTCTCGGCTCTGACACCTCTTGAGCCAAAGGCAGTGTCTTTGTGCTGTCGTTTCACAGATTAACACAAATTGTCTTATGTATTTTTGACCTTTTTTTTACTAACTCCATTAAATGGAAACTTCATTTTTTCTTAGCAAGCTGCATGCACAGTGGGAGCCATCAGTCATGTGAGGCAGGGAACAACAAATGGAAACTCACAAGAAGCAAGTCTTTGCCTACTTCATCAATATCTGGTACAAATTTTTCAATAGGTTGTGCGGGTCTGGAAGTAAAAGCATTTCTTGGAAGGGCAACATCATTAGGCCAGTCCTCTTCTTCTGGGAGTCCAATTACACTGCAAAATGAAGAACAATGTTAGGTCTGAATATTTATGCAGTTTTCCCTTCATATTGATTATACTGAGTGGCATTTTTAAAGTATTTTAGTTTAAATGAGTTTAAATGTTTAATTCTACAGTAGTACAATAATCTCTGTGAATAGAAGCTGATAAACATATGCCCTCAATGTGCTTGGTTGAAATAATTTTGTGGGTAGCACAATTTTCTGGCCTAAGTCTCAGTTTGTTGAGTCTTTTTATTGAAGAAAAAGTTGAGTGCTTTAGAAAAAGGTTGTTTAGCTCTTGACTGGATGGTGCAACATATGTCACTCCAGGATGATTAAAAGCAGTAAGTTTCAAAGGGGAATTGCATGCAAGGATCTTTTTTCACAAGAATAGGGACTGAGAGAAGAGTGTGGGTCAAGATGAGGGTAAGGCAATAAAAGGGATGTTTCATAATGCTTCAAAGCTCTGTGCAGTAATTGTTGCCCAAATTTAAACAATTTATTTCCTTCACAATACAGGTTTTAAAGTCTCAATTTAGAAATGGAAAGGCACTTGAGTGTCTTGGTGGTTTTGCTTTCAATTGTATTTTAGTTTTTCTTTACTCTTTAAAAGAATATTTTAATTTCTTTAAGTATTTTATTTCTTTATTCTTTAAATTATATAAGATATTTATACTTATTAAATAATCATGCTGAGTTCTAAAGCTCAAATAAATTAAATGGGTAAATCACCAACAATGAATTATGTCTCATACATTTCACATTTTAGTCTGATGTTAATATTTGTGGGGTTGAAAGCCAGTTTCTGGTGGAAATTATGAAAAAGATCATACATTAATTGTTTGGTTTCAGGAAAAATAAATTTTTATAACCTGTAAAATCGAGATTTTCAATGGAAACACTTACAGGGTAAGACAAGAAAGAACAGAAAAACGATGTCACTGAACACTTGGGCTTGCAGCAAGGCCAGTGCCACTAGGGAGCAGCATTGATCTTTTTTCTCCCTGAGTTTGTCAAAAGACTGGGTGAGGCCGTGGGCCAACCATATGGAGGGAGGTAAATCATAGGGTACCTCAGCTAACGTAATGGAATTGCCCCACCTCTACCTATGTGGATTTTAGATTGTAATTTGGCTTACCTAAAATACCTCTGAAAATTAATATGTCCTCAAAATAACAGCATGGTTGGAAGGGCAAAGCAATTACAATCTCAGGACAATTAAATCCTACTACATCTGGACATATCACACCTCTTGGGAAATGCTAAGCTGAATCTGTATGAGAAGCCACATTTGCCATTTATCAGGTGCAGCGTGACTATGGGGCAGCCTCCTTGGCCATGGCAGTTCAAGCCTTTTGATTAGATATTTCAGGATCTGGTCCCATATTAAATATTATACAAATAGCATCAAGGATGGGAGAGTTAAGTATTTGAAATAACAATGACATTTATCTTGTCATTCAAATGTGTTTGGTTAGTCCTACTGTTTTGCACAACTGCATGGCAGAGCAGAATGGGGCAGAATAAGCATAGGCACAGGCAAAGCTAATGGCAAGAAACCAGGAGGCAGCCTGTCAGAGAGGGGTGGACTGGACAAGACAGAGTGCAAAGGAGAGACATTTTTAGTTACACACATGTAGTACTCAAAACCCCTTAATAATGAATGTCTGAGGAGCTGCTCCCACTCTAATGGTCTGGTACCATCACCATTCCAGTGACTAAGTTTGGGAGTAGCTTGGGAAAGTTTCACCTCCTGCCAAAGGTTCAGGCCTGGTCTTGAGAAATGCTGAGTACTTTCCACTCCCATTGATCACAATGGAAGAAGACAAGCCTGTTCAAACCATTGCAGTTCAGCCTGAAATCTCTGAGGATATGCCACAAGCTGGTGGTGTCCCGGAAAAGCAAGAAAACATTTCAAGCCATATATGAGGGATTTACCCTCATACACAGGGGAATTTTACTGACACAAATCACAATGCACATGCAAAGCAACGGCAGACCATAGCACCATTATCTGAAAGAATACATCAGTCCAGACTGCATAGAAATCCTGAAACTTCCTTCTGTCCAAACTGATCTCTAGAATGAGTCACAACTGCAGAAAGAAACAACCCTCCTACAAAAAGAGCTAGGCCTAACTGTGAGGGGTTCTCCAGCTGTGAAAACACAAAATAAACACTATTTGGCATAACCTCTCAGAATCCAAGACAGAAACTTCTCAACTATTTACGAAGAACTGTACAAAAGAAGCAAATCTGAACTTTCTTTTTAAGTAGAGAATGTGCAATAAGGAATTTCTTCTAAATTTAGCACAGCATTTTCTTTTCTTAGTGAATTCTTTTCTGCACAGGTAATCTCAGCCCCTAGGGATGGAAAGATCCCTGTTGGAGGCTGCCACTAGCAGCTATGCATTAAATCCTAGCCCAGTTAATTTTAATTTTCCCCTTAAATGTCACAAATGAAAGAAATCATAGCTATGTCTTTTTTTAATTGTAAAATATGTTGTATGTATCAAAGCTGTCTTCATTTAATAAAGCAGAATACTGTAGGACTAAAGTAGTAGTTTTGGCAGAAGAAGAAAAAGTAAACTCTAAGGACTGATTTTTCTGGACTGGGCAGGAAGAGCTATTTAGCGCATGACAAATTAACCACACAAGTGAGTCACATACTCATGGTATGGTATGCAGGAAAGGGAAGTCAACTCTGTAAAATCAAGACCTGTAATTTAGAAACCCCACATTGAATAATGAAAATGTTTAGAAACAGATCTGTTATGATTTGAGAACTGGAAACAGGATTAAACCAAGAAGTTCATTATTTGTTCAGTTTAAGCTTTTCTTAGAAATTTTACTATCTTCTCTTTGGAATATCTTCAAGAAAATAACATTTTGGAATAATACTTCTCTCACTCTCTCTGTGCTAGCTACTTCTTTTTTCATCCAGATCTCTGTATCCTGCAGCCCCTCCATACAGAAAGGGAAGACAGAGGTTCAGAGGCAAACAGGCATTTGCTCTCTGGATTGGCACCAGCTCCGTGTGGTTTTGATTCCCTACCTACATGATACATACATCAGATCTTAAATTTACATGCCTCTTAAAAACATAAAAATGTTCCTTAGTCTGAAGAGCTTTTACAAGAAGTAATATAATTCTACTTAATTATCATATTGGTAATATCAGTAACTGAATTTTGGATGAGTAGTACTACATCTCAGAGAGTTTAGAATCTACCTGCCTCCTAAACATATTTGATGTATCTGAAAAACACAAACTCCTAGAACTGTAAAATGGTTTTAAAATAAAATCATCTCTGAGAAAGCACATATTAAAATGCTGATATTCCTCAGTTCTCACAGTTACCTTCCAGACCAAAATATGGACTGTTAACAGGCTACATAATAAATTTTAAAAGCTAATACATTTTTTTATGTTTGGAAGTCTTTTCTGCAAAGATGCTGTTGGTAATGATCTTAAAGATTTCAGCTTTAATGTATCCTAATGTTGTTTTCTGCAATGCACAAAGAAAAAAACAAAAAAAAATACTGTGTTTGCTTACATGAAGAGAATCTCTTGCATTTAACTATGAATATGTATGAATGGTACACGCACAGTATGTTTAAGAGACTTAAAAAGTCCAAACCCAGAAGTCTCCTAACTTCCTGATGATGGCTATCAGTTTTGCAGAACTATATTCCATGTTGCTTCCTCCTTCCATTCTGACACAGAATACACAGAAATATCATATTGCATGCCATAGCAATAGGAAATATGGAAACTCTAGTCACATTATTGCATAAAAACCTGGCAAAGAAATCTCATAGATTTTCAATGTTAAACAGATACTGACATAAGGCAATTAGTTATTACTTACTCAAAGATTTTTCCTAGTTGATCAACATCTGAATTTCCACGGAAGAGTGGTCTGAAAAAATAAAAACATGTTTTTAGGATGTGACTTGCTTTAATTAATATAAATTTTTATATGTCACTGACAGTTCCAATGTAGGGTGAAAACGTGAGGGTTTTTTGAGACTTCATCTTCTGCTATCTTCTGCTTCCATGCTTTATCCAGTCTGCAAGTGAATCTTTCAAGCTTCTACTAAAACTGGTAACAAAAGGGGACAGAGATGATATGTATTTTTGAATACACTACTTTTGAAAATTTAATTGCACCCTTTTGCATGAATGACATAATTTTCCCTCAACTAATACTGTCCTATGAATTATATCATTAACAAAATCGTTTTCATTACAAAGAACACTAAAATAGCTGCTAAGAGAGACAAAAACAAAGAATGTCATGCAATTCGTTAAAACATAATAACATTAGAGATTAATTATTATGAATATACATTGAAAATTAAATTTCTTGCATACTGCATATTGGAAATGTGCTCCTAGGTTTAAGGGGTCAAATAAATGACAATGGATTCATGAAGGTCTGTAAACAATGGGGTGTGAAACGGTACAGAATTTACCTTGAAGTAGAGGAATACTTCTGCTGCATAAATAAAGATACATTCAGGAAAGAAACAAATTGTTAGGCTGAATGTCCAAAGGCTTTCAAGAAAAAAAAAAACAGTGACTAAAAATACTTCCAGACATACTTTTTCTTTTCAAAGTGCAATTTAAAATATTTTCACTCATCATGTATAAGATGCTATCACCCCACAATGCCAATGTAAAATATGAAATTCTGGTTTGTACGGCAGTATGGCTGTATTGCCAGCTTTGTGTTGAACAACAGTGCAATTTTATGTCAAAACTCCCAAGATATTCCAACATTTTACTGACAGATGAATAAAGATCCAGCTAAGAAGGAGGGATCTGTGAAGATCAGGCCACAGATGTCGTGTACCACTTTGGTTCAACAAAGGGTAGATTACTCCAAGAAACACAACTCACACACACTGCAAACTGAGATAGGAACTTGGGCTGACTGATAGCCAGGCTGCCCTCTCTTCTGGATCTCGGCTAAGTACAGAGCATGTTGTAAACTCATGGTTACAGTTTCTAGAACTGTTCAGCTGAAACACAGTGACTTGACAGACAGTGCATAACCCTCCGCTTCCACAGGCAGCCTTTGGTTATGGAGGAACACCCACTGTCCTGCCTCTCTCCACATACTCCTGTCTGATGCAAGTCCATGACACCTGTGACAGCCAAAGGCATCATTTCACTGCTGCTTTTCACAGGAGGAGATCTCTCCTCCCTAGACTGGAGAACAAAGAGTAGTCAGATATGATCCTTCCCCTTTCACTGCCCATATGCAGGAGCAGTTGTAGGATCTGGATCTCCTTTTGCTAACCCTGAGTTCATACTGAGGAGTGGCAATTTCCATCTTGACACTCTCACAAAGGCACCAGAGGTCCATGTCACTGTGTGTCTTGTGGGTCCATTCCAAATACAGTAAGTGGACACAGAGCACTGAGACATTTCTCAGGCATAACGATCTCCGCAAAAATCTGGGCCATCAAGAAAAAGCAGTTTCTGGCAGACATGCTGCTCTTTGATGAACTAAACATGCATTTTGCCTCCTTCTTGTGTGCTGCCATTCAGGTAATGTCATATCAACTTATACTCCAAACTGCTTTGTGTAGGGACAGTGAGAGAACAATTTAATCAAATCTGATTTGAAACCATCTGATGAAGATTTGATCTGATGAAGTAAAAGGTGGTAGCCTGTTACTTGTCCATCAAGGGCTTAATTTATTTTGATTGTGAATAAATCATAAATAACGGGATGTTTTGTTTCCCAGATACACATGGTATTTACTAACTGTAGCCACTTTGACAAGACCATTGCAACTCATACTTTGGGATTTCTGGGTTTAAGCTTTAAGGTATATAGCAATACTGGCTTCTACAAAAACATCTACTCCTGCCCTAAGCTTTGAGCCTGATTTTCAGAACATTCAATAGCTACAATCCTAGCATTGCTTGTGGCAGCAGACACACTCTCTATCTTCCAAAGTCAAGCAGAGACATTTTTTGGAACTACTGCTTGAAATTATTAACATACAGTTACTCTGAATATTCAATTTCGGCTCCAGCATTAGATTATTGGGGCCCTTTAAGCTAACAAAATCTACACATTCAAATAATCATATCTATGCAAATGGAAAGCTGATTTAATGTTTTTAAATGTATGCTGAACCTTGCATTAATGTGAAAGCCTGGCAATGGCAGCCTTGTTTGCAAATCACCTTAGGCAATGTCATGCCAGAACAAGTACAATTCTTGGGATTTTTAAGGAAGGTTTTTCCCATCATTGTTGCTGTCTCAAATTCACTAAGGGCTGAAGCAAGAATTTAAGTTCTTTTGAAAGTATAATTATACAAGGTGACCTTCCAACATACTTTGATATTTCATCAAAATGAAGCATTATTAGTTCATCTTTCAGCCTCCTATCCATCTCACCATCATGACTACAACAGGATGCCAACTCCACGTTAAACATCACTACTATAATGAAATTTGCCTCATGAATTTTGGCTCAAGGTTCAATTGGAATATTGGATGGATGATTGGGGAAATAGATTCATCTGATGAGCAGCTGCACAAAGCTCTCATTTCACATTTTGGCATTAGTTACTCTTTTGTAATGATTTGACAGCTCTGCAAGTCACATAAAAACTTTCACGTCAAGACACTTAAAGATTCCTAAAGGCAGGCATCAGCTCTCCTGCCACCTTTGAATTGAGAACACTCAGCAGCCACAGAAAAATAAAATTTCACCTTTGTTCTTGGTATCTTTCACTTGACTCATATACCCACTCATTCCCTGAGGTTTATTTATGCAAACTTGATCCAGAAGTTCTTTCTTGAGCATATGTTCTCCTCTCTGCAATCATAATTTGTGTAAGGCTGGTTAAACTCTGGAGCCTGATTTTGTAGAATTCTTTCTTTTTTTCTTCAGAAAAGGCATGAGGCATGGAGCTGGGTTTGCATCCTGTGGCAGGAGATATGAGTCTGCCCTCTGGCTTCAAAAAACACCTAAAATCTGTGAGTACACGTATCTCAGGAAAGAGGGACATTCCCATGGATGAAAAAACTATCCATGGGGATGCACTTGCCTTTTTTGTGGTTCCTCAATCCTCTCAAACATCCCTGACTTTGCTTGCTACAAAATCCATGCTCTGAAGGCTCCAACACCATTGTTGTTATGGAACACACACCAAGTAGGGAAGATAGGACAAGAAGATTTGGAGTGCACCTGTGACATTTAATTTCCCTGTTTGCTCAAGGGGTCTCAGATGGTTCCCACGTTTGATGGTTGTTGCTTCTTTGATTTTTCAGGGTAACAGAGCAAAGAAACATGCAAGTGTCCATCTTGTTTGGCTACTTCTCCTCCTGGCTTTGAAGCGAAGCCATTATACACTGCCTCTGGAATGATATCCACTGTATGAAGGAAAAGCCTTTTGGTGTGTGCCAGAATACCTTTAGCTGACAGATAGGAAGGTATGATGGAGGCATTGTATTGCTTACGCTGTCCTGCTAAAAGAAACCCCTCCTGAGCCAATAAGCAAGTACCTTAGCTCCTCAGGTACAAAATGTGCAGCTGCACAATTTGGATATTAGCTATGAGTCTGCATTGTGAAAGCAGAAGCACAGGAACACACTCTGAACATAAAGAAACTTTTTTTTTACTGTGGGGGTGACCAAGCACTGGCTCGAAGAGGTTGTGGACCCTCCCACCTTGGAGATATTCAAAAGCCATCTGGAGATGGTCCTGGACAACCAGTTCTAGGTGATCCTGCCTGGGCTTGGACCAGATAATATACCCAGAGGTCCTTCCAATCTCAACCATTCTGTGATTCTGTGACAGTACAGAATTAAAAATACAGATCACAAGATAAGGTTGCAACGGAAAACCTACAAATCCTGAAATGTTACCATCTGCTTATAGTTTAAAAGAGCTTGCACCATTAGTTTTCTGGCCAAAAGGCTCCCATGCTTATATACAGCTGAACAAACTAGTTTTAACCATTTACTAACTTTAGGCTCTTTTTCTCTAGTCCATGCCTTAGCTCAGCTTTTGCTCATGCTCATGCCGACTTTCACCTTCACTGAATATTCTTTCTATCTGAACTGGATACTACTGTCTGAAAAGTTGAGTTCTTCATTTCATAGACATTGTGCTTCATGTCTGCACTACTCAGTAAAAACTGAGGTATAAACATCTCCTAAGCAAGTCTCCATGAAAGGATTTTCCCTGGTGCAACTCTACAGACATGCCAAAGCAATTTTTAAAGTATTGTATACAATGACAATGCAATGACACACAAGAGATAAATGAGTTTTAACTGTAAACCAGCCACATTACTTCTAGATTTTATTTTCAGACTTTGCTCTACAAAGCAAAGAGAATCTAAAGCTTTTCATAAGGAAAATTAGAATTTTCATAAAGATTGGAATTAAAGATACTGATAAGCACTGTTCTAGTCAAATATATAATGCAGACATCTATAATGTAGACGCAAGGAAAAAACCCAATAAAACCACATGTGTTGCAGCACGGGAAAAGACTTCTGCAGGTTTCTTGCCAGTGACTGACATTTTTAACCAGTTAGTGACGTTCTGATTGGAAACTATCTTTCCATTTCTAACATTGGTAAAATGGACACATGGAAGAAAGGTCATGTGAAGAAAGAATGTATTGATGAATGAAAAAAGGTAAGAAATTCACTCACTAACCAAAACATACTATTGAGTTCTCATGACAGTTCTGGAATTGCCGATACAAGGGCTTCCAAAGCTAGACAAGCCTAGTATCTTTCCAGATATGTAAGAAGTAACATACAAAATAGCTACCTAGATTCTTTCTGCTAGTCCATTTACTCATTGTGACAACAGAAGTTAGGAATTCCATCCCCTTCCCTGTTATCACAGAAAAAGGATAAGGATAATCTCTTAATTACTAACTTGAATATATACAATATTCTTAGTGAAAAGCCTGAATATTGGTGATCCACGTGTACTCAGGAAGTCCTACAAGAACTCCCTAAAACGAGAAGAACATCATGGGTGGAAAGGATACAACTTAATAGTTGGGCAAGCGGGGCTTAGACAGTCTGGTTGAGAATATGCTGAGAAGTTGTTTTGGGAAGAAGAGCAGTGAATTCAGAGTATGTAACTGCAGCTTTGAAGGCATTATACAAAATGAGGAAGGTGTTGAAGTCCGTGATTATTTGACATAGTGAAGAAGAAAATGTAAAGAGAAATAGTATAATGAGGGTACATGAAAGTTGTACATGGAATTTTAGAATCTGATTGTGTTGTAGCAGTTAAGTGTAAGGAGTTTGTATGTCTGAGTGTGTAAGAGCAATAAAGTGATGGTGAAGAATCTAAAAGAGCTACAGCCAAGTAACATTTGCCAAGGAATCCTGCATCATGCCATGGGAAATCTGCCAAACTATATAGTCAGAGATATATTAAAAGGATGGGATGGGTTTTTTCTTTTCATATTACAAAATGTGAATAGCTAGTAAATAATTTTGTCAGATTCTTAGTTACTTGTAATGAAGAAAATATTTTCATTTTAAGGATTAAAGCCATACATGACCTAAAACTGAAATTATGAGATGACTAGAAGTAACATGATCTGGACTGTCCTGTGGAAACCTTTATTCAGAGGGATTATTTCTGAGCTGGTTCCTAGCCACTCTTGTTGCTACCACTGTTTCTCTTTGACAAATTGCCTACACAGGTCTGTACTACAGGTATGAAAAGAGAAAGTAAAGAAAAAAAAAGTACCACCTTTTAAAGATGAAGATCATTGGCCTTCTGGTATGTAAGATGAATAAGGTGCAATATGAAAATTTAGTCTGAAAACAGGCTATGCTGACAAGATTTCACACTATGGACAGTTACTCACTTCCAGTCAAAAGTGACTTGCTCAGCTGTTGTGTAATTCAGACTTCTCATTTTAAACCTAACATTTTCTTGTACTTCTCTCTCTCCTTTCCCTTTAAGAGTATCTCTGTGTGGATGGGTGCCAGACACTGCATAGGAAGAAGTTACTTCATGTAGAGGTTATTATACTTGATCATAAATTGCTCAAAGCTTTTACAAAACTTATCTTCTCTCCTCCAATATGTAAGAAGAAAGATGACACAGATAAACATTACGACTGATGAAATACTTTTCAGCTAAAATCTGACAGAAACCAGATCAGCCATCTTGAGTTTCTCATTTTAGTCTTTAAAAGCCCAATTTCTTTTATTCAAAAATCTATCATTCTTCAAGTTTGATAGTATCACAGTTGTGAATAAGAGCTCTAAGATAGGTCTATGTCAGTACTGAACTACTATTAGAACCAGATCTAATGCATCAAAACCTACAACAATTATTATTCTCCCTAGAGTTTCTCATGTCACCCAGTACACAGAAGCAGATAAAAAAAGTGGTAGTTTTGCAAACTTCCAGTTCTGTAGTGTGTTGAATTTGCTCCGTATTGCTATTCAAAATGAAGCAAATTAATTCTAGGACTCAAGATAATATTCTGACCCCCAAATGCACATCTGGTCTAGTTCATAAGAAACATATGGGGTCTCTTTCCTGAAGAAGCAAACCAAGAGTTTTCAGAGCTGGGCGCAGACACACGCCAGCAAGGAAAGACCCAACTTCAGATGTTCCCTTTGCACACATACCTGAAAGGGAAATGTTAATAAAAGGGAAACCAAACAGAGACACCATGTACAGCTTTATGACCAAAGCAGGGCCAGCCTACTGTGTAGAGTGAACTTTATCCAATATACATAATGATCTACCTAAGTAAGAGAAAATATAGCCATCTTCGAAGCTTCCTTAAAAATGGCAAAGGAAATCTTTTTCTGGGTGCTTAAAATTTGCTTGATACCTTTCAGGTAGGCATAGTCCCAGCTGGCCTTGGAACAGAATGATGGGCCTTGTCCCCCACCACTGACATAAGAGGGAGCTTTTCCACAGACATCAATGACCCCAGGTTCAAGCCAATTGAGATCTGCTTTCAAGCCTTTATGAAGAACTAAAAATCATGCTTCAAGAGAAGGATACATAGATTATATATATGTGTACACATATATACATACCCACACATATAAAGTTCCCAAAGGCAAGATAAGTGTAGATATGATCTTTGACCAGAATATGCTGTAACACAGGCAGATCTCATTTGTTCCTGGGCAGAACTGCTTCAGAACTCATCACTGAACATTATTTTTTGAAATAGAAGAGCCTTGATAGGTTGAACGTCCTTCACTTACTCTCTCATCACGCACGTCACAGTTCTCTTATCTGTGGACATTTGTTTCCCCACAAGATTTGTAGGTTTTTTTCACTGGGGCTTTAAGGGTTGTTATCTCAGCTCAGGAAGCATGATATAATAGTGGCACCTTGAAAACTGTGGCAACGTTTAAAGCAAATTTTGTAAATACATACACAACTGACCTTGGAAAAAGGGAAGGGGAAAAAAAAAGTGTGGTCTCTTTTCAGTGTGGAAAAAGAAGCATTCCTTTTGTTTTTACTGACAGTTCTACCAGCAATAAGCGAACTGTGTATTAAACACCCATCTCATCATTGTGCACAGTTAAATTACATCTGTTTGTCCATCAGCAGTTTGAAAATTTAATGACATAACTAAACTACAGGCTTCTGCGTTTTGAAAGCAGCCTGAAAGAAATACTGATATGACACATACAATATGGTCATGGTCTTCCCTCAATCACTATTTTAGTTTGATGCATTCTCTTCTTTTACATGAACTTATTTCATAACCTTGTTTTAAACATGCACTCTTTAAAATCGTCACATGGTTTTGCCCTTCTCGTGCAACTCAGTTGTGGGGTCTGAAGGCAATAACTGAGGTATGGATTAGATAAAGGTTGTCCTATGTGGAAGGGTAGGAGCCAAGGGGGCTCCTCACTCTCCTGTTCATTCAAACAAGCAGTGGTGCAAATCAGTGTACAGGACACTGTGCAGGCAGTGTGTGTGTGTTTGTGCAGAAATCCTCATGCCTGTGAACAGATTTGCCCATATCTTCCTTGAACAGATCTATATCCTCCTCCAGAGCATGTCAGAGCTGTTTTTCACCACTTCTTTAATTAAACTTATAATTTATTCCTCATTTAAAAATGTATCAGACAGCACTCCAAAATGCCACGTTTTAGGCAGATTGAAGATGCTCTTTATATCGTGTATTTTGAAGAAATGGTTTTAGAACACCAATATCACAGCAAAAGACCAAACTTCAAGGTAAGCAAGAGGAGTTTCAGTCTGTTCCTAGTCTTTATCAATTATGTAAATGAAATGAAAGCAGGCTTTTACATCAAGTATCTACTCCTTTATCCTGTATGAAATTTCACTGTGAAAATCTTTTCAAATCCCAGTTTTCAGAGATACAGAATTAATTAATTTTTTTGTAGTTCTACAATTTTTCTTGCAATGCTAAACTGACTTCAAGAAAGCTCATCCGTTGACCATATTTACTGGTGTAAATATTTACCATATTTACTGGTGTAAAAACCCCTTTTAAAATGGGCTTTGCTCTAGAGTGCCTCTAATGCTGAACTAGTTTTAATCAAGGGGATGGATAAAGAACAGGTTTTAAAGTCTGAGGCCCTCTCATTAAAATTCAAAATGTTCCACAAACTGGATATATTTTCATTCAGATTGCTTTCATGGCACAGCTTTAGGCTAAAAGGTTTTGTGCCATTAGGTTGACTTCTCTTGGAATAAATTCTTTTAAACCAAATGTCTAACCTTGTTACCATTCTTGTATCAGGTGAAAGACTATGCACACATAACTACTGCCCAAAGGAAACTAACTCTTACCTACCTGGGATTCCTCCTTATCAAAGGGAAAAGAAAGTTACAACACATACACGAGTCTACATGCTGGTTCATCTGACCTCCCCAAAGATATTGAGTAAATTAACATCCAAGTATGTGTTCCCAGGTTTTCTTGGGCTGTATCTCTATCTTAGTAATGCTAAGCAATGAGCTTCACAGATGAAAGTTTACTCAATGGATAAAGAGCTTCTACTTGAAACATTAATACAAAATAATGTGAAAGGATAATGTCATAAATGATGATGCATCAGAAAAACTCTGTAAGTCAATCTTTTCAATCAGCTGCAGTAGCACAGTGACAGAGTGACAATGAGGCAATGGAGGCTGCACATGGGCACTTTGTAAGACTTCAGAAAAGGGAGCTTCAAGAGATGGCAAATTTCCACGTTTGAAGGGAAATATAGAATTCAAAGATGTTCTCACAATCTAGAACATGAAATTCTCAATACAGAATAAAATCTAAGGAAAAATTATTTTTTTTCCCTTCTGGAAAAACATTAAAGGCTAAGACATAGAATCCTTGGGTTTTCTCTCCATCTGGGCTTCAGCTGCTCCTGTGTGGTGTCAAGTATATGTTTTGATCTGTGATCATTTTGCTCCCATACTAGGTGTTAATGGCACCTGTTGCTCTAAGCCTCTCTAAATTTTCAGATAAACCTGAAACATCAGAACTGTGCCTACCCACAACTAATACGTCTCATCACCCTCAGCTGTAATAAAACACCTTTGGTCAGAAAAAAATTCTGTAAATGGATTATAACCCTTCAGACAAGAAAGGCAGGGAAAACATTTCACCACTAAATGGCTAACTGTTATGTGAGCAGAGGTTAAATTTCAATTCCAACCTTTTTTCCCAGCTGCTGAGTCAGAGTGTCAAAAGACATGAAAGTGGATTAGAAGGATGGTGTGAAGAAAATACTTTAATTTTTAGCAGCTGTGCTGGCTTACAGTGAATTGATAAAACACCTGCAGAAAAGCTTGAGATAAATATTTAAGGTAGAAAGTTATGTACTGCAACCATGCAAGGAAAACTGATACAGTTTTCAAAGGCCAGTTAAACTAGCTACAACTCTGCCCTAAGCAATACTTTGTCCCATGTAAGACACTCAGGCCAGAGAAGCTGTGAGATTTACATTCACTGGCCCATGACAGTGCACAGTAGTCTGAGTTCACCTATTAGGAGCTCTTTGGTTATTTATCCTATTCAACTTTTAGTGATTTCATGTAAGATTTTCTTCTCCCACTTGAATCCTGACCAAAAGTTTATTTTTATATTAAAGAGAAAACTGAAAACCTAACTCCCAGGTGATGACGCTGCTCAGATGCCAACCTCCCCTCTGCAACTGCAGTACATTTTGTGCTGTAGATTTGTGTTACCAGGCTCCCCAAATTTTTTTTTGCAACAATTTTTATGCTATTATCTCTGCTTTGCCGTTACTGAACCATAAGCCTTTTGTTTTATCTGTGGCACAGCTCTATTGGTTTTTGACATCATTTTAACGGGAAAAGCACACAACTCCATCTTCACAAAACGAACATTCCCTCAGTCTCTGAGATACTGAGCACATGCAGGCTCCTTGAATGACCCATATCTTGAACTCTTCTTTACCCACATTACCACAGGACCACCTTTATGTCCACTACAAGGAGTTCCTGAAGATCCACATGGAGATGGCTGTCATTTCCCAAATTAGGTTGGGAAAAAAATCCCAACCTAATTTGTTCAAAATTAAAGAAAAAAACAGAATCCCCTTCTGGAGCAAGTGAAGAATCAAGTAAAAGCCTCCTCCTGTGGTAAGCCATCTTATGCCTTGCATTTCATACAGTTGGGGCTGGCATGTTTGCCAAAAATAAAGGGTTTGCTAAAAAGTGTAGGCCCTCTTTAAACTCAGCTCGCACTTTCCAGCAAAACGCCTTCAAAATCGAACTCTTAAAAGATCCAGGAGATGAGCATCACCTACCTCTCCTTTTTCAATTACTTCACAGGAATGGAAAAATGATTCCAAGGCAGGAGAGAAGCAAGCAAGTCTGTTTTCTGTGCTTGAGTGGGTAGGACACCCACCCAGAATATAGTTCTGACTCTATACATGTACTCTTTCACTGCTAATGGTTTGATGAGATCTAGATTTAACTGAGCACCTTCATTCTTACAGCAGCACAGCATGATTCATCACTGCCAAACAGGCTTAATCTAACAGCTACAGATAGAAACATTACACAAAGATCTCCTGCTATGTATACTTCTTTAGATGCTGAAAGCTTGCCCCAAATTATTTGGATATAAAGAGCACTTAAAAAATTATTAAACTGTGTAGAACAGTGTGTATGCTGTACTGACATAATCATAAAACCTGTTTCATGGACATAATCTAATAAAAAAGATCTGATAATTCAGTGTAGTTGGTGAAATTCTGGATGATATAGCTCATTGAGTTATGTACCTTTAGGTAACTGATTCAGACTCAGTGAAAATCAATAGTAACTGAATCTTCATGCCAATTTACTCCAGCTCAGTTGAAGAAATGAGTGGAAATTAAGTAATCCCTTGGATGAAATTCGTATTTGAGAAATGTCTATATTCCAAAAGCACTTACTACTGGCCAACTTCGATTGGAGAGAAAAGCTACGAATATGGAGAATATTTAAGTAAAAGAAGAAATACTTTCTCAGAAGTTTGTCTTAAGAGTTGCATCTGGATGGAATTCATTCAGTGCATCTATAAAAGGAAAGCAGAGCAGATTATGTATGAGTTTCTGGAAGAAGTCACACGGTTTGACCATGCCAGATGGATGGCTCCTAAAACACTGCAAAACTCAGCATGCCACAAGCACAAGAGAAGAGCCAGGCAGGTCACATGCTGACACCAAGAGGCTGTCAAATCCTGGCTCTGCCTCTAGCAGTCAGCACACCATGGTGGCTCTGTCTCACATGGACTCATTTGTACAGGGCCAGCAGGTCAGGCAGAGCAAGCAAGCAAATGTAATGGCAGTGCCACAGGCTGTGTGCAAACAAAAATCAGAAGCAAGGCAACAACACGTGCTTTCATATCACAAAGCAAACTATGGCTTCAAAGGAAGAAGCGACAGGAATTGCTGCGACTTAGGGTGAGCTGTATCCTGCCAACACCAGGCCCCTGATGGCAATGGCAGCTCCAGCTACATGTGAGTAACACGTGATGGCACATACAGGCAGGAGAGGCTGTGGCCATCTCCTTTCCTCACCAACTTAGGACTCTATCTAGGTTTTGACATCTGCAATGCACAGACTGGCAAGTTCTCTCTAGTGGCCTCAGCCCTGCAATATAGGTAAGCTTTTCCACAGAGACAGTGGGGAGCTGCCTTTGGGCACCATGATTTCCTTGGAGAAATTGCTTTTCAGAAATCTAAATATCAAACTTGCTTTCTTTGAGGTTGTCTCTCACAGCCAGTTATTTACTTGGTACAAAATAGTACGATGTCTCAGAAAGCTGTTGTGTTTTGCTCTGCTATCCTTAGCTGTTTTTAAACTCCAGAGATTGTCTGTTCCTTTAGGTCTGCTTTCCACTTCTCTCATGCACATTTATGGGGTTTCATTAAATATAAAGAACATTTAACAGCCTTGGTGACCAATACATATGGAGAAGTGCTAGTCTGAAGTTGTTGAAAAACTCAAATATGAGACAGAGTAGTCCTATATACTTCTCAACTAGTACATATTGTCTTTACAACTGACCAATGGTAGCTAATTATTAGACTTCTTTTCTGGACAATCAAACACAGAAAATCCAGTAAAGGCTGCCTGGATTCAAAATGTCTGACTAGACACTCAATTTGGAAAAAAAATCTCCCACACTGGGGAGCTCAGCAACATGAATCACAGTTAAAGTCTAGTCTTTTTCCCTCCTCTCCAGAGTGCACCAGTGTCCAGGAAAGGATCCCAGGAATTTAAATACCGTTTTGTAGCCATTTTCCTATGAAAGAGAAAAGTAAATAAAAACAATGTTTAGTTGTATTACGAGTCAAACGAAAGTACACAGAGGTTCCCCCAGCCAAACTCTAGGCAGAAAGCAAAGTCTCTCCCAGCCAAGTTCCTGCAGAGGGAAGCTGTGTGAAAGAGCCAGGAGATCCTTTCAAACACAAAGTCTTTGGGCAGTGTACAGCTGGCTATCCCTCCTCAGGCTAGAGAGCAAGGGGCATGGATGACATTGCTGTGCTTCCCTCCTGTTCTCTGGCTGGTGGAGTGACTGCTAAAAACAATCTGCAGCTGGGGATCCCACCAAAGCAGCCCTCAGGCTGCTTGGGCTTATCGCAGGTATGAACTTGTCCTGGAGATGCTCCAGAGGACACAAAGGTGTTCAAACCAACTGGCCAAAAACTGTGCCCAGCGTAGCTCAGATCCAGATGTTTCTGCTGCCAGCTGCATTTCCAAATATCCACTGCAAACACTAGGATGTTAAGACCAAGGACTTATATAATGACTGACATGTTGTGATCTTTCTCTTAACCTCAAGCTCTTTTCCTCTGACCTCTGGCAAGACTAATTCAGATTGTCACAGACTGGACTATCGAACCTTTAAGGAATGCATGTATTTTTAAGGACTATGTGTTCAGGGGGGTTTCAGACTAGTGTTGTGCCCCCTGCAAAGAAGCTACAGGAAGCTCTCCAGGAGGAGACCTCTCTCATGAGGTGCTATCTGGGCTGTGTGTGCAGCCACTGGCTGCCAGCTCAGAGCCACCTGGTCCCTCAGCCACTGCCTTGCCTGACATGACCCCACACCTGAACCAAACAGTCAAATTAAACTTGGTCAGCTAGCACCATTTCTGTGGGGCTTTGTACCACTGCTTTGGGGTTCCCTTCTGGGATTTTGTCATGGCTAGTGGCAGTTTTTAGTTCCTATGGTTTATCAACGGTTTCCCTTACCAACAGATCTATTCCTCTGACTGAAAGTCTGGCACAGCTGGAAACTAGAAGCAAAACCACAAGTGAATGGCCTGGCACTACCACCCATCTCCGACCACAAACCCAAACAGTTACTGGATTTGACTAACGGCTATCAATCACCCCGACTGCAGACACACAGATATCAGCTAGAAAAGGCTTGAGGAAAAATGTGAGCTAAAAACCAACATGGCAATTTTCTTTTAATGAGGTGATGCTGTCTTGGAAATTAATTCATTTCTTACTCAATACTTATGGCATTACTCTGACTGTTTGCCCTTCTCTCTATTAAAGTGTGTTTGTCCTTTGCCTAAAGCAATGCAAGTTCTGCCTTGGAGGTCAGGTTAAACAGAGAACAATCCTCATTATCCAAAAAACTGGAATAACACGAACAAGTGCAGTCTTCTGCTTCCTTTTATAATAAGTTTCCTTAAGTGTGAAGCAGAATGTCACTGTTGTTCTATCAGATCACTAAGGTCACTAAGTTAAATTGTGGCTTGTGTCCATTCAACCTTAAAAATACTTGAAAAAATTTTTGTAATAAGGTGGCCACTTATCTGCGGAGGAAGAAAAAAATCCCAGTTTATTAGGTCTGGTTTGGAAAAATGATCAGCCTCCCACACACCCCTATGCACATGAATGGCAGAAGAATAAGGATAAAAAGTGCAAAGCACAGAATTCTGAATGCTGACAAGATCTTTCTAAGGAACAAACCTTCTCCCAGTACAGTTGGTCTGGACTGTGGTGAACTTTTATGGCACTTGCAACTTAAATCATTCTTGTAACAAAATAAGATAATTTCCAAAAATGGCAGAAACAAACTCAGGCCAGAATTGTACAGTACTAGGGTTCAAAGGTTGCAAAGTAAGCTGTGTAGCTTTTACAGTTCTAAGCTGCAACATCCACCATTGCTTGTTAGAACAAAAGACAAAACAGAAAAAATAAGTTGTTATTTTAGTTCTTTCTGCTACCAAGATCTAACTGTAAGCAAGCACACAAGTGAATGATTACACTTTGGAGCTCTTGGTCCACTAGATATGTTGGTTTAAGGTTCACTGGAAAACAGCAGATAATGTGATTGCAAAGTCTGTGTTTAAATTGCTGGGTGATAAAGAGACCAGTTCTCTCTTAAACCACATTTAAAATGCTTGGCAGTTTATATAGAAAACCTAACTTATAAGCAGCATTCATGGCTGTACTTACTCAGTTGCTTTTTGCCATGGCTCTACTGTCTTGGTTTTATTATACCTTCCCTGCCAACATCCAGTTATACATCCTAATTTTCAGTCTCCAGATGAAGTAAAGAGGACAGTGGGCTTTGGGGAAAGAACACACTTCGCTCATTAGCTCACGGAGAACCTGTGGCTCTCTGGCACGTTGCCAGATGTATACCTTTTTTTTCTTTTTTTTTTGGAAAGTGTAAGCTTAAAAGCCTGTATCTGTGAGAGATTAGCACCTACAGAACAGTTAACTCAGACCAAATGAATGCACGATGGAACTGATGCTAGTTAGGATAGACTCGGGAAGAACCGGACTGCAGATCTCCCCGGAGAGAAAAGCTGCCTGTCCCATTCAAAGCACCGGGGAACTGCAGGCTCTGTTACAAGTTATCACTTTGTTGCCTCTGGTAACAAATGGGAACTGAACATCTTTCTCTGGGTAAGGATATGCATACAGTAGCTCACATGCTCATGGCTTGACTTCCTTTGTAGACACTTTTTTGTGCGCGTGTTTGTGTGTGTAGTATTTTAGCAGACAGGTAACAATAATCATACTCCTAGAGCGGCTTTAATTTGGGCAAATTTAACTTATACATGCTCTCTTGCTTGTGTCATTTGTTGGATGAAGATGATCAAGTGGTTGCAGAAAGAAATAGCCAAGAGTAACCCTCCTGAAGCCCAGAAGTGACTGTGAATTCCACCCTTAGCCTCAACTCTCAGCTGACAGTTCTTCCTAACTCCCACATATATTGCAACCCTTATTTTGAACAAAAGTCTCACAGTCCTGGGTTCATATCACAGATGAGGCAGGTGAAAGCTTGTAGAGCATCACGGAATGAAGCGCAAGAAGCTGGGGACACCACTACACAACACCCTCTCCTGCCTTGCCAGTTTGCACTCTTTTACAGAGATTGCTTCGAGTGCTGTACTCTGCGCATTAACAGAGAATAGCTTTGCCACTCTTTGTGCAACCCTGTCACACTGAATTTTTTCTGAAGAGGTTACAATCCCCTTTGAAGTCAGGGTTAATTTCAACAATGATTTCAGTGAAGCCAAGACTTTACCGTATGACCCTGCTAAAAAGTTAGTCTTTTCACTCAATGGCAGAAGTTCAAACTTCCCCATCCACCTTTAGGTATTGGAGACAGCTTAAAAAAAGGTGTTCTTGTTACATTTGGCCATTTCTTTCTGCAACCACTTGATCATCTTCATCCCATGAAGCATTAACTGAAACTTCAACTGCAGAGCTGACTCTGCTGCTCTTCCTTTGCTCACAAGTCAGGGAGAGGTAGAAGTGAGGGGCACATTCTGAGTGGGTCCTCCTCCTCAGAATCACAAGAACATTGGGGTTGGAGGGGACCTTTGAAGGTCATCCACTCCAACCACCAATCCAGCAGCACCATAATCACTCTTGAGCCATAGCCCCAAGTGCCACATCCATCTCTTGAACACTTTCCGAGACAGTGACTCCACTATGTACCTGGACAACTTATTCCAATGTCTGACCCCTCCTGGACTGATTTTTTTTTCCTAGTACCTAATCTGAACCTTCCCTGGCTCAGCCTACCACCATTTCCTCTTGTTCTGTCACTTGAGACATGGCAGATGAGACTGGCCCCCACCTCACTACAATCTCCTTTCAGGCAGTTGCAGAGAGCATTGAGGTCCTGCCCCAAGTCTCCTTTTCTCCACAACAACCCCAGTTCCCTCAGCTGCTTCTCATGGGACATGTTTTCTAGACTCTTCACCAGCTCCACTTCCCTTTTCTGGACACCCTCCAGCACCTTAATGTCCTTTTTGAAGTGAAGGACCCAGAATGGAACACAGCATTCAAGGTGTGATTGTACCAGTGCTGAGTACAGAGGGACAATCACTTCCCAGTCCTGCTGGCCACACTCCTTTTATGAACTCCTTTCACAAACCCATTCTAGCACCTGGTTCTGTAGTTGACCCAGGAAAGTACATGCAATGGATCTGATGACTGCACTTCAAACTGTACTAATAATTCATAGCTTGTTTGGAAAGGGGAATAAAGATTTACTATATTTTAGTGCTTTGGATTATCTACAATTACTCAATACCCTAAGACATTGTAGCTAAGAATGAATATGTGTACTGCTAGTTTTTTAAAACCTGATGTTCTGTGATTCTAGGCAGCCTGTAGGTCCCAAACCCAGTGTTCACATCACCAGAATTTTGGTATCATCACATCTGTATACATTATCTACAACAACAAAGTCCCAAGCTCATGCTTTTTCTACACACAATGATGTAATTTCTTTAATTGGACAAATTTATACCATTGAAAAATTACTTATATGCCAATAGCTTGTTTCCCTGTGTCTGCTATTTATGTCCACCAGGGAACTTGGCCCACCATAGGTATTTCAGTACAGTCACACATCTCTTATCTGCTATTACAATTTTCAAGCACGGTTGGTAATGCAATAACTGTCTCACATATATTAGGAGTTGACAGAGTAGGCTGAAAAATGAGACAACTGCTAAAAACATGATTTAATATTTAAAAATGAGTAAATAATAACCTCATACTATTCATGCCAATCTTGCGGCTTACGAATTTCTGGGACTGATGATTTTACCAAAAGCAGGCTGATTAAAACACCAGGGAGCCAGTGCATGAACAGTCTCAGTAAGAAACCCATGTGAACAGAATTGATTCCCTCCTGGATAGATAAATCCTGTTGCACTGAGATAATACTGTTTCACTTTTGATTTGGGAAGGTGGAAAGGGGTTTTGGGAGAGGACTGTCTTTCCAGTTTTGGGTTGGAATTGGTGCCTGTAAACATGCAGTCATATGGCCACCCTCTAGTATGACTTCTTCAGCTTGACTAGGCTGTGAATATAACAGAGGCTACAAAAACTAGTAGTCTCTTCTGATGATTTTTAGCTTTGTATTTACTCCAAAGGGAGACAAACCCAGTTGATTGTTTAAATTATAGTTAAATGTGCCCAGCTGGAATTGTTACAGATAGCCTGACTCCTGAGTCCCACACGCACACCTACCAACCTCCTAGTCAGTGCAGCACTGAAATCATACAGGAGTGTGGTTTTGAAAACTGGGCAGGTATAGATAAAGTAAGACGAAGCACCAAAATATTTTGACATATTTTCTCAAGACTCACTACTCAGAAGGGAATCCATGATTGGTGATCTGAGTTTTCTTTCACAGAGCATTTCACCCAGATCTGAACCTGGGACTCCAGTCTTCTCCCCCTTTCACCCTCATTCACCTGGGTTAAGTATTACCTAACTGCACAAGAAGACATTCTCTTCTTCCCTAAAACACTGGTCATGGCTTCCTGCTTAGGAGCCACCCACACTCCTCGAGCCAGCTGGAAGAGTTTTATGTATCCAGACAGAAGTACATGCTGCTTCCATTTCTGCCTTTCTCTTTAATGAGGTGTTCACCGAGTAGAAGGTACAAAGCCCTTTCCTTCTGGCCTGGAAAATGCTCACCCTCAAAGTGTAGTATTTTTATAAGTAATTCAAATCTTCATCTAAACATTAAAAATAAGTCAAATGATGTCCCCATGCCCTCATGCCCCGATCAGTCCTGCCAGCTGTATCTCTGAAGGACTTCTGATACAGTAGCAAGCCATAGCATAGCTTACAATTTCCCCTACCGGTTTTTACTATTCATGCACCACAGCTTTTCAATCACAAAGAAAACAGGCACTATAGACAAATACATTTACACTTCTGTAACATAATGACACTCCATCCAAATGTCTAGAAGTCACTGCAAACTGCTTAACTAAACAGGAAATTTAAAGACTGGAGCTGTCATACAAGGAATTTTTGAAGTAATCCTTTATTTCAGGGGTGCTGTCATCAGCAGTGCATATGGACAGGAAAGACAAACACAGCAGAAGAGTTTTTGTGTACATAACACATACACCTGAGTACTGAGCAGTTTACTGCTGATCTGTAATAAGAATAGGATCCTTGGGAATCTAACTGAGAGATTTTTAGGATACAAACTCTATCTGTTCATCTCTGCAGAAGCCCATAAATCTGTACCAAAATTAAAATGTGCAGTTTTAAAACAGCTATGACTTTATACAAACCTCAGACTGTGGGAGGAAAAGAGCTGAAAAGTGTCATTTGTTTAGCTGAATCAGCCAAGATGTGAGAAATGTTCAAATTGACTCTAGGTGTGTCTAGACAGAGATATATTTATTTATTTTTTTGTGTCCAAGTCCTTTACACGCTTCTGTGTATTTATGATCTACTTCTTAAATAAATACTTGGCTTGCATTTGTCTTAAAAAGATTGTTTTAATATCAAACCCGTATCTATCACACAAAGTTTTAGCTGCGTTCTCATACACTTATCCTACCAACACCAGTGGAAATACAGACTGCTGATTACCCAAGGGCACTACCATTTCCCAGTAAAATTGCTATTGCGTTTATTCAATCTTTTGGATATACTCCACAGAGTTTGCAAAATTTTACATTTTATAGCTACCAAGGTCACAGTAACATGGGCTTTCTTTTGCAATCCATCAGAAGAATCCGAAAGACAACACAGATCATGCAGAGAGCATTGCAATGTTAACCCACAGAGCCACCATCAGGGCTGCTTGCCGTGGTTTACGGCAAAGACCTTTGAGAAAAGTCTTCCAAATCATGCTTGTACACTGAAGCATGTAGAAGTCATATTGTTTACGATGTAAGAACATAGCATATACAGATTTGGAAGATTCCTGACCTCTACAGTTTTTGACAATCTCCCAAATATAAGACTGAGAATGTCAGACTGACCCTATCTGGCAAGAAAAAGAGAAGTCCTGGTTTTATTGAACTCTGGTTCAAATCAGATTCATTTCTATAAGAAAAAAATACTGGTTTTGTAGTATTAATGTAATATTTGCAGTTATATATAAGTAGAAAATTTAATTTACTGTGTGAATATGGAGACTCAGAAAAGCTCATACACCATTACAAGAAAAAATAAAATTAAATTGGTGGAGTTTGTATATGGCAGTATTTCCTACCTGTCAAAATGCTCCAAATTAAATGAGAGGAAAAATAAAGTTTTGAGCATGTAATAAAGTTCTGCATTCATTTTTTGGCCTGTATCACTCTTATTTCAAATGGGAAAATGAAGCTTTTGAGTCTCCTTTTTGAATCAGAAAAACTAGCAGCAGCTTAATACTGTTGTGAATATATAGAGTATGTCAAATATGTCGAAATAAGTATTGTGAATAGGTGAATACGTGAATAATATTGTGAATATGGGCCAAGACTGAATCTTTAAAAGTTTGTAATGGAGACCTTAAGTGATATTCGTAAAATACTTGTTCCTTTTTTCTCTCATTTTCTGACTTCATTTCTGAGTCAGAGACAGAGAGGGTGGAGGATAACTCTACCCAGGCCATTTGACCAGGCAAGAAGCCCAAGAAAAATCATTTTCCATATAACATTAATGAGCAGTAAAATCCCAAAGTTATTTTGCAAGACTTCATTTAGTATTTGAACTTATTGTATAAATTACATAGTTGTTTCTCAAGGCCCTTATAGCACTGAATCCCCTTCTAAATTTCACTGATTTGGGGTTTTAGGTTTGATCCAATATATATTTTTATTTCAAATTGTTGTTCTGTATATCCTTTGGCTTCACCATGGGTGTTAAAAAATGCTGTACAGTTTCTACATGGAAATCACCTAGGTGATGACAACATGCACTTTTTGCCTTTAGCTCAACCAAAATGCAAGTAATTGGGTTAGTATTAAGACAGATTTACCCTGTTAAAACTCTTGCAGATTTGTTCCTCTCCCCACCCTACATGGTACAACCTGCACATCAGTGTCTTTCCACAGGCAAAGGCCAGAACTTGAATTCACAGCTCAGCTGCATCCAGCTGTAATATTTTGCAGTGAGATAGTTCTGATATCATACAATCAGCTAAAAAAAAGCCATTTATTTTGAAGGATGGGGTTGATTACACTTACCATCTCCGTTACCCTACCATCAGGCTACATAAGTTATTCTTAAAAAACCCCACCTCTAGAAAACAACTTTACAGCAAGAGCAGACTACAAGCAAACACCTGATGCTTCAATGCACAAACTGCAGAGGAAGAAGACCCTGCTGACCACAGTGCCTTGCCTTCCTCAGGGTAAATCCCTTCCAGAACCCAGCTTTACTCAAATTGCTTAACAGCCTCTTTCAGCCAGTTTTATCTGCATTTGGATTCAGGCTCAACCAGAAGACCAAGATGCTCATGCAAGTTTTACCAAGAGCTGAGACTCCCATCAAAAGAGACTTCAAGACAGCAACAAGTATGAATCTGCAATGGACATTTATATTTTGCACTGCAAATAAAACATCCGATCAGGCCTTTCCAATCTAAACATGATTTGGTGTATGGTAACAGGCATTACTGCACATTTTTTTCAAATGAAAAACATTAAGAGAATAAAACTGTATTTCTTACTTTCGACGGAACATTTCTGCAAATATGCAGCCAACACTCCAAAGATCAACTGCTGTTGCATAACTGGACTGAAGCAAGACTTCAGGAGCTCTATACCACAAAGTAACAACCTGTAAAACAAAAAGGAACAGAAAAGAGAGTGCTTAGCTGCAGAATTACAACTTTCTAAGTGCTCTATGTAAAGCTTCCACTTAGTTTAATCTATATTGTAAAAACTCAGATATTAGGCCAATTGGTTTAGCCAGAACAGAGAAAAAAGTCCTGCATGGAAAATCCCAGTATCCACAGCTGCACTGTTGATGACTCAGGATATGAGAACATTTCTGGTCAAGAACATTGCAATTCAGGGTACAACAAAACTATAGTTTCAGAGCACAGCATTGGTATGACAATCACATTACCACAACACACTATCAGCAACTCTTTGAAGCTTTTGCAGCTTACAGAGCCCAAACACTTTCCAGTGGAGATTTGGAGTCTCCATAGGGCTAATGTTAGTCAATTGAACAAGGTGTTTTTTCCTAACTTTTGTGGAGGTAGATGTAGTCACCAGAGCCAAAGTAGAAACAAACAAACCAGGGTGTGTGGGCTTACCCATAGGACAAATCAGAATCTGTAGCAGGTCTGTTCTCAGCCCTTTATAGTTTATGTACTATTTTCTATAAGAGAAATTGGGTTAATTCAAGTGCATGGGCCAATTATGGTAAACATGTCTGACCTGCCTCAAAAGTTGTCTCAGAAGAAACTGAAGAAAATGAAACTTTTTTTTAATCAGCTGGATACAGATTAAGTCAAACTCTTCTCAAGGCTGTCCCTTACCAAAGGCATCAGTTCTGTCTACTGTGGTTTTCTTAAGACACAAAGGAACCCTAAACTGTCAGTTTTTAAATATGCAACACAGCACAAGGGTTCCTGGCAGATTCCTGACCTTTACAGTTGTGTGACTGTCTCTGTCCATGTGCTGCTAGTCAGACCAGCAGTAACTTCTGGTTGTTCGTCTACAGTAACACTGTGTGTTCAAGTGACACACTCCTTCCCACGGACACATGCCACGTAAAGTGCCTGCTTTTAGGCTGTTCTTGTCCTGGTGGTTATGTCACAACACGTTGTAGGGTCCCAGTGGAAATTTTACTGGCACTGCTCCATCAATGTACTTTCATAAGTCTTGCTCACTGGACCCACAACAGAGATGGAACAGTTTATATTTATCTTTTTGTATCCCACAAGTAGACCAAATACAGATGAGGCTGACTGTCTCTTCAGGATATTTGCAGAAGAATGCAAGGAGCTTCTGCAGAGTCCTGTGTGAGCTACTATCTTGCTAGAACACAATCTCAGAGCCACAGGAGTATTCCTCCTGAATACAGTAAAAATCCAGCCATAACAACATATGAGAAACAGCCAAGTACCAATATTTTCTTACTCTGTGCTATGATTTAAACCTCTGACTATTAATATGGGGGCTGGGAGGGCCTCTAGAATTACTAGTGTTTTCTTCAACAAACATGAATATGGGAGATGTAACATTCAGGAGGAGCATGAACCAAAACAAACCTCTGGAAAATAATAAGACAGAAACAAAGAAAAATATAAGAATGAAAATAAATTTTAAAATTATGTTAACTAGGATAGTGAGTTCTGAATTTCAAGACCAACACAAAGAAATGTGTAATAATATCAATATTTTAATGATAATAATGCAATTGTCTTCTAAAGAAAAATAACAATGGAAGTAATCAGCTGAATTTGCTGGTCAAAGCCAGATGAAACAAAAGCAAACACAACATTTATTACAATCGTTAAATGCCCTGACAGCCTTTGGAATCACTGAATGGCTATTGAAGGGAGGTTCATGGATATTTGCAAGAGTGGTCGTATTTGCTAACTGCTCTTTTAAACACTTTGATGTTTCTTTATAAAATTTGTCGATGAAACAGTTCAATAACACAGTACAAAGTACTGTGCTAGCAAGCTACATTTCCAGATACCAATCCACAGAAACAGATTCCTGTGTGGAAGCTGGGCTTTACTTAGCTCCATTTGTCTTGTTCCTGATTTGCTACCATACCAGTGATGCTTTTATGAAACACTTCTCTCTACAAAAACCAGAGACGTTTCTTTAGAGATTCACTCCAAGGAAAGAAGACAAATATATCTGTAGGTTAGGGATTCTCTCTGGAGATGTCCTGTCTGAATCAGATATAATTCCTCCTAAAACATGTTATTTTTCCTAATGCAGATGTATCTCTCAAACTGAACTAGGCTCTTATTCTCGCAGCACATTTCTGGAAAAGCTTACTGAGATAATATTGCTTTGAGAAATTAGATAGAACAATTTCAACCCATTACTGTTTGTGAATGGCTGGGTGTAGTGCCAGGAGGAAGAGCTGTGTGATCTCTGATCTGTGGGAATACCACCAAACCTCATGATTCCACATTTAAGGTCCACATGGCTCTTCTCACACAGAGATAAGATGATTTATAATAAGGATGATTTATTTTCCCCAATCCCACAAGCTCTACAGCATTAAGGGTCTGCACTCTCACAGGCAAAGAACCAAGGGATGCATGGCTGTGGACCGTATGCCCAGAATGAAGTCCCTTCCAGATGAGTGTGGACAGGACAGCTGCTCCCTTCCTGAGGGATGCACCACAGCTCCTGCCCGTGCCTGCCCAGGGGAAGGAAGAGTGCTGTTTCCAGAGGGCTGAGGAAGTGTGCAGCACCATGGCTGCTTCTCCCATGTGACCCCTCACTGCCAAGTTCCCCAAGCATTTGCACCCTGCTATGCTCCATCCATGCATACACAGGGCACTGGGAGATTTTACTTGAGTAATTTGGAAAGTTAAACCTGTAAAATGTAAGATTTTCAAAAGACTAACAGTTAAATTTCAGCTAATGCTAGACTGCATTCTAGTCAGAGGAGAACGAATCTGTGTTGAGCGTTTTTCATATGCCCTGTCATTAATGTGCCACTATAAAAGTCATCAAATAACCTTTATGGTTTGTAACATGCAAGTCTGTGTTTCAAAATGTGAATCTGAAAGGGATCAAAATGTACTAAATGTCAGTTCACATACAAGTAATGCCACAAAAGGATGACTCCTTTTGTGGTCAGGGTCTTCTCCTGAAAAGCACAGGATGATGAGTATGATGCAGTGGTTTTGACAGTTTCACACTCTCTCTTACCATAGAAACCAAGAAAATATTTGTGGACATTCCATTAACATTTGCAGAGAAGTAGAAATGAAAATTATTCTGAACACAGGATATGGTGAGGCTGAACAAGCAGGTCATCACTTCCTCTTTAGCATAGTTCTGAGTGAAAAAATGGTTTGCTTCGGTAAGTCACACTACCAGGGAAACAAGGCCTCCCTGAGCGATGGGGCACTTAACAGAGCTGCTTGATTAGGTCCCATTTTTAGGATGAAAAAAGCATCAATACCTACATCAGTACATCTCACTTAAATTCTACCTCTCCTGAAAATCTAGCACATATGAAATGCAGCACATTATGATTGCTGTGCAGGAAAAGGATTCATGATCATGTGCTGATGTAGATCCTAAATTGTGCAAGACTCCAAAATACTTTGGAGATTGTAGACTTTAGTGACCGTGTTGCATTTTAGTCCTCTATCCTAAGGAACTTCACTGCCTTTTCCTTGCTTCTGCTCACCCTGGCTGGCCTCTTCAGCTCCTCTCTTACACCAGCCAGGTTTCCACCATGTCCCATGACCTCCTGGCTTCTTTCTGCTGCCTTCCAGTCACACACACCAGTGGTCCCCCTGACAGCATCGCCAAACATACCCTGCTGCTCCTGTGAACCCAGGTGAACACAGTCTGCTGCCCTACTACATCTGACAGGCTCTGCTTTCCCTCACACTGCTCATCAGCTCCTCTGCACCTCCAAGTTCCCCTAAATTTCACACCCTGTCCTCTCTTCTTCCAACTCCCTCCAAATGCTACTGGGCAAAATTATCTCCTTTTCCCCCTTTAGCTTCTTAGCCAAAGAAGTCTGTCCTGAAGATACCCTGTAACATTTGTATTTAATAGATCCAGCTACATATGAAAAGACTGAGAAGATTCACACACTGGAAGAAGTAGGTACCTAAATAAGTTCCTTTTCCAGTGCACATTCTATGTTTCTACTATCCAGATAAGACTGGATGGTATCAGGTTAAGAAGCAGCTGCAGATCACTACTTCCAACTATTTTAAAGTTAGTAGATTTAGGCAGCACTTCATGATGAAAACAAATGATGTGTATTTGAGAGGCAGTAGAGAGGAAAAGAACATCTGCATAAGTCTACTGAGGCTGTGTCTGACTCTCTGAAGAAGGAAATGTGCTCAGCGAGAAGCAGGGCAGAGCTGCAGTTAGAGTCAAATGAAGAAAGAGAACTTAGTTTTGAAATAAAGCTTTCTGCCTTTCAGCCACCTGACAGATGTGGCTATCAGGCACCACCTAGCCCAAGGAGTTTCAATCCTTTATCTCATGTTACTTTTTTCTGATGAAAAATCAAATTAGCGGGAAGTGTCTACTCACTGGCAACAGAACAGAAGATCTAGGCATTGTGTCAGTCTCATATAGTTTCCATTTACTTTACAGAACAGATTTTCATTTTTTTCATGAAGCATAACTGCTTAATTTAAATGGATCTGCACATTATACAGCCCTTTCCAAATATAGTTGCTGTCTGAATAGCATTCAGTTATAAAAAGACAAAGACAAACAGTGGTTTAGGGATGGGGTTGAGTAACACAGACACAAAAGACTACATTTCAGTTTGCCACAGACTTTAAGTACAGACCAATGCCCAGTTGCACAGCTACACGAACAAAGCAGGGATCAGACTGTAACACAGCAGCTATGTCTGTGCTAGGAAATTAAATGGGACAGGAAATGTTCCTTTGGCACTGAGACCAAAAAGTACAGAGTGGCCTATGTCCATATTATTAAATTCTCAGCCTCCCAAAAAAGGTGACCGCATGCAAACTGCTTATTGGGAATGGTCTTCGGTCCATGCTTAGCTGTCAGTGCCTAGGAACTGTCTGGGGAAGGGCTGGTTGGAATAACTCATGCCAGGAACCATTCTAATAATTTAACAGTATAGACAATTGAGCTCCAGTACCCACGAATGTTTTCTGGCACTGTTTAATCTACCAGCCAGTGAGTCACACTGTGGCCCCGGGTCTTCCTTTCACTCCAGAAAGAAGGCATTTTGCTATGCTTCCCTCATCTCCTCTGATTCAGAGGTGGCTCCACAAGAGTGATGGGGTGGGGGAGGCATGGCCTATTCCTCATCTCACCCAGCAGCTGGTCTTACATTATCCTAAATGTGTTGCACAGGTCAGATGAACACACACTGCATTTGATTGCCATCCATGGGGAGAATCTGACTGGCCCATATGTAGACATCTTCCTTTTAGATATCCAAATTCGGATGAGACTAATTCTACGCTAATTAGTTCTGTAGGGGCTTGGAAGAAGCCTGTAAAACCTTTTAAAACACTAACTTTCACAGAAATCATGCCACAAAAGAAATTAGCAGGATGCTTAAATTCACATCAAGTATCTTTGAATCCAAGTACAATTCTTTCTGTAAATATTTTTCTTTTGTGATTGTGGTTTCTTCTCTGCTCTTTCTGTACTGATTTTGTTAATTATATTGGCCATTAGATGCTGGTTCATTTTGTTAAAGTATTTAAATCTCATTAAAGATTACTTGCAAATTTATTTTTTAGTGTTCCCTACAATAGCTCCTAAACTCAGTTTAAGAACTTCGGTTTTTTGTTCAGTTCTCACTAACAAGGTTTTCACATGATCTTCAGGACATCTTTTTGACTGTTTTAAATTTATTTTTGTCCTTTCTTTTTGAGCAAAATGAGGGAAAGTACCTACAGAATATACAGTACAGTATGCAGAGTCAAGCTCTTCAGCGCAACTTCATGGTCTTCCAATTTCACAAAAAATCTTTTGCTGTTCACAAAGATTGAAAGTAGAATCTTAGCAAATTCACTATGAACCTGCTACTTCATGGCTTATTCTTTAGGTCTGAGACTGTAAAACAACTTGAAGAATTTTCTTGAAGCTTTGTAAAAAATTTCTTAGCTTTATGACTGAGCTTGACACATTTGCCACAGACCAGCTGGAGAGGAGAGGATTACAGACAAGCATATTGACTGAAGCCTGGCTTCAATCTCTACTGCAGAGAGAGGCTGTCTCTGCCTAATCCACCTCCCTCTCACTTGGTAGAAACACAGCTGAAAAGACTCCACAGAGGCTGAAAAGAAGAAATGTAATTTCTGAACTGAATATGCTAAAATGGCTCGCTGGTCTAACAGTGTAATGTTGCTTAAAATGAAGTCAATGTAATATTAAAAACTGCTTAGGAAAAGAAAGCATTTGTTTAATAACATTTCATTGTCTTCAGTATGGAGTATGGACCAACAGCCAAGACTGAGCAGGGCAGAAAGGGCAATCCAGAGGGCTGGTGACACTAGGTTGTGACATGATGGCATTTCTGCAGGATCATGGTCCCTACACTTGTCCTGTGTGCTGCTCTGAGTCCTCCTGACAGCCCAAAGTGTCCCACTTTCCAATCCTCTGGTGTAACAGATCTACCACCACCCTCTCACCATGCCCTGCTCTGTTCCAGCAATGATGATATTCCCCACCTCCTCATCCATGCTCCCTAGGAACACTCCAAAGACCTCTGGAGTGCATCACACCTACTCCACCTAGGGAAATGATTCTGTGTCTGTTTTTGTGTGTGTGAGCCCTGGGAAATAAGGGAGGAGGTAGTGTGGGGTGTGCTGGAGGCAGGAGCCAGGGAAAAAAGAGGTGAGGAAGGGAGGAGAGACAATGCTTCATTCCAATCTGCAGCACAACAGTTCCAGCAGAGACAGAGAACAAGTTCAAAACCCACCTATACCACAGGTGTAATAAGGACAAGATAGGGGATTTTAGCATGCGCTGAATTTTAGCCCTTGTATAATGGTTTATTTTTCATCTCCGGTTTGGAACAAGGGTGTGTCTCCTTTACTTGCTGGCAACTGTCTAACTGTTTTCCTATCACTATCCTTAGAGCATTCACTGAGCATTCTGCATTTATAAAGCACATCTAGGCCTCTCTTTAACCTATCTCTGAAGACCTATTATTATTGCTAACTGTGATAGAGAAGGTAGTAATTGCTATATTATATGATGTACTTTAGTTTCCAGGGATGGTATCTGTGCAAACAATTACATTTGTTTAATATCTCTTTTGAGTAGTGGTTCTTCCGTTGTTATTGAACTGTTTTCAGTTCCATCAGAGAGATAGGTATGACTGGAGAGAATGTTTCTTTCTTAGAGAAAGATGATCATAGTTTGTCTGTTTATAGAAACATTAAAATAGTTTCCCTTTTAAAGTAAGTGTGTATCAAACTACTCTAGTGGCATTTAAAAAGCACTTCACTTCTTGACAAAAGATTTAGCATGCAAAACATGAAATCCTTTCAAGTGCTCTGGGTCTGACGAAGTGCACATGGTAATACCAATTTTATCTCTTTATTCACATTTATCTCCATTCTGGGCACAAGGTTGATGAATTGCTTTATGAAAACCAGAATGAATGTTGTTGTCATTCCATGAGTTAGATCATCAAGCAAAAGATTATTTATTCACAGAAGACACAAATCCCAATCACATGTACCAGCCACTATCAAGTCGCTGGTTTAGAATGGGATCTCCTGGTTTTGATGCAAAAACATTTGTGATTTGAAGGAAACATGGTTTAGCATCTACTGTATTCATGACAAATAAAGAAGCCATTCATTTCTTAGATGTTCTACACACAAAGCTAACCAGAATTCTCCCTTTTTAATTTCTAGGAAGAACCACATCACCCAGCGTGACAGTGCTGCTGAAGAGCATTTCTAGGTACATCCGTTGTCAGGAGGCATGAACGTGTGTGCGTGTGTGTTTGCACATCATGTGCCCAGCTGAAGATACTTTACCTACATTCAGTGGTTTTACCTTAAAAGTCTCTGTGCACTAAACATCTGTGTGGAACAGCTACTAGAAAGGAAACCTGGCTCTTAACATGAGGTAGTATTTCAACCACTAGTGATTCAGACCTTACCTCAAAATTCATACAAGGAAATATATTTCTTCTAAGCAGAGTATTTCACAGAATTCTCTACAGAGACAATATAGAGAACATTTCTGAAAGACTACCTGAGATTTCAGGTGAAAAGTGTTTTATCTTTATACAAAAAGAAAGGAACAAAATAGTATCAGCAACACTATTCTACTTCATCCAAATCCCATGAAAGTCAGACTTGCCAGGCCTTGTTGTGTATTGAAATCAAAACCATAACTCTCTATTCTCTGGAGCTGCAGTGCAGCCTTCTATGGAATACGGGACAACTCAATTCTTTACAGAAATGGTCAGCTTTGCATGCAATGAGACCTGTGCATATATTGCAATGTATTGACCGATAGAGATACTTAACACTGAGAGTGACAGACTTTAAATAGAAGTAGCCATTCTTCAATCATGAAGACTCCAAATCAAATCTGTAGACTGAAACAGCAAATTCTAATAATCTATCTTAGAACTAAGAAGACCCACAAAGGCAGACAGAAATAAACATCACTGTCTTCTTACGCAGATCAAGTCAAACACCTACTGTAAGGAAGAAAACATTTCCTTTCACAATTCCAAATTAAACTAAAGCTAAAAAACTCTAAAAAAATCTAAAAGGTGTCAGCCTGAGACTGTGCCTTGGAATACAGACCTTGTTCTGGGTCTGGCTGCAGCAATTTGGCATGCCTCCACTTGCTCAGTCACCTGTTGGCATTAGCTAGCTCAGGGAACAGTCCTAACTTCTAGAAGTACATCTTGGGCTTTGTTACAGTTGCTTTGCTCTCCTGTACATCTTTAAGCCACAAAATCAACTTATCTAGCGTCCTGCATATTCCCATTGGATGGCATCCACCTCTTTTACAGTCTCTCACATCACTGATGCCCTGTCCCTGGGAGCAGGAGAACACACAGCTCTAACTTGTGCCAAGGACCAAACTTTGGTTGTCTCCATGCCAAGATCCCCCAAAGTTGCCCTTGTGACTGCCTGGCCTTTTCTTGAGTTCATCAGCTGAGAGAATCTGAGCCTTACCACCTACAGCTGGACTTGATAATGATGACCAGCTTTTCACTGCTACCAGAAAACCAGAGTCTGGATGACAGAAAAAAGCGTTCCCACTTCCTGGGGTGCTGTGTTGGACTCCAGTCCTGAACAGAAAAAGCCTAAATGAAGCAAAACCACAAAGGCCACCACAGCCCTCTCTCCCACAGAACTCTGGCCCACTTCTGCCAAGCCATCTTGAACAAAAGGAGGAGATACAAAGAGAAACCACAAAGAATGGATTAAACTGGGCCAGTTCTCCAGGTAAGGGGCTTTACCGTGGGCAGTTTGGGAGTCTAGATAGCAGAAACTTGGTGCAAACAAATTCTACAAGATACTATTTTCATTCAGTTGAGAATGAAACCTAGAAACTATTGTTGTGTCTGAAGGCAAAGTACCAATTTCACTGAGAGCCTGATATAGTAGATAAAAGGCTGGTGGAGCAACATTGTCAGAGATGGTCATGTGAAGCAATAGCTTAAGAGTAAAAACTCCCAGGGTTTGGGAGTTTTTAATAACCCAGGGTTGCAAACTAGTCAGCTTCCCTGCAGTAGAAGCTTCACTTGGGATGTACCTGACCTCACTACATGTAGAGTTCAACTGGCTCATCATCATGACAACTATCAGAGAGTTGGGCCTTCCTACCTATGGCATAAAGCAACTCTGAACACTACAAATCTGTTCCACAATTGAAGCTGAATGCAGTAGATTTTACTATGGTCTTACACAAATGCATGGCTTTAAACTGAAGTAAGCAAAATTGTAAATGATACCACAGAGATGAAACTCCTATGAAACACCTTTCAAGAATTCCTTGAAATTACATTTGGGATACAAAACCCTCATGAAAAATCCTTCTTTCTAAAAAAAATAAAAATGTGAAAAGAGATTTGTAAATATGAAGAAAATAAGAAAACGTTGAGCTTTCCATATACAGATGCAATATATGCATAGGTTTATGCATTCATACATACCTACATATGTTTACATACCCCAGATCACTAGAAATTAGTTGAGTCTTGAAATAAGCATCACCAGGACAAAGACATGTAATTTCCAGACAAAAGCAATGACTGGAGAGAAAGGTCAAAAACAGTAAGCAGGGTTTTCAGGCTGTCTGAATCTCACATTTAAGTAGCTTTGTGAGCTTAAGACTAATAAAAACAAGCCACTGAAGTTCTGAAGCTCTTTGTAGGCATCTTTAGTTATCAAATTCTTCTTCTTACTCCGAAAGCATCTACAGTCTTACATGTAGATGGTCACACACATTAGAAAGACCTGTGCTGCAGAAACAAGCAGCTGTGTTTGAGCTAAAGCACTACTGTGAGTGATGCACTTTTGGTAGGCAGATATCCTGGGTAAATGGATGTTTTCAACAGAAGTCCACTTGGAGCCCTACCTGGTGAAGCCAGTAACCAAGAGTGGTGGTAGAAGCAATACATGTTTGCATCTACATGAACATCTTGTGCACATGTTATTAGGTTAATATCAAAGTGGAAAGTCAGCCAAAGGGGATTTAACTGGTACCTCCTACACCCAAGCACATTCTTTGACCACTAGGCTAGGGGCTTTCTGGGTGACAGCTTTTTCCTTGCCTTTGCTGAAGCCAAATCACTATTCTGCCAGGAGTATATGAGTCATGGGGCAAGACTGTGTCTGAAAGCAGCTGAATGCTTAAGAACAATCAGCTGGAAGGGGCAAGGAGCTGAGTTTCTGGATACTGCTCTGGAATGTGTATGCATTTTACATTAGACCATCACTGGATAAAAATAAAAGCAGGCATTAATTACATTAACCAGGCTGGATTCTACTTTGTATCTAGACAGACTGTATTCCACCTCTCTGTTTCTAATGGATGGAACTCACAAAAATTCTAGAAGACAGCACTCAGCTTTCACCTGTGAAGAAAGAAGAAACATCTCCTCCCTTGGTACTTGATACACTACTCAGTATCCAAAACTAGGGTTCACAGCACTAAGTGAAGCACAAGATTTTGAAAGAAACCAAAAGAAAATTTCTTCCACTTATAAATGTTATAGGACTTTCTGAACTGATATTAACTATCTGAAGATTTAGCAGAAAACCAGAATGTTACAGTTGGTCCAATACTAGACCTTCACAAACATTACTTCCCAATTTTAACATTAAAGATTCTATGATTATGTTATTTTCAAGAAGCCACATTCTAAGGAAAATTATTTATAGATAACATATTGTGTCAGCTGGATAAACAAGACCTGAATTAGTCTAGATCACTGAAGACTCTACTCCAGAGTGGTGACAGACTTAAAAATATAAAATGTTTTATTTGTGAAAATAATGTTGTAGATCAGACTTCTACAGATAACACTCTCAAAATTGATACAAAGCATCAATTATTTAAGCCAAAGAGATAATAGCTTAAGACAATACAAACAAAAATGTTCAAGGTAATGAGTGCTTTCATGTTACAAGTTCTCAAGTCTGAGGGCATTGCATCAAGCTAAAGGACAATAAGATAAGAGCAATATTGCTAGTTACTAACAAATAGCAGATAAAAGACCTCTTCTGGATTCTGATTAAGTGACAGCATTCTACACATTCCTGTGAGTTGAGAAAGTTTGCCTGAGAACAGCAGCTATGTTACATGTGAAGCACCACTAAACAAGCGTATCTCTATGTTTTCAAATTCCAGTGTGAGTAATGGCTCCTTCTCCCATCCCCTTAACTTGAACAGAAGCTCCCTCTCTCCTTCTGGACATGCAGGAATAACTTGCCGTGCTTCAGTTTCCATTAAGACATATAAATGTATATGCTGCAAATAAAGAGGAGTTCTGTAGGACTCCGTGGCTGCAAGCCAATGTTTACAATCCCCTGGGTGGGAAATGACGGGTGAAAGGCTCTCCATGGCAGGCTGGGGGAGTCTTTGCTCTTGCCGACAATGACCTTCTGCCTCTATTTTCAAAGTAGCTCCTCTGTTAACTCCTTGAACACTGCGTGCAGAGAGGCCTTAGAGAGGAAACACTTTCCCTCAGAGTCCAAATCCACTTTGAGGCATCTGTTTGACAGACTCCCAATTTCAGCAGTGGTTAAGGGAATGTGACTAATATGTGTACTCTGCATCTGCTGTTGGAGTGTGGCATTGAGATGCCATTTTAGTAGTCCAGAACTGGGTTTAGCTGTGTTCTGCATGATACAAAGTGAATGTTCTCAGCTTCAGGGAAAGTACATCAATTTACAGACACAGAGGTTTCGCAAACACTGAGCACAATGAGTCTCCAGGACAGAAGGAAAAATCCAATTTATAGATATATGATTTAATTCTCTCTGGCCAGTCAGTAGCAATGTTGTTTGCTGGTAGTGGCAATACCTTCTCTTGGGGTGTCATTGAAAGAGGAATGATGCTAAAAAACTGAAGACAGAATGAACCACAGACTGCCATTGTGCAGTGAAGTGAAGACACACAACAGAGCACTCACAGTGGAAAGGAGATGTACTGCTTTAAAAGGTTTGCCCCTCTCCTGCCTGACAATGTAAAATACAATATTTAGGAATCTCTTCTTGTGTCACATCCTTTTTGCTGCTCTGTAAATCACTCACGGCTCCTAACAGTTCAGGAAGAGTCCTTATGAAAAACGATAAAAATGGACTTACAAAAAGGCCTTCTAAAATGCTTATTGCAATCCATCTTTGAAAATAAGAGAATAAATCCAATGGAAACTAATTTTCAAGCACTAGTGTAGGTGCTTTAATGGTTTCAGAAACAGAGTCAAGTGCTCTTGTGAAAACACCAACCTTACTACCAGTTAACCTTGGAATGTATTCCTGTCTTTGGCACTTGTCTAAGTCTTTTCCCCACAAAGATCCATTCTCAGAAACAACCATTGCATGTGAAAAACTCTCTACATATTCCCTGAAAGGGAATAAGAGTGCTTGCCATCTCCAGCAGACATTCACAGTGTTAAAAGCCACAGAGAGAGAGCAACATCTACCCTCTCCTTGAACTTTTAGAGGAAGTCCTGTAAATAACATCCTCATGTGGTCAGGAAATACTTGTGTAACATCCACGTGTGGCCCCATGGATGCTGAGGAGGAGAGAAGAGAAGCAGCACCAGAAGCCAGAGCTTCTGCAGAGCCACCAAGCCCAAGTATCAGCAGCTCTGAGACTGACACAGGTCAGCAGCCTCTAAAGCTGTTGCATTGTCTAAGGTTCTAAACTTAAAGAGGAACAGACAAGCTGGTAGGACGTCAGCTGTTCTTCTGAGGCAAAAAACATTTTGCATGAGAAGGGTAATGTTAGGCTGTGTCAAAAAACACAACCGGACATCTCCAAAAGCTCCAAATACACATGTAATTCCCAGTGATTTCAGTCAATGCTCTGGGTGCTTAGAGGAAGACATCTGCAGGCAGTGAAATCATTGATATTTAGATCCATGCTTGTTTTTAATTGTTAGTACTTTAGAAAGTAGTCTTAGAAACAAAAAATTAGAAATACTCTATGTTTTCTAAAGAGGATATAATTGCAGCTAATAAATACTATTTTCTTTCAAGGAAAATTGCTGCCTGCAAGGAAAAGAACTTCTGATAATATCAAACAAAGAACTTATTTAGATTGGAATATTTTTCTTTTTTGTTAATATGAGGTTTTGCTACTGATATTTAAGATCATTAATGATCCTGGGATCAGAAACTAAATGTTTTTAAGAGCTACCAGTATTGTTTTTAGAAGGATAACTCAGGCTGAATTTAGAGCAAGTTAGTTTTTGTAATATGAAGCTTTTACAAAACATGGGTCTAAATGACCCCTCCTTAAGCTTTCCTATTTACAAAGCATCTTTAAACATCAGATAAACTTTGTTTTGTTTGGGGCTACTGCATGAAAATCTGAAAATGAAACTTCTTTGAAAAGAAGTAGGAACATGACCAAAATAACCCATAAGCACAATCCAAGAGAAGGAAAACAGAAGCAAACAGCACAACTAATAAAAAAAAGAATGGATTTTTAGTTACAGCAAAGGTGTTATTTGGATCAATAAAAGAGAATTTTAGTACTTCTGAACAACTGAAGTGTTAGTCTAGCAACGTGCCTTGAAATCACTTATGTGGAGACTAACATTTCTGGGTGTAATCTTCAGGCTGAAAAACAACGTAGAGGACTGGAGATGACCTCTCTGAACCATTCTGCCATTCCCATATGTAGGGCCTGGGATGCACAACAGTTGACTGGGAAATGCTGTACAGAATAATGCTATCTATGTGTTGTATCTCACATGTCAGGCACAAGTGTAATTTTAATCAATTACATCTCAGGCAAGTACAAAATAGATTACATACCACTCCCATAATAAGTGATCTTAAAGTCAACTTATTTTTCAAAGTTTGAAAGACTTTCATTGTCCTTGACTGCAGACACAAACAACCTGTGTACTTATGAGAAATGAAGCCTATTCTAATTAATTTAACTTCCTGTGAAGTTTTAAGTATTTTGTAATGAGTAGCAGCTCAGTACATGCAAATATATGATTTTTTTATTTTTATGAGGAAAAAAAGGCAAATCTGTAATTTGGAAGGTGATTTTTGGTACATTTATGTTGCTAAGCATGGGCCTGCTCTTGAACTCTGCTAACTTAGGAGACTTAAGAGAGCCTCATGCCAGTGATCAGGAGCAAGCTGTACCTATCTCTCCCATAGATCTGACCCTTTTTTTCATCAACTGCTTCTATTCCACTTTGACAGCTTGTTTCCAACTGACATCCCTAACTGTGAATAAATTACATATACAGATTTTACTAGGGACTATAATGTGTGGAGGGTCTTTAAAGAGAGCAACAATCGGTTTCCACATGTGACAGGATAAAATGGTTGGTTATAAGGGTATGAAGAAGGTATCCATGCATAGAAAACAGCACAATCATTAGTAAAAATCAAGTAATTTTGCATCAAGGGCCACTGGTCACTGGAAGATGATCCAAATACATCTAAAAATGCTGTATAAATATATGAAAACTCAATGTCATAATAATAACTTCAATAATAACGTATTTCTCATCAATTGAACCCGCTGTAAACCCTGTCACTGCCTAGTGCAGATGGTTCTCCTCTCCATACAAACTGACAGCCTTCACGTCAACTTCCATCTTCTTTGGAGAAGTGGCCTAATGCCTGCAATCTGCTCTTGTTTTTTCTCTCTGCTATGTACCAGTACAGCAAAATGACTTAGGACATTGCATATAGTAAATCAGGAATATAAAACTTCCTTAAAAAGATGCCAACACCTTAACTGTTTATAAGGACAAAGAAAATATAAAAATGATATCAAACTAGCATGTTTATGCAGCCTTCTGTTTTTATCCAAGTTAATGCTATACTGTGGGCTTTTCCCTAAACCAGACAACTGTAAAGTCTCATTTCATTGATGAGTTAAAAAAGGCAGCATTCACTGCTACTGAGGGTCTCCTTCTTGCAGCTGTTGCTGTGATGGGTTGTAGTTAATGAAATTTTCTCCCTCCACCCCCTGAAAACTCAACACCTATGATTTAACATATAAAACTCAGCTTCTGTTCAAACGCCTCAGAACAATAACAATGCATATGCATTGATGTAGTTTTATTTCTTGTAACAAAATCATTAGATTCATGAAGCAACAACTGAACTGCTCCATACACAGTATATAGTTAAAACTGCAGAACTGAAGCCAAAATATGCACAGCTAAAAGGAATGTTACAGGGGGGCCTCTCTTAGTGAACAAAGCAGGCTCAGTTTGGCTCTTTTTCCCTAGCGCTACCACATCCGCACATCGTTAGTTGGAAAATTCCAGATATATGCTGTAATTTTTTGTGCTTTTTTTTCCCAGTACACTTGAGGCTTTAGTGTCCAGATGCCATTTTCCCCCCCTTATCTGTCCCTGCTAGTTTGGGTCTTTGCCAGTTGTGGTCAACAATTAATACAGCAAAAGAAAAATACAGTACACTCCCTGGCAACTGGCAGAGGCTCACAGGAAATACCAAATAAAAACTTTATTATGTATTGTTTAACTATTTTGTTTGCCTGTGGGCCACCCTGTTGTTGGTGTAATTTAGAAAAGCAAGCTCCATCTGGATGATCTGTGCGCAGGCTCATTGTTCCCAGAATCTGTCACGCACAATCACTGCTTCAGCCTGTGGCCCTCTGCAGAAAGAAGCAAAGGCATGGCAGCCCTCCAGCCTGCATTCCTTTTCATTAGACAACTTGTGACCAAATGTTAGAATAGAAGAGTAACCTTTTAATATTCATGTAATTAATTTACTTTCCCCTTTAATTATAAACCTTCACGTGAAAAGAAGAAAATAAAAAGACTTCCCTTCATGATTCTCCTCCCTCCCCCATCCTTTCTATCTGCTTTCTGGGACATGGAAGGTGCTGGTTTTATTACACATAGGTACCAGTACTTCTGTCTATTGGGAAATTTGCACGGCCAGAACATGTTGGCAGCCTTTCAGTTTATGTATTAATTGGTCTGGTACATGGAATAGGTTCTGAATTATAATAAAATGGGAGAAATTAAATTCTTTCCTCTGTACGCCCTTGCAGCATCTGCTTCCTTGTCTTAATCAGTGGGGTAATCCATTGAACACAAAGCCATTCTTCTGTATTTGAAAACACAATAGACATCTAATTGAAGTTCCCTTTCACAGTAAGGTCAGCATATGACTCAAAATACTGCGTCAGCTGGGATTTTGGCTGTGCAAGGTTAGGTGTATAGGCAGTGCTTTGTCAGTTCTGCTTTGCTAGAAAATGGTGGCATTTTTTATCTTAGGTTAGACCAATGTTGAACTGGCTACCATGATGCAAAAGTCTGCCCCTACAATTCAAAAAGTGCATTTGATTGCAAATGCATCCGATGCTTTAAGGTCTCATATATGAGTTAATTTCAGCACACTGAACTGGGGCCCTAAATCCCACATGGGTAGCTCACCTTTTACTTGCTACAGCCCCTTCAAAGGAATCCAACTGTAGTAGGTAATAATTTGAGTAAATGAAGCTAAGGTGGAAACTGCCTGCCTCCAAGGCAGCATTTATGTTCTTACTGCCTGATTTTGATTGCAGTTTAAATAGGTGATGAGGACATTAAGGATTCACAGCCACTTGGCATATCAAAGGATGGGGGCCCAAACACACTCAAGTATCCTGTATAAGATGCCATGGTTTCCATGGCAACTGAGGAACTGTTACTGAACTTCATTCATTTTTCTTTTATTAAATAGGTACACCGCCATGTTAGGTCTGCAAGTCATCAACATATATGCTAGTGGTTTGACTAGTTCATACATCAACCCATCATAGGAATAGAAAGCTGCACAAGAGATTTTCTGTTGTGGTCACTTTAGCAAAAAAAATAATGCAACAAGTCAGAATGTTTTAGATGAGGGCAAGGCTTAAAAGTGAGAAGTCTTTCACTTAGGAATAAAGTAACACTTAATTGGGTTGGAACAATTCTGCCTGTTCAGTACCTTTAGTAGGGAATACAACAAAAAATATGGCATTTTTCATATTAATTGCATATTCAGGGTATAATGTTTCACATACTCACTATGAAAGAATTCCAGTTATGTGTCAAATTAAACTACTTGCATATAAAAAAGTAGCATCTTCTGTCTAGAAGGCAAAGCAGCAACTGGAAATAAAAGTGAATTCAAACACTCCTTGGCCTAAAGCAACAAGAAATTAAAAAAACCCAACCAAGTATAATGCAACAAAAAAATCCTTGTCATTGTACTTAGTATGGCCTAATTTTTCCTGTCAATGCATTGACTGTCTTTTTATACTTCCTCAATTTCTTTTTGCTCTCTTTTCTCCTAATTCCCCTCTGTGTACTGTACAGACTTATGGGTGTGCCACAAAATATCCAATTTTGTGGGAAAGAAAGATGTTAAAATCTGTGCTAAGACAAAATCAAAGAAAGAAGTAGGATGCTGGATTCAAAGGAAGAGTTAGGATGGAGTGTATGACAGCTAGAACTCTACAATTTTAGAAAATTGCAGTGTACTTATGATGAGTCATTTAAGATGTAACAGAGGTCAAGGTCCTCCAGATTCTTCCCCATTTTCACTTCCTGAGCAAATAAGCTTAAATACTAATGTAAAAACTCAGTAATTAAATCTACATGAATTTTAATGATATTGCTCAGAGGTAAAACCATAAGAATGAAAAGCAATATGCATAACTGCAACTGGATGCTTACAAATAATCAAAGGAGAGTAATACACTCCCATAAAGAAATCTTTTTTCCTCCGAAGAATAGGAGATAATGTTAAAATCCTTGATTAAAATAATTACATTGACTAATTGAAAAAAATAGTCTATTAGCTAGAAATTTATCATAATGGAAACATTTAATGCTTGGTCGTAAATATCCAATATGGTAAAAAGTCTTCAAAAAAGAAAACAGATCATGATTCAAACAGAAAACCAGATCTTGATTCAAATTTGTACAGCTTGTAACACAATGATGTTCTGTTTCATGATGAAGGAGTTTCAAAGGAATCATCTCTGCTGAGGGGATTATGATGCAAAAGCTTAACTTCAGACAAGTTCTTTCCCACTGTCAGAACACAAATCCATAATTTCTTCAAATGACCACAGCCTGACAGGACATGCTGTAACTTCCCATTCTAGTGACCAAATCTGAAATCCCTTACAGTGTAAAAACTGTAAAACTAAAAAAAAAAAAACCCAAAAAACCCCTGTTCTACCTGAAAACAGTGGTGGAAGCATGCAGGAATAGTTCTGCTGAGCATTTCACCTGGACCAGGTGCCTATACAGATCCACTAATTCTTGGAAATGCCCTCAGCAGTGTTCAGAGCAGGATATTTCAGTCCTGAAAGGAATGTTCCACCAGGATGAAAGCACTTCTCCATCTTAGCATGCACCTCACTGGGAATTAGTGACATGTTTGTGTTCATACCTCTGAATGGGTTTAGAGCCTAAGGGATATCTAGGGAATCCTCAGAAGAAAATTAAGGTTGTCTATGTAACACTCATGCTGTTCTTTCAGACTTCTGAGCTTATCTGCATCTACTGTCAATGAAGTTATTCATTCTTATCACAGAATCACAGAATATGCTCACTTGGAAGGGACCCATCAGGATCATTGAGTGAAGCTCCTGTGTCTGTGCAGGACATTCCAAGAGTCACACCAAGTCCCTGTAAACCCTTCCTGAACTCTGTCAAGCTTGGTGCTTTGACCACATCCCTGGGAAGCCTGATCCAGTGCTCAACCACCCTCTGGGAGAAAAACCTTGTTGTAATATCCAGCTTAGATCTCTCCTGACCCAGTTTCATGCCATTTCCTTGAGTTCTCTCACTGGTCTCACAAGTGACAGAACTATACCAGAACCTGCTCCGCTGCTTCCCCTTGTGAGGTGTTGAAGACCACAATGAGGTCCCCCTCAGTCTCCTCTCCTCCAGGATGAACAGAACAAATGACCTCAGTCACATCTCATAAAACTGCCCCTCCAGACCTTTCACCACCCCCGAGGCTCTCTTTAATACCTTAAGGTCTTTTTCATATTGTGCCGTCCAAAACTGCACACAAGACTCAAAGTGAAGGTGCATCAGTGCTGAGCAGAGCAAAGTACAAGGTGAAAGCTTCTCTGTCATGATGATTTGACTAGCAACATAGAAAAAGAAAAATAAGACCTGAATAACAACTGTATAAAAACCATTACTTACTTCAAAGAAAGCAACAAATGATCAGAGATCTTATTTCAATGCATATGAAATACAAAAGGTACAGTTCCATCCTTCACTTTCAGTTGTTCTTCAAGACAAAGTATGAAACACCTTCCACTTTTTAATTCTATTACCTTGTACTATAGCCTACTACCACTGCTTGTGAAGCTACTGAAGGCATACAGGAAAATAAACCCCTTGATGACTTAGATGACTTAGAAAGCCTCAGGCATTTTGTACATTTTTGACTGCCTATGATAAGGGAAGATATTAACAGTCCTCTTATTAAAAAAATTATTTTATCCCTTGGCACGAAAAATAATAAAAAAGATTACTAGTGAGTAGCCAGCATGAAGGGTAACAGTACACAAAGGTTACTCAATACAAAGAAGAATTAGCATCCACTTATCATGAACACTTTTATTTCTAGTCAGTCTAATAGCTTCCTCAGTTCAGTATGAATCTAAGAATTTTTGAAAGATTTATGCATTTTACTTGCTAATAGTGTAAGGGTCAGATTGCAGTTGCAGTGTATCAGCTGGAGGAAAAGTAAATTCTACATAAGCACAGCAGTTCCCCTCTGAGACAACCTGGTCTTTGCACACTGTGCTACACACTAATGACACAGACAAGAGTAAAAAATAGCTTCTTAATCCTTTCCTGGTGAATCCATTCTCAAGAACCAAATTTCTTTAAAAAGATGAGGGCCGGAGCTATCAGACAGGTCTGGATGACAAACAGCACTGAGAACAGAAGGGAAACAAGAACATGTACACATAAAGTTAAAAAAAAAAAAAAAATCTAAATTGGGGGATGAAAGTATCTATCACTGCTTGTAAATTCTAAGAACAGCTGTAGTTTCTGTCCTTGCTTTCTGAGTTAATGTCCAAAACTACAGAACAGGATAATCTGTGCACACATTCAGCTGTGTATGACTTCCATTTTCAGAATCTAATAGTTCGATACTGAAGCAGCGCAGAAGGCAATGTCACATGTGACTATACATAGAAAATACACAGAGCCTCCTCACAGCAGGGTGGGAACTCCACCCCCTTGAGGGCCTCAAAAAATCTCTGCAGTGTAAATATATAGCTGATGTTGTAAACACAAAGTAGAGTGAGACAGAATTCAGGAAACTCAGGCTAACTTCAGAAGATGTTTACATTGACTATGAAAACTGAAAATGGTCTTTACATTGAGAAAGGCTTTCTTCTTTTCTGGATTAATATAGATTCTTTATTCAAACTTGTCAAAACCTAATGTATACACATTCTAATTTTTAATCTGAATTTACCTGATGCAAACATTTCATTTTTTTAAAATTCACTCATTTTATGTAAATTGCTTTTTAACAGTTGCATCTATTACTGCTTGCATCAAATTTCATTTTATATCATGGAAATATAGCTCTCAGTAGTTTTGCTGGTAACTGAAGTTATGGATACATTTTCACCTTTATCCAGCAATAATTCTCAACTGGCTACTATAGTTTTAAATGATGCACTCAAAAGTACTATTCAACAATGTCTTGCAATGTTATTTCCCATTCTTGAGCCATTGTAAGACTTTGCATTCTCTTTTGCACTAAAAAATGGATCACTAGCCAGGCTTTAAGAGTTTTAATATGTTAACTTGTCACTGTCATGTCAAAAAGAAAAAGGGAGTTGTGTCCTATGAAGTATCAATGAGAATTCTGTGGCCAAAACCATGGACTGGATAAGCACTTATACCAAGACCATGTCCCAAAGTCCTTGCTGTTCTTTGTATACTCCACTCCTCCAAAGCAGCTTGGATATTTGTTCACAGAATGTGTTTGTATTTTTCAAACAGAATATGAAGACCTGGAATGAGATTCTGGCCACAGTGAAGTTAAAAGGATGTTTTCCATCAACTGCATGGAAGCTAGGATTTCATAGCATGGAGATTCAGGATTATTGCCCTGGTTTACCTTGCCGGTTTCCCATCAGCAAAATTTGAAGCTAAAACCAAACTGGCATAATTTTCTTCTTCATTTGCTTCAAAGGGCCCTTGGTAGTCAAATTACTTTATCTGCAAATACCAAGCTTTGCGTTTAAGACTTAGTTCATAATATAAATACATTTTTCCTACAAACTCAAAGTTTCTACTTTTTGGAGACTGAGAGTAATACAAATGGCCTTGATTTCTGTTGAAATTTATTTACTTATCCCCTAAATTACTTGAATTCATCTGGCTTCATTGTATGATGTTTTTCAATGTAAAGTGCTTTTAATATCCTCTGAAATCACAGCTCAAACCATGTTTAAACCTCAAAGCCAACTTACAAAAAATCAAGGAAGTCCATATTAGAAAAACAGGGAGGATTTTGCCCACTCTGTTCAACCAATGTAATTTTTTCTCTATAAAATCTAGCTGCATTTTTCATACACTGATTTTTTTTTTTCATGGACTGGTGAAAACTAGTTTTCTGAAACTAGGTTATGTAGTGACTTTGGTCCATTTAACAAGGTCAGACTGTTTATTCTTGACCAAATTCTTTCCCACTGTAAAAAGGTACTTTTAAATGCCACATTCCAAAACAGTGCCAGTAAGTCAATGAAGCATATTTTCCCACAAGAACTGATACCATGCACAGGCCCCTCCTTATTTAATTATTCTAGTGATTAAATTACATAACGTGCACGATATCTTCAGTGTCCCAAATAATTTAAATCTATCAATCTACAATGCCAGCTGTGCTTTTATTAACTTAAATAGTTTTACTCATTCCAAAGCAATACTGTCTGAGCACCATCAGACAGTAAAGGAAACTAAAAGAAATGTAAGTAAAAATTCTAAATATAAAAAAATTAACCAAATTCAAAATTCATTGTTGATTTAAAGACAGGCCTTCTTATTTGCCTTATAAATTGGCTTAGCTCATTGAAGCCTTGCTGATTTACATGTGACCTACTGCAACAACCATAAGAAAATATAAACCAGCAAAGTATTTTCAACTTTTAAGTTTTGTTTGCAAGCTAGTTTTCACTTAATGGAGCAAGAATATAAATATGTAAAGAAAATTAAGGAAAACACCATAACATTAAGAAGATACAGATCTACCTCTGATGCCTTCTGTTTAGACACTACAGTGAGCATGTTCTGAGATGTGTTTTTTCTTAATGTATCATGGCACCCAGATCAACCCAGCATACTTAACGTCACAGCAAGATTTTCAAATTTTCCAGTAATTTTCTTTAGCGTTTTAAGAATTAACTGATTGTTTCTGACCTTGCAAATACAGTATGAAGCAAACTTTGAAGAATTGTGTGGAAAGACGTACATACAACTAAAACAAGGTTAACAAGCCATCAGCTACATCTTTTTTTCTGAGATGTACTGTCAATGGAATTACAGCACCAGTGGTGGAACACATTCTTTGAAGCGCTCAGTAGTACACTTACAAGATAGCCAAAACTCCTCTGCCTCAAATGGACATAAGAAGTAGATATTATTCTTATAGCATATTAGAAGAAATGAACTTAAATATTCACACTGAAGGTGTTAAAAACATAGCACAGGAAAGTGTGCTCGATTATAATTTGATTCCAACAGAGCACCTTAAATATTCACACCCCTCTCCCCCCGACTAATAAAAAAAACTTCAAAATCTCTCCTATATGTCTTTTCACAATGTATACATATACAAAACTTTCCCTGTTTTTCAAAGACACGACATCCTCAGGCTGTATTAATTTATAGTATCTTTTGCCTGAAAATTTAATCACAATAAGGAACTTAGTCATTTTTACAGTATAGCTGAGGAGGGACAAGAAGATGTAAAATGATGATGGAAGTCATGCATGTTTTATTTAATAAAAAAAGTGTAGAAAGTCCTGTTTTCCTGAAAAAATCAAACAGGAGGATGTAGTTTTCCTCTAGGACTTATTTCAAGTACTCCACGCAGAAGTTCTCAGTTTTCTCAGCATTTTACTGTATATTTTCCTGTTGATGTCTGCGACTTTAGTGTCTGCATTTGTGCACTGCTTCCCATTGCTCCTTCCACCAGTATTTCCTCAGAAAGAGGAAAGCTCATCATCTGATTCCTGTAAGGCAAATCGTGGTCCCTGCAGATCCATGCAGTGTAAATGACATAAATGTAGATTATTAACTCATACCTATACAAAATGAATGCTGAGGCACACTATAGGTTCAATGACTTCTGTATGCTATCAGAATGAGTATCAGATGATGATTCCAATCCCTTTTGTGCTGGTCTACAAAGGTACACAGCTAAACTCTTGTTTTGTATGAAAAGCTTCAAAACTGCAGATTCTTGACATAAGTTTTCTCTTATGTTTGTGTGCAGCTTGCCTGGGATCCCGTAACTAGGGAGGAATGAACTCATTACAACGTCTGCTACTGACAGGCCTCTTGGTTCCTTGCTTTGTGTACCTTCAGCTGTCTCAAAAACTTGCCTACCGCTGCCACTGAGCATGATGAGTTTCCCCACTCAGCTCCGAACACATCAGCAGCTGTGCGCTGCACTGTGGCTCTCAGCGATACAGTAACAAGTTGGATCTGTCTTTCGGGAAGCTGCTTAGTGGCTGTACAACCATGGTGTACATATTCTGCACTTGTTTTCCATTTTCTCTGTGCCCTCCACTAAATGAGACTCTTCCTCTAGGTCAAAAAGGGTTTTCCCAGTCCAAAAACGTGGAACAGTTTAAGAAGCATAGCTGAATTTTTCTTTCACTGATACCTGTAGTTATCACCTGATGTTTCTCCACACTCCTTGTAGTCTGTATCTCATCTTTAACAGATTACTATCATCTGCTAACATCACTGTGCTATCCAAAGATGATTTTAAATTCCACATGCCAGAAAACTTTTCTCATGTAATCATAATGCTCTTGTCTGGAAGCTTCTCATAGAGCAGAGGTTCATTCCAGCTGCCCCAGTGGATAAGCCATACACATCCATCCTTCTGTAAACTACATGAAAAGAGAATATAAACATCTTTTGAGGATGTATTTTTTTTTTTTGCCAATGTATTTTTCATGGTTCCACTTAACGTTGCACTTGCAATCAGAATTTCACCAAGGTGCTCAATCCGTCCTGTCCTCAAACTTTCTTGCATACAAATGACAGGGAAGATACTGTAGGGATTTATGTAACCTAATTAAATGTCTGGATTTTGCTGAATGGTGTTAAGATAGGATCATCATCCAAACTTGTGGCATTTCTGAGTCAATACTTCCATGGAACTGTAAGCTCTAGGATTTGTAACCAGTATGAACAGAAACAGCTCTGAAATAGTTTTGAAAAGTAACAGGTGAAGGGAGAAGAACTCATAAGAACTATTTCTAAAACTGAAAATTAAAAACTCTGACTCTTGCTAACTTACCCAGTTTTTCAGCTCAAATAATTTTGCAATGTTGAAATGCATAAATAAATGTTCTCTAATGTCCAGTACAGGCGAGTGGCTGTGGAGTTGACAGTTCTGTAGAGCTGCAAGTTTCTTGTCTTCAGTGGAAACTCCTCCAGTCACAGATTGTGTGTGCAAAGTCAAAGATCTCTTTTGGAAGCATTTCATCATCCACTAAGCATTTTTCCCCCTTTTCCACAGAACAGAATATATGCTTTTTCAGATCCTTTGTGCTAGGAATAACACTGTTAAAAATGTTTCTTCCAAACCCAGGTCACTTACCCTAAATATAGCAGAAGAATCTGTGCAGTACAGAAGAAATACTGTGGACTGTCTTTTCCACTACCTACTCAACTGTTCCTGTCCCAGCCAAAGAACTCTTGCTCTGAATCGCCTCCTAGGTTTTTTTTTGATAGTGTACTTTTTCTCCCCATGCTTTGGACTTGCTTGACACTACATACTTAGAACAGTTAAGGTGAAAAGGAAGTAGTACAGCATTAAGGGTACTATTTATTTACTGTAATAAACAATTCTTATAAGATAAGGGGATTCATTTTGGATGATAATAGCCATAAAAAATATGGTGCAGTCATTTCTGAATCATAGCTAAGGGTAAAACCCAAGAAGTACCTGAAAGCACATCTCCTTCTCTACATATTTCTTCAAAACTTATTTGTTCTTTCCTGCCAGTGAACAATGAGCTAGCTGTTGACATGGCAGGTTTCCATGGTTACAATCTTGCATTTAGGGCCCACATGGTACAACTTATATCACTGTTAAATCAAAAAATATCTCCTGCTTCCTAAGCACAAAGTCCCTACTCTCATTATTCCTCGTTTAAATCCACAACATGACCTCAGAACTCAATCAGCATGAACTTGCAGGTGGTTGTTTTCCCTCCTTTTTTTGCATCAGTTTTCTCCTGTTTCTGTGCTTAGTAGATTAATTGCTCATGTTTCTTAATGCTAGTTTGTTTTGGCTTTTTATCATCTGTTCTTTGTCACTCAGGCCCAGTAAATGATGAAAACTCTGAGCCTGTTTCAAATCACTCTTAACTTTAAAAGCAGAAATGTACTGAGTCTTCAAATAGTATGCAGTCATTCCATTTTTTAATTATTTTTTCTTCTTTACTGGAAAGCTACTACCAAGATGCCGATGTCATTACGATAGTTGCCCTGGAGAGCAGAACAGCTTGCTGACTGCAAACGAATTATCCACAGATCAGCTCTTCCACGCTGATCGCAACTTTAATGGGTATTTTCATAGACTGCATCTGTAGAACAACTTTTCCTTGCATTCATTACAGAAAGAGCAAAATCCAATGCAATGGTTAATTTATCTGCTCCTTTAGCTGTTCTGATTCACACTTGAATTCTACAGACTTCTGCAGTAGACAACAACTTTGTGCATTTTAGAACCCTCGTAAGTTTTATCTTCAAATCTCCTTGTTTTTTCAAATCTCCTTTAACAGATCTCACACTTAATTTTTTAGCACGTCTCATTCAGTAACTAATGTATGACAGCTTTGCATATTTCATAGAAGCAGTTATGCATTTTATTAGACCAATTTCTACTACTACCACTCCTCTGATCAACCTAAACAAAAGCTCAAACCCTTGCTTGTAGCTCCAAGGTCTGGCTTCCAGTCAGGTGCAATTTACCGAACTATATTGGGAGTTTTTGATATATGGTAAGATGTCCTGGCTGGTTTTGTACTTTTGAAAAGCATTCTGCAGTCATCTTTCGTGACACTTATATTTCACTGAATTATTTCTTATTCTTGGCACTTACATGACGTTTTCCTTTTTTATAAACACTAGTATTTTTACTACTTACAAGGAAATGTAGTTTATCTGATCAGAATCTCTTTTTCCATTGTCTTTTAAACATACAACTGTTCTGGAGTTTCAGAGAAGCAGATTCTAACTGTATCATCTTCTGATTCCTTTCAATAAGAAAACATTCCATCTCCATGGCAAATCTTACAAATCCCCAGAGTCCTTTTAGCTTCTTTGCTTTACCTTGACTACAAACCCCCATCACTGTCAGCCTCTGTGGTATCTGTGTGTCGTAAGAATCCAAATGTCCTCGGGTGTCTCTCTCTTCTTCCTCTCTGAAGCTTTCAGTACCCAATCCTGCTTGAACTGATGGCTGTCCTTGACGTATTATATCATGGCCTTATAGTGGACCTGAGCAGCTGAGGCCAAGTATAAATGCTCAAGTGCTGACAGAGCTGGCCTGCTTAGAAAAGTAACCAGAAGTCTCCTTTCTGTTCCTTTTCCTCACCATACATATAGTGTGCAATGCAGAAATAAGCTTCCCTGGGATCTTTACTAGGCATTTCTATTATTTAAGCTGGGAAAATGTAAGACTACAGGATGCACAAAAAGTAACAAAATTATAAACAATCTTCTGATGGGTTCATTTTTAGGTCCAGGCATTTACTTCCACAGTAGTCTATGTTCCTGCTTACTTGTGTGTGCTGATTTTTCTGCTCAAGTCCTTTCTGAAGGTTTTTTTTTTAATAACTTCCAAGTTTAACCAAGCTTTTTTGGCATCCCCGGTCTCATGGAAGGTCTGACCAGGTTGGTTGTCATTTATTGATGTGACTTGCCGGGATCATCCCATTTCCAGATGGGGAACATTGTAACCAGATTTCCCATTCCATCTGGAATTTTTTCAACTTGCCGTCCCAACAAGGATTCAATTCTTGCTTTCAGATCATCTTTCATCCCTACCTGTGAAACTTTCAGGTTGTATTTTTGCTTCTTTAGTGAAGGGTCTCTCATGAAAGGTCTCTCTTTTACACCTCATTTTATGTTTTTGTTCTTTCATAGCCCTTATTTAAATTGTAAGCCTCCTCTGGTCTTGAAGACTATCTCCATTATTTGCTCTGTCTCATCTTAATGAAGTTTCACGAGTTCTTTCTTTGGAAAATGAATTTGGCTCTGACATTTATGCCAATCCCTCTGGCCTGCTGATGGCTTTTTCCATGACGAGTGGAGCTCATGAAGTACATTTCAGAAAAAGCTGGCTATATAATGCATATCAAATCTTGAAGGGGCAAATACAGAGATTTGGAACTGGAACAGACTACCACAGTTATCAAAATTTGCCAACTTGCATCACAGAAATTTGCCATGCTCCCTCTCAAAGTTATTTATCTTTCTTTCCTGCAGTGGCCCTACTGTAGGATGTTTCAGAATCTCACTACTTGTTTTCTAACTTCCTGACAAAGGTTATTTATTTGAAGTTATATAAGTTACTGTAAACGAACTAGTTCTCATGCCATCACTGGTTTTTTTTAACGTGGTCTCACTATCTGGGTCCTTGATAACATTTTTAGGCATCAATTGTATTTGTTATGATTCATTTTATTAAAGTAATTCAGATTCTTCCTGTCTGACAGTGTCCCTTGATTGTTACACAGAAATCTGTCCTTCCCCATGACTGGTCCTGTCCAAAAACATCTCTCAGCCACAGAGAAACTGAGCAGCTTACAGTATTCTTGATGAGGTCTGATCAACTAATTTGTGTTGTGGCATCAGTATTTTATTATTTCTTATAAATTATCCTACATGTAACAGTCTACATTTTCATATGCTTTTTTCCTGCATCTAAATGATAACTTGTAGTCCATATGTGATCTCTGCAGCTTGCTACAAAGCATTTGTAAAGTCCCAAAGCTGAGGAATTAATCTTGTAGCTCAGTAAATCTTTTAGTGTAACCTATCTTCCTCTGGATTTATCCACTGAAATGCTGAAAATGCGAAATCTAGAGAAATCTAGTTGAATTCTTTGGTGCCCTGTAATTAACTGTAATCTGGAAAACCTAAGGCTAATATATTTCCACTATTTATCAAATTACTTATCTCACCACATTTTGCAAGGATTAATGTATTACAGCCATAGGTAACTGACCTCTTTAATGCAAATGAAATTCTTTGGTGCCCTGTAATTTACTGAAATCTGGAAAATCTAAGGCTAATATATTTCCACTATTTATCAAATTACTTATCTCACCACATTTTGCAAGGATTAATGTATTACAGCCATAGGTAACTGACCTCTTTAATGCAAATACAAGGCACTGGTCATCTGCTACCATTTAGCCTACAATAACAAGGAATATAATGGAGTTAAATTAAGAATGGGACATTGAAGGCTGGACATCAAGGAAAAAGTGATCTGAAAGTGATTATATAGAGGTTTTTGAACAGGCTCCCATGGGAAGTGATGAAAACCCTATTTCTGGACACATTAAAGTTATGGGCAAAACATTACAAATCCAACAGAGAACAATCTTACTTGTTTCACTGGACTAGATGATTTCTCAGCTCTTCTTCTGAGCTCAAGAATTCCACACCAGCAATGCTGAACAAGTACTAAATATTGTTAGGCTAAGAGGAATTTCCTGGGCTGTACCTGTACAAGGGAATTCTCATTAGAAAAGCCTCCTACAGCAGGACTTTGGCCAGCCTGAAGAGAACATTCACAGTTACTTCCCTGCCACTGCAAAAAAGTGGCAACAACTCATTTTTATTACACATTAAGCCCTAAGAGCATTTCTGTCAGCACTGTATGGACACCTGCCTTCACTCTGGAGCAGCAGGAGCTCCAAGGACAGTTTGCTACTTGGTCTGCTCCTCTTGCTCTGGATGTCTCACGTTCAAGTACCAAACAGGCCCATGCCTGCTCATTCTATGTGCTCTGATAAGAACATAACCTCAGGCTGTATTTTAGTGTTTCAGGATGGTTTGAAATTATGTGGGAACAGTTTTGTAAATACACAGGGAGAGACCTTGTCAAACAATCAAATTGTTTTTACAATCCAGCCCACTCAATTATCTCTGGGAGTAGATGTAAAAACAGAGCCACTTAAATCAACGGAAAAATAGTACAAAGAAGATGTAAATCACTGGGTGGGGGAAATGCACCACATATTTTTACATCTGCGAACAGGAGACAGAACTATGGTCACACAAAAGCAGGATGCTCTTTTATAACATAGAGAAAATAGGCAGTAGTGATTTTCTCCCTTCCTTTCTCTCTTCTACAACCTCTGTCCCAATTTTTTTAGCAGACTGAGCATGGCCTGTTCCTTATAAAGTCAGTTCTACATCCTAAAGTCTGTTCACCAGGTATTTCTTTGAAACTTCTAATGCAGTACTGTACCATTACTAACATCTACTCTATCTTTTTAAGTGAAGAAGAGAAGAGAAGAGAAGAGAAGAGAAGAGAAGAGAAGAGAAGAGAAGAGAAGAGAAGAGAAGAGAAGAGAAGAATGCTATTTTATCTTAACATCAACATGTGAAGGCCTATTTCCACTACATTTTTCTTGCACCAGTGGAACTGTGCTGTTGCAAAATGACACCAAATTTCACCCTGAGGTGAAAAGGCAATGCCTCAGAAAAGCAGAATTAAGAGGAACCTAAGTAATACCAGGTGTCAGATTTAAAACATAATAAAAAGCTTTTCTCACAGTGCTGAAGTAAACTGCATCTCAAAGTAGAAATGGTTCAAAAAGTAAGCAGATTAGTTTATGAAAGATGAGTACTTCAGTAATTTTAACAGACAATGATCTACATACAAGCTCTAGCATTGGAAATTGCTACATTTCTGATTGTTCTGAGCTTTATCTTCTCTCCCTCCAGAGCATCCTCTCTTAAACATTACCCTTTGATAGAGCACACAGTCAACCTTTGGTCCAGTCCAGCAGAAACCTCCTTTCTTCTGATATAAACTGTGCTCAGAGTTGCCCTTCTTTTCTTTTTTTTTTTTTTTAAAGCAGGATGAGGTAAATTTATTCTGCAGGCTTGCACTGGTGCAGCTGCAGGGCTGCAAAACATGCAAAACTCAGCTCAGTGTGGACAACCTCTGTCCTCACATATCATATATTCTAATCTCTGCAGCTCCGGAAAGGGGTTTTCTGGAAAAGGGCACAGAAAATATTCTCATGTGAAGCCAATTTGCTTGTTTACTGTGAAATAATTTACTTTCTTTGAAAGATTAAAAGATAGGCTTTTTGTGGTTCATGATAAACCTGGGTCTGAATCAGAGCAGAGGGCTGCATTCCCTGCATTCCTGACAGGTCTCAGGGGTGAGTCCTGGCATCAGCTGCAGAGGAACAGCACAGAGCGCTGAATGCAGGTCTTGGCACCGTGGGGGTAAAAAATACTTCAAACACTGATACAGATGCCCTTAGAAGTTTTGTTACAGTCAGATACAATAATAGCCTTAAATGAACCAGCTGGCTGGTTCGTCTAACCCCTTTAGAACAGGGTAAACCAGCATGAATGGTGAGGTTTTGAAAAGCATTTCTACCTTTGAGTTACTTTAGTTATTCGAGGCCTCAGCTGAACACTTCAGATGTGGTTTCACAACTGACTCCACCAATCTAAGATTCTGGTGCCCAGGGAGTGGATGACCCCATCTTTCTGCTCCCCCTCCCTGTGTGTCAGTGCTTTCAGTCTTGTGGCCATGCAGTGATTTGCATCTACTAAGCCACCTGGAAATTAGTAACTACTTTATAAAGGGTTCATTTTCAGTCAGACTGCAAGGGAGCAACCAGTAATGTTAAAGAAAGGGAAGTGATGGAAGTGTGCAGTCAAAAGCAGGGCCACCCTTTCAGCAGCAGTAGAAATGTTACACTGCGAAACAGCACCTGTAGATTATCTCTAGAACATGTCTCTAGAAGTACCAACCTTGTTATAAATCCTCTGTCTCTGTGAGAGCACCTAGTACAACTCTTCCAGACAAGCCTTAAAAATTTAAAGGTTCTTTTGATGAGCAACAAAAATTAAGTTGGTTTTGAAAATTATCTTGTATGATTATAATGTAGATTAATAAGAAATTTCTAATTTCCTAACTCTGTTAATGTGTATTTCCATACTGCCCTTTGATTAATATTGTGACATTGAATGATCTGTTTTGTCATCGTTATTTTCAAATAAATCCGGGTTTTTTTTAGTGAAAATCTGATCTGAGTCAAGGCATCATAAATATATCTTAAAATGTTTTTTGTTATCTGCAGACCTTACAGTCAACATGCTGATAATGATTTTTGTTCTTAAGATGACTCCAGAGATAAATGACTCATTTTATGTGATGGAAATAACCTTCCCAGAGGGTGTTGGAAGGATGCAATAAAGATCCCACCAGATGTTAAAATATCGGAAAAATTCACTAACTTTTTCACAAAGCCACATATATAGACCTTTCATGCAGAACTGTGTATTAGTAGGGAAGACAGATTTTCCTTAAATAAGACAACAATTTTGATCTTACTGCACTTCTAAATAGCCAGAAACTCCCAGCAGCAGCACTGAAAAGCCTAAACCCACTTATTTTGATCCAGACTGGATGCCTGTCTGTGTCTCATTTTCCTTTTCAGGGACATTTGGGTGGACTAGACAAATGCACCATAATGAAAGAACTGGAGATGAGGGCCCAGCCCTCAGGTGACATACTTCCCCACGACAGTGAAGGGAAGGGCATATCAAAACAGTGCAACTTCCAGCAGTCAGAGGGGAAAGAGTTATGACCTTCTTAAATCATGCACGAGATAAAATCAAGTATCATTGTACTGATTTGTACTGATTTCATTAGGACACTCTTCACACTCAGTTAAAACAGCAGCAGGTGGTTGCTTAATTTCCATAGGTCTCCTCTGATGTCTGATGGTAACTGGGAGCTTTAAACAGATTGCTGAATCAGGTCCATTTAGGGATCCTCAATGGATCTAAGGTTAAAGGTGACTTGGAAGAGGTGGCCATAAAAAAAGAGGAAAAAAATGACAAAAAACGAGGCAAAGCAAAAAAAATTTTTGTCTGCGCTCTCATCAATCATAATGCCTCAGACAACCACTTACATTTAGATTATTTACTAATGGAGAGCATTTACTGGAAAACTACAATGCAACAGTGGGCAGTAAACAGAGAAGTACTCATTCCTTTTTGGAAGAGAGTTTTTATGTAATTTTTTGGGTTTGTTGCTGTAACTAACTTACATATTTGTTTTTACAAAGTAAGCCCCGTTAGTGAAAATTATTTTATGCTCCCTTGCTACTATACCAACAAAACGAAATCCAAGTTCTTGCATGATGTGACAAGTAAACCATTTGCGCTGAAGTGACTGCCAGAAATGGATAGAAAGTTTTTATCCTGAAGTAATACTCAAATAAAATACTAGCATAATCTAAAATTATTTACTGAAAGTAACTGCAAGATATTTTGTGTCCTCTCTTTTCAGAAAATTTATTTAGTTGGGTCTAGTACTCAACAACTTACAGCATCAGCAGAAAAAGTGATCTATTCTCCCTTCTGTGTTGGGTAAACCTGAAAACAAGTGGTTTTTTTTTTTTAAAAGGAAGACATAAACTAATTTTGTTGGCATTTCATGGGGAAAAAAAACCCTTCAGTGTGCTGACATCTAAGGTAAAGCATGCATGCTTTCAAAGAAAGTATTCTAAGTGTGTTATAAACACTAACATTTTGCCAGTTTCACTCAAGATCCTGATACAGGCCAGGTTTTAAGAGCTGGATATCCCCAGATCCACCTAGATGCTCTGATCACAACTGCATGCACTTATCTCACTTAACATTCTTGTATGACATGATTCAGCTTCATTTCCTTTCTTCAATGCAGTCAAAAGTCATCAGAAATAGATAAATGGATTATTCCTTTTTGATAACACAACTTCAGATTTTCCAGACACCCAATTGCTCCTTTGCTCATTTGCTCAGAGAAAGTTAGGACTGAGCACCCATTTTTCTGCACCAGGAAAAATGTGACAGTTCATTAGCTTTTGCTATCCAACTCTAAAATTACAGTCACATCAATCTACCTCCTCTGTCCTATGGAGCTTCTCTGTTATCACAAGACTATTCAAAATTTCCCCAAGGGCCAAGACCAACACTTGGGAAAGAGTCTAACTTTGCACGAAACCAAAAGCATGCCCTGCCCTTCATCAGCTCAGACACCCCCGCCCAACCTCATTCTTCCTAGTGCTGTTATTTCAGCCTCGTATCAGTGCTCAGTCTGAACACAGCTGGGAGCAGAGATCTCCACCCTGCCCCCCCAGCCTGTGTAACCTTAGTTTCAATCTTTTATTCATTCATTCATTCATTCATTCACTGACAGAAATATCAAGAGGTTTCTTTAAATGACAGCAATATGCCTGGACTACCGGTCTGCCAGAAGGATTCTTCAGCATTGTGTAAATAACCAGCTGTTAGAGAGAGACTGCTTTGAAGTTACCACTTGCTGCACCCACAGCACTTGGGCTGGATCAGTTTTTACTGGGCTACTTTCATGGCAAGCTCTTTTTGTCCCATCTGAAGAGTTTCTTTGTGAGCAATGAATGAGAATGCATCTTGGGAATGGTCTGATACTTCAAAAGATGATTCTTGTAGTTTATCTTGCAGTAAGCTTCTCCTGTGAAGGAAACACTGCAGAGCCCTTGTATTGATCACAGTCTTCTATCACTGGGCTGTCTCCCCTATCACCATCCAATGCAAATCTTTGCAAGCTTTGACTTTTATTAATTGATATATGTATATTCTGTCTTTTATAATGCAATGCATTTTTTCTGCAAATGCTTCAAAACAAGTTGGTCTTGCTGAAGCCCATGAAAGTTTACTCCCTGACTGGTGAATAACTGCAATTTAGACTATTTTTGGGATAGTAAAGTCAAGAATGTCTTTATGTATAAAAAACAGAAGTTTAGGGGGTTGGAGCTGGTTTGTTTAGCTGTGTCTCCTCCACTAGGTTTCAATGGAGGAAAAAATAAAGCAGCATTTGCACACCTAAGCAGCCAGCCAAAGGTGGAAGTTAAAATCAGAAAAAGAAAATTGACAGCGAAAACACATTTAATACAAGTTTCTAACCTGCAATCACTTTGTGGGAGCAGTGAAGACTGACATTTAAAACCATACCACATTTATCACATTCTAAGCCACACACCCCTATAGTTTCCTATGTACTCAGACACAAGTTTATTTCAAAGATGTTGAAAACTGTTTTAAAATACTTATTAACTTTTAACTTAACTTTGAAACTATTAATTTTTTAACTTAAGAAGACCAATGTCATAGGTGGTTTTGTCTTTTTTTTACTTACATCTATGCCCATATAGTTGATTTACCACTGATCACAGAATAATTTAACTATTTTAACACTCTTTGGCTTAGCTGCAATGACACTTGGATGCTTATCTGAACACAGTACAAACTTGAATATGGATAATCCCTTAGGCTGAACATCTCTTGTTCACAGCAGCACCAAGAGTACCAGCTCATGGGTTTTAACACATGATTTCTAGCAGGCACGTATTAGATATTTGAGCAAATGTACATACTTTACAAAGCAAACCTGGCAGCGTTCTCTTTTGCTGTGGTAGTTTTCTGGGTGTTTTAAACTTCCTTCCTAAGAAGGTTACATGGTCATGGAAAAACTCCTGTTCAGTTCTGTAGGTATTTTTTCCTCATTTCATGCTGAACTTCTCAAAAATGTCCTTCTGAAAACCTTGTAGCATTCTGCAATTTTAGCTTGAATGATTTTATGCATCAACAGAAACAATCACTGAAGCTGCTACTGACTGGTAGCTGGGAAACAAAACAAGAGCAATTCAGGAAGAACCTTTCTGTCCTTTTCTTCTGCTTTGAGTTACACTACCAAACTTCCCAGCCAGATTCTTTCACCTTTGGATTAGACTACATCCTACAGGCAATGAAACAAACTAGCCCTAAAACACAGGTTTACATCTGTTTTATGTGGCAAGGATTTTTCCCTATGTTTAGCAAGATGATGTAATTTTCTGCTGCTTCCTGCCTTCGTTCACTCTGAAGCCACGTGGCCAAGTTACATCACACAACAATGGCAAGACCCTTGCACAAAATAACAATGAGAACAAATTGCTTATTATCGACATGAGCCAGGTAATTTTTACAGTATGGTGAAAAATGCAAAGTGGATCCTTTCAGTTTCTCTTTTCAGCATTTCTGCCTTTTCTGTCTTTATTATGAGAGTTACTGTCACGGCAGTTGGGATACTCAGAATAGAAAAAGAAAACAAAAAAATCATGAGCAGGCAACAAACCCTAGAGATACCCAACATGCACATGGCATGGCAGCTCCTCAATATGCTCCAGAGATGCTGTGCCAAGCTACAGCAGCTGATTCTGGGGGCAGGGCCAGCAAGCGTGGAAATGGGGTCAAAAAGCAAGGAGTTGGCAGGGTTTCTCCAGCATTAATGGAGAAGAGAGCTAAATCTAAAAGTGAGCTCATGTCTGAGCCAAGGACAACCAAGAGAGCTGGTGGGAGAGGGGCAACAGTGGCAGGAGACCTGGTGATACTTGGGGTCCTCTTTAACAGCTGTGATTTTGGCTCCCAGGTCCACTTGAGCTTCCTCCAGCACAACCCTATTCAAAATAATTCAGTAACATGTGGAAGGAAGCGCTGAATGCATATTCACAGAGGTAGAAAACCAGAGCATGATGGTGTGGCATTTTCACAAGTATCTGTGGGGTTTTTTTCAGGCAAAATACCTGGGATTCAGCAAGAGCTTTGTCTCAAAATGGATACTTAGAAATTTTAACCATGCCTGTCTGACTTAATTTACACAGGAAGACAGTATCACTACAGAAGTTTAACGGATGGGAGTTTCAGAAAACTAACACATACTTATCCCTCTGTAATCAGTCACGATGGAATTAGAGCCAGTAGTCAGTAACTGATTACCTGATTACAAGGCAATCACAAGTTCAATCCCGGCTGGAAAGCAATTGTTTTCAGAGACACAAGTAACTTCAGTTGGAGACATGGTTCACACTGCTATGCTAACCGAAAAATAAAAGCCTTCAGAAACTTACCACTGAGGTAAGAGCCATCTGAAAACTGTAGATTCGTGCAAGGCCAAAGTCAGCTAGCTTTATCTGCCCGTTGCTGGTTACAAGGATATTCTGGGGTTTCAGATCCCGATGCACCACACGATGCGAATGCAGAAAATCCAGTCCCCGAAACAGCTGAAGCATCATGTCCTACATATAAAAAAGAAATCAATATGAAGTTATCAAGACAAGGTGGCAGGCAGACAAGTAAATCCCCTGTCATAATCTGAAAAACTAATTTAATAAACATTGACTTAAATACGTGCACAGGACATAAAACCAACTATTAATATAAAATGGATAGGATGTTACTAGAATGAATGGAATTGAATCAATGTCCTTATCAAGTTAATGTATGGTTTCTAGTTGAATTACCTTCGGTTGATTAACAGTAGTATAAAGATTAATCAATATATTTAAAAAAATATCAGAAGTATATTTCTAAATCCCTGGAGAATTTCAAAAGAATGCTGTCCAAGTAAGAAAAATACACAGCAGTTTTTGCTCTTAACTTTAAACCACACGCCACTTTGTATTCTCACCAGCTTATGTTCTGCCCTTCCATGGTAAGTGCATTTTTATCGTTCATTTTAACAGGCACAATGACCTGTTTCAAACAGAAAAACTGCTTAAATGGCAAATTTAATTTTATTTAATGTTATAGAGGGAAAAAGTTCACTTGGCAAAACTTGTTGTATAGAATTTACTGAATAGGACAGAAATTACCTTTAGATGAAAGTTTAGCAGTAAAACAGTGTAATAATCATAATTCTGATTCTTCTTTCGGTTTGTTATAGTGATACAATCTTCCATGACATTTCCACAGCTGAAGAAACTATTTTATCTTACTCATGTTTTGACAATCTTAGTAATGTGAAAAGAATGAACCAGCAGACTCAAAACCAAATACTAGAAATCCCCTGCATTCCCAATTAAAAGGACACTGTCAACTTGAAAATTATATTTGTGGAACAGGCAGTTACAAGAAGATGCTGCAATAAGAAAGAAAAAAAATGGAGAAAGAAGTTTATTTTCTGCATGCAATTGACTTGAGCTCATGAAACTGCAGTTCTGTATATGCTGGCGACATATGCCTTTTCCATAAACCATGCAGCAGGGTGTCCTCCAATCCTGTTGTTAGCAACCAAAATCATCTTGGAGAAGGGCATGGCATGAAAAAGAAAAGGGAGGAAGGATAACTTGAGGTCAGTTGCTTTTGGTCTTCTCTGTGGACTCAGGGGGGATGTTGCAAGTAAACATTTGAAGCACACTACTGAAAGGAATTATATCTGAACATGGGTATAAAAATAGCTCAAAACACTTGGCTTGATAATATCGGTTAAGTTGAAGGCATTTTTAAGGTAGGCTCTGGAGATATTGCTAAGTAATTTAATACAAAATGATTCCTTTCTTGTAATATTTCCTGATCCTTTATATAGAAAATACTACATAATATATAGATATTAGGTTTGGAAGCTCTCACCTGACCTCTGATAAAACAAGGCCATTTCTGTATACAGCCTGCTCATAAAGCAATCAGCTTCTATTTAAAGACCCCAATTATGGAGATTTTACCATGAAATTATGGATGCTGTGACAGTATTAAATTATTATCACCTCTGAAGGAAGGTGGCGAACTCCACTTCCTGCTAGCTGATGCCTTTTATTTCCTTTGCTTCCCCAGAAAAAAAGTGGGAACTGATAATTTTGGCAACTGGTATAATACAGTTTGGACTTTAAAAGAAATACACAAACTATATTGAAACCTCCTGTATTTATACAGGGTTTTTTGCAGTTCAGAAATTTGTAAGAACTTGGGCTACAGCTCTGCAGGTTTCAGTCATCAGCAGAATTAATGTATGTAATATCTGGTCACTCTGTGCCATTTTTTTACAAAATCCCAGAAGTCTCTGGATCAGTCTTGCAGACACAAAGAACATGCCAACAACATTTAGGCATATGGTTATTTTAAATATGAACTTAGTTGTTTCACTGAATTGGGGCCAATTTTTTTCTTTTTTATTCCATGTTGACATGGTATCAAATAAGAAAATTATTTAAAAAACTGAAGTATTAGTCAGTAGACCCTGGCAAGTCCCTTTCTGGTGACATTTATGTATCCTAGTCATTTGTAAACTCATTCAGGCAGTTACCAAACATATCAAGAATATTTTTTCCAACAACTGATTCTGGTTTTGTTTCAACTTTCTTCCTCAAGCTCAGCATAACAAAATTCTGCTCTGCTCAATTCAAGATTCAAACAATGTCTTTAGGTTCTAAATTCAGAGTTTTCTTCCAGCCACAGGTAAAAAAAGAAAATATTTGAAAATGGAAACTGGTGTATCTTCCTCTCTACTCACAGGACTCAAAAAATGACTATCATTTCCAGAAGTTCTCTTCACACACAAAAAATAAAATATGCTGCAGAAAAGTGAACTGGGAAAGTGTAAATGTAAAAGGTGTTAGAAAGAAGAAGAGCAACTGGAGGGAAAAAAGTGCCATATCTCCTCTTCCAGGAAATTCAGGGTTAGTCCATATAAAATGTTTTCCAGTATTCAGGTTGGACTGTTGATTACACTCATTACTTTCTATGATCACTATTAACAGATTTCAGTTCAAAATTATCTGGAAGAACAGCCCAGAGTTTTGTGTGTGTAAAAAAGGGCACTTGGATGTAGAAAGACTGTTTGCTATTTGTGATTCCCCGTTTTTAAACACTCTGCAAGTTAAAGCAGAAGCAAAAATCACAACATAGGCTTATTATTATGAATTTTAAAAAAAGAATAACAAATGCAGCAACTTAAAATTTTGTAATTCACGCAAACCCAGTTAAAACCCATCAGGCCTTGGAAAATGATTTCATTCACTGGATCAGCCACTTGCAAGAAACATAAGGCAGGGTCTGGGATCTGTGCTTTCTTTGACACCACAACTAATATCAGAAGATACTAACCTTTGCTAGCAAATTGGATAAAGGCTGTAAACATGCACAAGCCAGATCACTACCTAATTAAATAAGGATAATTTCACTCATCTAACGGAAATGCATCCATTTTTATTAGTGACGAATACCCAGTATTATCTCAATTACCAAGTTCTAGAAATAACTGCAGGAGAGTCTTCATGTGCCTCAAGGATTAGTTTTTTCCATGTCTGTTTTTCCCTGAGAAATTTTCTGTGGTAGACAGGCATATACCACACTTTGGAATTACAGGGACAATCATATTTCAAAAGCTAATTGAAAAACGATCAATTCTATGCAACAAACAAAAACGTTTTTGTCTTAAGAGATTGAAGAAACAAGCTCTAATGAGTCATGATCAAACCTCTACTGATGTTTATCAGTGCTCTTTGGATATTGTATGTTTGCAAACAAAGACACAGAATGTGCCTGTTGATTCAGATTAGAGATTTCTGCCATCACAAAACCTATGATAGTTAGCTGTTGCTCAAGTTGAAGATACATGCACATATTATCCCACTGCAATTACTTTCAGATAATCACAGGTTTACCTTTTTTTTCTTTTTCAGGTTACATTTTCAATGCCATCTATGCGCAAATTTAAAATATTCACCTGTAACTCAACTGAAAACTGAAAATTGTAAACAGTTTTGGGATGCAATGAACAAGTACAACTTCTTTAGAGGAAAACATGTAGTTTTAATTTTTTAGAAGTCTCATAATGAAAACAGGAATGAAATTTGTTGTGGAAATTCTGCATCTCTGCTTGTTCCACCATATAAGGTACTAATGATGATTGCTCAGTCTGACATTTATTGAATTTATCAGCTCCAAATGCCAGGACCAAATTCTGACGATCTTTTCAAGCTACACCATATTATGTCATGAATCTCAGTAATACTCAGAAAAATATCCTGCATACTCTTTCTGTGTCATCAGTGAGGATGGGGCTGTGCTTGGGCTAGGCTGAGCAGGTGCTTCTGCTGCCTGTGCCAAAGGCAGTACTCATGGCTCATGTTTCCTGACTTAGGCAGCAGGAACAGAAAGCCCCGATTTCCTACACATTTTTGTCTCCACCTTGTCCTAGCCCCTTCTCTTGACTCTATGCTTCACCGACCCCTCTTAAACCTCTTCAGCATCTGATCCATAAATCCCTTCCAAGCTACTGGCTTTCAAATACCACTCTGATCCTTTAAGAGTCACCCAACATCTTGACTCCCAATAAAAATACCTGTTAATTATCTGCAGCAACTTTCCTCTTGTTTAAGACCTGCCAAGATTCTCTGGAGGACTCTGCCTGGCTAACTCAAAAGATGATGGCATGGCTGTCAACCAAAACATTCAAGTATCTACTCAAAGGCAAAAGAAACCATGGAGCTGGTCTCAGTGTCAGTGCCTAGGACCAGCAGCCAGGACTGCAGGGGCTCAGCCAGGGGACACCAGGGGCTGTGCCCTGCCAGACATGCTCCGCTCCAGCTAGCTCCAATGGACCCAGCCAGGTCCGTGGTGCCTCCATGAATACAGGTTCAAGGGCAGAAAAGGCTGCAGGGAAAGACGAGAAGAGAACAAAGGGAGTGAGAAACTGCACAGGAAACACCAAGGTGAGAGAGAAGGAAGAGAAGTGAGAGGAGAAAGAGAAAGCAGTCCAGGGTAGAGCAGTTATCCATATAGCAGACACTCCTGAGGGAACTGCAGCCTGTGGAGATGACCTAGGGCACAGCAGGCACAAAGCGTGAGGAGGAAGGAGCAGGACACAGGAGCTGCTCCTGTGCTGCTTGGGCTGGGAAGATTCAGAAGTGATGTATAGCCTGGAAAAAGGCATGAGGAGGTATTACTTGAATACCTGTTCTTTTTTGCCCGCCGCTTGAACTAGCAAGTATCTACCTTGACTGGCATTAGACTAAGTTGATTTTCCCCAGGATAAATCTATTTTGCCCACGATGGTACTTGGTAAGCAATCCTTCTCTCTTATCCCAGCCTATGAGCTTTCACGCTCCTTGTCGCTCTCTACTTTCTACAGCTGAGATGGAAGAAGTCAGTGAGTGCCTGGATGGGAGTTTGACTGCTGGAGTAGGCTAACCCCCCACCATGGTGAAGTACAGATGCTAGGTTTTGTCTTGATAAAGGGGAACAAAGTGAGATGCAACCTGAAGGAAAACACCAAGAGTAATGTATCTTCAGAGAATACATGCACCCTGAGGTAACACACACTTATGACTGGCGGCTCGTTCTGTGAAGCTCATGCTTTTCTTCCACTGGCTACAATGTGAAGAAAGAAAAACCTTTAAGCAGGCTGTCCCTCATTAGAGTGATAGGAGTTCCTAATATCAAAGAGAGTAATTCAGTGGAAGCCATAAATATACTCAGTTGTGTCATCAAATAAAAATAACAGAGTACAGAGCCTTACAAACTACAATAGATCCTAAATTTGTACTAACACACCGGTTTTATACATTTTTTGGGTTTTTTTAACCTGCCTATTTTCCTCTTTCTGCTCTATTTCTATGCTAATATTTTGTAAAGCACAACAATCCTTTGGCATCTCCTAACGCTTCTCCTACTCTTCTGAGGAGTATCTCATGCACCTTCACAAGTTGCATCCTTCACCCAAAGTTTCTGTCTATCTGCAACTCGTTTTTCTTTTTGCTGAGCAGAATGGAATGTCCCTATTTCACATGGCAGGTGTTGGAATACTCATCCTGAACATTTCCTGTAGGAGTGTTTGCGCAAAAGACAACCACAAGTGTAAACAAAGGAGATGAGTTTTAGACAGCAATGTGTGATGAATCAGTCAAGGTAGTTTCATTAAAAGGCTCACTGCCTCTCACTGGAATAGGACCTTCTCAGAGCAGAAGGGGAGATGAGGCTTCTTTCAAATCCTATTCAGTTATATAGAACCCCCAATCACTGAACTGCTTCCAATTTAAAGGGTGATTTTACACATGCTGGAATGAAAGTTTAAAGAGCTGTCCCATTCTCTGAAGCCTATTTTTGAAGCAGAATAATTACAGCCCTTCTATGGTGATACTTTGTAACAAACAGTCAACATTAATTAATGCCAAAAAAACAATGGCATTCCTGAGGAATTACACAGTACAGATACATGAATAGCAAAGGACATGATTAATGTTGTTACACTGAATCCCAAAGGCATTAGCAATAACGTAGTGATTCCCTGTTAAATGCAGTGATTCTCTTTTTTAATTTTTGTCCTCACACTGGGCTGGGAACCCATCACATCAACCTATCTAGAATGCCATGACTGTGATGGTGGGGGCAGATGCAATTTGCCACTGTCTGTGGAGCTGCAGGAGACTCTTCTCCATGCAGCTGGCTCAATGCAGTGGCTGGGGCTCAGTAAGAGGCAGACAGATCCCTGCCCTCATGCCCTGCTCCTTTTCTCAGAAGAAAGCTATTCTGATCAGTTCCCTGCAGGGCATTCAGAAAGAGGATGAGGAGGCTGTCTTTTCCTTCTCCTAGCCACATCATAGCTTCTCAGGACTCAGCCATGAGCCAACCAAATATATATGGGATACAGAGCTCTTCATCTTACACTGGGTAACTACTTATCTCAGAGTAATCCTATTGCTTTCCATAAAAGTATTCACAGGGTAAGGGTCATTCCTCAGAAGAGAAGACTGCTGTGATACTCCTGTCAATTAACTAGGAAGTATCAAGAGAATGTGAACTTCACAGCATGTTAGATTTAAATATGTTTACTGTTTTGATAAGAGAACAATAAATCCAAATGATCTATTCACTTAGCCCTATTAATCAACCTTACTATACAAGATAACATATTCATTTTCTGTTCATAGAGTAAAATACTGTGCAGAGAGATACTCTCAATTCATTTAGTGTATTATTAATGCCTGATAAGTACATGCAAGGAATTGGTCTAATAATTGGTTGTGTTTTCTATGCTGATACCCTAAAGGTATCTGTTGAAAAATAATAAAGTTACATATATTTTTAAACATGAAGTAAAATACTTGTGCAATTATCTTTGAATTGTAAAACTATTTTAATCATATAAAAGGTACTTTAATGCACTGGAGAGTAGATTAAAAGATATGTTAAAATATACTCGAATTATCAGCCCCTAATATATTTTAAACTGCTTTTGTAAGAAAGCAAGCACAGCTTATAAAGGGATTTTGGATTATCCAGTTGTTAGGATGAAGAACCCTACAGACATGCACACTCACCGAAGTATGCATGTATGTATACAGACATTATCATGTTTTGAATAATCCCATTGAAGACAATGCTATCTATAGTAGTCCACTGCAATAAACACTGAAATGAATATAGTTGTGTTGTTTGGTTTTGTGTTTTGTTGGTTTTCCATGTTTGGTTTTTTTAATGGCTAGAATTATTTGTGCAGCAACTCAAAAGATAAAATACCTGAAGGAGTGGAGTCTATAGAAGACTGCTTTTGTTGCTATTGGAAGTAGCAACGTAATCAAGATTAGAAAGTCCTAAATAAATTACTTTGAAATACAATAATTGATCAGGTAGTTCAGAGCCAGCCTAGTAAAAACAGCAAATGTCACTATTATGCATAGACTTGCCTGTATATTATGATCACTATCTGTCACTCCCCATCAGAAGTACTGCAACTGTGCACAAGATTCAGGAAAAATGCAAAATTTTAACTGAATTACAAAGGTCCACATTAGTACTTGAAAAGCTTTGAGGCTCACTGACGCTATTGCATTGCTGTAAGCTTATGACTGAATTCCATGAATGTATATCATAGCTTTCAGTATACTGTTTTCGTTGTGCACCTATGCATAGACTGAACTCAACCCACAGTCACCACAGCAGGCTTAACACATTCCTAGTCCCTTTGCTTAAACTTGCCAACTGCTCCTTTTGAGGCAGAAAGGAACTGCCACAGGAGAAACTGACCAAACATATTTTGGAGTGCTCCAAACACTCCTCAAACACCAGAGCTCAGCAGCAGCAGCAAAGGCAACATAAGTAGGACTGGACTATGACAATTGATGCACCTGACTGTGTTGAAGGAACTGCTCTGAGTAACCTTCTGTTTACCCTCCTTCATTTAAGCATCTGGATTCATATTTTATGGTTGGTAAAAGTTTCAATCTAAGCAGATGTCTGTTTTACCAGAACCCTAATGCTGATAGATTCCCATGCTGATCTCAGTAGCTGTGATTCAAACACCAAATTCAGTATATAACATGTCTACTTAACATCTCTGGGGGATGTATTTACATACACATGCTTGGGCACACACATGGACGCATTTTATTTAAGTTAATGTAAGTCCTTCCACATAAAGTTCTAACTTTACAGTTCAACACCTGTCAAGTCAGTTTGCAATCTAGATCCTTCAAGTTATACTTTTTCATCGGCTATTTTTCATATTTGATGAGAAGAATATGCATGACTGAAAAGAAACCTACATAATTATTGTTCTACCTATGTTCAGTCATTCAGTGTACCAAAAATTCCTGTCAAAGTGGAATTACCAGACATGCAAATGAAATACACAGCATTTCCCATGTGGCTACTGGTATTTGTCAGATAAAATACATGAGAATTGAACAGAGGGGAAGTTTGTTTTAATATTCTGACAGAAATTGGCACTGTTAGCAAGACTTGTCCCGTATGGGAAAATTTTATAGCAGGTAAACGTAACTTTGTGATTAACAGTCTTTTTCAGTGCTCAAACCCTTCAACTCTTTGTGCCCTGCAGAAAAAACACAAGGCACAGCTCTTAACAGATTTTATGGATCTGAGCCTAGATAAGCAAAACACTCATGTTTCTTTCTTGTATCTCTGGACGATGATATCACAGTTTTAGACATACCCAAATACCTTCTGGGAAACTTCCTTTCTTTTATTACAAGCTTTTTATAACTGTACTGGAAACAGCAGTTTCTCACAGAGCTTCCTGGTTTGACAAGTTGTTACTACTCTGTTCTTTTATTTCTCATACAATCTGAAAAAGACATGAGAACTAAAGTGCATCATGAAATCCTCCAAATTCTTTACTGCCTCACCCAGTTGGTAAAGTTCCATACAAATAACTTGAAACAGCACCTGTGATTTGTATGCATCGGCTGTGAAGATCTTCTAGCACATCTAGGGAATGACACCAGCACAAATTTGGTATATAAGCATCACAGCAGATCACACTGCAGTTTGAATTCTGGAGCACACTTTCCATATAATTACAGCTTCCTTAATTATGTTTCTCAACAGGGTAAGTCACATTTTTCCTTCAGCTGATGCTGTGAGCCTCTTTCTTCTGAGATAAAATCCAGACTTTAGCTTGACTAAATCAATCTGTTCTGGAGCATTGTGTTCTGGAGCACTGTGATAGCACTCCTATCTCTATCACCTTAGTACTTTCAGTTTTTAAAAACAGATTTGAAATTGCGCTTAATTGTACATATTTCCTTTTCTCATTGTGGGCTATCATTGCCCCTTCCTCTTCAGAGTCTTTGTTTCTGCATTACTACCCATTTGTATTTTGGGACATCATCACTTGCAATTCTTGTGGAAGCTCTCCTGATGTAATCAGAGAAATCAGTCCACTCCAACCATCCACAAAGCTGGACATGACTCCCTTAAACTACTTCAGTATGCTTCGGAGAGGAGCGCACAGAAATCACTGCCACACTCCCTGCCACAACCTACAAACTACAGTAAATTATCAATCACCGATGAGTTGATTGTCCTCCTGTGCCTCTCACACCAGTCCTTATGAGGAAAGGGATCAACAAACAAACCTTCTTCTCTAAGAAGCACTACAGCTCTACCGCACTCTCCTGATGCCATTGGCCATAACAGCTCTTCCTAAATTCCCCAAACTTCAGGAAGGGTTATAATATGGCATACGCTGACAGACAACACTCCTCGCTAACAGGAAGGACACGTTGCTGTGGGGCCCAGATCTCGGCTTCTCCTTCCCTGCAGCTGTCTGTGGACAGCAGCTAATTGTATCCACTTTTTTAACCTCGGGGATAACGTCTGGAGGGGACCAAGTGCCACAAGCGTACTTTTTTTTTTAACGGTCATTTCCTCTCTGGTGTAACTTGCATGACAGCATGTGACAAGCAGAAATTAATGGGGACACTGCTGTGCCAATACCTCTTGAATTGCTTTGACACTGGCTGCAGGCTGCCTGCTTGGCCACCCAGCCAAGACCTCACATGAAATGTGGCAAGGGGCCCACAGCTCTATTCACTAACAAGCCAGCTGGTCAGTGATTAGAAAGCTGAAACAACGCTGCGCATATACATCAAGAATGCTTTACAAGCAGCTTCGGACTCAGGTGATGAAACATCTCAGAAGAGGAGATCTGTAAATTTATCTTGGGGACAGCTAACTTGAGCTAACATTAGAAATAACACAGAAGACCCTGGAAGATGATGGCCTATGTTGTCGCCTAAGTGCAAGAAAGACTAACCTCAGAACAAAGACTAACATCTTGATGTGCTCAAAATCATGTGCAAACAGCTAAGAGCACATGGACTCTGGTCCAAAGGAGCACTCAAATCATGTAAATATACAGAGATTTATGACAGACTACTCTTCCTAATGGTCTATCAACACCTTGGCAACATTACTGACATTTCTAAAGAAAGTCTCATTGAATCTGTCTGCAGTGTTTATACTGACTTGTTTATACGCTGATACAAAACAACAAAGGATGAGCCTTTAGAAGCATTCCAAGGGATTTGGATGATCAGACCTCATACACCCAAGGCAGCTTTGTACCTTTCAGCCCAGACTTTTTTTGAAAACTGTCAGATCCTTGGCTAGACACAAAAGGCTCAAGATTGTTCCTTTAACTTCCCTCTTCAGTTGCCTTTTTAAACAGTAGCCACTGAAAGGGCATAGGCTCTTGCCGAAACACCTGATGGCAACAAGAAAACAAGTCATACTTTTTTTTAAAACTGAGAAAAAAGCAGTCAGTAGGATCCTAGAGACTGGGAACACAACTGTAATTTAAAATCAGTAAGACTTAGACACTTAACTCCTATGGCTCTTTCACAGTTATAAACTCATTCAAGCAATTTTTGTTTGTTTAAACTTATTATGACACAGTCCTGATCCAGAGATTTCCTGATACATAAGGAAATATGTCTGTGGCTTACAGACATACATCAGGCTCAAGGCACTATAAAAGGAAGTGGTTGGAGAGCAGAGGCACTTTCTTGGATTAGAAATTAAGGTTACTGTAGAGTTTGGACCTAAATTTGAGAGCTTCCATTGTAGAGACTTTGAGAAATTCAGCAGAGTCATGAATGGCATTTGCATGCTGAAGAAAAAGATGGCTTTGTATAAGGCACAGTGAAGTCCAGTGAAGTTACTGGGACTCTACCCATCAATTTTCAAAGACCTAAGCTGGTCCCACTGCTTTTTATTATTCCCATTTTCCTCCCACAGTCACTGGAACCAACAGCACCTTCAGAGAGATGTAACCAACCTTCACTGAGACAAAAATGTCAGCATGACACCAGGCATCAAAATACCACTATTCTCCAAAGTTAGATGCTCCTTTAATAAACAGTTAACAGCTGTTATTAAAGATGCAGATAGAGAGGACAGTAAGAAGACATTCCCTTCCTAATCTCTCCAGGGAAGGTATAACAAATAAAACTCAACTGTGTACTTTTTATAAAAGTACAGTTATAAACTCAACTGTGTACTTTTTAAAAGCTGCTTCAATATTGTATTTTTCTGCTCATAGTGTACTTGGCACAGCAGAAAATCATGATGCTCCTAAGTGCTGTAAAATGGCTCAACACTGGGGTCTAGTCACCGGACTACATTTAACTTTGCTGGCCCTCTTGCTCTGTATCATAAATTTAGGGATAATGGTTAACTAATTCATGAGTGTTGCAAAGATTAACTAGTTAATGTTTGTTAAATACTCCAAAGAACTAGATTTTGCTTTCAGTTATAAAGGCTCAACAAGTTTGAAGAAAATCAAAGATACATAGAAGAGGGAAGATTTGCTTTTTATACAATTCACAGGAAAAAATAGGCTTCAAAGAAAAACCTGAGAGGGGTCAGTGGCCTACTGGAATCAGCTTGCCCAGAATCTCCCATCTAAGAACTTTACATATAGATTTGCAATACTGTTAAGAGGATTGTCTAAGCTCTCAAAATAGTCTTCAGGATGACCATCTTATTGATGCCTTCCTACCCCTAAATTAAAAGTAGGAAACAAGATAATAGCTTCTTGGAAGCACTCAGCAGATCAAGTTGCTCTCCATGTTTACAGAAGCAATTAATTTGCAATTCTATTAACTTGAATTAAAAAAACAATGGCTCCTGAAGCAACAGCTTTTAAAAGGGAACAGGCAAGCCCCTCATCCTACAGAAAAGGCAAAGAGAAGACATTTTGCAAGAGGAAGAACATATACATGAAGACTTTTGTTTTCACTGAAAGAATGAGAAGTTTGCTGTTAGCACCAGACTAGGGGAATGGCTACCCACTCCATTGCACTTGCATGGTCTGTCACTCTCTCCTTTCTTTTCTTATTTCTCACCTTTTCCTCTTTTCTCCCTCCATAAATCCTGTTGCCCCGTCCTTCTCCATTCCCATTTCTGACTCTTCTTGCCACGCCTGCTCCACTTCACACTCACTCCCAGGGCCTGTGGCCCTACTCCATCTCTTTAGGTTGCTGCCTCCACAGCCCAGGTGACAACCAGGTAAAGCAGGTCACTGGAAGATGCCAGCTCCCAGCATTCCTCAGCAGCCCCTCTCTGCATTTCAGACAGAACAAACTGCAGCAGGCAGTGACCTGACTGTGATCTCTGCTGTGGCTGCAGCGGTGGGAGATGGTCCCACATATCTGCTGAGTCTCTCCAAAGTGACATGTGCCACAGCCCCTGCAGTTCTGAGCAAAATGACTCTGATTTACATTAGCACACATTTGTGTAAACCTTGCCTTGTTTTCTTTTGAACACTTGACTGATTCTAAAAAAAAGTACGTATCTTCAACTTACAGTGACACAATGAGCCGTAAGCCTACTTATTTCTTAATGTTATCACAGCAGACAAGAGTCAGCTCTACCTTGGGGGTGAGAGCTGACAGTCTTTCTTGGGAGAGGAGAAGATGGCCTTTGATGATTCACAGGCAGAGGATATTTCCTCCTTTCACCTCCCCAAATATTAAACAAAACAAACTCTACAGCATTTTAAATAAAAAGACGCTGCCATGTTAGAAGTTAGTATGCAGAAAGAACCTATCAATGGAACAAACTCCTTCCATGATGATATGTCTTTTGAAAATGAAGTGTCATAAATGATGCACATGAGAAATGCAGCTTGTGCCAAACACAACATTGCTTCTTAAAAGGGTAACCTGTGACAAGCAGAAAAGTATGCTATTAATTATGAAAGCTGGAAAATAAAATTACATGTATTTCTGTGTGTCTTTACTGTAACTAGTCATGGAGAATCTATGAGAAAAAAAGTAACAATGATCGAGACAACCTGGACCACGTATGCCTGTACTTTGCTGAAACGGGTCCCAGAAACCTAAGTCTTTTGTTTTCCTTACCAACAACAACAAAGTATATACAAATCATACAACCCAATATCAAATTCTATGTTACTCCAAAACTACAGTCAATTAAGTAGAAACAAACTGTATCATCAGAAGAACAAATGAGAGAGGCTAGGGATCATTATCAAAGGACTTCTGTTTTCCTTTGTTTATTAAATAGCAACTGTATTATTTACTGCAGCTTTGCAAGCTAGTGAGCAGCTGGGTGTGACACATTTTCATGCTCTGTAACCTCTCCTTATGCTTCGTTAGATTCCTTATCAGGACCAGAAGAAAAGAAATCTCTCTGTTATGCTTTTCCTGTGGCAAAGGAAAAGACAAGATGATGACTTTCCAGCTCATTTCACTTGTACAACGTTCTCATCAATCACCATGGGGTAGGTCTTTGTTATTTTCACTGAGGGACTGTTCTTAGTTTTCTGTCACAATAAAGCGTGACTTCACTAATTAGCAAATCAAGGTTACCTCTACCACATTTGCAAAAGAACAAAATGCAAACATAAGGCTAAAACTACTTCTGAAATATTTTCCAAGGCCCCAGCTTCACAGAGATGAACCTAAGTCAAGCTAGGTGTAAATTCCTTTCACAGAAACAGAAGTTAAGGGCTGAAACGCTCGGAGTAGATGTAAGGAAGCTGAACTAACCATTCCATCAAGAACCAGAAGTTTTCTGCTTGTTTTGCGACTTTCTGCTCCAGAAACCAAGCAAAGAAACTGTGGTTTATTTTCATATTAAACTCTCTGTGAAGCATGCATCTCTCTGCAGTTTTGGTTCACTATAGCCCACGCAGCTTGGCCTCTATTCTCCTTTTCCTATGTCTTCAGTAAGTGTTTTAGACATCAGCAGGAATTATGTGAGCAAACAAAAAGCAAGAAAAAGTGGTATCTTCTAAGCAAGGCAAAAACATAATACAAAATGCTTTGTAACATGGTCTCTCCTCTAACTTAATATTTTTATATATATTTTCCCTTTCAGTCTGTGTTGTTTCTCACTGAATGACAGCTGTACACAACATACTATTGTAATAACAAGCATATGGCTCAGAGATCACTGTTGACATTTTCAGAATTCAATTCAGACATTTTTATTTAAATGCATGAAAAACATCTGTATACTCTCTCATTAACTGCATTTTACATTTGTAATGTTCTACGTATTCTTTTGGAACCATTTCCATTAAAATGCCAACTCTGTGTTTGGATAGCATGTATTTCCCTTGTAACACTAAGGGAGGAGTATGTTACTGTCAAAATTTCTCTCTAAAAAGTCCTTGCTAAAATATTTACCCTGCTAGTCAGAACAGGAATATCTGAAGTTAATTCCAAATAAAAGAATATTTTAGAATGAATCATAAACTTGATGTTAAAAAAGGTAACATGCTGCCATTCCAATGCCCCTTCCCTGTTGTAAAACTAAATTAAAAACAACCCTGCATTTCCATCCACAGAATACTGTAACATTTTGGAGTGTTCTGAAGTTTCCTAATTGTAGTTATGCAACAGAACTATCACAGCCTAAAACAAAGGGCAAAAATTCAGCAGCTTAGTTTGTTGGCTTTGAAATTAAGCACTCTTAAGAGACGGTTAACATGTCCTCTTGACTATTTTTGATATTTTAAAGTTACAGTGCAATGCTTCCTACTCTATAGACAAAAGAAGTGGAACATTTTAGAATACTTATAATTTTTATGGCATTGTTTGTAAAGTCACATATTTAGCAACAGTGAAAACTGTTGAGCACTAACTTCATTTACAATTAAGCCACTAATTTCAAAGGGCCCTTTAAGGTATAAGACACTGCTCAACATTAATAAATACAGAATGCAATGGCATTTGTTGAATTGGTCACAATGGTAAAATACAGCGTCTTCTTGGAAATGGGTATTCTCAAGGGTCATTATTTTCAAAGAAGGCAAATAGGATATTCTGTGGCCACAACAGCTATGATATTAATGAAAACCAGACATAAACAAAATGATCCACCAAACCTTGTGATCCTTGGAGCCCTTTGCCATTACTGAGTCAATTTACCATGCTGACCAGCTATGACACATTTTTGTGAATACTCAGGAGTCTGGTTCCAAATGCACAGACACTGCTTACACATAAGTTTTGAGGGAAGACTACTTCTTCACTCTGACAAAGCATTTAAACACAAGCACAACACATGTTTTATGACTAATCTGAGACTAAGGAAACAATGGTTTCAATTCTTCTTTGTTCTAACCTTTGAATTCATCAGGTCAATAGCACAGGATAACAACTGATTCTCCTCTGTTATCTCCTCTAATTCAGTCTTTCAACCTCATTTTTAATACTGGAACAATCTGTTGACATAAAATTAAGCAGAAGTTTAAGAGCTTTGCTGAGGCAGAGCCTCTGCTCCCTTTGGGACTGAAGTTGAACCAGAAAGTGCAAGTACATATTCCAGCAGGAGTTTAAATGTTTTAGGTGTACAGACATAAGTCTTGGTAGTGTATAGCTATAACAGTAAGGGAGAAATAAAAAAACCTGAAATAGTGATGTTTATAAGTCTTTGGATAAGGTTCCAATCCAAAAATGAAGGACACATTTGATCCAGGAGCTTGAACCTTTGTAATTAGCTCTTTCCTAGTGGCAAACTATTTAGGCTTAGCAGTAAAAGAAATGAAGGCTGCTTGCCCACTGCTGCTAACAGCATTGCCCCACACCCACTCCTAGCAGAACCCTGAGAATCCCAGTTACACCCCAGAAGGATTTGACCTTCTGTGAAGGATTGGTGCTCTGGAGTACCAACACTGGCAAATGTTACCATATCACATCTGATTTATTAAAACTAAAAATAAATTAATCATTAAATTTTTAAATATTTTCCCTTGCTGTTGCACTAAGAACAAACAACAAGCAGTACTTCTGTTATTTCACTCGCATTTCCATTCTGAATTTTCTATCTTCTGGCAGCTGCCTGTGAATTCACTAATAACGTGTCTTTTGTTAGGACTTCTTAAAAGGGATATTCTCAAAATGGAAGGAAGCTCATTTTATTTCACTTTGAAACCTGAGAAACCTGTAACATGAACCATACGCTGATTACAGAGCATTGATATATAAAGGAAGCAGTTGTGTAAATGTGTGAAGTGACTGTGGTGGGGAAACAGCAATGCAGTGGTGAAGTTCACACAAATAATGCTGTTGTAGGATCTCACTATCATGACTCATGTTTAACAGGGTACTGTGTAAAGACCAGTCAAAAATGAGGACCTATTATGGTGGGAACCAAAGTCACAACTTTTCACACAGCCTCCTCTATTAAAAGCTCACAGATAAAATGGACAAGACAGACCCCAGGTGGAGAAATTGTGAGGCAGTTCCATGATGCTACATTTCTATGGGAGGAGAGTCAGGAGGACACAGGAAAAACAGAAAGAAAAGTGATGGAGACAAAAGTTCGGGAGGAAGGGAAAGAACAGAAGACTGTGTAAACAGGAAGTGAAAGTGAAGTGAAAAAATCAAGGAGAAAGAGAAGGATGGAAGAGAAAAGGGATCAAAAAATAGGAATTGCACAGGCAGAGAACATGGAGTTGAAATCACTGAAAGCAGCTCTGGGTGTCAAGAGGTTTTGGCTTTGGTTGCTCTAGCAGCTGATTGTAGCTGGCTGATGCCCCAGGCTGGTGCTTCTTTGCAGTCTCATGCCTGATGGCCTGAGGACAGGAAGCAGGGAGGAACCGTGTCTGCTCTGGTATCCACAGGGGTGGGTGGGACAGGGGCTCTCCATGTGTCTCCCATCTGACACACTGAATAGGAGGAACAGGCACAGCTTCAGCTGGGTCTCATTTTACTCCCTCCCTGTGAGTGTAACAGCTCAGCTGTCTTGGGTGACGAGTTATTGGATGGACTCTGGGGATCAGCACATCCACATCTGTAAATATACACACACACACACATATATACATAAATAAATACATACATACATACACACGCACACACATTCATACATACACACACGCATGTGTATGTGTGTGTACATGTATGTGTGGCGTGCTTTCATGGGCACACACATGAAGGCAATAGAGACCAGATCACTCTCCAGGCACAGCAGAAGAACTGGTGCTACCCATCATGGATCAGTGTAGTCTTTAAGCATCTGCGTTGCCAGTTCTCGCCTCTTCTGGGCCACACCTATTTTGAGAAAATGAACTCTGGAGACAGAGTTCCTTTTCACAAATAGCAGTATTTTTTTTCCTGCAAATATATTAGATGACTTTTGCAAAATACACTTATATATACATGTGCATGTATATATGTTTATGTGTCTATGTATTCATAAATAACAGAAAATTCTTGAAGCTGACTTTATGTTCTACATATGAAAACATGTAATACAAAAAAATTCCATCTCTGCCCATTTGTATGGAACTTTGTTTTCTGGCACAAGCTAAATACATCTGCTGTGGAGGAAAAGAAACAAACAAAACATATCTTGATTAAATCAGTATGCCACTAAAGTAGCACGCTTCAAATTAATTTTTACTGTGGGATACAATAACCTGCCTATTCACTGGCATAAAACCAGTGCATACAGCTAGTCCAAAAGTATTAAATTTCTCTTGGGGTGGAATAGAGAAAACAGTTTTATGGGAAAATAACTTACTTGATTATTATATTGTCTTTATTAGCTATGAGTTGTCTGTGGCCAACTTTTGAATTGTTTTACACTATGGCTCTGTAATTGCTGTGAGTAAATATAGACACTTTGTAAATATTCTAGATTAGAGAATCTGAGCTGCATTAACTTGGGTTGACTGAGATGGTGAACGTATTCTGCTACAATGCTTCTTGTCCCAGATCAGCTGAGTTCAACCCTTAGAATCCTGAGTTTAGTAAAAAAAAACATGTTGCCCAGTTTTCCTAAGCATCTACCTTTGTCACAATTTGTGCTGTTGTCTACTCTTCCCCATCTCTATGTGCTTGTTTTGGGATGAAGAACAATTTTGGGGTTACTGCACAGGGGATTATTTCCTTCCTAGTGCAGAAACTACTATCAAGAAAGTTATTCTTATCTGTCCTGGCAAAAATCAAGAATGGCTCTTTGAACTTCTTCTCTTCACCTCACATCTGCTGCAGTCCAACGTTCAAATTACTTGTCAAAAACAGCATATGGCTTGTAAGCAAATTTTGAACATGGGTAAATCAAAACACTTCAGTGTATTTTTCTGCCACTGCTTTATGTACACCATCAGCTGCAAGCTTTCTCTTAATTACTTTAAATGTAGCATGTTGTGTTTGATGAAGAGAAGGACTCTGGAAACATGAGTGACATTTGCGCTGATCACTGAGCCAGGATGTGCTTGCAGAGCAAGTCGTGCCTGAGCACCATCACCATGAGACAAAAGAAGGCATCTCAAAAATACTCCCCACCTGGAGGAACTGTCACTGGCTGGATGCAGAACTGTGTGGTGCTGTCTCTGAGATGCTGCCTGGCAGCTCAGGCCCACTTCTGTACCTGACTGACAATTATTCCTACCACATGCTCCCTTTCTTCCAGGGTCACCAAAGCATTTCACATAGCAATTGGTACTGTACTCATGTTCCAGTAGCAAAACCCCAGTGTCATTAATAATCTGACAGTGTCTCAAGGGAATGCAGAGCAGTAGGATCCATAACTTTTTTATGCATCACACCCATGTCCAGCTCTGCTGAACTAACACAAATTAAATGAACTGATAGCGACATTTCACTTCCAGTGTTTGTAATACTGCAATTTTGCAATGACTTGATCATAAATCCGCTCTACCAAGGCTCAATCACCTTCCCTGCCCACAATTCAGAATCTCTTCAGTTTCTTAATTTCCTCTGACTTTTTGAATAAAGATGATTTCTGGCCCTCCATCTACTGAAAACAATAGCTTCCTTCTGACTTCAAAAAGGATGTGTCCCTTGGGGCCCTACTGGACTGCACTGCTGCCTTGAGAGTAGAGACCACAAAAGAAAAGTAGGTTGAGATGTCTATTTACAGAACCTTTGATAGACCTCATTTCACAGTGACATTTCTAATTTAGTGTCATTGTTTTGAAAGACTAAAATTATTATTTCAGGCAGGTTGCTTTCATGCATTATGCTCCAGTGTTGCTTGACTGCTTTCCAAACTGGAACAACTGAAAAAATGTGAAGCGCTCCAATGATTTTAAATCACTCTAGTCAGGACAGAGTGATTTAAAATTATTGGAGTGCCTCACATTTTTATGAGCTCTCAGTTTGCAAGCAATGGATGTCCTAGCAGTCCTAGGCTACAGCACTGCAAAAAACAACTATACATTATCATCAGATTGAAAAGGTTTGCAATAGAATTTGGAAATGGTAGGAATTTGAAGATACTTAATACTACCATAACTAAAATCAGTGGCTGTACACGAACAGTAAAAAGACCCAAGCTAAAGAAGTAACTGTGAGGATACCAGACTATACTGTGTGACATCCTGTGAGCTGCAGTCTCTTTATTCACAGAATCATGACTCCTCTTAACACCTTGGTCAGCTTCTGCATTCCTACCTGCTACCAGCCAGAGATGTGGGTGTGCCTCTACACGCAGCACAGTATGGGAAAGAAATTGCACCACCTACAACACAGGGAACAGCCACTCTGGAGAGTGGATATTCTCAAGAATATCCATTTTTTAATGTTTAGCTCCTTCAGCGCTTGTGCAGGACATCTACTCTCTCTTGCTACCCTGTCATACAGATGGCAGAGAAAGAAAAAAGATTTATCCCACATGATATATCAGTTCAGCCCTTTTGTTTTTTATTTATTTGTACTGGCAACTCTTCTTTAATTTGTAATACAGATTCAGAACAAAATCTGTTGCAAAATAATCCACAAAAATTGAAACCCTTAGCAGCTGTAAATGGGCACCATTTTCAATGAAGCTAATGGATTTACACTTGTTAGTATCAGCTGGGGATCTGATCCATTATTTGTACACTCCAAATTCCTCACTAAGTTTTGCTTCTTTCTTTACCATGAAAGTACTGACAGGAAAACAATAAAAACAGCTCTTCTCTTAGTATCTCTCTTAATAATTCAAGCAGGTTCTTTTTTTAGTGACTTTTAACTTTGATGTTGTTAAATGCAGCCGCCCTCTGAAGACTCAGTACTAGTAAATCTGTTTTCCTGGAATATCTTGCTTTATTTTCAGAACTGCATGATTGTGTGACATCTGCTTCACATCTCATACGTGACCAACTGAGCAGGTACAAACCATGGCATACGGCTGAGTTACCTCACAACAGTGAACACTGGTCTGCTTTCTGAGAAACAGCTTCTTCATATTAATTTTCTAAGAGTCTTGCAAAGATGTCACCAGTCTGCCTGGTCTAATAGCATGTAATATAAGCTAACAGGGATGCAACAATATAAGCTAACAGGGATGCATGTATTCCATGACTGAGGCAAATATTTAAAAATTCAATTTATGGGCCACTATCTGATAAGCCCACAAAAGCGAATTAGGTTCACTGCTGTATTTTCTAAATTTTAGGCATCTAAATACCAGAATCTGTATACCCAAATCAGATGGGTATATCAGCTTTCTATGCAAAGAAGTAAATATCCAAAAAATATTCACAGAACCCATTCACTTGCGTGAGGAACCAGGACACAGCAGAGAAAAGCATACACATTGAACCCTGCTCACTCTGTGATTTGGCTGCCCTGTTCAAGGTTGGAGGGAATACCATGAAGACTCACAAATCACAGGCCTGAGTAGAAAAACATTCCCAGCTTTTGCAACATTCTGTGATAGATAACATATGCACCTGCTGTACTGGAAACCTTTGTTTTGTTCCTTCCTGTCTTGACTGTCAGATTGAAACATGCACAGCCCACTTAGCACGCGCAGCCTAAATTCCACATTTCTGTAAGAAAACTATTGCAAGAAACCACAAGCCTACATATAATGATATTACCACACAAAGTTAACTTTATTCATTATTAAAATTAAAGAGCCCCAGTAAAAGTTTGTTGTCCCCTCCCACTTTTAGAGACTCTGGTCTAGCAGTACAAGATGACTGGAGGGAACTCCAAAGAATCATTCTGCAACCGCTCAATGTACAGCTTTATATACAAAGACATTACAAGCATAGAATAATTTAAAGCTAAATATTATTAAATACATTGTAGTATCTTAAAGCAATAAACATCGTCTTGGTTGCATATGCGTATGATTTCTACATGAAAAATGTAGTTAGCATTAAACAACCATAGCCATATCAAAATTAATCAGAATAAAAAAAACAAAAACATGTCAGCACAAGCATCAGAATGAAATGTGACCACGCAGTTTAAACATGCTTCAGTCCCAAAGGCTAAGACATCAAAATGCTTTAGTGGTCTGTTAACTATTTAAAAGAAAATCATGGTTCTGTGGCGTATGTGTCATTCCCACTTCCAGTACCCTTATGTCAGCTAACAAAAGTTCCTAATGAGCCAAGGCTCTTGGAGGTTCAACTGCTAAGACCATTAACATTACCAAAGACCTGTGCATGACTAACAGCTGTGTCCAAAGGAAGCTGAACTCATACTTGCATTTCCACATAAACTGCCCTAAAGTTAAAGAGTATCCCAGGAAGAAAAGAAGGGAGGAGATGATGGGTAGAGAGGAAAGAAGGAAGCTGTTGTCATTGCTGATTCTGATTCATGCCATATGGAACATATATGAATCAGGTGTGACAGAGGAAGCCAGCAAGTGTGAGCGTGACTACAGTCCAGCAGTTACAAAGGCTGACTATGGCTCTCTCTCAAAAGTGAACACTATGTCCACAAGTATTTGGAGTAGTGTTCACCATCCCTCTGGCTCAAAGTAACTCCATTAAATAATAATGGAAGGGCTTCAGCAGAAAAGATTTAAACCTGCTCTGTCCAGAATAACCTAGAACTCAGAAGCCAGTGCCACAGCAATGGAGGAGAGCATCCACACTCCTGGTGACAGAAAGGGGAAGTGAGTGTGTCTGCTCTAGATCCTGGGTGTGTATTCCCACTACCAGGCGATGTCTCATAGGAAAACTATCTCTCTTCTATCATGTTATGGACACCTGTCTGTATCTTCCTAAAACACCCTGTGGGGTGACTCCTACTGCAGGGACTTGGGCATTAGAAAGGCATTGTTGAGCAGCATTAAGACAAAAGCTCTAGCTGTGTTTGAATTATCAATATGGCTCATTTCTCTGAACTGCTACAGTCTGACAATTGCCTGCAAAACACAAAGGAAGTTCTTAAAATGGTACCGGTGTCACTTTTATTTCTTGACAGGTGGTAACCAAAAACCCCAGCATGCCCCAAACCAGCAGAAGCTGAGCCTTCCTTCCCTAACTGTAATGATGGTGGTCAATTCATAAAAAAAAGATCTTTTGGGGTTGATGCTTCTCTCATCGTAATTTTATGTCATTCAAGGTCCACTAACAATTGTTGATTTTACGCCAGGGTGCCAAAGAGGTACATTAGATCCTTCAACTTCAAGTTATCCAGAGCTTGGCTCATTTGGCACTTCTGTGCTGCTGACACACACAGAACTTTAACAGATGGTCTTACAATACTGGCAGCTGTTTTGTACTGTGCTGGTGGTGAGGGGAAATACTCTACACAAATTGTCTGCAATTCTGGAAAATAAATGAAGTACAAATCCATATTAACCTCAAAAGCCAAACTATAAAAAGTCAGATTAGTCATTTAACGATGTATGTGCTCTGGGTTAAATGCTCAGCTGCTACAAAATCGTAGTATTTTCCTGCAGCCAGGAGAAGTATGTTTTGCTTCAGTTTCTGTCAGGAATATCCATAAAGATTTTGTAACTACAAAGGTATTGAAATATACTAAAAATAAGCCTTGAGACCCTTCCTCATGTGATCAGCCCTGACTATCAGTGAAAGCACCTCCATAAACTGGATATTTTGACATAAACATGAAGCAACAGGGTGCAACTTAAGTTAACTGAATCTCTCTCTTTTCCTGTGCCAAACAGGATTCAAGAAAAAACACATCAGCTACTGTGAAAATGTTGAAATCAACAGCGATGACCAAGTAAACAGCAATTTTACATTTTTCCTCACCCATTTAAAAAGTGATTATGTACCGCAAGCTGAATTTTACAGTCACTAATTTCACTGGTTGCAGTGGAACTTGCACTGTACATAAAAGACCAAAATTGCTTCTCCTTGTTTCTGTGTGGCTTTTCTACTTTATTCTGCCAAACTATCAGATATAGCAACTGGGATAACTAGTAAACCATTTATGCAGAATAGTGCTTTTCAAATGTAAGCACAATGATTTCCTTCATCAGTATAAAATCTCCATGAAATGTGTATCCAAACATATATTTGACAGTCTCATAGTGCAATTTCAGAACAGAATTTTGGAAATCATAAATACTTTAGAACAGTGCTCATGTCTTGTATTTCCTTTAAATGAAACATAGATCAAAATACACCTCAAACTGAGATTTCAGAGGCTCGGTCTTTCAGATCTCATCAATTTCAATATATTTAGTTAAATAATATGCCAGTCACCTTGCATCTTATTCCCACAATGTTAGTTCAGTTGAAATAGAGTTCATGTAAGTAGCTTCAAAGTCCTAAGAGGAAAATAGAACCTTAACAGCATTATAATAAAATAGCAATATAATAAAATAGATAATATAATATCTTACAATATAACAGGTACATTCCAGTCTTCTTCTGACTGAATCAAAGTTGTATCCATTTTTCAAAAATTTTATTTTATCCACTACATTTGGTTAAAAACATGGTTGCTGGAACTGACTGGTATTATACATATGTGACTTTGACACCAGTGAATAGATCTTTATTCACTTTAGTTCTAATTTTATACTGAACGATTATACACTTCCTAAGTCTGAAGCTGTTAAAAGACTTATTAAATTTTCAACAGTTTTCGTGTTTTCTTTTCCTCCCTGGGAACTTTTGCCAGACTAAGATGATACAACATACTTCCAGAAAGTACTTACACAAATAAAAGATAATGGATAATGCATGTCTGAAAGCATAAATTATTTCTCCTCACAAAAATGAAAAATAAAAAATCAAAAGAAATGTTAAACAGACACAGTCAAAATGTCACAACATCAATCCCTCTGGTTCTCTTCCCAGGTATAAACCTTTTGTCAAACACCTCAACCTACGATCCTCAACATGGCACTTTGCTGTGAAATTCTCAGAAAAGCAGAATTGGTATATGCATTTTAATAACAATAACACAGGCACATCCTACCCTGGGTAGGGATCCTCCCTTACAGATGCAGAATATGAGATAACATGACAACAAAACTTCATTATTGTCCTCCCAGTTACTGAGAGCCTTCCCAGCTTCTGTAACAACTGATTATGACTCTCCCCACCCTTCAGCCCATCCTCTGCAGAGCACACCACAGGCCCACAATGAACATTTCTTGCTCTCAGAATGTACACAAACTCTCCTGGCAAGAAGGACATAAAGCTAAAGTAGTCTCTTGGGGAAATAAAAGGCAAAGGAAAAGGGATAAGGAGTACAGGATTTATTTTATCCATTCTAGCAACATCCACATCCAGCACTTCACCTTTAAGGGAAGGTTCAAGTAGTCTCTGCTGAAACAATAACAGAATCATCTGCCTGCAGCTGGAAGCAAAGGTCTTTCTTAATGATATCCCAGAATCGTGGAATCACAGAATGGCACTACTGCTATTGGGAAACACCTTAAAAATCCCACTGCCATGCACAGGGACACCTTTCACTAGACCAGGTAGCTCAGAGCTCCATCCAACCTGTCCTTGAACACTACCAGGAGTGGGCAGCCATGACTTCCCTGGGCAACTTGCTCCTGTGCCTCACCACCCTCACAGTAAAGAATTCTTCCCTAATATCTAATCTAAACATACTCTTTCAGTTTTAAACCACTCCCCCTTTTCCTGTCACTACATGCTCCTGTAAATAGTCTCCGTATTTCTTGTAGGCTCCCTTCAGCTACTGGAAGGCTGCAATCAAGTCACCTCTAAGCCTTCTCTTTTTCAGGCTGAACAATCCCAATTCTCTCAGCCTTTCCTCACAAGGTAAGTGCTCCATTCCTCTAATCAACTTGGTGACCCTGCTCTGGACCTGCTCCAACAGGTCCCTCTCCTTCCTGTACTTGAATGCTACATTTGGCACAACAGTAGAGATTCAGTAAATTTAGAACTCTGAAAGAGGAATAAAATCACAAGTGCAGCATTTTTCACAAAGAGATTGTATCTGTTACTTTGTGCTGTAGTTCATGTCCCAAGCTGGGCACTACTCAATTTTGATGCAACAAAATCCTAGGGATCACAACACAGTTTCATTTATCTCTGAAATACTATCTCCTAAAATCTTTCTCCTTAAATACCTTTATAGTTTCAGTAGGCACTCCAGGCTCTGGAACTTTATCCAAGTAAGTAGTCAAGTCTTGATCCACATGTTCAAACACTAATGTTAACTTGGTCTCTCTGTCTGTTCGTGACATGGTGCACACATCAAACAATCTGAGAAGAGGAAAAGAACAGAAGAGGTAAGTATGCAGGAACCAGATGTAACTTGCATCTCAAGCATGTCCATTTAAATTTCTTACAGTATACAGAATGGAAAAGAGCATTCCAAAGGCAGACAAATCTTTGAGCTCTTGATTCATTAGATAACAGCTGATATATCAAAATTACCATCTCAGTCTCTCATTTGTGAATTCTGAAATAGGATTAATTATTAAGAACTCATCAGCTGTTAAATGTAAAATAATTATATGAAAATAATTTTTACATGACATTTATACACATCCTAGGCTCCGGTATTTATAATCATTAAAAAAAAAAAAGCCAGAAATATTTTTGAAAAATACATAAGAGTGTTTGCATGCACCTTCAGTTTCTCTCCACAGAATTCCCACATATACCATTACACAACTTTATAATTAAATCTCCTTCAGCAGAAACAGAATTTTTTCGCCAATTTCTCTTGCAAATTCCTGGACACAAGGAATACCTCCAGAATCAGCATACTGTTTGAAAAAAAGCTTTGTGTACAAGATGTCACTACTTCTTTCATCACTTCTGGTCATTCTTTTACTGCAACTTCTTTATCATTTCACCTTGTTGCACAACACCGAACTAATCGACAAAGCTCTTCATAATACCACATTCCTATCTGATTACTCTACTTTCTATTGTTTTCTGGTTTTAAGTAGGATTTCTCTCATCCTCTCCATCTACCATGCCAGCTTTAATCACTGTTTTACCTTTTCCAGAAACATCTGCTCATCATTCTGTGCTTCACACCTATATTCATACCAGTGATTTTCACTATCCTTCTTCAAGTCCCACTTCTACAAAATCCTAATAGGAAACCATCTAAACAGCCAGAAGGACATTTCTTCCCTGCTCACATACTCTACTCATGTGCTTATTCATTTATATTACATGATCAGATCGCATTTCTCTCTGAGGTGAGGCAGAAAAATGAATCACTACTTTTTACTAGGTGACAGTAGTTTTAAAAAATGTATTAAGTTACTAAGAAAAATGTCTAGACAGTTAAACTAAAGAATCTCTCACTGATAACAGACCAAACTAGTGTTGATACTATGGCTTATTTTTTCAACATCATATCAGTGATGCTGGTGTATTGCTTTTATCTTTTATACACTTTTCTTAGAATTACTTTATTAGAATTAAGAAGTGCAGGACTTCTGGTAATGTTATCAAGTAGTATTTTTGATTTTTGTTCAAGGACTAAAGGATTTTATATGCAGGATTTGAAAACAACTGATCACACACAAAGCCTTGGGAGTCCCTTCTTTTCCCAGAGGACATCTGACAAACAGACAAGGACAAGATGTATGTGAGATCTTGCACTGAGATTTTACTTCTTAACTTAAATCTCAATGTATTGCACAAGAGAAGGAAACACTAGAATTGGCATAACCACTTGGGAAGAATGCAATTCGAGTTTAAGAGAGCAGTATTTTTCACTTGGCATTTACCATAGTAAGGCTGTGCTCTCATTTGACAGCATTTCCTAAATAATCATTAGTCTTACACTGGAAAATGCTTATTAGCCACCATATTTTGAAAATGTACACATGCACATTCATTTTAGGTTAAGGATGCTATTCAGTGAGTAATAAATTAGGAACCAGAGTTCCAGAATATGATAATAAGACTGTCACCCTACCTCTACTTGAAGACTAATCTGTACTTAATCTCTAATCATAATCTGAACAAACAAACATTAGTTATTATGGTAACACAGTGACTGTAAGAGAAAATGTGTTGGCACATTTCTCGTAATGACAGATAACGTTCTCTAAGATTCCTTCAATGGGTGTACATGTCCTGTACACGGTAAACAAGTTTTGTGAAAAGTCACAAACCTTCCTGAAGAGTGAAATTTACTGGTATTTGGCTGGAGGTTAATAATCTGCAATATATTTATATAAATCAACGTGGAATGTAGCCGGACTGCCTATAACCCCAACACATGCAAATAGAGAGGAGCCAGACAGGTCTCAACATCTGAACATAAACACTGGAAAGTATTTCCAACTGTATGATTCCTTTGTGTTGACCTACATTCACCTAAAATGTTCTAGAACACCCCTTCTGCCAGGTATTTTATACACTGGCAAAACCCCCATATTTTCAACTATAGCAGAGTTATAATTAAAGAAAAAAAGGAAAAAGATTTCACTGTATTAAACTTAGAAGCAACATGTAATTTCCAACTCAATGAGCAGGAAAATGTTGACTCTGTTAATTCTTCTGTATGTAGGTTATTTTGATTCTGGTATTTTCTGGCACAGCTAAACAAGGAACTCAGAGAAACACAATTCTGGTTACCTTTTACTGAGTAATAATATTATCACCAAGTATTCATAGTATCTTTCCTTTCCATATACTCTTTATGTGAAACTCTAAATGCTTTACTGTTAATCATAAAAGCTCCAGATTCTGCACTGGGCCAGGAACAAATACACTGTGTTTACTCATAGAAAATATAGCTGCTACCTTAGAAAGATAATAACTTAAATCACAGGTTATATTAATCCATGGTATTACAAAAAGCAACATCTGGCATTGCTCCTGCTAATCATTCTTGAAATAGATTGAGAAAGACACAGCCTCCTTATTTAGTAGTTTCCACAGGGATAAATCCACTTTTTATAAATTATACTCTCTTACATTCACTGTGAGAATATCACCCATAAAATTGTCTTTGTTAATTAGGAACATCTCTGCTGCCTACATTGCACATCTCTGAAGCCATTTCCTCACGATTTTCTGTACATGACGCATTAACATTGCACGTGACTGCCTCTCTGGAATAGGCAACAGCAAAAGGCCTTTTATTTAAAGAGTTACTATGTGGACACTGTCCTAAGTGAAGTAAATGTACCTCAATTAATACAGGATTTCCATACTGAATACTTTGTAAACACAAGCCCTGCCCTTCTATTGTACTTAACAAGAGAAACGTTTGAATTATTTGATTAAAGTAAGATCCGCTATGGGAAATCCTGCAAGTATTTAACAAGATGTTTGGCTGGGAGTCATAGACCGCCCAGCATGTCCATCTGAACTGGAACACTGTTGAAGAGACACTAACGGAGAACCTGGGTTTTAATGCACACATTTTTTTCAAGTTAATTGTACTAAAGCAGGAGCTTATCAGCTACAAATCTCTGTCTCTGTTTTATGTGTTTAGTGCCTAGTGGATCTTCCTATAATCCAGCAGAATACCCCCCCTTCCTACAAAAATACTTTGGGATTTTTTGCATGCAAAAAACCAGATGATGCTCCTTGAAGTCTCCATAGCTTCTTACAACACAAAACCTGACAAATGCAACCTCAGTTCACTTTCATTTTACAATATGAACACCTAATGCTTTTAAAAGAAAGACAGTTATTACTTTGAAAACTATTGCATCTACTGAGTGGTAGATTGTAACTGATCCCAGAAAGTCCCTAAATGTTACTAGATTTGCTTTTGAGATGATTTGAGAATTGCTATGAAGTTTCCCGCTTTCAAGTAGTATAAACATTTTTTCCGGAGCAAACTGAGATAACAGCGATGGAGATCAGCCCAAGACACCTGCAAGAAATACTGAAAGACAGATCTGACTGTAATACCTGAAAAAAATGTAGGACATAATTTCTCTTGGCTATTGTCAAACAGATGAGTAGGTGCATCTGGAAAATTAATTGGATCATAGTCAAAAGAAAGACCAAGAATTAGATAGTTGCTGCCAATGCATCCAAGGGCTTACTGTTATTTTTCTGCAGTAGGACTAAGCCAACATGAATACATATGTATCTCTGTATGGTCACTCACAGCACTGAACAAAACCAGTCCTCGCCTCCTAAAGATTTCTAATAACATGGATTGACTTTAATTTTCTTTGGAACAGTGTCTTCCTCAAAAGAGTTACTTCCTAACTTATGCATAACAGAGCAAGAGAACTGGAGCCTGTGATTTATGTGTAGGAGAAATGCTTTAGAAGACTGTGGTTATGTAAACAGTGGCATAAGAATATGCTATAGTTTTAAGATTTCAAAAGTCTGAGCAAATACAGAGATGAAAAGAGTTTGGTGGCCTCAACCTAACTCTGAAAGCTATTTATCTGCATGACAGAAAACCAGCACAGAACTTATGTATTGACAGTGTTTATGTAAACACCACAAGATTGGGATACCAAGACTATCACAAGCCATGACAGAGGTTTAGTGACAAATAAGGGGAGGAGGACCTGAACAACTTCTGCTTTTACTGCCTTTGGCTTAGGTTAACCCTGGAAGTTCATAAACACAGAAAATTTCTGCCTCTCATACCTAGAAGTATTGAAGAACGACAGTTGGTCGTCCTTTTAGTCCAAATTTCAGCAGCAGCCTCAGACTCCTGTGTTCTCAAGAAGTCACTCAGCAGCAAGCCCTTTGTACAGGCCAACCTTATAAACTAGGTACTACTTAAAAAAAAACAGTTTTACCCCTACTTTTAATATTAGCTACCTTTTCCTTTCTTGATTTTGATGCAAAAAAAAGACTGCTGACAGAAACTAGTCTCTACTTGGAATCACAAATACCCAATTGTATCGTAACAAAGGGATCATCTTTCGGAGGAAGAAGACAATAGCTGGGCAACTGGACTGGAACAGGTATATTAGGAGAACCAAGTCCCACATAGCAAAACAGGAAATAGAGTTTCCCACTCTGAAACATATGACAGAATTCTTTCCCTCTGTACAGGACATACTGCTTTGTCTCATTTTAATCAGCAACCACCCACTCCTCCAGGCCTCTGAATGCTGGTATTTCAAATATAGAGTTTTCTTGCTCAAAGGAGCTTTAGTAAAACAGTTTTAGATGGGAAAAAAGTGTACATGCAGAGGAAGAGGCCACTAAATTCAAAGTATTTAAATGGCATTTTTCCTGATATAACATCTGTAGAACCACAGAGTAATGCAAGACCTAAGTTCCATTTTCAGAGGCACATGGGGTCTTCAAGAACTTCACAATGTACTTTGAACTCCAGCTGCAGCTGCCCCAATGTGTATCAGTGCTTAAGGTATGGCTCCACAGCAGATTGTAACGTAACAAAGACTCTGACGGCACCAACAGAACCACCCCGGTACTGGAAACCCACAGCACGAGGGCACAGCACTGCCTGCAGCACAGCCAGCAAGCCCAGAGTCAGCTCCATCCAGAAACAAGTCAGATGCCCAGAGCCAAACTTGATTCAATAATCTTGGGTATGTCTACAGTGTTCACGGCAACTTTATGTCTTAAATTCTTATTCTCTACTTTCTACTGGGTTCTTGCAGTTTGTGAACGTTCCTCCTGCTTTGCTACCCTTCCAGGGAAGAGCAGCAGGATCACCTTTAGTCTCCAGAAGAAATCTCTTTCAGGCAAACAGTAGTAAAGGTAGACTTAACATCAGGTAAAATCAATTAATTTATCTAGGACAAGCAGATGTTCTGTAGATAGATATTTTCAATTCTGAAGTCACTCATTCATGATGTGCTATGCACAGAGCAGAAAGAGCCACAGCGGAGAAGCAACTGTAGAATCAAAGAAAAGCAGCAGAAAGTCATGTTCTGGACACCCACTCCAGCAGAGCTCAGCCAACACTGCTGCTCACAGCCCACTCACCAGAGAGGTTTAAGGAAAGGAAGGGGGACATTAGGATGACAAGGCAATCGTTCATCTGCAAGCTGAGCTTTGTGCTGTAATTTTTTCCAGTCTCTCTCCCTGTCTGACTTGGAAAAATTATTTAAAATGCTTAGCTGTATAAAAGAGGTTTTTGTTCTTTAAGCATGCGTGAGGAAGAGAGACAGAGAAAGTGACAGAGAGAAATAGATGCTCGTGAAAGCGAAGTAAATAGCACTGGCTGAAGTCCGATAGAGTGGGCTGACTGGGCAAGCGTTCAACGCTCAGTCCCGACTGCAGCCCTGACCTGCAACACCCCTGCTCTCCTGCACTGGGCCCCACTGAAGCAATGACGAGCTCTGGTGCCAGACTGAATGGTTTTGTGATGCAGACAAATGTCTGCTCCTATGAAACCACCAAAACCAGTTTTCATTTTCAACAAAAACCAAGATTTGTGCCCAAAAGATGAAAAGGCTAAGGACATTTTCTCAGTGTGCCACCCAAGCCACTAGAAGATGCAGTTGTTAAGAGTTTTACTTCAAGGAAAAATAGGCCTGACAAGATGTTCTCTGCACCTTTCTTTGTTTATAGCAGCACGCTGTCTATTTCAGCCCTCACACCGTCATTTCTCTTTCACCTTCTTCGCAGAGGGAGATTAACAGACAAGAACCAGAAAAGGATCTCGTAAGACTCCGTAATTCAAACTATATCCTGCCTTGCAGAACTCCTCTTCAGGACTTATCCGAGAGTTCACCAGTGTTTAAAATGCTTAATTCCTCACCAGTCCATGAACAATCTCACTGTAACTGATTTTATCCAAACTGGCCACACACGGAGCCCTTGACAATACAGAGGGAAAATCCCAGCTGGGTGGTGCCTGAACACACGCCTGTGTGCTGCCCTACCAAACACTGTGTCCCAGGGCAGGCCAGGGACGCGCCAAGTCACCCCCAAATCAGAAAAATAACATGGCCTGTTATGAAGACAGTCGTTGACAGATTGTTTAGGATCAGCAATAGCTGTCTGACCTATTCATAGTGCTCTCATGTGATCCTTCAACACGCAAATGTACACTGCCTTTCCAAGTCATGTACACTGCTGCTATACAGTGCTGTAAGCTTCCAGCAAGCTTCTGTATGCTTCCAGTTCAGACTACAAACTAAAGATGCTCCCATTCATTGGCAATGTGTTTGCATCTGTTGTTTCTTAGATTTTCTTTATAACACCTTCCTCAGGGAATAGCTGTACTCCCGTTTAGATTCCCTAATTTGCTCAACGTGTAAGTAAAACGTATGCCTGAATACTGATTTTGTTTAATTCAAATTAAATGAGCCCAGTTGTTATTCTGGACTTCCAGCTGTACATGGTGTAAGATGAGATACAACAAAATCCAGTCTTTGCTGTAGCTCACAAACTGCTTGTTACAGACTCCACATCCAGTTTACATTTTGAATTAATTCTTGTGTCAGACCTACAAAATCTAAGAAGAACATCTCTCTACTAGGTTTAAGTGAAAACAACTCATCTTCAAAATTTATATTTCAAACAGTATAAATTATCATTCATTCTTCAGTGGCTTAATAATCTAATCTCTGTACACATGAGATTTAATCATGATGCCAACGTATCAAAAATAACAAAAGAGATAATAACCCTTCACTCCACAAAAAAATATTCACTGCAAAAAGTCAAATTCAAAGTACTGTTCGACACTCTGTACAATCTTATATTGTTTTTTAAAAGCTTGCAATATTACAGCAGTTCCTGAGGTATTAAATTCAGTTTTTTAAAAACTGTATATAATTCCAATGCAAATTTGAGTACAAACTCTTGCTTCTTATAGATTCATAGGAGAACCTAAGAATAACAGAGCAGCTACTGTAGAAGGTGACAGAGGAGGTCCTCTGTTTTGGTGCTTATCATCAATCCAGGGGCTGCTGCTCCTGAAAGACCTCCAGGTTACTCCATGGCCACAATTATTCTGGATGATGGTGGATGCACTGAAAACTCATGTGCTGCTTGAGCCCTAATTAACCACCCAGCACAGGCTAAGCCCTCGGAAACACAAGCAACCTGAGAAGAAGCAGCCTGAAAGTAATTCCAAAGGGCCCAGCTGTCAGCCACTGAAAAGCAAGCTAAGGGGCCTTGCTAAGGGCTGCCAATACACCTGAGTGCAGATGATGCTGCTGCCACTTCCCAGGATGGACCAGTAGTGGCACCACTTGAAAGGAGTCCAAAGCCACAATGTGATGGTGAAGAGCAGGGCAAACAGAGCAATAATGCAAAATATTTTGCTGTGGTTCTGTTACTGGCATCAAGTATTGTTGTAATTATCTGTGAGACACTGACACATTAAAGCCTTGTAAAAAATACATTTCTATTTTTCATAGGTAGAGTTGGGACCAAACAGCTTGTCTGTCTCAAAGAAGGATCAAGAGATGACTTTTAGAAGGGGAAAACTTCAACAGTTTAACAATACCATGAATTCTACTGCAAAAGCCAAAGAGCACAAAATAGAAGAAAAAAAAAAGGCCTTACAAAAAACAAAAGGCTAAATTGGCTAAAGTTGACAATACTATACATGCACAATGTAAATAAGCAGCATATATGTTAGTAAAAAGAGATGTTAATAAGGAAACAAAATTAATTCTTTTAAATTATTTGGATTGTGTTGCTCTAATGTATTCAGGAACTACTATTACTAAGGGATTCTATAGACCTTTTAATGTAAAACACTATATATCCATGTATTAAACAGAAAGCAATTAGAAGACAAAGGAGTAAACCACAGTAAAACAGTGCATGGTTCACTCTCATGCCCATTTGTTTATATTTGGGCTTATTATTATGCATCATTTCTTGAATAAAAAGTTATTTTCTCTCTAAATGACATTATAAAAAGGAAATCCTTGGTAAGAGAATGAGACCAACATCACTGGGAAATAGGGTACAAACTTCTACCAATCTATTGCTATGACAGCATGGTCAGTTGACATGACAACACAAGCTTTGAGTAGTATTGTGTTAAATTTTTTGGGCCGGTCAGTAGAAGAATGCATTTCTAAAGCCAGAGTAACTGTGTGCAGAGTAAACCTGTCATAGATCTTGACCTTGCATGATCCACCAGCCCTGAACTACCAAAGAACTTATGCTGCACTTAACCTGCAGCATGCAAAGCACCTGGGTGATTTTTAAGTATACACATCACCTAAAGCTTCATCTGCCTTATCTGCCAGGTATCTTTTCTCCTTATACCGAGCCAGTCATCACCTGGATAGAGAAAAGTAACCCCCTGTCTGCCATTTCAACCCCTATCTGATTTTTACCTATGCAGTGAGAACTCCACAACTTGGGGCCCAACATGAATGGTCCCCTTCTGCACTTCGTGAATATGGGCATTCATCTCTGAAAATTATGGTCATGATGTATTCTAAGGCATTCATCACAGTATTTGTTTGTCCTTAAATTCTGAAACTGTGAACTGTTGTTTTCCCAGTCTTAACCTGGGGGACTAGAAAACAGCGATAGATGTGAATAGTTATTGTTATCTTAAAAATGGAAACATCAATTTAACACCAGATATTGAAACTGAATGAAAACAACTTTTAAAAAATGTCCACATCTGTTGAAAGAACCTGTTTACGGATTCACTAGAACTGCTTAAAATTTCCTGAAATGGATCAGACATATCTGCCCACTTTCAACACAAGTGGTTAAGTGGCGAATGCAGTTGCCACATTCAGGATTAAGTCAAGTGAAAATCCAAAAGGTGTCTTACACTTTGTGTGTTGCTTTCCACAAATTTGTCCTGCATGAGGTTGTATCACATAAAAACAGAAATGCAGTTCAGAGTGCTTTTTGTATACCCGTGGTAAGGAGAGTGACTTCCATCAGGCTTTGATGCCAAATGTATTCCCAGTAATACTCCTGTGTGCCACAATGCCAGCAGCAACATGAACTTAAGACAAAGGGAATTACTCATTCACTTCAGCAAAACCTGGAAGGGAGCACAGTGAACACAAGCAACCTTCCAGTGGCACTGTACTGTGTCCTGTCACCACTACTTCACATGCTACGAATAACATCCCATCTACCCAAAAGCAAACAGCACTCAGCTGATTTCCAAAAATCAAAAAACAAAGGCAATTGCTCACATGGGTAAGAAAAACAAACAGGATCTGGCCTGGTTTTGTGAGGAAACCAGAACTACACACAAAAACATTGCCCTCTTCTTTTTAAGTTGCAGATGTAACAAAAAAATGGAGTGGCAGAGCAACAGATAACTTTATGAGAAAAAGTGAAGTGTGAGAGGATATTTATGCTAAAACTAAAGTACCAAAACTATCAGACTACAAAGTACTTAGATTCAGCAGAAGGCAGATTTAAGGCTTGTAAGAAAACTGTCAACTTCATTGAACACACCAGTCTTTGGCTAGCCATCATCAGACAGGTCAAATGTCATCCACCTACACCACAGCCCTACACAGCCTGTGAAGCAACGGGTTCTCCTCTCAGCTTCCATGGAAGAGATGCAACCCCCGTGACGGAGCTACTCAGCAACTGGGGGTTACTTTGAATGGGTCATGTAGGTCTTCATTTATTCAGGAGAAAGAAGTAAGTTGACTGAATCACTGTAGGGAGGGTACTGTTTCTCCCTGCTTGTTATGGAAGATGTCTAAATGACTAACTTAGAAAAGATGCTTTAATTTAACTGAATTTAGAAGACATTATTATTATTTCCCAGAAAGAACATAACTGATAATTTTTATTTGGTGGGAATGCAGATTCTGTTCAGTTCATTTCTGAAGTTATTTTAAAATATTTCTTCCATGTAGAAGTTAAAACTAAATGGGAGACAAGTCAAAAGAAAAAAAAAAAGACACTAAAACCACCTCTGCCCTATTCACTCAACCCTCAAAGACCAGCATCAATCCTAAACAGCTCAACATACAAGACCCTTTACCTAGGCCTCATGAAGTTGGTACATTTATTGAAGTGGCTTTGGCACAGGCCCAGAATTTCCTTTAATTTGAAACGGAGTTTCACCTGCGACAAACTTGCAGGATTGAGTTTAATATTCATGTTCTGAAGAACAGAAACAAATGGGACTAATAAATCTTCAACAGAAATTTACAAGATTCTTCTGGCTTAATAAATTTAGCTTGGGGCAGTTGCTCTTAAACACTCAATACATAAAAAAGGATCCTTTTTTCCATTAGCATGCAAATTCCTTATATGTTTCATCAGAACTACATCTTGCAAGTGTTTTAAGAGTTGGACACCATTGTGGTCTTTTTCCCATTTGTGGCCATTCAAATGTGGCCATGCAAGATCCTTGTCTGTCTACTCATTTCTTCTATGAAGCCGTCTTTTTTTTTAAATTAATTCATAGCACATGTAAAGTAAACCAAAAATATCTATTTTTGTAAGATTCTCAGGTGCTGTCATCCTCCAGTTCTTAAGGTAGATGTCTGATACACATTTCCTCCCTTTCTAGCCCATTTACATGGCACAGTGAGGCAACCATTTAAAGATTAACGTACATGGAGTGAAGTATTCCACAGACTACACAGCTCTTTAAGTATTTCCTTTAAACTCTTGCACACATATGTAAAAGAAAACAAATTAAAGATTATTTGAAGAGTTTGGCAATGAAAATGAGGTGTTAGTAGCATTTTGAGCTGGCAATAAATTTTATTCGACTGTTTTATTACTACAGGGCAAAGGCCTTTCTTTTGGGGTGTCTTTCAGCAGCATGAGATGAAGGTTTACATTTTAATGTATGGGTAGTTTTGAAGTAAGTTCAGCATTTTGTAAATTACAGTTTACGTCAGATGTAAATACATGGCAAAACTGCTTTTTGATAGTTTTGCATACATCATCTTTCACATTTCTGAAAGAAATGAGCAAACTGTAATAAATCTCGCAAAACAAGGTCTGGTTCCTGGAGTCCTAAAACATTTTTACATGAAGGCAAATGCAAACAAGGCCCACGTAGCCAGGTGGTGCCAGCAAAGCAGGGCGTGCTTCATGATGCCCAGGCAGACAGCGTGGGTCTGGGCTGAGCTGAGGGGGGCTGAGCACAGCGGAGCCCCTGGCTGAGGCTCGGGGGCAGCAGGGCCAGCACGGCTTGGTGGCCGCCAGCCAGCGCCCTGCATCAGTGAGCTGGGAGGCATCTGCTGGGAGTGAGGCAGGGCTGGCTCCCATCTGTTTGCAAAAGCTGCAAGGACTGACAAAGCAGTGATCATGGATTACTTAAGATCATAGAGAAGTCAGTGAGAGCCTTAACTTGTCAGGAATTATTGCTTTGTGTCTGTCCCGCTCTTACACTATTCCCCACACCAGGAACCACCTTTCTCACTTCAGAGTATAAATACTGGCTGAGACAGAAATTGTTCTAACCCTTTCTAAGCCATATATGAATTGTTTTATTAAGATAATTATTTTAATTTCAAGAATGAGTCAAGAGACAATGAGGGCTGAAGGAGTTGCTCCTCAGTATTTTCAATATTCCATCCCTAAACTCCACAATTTACCTCTGTTGGGAGAAACAGCACAAAAATACCCCAGTTGATGGTCTTATGCCTTTGTAGAGTTAACTAAACAGGCAAGGGTGCACACCACACAGGCCTCACAGAACCACCACAGTCAAGGAAAGCCTTTTTTGTGGCCAGCCTGCCTATTCCAGTGACACACTACTTTTTTTTCCTAATCTTCACCTTTATCCTATCTAACAGAAACACTTACTTCTCTTAGTTGTACTTTAGTGTTTCTCTTTATCTTCAACTTTAAAAAGCTGTCAAGGAAAAAACAAATTGTCACAAATATGAAAAGTATGTAATCATACCGGACATCATCAGAAAAAACAACTTTTTTATGTGAATCTTCAGGTTCACCTCACCACAGGTATTTAATTATGGTGTCAATGAACTATCAATTTTATCAATTGCTGTATCATATAACTGCTGAACTTTTGTGTGACTGAACAGTTACCAGTGATTCTAGCCTACAAAGATAATTTTTTTCACTGACATGTCCAACACATGATGGAAGAGAAAGAGGCAGGGAATAAAATAAGATTCTAAACTCAAGGACTAATTAAATTGAATAGATACAGGGAACACATTAAGGGAATGTATGATCATAGACAGTAAAGATGTGGCTCCATCAATTTAATGGAGAAAAAAAAATCATAAAACTGTCAAGATAAGTGATTTAGGAACAAATGTCCCAAATTACAAAATAATCTATGTATTTAGGGTAATCAGTACATTTGGGAATCACTTGTTATCCAAAGTCTCAGAGATTCTCAATGACTTCTCAGTAATTTTCAATTAATATCCTAAAGCCTAAATCACAATATAAGATTGAAAGAAAAACCTGAAAGCAGTTGCCTGCATTAATAAGCACTCATACAAAAGACATTTACATTGAGAATGTGTGGATACTGCAGGCCACAAGATGTTTCCCAGTCTTCCAACAGCAAATGCAGAGCTAGGAAAGATCCAGCCCTGGAGCTTTTCCTTATGGTGCACTTCAGTTTGAGAGCCTTTCCACCACCCCAGCTCCCTGAAGCAGTAGGATACTCGTGAAATAAAACTCCCAAGTTATTCCAGGAAGCTGACCTCTACCATTTTACACAGGATATTAAATAGACCCCAGCTGTCTCCACTTAGAAGTGACTTAGTTCACATGTTTTATAAAGGTCCATTCAGCTGCTTTCTGAGTTATCGCAGAATTGAAGTGACTTTCTGCGAAGAAAAACAAACTATCCAGTGATTTCCCTTACCCACTTCTCATGCAGGCATATCTCAGTTTTCGAACATCACAACTGGCATCTAGATGTTCTAATGTAAGAATCTGCGTCTCGATTATGAAAATATGTGACTGACAAATAGCTGTCTCAAGTCCACTGGAAGAAACATACAAAGTAAAGCTTTATTTTTTGCTAAATCCAGGTAGACACAGTAATCTTCATTTCCATGGATGCCTCAGTATGCAAGCACTTATGGTGTGTGACTATGGATCTGAACACAGTGCAGTTCACACAATTTCACCACAGAAGGCAGGGAAGTTACACGGATTTAGATCTTTCAAAGCAAAAGAACATTTCTTCAGGCATGTAAAAATAATAGCAATCAAGCTATTAGAAAGTCCATGATAATCCATGTCCATTCAGAAAATTTTAGTTTTATTTCAAGATCTCAACAGACTTTTCAAAAAAGCTTCCATTTAATAGCTGACAAATGCTACTTTAATATTTTTTTATAAAGGATCTGCTCTGGGATGACTGAGCTCTCAAACTGAGTGACTAATCCTAAGAAGAGATGGCAATTTCATGCTTGAAAGAAGAAAGATTAAAGTGATCTTGAATTCTGCAAGATCTGAAAACTTTAAAAAAGTATTAAAGGAGATACATAATCACATAATCTAAATATTCTCTAAAGCCTCTAAAAATATCTATTTGTACTGTGAACAAGAGGAGGAAAAAGCCATCTATTAATTGTGCTGCTTTTAAACACTGACATTCCCTGTTCAGTTGTCCCTGTTGCTGCCCAGGTGAGGTTAAGCCAATAGATGCCAAAGATGCCTGGGCTCTTTATCACTGATATTAATATTTATAATTTATATTTAATCTTTCCAGAACACATTAAATAAAATGTATTATTTTATTATACTTAAGAGTGAGATGGCATTTCAGTTCCATGTTCCAATTTTCACTATCATGCAACTTTTTATAAACCATTAGCTTTTGGGATGGTTTTTTCCCTGATTTGCCCTTATCCCCTTTCCATTTTTTCTAAACTTTAAAAAAGAAAACTGTTCACACATTTTTAAAGTGCAGGCAATAAATGTCTAATGACCCTAATCCATGTTACAAAACAATAATTCTCAAGTTAAATGGAGTAAAATCTTGACATTTTCATGGTTTTTCTTTTCCACATATACCCACATGTGTAATATGCATATCCAAACAGCTTAATAGAGTAGATTATTTACTTTACTACTACTATATTGTTTTAGTAGATCCATAATAAACAAAACTGTTTCCAAGCCTATGTCAAGCTATGTCAAATTATAAAGCAGACACCTCACATAAAAAATCATGGAGCAGAATCTTTTAGCAGTATTGACTGACTGATTTTAATTTTGAAATTAAAATTAAATCACCTATTACTGAGCAATATGGGCTGACATATTTTAAGTTTATGGAAAAACAGAAATCCCCCCAAAATTATTCCAAGAGATAAAGGTATAGCACCGTTGCTTTACAAAAACTCAGGTCTCGGATAATTCAGACTGGAATGTAAGTTAGACACCAGAGTTTTCCAACTATTTGCAATTGTACAATCGTGCAATTTGCCCAAAATTAAATTGAGGCAATGAAACTAGGTGCAGCATCAAATTTTTTTCAATATGACATAACGAACCCACTTAGTGGCAAATCCTGTATGAGATCAGTATGACAGTGTGAAGAGTAATGACAAAAAGAGAAACCACAACTGAGAAAGCTTTGAAAGGTGCCTTAAACTATTTGCAGACTGCATGAGCGGCCATCTCCAACACACATCATCAGTTACTTTTTCTGTTGTAAAGCATTAATGATTTTTGACCAAAATGGCTTCTGCTGTAGCTTAAAATTGGGTGCAGGGTAAGCAGGCAATGCCCATCCATCCCAGCTACTATCAGCTTCCTTTAGCACTTTAATGCCAAACACAAACTAGAAGCAGTAAATGTCAGAGACCCACACTCCCCTATTACAGAAAGTGCATAAATTTTGCCCAGTGATAAAAACAAGTGCCTTGCACAAGTTCTTACCAACACTCCCCGTACAATGTACTTGCGTTAAAAAAAATTTCCCCTATAATACTTATTTTGTCTTCCATCTAAATTCTTGTAGTCCAAGTACCCTCTGATTTCTATACTAACGTTTTGCTCCCCTACACCCAAAATAATTTCCTATTTGATTTTGTGACATCTGTTACTTACTGCACAAACTCTCTACTAGCAATTCCACTTTTCACCTTCAAACTTTACTGACTGGCATTCATCTCATTGAGATCAAGCAAGCTACAGTTGGGCAACCACCCTACACTGGAATCATAAACTGGTTTGGGATGAAAGGGAACTTAAAGATCATCTACTTCCAATCCCCCTACCATGCATCCTGCACTGGACTAGGTTGCTCAGCTCCATCCAGTCTGCCCTTGAACACATCCATGTGGCCACCTGCCACTTTTCTGGGCAACCTGCTGAGTGAGTCACCTACCCTCACAGTAAAGAAATTCCTAATATCTAATCTCTCCTAATCTAATTCCTAATATCTAATCTAAACCCACCTTCTTTCAGTTTGAAGCCAATCCCTCTTGTTCTGTCACTACAAGCCCTTGTGAAAAGCCCCCCTCTTTCATTTTTGTAGGCTCCCTTCAGGTACTGGAAGGACACAAGTAGATCATCCCAAAGCCTTCTTTTTTCTAGGATGAACAAACATAATTTTCTCAGCCTTCTCTCACAGGAGAGATGCACCATCCTTCTAGCCATCTCAGTGGCCCTGCTCTGGACTTGCTCCAACAGGTCCATATCCTTCCCAAGCTGGGGACCCCAAAGCTGGATGCAGTGTTCAGGTGGGGTCTCTCACCAGAGAAGAGCAGAGGGGCAGAATCCCCCTCCCTCACCCTGATGGCCACGCTGCTTTGGATGCAGTCCAGGACACCTTTGACCTTCTGGGCTGTGAGTGCACATGGATGAGTGATGTCCAGCCTTTCATCTGCCAGCACCCCCAGGTCCTTCTCCAAAGCGGTGCCCTCAATCCCTTCATCCCCAGCCTGTGCTGATACTGGGGGCTGCCCCAACCCAGGCGCAGCACCAGTACTTGGTCTTGCTAAACCTCACGAGACTCCCCATGGCCCCACTTCTCAAGCTTGTCCACCTGGGCTCCCTCTAGAGTTAAAATGAGCATTTCCAGAGAGCAATTCACTGTACTCCAGCATGGGCACCAAGGATGAGTTGGATGAATTATTCTCCTAAAGCACATGCTCACTCAGCACTCAGTATGGGGAGACCCCAAATGACTAAGATGGAATACACTTTTAATATTCATATGAATAAAGTGTCTAATCACAATTATCTCACATGCCTATCTTGTTATGCATGGCTGTGTGTACCTTTTGTGAGTCCATCATGATACACTGGAGCACAGCCATAAAGAAAGTCTTCTGCCTCCCTCAAACATCGCCCATTCCTCCGGAGAGGTTAAGAATCCAATACCCTTAAACTGTCCTGCTGTATCTAGCATCCAGGAGGAGGATATAGATCAAAACAGAAGCCAGGATTTCAGTGACTGGAGAGAGCATGGATGTCAAGGAATGATGTATGACCCAAGTGACAAAAACTGTGCTGCTGTAACTCTCTATTTAAGTACCCACCACTACAAAACTAAGACTTCATATCATTCCCTCTTGACTGCTAAATTTTTTAATTACTTCTTGTTTCTTAATCTCTCCATTCTAAAGCCTATTGTTACTATGTCAAGTTTGGGAACCATCCCTTTTCCAAAAAATGTCAGACTTAATTATTGTGGGCACTATAACTGCGAGTCTTGACTATTGAAATTTCTTAAATCAGCTATTCAAAGTTACTTCAGGCTATGCAGAGAGTGATCTCTCTTTTTTTTACTCCAGGAAGAGCTACTTCATTGATTGTATCTCTAAGTGTTGTCCTTAAATCTTATCTATTTGCCTTTAAACTTTGTCTACTATGAACAGTGGTTAAATTGTGCTTTGTGAGTATTTTCATGAACTTAGTTTACTTTACTGCTTCTTCTAGAATCACAGGTTCAATATCCTTTCGCTGATGTACAGGACAGCAAAAGATTATTTGCTTTTCATGACTTAAGCTTTGCTTCTGCAGAATAGTCTTGTTCACTCTCAACTTTGGGTTACTGGAAACCAAGCACTCTTTGAACTGTATTTTCTTACAGATATCACAATATCCTTTTGATTTGGGATATTCCAGTATACCTTAAATGTATTTAAATTAGGAAAACTCCCTCATCACTGTCATTCACCTGTCTACCACTCATCTTTATCCACAAATACTTTTCATTTTTAGTCAAACGGATTACCTGCCTCTTCTGTGCAAATCCTAACTGCTCTTGTTCTTGTACTGCCATGATCCTCAGTTCTAGTCTCACTGCTGTATTCTTTCACTTCTTTACAAATATTTGCTTCTGAAATAACTGACGTCTCTAAGCAATGTTTTAATTTGACCAAATAAAATTTAAAAGTAATAAAATCATCTTGAGTTCTTAAGAATAGGGACAACATGAATAATAAGAAACAGAGAATTGAGAAATGCCAGGTAATGCATTTTTTTTTAAACTATGCTACAAACATAAAGTCAGTAGGATGAATGGGATTCTATGCAATGAGGAGATACAGGTGCTCAGTTCTGCAGAAGTATTGACTTGTCTGGGCTCTGCCTTAAACTTAATGAGACATATCATTCTAATTTTCAGACCATAGTCATTGATTCCAACCTGTCTGGATATGGGTATTACTGCTTTGATCAAAACTTGTTGCTCAGCATTTTATAAAAAGCAGAGATAAACAGTGAGGCAACAAATTGATTAAAGATGTCTGCAAGGAAACCACAAAGATCAGTGGGTAGGCCTATCTCCATTAACAATCTAGAAGGTTATCTAAGGATAAACAACACACTAATTAAAGTGCAGATGTTGCCTAATCTCTGTGTCATAAAGTTCACAAATACAAACTATGCTGATAGATAAAAGTCGGCAAAACAAGATTCACTTTATAATCTACTTCCTAACACAGAGAAGGAATACAGGTCATTGACTTTCACTGTCCTGAAAGAACCTGGAAATCAGTAATAAAGGTTCTAGAGCTGTATTAGTGAGTAACATTAGACATAAACTTCAAAACAGTACAGCAAAGTCTGTAACTGTAGCTCTAGAAGCATTTGCACTAGAAGCATTTGCCCTTGAAGAAAGGACATGTATACTGCACTGAAATCACTGTATCTGTGATGCAACCTGGAATTTGAGAGACAATGTTGGACAAGATGCTCAGGTGACAACACAGAAGCAGACATCAAGTATTTAAGAGGATACATACTGAGTTAGAAAAGAATTATTTGTGGCACAAAAAGGAAGTGTAATTAGGAGTGAAACAGAAATGCTAAATCTAATTCAGTGAAAAACCTAATGAATTGCTATACCCCAGTTTGGTGAACTCAATAGTTGAAGCATGTAACCTCTGAATGGTGAAGTCTCAAACATGCATGCTTGATGGGACACCTCTGCACAGTCTGCCTGTACTGTGCATTTCTGTTCAACTTGACATTAGGACTTTATGATGTGAACAGTCAAAGCTGCTTGAATCAGTGTAGCTCCTTCAATTCCCCAGTGGAAACTCGAGCCCTAAATTTGCAGCTTGATTCTTGGATTAGTTGGAAGATGTGTATGCAATTCTGCCATTAGCAGCGAGTGTTAGGCTGATGACACAGATGAACAGCTAACTATGCATACTGCTTTTTGGAACATAATGCAGGAGGAAGTAGAAACTCTTCCTTCAGCTCTAATCCACTAAAATATTGTATGATGATGCACTGTCACAAAGTCAGGGCACTTAAAGATCAGAACTGTATTTTCTAAAGAATACCAGCTGACTACAATTTATTGAATGTCTGTCATTTATTATGAGACATATTTATATTCTAGACAGTCACGAGAGTTTTTCTAGGAAAATGACATGATCATCAGTGAGGGAAACTGAAAAGCAAAAGTCATACAGAATATATAGTACTGTCAATCTTAAGTATCTAATTTGATCTTTAATATGCAACATAAAAACTACCTCAATATGTTTATATGATATAGGAAGAGGTAGAAAATCAAAACACCATGAAAAAAAGTGGGAATCTTACTGAGACTTACTAAAAGGGATTAAATTTTAACTTGGATATAATGTATTTATAAGAATCCCACCATATTTCTACTTATATGCTGGATTTTATTACAACTTTATTCAAAATACTGTTGCTAGGCATGTTTTAAATATGTTGTAAATGTAAGACTTTCATATCCTATGTATGTTTTTAGTATCACGGTGTTTTTAAAAAATGTATGATTCTGTATTTCTGTGCATTAAATATTTCCAATATTTTTTTGAAGAAAAGGAATTCAATTCCTTGTCACAATGAGGGAAAGTTAAATGTAACATTCAATGGCTTCAAAGTCCTCCCTTTTTTATTGGGAAAGAGCAGAGTATGCAAGGTCCTCTGAGGTTGTTTCACTTCAGCAAGAGCTGTGTAGCCAAACGAGTCCTCCCCCAAACATCTAAGCACAGTCAGTACATTCCCAACTCCTACAGCCAAGTTAAAGTGAAAACGGTCTTAGTTCAGTAATGATTGAGGTGGTTTGCTCTAATCAAATTAAACCAGCCAAATGTTCTTTTCAAAGGTAACTGTCTACTCTGCAGCTGTATGCAAAATACCACATCAAATGTGGAAAAAAAAAGTGATAGAATTCTATCCTTACAGTAGAGCCCTGGCTCCACAGATGAAGAGAAACAAAAGCACCAGTGCAGCTAGGAATTACGATCACAGAAAGCTCCCAGAAATATGCTAACTTAAGAAACAGTGAACAAAGTACTGAAATTTCCAGTTTATAATTAATTGATTTCAGGGAAAAGGGAGTTCTCTGGCATTGTTAAACAGCAATTTATCACACTGACCACACTTCAAATAGATATTAAAAGACTAGCCAAAGTTTCACATAAAAGAGAGAAAAAATCACGCAGGCTTTTCCACTCTATTTCTCACTTCATTTCTCTGTTTCTATCAAAATATGTAATATTCGGCACTGACTAATGTTTCTAAAGTCTAAACTCAATAGGTTTCACTTAAACACAGTATGACTCATTTACACTAGAACTGAGTTTTCAATCATTAAATACGGGAAACTCCTGTAAAGATGAATTCATGTCTGAGTTAGTTTTTCATTTTCTTTTATTAAGAAAAGATCAGTCACCTGTTAATGATAATCCAGAGTAATAAGCAGTCAGTGTTGGTATGAACGTTTTAACACAGTGCAGAACTTTCTGCTAAGCTCATAGATTGTTAGTTAGGTATGCCATGGGAAACCCACCCAAGGACAACTCTAACAATACCAGCAAATTGGCACATCCTGTTTTTAGCTGTGAGAAACATTTACCTCACCCTAAAAAGTATCAGAGATACTTCAGAGAATTGAAACCCTTCTTCTTCTGAAACCCTAAAAAGACATCTAAAGCATCATATGAAAGATCTTCTTACTACTCATATAAAACATTTTTTATGCTGCCTAAAGAAAACACAATTCTGTTGTTAGAAACTTAAGGTCTGATTTTAAGGGATTATTTAGGAGACTGTTTCCTTTTTTTCCTAATGATGGGGCAAATTTTCAAAGGTAAAGGGTAAATAAATAAATATAAAATCAATACAAATAATTTAGATGCAATGAGGTATTTTGAAAAGAGATTGGAAATCAACAGTCGCATTTCCATTCTTTGACAATCATCTCATCAACAGCTTCCCAAACGGCAAATGTCAAAGGACATGATGGGGAAAAACACTCCTTGGAAAATTCTGAACAGGTTTTTTATTAAATACCAATTCTTTAGAGTTTAAAGGTATACCTGTTAAATAATTGTGCCTGCATAATTAGAAATATTTTTCAGATTATAAGAAGATATGAAGAACAGGTATAAGTGGAGGAATCGTTTCTCTTTTAAAAGAAAAAACACAGCTTAGTTATATATGTATATGGGCACACTTACCTTCTTATGATTTGTTAGAGCATTAAGAATCAACTTGTTCAGCAATACTGGAAAATAACTAGATGTCATACCAAGCAAACAAAATCCTCTATATAGAGAAGTTTAGGAATGAACTGCAACCTCCATTTTCTTTACTGTTACAAAACTTCATAGAGTAATTTTAAAGCTTCAGAGCTAAAATTACATCACCTAAGAATTATTACAATGACAAATAATCACTCTTGATGTCAAATTCATGTTACTACTCTGTCAGGATAGTTATATTACTTATTCTGCATGATTCATTTTAACTTCTAATAGAAATATTCTCTAGAAATAAGGCTTTAATCTAATACATGAATAAGAATCAGTATCTGTGATTTGTATTCTGATGTATACTGTCCCTGAACTCTATCCAGAAAGATGTTTTAAAATTCAGTGCATTCTTAGCATCATAACTATTTCTATTTGATAATGCACTTAGATCTGTGCTAAGCTTCAAACAGCTTAAATCCCACCAAGCCCACCTGAGTGACTTAGTCAGTGCTTTGCTGAGTCACAGACTCCAGGTCCAGCCTGCTCTCTTTTAAACCCTGGGACAGCAAGCAACTTTTCTTCTTGCTCTGTTCCACACTTCAGCCAGAAGTGAGTACCATGAAGCAAACTGGAAAGGCCCAATGAATCTACCCTGCCCTTTGTCTGTAAGTGTGGACTATCCACTCTCTTGGCATCTAAACCTTTTCAAGGCTCTGTTCTGAATCCGAGACCCCACTCCACTCCCTGGAAGTCACAGTCTGCCACCAGCAATGGTTATGGTGGAAGAAGTTGGTTTTTCCTTCCAGGCAGGACCCAGCAAGGCTCTTCAAGAAGACACAGACATAATCATTCACAGATTCAAAGAAGGAAGAGAGTACTGAACATAATCTAAAATGACTAACATTTACTCATACAAAGACTGGAAACATGGTTTTTGTAAAAAACTTAGATTTAGAATGAGATAAAATACTTTTTTAAATGGTCCTGTACTCATTCCAGAAACTGAACTTCCTAAGGCTCAGAAGTCCATTCCATACTCAACCCTTCCTTCCTGACATGCTCTTATCTTGTCCTGTTTCTGCCAGACCATGTATTAAAATTAAATCATCACATCCATAACTAACAAACAATTCATATGATTGGCAAGAATACCCTTGTTTTCCCAGTATATGCTCATTCTGTGGACTGCAAGGTTGTAAGCAGATGATGACAGGCCAGCACTCATGTTCACTCTGCCCAATGTCCTCTGACAACGAATTTCCCCAAGACCTATGTGCCCTGTTCAGTGGCAACCGTATCATTCCCTTTTGCCTCCAGCCATCAGAGAAGCCAATATTTGCAGTCCCTTCCTTCCCAAGACGTTTGCAGCATCCCTTGCAATGGCCAGTGAGTACAGGGATGATCTCCCTTGCCTTCTGACCAGAACTGCTCTCCAGCCTGGAAATGCCTTTCCCGGGCCAAGGCACTTCCCGTTGTCACATCTGCCTTGAAGATGATCCTGTTTGTGAGAGGCTAAAACTGACTCTGAAGCTCATTCAGTTTTTCCTTCCCATTACTCATCCATCATTTCTACCTCAGCTGAGATTCATCTACCACACAAATACTTGGCAAGTTTCAAGTTCAGTTTCTTCTGCTCCACTCCATCCCTGCATCTTATTTTATTCTTTCTGTTTGCAAGACAATCTTTCTAACTAGCAATGCAAAGATCACCATTTCTTTGTCTCTAGGGGCTTGCCAGATGTCATATTGAGTGATGCTACACAAAAATAAATTGTATCACACAATACAGCATACTGTTGATGTGCAAGAATGACCTCACAGACTAGAAGTTTAACATTAGCTTGGCAGAAAAAAGAAGGAAGGAAGCAGAATTCACTAGAGACAAACACCCCCTAAAATAGAAATGTTTCACTTGACAGGATGGAACATCTCAATGATTTTGAGAAGATCATCCTTTCAACTTATTAACAGTACAGTAATATAGCCAGAAGCCAGCATCAGCATCACCAAAAATGAGAAAGTGAAATAAAATTACCTACTGCCTTCTGAAATTTTCCCTCTGTATGCTTGCCCATAATTTCAGTTTAAAAACAGAAAAAAAGCAAAACAAATACATGTTCAAATTGTCTTGCAAAAGGTTAACTAGGTATTGATGATCTGCTATTGATATGTCCTGAATGCTCTACCAGGTCAGACAGGGAACTTCAAGACACTTAGAAAAATACCTTCAAGGTACAAGGAAATTTTAAGCCCCAAGTCATTTACACACTTCTGGGACCTCAGGGCAAGGTAAAGCAAGTGCTGGTCTTTATGTCAGCATACGCAGGGATGGGCAGTGATGTGTGTGCCAGCCCCTCTCCCAACACTCAGGGGGCCTTGCCAAGGCAATCGGCTGAGGGGCTCCACCAAGCACTCAAGTGCAAACCAAGAGACAACAGCATGGACTACGGGATTGCAAAAAACAGGGAAAAAGCAGCACGACATGACTGCTGTACTACAGTCAGCAGTTCACAGTGCTATTTCTAGTTCAGTGGACATAAAATAACAGAAAAACTTGAACATGGCATAATTGTGCAAATAGTCATAATTACTGTGTTTCCTCCCACTGATTTGTAGACAAAAAAGAATGAGGAGTAGATTCAGACTTCCAGGTGGATCATTCTGTTGAACCTAAGTCAATTAGTTGGGGCACATATTCTGCAAAGTATCAGGAAAGAGAGAATCAAGACTTTTATTTCTTACATGGTTATGATCACTTTGAATGGCACTTACTTACTCTGACACTTACCTTTGAAATAACAACCCAGACTAGACTATATTTTAATAGGTCATATTCAATATAATTTCAGCTATTTAAATACTGAAAGTTATTAAACCATGAAAATACTGAAGAAGTTGTATTTATAAAAGAAAAGTTATGAGATAGGAAGCAAAAATTTGCAACTTTGCATTTTTGTTCCACTTGCTTATGGTTTTATGCTATTAAAACTGTGAAATAGAAATATCAACGTGATAGAAAACAAGCATGCCAAGAACTACAGTAGTCTGTCTTGCACATCACCTTCCCAGAGTGCAAATTCACAGTTTGATTATGACTAAGATATGGGGGAAATTATTCATCTGATTACCAGCAGGAGAGAGATAAAATGAGTGCAAGATACAGCTGAATTTAGCATTATAATCACAAGAAGAATTTTTACAGATATCTTGCAGCAGAGTTTTACACATAGGAATTTCCTGAATCTAATATGTCATTTATTCCTGGCAAAGTCTGTTCTTTATTGACATATATTTCATTTTTCCCAACTAGAACAGCACTAAGCTATGGAACTGCTGGACCAACTTTTGCCAGATTTACCTACTGTATATAGTGAAGTTTTATTCAAGCATTATATCTGAAAGGTGAGCTAGAGGAGCGTCTTGATCATCCTACCAGCTACAAGGGACTTTTCCAAGCCCACGACATAGTTATTTTCAGATTGATTTACAGTAAGCTTTGCTCTTCAAGATTCTATCTTTAATAATAAATAGAGTAAGGTGTCCTGTCAGAGAGCAGCTTATAAAAAGGGTAAATGTGAACAGGAAAGGATTTTAAGCACATGGCAATTATTTTAACTGCCTTTTCCCCATGCCTTTGTGTACACTACTCTTTACAGTCTTAAAAATTTTTAGATCAGTCCTCCTTATTTCTATTACAGTACGGAGATTTTCATTACCATCACTGATGAAGATTTTATTTCCCTTTGATGCTTTTCTTGCACTTGGAACAAACAAACACAAAACAAAGCTCTCAAAGTTAGCAAGCAGTAGCATGGAAAAATATGATAAATATTGTGTTTAAAATTATTCTGGGCTATTTAGACATCTCTCCCCTATGGACAAAATTCTCTTCCAGCCCTAGTGCCAAGCACTGGAAACCAGTTTTGGCTCTAACTATTTCTCAGAGGAAGTGATTCTAAAACTGTTAGGACAAATCTGGGCTGGAGGAGCACTGCTAGTCCTGAGCCCTGGTTCTATGACCAGCAAAGCCATGGAGCTCTACCTGTGCCTACAAAGTACTGGGCCTTTCCTTACCAAACTGTTCTTCCCATTCAGCTCCACTTCACGGCAACAGAGAAGCTGCTGAAATCCCTACTGCACTGTCTGGAGAAGCCCAGAGGTGCCATTTGCGTTGAAAATGACAGCCTGAGTATTTGAGTATTTGTGGTCTGAGATCTGCTGTCAGCTGATGCCAGAGCACCACAGCAGAGCACAGGGCCTGTGCAGCTCATCTGTACAAAGTCTGTCTAAATCTTGACTCACTGAATGGCTGCTGGTTTGTGTTGAGCAACTCATGGATCACACATGCCACTGCTCAGAGGTAACAGATACAACACAGTATTTGCAGTTCCAGCATAGTTCTCTCAGGCTAGCTGCTTGTAACATTTAGAAAAAAACTAGAGGTCCTCTCAAAATCAAAAATATTTGGTTTAAAATTTTTGTGCTGTTATCTCAGTGCTGTGAAAACAATGTACATTTTAATCCAGTATGCAGACAACGCATTTGGAATTGTTTGTATTTATTAGCCTGGCCATGATATCAGTTTCCGGAATGCATGCCCAAACAATTTAATATATTGATCAATTTAATATTTTGATCATAATATGTTCAATAAGTAAGTACAGTTAGATCAGCTGCTTAAAACTGCAGAACTTCTTTTATAGTATTTCCTTTTCTGAGTATATTTACATAACATAAAAATAGACATTTAATTTCAATAAATTGCAAACTCTTCTACCATATTTTGTAACAGAACTGGGCCATTCAAATATTTTCAAATAATTTTTCCATTTGAAGGATATGATTCTGGTCCCTCCTTATCTCCTTATCTGCCCTACAGGTTAAAAATATGGACAAAGGACATGATAAAATGTGAGGAATAGCATTCCTCACATTTTAGAAGAGATAATGTTTGAAATTGCTTATCTTCTGCCTTTTTGTGGAAAAAGGTGTGCAACCAAGGTCCCAAGCACCCTGATACATTACCAGTCAGCCCCTTGTGTCTCAAATGCCACTTATGGCAAAAGGTACAGGCTTCACAACACCACTATGAGGACCTGAAACACACTTTCAGAGATTTTTATATTAAAATTACATTCTCATATTGCTGGTTGAAATACTCACTGCTTTGCAGAGTTTTCATTCAAGTTTGTAAAAATATTTGAAGCTTCGATGTATTTATGCAATGCTCTGTTGAGATTCAACTGCACTTAGATCAAGCAGAAGAAGCCTGCAGTTGCACAGTCAGTTCATCAAATAGCTCTTTGGAAAACAAGAACTCTATTTCAATCATTTAGCTGCATTCAAGATTAGAAAGGTCTTAAAAAGATCTTTTACATCATATGGAAAGATATTAATCGTAGAAAAATTCTCAAGTGTTACGTTCAATTATTCCCAAACAAAATTTAGCTTTCAAATATATAAATGCCTAAGCCTGGACAACTAAATCCTCAACTTCTCCCATAAACTGATGGGCTGCATTTCAAAGCTTCTGACAACTCCGAATTATTCCTCTACTGCCAAGGACCAACTCTGTGTGTGCTCCTCTAAACCAAGTCACTTGATTCAGTGATCAAACACAGGATGTCCACTTTTGAAGTATACTGACTAAGCCTCTGCCATTACTAGGTGCCAGCCAAGATAATGGTTATTAACTGAATTGTGGATTTGCTTGATGAGCAATGGAAGTGTGAGCTGCAGCCTCTGTGTGTCCCATTGCTCACTAAAGTGAGACTGATGACATGCACTCCATGATCAGCATTTCAGAATACACACACTCTGCCTAGTCAGTCTTGACATAAAGGAGACTGTCACATTACACTGCCTTGAACTGAACAAAAGTGAATTCATCTCTAGCATCTCTTTCGTAACTTAAACATTATTCTCTGTCTCATCTTTCCTCTTGCACCTAATGAACACCCCCTGATCTCAGACCCTACAAAAAAGGACGATTACACGTGCAAGGCATTTTGAAATTCACCTGTGAGTTCAGAGTATCTATTTCTCTAAGACTGAAAGAGTATTGGTGTTAGTGAAGTACAAAAATGTTTTCCTTTTGCTGTGTAATATGCATGTAAGTAACACAAAGAATGGAAATACTCTTGCTAATATAGCACCACCAGCAAGATGCTGACCAGTTTCATTGTGAGTATCTGCAAAGTGAAACTTACTTCTTAAAGTTCATACTTTTAAAAAAAGATGCTCACAGGCTGCTGAAGGCTTTGAGCTAGAGAATAATGTAAGAGGTTACAGTAGGGCTAGCTTTATCATTGAGAGCACAGGCCACTTATCCAGGATTTATGCTACTGACACAACAGAAAGGACATCCTGGGGCCACTGCCACCATTTTGTGAGAAAGGTCTGACACCTGTACTTTTGCCCTCTTGGTAGCAGAATCAACAGCTCATGGTGAAAATTAGTACCAAACAGTACTCAACCCTAAGGCTGCTTGAAAAGCTTGAAGTCTTAAGCTGTTGCTTCTTTTTAACACCATAATCTACAGCTCTCTATAAAAGCACCAAAAAAGGCAGAACGTACATTCCACTACTACTCTCATTCTTGCAATTTCTCTAAGGTAAAAATCTAAGCCGGTAAAAATCAGCTGCAACTGGCAGTACTAATAGGTCAGACAAAACCAGGGAGAGGCTGGGGTTTTTTTCATTTTCTCTCATGCCTGAGGAAATAGTGTATATATGGCTCCTTGCCTATCCATTCCAACACTTAAATCACACACCTATGCCTCTGGAGATGGGTGTTTGTGTGTGTGGGAGGCAATGCACAGGGATGAGGTGAGGTCTGGCAGGCAGCACCAGGGCCTGTTGAAACCTCAAACCACACTTCATGCACACAGTTTAGCGCTTACTTCGGCCACAAACCCAAACTAGTGTCCATTCCATTTATGCCCCCAAACTCTCGCTTACCCCATTCACATACTGTACCCAGGACCTCACTGATCAGGACAGGGGTCCCACTTCCTCACCTGACCACGTTGGGGTGTTCGAACGTCTCCAGGTGCCTCAGAACTGCCACCTCTCGGATAGTGGACAGTGGCATCCCCTCCTCGCTGGTCTGCACCCGCACTCGCTTCAGCGCAACAAAGCGACCTCCGTTCTTCAAGTCTCGGGCCTTGAACACCTTCCCGTAGGCTCCTTCCCCAATCTCAGCCACACATTCATACTGCTGGTCAGCCAGGTTTGTGCTGTCCTTATCCATGCTGGCACCAATCCTTTTCCTCCTCTCCAAGTGCCCCGAGGTGGCTCTGAGTCTCACTTACTTTTCGAAAACCAGTACTTTGCTGGGATGCAGACAGGCCACGCACTTGGTGCCTCTGCCAGAGAGGCAGTAGGAAGCTCCTGCCCTCCTGTTCTTGCTTCTTTTCTGTACTGGCCACAATGCGCCTCTGCTTTTGGCCACCAGGAATTATCATACAGTCTTTGGGAGCATTGCCTGTGTAAAGCCAAACAAATCTGGAGGACAAACCAAGGAGAAAAACTGAGTTTAGTTTAGTTTACTTCATGACTTTGCATTGCTCAAAATCTGCTAAAATTAAGCTAATACAGATATGCAAAGCAAAATCATGGTGGAAAGGAAGACGCGAACCATGAGGGTGACATATGTATCAAGGTCCCGGAGTGGCTGATACACTACAAAGTTATCTCGGTCTGCGCAGAAGGCTAGGTAGGCATTCGGCTACAGAGCAACAGCATCCTGAGGGGTTTTACTGAGAACGGGCTAAAGATGTTGGCCCCGTGACACATGGGTGATGGGGATGGCAGAGCTAGCTAGGATGTGTGAGAGGAAGTGTTCCACCAAGAACTTATGTCAGGATTTCAGGACTCAAAGTTTTCTTCACTTAACACGGTGGAGTCCTGGATATGTATTTTTCTATATTACTGACACTTGCTAGTAAATAATAGCATTTGGAGGTTTCTGCCTTGGTCTGCTCTCTCCTGTGCTAAGGCCTTCATGGGCAGGTCATGAACATTACAAGAAACAAAGCACCTGTGGAGAGAAGAAATACATGCAGACTGAGATGGCAGTAATACGCTATGAAGCTTTGTGTGCTGAAGTAGGTTCAGAAATATGCACTTTAGCAAATTTACTAACAAGCAAGAGTATTGGCTGTGGATACTGCTACATGTGTCACTGGCAGCTCTTTGCAAAACAGCATGGTGAAAGATGTCTTCAGGAACAGCATGCTCTGCTGCAGAGTGCGTGAGGCTGGAGAGCAGAAGCACTTCTGCATCCAGTTTCATCCACTTTCTGCAGGACTGAGCAAACCCTCTCCCCTCACAAAGCTTCACATCAATTTCTCCCTTCCCCCTGACCCTTTTTAACACAGCGATACAGTGACCTCCAGGATTGAAGCCCCCTCCTACACCACATTTTTACCGCGCTACGATGAATGAGTCCCAGATAGGTGAGTCGGGGATCTCTTATGTGGAACTGAAGCACAAAGCGCGAGGGCTATTCCGCACACTTAGGCTGATCTTACACCTCAGCTGGAGATGAAAAGCGCAATCTGAAGGAAACCTGTGCCCACTGCTCAACCTTTCTCCTCGGCCGCAGCCGGAGGCGGTTCCCTGCCTCGCCGGCTTCAGTTCCCTGCCTCGCCGGCTTCAGTTCCCAGCCTCGCCGGCTTCAGTTCCCAGCACAGCTGCCACGGAACCGCATCGCCCCAGCCACCGGGCAGCCCTGCGTCCCCCGCCTGGAGCATCACTGGGCGACACCGAGCGCAGGCCACCGTGGTGGTCCCCCGGAGCCTGGTGTGGGGGGACCCCAGCCCGCCCCGCGCCCCCGCCGCCCGCGCCCCCTCCGGCCCCGCGCCGCGGGCAGGGCGCCCCCGAGCGGCGGGCAGCGGCGCCGCGCGTGCGTGGCGGCGGGGCCGGCGGGCCTCTGCCCCGGCGCGGCCGCGTGGAACTTACCCGTGCTCGCCCTCCCCGGGCACGGCGGGGCACCGGGGCCGCCCCCGGCCGCCGCTGCCCCCGCCGCGCTCCCCTCCGCGGGCGCCCCGCAGGCGGCGGGGGGTGGCGGCGGGGGACACGCTAGGAGCCGCGTCCCCGCGCTTCCTCTCAGCGGACGGGGCGGGGAGGGGGGCCCGGCTCCGCTGCTCGGCAGGACGCAGAGAGGACCCCCCCGGCGGCTCCCCCCTGAGGGCACCCCTTCCCCCTCGGGCCCCTCCGCGCCCCCGCACCGACCCCGAGGCGGCTGCGGCGGCACCGCGGGGCGCGCTGCCCCGGCCCGGCCGCGAAGGGACGCGTCCGCGGTGCCGCCCGCGGGGAGGGGGGGTGAGCGGCGTGGGCTCCCGGGCCGGGCGGGGAGGAGACGGCGTGTGGGCCACGCCGCGGGGCCGGGTGCGCGGAGCACATGGGCGCCCCGCGTTACCTGGTGTGCGCCACGGCCGCCTGTACCGCCACCAGTTCCCCAAATAATCCTCAGCCCCGGGGGGTGGAGGGGGGGGAGGGAAGGGGTGAGTCCTCTCTAACACAAACCTCCCATTGAGCGAGGCGGGGTGGAGAGCCGGCCCGGGGTCTGCCCCTTCACATGGCGATGTCTCTGGCAGGTCCCGGCAGCGGCCGCCCGGGCCACACAGGTAGCTGATCCGCGGCTCGGCCGCTCTCGGCTCGCATCCTCCTGCCGCCGCCGCCGCCGGGCTGCACCTTGGCGCAGAAGGAGCTCGCACTCGTCCCCCACCCCGCTCCTCCCGCCCCCAGCCTGCCCGGGGAAAAGGAAAACGCGAAATAAAAATCGCGGCCGGCGGCCCCCCCGGAGCTGCAGCGCCACGATCGCAGCCCCGCCGGCCGCAGCCTGCGGTGCGGGGCTCGGGCACCAGCCCTCAGCGCCGCCGCCGCCGCTCCGCTGCCCCGGCGCTGCGCTGCCGCTGTTCGCTCGCTCCCCCGGCCTCTGTTCTGCCTGGGAGCAGCAGCAGCTTGCTGCCTTTTTTTTTTTTTTTTTTTTTCCCTCTCCTCAACGTTTTTTTTCCCTTGCTTTCCCACGCTGGCTGAATGTGACTTGACCCCGTTTCAAAAAAGTTTGACATAGTGCTTCAACATTTCCGCATTCCTCCCCGACTACAAAGGCTGCAGCCGCCTCCTTCTGCTTTCTGTCTCTGCTCTCTGTCTTCACACTCAATGAAATCCTTCATGTGCCCCTGCCAAAGGCAGCCGCATACCGCAAGGGTCGCCGCGAGCGCCGCGGCCAGGCACGGCCCGGGGCGAGCGCCCCAGGGGGTCCCGGCAGGGCCCGGCCCGGCCCCGGCCCCGGCCCGGCCCCGCCGCGCTCGGCGCTGCACGGCCGCGGGCTCAGCCGGCTGCGGCAGCACTGAGAGAGAGCCCTGACTCATTCCTAGAGCTCAGCGTGCGAGGCGCTGGGAAATAACCCCTTTTGGGGTTTCTGCTTCCCCCCCCCGCCGCCCTCATCATGGGAAAGAAATATTTAAATTTTTTTTCCCTCCAGAAAAACGCGAATTCTTCTGAGGTTTTTTTCTTTTTTCTTTTCCCTTATTTTTATTTTTTTTCTAATTTTTAAAAAATTATTTACTACTTTCCATTCACATCGCAGAGCTCCGGCAGGAAGTAAGCACCCGTGAATGCTTTCGGGAAGCATCAAGAAACTTCGTTGTTGAAGAACCCCCAATCACAGCAAAGTCTTTGCCCCGACAGAATTGCTGCTGGAGATGCACGGGGCAGGGGGCCAAGGAAAGCAAGGTGTGCGAGGAGTAGGTTGCACCAGCAGTCTGTTTTCTGATGCAGAGAATATTCTGTATGGAGCCAGTTCCTGCAAATACTGAAATTCACCACAGGGAAAAATACAGAAAAAATCACAAAACAAATACCAATCAATTCTGTCTCCATGAGGAAAAAGCATATGGCCTAGTTCCCAGTTCTCCCAGCTGGTACCCTTCCCTCTAGCACATGCTTTTCTGGACCTCAAGGATGATTATGATCCAGCTCTTGAACCACCAGTTTAACTGAGAACGAGTAGACCCAGACCCCCTTTTACAGAGAGAAATGTAATTTAACTAAGTGGTTTTATAACTACAAAAAGTGTATGTCTAGAACTTGGTGCTCTATACTGATTTAGAATAACTAAATATAAATATATAAAATACAGTACAAATGAAAATAATCCATATCATAGAAGATGCATATAATTACTCCAGCTGGGCTCACAGTGCTAACCAGCCTATATGAAATTGTTTAGGTTAAATAAAAACTGACTTTGAAACTGATCCCAGCAATTCCTCATGCCCTTCCTATTTCTAAGAGGTTTAGAAGCAGCACCTGGAGGGCCAGCGAGGGGAAACTGGTTAGTTTTAGAATTAAACCTTTAGTTTAAATCACAGAAATTCCTCATCAACTTCTGAAGTCCATGATTTCTCAGAAAAATATGCTGAAGTTAACAGCAAACCCCATAATATTTAAATGTGAAAGTGTCACAGATTCAAATACACAGATCTGATATTTGTTCTTAAAAGGTGAAAAATCACATCAAATTATAAGGTTCGTATGTACACTATTTTCACTTCATTTTTTTGTTTTGTAATATTCATGCCTTTCCTTTCCCTTTCCCTTTCCCTTTCCCTTTCCCTTTCCCTTTCCTTTTCCTTTTCCTTTTCCTTTTCCTTTTTCTCCTTTCCTTTTTCTCCTTTCCTTTTTCTCCTTTCCTTTTTCTCCTTCCTCATCCCCTTTCCCTGATATTTAGGCAGCTGTAACAAGCTTGGTACAGAACCCTCCCCGGATTCCAAAGGCATTTATTGTCTCACTTTACATGCAATATGTTTCACTTTTGGGAGGGAGAAGTGAAGCCTTGGTTGCTGTCTCCTCCTGGATCTTCAAATCCCTGTCGGGCTCTGTTAACTGTGCTGCTCCCAAGGAGGGGCTGAGGGGCACCGGGTCCTTTGGCCAGATAAATATGCAGCCTCACATTCAGGGTGAAGGGAGAAAAGAGATTTCTGCAGTACCCTGACATTTGCCTCTGTGCTCAAATGTGCTGGTTTATCATTCTTCTACTGAACAGTATTCAATGCAAGATCACCTTTTCATCACAAATTCTCCCAATATTTTTGGGGAGCATATGTAATTGTTCTGCCTTTTAAAAGTGTTCTAGCTGCCTTTCTGTGTGATGTCAGGAGAGATTGCCATGGTGTCTGATGGAAAGAATTTATAACGAAAAAGTGTCACATAGTTAATGTGGCTTTATATGCTCCTCAGAGTTTTTTGAGGTACTTTTTGAAAAAAATGCTGTGACTATTTTTTTTCCTCCCCATCTGAAGTGGTCAAACTATCTGTGTTGCAAAGTATAAAGAATCTATACAAATCTCTAAAATTACCTAAACCAATTTTCTCAAGTTTCACAAGTTAAATGATTTCAGGAAGAGATTTCCAAACATGATTAAATATAAATACCAGTTAAATATATTATATTAAAAACAACTTGTTGTAGAGGCTGAAATTATTACCTGAATTGTCAGAATTATTTGAAAATATAAATTCTACTACATTTGCTTTAAAGTTCAAAATCAAGGAGATGCTTCAAACAATATACATTCTAGAATAGTTATAAATCAGAAAAAGTACACTGTGCATAATAGATATTTTCATAACAAGCTTTAAAAAGGTTTAATCTTTTGTGTTTGTGAATAAAACATGCTTCTTGTAACATTTCTGTTTTGGAAGAGGTAAATGTACATTTATTTTTTATCAACAAAGCTAGTTTTTACATACAGAAATTAAGAAATCCCTTATTTCTTTTAAAATTGACAATATTTTAATTTTTAGAAATTGAAAGCTATTTTTTGAAATCAATGTTTTAAGAAGCTTATTAAATATTGTTATGAAATGAATTCTACCATTTGTACCATTTGTAGCTACTTCTACACTTATGTAATTCTAAAGTATTTTTTGTTCTAGAAATACAAAAATTTGTGAAAGTGTGTTGACAGAGGAAGAAATTTCTTTCTGCATCATTTTCTGATTTTACATCAAAATTTTCTTTGTGAAATTGTGTTTTTCAATGCTTTTCAATTTCAGTATTTTAAATTCCAATTTATTTTTTAATCACTACAATTTCAAAAAATCAAGAAAGATAGAATCCACTTATACTGAAATTAATTTAGAAAGGAAAAATGTAATTAATTATTTGAATTTGAATTAAATTTCAATCAAACTCCATTAAAATTAAAAAGAAATTATGTTATGTGGTGTACACAAATCACTTCCATAAAATGAGGTCTGTACTGTTTTGCTGTAAATAATAAATAAGCCAGTGGTGTGGAAATGGATAACAAGCAATTACCAGAATGAGTATAAAAGCAGTTGATTAAAAGAAGCTGGTAGTGGTGGGCAATACCAAGAATTGTGATGAATAGACCAAGACTTTCAGAAGGGATGAGACACAAAGTATTGTTTTGTTTTGTGCATTTTATCTGTATTTCTGGAACTGCTGAGGTTCTGCTGGGGATTCACAGTTTGATCTTATAAGAAGTGTTCTGCAGAACAACATGAAACTTCCTTTTCAAAGAACTTTTCATAAAGGGTTTGGAAAATAGTTTGCTTTTATTGGGGTGTTATTGTCGGGTTTTGTTTATTAACTTGCTACTTCATTCTCAGCTAAAATTGTTTTAACCCATTTTTCTAGGCATTTATCCTCAAGAAAACACCAGAAGTGATGAGAGACCAACTATTGCTTAAGTAGAGATACATCAGTCAATTACTGTGAATTTGAATATTTAGAATTTGTTTTAAAAGCATAACTTATGACTTTTTAGAAGTTCCCTTTAGCAAACCAAAATAGGTTCTTTAAACAAAAAAGTAGTAATTATACTGCATAGAAAATTATTCCTGAGAAGAAATTTCAGATATCACATCTAATACCAAACTTGGGAAATAATTATTCTCACCTATCATTAGCCTTGTTATAGCTGTGTGAAAATGAATTATAAATATATATTACATATTTTAACGCTACTTTTAGTGAAGCATAGGCATAATGAGAAAGATATAACTGAACACTAAGAATTAATTCCAATGTCAAACATCAAAATATTTTTCATATATAACTTCTTAATTGAACACATAAAAATTATAACATATTTACTAACATATTTACACACAAATAAATCATTAACATTCACACAATGTTTTAACTAATTTAAGTGAGAGAAAGTACTATCTAATCCCTGTAAACCATAGGAGCCACAGCGTAATTGGCACTGATTAAGGCATCTAAGCCAATTACAGTATGATTGTTTAGTTTATTTTTCTTTAAATCAGAAAGAAATTATCTGCTTTGTTTACAGCAGATAATTCTATGTTTTACAAATTGTATCTTTCTGGTTTTACAGTAATAAACTATACTGTGGAGCTATTGTTTGTTAGTACAAAGAACCATAACATAATGTCAGAGTATAAGCATACACGTATTTCCCCATATTTGTTTGTATATGCTTTAGTAATTACCGGTGGCAGAAGTGGCCAAGAAAGTTGCCATGAGGAGAGCACGCCTAACACAAGCCTGCTTGCTCCAATAGTCTCTGTATATTCCTGAGAATGCACCTGAGAGAATCCAGCAGCTGTATTCTGCTATCCAGCTCTTAAGGCAAGAGCCAGTGAATGTCATTGATTGCTTTCAGAAAGTTGACTTTTGGAGATTATTGTGCAATGGTTGATCAAGGGCAAAATGTATACCTACTGTGAAGAAAACAGCTTGCTATCTGTATTTGCCTCATTCCCTGAAGCTTTAGCTCAGATGTGGGTCCTGTCTTGGGCTCCACACTGAGCAGCTTCATGCTGAAAGGCAGTCTGCACCAAACAGCTTGCAGTCAGAGCCAGGGAAATGGAAGGAGAGGGGAGGGAACACATTCAATGACATTACACTGCAGGACAGTAGTGAAAGAGTACAACAAGAAGATGGATCTTCACCTGCAGCCCTGCTCCTGCGATCTTGCACAGGGCTGGATACGGTGTATACACTGCAGACAGTGTCAGAGGCGGTGGGGTCCTGATGCCGTGGTTTATGCCACAGGGCTGGCAGCCAGGCTGTGCCACCATGGAAGCTGCTAGGTAATCCAAATCCCTAACAGGAGTGACAGTGGGGAAATGAGCCAGCAGAGTCTGTTGAGATGGGCAGTGCCAGCTCATCCTGGGACCCTGCAGCATGAAGCACGAGGTGGAACTCCCAAGGAGCTGATGCCATCTCCCATCTGTGGTCTCTCGCTGACACTCTTTCTTTCAGCCCAGAGTGGAAAGTGTATCTGTCTTGGCCTCAAGATCTAGATTTTTTTCTAAAGTGGGCTCATTGGGGCAGAAATATCAGCCACCCTGAAGCTGGCAACAGCCAGCAATTGAGGGACATGGTGCAGAAGGGACCTGTGTTTGATTTACTTCCGAGTGCTTCCCCTGATTTGCAGTAATTGCTCATTGGTGTTATATTCTACTCTTCTTTATAGCAATCTTTGGCACGGGTGAGGTTCTTCCCCCTTCCTTTTGGCTCTATTTGTTTTAGTGATTTTTACATCTGCTCAGGTAAGTGTATACACATCTGTGTCAATAAATTCATTGTATAGATGCATCTTTCTTTCTTCATGCCATTTGCAGAATGCTTACTCTTAATCTCTGTTCTCCATTCAGTGTAGAAAAGAAGCAGAGACAGTTTTTGCTGTGAAAAGTGATGTTGTCTGTGGAATATTTCAAAGAACACCCTGTTTGATTTGTATGCCATAATCCTAAACCTTTTGTGTCATTCACATCTTAAAAAATGACTCAGAATATGACTTATTTTAGAATGCAGATATGATCAGGAAAGTTAGTCACAGAAAACAGGACTTTACTCAGCTGATCTGGTGCCAAATAAGCTTAGTCTTATCTGTTGGTAACAGTGACTAAAACAAGATTTTATATATTTTCCTTCTGACAGCACTTCATAGAAAGGCAGTAGACTTTGAATGCAGATAATGCACAGACCAGGTTCTTAAGCATGTTCCAAGTGTGGGCTTCCTTCTGTCATGCAGGAAGACCTACCTTACCCCAGAGCCCACATGGCATTTATGTGGTGGATAGCCAATAAGCCTTTTTAGTGTTGAACTTGGGAATTTGGTAAATTTGATCTGGACATTGCCAGCTCACCCAGAACCCCAGCATGCCATCTGTATTGTCCCATTATGGAGAGAAATGGCTTATTTGCTTCTGCTTAATGAAAAATATAGTAACATTATTAAAAAAAACCCAAAACCTAACAAAGTTGGTGTATGAAAAAGGAAACTACCCAAAGTATGGTGCCACTGTAAATTAATTAAAATTTATCCAAAAAATCAAACAGAAATATGATCACATATGATCTCTGGTGTCAGTCAGTAAATAAAAATGTAATGAAAATTAAGTTGCAACTAGCTTTTGATTGCAGAGGGTACAGATAGTGTGGCACTGCCCGGAGCTGGTGAGACACTGATGAGTAACCCTCTAAAGCAGCACTGTGTCCTTGCAGCCAGGTGATGAAGGGATAAGGAATGGCTGCCCCTCAGCAGCTGCAACAGGAAGCAGTGTTTTCTTTGGTAGAAATAACTGAGGGCTACATTGTATCATTCATTGATTTATGCTGGTCTACCACAGAATCACAGAATCATAAAACGTGTAGGGCTTGGAATGGAACCTTAATCATCTAGTCCCAGCCTCCCCTGCCATAGGCAGGGACACCTCCCACTAGACCAGGCTGTTCAAGGCCCCACCATCCACCCTATCAGATCTGTGCTGGTTATTGATCTGTATCAGAAACAATTGGCTTAATTTACAGCACAGACCTATGTTAGGCATTAAGAAACACCTTTTAAAAACAAGTATATAGTTAAGTACAAGTATTCTATTGTAGGATCGGGCAATCACAGGAGATAAACATCTTTTGGGAATGATCTAATTCTGCTGCAAAGAACTGGGATGGACCAGGTCATTCTGAGATCATCTCCCATCTATCTCTAAGTGTTTCTGATAATGTACCATTTCTGAGTACAAACACAATAAAAGCACATAATCACCAACAGCTATAACAGATTAAGTTTTTAAATTTATGTATTCTGGAAAAGCACTGGGAATGTGGGGACCCTGCAGCTAGCTGCTCTCTGGCATTTAATAGCAAGTGTTCAATGCTGTTCATTCTGTCTATGGTGTCACATCAATGCACCCACTTCTGGTTTTTCCAGTTACCTGGTAAATACATAGCAATGATTTCCAAAGGGCAGAACACAACCTGCCTTACACAATTGCATGGATTAAAAAGTGGAATAAAAAAGAAGACAAAAGTTTAAGAACAATCAAAATCAGTAGCAATGCCAAAAAATATACCAGCCAGCATGGTTTGCCCATATTGGACATCTGGTGATGACAATTTTGTGTAAACTGCCATAAAACACAAACACAATGTTGTGAATATTGGTAAATGATGCCAATATAATTACCTACCACATCATCTAAAATAGCCATGCAATTTACATTAGAAACTCTATTAAAGATATATTTTTCTACATTACATTTGTTACATTACCTAAAAAAAATTACTGTATTATTCTTATTGCTATGAATCCTTCAACCTATACAACCAGCTCTTCAACCTATACAATGCTGAAAAATAATTCTCTTTTAGAGTAGAATGGAGGCTGTTGAGGATTATCCATATCACCATGGTGCCATAGGGTAGGAACTGGTAGCTTCTGGTAAACAATCCCTTAATATTGTCCATAACAGAGACTTAGAAATACAGTGCCATTGAATCCAAATTGTAACTGTTATTGATTTTATTATGCTGAAAATTTGGTTAGACATCAATATTCCTAGAGCAGGCACAAAATGCAATGCATGATGAAGTCATCTAGATAACTGTAGTGGGTATAAAATGCTGCTGTCTACTGTTTTAAAGGAAAATTAGGTTTTGCAAATATGGGCAGCTGTGTTTTCAGGATAAAAACACTTCTACTGGTATTCTCTAGAGTATAATGTGATCTCATTGCACATAGATTTACACACAAAACTTCTATTAAAATCAATCAGCATTCCTGCCATAAATTCTCTTGCTTGTCCACTGGAATACTGTATCCCTTAAGGCAGCAATCGAGTTTAATCTTTTACATGTAATATTTATATTACATGTAATAAATTATTATACTTAATCTAATAAATGTAATATAATACTACAGTATGAAAAAACTTGGGAAACTAATGTTGAGCATGCACTAACTCATTTTAGGAGCATTCCAGATTCATAGATACATGAGCTTATTATCCACACATACCAGAAAGCTTCTATCAAATATAATTATGCAGGAGATTATGTACAATGGATGGCTGCCAATATTCCCTACTTGTATGACCACTATTATAGAATGGTCAGTTCAGAGTGTATATTCTGGTCTTCATCTAGCTGCTTTAGAAAATTTGTTTTTTGTTTTCATGCCTGATGCAAACAATGTGCTGTGGTTATTAAAAGCCAACATTGGTGTCAGGATGTTGCATTTCTAATTTCTCAACAAACTTGGAAATCAGGTACTAGATAATGGCAACAGCTAATTTAAAAAAAGAAAAAAGAAAAAAAAAAAAGAAGAAAAAGGAAAAAAAAACAAAAACCCCATCTCTATTGGGTCAGAACAAAGATCTCTGTAGTGCAATCCCTGACAGTGGTTAATAATGCATGCTTAGGAGAACAGTATAAGCATAGTACTCTAAATTCCCTACTCTACTGTTAACACTTTCAAGATAAAGGAAATTATCTGATATCTAGAACTAGGGGTTAAACCCCCACAGTTGAACTTCCTGGCCTTGCCTCTGCTTTTAGCACATAAAGCTGAGCAAATAAGAAACAGTGTGTGCACTACCCCAGCCATTGCTAACATGAACACCCTATCCCTGTTTCACAGTGTGAAGACTTTGAAGGTCCTCCGCAAGAGAGCCCTGTCATTAGTCACTGTCATTATTTCTGACAGGTGAGTAAAACCATTATTTACCTCTCCCTAGCTAAGAATATTCCAAACTTTAATGGAAAATTGCATCACCTTTCAAGCGTGGGTGTATATAGGTGCACATACATGTATACACACAGCTCAAATATTTTTCCCTGAACAAGATCTAACATTGCTGACAAAACCTCACCAGATACTCAAAAGAGATGGCGTTAAAAGGCAAAATAATTACCTGATGATTAAGCTCCATAATTGCATATTTTGTGATAATGTATATATATTTAAATCAGAATTAATAAATGACAAAGTTATGAACAAAATTGTACTGAATACTTGGACTTCTGTGCTTTGAGACCTGAGAGAGCTGCAGTACTCCCATGTCAGGGCAAGACTAGGGTGTGTACAGCTCCCTCTCTCTCTTCCTTTCCCTATTCTCTATGCCTCATTTTTCTGCAGAAGGTAAACCCAGATTTCTTGGCTGGACAGGACTGTGGAAACTTTCCAGCAGAACCCAGTAACTTACTGGGGCTCCTCACTACTCAGATGTGCTTCTGAGATTCCTAACACCCAACTAACATACTTGATGTAGAACTTTTTTATTTTATATAAGCTTCGCTATGTCATAATACTGCACATATTTTCTAAGTACTTTGAGAAAAAACAAACCAGAGGCAAGACCAGAAGCAAATAAAGGAGATAGGTGTTCACAGCCTGCTTCATCCAGCCTGTCCTTTATTGGTGTAAGAGCAACTCCTATTGAAATCTTTTAAAATCTCTCTGCTTCACTGATCTGTTTCCATGTCACAGCTGAAAACATCAAACAGCTCTACCCTTTGACACAGTTAGTAGTGAACCTCTCCATACTAACTCCATGACTGAATGTTTCAGTTTATTCTTATACTTGGCTCCCTTCCAGGAAAGACTAATGCCTCAAAATGAAACTTGCAAGGAATTTGAGTGTCCAAATCACAGATTTATAATCGCAGTTCCAAAAACTCCCACTTTCCTGTTGTCTAAACTGAAGCACACCAAATTCAGTAATTCAGGTTTCTGCATTTGGGGACAGGGCTGTCTCCAGAAATGTCCAGTGGTAAAGTAGTACAAAAGTTATTAGGACAGTAATTTAAAAACTCTTCAAAGAACAATAGGCTTGTCATAAGTCTATCAGAAGTCAGAAGTTAGACTGGTTTCTTTCCAAGTATACGTTTACATATTGTTTCCACAGTCCTTGAAAGCTCTTAACGGTTATGATGAGTAACAGCTTTGCCATAACACCTGCCATTCAGAGAAAACCAGATAGTTGTAGTTAAAAGCTAAAGGTGTTCTTGTATTTATTGTATAGAGTACTTTCCCAGTACTTTAAACGACTGTTTATCAGAGACTAATTATTCAAAGGATTCTGTTGCAAGATAAGAATCTTATTGCATTTTTCACCTCTTTTATTGCATTGCAGAAGTACACAGTAGCTGAAATACAAACATATTCTGCATAGGACTGTGTTTTCTCTTGAAACCATGCCTAAAGGAAAAACAAAAAAGAGCCATGTGGCACCACAGAAAATACTGCTTCAGTGAAGGTTCCTTCTGTCAGCTTCAGTCTCCTTAGAAAATGAGGAATTGTTTTGTTTGCTGTCCTAAAAATGGTGTAAAAGTTTAGGATCACATGACAGATGATTTTCTTACCATGCTTTGCATCAGCAAAGGATGCATTCCCTGACATCCTTGCCATGTTACAGTTGTGAAAGCAGATCAATGTTTTCCTTCAGTGTTGTTAATTAAAAAATTGACCGTGACCCTTGAAGAACTTGGAAACAGCTTAAAGTTCATAGATTTGAAGTTTTAGGTAGAGAGGCAGTGAGTTTTGAGGGCCAGGTAATGGTCGTTCATACCTAATCTCAATACACTCTGTAAAGCCCTGCAGAACTGCTAAACTCGGGAAAGATATTACATGAAATTTAAGGATAGGAAAATGGAACCAAAAAGACTAGTGCAAGGCAGAGACAATGGAGGGCAAACTGAATTTTGCCATCTTGGTCTGTAAAGGGGTTGCTCCTGCCACAGAAAAGGGAGTGGCAGGGCTAAGGGACAAGCTGGGACAGGACTCTGCCAAGTTCAGGTGGATACAGTTGCCACTGCAGGAGGGAAGGGGAGGGACAAATGGAGGCACTGGGGGCCTCTGGGGCTTGGGGCCGGCCTGCCCAGCACAGGCACCAGCAGAGCCTTTGCACGCCCATCTTCTGGTGAAGGCAAAGCAGGCAGTGGGGCCACAGATGCGGCACTGCACCGTTCCTCCCATTCTCCCATTCTGCCACTTTGTGCTATACTAGGCTTGTGGAATAAAAGTATTCTTGATAGAGCCATTGCCTCCTCTACTGCAGTCATGGTGGTTCCTTGCTGCTGTTTTAACATTCCTGTGTCTTATGCGCGTGATTTCCTGGGCATGGAGCACACTGTCATCCCCCAAACACAAGCTGTGTGTACGCTTCAGAAGCAACAGTATAAAAACAAGGTGCCGAGCGATGGAGAGGAAGGGAAAGGGTGCTTGTGTATGGTACAGGCTCTTCACTTTATACAGAGACCAGCAATGATGCCCTAGAGTAAAAGGGATCATTCTTGAAGAGTTTGGGTTCAGCCTGCCATAAAACTGTGCTCAGGGGAGTCTCAGGCTGCAAGGAGGAGCTGAGCTACCATTCACTGAAGGCAAAGAAAGATGAAGGATTTTGCACCACCAAAAGATGGTCAGTACCTTTTTGGACTTAGCCTACAATTAATTAATGGGGCTGTTTGCATTTATAGTTATGGTGTTTAATTTTTTTTTTCCCAAGTAGAAATCACCATATTAAGGGAATAAGGCACGGACTTGAGTGGAAATCTACAGACACCAGGATGCATTAAAAGTGACAGCTTTTTTGTATGGGATGTGACAGCTTCTCTAAAAAAACTATTTAAGGTTTGAGGGAGAATAGCATGCAAATGGGATGACTGGTTTTCAAAAGTCTGTCCAGCGGCTTGCACAAGCTTCCAGGGGAGCTGCTGGGAACTCAGAGGTTTTCAAGGACTCTAAAGATTTTAAAAATCAGGTCTATTATTTAGATGTCTATCTTGAGGCTCCTGCTTCCAAAGTCATGTTTTATATCTCCATAATAGGTTGAAAAGTTATTCATGCACCCAAAGAAAGAGATCTGAGGGTAAAGATTACTGACTAATTTCACTTACTATCTATCAATGAAATTTCTGGTGATCATCATCCAAATGAAAAAAGTTTAAAATATGGGAATTTAAGAGTGTTGCAACAGACTCACTGTTCAGTGTTTAATCAACCCTTAATTTTTCATCACAGAAAAAACATGGGAACGAAACCAGTAACTGTGGTTATTGCTTATCAGCTACACAACAAGAAATTTGACTCAGCAAAGTAAGCTGTCAGTGGTGCACACATCAGATTAAGCACACAACTGCCTTTTGGCTGCTGGGTAATAGCCAATGTACTAACTTAAAATGAAACTACAAGGTGAGTATTTGGAAATTGATTTTTATTTGGTTGTTCAGTCTTTCAGTGGAAAGGAAAACACACATTGTTCTTGAAAAAGATTAAGTTTCTGTGAGTTTTTGCTGAATTTATCCATTGCAATAAATCTGTAAAATAATAGTTTTAAACTAAATTAACAAGGTTACTCTGAATTCAAGCATTTTACTTGACAGGAAAAGAAACCTAATAAGGACTCTTGCAGTATGTCTGTACCAGCTCAGACATTCAGAACACAGAAATTGAGCAAATTACTACCAATAGGAAACAATATCACTGGAGATCTCTATAATAGTATCTGAAAGCCTGTAACTGCAAAAGCTGAATCCATGGGTAAACATATGAGAAAAAATGGATCTGGGCAGCCAGGCTCCCACTAGCTCTGTTGAAGTCCACTGAGTCATAGGCTAGACCTTCCTTGTTGCCTTGGAAACACATGATAGTCCTAATTAATTACAATAGGCTTTGGAAAGGCATAAAAATAACTGAAATGCAGAAAAATGTGAACTTGTCTTCCCTAAACCACAGCTTCCCCATTTGTGTTTTGAAAATATAACATAAATAAATATATTTATAAATTGAATAAGCATTTTGATGCATAAAGGAGCAAGAATAGATCTCTTAGATGTGTTCCAGCACAGCAGATACACATTTGCCATGGTTCTGCAAATGTGCTTGCTGTACACTCAGGAGCTGGTCAGATCCTATGATTCTAACAAACAGCATTTTCATCAGGCAGAGGTCCCTCCAAAATGTTTCCTGTAGTTCCAGATTATTGTCTGATAGGAGCTGTCTGCCTATGTTTCTGTGCTGAAAGACACCCACAGCAGAAGGACACTATGGAGAGGTCCATTGTCCCAAATTCAAGCTGTCTGAAGTTTAGACAGCTACTCCAAAGGAACAAGCTGTTTTCCCTCCATAGTTACTCGAGGCTAGGCACTTCCTGAGAATTAGTCACACTACTGCTTTTAATCATCTGGTTTTAAGGCCACATGACTCATTCTATAAGTATCCATGTCTTTCTAAACCCAGCACCTATCTGTGATTGCTAAAGGGAGGTGAGATGCCTGCCCTCTTTGGTGTAGGGGAAAGGGCCTTTCCTTACAGGAATTGTGCCTAACCAAAAAACACCACAAAATGCTCTGTGCCCTCCCAAATGGAGTGGGTGGTGGTAGTTAAAAGCAACAAGTTCATCTTTTTGGGGGTGGATAAACTGTAGGATTTAAACCAGGAAATCGACCTAAGCAGTTTCGTTTTGGAATCACATCCTCAGGTTGTGAACCCTATGTCCCTAATAGCAGAGCCATCAGAACTAAGACTGTGATTACGAGATTTAAGGGAATTTAGACCATGGAAAAATTTAAAAGACAAATAAGGAGACTTACTATTATCTTGGTATAAACAAGATGTTTCTAATGGCTTCAGTCTGAAAAACCTTCAGTGCTGGCAATACTCAGCTTGAAGAAATGATGCATGCATGATTATAACCCTAAAAAACAAACTTTTTTGAAGGTCTACAATTAGGTTATTCGAGGTAGCCTCTGGATTCCACGTCCAAAGCTTTCCATAGTGTTCTGTTCTCTTACTCTTGCAGAAATCTCTTCATTCTGGGCTGCTTCTGATTTTAATTAAAAGGAAATAATTATACAAGGTATCTTCTTTCAGAAGGGAGAATGACAATTATAAAAGGTAAAGAAATACTTTAGACTCAAGAAAGTAGGGATTATGAATTACAGGAACTATATTATGATATTAAACATTCTTTTAAATCAGCATGTTTTGTTTCTTATCGAAGGTTTGCTTTTAGCTCCTAGTTGCACTAGCTACCTTTAGAAATGGCTGCCAGGACTCTCCATTCTTTTTGTATTAGTTCATTTTATTGATGAATTGGAGATCAATGTTAGAAAACAAGCAAAAATACCATGCCTCAAAGTGTGACATAAAAGGTAGCTGAATATCATCACTATATGGGCAAAATCTGTACTGACTACATTTGGGGTAGAACCACAGACTGCAATAAGAGTTGGAATGAGTACAGCTCAAAAGTTGGTTCCATTTAATGTTAGAAGGGAACCTCTTCTGATTTGTACCCATCACTGTAAAAAGTCTGAATTACAATGATTGGGTGAATTATTTGCTTTTTTGGTAGGTATTTTTCATTGGAACAGGCTTTATTTAAATAAAGTCTTCAAACCACAGGGCCCATAATTCAAGGCTTTTTTCAGTGTCATACTTCCACAAAATGACATCCTTCAATCAGGATTTTTCAGTGAAACTTACAAGGTAACAGTTGGTGATGAGAGGCGGTCTTGCAAACTGTGATGATATTGCAAAATATTGTAGTAATTTAAAACACACAACTTAGAAAATGCAAAACGCTTTAATTTATCCTTGATGTCAGTTTCCCTAAGCATCTGAATTACTGTTGAATCTGTTAACACATCCTGTGATCAGCTTGGGAAAGAAGTTATTTTCCAGGAGAGTTTTGCTATATAGTTGGGCCAGACTCCTTCTCAGCCCTTTTGGTCCTGAAATGCTGCTGTAGTATAGAAAAAATAAGGATTTCTGGATGTTACAATTTTAGTTGGGTCAAGAATGTTGTTACAGAATCATTCTTGTGGAATTCTGAGATCTGATATCTAAGAAAACTAAGAAGTAGGGAAGCAAAAATGCAACAAATAAGCACGAGAAAGTTGAACATATTTTCAATACAGTGAAAAACTGCAAACCAGCATAAACTGAGGATAAAGCAATCACTACCTTGTATTTTCAATTGCATTTAAGTTATACCTGTTATTCACAGAGTCACAGAATGGTCAAAGCTGGAAGGTATCTTTGGAAGTCATCTGCTCCAGCCCCCCTGATGGAGTAGGGTGCCTTAGAGCCAGTTACCCTGGGTCTGTCCAGATGGCTTCTGAATATCTCCAAGGGTGGAAACTCCATGTTCTCTCCAGGCAACCTGCAGCATTTGTTCATGGAAAGAAATGGATGAAAATAAAGACTTTGTTCTTTTTTCCTGACAGGTTTTCCAAAATTATATCTCGCTTCTGTGAATCATCGGCTGCTTCTTTACCTCTTCTTTTCCATGTTTAATTGATATTGATGACCTAATGGTCTCAAGATACAGGGAAAACTGATTTTAATGAACTTCACATCTAGTCTATAGACGCTTGTTTCTGAAGAGGGAACATTGTCTCCCACTACGCAAAATAATACCTAGTCTGTAGCTCTGGAGCCACAAATACAGCTTCAGGGCTGTGTATGTCTGATAGAATCCAGAGGAGCCAAGGGAATTCTTCTCTGTGGTTGAGGACTGCAGGAGAACCGTGCTTGTTACAAGAGTGATCCCTGGAACTCATATATAACAGGACAGGGACAGCTGAGCAAACATGGCACCAGGGAGGACCCTTCCTCGTTTTTGTGAGTGGCCAAAATAAGGAAAAGGACAATAAAGAGAAAAAACACACACTATAATAAGGATTCAGATTTGAGACTGACAAAAAGTAATATTAATAGAAACACTTTTTATTCCCTGCCAACATATACAAAAGAAGGTGGAACTATGATAATTGTAGTGGTTGAGATCCACAGTAAAAGGCTGAGCTTTTCACTATGGCATCTTTATGTCCTCTCCAAATATGATGATCAAAGGTCAACGCATTCTACTCTTTGATGATATTTTGTTTAACAGTGAAACTTGACAAGGAAGTTATTATCTCCATTCCTATGTGCAGCTCTATTGTGGGACAATTATTTAAAAAATCAACCAAACCAACAGAGAAAAAAAAAAACAAAACAAAAAACCATGCTTAAACCCGAACAAACCAGCCTAGAAGCTAGTGGCCAACAGAGAAGAATGTTTTGCTCTCTAGGCTCCCTCTTCTGGCTCTGGACTAGTAGCTTTCTAATGAGCACAGTCGCTAGAATCATACTTGTTTCTGTTAACTGAATAACTACTTCAGTGCACAAAGAAATAAAGAGGAAATAGTGACAAAGTGGAAGAAATGGTATTCTTGCTTAAGAATAGAATTGATTTGACATCAAGTAAAGCTTAGCATTTGTAAGGTGTGATGGGAAACAAAATTTGAAAATTATTCAGTTACTAGTAAATGTACGATATTCAGTATGTTAAGAGGAGATAAATGTTTTAGTTGTTATGCACTAGATTCAGTAAATATTTAAACCAATATCCTTCTACATCTTTTGTGACTCATTTGTCATTAACAGGTGTCCTTTTTCCGCAGTAGCTCCAGTAAGCCATAAAAACTATCTTGAAACCTAAAAGATGTTAAGCCTGTGAATTCAGAAATTGTTGACAAACATAAGCACAATGAAAGACCTGGCCATGTCAAAGAAGGGAATGACACAAAGCTGCAGCAGAACACAGGTGCGTATTTGGCTTAGGACATGCCTTTTTTTTTTCCTCTGGTCATAAAAATTAGAAAACAGGCCACTGCTTGAGGAAAATGAAGTTTTGGGTATGGGACCTTCTTCCTCCCCTCTCAAGGGCTTTAAATGTGTACAGAGGTAGAAACTTTAGTAATGGTATACCATTTTGGGTTTCTGGACACTTTTTTTGACTAACAGAGAAGCTAAACAACAAAGCTTGCATGTTCTGTTGGGTTTTTTTCTGTAGAAGGCACTTCTTAGAAAGGCACTTTTTAAAGGCCCCTAATGCTGTGGGAAAATTTACAGTCAATCACTAGCTAGTTCTTGGGGAGTGCTGGGTAGGGTAGCGTGCTATCCCACAATAGTCAGAAGGAGCTGTGGGTATCTCTGAAAATGAGGTCAGAATTCTTTCAAGCCAGAACAGCCAGACCTCAGGTATCAGATTAATTCTTGGGTTTATCATGCTATTGCACGATAAATAGCTTATACTGAGGAATTAATTTGGCCAATGTTTGTTGGTTGGGTTTGGCCCTGTAGTTGCTGAATCCATCTTTCTAACATGCTGGAGAACTTTAGTCTTGATCAGAATTGCCAAGCAGTTACAAAGATATCCCACCACTTGGCTTCCAGGCTGCTGGGCTCCCACTGGGATAAACTGAAACCCATCCTGTCATTTCAGTGGGGGGGACAGGGAACACAATGACTGCTATGAAAGACATTGATTTCAAAATAAAAGAAAAGAGGGGACCCCTCCTTAAAGAGAACCATGAAATATAAAATGAAAGGGATCCTTTTCACTGCAGATTCCGTCTGCATTGCCTGATTTGCTTGCTATTAATGACCAGAGAGCAAAGTGTTCTTGACTTAAATGAGTTTCATCCCTGAGCTTTAAACAATATATCTATCCTTTTACCCACCTCTTCAACATGTGCTTTGCGCTGCTGTATGCAGATAAACATGAATATGTCTTTCTCAACATGGAAAAAAACTGCAATAATAGATTGCTTATTTCTGGATTTGAGCAGCTCTGAAAAAAAATATATGTCCAATGCCTAGGAAGAGAAAGTACACTGTTTAAGGATCTCTGTGTTGTTTTGTAACAGTTGAACTAAAACACAGGGGCAGTATGATTTCCCCTTATTTCTAGGATGCCTAATACTTTCAACCACATTAAAATATCATTAATTTTCTTTGAAAAGTTCACATATCTCTGTGGTTTTCAAATAGGCTTAGAAATTTGGTGGCAAAGTAGTCTAGGAATCAAGAAAATGCTTTTTGTGGGAACCATGTGGATCTGTTCAAAACCAGTCAAATTATGAAATCAAAATCCTAATCTTGTCCATCTTTCAGATGGCACAGCTCAGTTTTGGCTCAGCACCAAAGTTCCCTGAGATCTGCTAATGCTAAATGTACATTTGTCCAAACTTTAAGCCCTGGTGTCAGCACCTGGAACAAATGCTCAGCTAGGACTCACTAAACAGATCCTTCTCCTTGTGCTTCTGCCATCACTTTCATGGGCATCCGTTCATTCTGGATCTTCTATCACCAGGATGAATGACTTACTGTATTTTCATGCGGACGGCTCGTTAACCTAGGACGGCAGAACCTGCAAAAGCATTCTCATTCTTTTGGGCAGCCAATGCTATCTTGAGATTTTGCTGCTGGCTCTCACGCAATCCAATTATTGAGTACTGGCATACTTAGTTATAGGTGCTTCGACAGATAAATGCGGCTGTGGTTTGAGTAAGGGAGAGAACTGCTGTCAGCTAAAACATGTCAGGACTATGTTCTACTGCACTTTGTTGTTTAAATTGAGAATATCGCTTTTCTCTCTCTCTCTTAAAATTGTGGTTGTAGCCTAGAGAACACCGCTGTGATAGAGATACCTCCAGGGTCTGGAGCACAAGTTCTATGAGGAATGGCTGAGGGAGCTGGAGTTTAGCCTGGAGAAAATGAGGCTAAGGGAAAGCTCTCTATATATAGCTGCCTGAAAGGATGTTGTAGCCAGGTGAGGCTTGGCCTCTTCTCCAAGATAACAAGTGACAAGATGAGAGGAAGGAGTTAGGTTAGAAATCAGGAAAGATTTGTTTCACTAGATGGGTAGTAGGGCATTGGAACAGGCTGCCTGGAAGGTGGTGGAATCACCATCTCTGGAGGTGTTCAACATGTGTGGATGTGGCTTTTTATGGACATGGTTTAATGGTAAGCATGGTGGTGCTAGATAAGAGTTGGACTTCATGATCCTTAGAGGTCTTTTCCAACCAAAATGATGCTATACTTTTCAAAAACTGTGTGAGCAGGGAGTTTTAATCTTAAGTGCCTATGCCCTGAGATGGGAAGCTTGTGCACTCTTATCACAGGGTTGACTTGTAAAATATTAATGAGCAAACAGCTAATGAACAATCCCTTCGTAAGATCCAACTGCAGTCTTCAACTGCCTCTTGCAGTACTGAATTTCAGTCTGACTGCATACTGCTGAAGGAAACATTTCCTTTTATTTCTCGGAAAAGCACTGCTTTTGCATTTTTTTTTCTTTTTTTTTCTTTTTTGTCTTCTGTTGCACAGTTGGAGACAGCAGATGGATGGGCTGTGAGTTTCTGTGGTTTTCCTAAGAATTCTCAATATTTCAGTCAGATACCTTTAAACTTTTTATTATCTTTAGGATTAAAAGACTATCCACCTTTACAAGCTCTGTGAGTACCTGAGACTATTTATCCTCTATGTTATCCATCATTTCACTCTGTAGTAGAGGACTGTCAAGGTAAGTTAATACACAAGAGACACCTTAGCAGAACTGAGCATATAATTTCTAGGTTTTTGTTCTGTATCTTGAACAATGGGTAAGTTTTGCTGCAATCTGCAATGAGGTAAGACAGAATTGCGTTTAATGCCACTATACAGGCAAATGACCATTGCTCACATTAGTTGCTGACAGGAAATAAAAATGCATTTCATTGCAATTCTGTATCTTCCTTTGAAAAGAATTCTGTATGTTCAGAAAAAAAATATGTTTTTAAAGTATTATTTCTCATATGTTTATCAAAAAATGTTTGTACTCTCCAGTATTCAAACACCTTTAGCCATGGTACAGGAATTCCTAGAGAACATGCAGCAGGAATTGCTGCTCCCTACAATATTTGTTCATTTTTATCTTGTTCTGATGAAAAAAACAGCTGTGAAAATTATTTTATTTCCTTCTTCAGGTGTTATCAGAACCTTTTGAGAACCACTATGCTTTTAATAAGCAATTACATCTATTCTTCCAGCTGGTGCTCAACTTTGAATACAATATATTTTCAAAATAAAACTTCCTCTTTCAAGGCACGAGCTCTAAGTGTTTGTAATAACACCATGCCCATAGCAGCAACTGGGAAATCTAACTATTATTTTTTATCACACCAAAGTGCACCTGTTCATTATTACTTTGATTTTATATTTTAAGAAAACTTTAATCCAAACAAGCCGTTTGCCCAATGATCCACTATTATTTGACTTCCTTATTAATTTATTATCAAAACTTCTTGAAAACCACAGAAATTACATCTCCCACGTTGTTTTTTATCTATGGATTTATAACCTTCCCAGATTCTGTCAGGTTATATAACGTTTACTTGCACCTTGTAGTTTCCGTTGGATTCTGATGAGGCCAGGTAAACATGTTGTCCCAAATCCCTTCTTTGATCATTTTTTTAACATCAAATAACAACACTGCAGCAGCTTTTACGATTCTGGCTATGACTTGTACTCTGAAGAGCATATTGTTCATACTGTTTAAATGTCAACTTTTTTACAGCTTAGTTTCTTGAGGTTTCCCATCCGTACCCACTCCAGTGAGTTATATCAGCTGATGTTTTTGGGTTGCCTGGAGTGTCTTCCAGGATAAAATACACAAAGATTATTAGTCTATGTGCCTTTCTAGATTATTCTAGATTTTTCTGCTCTGATATTCATATAAAATTTTTTACCTGGCTTCTCAGTTTGGCTAATTTATACCCATTGACATGCTCTCAGCCTTCAGTTAAGGTAGGATAAAACTGAAGCATGAGGCTGCCAGCTATGGTGCTGAAAGACAGATATTTCATTGGTGGCTTCTCTGCTTTTTTGTTCACTGTTGGGACAAAGCTAGAGGAGACATGCTGTATCTTTTGAATTAGAGCTAACTAGATGTCTTGACCATTCATGCTACGACATTCAGTTAAAACAGGGTCACAATAATTTGATTTTTAGCCAAGTTTTGATTGAGACTGCCATTGCATGTTCTGACTCTTCTCTGTTTTCATAGTGCAAAGCTGGGCTTTAACATGCTTTAATCACAGGCTTTAGCAACTGAAGGGGCACAGGAGTTTTGTTTGATCTCTTAGTACAAGCCTTTTTACTCTTTTACTTTTTACTCTAGTACAAGTACATCTTTTTACTCTTACTACCTGCATCACAGTGGGTGTCACTCAGCCTGTGCTGAATGTAAACCTTATGTTCAACTATATTGCAATTTTCACCTAAACATCTTTTTGGAAAAAAAAAATATAACAGATACACCAAGAGGCTGAGAATCAATTATTTGCGGTGCACAAGATTAAGCCATGAACTCATGGGCAGGGTAATGGGATTTTTAATCTAAGAGGCTGAACCAAAAGCATACAACCTGCATTTATGAGGATTTTGTTCCTCTCTATATTATCCATCATTTCTTGGCTAGGTTTTTTCCTCCCATTTCCTTTAAAGACTGTCTGCCCAAGATTAACCTGCCAGATAAATCCCAACACTGCACAACAGATGATTCTTTTTGAAAAAACAATAAAACGTCATTTACAGGAAAAAACAGCAGGTGAGAATTTGAGAATTTTGAAATTTTCATTTATGATGCAGTTTTTTACTAGCAAGCTATTGAGTGCATTGTAAAAATCTGCAATATGTTAAGGCAGGAAAAATTATGAATAAATTATTTTGACATTTTTTACGAATCATGTGATTAACAAAAAAACTTTGAAAATGCCAATGTTTTCTGAATTTTGCCATCATTAGAGGAGGGTCAAAGGAAAAGGAAAGGAATTAAAAAATAACCTAGAACAAAGACAGAGGGAAAGAGGGGAAAGAGAGGAAGGAAGGGAAGAAAGGACCAGATACCTTCAGTTGCATCTGCAATTTATTTTAGATAAATGTGGGAACAAATGAGAAACGATCTGCCTTCTTCCAAGAACTGTGAACATAAAGATAACATTCCATGCTGCAAAAACAGCGAGGAAATATTATTAAAATGGTATGGTAAAAATAATTAGCAAGGTCATTTTATGGCACTCTGTAGTGACTTAAACCTTCGGGAATTTTCAAGCTTATGTCAGTTAAGCTACATACAAGTTTACCTGGATCAATTAAATAAAATTATTGAAAAAGTAGGGTTTGTCTTATTAAATAACCTATCAAATGGGTGTCACAGTACTTTTTTTCCCTTTCTATATTTCCCTTTCTCCCCTGCTCTGGTTTTGCATTAACTAGAAGCTTGGAATATGTTAAAATTCATCTGTTAGAAAACAAACAAAATGAAAATTAAAAAAAAATTTAAAAATCACAGGACCTACAAGCAGGGGTGGGATCTACCAAAGATTTTATGAATACTCTATTGAAATTTGTTATCATGTTTTTGATAGATTAAAGATTTGCTTGGAAATTTTCCATTTAATGCATTAGCTAAGCTAAATTTGGCTTAGCTTAAAATTAAAATTTTAATTAAAATTTTAAAATTTAGTTTCTAAATTTTATCTGGAAAAGTTGATGCAATGTGTGGTACAGTTACAGTTAGAGAGAACTAACATCTGAATTCCACAGTTCCTCTCATGTCTTTTTGGTAGGGAAATTAATTATCAAATATCCTGGTCTATTTAATTTACTTTCAATCATCTGAGCATTTCAAGCATTTCTCGCTATTGATGGAAAACTTTTCTAATAGGAAAGCTTTTCTTTTTTTTGTTTTAATTAACCACTATATATTCAGAAAAACAGTATATATTTCTAAAAGCAATCTTCCTAGCACAATTTATAAATTCCTATGAAAGTGTGCATCATCACCTGGACCATAAGAATGTCAGGCTATTCAGCCTTAAAACAATGGAAAACTGTCTATAAGAGAAACCTATCCTGTAAAAGGTAGGTGTAAATATGGGTATAATTATCTGTGACTAATCACAGAGACTTTGTGAGAGTGAGTGCAATTATCAAAATTTTTGGTGTGGGGGCGTGAGTAAACAAATGCATGGGTAATGTATTTTAAACACAATATATTATGTTCCATTTTACCTTTGGGGGAGTTGCCACATACTAATTTGAAATAATAAAGGAGCTTTGTAAAGATATGTGATCTTCTGATGACATATCTTTAATGATGCAATCTGCAGAGCATTGCTCCTGTGAACCTCACAGGAGAAAGGAATTTTTCTTGGGATTTTCCAGCTGAAAATTTTGGCTGAACTCCAAAGAATACTGCCTGTCATGCCAGCATCTTAGGAGATTAGCTCAGTTATAAGCAATCAACAATCCTATTTTTTTTTCTTTCTTCAAATGAGTGTCTGGGCTGTATAATCCAAATGTTGAGTCACCTCTTTGATCATGATAATGTTCTTGTGAGAAATAAATAACAATAAATTACCTAAATAACTAGGAATTAATTTCATTTCTTTTGGCTGCTATTCTGTCAACCAAACCATTAAAACATATGTCAGACCTAATGTTTACTTTGTTGATATCAATCACCAAGCCTATAACTTGAGATGAAGTCTGGAAGACAGCCTGATGTCTCAGCATAGCTTGCTTGGGTAGATAAATAATAAACCACATCAACATAAATAAGCCATTTAAAGAGAGTTTATGCCTCCCCTCCTGCCTCATTTATTAAGTGTAACTATGTATTCCATAATATAGGAATATAGGAATATTAGGTTCTGGAGGATGTCCACAGTTAAATATTCATTTTTATGAAAATAGGATCTGAATTAAAGGCCATATAATTTTTCCTCATATGCTTGCAATTTGGACAGAAATAGGTTTAACTCTTCTAGTTAAACCTATTCTTTTTATGCCCAGTTAGATTAATGATTGAACTAAATAAAATTAAGAAAATCCAATATTTCGTACTATATTTTATATATGGGTTAGATAAAGAGTATTCATGTGGGAGGTATAGCAGTTTCACTGATTATCCACATCTTCTTCTCCATGGCATCTTAGTTATATGCATGTACTACACATGGATCTTCACAGAGTAATTTAGACATAGCAGAGCTCTTTGTAGACAAACCCTGAGCAAAAAAACAGAGAAGCCTTCTTCAAAAACCTATTTTGAACGGGCCTGAACCATCTGATGATCTGGGCTAGAGGAGGAAGGAAGCAGAACTGCCAGTCAGCTGCTGAGTAATGGCCACCGTGCCACACGTGGTTCTGGTGCCCATGGAAGCAGGGCTGCCCTGCACGCTCCCAGCTGGAGTCAGTTTCACCATTGCACTGTGCCCTGCTGAGGCAGGGTCAGCCATGGCCACTGTAAGTGACGCCAGGGGTACAACACCTGCTGAACAACCACACGTGGTCAAAGAGAAAGGAACTCAGACTTCTTTAGCTCTCTCTGGGAAAGCTGTCCCTAACACAACCCAGCAATTTGGGAGGCAAACTTCAGCATCTCATTTGTGCTTCACTCCATTATAGTCTCCTCTACAGGTATCAGAGGATCTCAAATACAAATGGGAATTGGATTTGCTTTTTCTTTTGCACCCTGCAGCACGACTGGCCTTAATTCCTATTTAGATCTTCTTTGTCCTTTTCTGCTACTTTGTCCTGCTGTCTCACGAGAGTCTGAATTAGTCAGCCAGGACAAATCTAAACTTGTGACACTTTGCTGTGATTAGTTTGGCAGGCTACAAACCATTCCCAAGCAGTGCAACCTTGGTTAATAAAACCCTCTCTGTTTCCCATAGACTAGCCAAAGGGAAAGTAAGAGCCAGCCAGCCTGTAGAGCCAGCAGAAGGAAGCTCTGTCCAAGAATGGCTAAGGGGCTTTTGTGCCACACACTGTACCTGAGGTGTTTCAGCAGCTGAACTGAACTGCACCATCAGGGTTCAAAACTTTTTTTATTTACTTGTGGTGGCTCTTTTTGCTTGACCTCCATATATGCCTCCATGTTACAAACAAGGATGGAAAAATCTCACCTAGAGATTCTGATAACATGCTAATATATTTTATTTGGTTTAAAAAAGAGAATCCATTTGAATTATGAGGTAAGGTAAGATTCAGGTAAGGTTATCCCTCAGAGAAGAATTCATATGAACACTGTGAGGAGGAAGAGGACAGCAACATGTGGAATAAATCAATATCAAGTCCCAAACTTCTTTTTTAACATCCCTGTATGCATGAAAGTATTTATTGGGCTATATAAAGCAGTCTTTTTCCTCTGCTCTCTTTCCCTGGAGGGTTAAGTCATTTCCTCAAGGAGTGTCAGGAAGATGCTTCCTTCCCTTTACAGCTGAACCCTTTATCAGGGTAGCCTTGTTCTGGGAGAGTGTTGCTACAAACTTACCCAGTTAGCATTTTACACCCCCTCCCAACCTACCCAGACCTAGTCCTCTTTCAAAGACCTCATGGAAACAGTCCATAATAAAACCATCTCTCCTTGAAGAAAGGTCAGTATAGGGCTTCTGCACAGCAGTGGACAAACAATCAGTATGAGCTAGAGCATTTTACAATTTCCAACATTTTTTTGCCAAAAGGAAGGCTTAAGACACGTATTGGTTAGACAGCACTAACAGCAAGCAAGCACTGACCAAGTGGATAAACTCAATCTATCCTTCAGACACTAGCAAGATCTTCCAAATTTCAGGTAGCCAATCATCAGGAACCCACTTCCTTCCCTTCAGAACTGTAAGTTCATAAGAAGAATTTCCTTCCCTTCAACTGTGACTCCCTGTCCTCTAAGGCAAAGCCTTTTTATAGCAGCAGCTGCAACTGCACACAGCTGGTCAGCTTCCTGCCCCTCCTTGGGGCTGCAGTTAACTCCTTCCCTGCCTCTCAGTGTGTGTGGAGCATACATGACCTCTCACTGTGCTGCTCTCCACAGCTATCTGAGCTTTCACAAACTCTCCCTGCACCACTATTTTTTTATCTCCTACCTAAAGACTGAGTATATTCCCTCATAATTGAACTTGCTTGATTAAATAAACAACTTTTCCCATTGAATTTACTCTTTGCTTTTTAAAGACTGAACCTGGGGAAAAAAGGCATAAATGATTGACTATGTAATGATGCTTTCCAGAAAGGCACTGGCACCTGGCTGCAATGTGTTGATACCTCCCAGAGTGTTGCTATGAAACTGGGATTCCAGAGGCACCGGCAGGGTCAGTTCGGTCTGCCACTGACATGCATAGGCGTGCTCAGGTATACATCTACAACATCAGTCTTCAATAAGTGGTTCAAGGAACAGGATTTCTTCAATTGTGTCATTAGGGGTCATTAACATCCAAGCTGTGGAGAGACTGACATTTTCAAGGGAAACCGTTTGTAAATTGGCTGGAGTATATATGAGAAATGTTTCTATATGTAAAAAAGAAGTGTAGCCCCTACATTTTTATTGTTCCTGTTCTGCTTAAATTCCTCAAACTATCAGTTCACTTTTGGGCAGAAATACTGTCCATTTCAATCTGGTGATCAATTTATTTTAAAGGCATAGCTAATTGGAAAAAAGATTAGATGAATAACTGAGGATTTTTTTTCTAAAGCAATCAACAAGAAAGCAACCTCACATTCATACTCCAGTACTGCAAACAGTCAAACATCTGATAGCTCCTAGGAATCTGGATAGTGAGAACTCTCCACACAGTGTCTGTCCTTTGTGCATATGCAATTCCAGCTAATTTATCACCCTAAGATCTCAAAAAATCTAGGCCTGAGTATCTGCAAAAGGGGTGACTATATTAAATCATATCATTTATATTTATTTAAAGTTATTGTTCGTGGACAGGAGCTCTTAAAACAACCAAAATTTCACAATTGCATAATAAAGCCAAATATGAATTTGTTATTAGACACTGAAATCTGCACTTTATTGCACCTAAAAGGGGAAAGAAGTCTAAAAATAACACTTAATTATCTGCTGGTTATTTCCAGACACACAAAGTGCTGAGGTTTTGTCCTTCTTAAGAAGATTATCTTCGCTTTTTCCTCTGGAATGCATGTAAAATAGCTCTTGCCTTGCTGCAAGCTTTAGGAAAAGAGTTCGCTGCTAAATTACCTGTTGTCTGGGGACTTAACATTTTGCAATAAGCTGCTGAAATTGCATTTTAATAAGGAGTCTTGACCTGTAGTTTTTATTTCCCTTCAAGGCTCTACAAGCCATTTTGATTATGGATGTCCTGACCTGGGAAGCTCAACCTGGATAACCACAGCCAGAGGGGGATAAAATGCAACACCTAGGAGATTTCAGTAAACAGTAAAACCATTCCAACTTAATCTGTGCTAAAATGCTTGGAATGCAAGAGCCACCGATGATGCCCCTTGTCTGTGTGTCTGACTGAATCCTTTATTTTCTGGGAGGAAAGCAGAGCCTGGGAACTAGGCCAAATGCCTGCCACTTACCTTAAATTGATCAGCCACTTTAAGATTAAAAACACTGAAAACTGCAACACCGTGAAAACAAGACTTCCTTCACATTAAATGCAAAATGCAACATTGGGCTTGCTGTGATCTCTTTTTCCATTTTGCTCAGTGTGCAGTTTTTTCCATTTCTGCTCAAAGGTAGAAGCCAACAGCATCTTGGCCAAGTATTCATTAAGGTTTATATAAAAAGAAATTTATGGTTATTTAGGAGTTGGCACAAAAGCATGTTGTTGCTGGAGAAGAAATATAGTTTTGAAACATTTTAAAACACTGGATGTCTTATTTGAAGTAAAAGCTATATTCTATCTTTGCCTGTTGTATTTAAACAAGTATTGAAGTATGTGATTGGTATAATCGGCAGGTAAATTTCTCAGTGGTTTTATGTACTGTAAATATTTAGTCAATTCAAGAATTTACTTTGTTCTGCCAGAATTATTTCATTGCTGCAATAAAGATAAGTGTAGAGATAAAACAATGGAACAAAGCCATCATTCATTGAAGCAGGTGCATCTACATAAGATTGGTTTTTTCCTATGTATGTCTTTTCTGGAAGAATTGATTAAAAGAACAGTATCAAATGCCTATTTGAGATAAAAAATTAAGGTTGGATTCATACTCAAATATGGATACTTTCCAATGATAGTACTGGCAAAATCTAGTAGATTTTGTATTATAGATTTAACATAACTTCCTGGATTTAAAAAAGAAAATCAAAGATATCTTTGAATAAAAAATATTGCATCTATGATTTGATTTTTCTTTGTGCGGAAGTACCTTCTCTCTAACACATGTTGGCAGAAGTGCCAATATGAAGCCTGTGATTTCACCTCTTCTTAGTGCTGGATGCTTTAATGAAATTATTTGAATTGTTTCTCTCTGCTGTGTCTTCACACAGTGATAATGATCACCATCATGTAAGACAATGGTTATTCCTGTAACATCACAGTGCTGGTGCTGTGCATGTGCAGGCCGTGCTGTGGGCACAGTGGTGAGCCTGTTCAGCTGGGCTGTGGTGCCCATACCAGCGCCCTGGGGACCACCCTGAGCGTGCGCTCAGGGGCCCAGGGCGAAGGCAGGGGGAGCACACTGCTGTTCTGCTGCTGCTCTGTGCTCACCAGCAGCTGGATTTTCTCCCTTCTCTCTTAGGGGAGAAATTTGCTTGTTTTTAATCCTTATCCTCTCATTTTAAGGTCAGAGCAAGCAGAAAAGACACATGACTTTCTGACCATGGATATATTAGAAGCTGTAAGATGCTGGCCCTCCAATGAGTTGGCTTAATTAGGGAGAGTTCAGCCAGCTAAAGGAGGCCAAACATAAAACAGAAAAATATACTCCCATGGAGGCAGATTAGATTGGTTAAAAGAAGAAAAGCTCATGTTTGGTTTACGAAACCATTATACTCAAGAGTATCTTATTTTAGATTTGTCTGTACATATTTCTGCTTGTGTGGCAAGCTCTGAGCACTACAGCCGTGGCACGGGAAGACAGACAGTTCTATGGCCTGGAGGTCTCCACTCTTAAGTGCACAGCTACCTGGGAGGAGAAAGAGCAGAGACATCTATCCTCTGAACCTTGAAGAATTATTTTGGTGCCTTCTTTCCCCCTGCACAGAAGAAGTCAAAAGCAAAAGAAAGCAGCCATTGCTCCAAAGAATTTAGAAGATAAACTTATAGCAGTAGCATCAATTTCCTTTTTGAAAATGCAGCCAGTAACCTTGGAGACCTTTTTCTGTTTTCCACCAAGATAATACATAAGCCTGCTTGTGGATTTATAAGCTATGTTGAATGCCTCTAGTGAGAAAGTGTCACCTGAAGAATGGAAGGCAATAAAGAATACATCAATATGCCTCAGTTTACATCCTGGTGTGTGGAGATTTCACAGAAATACATAAGGACATTGGGTTAATCAACAGTCTCACAAAACACACAGCCAAAGGTGTGAACTGTGGAAAATAATGGGAATATTGCTTTTGGAAATCTGTGGATTTGAAATTCCCGAGCCATATTATGTATCTTCATCATAAATTGTCTGTAGGGGCTTTTCGAAACCTTTTAGACTTTTGGTACTTTAGGCATCCTTGGACAATGAGCTGTAAGATGTAATTACATGCTTTGTGTTCCCCTTGTTTGTTTTAAATCTGCTATCTGAGATTTTACCTGGTGATTCTTTTTTCTTAGGATAGCTGTAAATGAGAAAGTTACTGTTCCTATGCATCTTGTCCTTTCACTACCCTCTGAATTTCTACTCCACCCTGCATAAATTGTTCTTCACCAGGTCTAAAAATCCTAACCTGAGCAATGTCTCCATGTATAGAAGTCTTTCCATACTCTGATTATCAATATTGTATCCCAGTACCTCTTCTAGTTATGTCATAAATATTTAGGGAAGGGTTTTCAGAACAGTAAATAATACTCACTTTTTTTTTGGCACAGGATAACATAGTAGTATAATGTTGTTTTCTCACTTTATTCTTTCTTTATTTCCCAAGATGTTTTTATGGGTTTGTTGGTTTTTTTGAGACATCTTAGGCATGGAACCAACATCTTAGGAGAACTAACCAAAATTAGTCCAAGATTTCTCTTTTCAGTGTCCTTTTTAGTGCACACTTACTTTATCAAGGACATTATTTTTTCCTCCTTGTATTACAACTCTGTAGAGACTGTAGCTAGTTAAGACTAACTATTTACTTATAAATTTGTCCCCTAATTGCTAATTACATTTTTAATTCATGGAATTACCTTCCTCCAATGGCATTTAAAATAATTTCTGTTGAGGAGCACTGTCAAAGATTTTTTGGAACTTCACTAAATCTGTATAAACCATCAGACCTTTTCTAAAATAGAGTCTGGCAAAAATCTTTACTGGCCAGAAGAGGTGTGATTTTTCTGCAAAAGGTTTGTCAAAGTCTCTTCTGGTAGCTTCTAATATATTTTAATTCAATCTTTTCCTGCCATTTTTCAGGTGCTGAAGAAACATTTGTTCAAATTTTACCAAAACCAGTTTAAAAATTGAAACATATTGGCCAGCTTTCATTCCTTTAATTTAGCTTGTTGTTGGGAGAACTTAAGTGATGACATCGCTAAATAGTACATCTCATAGTTCAGCAACATCTGGTTCTGGTGATTTGTCCCTGTTTATTGGATAGATTTGTTTGAAACTTCTGCTGACACATGAATTTGATACAGTGCCTCAAATTCTTCCCTTCTGAAGAAAGGCTGTGTGGATTCTCCCTCAGGCTCTTTGTGACGAATATCAATACAACAACTCATTTAGCAACTTTGCCATAGCTGGATCTTTTTCAAGTGTTTATTAAAATTGTGATAACCTATTTGGCAGGGTCTAACAGGCTTTCTGCTTCTGATATATTTGAAAAAGTTGGTAGTCTTAGTTATTATCCGCTCAACTAGCTCTTCCTCAAAATATTATCTGACCTGGTTTATCATGGCTCTATTTGCCCCATGTTACATACTCTAAGTTAGTTTTCCTTACCTAAACACAACTTTCACTTCTTGCAGGACCAGCTGCTGTCTTTAAATTTCTAATATTCTTATGTAGTGTTTAAATACGATGATTTTGTAGGGTAGGGTTAGTCAGTCTCTGTGTGACTGTTCAAAAATCTCTTTGGATTGATATTATTTGTTGCAGTGTGATGTAATAGCCTGTCTCAGTATCCTGGTTCTTTCCTCAGGTGTGCCAATAACCTCTCCCTTCCCCTCCCCTTGCCTCCTGCAGAGAGCAGTCTGTCAATCTTGGTACTCCAGCAAGGGCGTTGTGTGAGTGGCAAAGTTCTGCAAAGGCCAATGTGTGGGCCAGTCTTGTACTGGGATCACTGAGCAATCTGCACCCGTGTCTACCAGCACCTCAATGCGTTTTGACTCCCCGCCCCCACTGACATTACACCAGATTTAGGGTTTGTCTTTCCCAATAGCTTGGACCCGGGTGACTGTGGGCCCTTGTTTCTCGGTGCCTTCAGGTAAACACGGCACTGGGATAGCTTGTGCAATGATTTGTCCTTTGGGAAGAAACAGGGGTGAGTGGAAACAATTATTCAATCACCTTGAGATTATAATATGATGCCAGTAAACAATCTTCATGCCCCATGCAAACATTATACCCTTTTAGATTACAGTTATTGAATTAATTTTTAGAAGTGCCCTCAATTTAGTGAAATGCAGTTGAAGAGGGTAGCATATCTTTCAGGTCCCTTCCAACCCAAGTTGTACTGTGATTCCAAGAAACTTTCAGTCTTGTTGCAAAAAGGATTTTGAATTAAAAAATGTTATCCCTTCTGTCCTATGGATCCTTCATTGGTCCTCTTTGTACTGCTTAGAACTACATTGAGAGTTGCCTTTTCTCTTACCAATTGCTAATTAGTTGGTCTAGGAGGGTTACAAAAAATCCAGTCTCTGTCCTGTAACTTTCCTTATACAATATACATGGATATAAATAAACTCTGCAGATATTGTGATGTCTCTCTTATGTCTCCCTCCTGCGTCACAGTCATTGTTACTCTGAGCTGGACAACTGGTGGGAATAACCTGATGTTATACACTTAATATTTCATTCTTGTGGCTTTCACCGGTTTCTGCCTTCTACCTGCTTTTTTAATATCTTAAATTCTCATTTGGTATTTCAGCTCATTCAGCCATTGTTAAACTTGTACCATGTGTTTAGAAATTCTTCTAAGTTTCTTGTTAGCCTGCATGTCTGTTTTTACATCCTCTGTTTAAACAATACTTTACTTGAAGCTGTTCTTTGCTGCTTTCTTCATTAGTTGTATCAACTTCTGTTCTTTTATTTAAGGATACAGGTATTTATAACTTCCTATCTTGAGGATGCAGCCTTCCAAAATCTCCCTCATTTGCCAGCATTCTTTCAAACTTAAAAAATTTCCATTGGATCTTTTCTATTTTTAGTGTCAGCAGCCTCATTCATCTTAGTTTAAATGAAGATTATCCTTCCTGTTCTGTTTATTTTAAAAAATCCCCTCAGAAATCAATTCCTTCTTTCCTTTATTATTTTTACTGCCATGCACTGAGACTTAGTTTGCTATTTTTCCTGGTTACATTGATGGTGAGAAAGAGCCACTGTCATAAGCACCTCAGCAGTAAGAACAAGAATTGCTTTTCAGATGTTGTAAGGTTTGAAAATTGTATATAGAAAGCTAATACCTGTATTTGAAATCTGTGGATTTTATTTTTTAATCTATGATGTTCAACTGCTAGACTTTAAAAGCTACTAAAACCTAACACAGCAGAGTTTAAGCTTTATTAACTTTTTCTTTCACAAAGCCAAATTGTATTCTTAGCATATGTATTGGTTTTGCATGACCTGGTTTTGGTAGTGGAGTTAGAAATGCTGGTAACACCTCTGTCATAACATACTTAAGAATGTTCCTAAATATATAAGAATCTTCTATATTACCATCATTTCTAATTTTCCCAGCCTTGGCCAGCAGCACATCCATCTTTGTAGTCATGAGGGGCTTCTCACAGAAGCCACCTCTGTGTCCCCCCACTACCATAAACCAGGCCATGCAAAACCAATATGGAATATGTCAAAATTTGACCAAACCTGGAGCCTAGAGGCTCTCCCTGAAATTAATTGTTAAAACATAAATGCTTCTGAAACTGGTCAAGATATAGAAGTGAACTAGAATTTATCTTTGCAGGATTAAAAAAATTGTTTAACGCAGAAATTAAATTTAGTGCAAACAATTTCAGAGACTAAATTTTGAGAGCAGAGGTCACTGAGGAATTTAGTTGGAAACTTCTAGTTTACAAGTAGCTAAACTACAAGTTCACCTAGGGTCCCTTAAAAACTCTAAACAGAAAATACTTGAATCCATGAACAGAGAACACTGTGTAGGTGAAAATGCAAATACAATGTCACAGTTCACTTTTGCCTTTGCCCCTTGCCCTACCGAAAGTGAAACAAATGCAATATTTCTGAAGGCACAAAAGTTAAATATCTGTCCACTAAATGTTAACGAGAATTGTATCCCATATGTCTCTTGAGCCTTTGACACACTTCCTTTCAGACTCCAGAATACTGATGTGCTTCTGAAAATGTTACCTAGGTGTCACTTTTTTTCTTAAATAATATTATGTTTGAAAAAAGTAACAATTCAATCTCAGAATTATACTTCTGAGATGTAAGCAGAAGTACGACAATTCAGGGGCTCATAAAAATATCTCAATATCCCAGGGACACAAAGAACATATGACAGGAAAAAGAAGAAATCTTCTGATCTCATCAGTTTTCTATCAGTAACTTAAATTTTTAGTGATTATCAAGGACCTTGTAAATCATTATTTGTGATTGGATCTACCTCCATAAAGTTATCTGCAAAGAGGCAGTCACAAAAATGATCAGAAAAATGTTATTTGCTCAAATAAGGAGAAATACCTGCTTAAACAAAACTCCAGGGGGGAAAAAAAAAAAAGCATGGCTTTAGTATAATACCAAAATGGTAAGTGGGATTCATTCAGGAAATCGTTCAGAGTATCAGAGAGTCAATCATAGAATAGTTTGGGTTGGAAAGTACATTTAAAGGTCATCTCATCAAATCCCCACTGCAATCAGCAGGGACATCTTCAGCTAGATCAGGTTGCTAAGAGACCCCTCCAACCTGACCTTGAATTTTTCCAGGGATGGGCCATCCACCACTCCTCTGGGCAACCTGTTGACGTGTTTTGACATACTCATTGTTAAAAACTGTAAATTCTTATATCTAATCTAAATTGATTCACTTTTAGTTTAAAATCATTAGCCCTTGTCCTACTGGAAAAGGCCCCGCTAAAAAGTTTGTCTCCATCCTTCTTATAAAACCCCCTTTAAGAACTGAAAGGCCACAGTAAAGTCTCCCTGGGGCTCTCTCTTCTCCAGACTGAACAACGTGAACTCTCTCAGCCTTTCCTCATAGGAAAGGTGCTCCAACCCTCTAAAGAACTTGGTGGTCTTGCTCGGACCCACTCCAACAGGACCACACCTTTTCTGTGCTGGGGACCCCAGAGGTGCATGCAGCACTCCAGGTGGGGTGCAGAGCAGAGGGGCAGAATCCCCTCCCTCACCCTATTGGCCATGGATCTTTGGATACAGCACAGGACACGTTTGGCTTTCTGGGCTCTGAGTATCAATTTATGGCTCATGTCCAGCCTCCCATCCACCAGCACCCCTGTGTCCTTCTCTGCAGGGCTGCTCTCAGTTCCTTCATCCCACAGCCTGTATTGACACAGAGGGCTTTCCTGACCTAGGTACAGCACATTACACTGGGCCTGGTTCACATGGGCCCACTCCTCCAGCTTGTCCAGGTCCCTCTGGATGGCATCCATCAAGCGCACCGCACAGCTTTGTGCCATCTACAAACTTGCTCAGGGTGCACTCAATTTCTTTGCCTGTCCCCCTGATGCTGATCCTCACACAGACCCCTGAGGGACACCACTTGTTGCTGATTTCCATAAGGACGTTGCATTTTTGAACCACTGCAGTGCCTCATACAAGTTCCCTGAATATGTTCATGGCTGCACGCCACAGTTTGTCTACTGTTTGTGCTGTACACAGGGCAAATGACAGTCAAACATTTTAAAGTTCTTACATGGAAAAGCACTAAGCAGTAGGAACAACAACAGGTTTTTTGTGGGTTTTTTTTTCCTTTTTTAAGGTCATGTTTTAAAACTAAAATTTAAAAGTAGAGAAGGAGATAGGAAAAGGAGAACAAACATGGTTATTACAGTCTGAATACAGAGTAAACCAACAAATAATCTGCAATTTCTGCATCATTTTCTATGGGAAAAATGAATGTCTGTGGGTCCTGGACTGGACTTTTTTGACCTTTAACTAGGTCTTCAACTAGGACATCACCAGTATTCTTCTGCAACATCATTATCCTTTGAACCCTGAAATTTGGAACAAAATGGTCATCTTCTACCTTGAAAATAAAAGAGGTGGTCCTATTAACAAGCATTTAATTTCAAAATTCCAATAGCTGTCACCTTTGACATCCTCCTTGTGTGAACTGCAGAAGACGAATCTTGCAAAAGAATCTGACAGGCTCCTGAAGTCTCTTTGATTTATCCCTGTTCAAAATTTGCTTTAGGAAAAGGATTGCCCTGTACCTGCTTTGAGAAAAAGGTAAAGCAGCTAAAAGAAAATTTAAGTAAGAAACTAGTATTTTTCACTAAAATTATCAGTTTGGAGAGAGTGATGAAGCTGATTTTCTTCCTATTTTGGAAAAAGTTGGCCAGGAAAGTAATGAAGGTAGGAAAATTCACCCAGCCCCCTTCAAAAACAAACCCCCCAAAATAGGGTAAAGCTGGGACTGTCCTGTGTTTTTCCCAAATGTTGTTTTGCTGACATATGTCTAGCCTAGTGTGATTATGCCATGTTTCACTGAATTAATCAGCTAGAATGACATGAATCATAATAAGAATTGACAGCCTACTCTGTTTTCTTTGTACAGGCTTCAAAATTCAGCAATGAGCACCGCTCAGAAGCAGTGGATTGAAATCACACACAGATTTTGGACAGTCATGAACATGAACAATTAAACCCACAGAATGGACTTTCAGAATGAATTGGAACAGTGAGCCAATTCTTCCCATTTTCCCAACACCGAATTGAGTTCTAGACACTCATGATGTGAATGTTATTCTCTAGATAGGCCAAAATGAAGCAATACCAGAGAAAAGTAAGAAAAATATTTTGCCTACTTCCTAACTCATGTGTTTTCCCAAGTAATATGAAGGTAGGTCATAGCATACTCAAAAGTGAATACAAGCAAAAGTTGGGAAAAAGTAAAAATTTGTGCTTAAGAGTTGGCAATCTCTTGAACTCTGTGCCTTTGTAAAGCCCCAAAATTATCTTGTTTATTTATATGAGTTCTTAAAATAAAACCTTGCTAGCTCTAGAATAAGAAATATTTTTACATTAAGTACAATAAAAACTTTAACTAACTTCTCCCATTAGAAAGACATGATTGAAATAGATCCGGAACAAAACCAGTCCTATATCCAGGCCGCTTTATCACTGTGCAGTTATTTACTTAAAAATCATGAAAGGAATAATTCTTCAAAGCAGCATCAGATAGACTTGTCTCATCAGTACCAGATGTTGTCTAACCTGTTTTTTCCTTCAACAACAGGGATTCACACTTTCCAGAACAATCTACACTAGTGTTTCCACAAGTTTTGAATTTTTTAACTTCCCTTGTTACAGTTTTCTTCACTTCCCTTAAGTCAGAATTTATTCCAGCTCTATCTGTAAACTATGCTTTAAGCCCTCTTTGTCATCTTTGTCTTTAGACATCCTTCTATAAAGCCATGAGGTACCAGTAACTCTTCACACTTAAACCTTCCTCAAAATACAGCCCTCCCAGAGGTCTTCCCCACACCAGCTTGCATATTCTCCAGACAGGCTTGTTAACAACCAGTAAGACAAAACTACAATTAACAAAGTAAAGACTGCAGAATTAGTGAGCTATGCTATTTAACTCTCCCTCTTTTGATAATTCAATGTCCACTTAACTTACCTCTCTGTAATCTCTAGCATATACAAACACCAACTCCAGGCTGTTCTGGACAAAGAAAATTATTTTCTTCTCTGTAAATCCCTCAGCTATTGTTGTCACTTTGCAGTGACAGGAGTAATGAAAAACACATACTTCATTTATATTGTGATAGGCTTTTTCTCCTTTCTCTGAAGTATTGGGGAATGCGACTTGAAATGTGTGTGGCCAGGTGGCCAAGGTGCCGGGGAGGCCAAGCAGGCCCCTGGCATCCTGGCTTGTATAGTGTGCCCAGCAGGACCAGGGAGGTGACTGTGCCCAGCATTTAGCACTGCCAAGGGTGTACCTTGAATACTGGGGTCACTTTTGGGCCCCTCACTACAGGGAAGACATTGAGCAGTGACTTCAGAGAAGGACAGCGGAGATGGTGAAGGGTCTGGAGCACAAGTACTATGAAGAGAGGCTGAAGGAGCTGGGGGTGCTTAGCCTGGAGAAAAGAAGGCTCGGGGGAGACCTTATCACTCTCTATACCTTCCTGAAAGGAGGTTGTAGACAAGTGGGGGTTGGTCTCTTCTCCCAGGTAACAAGTGATACCATGAGTGGAAATTACCTGAAGCTGAGCCAGGAAAAGTTTAGATTAAAAATTAAGAAAATTTTTTCATGGAAAGGGTTGAAAAGCATTGAAAGACAGCCCAAAGAAGTTGCAAAGAAATCACTGCTGGTGATAGTAAAAAAATGTCTGGCTATAGCAGTTAAATACATGGTTTATGGTGACCGTGGTGGTAGTGTTAAGATGAGGGTAGGACTTAATGATCTTTATGGTCTTTCATAACCTTAATGATTCTGATTCTATGCAAATGCAGAGAAGAAGACTCGATAGCTGTGCTGGTGCTGAGGTTACCTGAACTGTGCTTTGGAGGATTCTGAATGCATTTGGTGTGGTTGGATTTTTTTTCAAATATCTCGATAGTTCCTAGTTTTAGAGAAGCAACACACTTTTACCCTTGTCATGTTCACAACGGGAACCCTACAGTATGACTGTCAAATCACAGGGGAAAGTGAAAACATAATGTCCATTGCTTTTTGGAACCTTTTGCAAAAGCCCGTGACGACCTACCTGTAACATAATACGATGACTGAGAGGCTGAGGCTGGAAGAGGTTGTCAACAGAAAAACATAAAAGCAAGGAAGATGTATCTGTCAGGTAGATTTACAATGTTCAATAAAGCAAATAGGCAACTTGTGTTTTTAAATTTGTTGATCCATCCAAGTAAGATTTCCTTGCATGGCCTATCTCTAATCTAAGATAGAAAACAACCATCCATAAAGTAGGAAGAACTGTACAGCAAAAAATATTTTGTTAATGATACATCACTGGCAATACAATTACATGCATTGTTTTAGTACATGATTAAATAAGTGAACAATTATAGCCATTTTGAACTGGCAAATTTCCTTGGTCACCAGTATCCCTTCAAAGGAACTCTGGCTGATAAAATGTCAATAAAGTGCTGCTGCTCAGGCATATCAGATTGTACTTGATTACTTATAAAAAAATATTTGCAGTTGTGGTTTGACATACAATAAAATGGAATTACAAAGGAGACCGGTTTACTCTTTGTTAGCAGCAGCTGCAGGTATTAAATCAGCTGCTCCAAGAACAGCATAGCTTACAGAGCAGTTCAGCTCATTTTTCTCTACCCATCTCTTTGAATATAGAGTAATTGAGCCAACTTTTAAAACCCTTTGAGGTTTTTACACTGAAAAAAAGAAGAAAGAATGAAGTGACCTGTAAATTAGACCTGGGATCATCAAGGTTCAGAAAAATAAAATGTTTTAATAAATTAAAATAGATAAATTATTATATATTATATTATTTATTGTAATAAATAAATTAATGCCCAATTTAAAAAAAATCATGCTTTTTGCACTATGGTCATCTTCCTCCACTCTTCTGTAAAACAATGTGTTCTCCACTGTTCTCATCTAAATTGAACTACAGTGTATTTTGTAAGTGACAAAGAACATTTCTTCTGGTAGACCTGAAAAAGAAAATTAAAGTCATCTGTGTCTCATTTTTATTGTGGTTTGCATTTTTCATCCATTTGTGACAAAATACAGAAGCCTGGCTTAACAAATACTAGCAATTTGATTTAATGCCAAAGCAATAGCAACACAAATACATTAAAACACACTTTGGCAAATAAGCACACTTATGCAAACAAGTACAGGCAGCTTTTCAGTTTCTTTCTCTTAAGATGCCTTCTGTGCTCAGATCAATTTTTTCTATGATGCGACTGTGGACTGGAAGACAGCTGTGAAGATTTTATTGTTCAGGTCACAGAGCTGGGTGTAGCACAGTGCAACATCTATGGAAAGCATTACTATCTGATGAGAATACAGCAGCAAAATGAAATATGTGTTTCAGTCCAAGTGTCCACATCACAAACCTACACATTTGCTGGCAATCCTCTCTGTGTTAAAATCCAAAAACAGGCATGGAATTTTAGCTGGTTTTATTCCTCAGAGATAGCATAACCTTTCAGGTGTGAGGGATGTTAAAAACATAATACAGAAAAGTTTACTGATTCATTTAGTCAGTTTATGTATACACAGACAGCAGCAGAGCTGAGTAAATACTGTAAGGAGTACTTGTGCAGAGCTCTCTACATTCTGAATATCTCTTTATTCATGCTGCTACCCAGGCACTTTTGAGGGTTTTGTCTGTTTGTTTCTCTTCTGGATAGCAGGAGTGGGGTCCAAAGGACTAATTATCACAAAGCAAATCCCCCTAGTGAGCAGCAGTAATGAATTTCGACTACCATGCAGAGATTGATGGTATTTATCATGCCTAACTTCGGCCATTTCAGAGCTGTACCTGGCTGTAGCAAGGCATCTAGAGTCGTTTTACAGGCAGCTGGAGTCCTTCTACAGTCAATGCACAACCATGAGTAGCTTCTGAAGGTAGTTTATCCAGCCCTCCTTACACTATTACTTTAGGGGGTTTCTTTCTGCTCACCACAGAGAAAGTGTTAAGGATGAGCTTGGACTTGACACAACTCCTTGGTGGCTAAATGCAGATGTGGTGAACCACATACACCCAGACAAATGTATTCCAGTTAATAATCTGATTTTAAAAGTTTGATATAACTCAAACCTAAAGCAGCATTCTGGAGTCAAGGTGATCAGTTTGGTAGCTTGACAAACAGGTGTAATATTAGACAGGAAATAAGGACAACAGCCCCTGTTCTGAGGGGAGTGGCAGCAAACTTGTAATTTGGCAGTTCCTGACCATGTGCACATGTGAAACTATGCCTTCATTATCTAAATCAATAATTAGGCCAGACAATCCCACTCTCAGAGAGATTTAAAACATAACATCATCAGGATATGATCTACTGCATTCTTTAAAAGATATTCTTTTTTATTTTACTTGCCTCTATCATTTTCTGTAACACTACTGTACAACATTTTGTGTAACATTACTTGAACTCTCAGATCCTGTAAGAGGGATAGATACTGGGAGGATGGAGGGGTACTCTGTGAGCCAAAAGTTCTGGCTAAAACACTTCTACAAAGTGCTTTTGCCAATCTTTCCCTCTTTTTTTTTTTCCTGCACCTATACTGGGAACATGTTTTGCAGCTTAATTATAAAACAACAACATTACTATTCAGGTATGAAGAATATTGTGTCCTTCCTACATGAACCTAAATGATTTTTAACCCACAGGCTGACTTTTCAGTGCCTAGCTCTAAAAAGCTTCTTTTTTATCCTGTCAGTGGGGTAGATGTAGAAGTCACTTGGCACAAGCACATGTACCTCCTTGTTCAAATTGCTGAAGAGCAGCTCCAAGTAAAGAATGAAATTGTAGTATCTCTCCTCTCTCTTTCGAGAGAATAAACAAGGGAAAGGACAGGAATCTTTTCAATTGTATACAACATAAACTTATGTCCCATATCTCCTGAGCAGCACTGTAGAGCTGTACAATTTGAAGAGTGAATTAATCCTATACAACTTTTGGAGTTCTTTTTCAGCATACTACCACACCATGAAGTTCTGATCTGTACTTCCCCCAGCTTTTTATTCTAAATAAACTACCATTCCAGTTTTCACTTTGCTTCTTATGCTTCATTTCTAAATGCTCTTCTACCCCTAAATAGATAATACTTCACATTTTGAGATTTTCCTTCATTTTCCCCCCTTATTTACTCAGTTCTTTGAGTTTTCAACACATCTTTTAGAAATGTTAAAGTGTCTCTTGGAAGGGTTAGGAGGGCCCTAAAAAGAAGGAGGAATTCAAGCTGAAGGTACTCCTTGAAGAAGAGAGAGTAACATTTGCAGCCATTTCATGAATTAACTACATCCATGTGGAGGACATTGAAAAAGTATGAAGCTAATGAAGGATGTGGATCTAGATCAAAGGAAAGTAGGGCATTTTTTGTGTTTTTTGGGAAGATTTGGGAAGATACAATGAATCCAAGTGGTGGGCACAAAAATGAGATTTCTCAATGTGAATCCTGTGCAAATCATTAGGAAATGAAGTTTATTTCAGTTTCTTTTTAAAAAGCCAGGAGATGTTGGACGAGCCAGCAGGAGTCTTCTGGGAGACCTGAAACTGAGTCCTGAGATCACATCCTTACTACTTGGCAAGAGCATGAGAAAACATGATAGGTGCTGCAAAATCAGATTTTTTTCAGTGGCCCTGGGAGCAGGATTAAGATGTATTGGAGAGACACACCACCTACTCTGACTGAGCAAGCTGGAGATAACCAGGTGAAAAAGAAAAAGCCTCTGGAAAGTCTTGTCTCCAAACAGTATATATTTTAAGTAAAAATAAACCAGCATAGATTGGATTTTTTTTGGTTTCCCTTAATAATTATCTTACAAGACATAACCCCCTGCCAGCACTAGAATGGTGTATATTACATGAATTACATCTGCACACTCCTGGTTCACCTTTGTGTTGCACTGGTTTAGTACCTTCACATTTCTGACTAATGTGAATCTGAGAGCCTGTAAAGTACTAGTAAAATGCAACAAAACTCTGGAGAACTGCTTAGAATCTGGCTTTAGGTGTACTGAGAATTGCTTTCATAGCAGTTTGTTTGCAAGCAAAAGAGAGATTCCATTTGGTCCATGTCACCTTACCAATAAATGTTATCTTGGCATCCTGAATCCTTAGAATAAATAGAGATTTCCCCAGTTGTAAGATGTCAGCATAATCATCCCAAGCAGAAAAAAAAGCAGAACTAATCAAGGTACATAAAGCAGGGGGAAGCAGAGGAAAGATCAGATTTTCAGGAAAAAACATGAATTCTTTGAAGTCTGCATTTGAGATGAGGAGGCCATTGACAGACATGTAATTACAGACAGAAAACTGATAGATATGTGATTACAGACAGATGGTTAGCTCAGCAGGAGTTTCTGACAGCTGGGCTCCAGCACTTCTTCTCCTAAGTCTTTATGACCTGATCTTTCCTCAGCACATAAATATTCATGTACTTACATTTTTATGTATGATTCAGGTGTAAACCAAGTAATGGTTCTACAAGGTGCTGAACAGTTTTGCCTTTAAAATTAACCATGAAAACTTGTGCCAGGTGATTAAATTTAAGCAGGCCTGCTGGCTTTATTGGTTTTTGTGAATCTTTCTAATGGATTCACTGCCCCGTGTCTCAGCAGTCATGGGTAGGTTTTATTTAACCTGACTTTGGCCAAGTGAGGTGTCTATTTTAAGAGAGTCTTTGAAACACTCATTGACTCCCTAGAGACAAATGACAACCCTCAGGAAGAAAATTCCTTGTGCTCTAGTAAGAAGTCTCAAGCATGTGGGAACAATCATGCCTGTTAAATAGCTTGGATTAATTTTTACATCAGGTAATATTTAAAAAAAAACAAAAACATTTGCCTAAATCACATTCTCTGAGACATTAAAAAAACTAAAAAATAGAAACTCTTCTTGTTTCCAACAAACTTCTCCAAACCAAAAGCAGTATGATGACTTACTCTAGCTGAGGCTCTTAGAGCACTTCTGTGTTCATCAGTTTGGGTGCATCATTGAATTATGCACAAAATCCTAGACAGGCACCAGACTTTTGTTTCTAGGCAAAGGACCTCCAAATAGGAGAGAAATAGCAGTATGCTTTAACCAGGTTTCCAAGCTACATAATCTCTGGTGATCATCTAGGGGCAAACTAAAACAATCCCATGAGACAGAAGTCTATTCTTCCCTTTCCTTTCTCTCAGCCTTAGGTCCTTTAAACCTCCCTGTTCATTCTTTCACTCTTCATATCAATTTCCTCATCATAGAGGTGATAGATTTCTTTGGTTTATTTTATAAGAGCTGCAAAATGTGAGGAACCTTACACAGTGATATATGAGACAGATACTTCTCTCATCATTACTTAAACTTTTTACAAGTAGATCAAACATTGTCTCATTTTTCATCTCAGTAGTCTGAGTACCTTGATAGTTGTAAATTAGTTATTCTGTTTATGTGGCTATGAGGTCCACCAGACATCACTTGTCTGATTTTTTAGCTTAAAAAAAAAATAGGCTATTATTCCTGATTTTTTTCCCTAAGGTAACTGCATATTTGCTAAAGAAACATAAAGCAGAAACATGAAACAGTTCAAGTCAAATGTCTGTAGATGGCCTTCAAGTTTTGGACCTCTTCTCACTTGTATTCAGCAATTAGTCCATTGTGTTCAGCTCGCAGTCAAGTCATGCAGTGTTACATTGTGCTGTGGTTTCTATAGACAGCCCAATAGCAAAATTAACAGTGTGAATTTGGAAGCAGAAGCTGCTTTTGCAGGGCTGTCCAAACCGCACACTGACAACAAATATTTCCATATCTTTAATTGAAATGTATCTCTGTCTTCTCTGCATTTGTTACATGCTAGATCTTCTGCACTTGTCTTGCAAGTTCTGCTGAATGTAGTTACTCCAGAGAGAAGTAAGCCAGGAATAATTTATACCACTCAATCCTTGCAGTAAGAGCATGGTCCTAATTTTAAATGAAGAGGAGACTAGCCATGAGTGATAGGTATTGTTTGCTCTCATTTAATTTTGACAAGCTTTGTTACCACTCATTTATAATATCTGCCTTAAAACTAAATGTATCATATGATAAGGCCCAGAAAAAATAACTTCAGTCTTAATTGCTGGTTGTATACAGTTCTAGATACACAGATCTAGATCTAAACCCGTACAAGAAAAGCACTGGCATTATTTCAACTTTCCCAAACAAGTCAGCAATTGTTCCAACTTCTGAGATACAAAGTTACACACTAATACTTTGGACCTGGAAAACTGTTACTCTGCTGGAGACAACGAAGTCGTCTCCTGCGAGAACCTGTGGTTAACACTGTCTCCTGGAGGCATCCAAAGGGAGTCTGTTGTATTCTCCTTTAGACTCATTGATGATGACCCCCTGGAACTGTGCTCTGTGTTACATGCCATAGGGCATGTGTCCATGTTTTAAAATGGAGCCCATGGAAAGCTTTACTCACCAGCCAGGTAAATGTCTGTCTCTTGGAATAAAGCAAGAGTGAAAAATCCATGGTCTAGTCTCCAGTATTGATTTTATGACTCTCAACCATGCTATTTTTGTATTCCTTATTCCTACATTGTAAAGTGCAGATATCCAATTTTCTAAGGGTGTCTAAATGGCCTTAGAAAAGATGGTTTATCATCTCTGCATAAAACAAAAGCAGCAGCACTCTATCCTGCTAGATGTATTTCAGCAGGAATGAAGCTAAAACACCATGAGAAAGAACAGCACTATTTGATATCTGCATTTTTTTAAAAAGTGTATAACTGTATGTAAAGAGTTCACCTGAGAAGGCCAGTTGAAAAGAGGGGGTTTCTCATCTGCAATTCCTATCTTTATATATGAAAATTCCTATCTTTATATATGAAAATAGTTTGATTCTGTTTAACTGCACTGATTGTGACAATATAACAAAGCAACTTATGACTGAGCCTGGCTGGTAGCTTGTATGATGCAATGTAATTCTCAGTTTCAGGAGTACTACTTTCTCACAAGAATGTAGTGATCTTAGATCTCTGCTATAGTGATAGTGCTTGCTGAAAAAGATCCACCTTTGTCACTTAATTAACAGGAATTTCTTTAGTAATCACAACAAAAGACTATCAGAAAATAACTATGAAGTTCATAACTCTCTCCAAAGAGTTGACCTTTTTTTGAAAGAGAAGTTGGATTTTGTTTTTCTCTATCCAGTTTCAGTTTCAGGCTTCTGGCCTGGTGTATTAGAAATGCAAGTAGAAGTGCTATCCATTTGCAGTTAGCTGCTTAATTCAAAGGCTCCTCCTGGTGTTCTTCACAGCAGAATCCTCCCTGAGCCTGACTGCCAATTCAAGAGTGGAATTTGTAGTACAGGACATCCAACTGATGTCTGGCTCAATTTTTCCTGAATCATTAGACATTTTAGTAGAAGGGGAAAAAAAAATCCGATAACCCAATGATAATTGTAAGACTCCTTCTGAGTTGTCAGATTTTCTGAAGGTATCACTAACATCTGTTATTTTATAGAAACTCTTCAAGTAAATATGAAAGGCGCTGATTGTCCAGTTTCATTCCCTAATCATTTCCAAGCACGAAAGTACTGAAAAATTAGCATGAGATTATTTTCTAATCACATTATAGAGCAGAGTTTCCACATCCAATGTTTCTGGTCAGTTTTTCTCCGGTGTAAGTTTCCTCATAATAATGAACAATTTGTAAAGAAGTATGAAAGGAGATTTGATTTCAGCTTACTTGGGACTATATAAGTTAGCCAGGTGCAGATCTAGTGCAAAATGGAATCAGTCCCATAAAATGGAAAGAATCCACCTCTCTAAGAATTATTTACATCATAATATCTTTTGCCTTAGCAGATCCTTGCATTTTTTATTGCAATCCTCTAAAAACAACTTTGTTTAGTAAATATTTTTAATTTTTGAGAAAGTGGATATCTTCAACTGCTTCAAACTGAGCCAGAATCTGTATCTTTAAGTACTGGAGACTGCTGAAATGCCTAATACAGCCCAATTAATTTGTAAACATGTGGTTCTCTGGAAGCAGGATTTTGTTCTACTTTCTTAAGTGTTGTCAGCCCATGTTTCTCCTTTATATTATATTCACTTTTTAATATCAGAGATGTATCAGCAATTTCCTGAAGTCAATAATTTCATTCACATGTAAAAGATGGCTGTGTAAAGCAAGATAATGAATTTTTGGCATGTTCTTCTATAAGAGCTAAAGGGTTCAGTGTTATCCCCTTTGCAGATACATATGAACATGCTTGTTACATAGGAGCACAATCTTATAAAAGAAGCTCTTGTGAGAAACTAGGCACCAGAAGATAGGTATCCACTGTAAAATGCAGAAGACAAACTTTAGGTTGATTCATTCAAATGACTCTTCACAATCAAGGAACAACACTTATGAGTTGTACTTCATTTTTTAACAATTTTTTTACAGCATGACAGAACAGCCTGTTACAAATTCTACTTGGATAAGATTAATAAAACTACTGGGGAATACTTTAAAACTGTAAAATTATCTGCCAGTAGATTGGTGTACACACTTATTAATGGCCCAAAATATTTTCTTAAGCAAATACCTGTCCCATTTCTCTAGTATTTGGAATTATTTTAGGATTTTTCTTATTTTATGTTGTAAAGGTGCATCATGCAACGCTGATTTGCTTATTTTTCTAAGAACAGTCATTACCATCAATTTGTAACTCCAAAAAAAATTACTGGCATCCCATATAGTCTGAAGTGCTCCTGATTTTATTGAATGTTTTCATTCCTTTTCTGCTGTGTCTTCATTCAAAAGGTGTTTTTTAATCTCATTTTAAGCATGGACATTCTACTAAATTAAAGTTAATAAACCATAATCTTTTGCATTTTAGCAATATTCTTCAGTAGGCTCCATAGATAATGTATTCAGTGTTCATTGGTTTTCCTACCTTTGATCAACAGTTTTACTGGGGATATGTCTATAGTCCAGTAAGTCACAGAGCTGGGTTGTTTTTTGACAAAGTTTGAAAATAGTCCAGTTCTGCTAACAGAGTTGCAATACCTGGGCTTTGGTTGTGTGGTTTGTAGACCGAAATTAATTTTATTGAAAGATTTAAAATTTTCAGGTTTTTTTTTCCTTCCAACTAATTTACACTGTTGGTAGAAAAAGAAGTTATTTTGAGTTTAAATTTCTGGTTAAACCCAGAAATCCTTATGACTTTCATTTCTAATCCAGAAATCCTCACAGCTTTCTTTTATCCTACATGAAAAGTATAAATAATGTATTATAATGCCCCCTGCAGGAACATTGGCAATTGCCATCTCTTTCAGCCATCATCTTTTCAGGGAAGGGATCTGAGAAATCTCCGGTTTTAGTTCATTTCACAACTGACTGATGTATTAGTCAGTTAGAACAAGATACCCTGTTCAGAACATGCAAAACATAAGGAGATAGGATTCAGATACCTAGTTCCCTATTTCACAAGGAGAGCACACTTTTCTTTTTGGGGCAGCTCAGAAAACATATCCTGTATGTATCTACAAGCAGACATCAAATGTGTTCATTGCCTGTGCAAATTTGGAGCTTTACACCGATTTCAGTCTTCTGCTTCTCACAGAAGTTACTAAGATTGGTAGTTTGAGTTAATGTGCAGTTTAGATAAAACTCCTTCTCTGCAAAAATATCTTGGTGTTGGCCCCATGGCTGGTGCTGGACTCATCGTATTTGTCACTGTAATGGAATGGGAGAGCTGGGGCAAGTACGAGGGGTTGTACTCCTTACACACAGTAAAATGTGAATCAGGAAGGTTTGAGCTCGTGAAGATGGAATGACCAAATGTTTTACCTGTTTTTTCTACAAATGGCACAGTTTTAGGAAAATATACAGCCCATTTGGAGTCACAGGAAGATGAAAACAAATTAAAAACCCCAAATCAATCATTTAAGCAAACAAACAAACAAACAATACCCAACTGTCAAGTTTAAAAAACCAACCAACAACCAAAAACTCACAGCCAAATGAAAAAAAAAACAAAAAAGAAAATAAGGATAAAAAATAACCAGACAATTCACTATTTTTAAAAACAACACTACAGGAGAGAGCAACCAAAAGCAGCCTCACCTCAGCCCAGTGTCTCTTAATTAACCAGGACACTGGTCTTCTCCCCAGGAGCAGTGGAATTTAATCCTATGCATTACTTAACCAGAAGGATGGGATTTTCTTTGGAGGAGCACTTATGGGTCATGGAATTTTTTTTTTTTCTGAGAGATCTTCACATGTCATAAAAAGAGACTAAAGAAAGAAGAGTGCTGAAACTGAAGTTTGTCTTTCTTTTATAGTATCTGTATGTGCAGTCCCTCATTCACTGTGAGGCAGCAGAACGGTGTCTCAGACTGTAGCCTACATCCTCAGCAGCCACCATCTGCTAGTAGACACAACCACTCCCCTTTCTGTGTTCTTTTTGTGGTATTTGGCATGATTGATAATGATAAGAAGGAGATGGTACTACAAATCAAAGATGTGGAATAGATCCTGATCAGTGCTGATTTAAAGTAACAGAGGACTTGACACAGAGATCCTTACATAGGGAGACACCAGGACATACTTGCCTCCTTGATGAAAACAAAATATTTAAATTCCCTGAATATTCTACTAATATGTGATTCAGAATTACATAGCTGGATAAGCTAACCAAATTCCTAAAATGGATTAACCAAACCCAGCTGTCTCATTTAAGGATTATATAAAGCTAAAGAAAAATAAAAGTTCCACTTTTAAAAACTTGAAAGAATAACTCAATGAACATGCACACCAGTTTTGTGGAAACTAGTAGAAGTTACTGATCTGAAACCATCTGAATGAGCATTGAGTTTGGAGTTCATCTCTGCTGTAACTCTACCATGAGCTCTCAGTCTCTGGAACTGCAGTGGCCTCAACGCGGTGAGGGTGTTTAGACAAACTCATGCCGTGTATTTAAGGAGTTTGTGAGTCAAACTGGAGGAAAAACACCTCACTCTCCCACAAAAAAGAATAGTTATAATCTATTATGTAACTTTCAACTCATTCAAACAGAGAGAAATTTATCCTGGTCATCACAGGTATTATCAGCTACTTAAGCATTGTTGCTTTTCCTTTGATCTGTTTTTAGAAAATAATGGATGATTGAATTCTTCAGATATTTCTCAACATATGGGACTTTTGTTGTTTAAATTCTGAAGAGAGTGAGGAAGAGATGGTCAATGTAATATTGAAACATTTAAAAAAATTAAAACCAAAGCACCTGTGTTTTCTGGCTGGACAACAGTGTATCAGCCAAAATAACTGGTTTAACAATTCTGCCTGTGGTAAGCTAGTTCCCCATAATTCATTTCATAATTGGGAAAAAATGCAGATTTTCTGACATCATCTCAGTGCAGTGTTGGACATATTGTACTGCAGAGAATCCAACAATAACCACTTATTTTTACTCTCCATGATCTGACGAGAATCAATTGACTCAGACCGCATATGGTGGCAATACATTTTAATTTGGGCTTTTTGGCTCAAAATCTAGACACAAATAATACATGTATATTTGAGCTCAAATTAAATTGTATCTATGAACTTGTATTCTTTCTTTCTCTTTTCCTGCTTTTCAAAACAAATCAAAGAACCAGAGCTAGATGTTTCAGAGGCCAGAATCTGAAAACCAGATGTTGGACTCTGTGGAAGAGGAGAAAGGTGTTACCTCCCATTTTGTGGTTTGTAGTTATATTTAAATGTTATCAGTGATTTTTTTTTCCTCTACAGTCCCAATCTCAGTGGTAATGGACTTGTAGCCTATTACTTGTTTATTACTAATTTTAAACCACAGGCCCAATCCCTCAATTGGGCTCACAATTCCTCTGCGTCACATACGAGTAAAATCTGAATTTCAACACTCATATCTCCTGCAGCTGACTGGGTTGTTACAGAAAGAACTGCTTTTGGACAGGAAATGATATATCCTCAAGAAACTGAAAGCAAATCTAGGACAGTAATTACTACAAAGACTGCAGCAAAACCCTGATTCTGACCTTGGCCATCCTGATGCAAATCCTAAATATGATCCTCTCAAGTTTCTCTGAATGGATAGACAGAAGAATATAATTTGACTTTTTTACAGGGGCCCATTTGGAGAGTGCTCTTGTGTTTTTCATCATGTGAGAGCTTTCTGCTGAGAAACTAGCAGGTGGCACTCAGCCTGATATTTCTGCCTTATTTTGCTTTACCTGATCTGATTTCAGAGAGATTAGGGAAAGAGATGCAAATGGACACAGGTCTATGAAGGGAACAGAGAGGACGCAGCAAATGAAAAGGGGGCAGGGATGGAGCCCATTCAATTCCACCTGGCTGCCTGTCTCCAGGGTGACTGTCATTATTAGAGAACACAACAGAGTCCTATTTTTAACTTGAGTGAAAAAAAATTGCACCCTAGTTCATATTGACAATCAATTTAATAACAAACTCCTATCTGGGAGAGAATGTCTAAGATTCTGCAAGATCAACTTGTTAAGAATGGCCCAAGTATTTTAAAAGTAAACAAAAACTCAGTTGTCTATTGACATGAATTTTTCCAGACTCCTTCACTATCCCTCTGCCTAGAATAATTTAGAATAGAGTGGGAAGGAGATATGGAGACAGAAATGAAAAGGAAGGGAAGTGAAAATGGACACAGAAAAGGAGAAGATGAAAGTAAAGAGATGGAGAGAATAACCGCAAAATTCTTCTAAAAAGATCTTAAAAATTGCATGTCACTTCCAATTCTTCAAACACGACCCATGACGGAGAAGCAATGTAAACTTTCTCATGATCTAGCCTTCAGTTTCTTCACATATTGCATAATAGGGAAAATTCATAAAGGGATTATAAGGAGTAACAAAAGAATAATGACTATTATATGCATGTTACAGACCAGAATGATATGTGCTACACCTGGATTTAGGTGTAGCAGTAGAAATGTTATACATAGTTAGAAGAAATACCATAAACCTCAATTCTTTTGTGAGAAGCTTACTTGGATTTGCAATTCAGTTTCAATGTACTAAGAGTTGTCAAAGATTTAAAGTTTCATCATCTCTGCAACCAAGTAATTGCAATTGAAAAGTCATAATTCTGAGGCAGTATTTTAATTTTTATTGACTCTACATCATGTGGTCTAGCTGATATTTAATGGGAACCGAACTACAGCAATATTTGTCAGCACTGCAGGCAAAACTAACACCACCACCTACAGCTGAGTTATTCTGATGCCTTATAAGACTTCTACTAGTGGTGTACAATTTCATTAAAATATGACTTCTGGAATGAAACAGTCCATATCCTCTATTTCAGTCTGGTTAGTCTATGTTGTGGAAGAAACATTTTAGATGTTTCCAAGAAATAGTTCACCAGTAGTATATTATCTTTGCATAATAAATAGCTAAAAGGGGCTTCATTAACAGATCCAAGTGTGATATTTTGTAGCAGGGATGTGTGAGGAACATAAATTTTAGAGTCTAGAAATAACTTACCAAATTATACCTATTTATAAAAACTTGAACAACCTGGAGTCTGTTCAAGTTTTGAAATAATCTGTCTCACCTGATCATGCTTGAAATCATGCCCATAATAATGATTGTGGGCATCTTCTACCTGGATGCTAATGAGACCGCAGCTGCAGACAACATCCAAATTCAAGCTTTCGCTGCTGTAGCTAGGTACCAAGGCAAGCAGCCACCCAGGGTTCTGCCTATACTGTTCAGTGACCATAGTGGAAGTGACCATGTGGGAAACCATGAAGTGACCATAGTGGAAAAAAATTATTCATGGCTTATAGGAGCAGCTTTGAAGGAAATGATAAGACCAAGACTAGGAATCAGGAAGGTTAGAAGCATAATGAAAAATTGGGACCAGCTGAGCAAGTAGGGGCTGACAGCTGGAACTCATACCAGGAATGATGGGGAAAGATGATGGACTGAGGAAGAGAGGAGAGATGGGGTAGTTGTAGAAATGAGGAACACTGTGCAAAATCAGGCAGAGTGTAGGCACGCAGGGGTACTGGTGTGTTCACACTTCCCTACGACATCTGGAGCTGAGCTGAACATATCTCCCCTGTCTCTAAACACAGTGGAGCTCATTGGAAAAAGGCTTGTATCATCCCATCTTGTTCTGCTCCATGTTAACTTGTCCATTTTAGCAACTGCTCTGTTGTTTGCCAGACCCAAAATCAGTTTTGTGTTTGACAAAGGTTCACTCTTGCCTAAGGTGACCACGATTTTCTGTATGAGAGAAATGGTAGAAGGTTATGCAGAATCACAGAATCACAGAGTGGGTAAGGTTGGAAAGGACCACAGTGGTCATCTGGTCCAATCTTCCTGCTCACACAGAGCTGAGAAATATTTGGGTTTTAGATAGCTTGCCATTACATGCAATTGCACAGCACCAAAAAGACAAAGACACACAATAGTTCTGTAATAGTGTGAGGAGGTAGCTATTGTTAATGGTGACTAAGAATACAAATTACTCTGAAGATCACTGAAGTAGAACAGACATGCTTAATGTCTCAGTGGTCGATCAGTTGTTTAAAATACTCATATGTGTCACCAGGTTCCTCTCACACAGTTTTTAATCCTCTATAATCATGGTGACATTTTAAGCCAAAAATGTGACAAGCGATTACATCCTAACTGTGGCTCAGCTCACCATTTGACTATTTGACTACATGCTTCAAGTTCAGTTTACTATAATATAGAACAGTCTTGCCTAAAAATGGCCTGGAAAAGATGCAAGCCACTGTGAAGCACATGTAGACTGAAAAAACTGTATCAGGGTACCAAGCTCAAAGTGCTGCTAAACTGAATAGTCTCTAACTAAACCTGAGCTGTGTACGTGCCGAGTATCTGCTCCTAAATGTTGTTCTAGGAGATTTGTGTATTAACAGACATGTTAGCTGAATGCTGGTTCAAAACCAAATTAAAACACCATATTTTAACAAAAGTGGCTAGTGTCTTTAGAGACAGTTTTCTCAATTTCCTTTTGCATTGTCAAATCAAACAACAATTAACAGTGTTAGAGAGATCTGGCTACAGCCAATGTTTTTCAGCTTCTTTCGTAAAGGGAAATGCAAAAGGAAGACTTTTTTCTTCAGCAGTGCAATTAATTTATATGTTAAAAAACCTCAAGTACGAAAAACTAGCATTACAACACATAGACAAAACATTGATTTTATGGTAGCAAATGAAAATGGTTTAAGAGGTATGGACACAGAAAATATGCACATTTTCAGATATGATTATATGCAAAAATAATGAAATTTGCTGTAATAAATGTTAACACTTAGCATCAAATAACATAGAGAGTAAGTAAATAGTAATATATGTGTCTCAAAGAAATTTTAGTATAGTAGAGTGTTTAGTATAACTTCCCTCTAATAGAGTAATGATTTTTAAAGTCATGTCATTTATAGAAGTCAACAGAATTAACTGGCATAAAGTCAACAAAATCCTTACACTAGGCCTATATTTGGAAGGAAGAAATGCTAATGGTAACATCATTTACTTTTTATTTCAGAGAAATAGCTCTCTCTTGATCCTTTTGAACATGGGCAAGACAAATCCAAGACCTTTAACAGAAATTGTTATGGTTTTTAACTTTTGTTCCAGGCAGGCTAGGACTACAGACACAGAGCCAACTTTGTATCTGGCCTAACTCCACTCACAAAATTTGGCCAAACATAAATTTGTCTCATTGATTTAATGTAAAGGTCAGATCCTGTGGTGCTCATGTTTCTTTCAGAATAAAATCTAATATGGGAAGTCTGTAAAACCAACATTCAGAACTGAAGGCTCTGAATTACTATTCTTTCTATAAGTTGGATATAAATGACTGAGTTTGCATTGTCTAGGGTTGTTACAGTAGCATATTTATTTATAATAACTATTAAGTTTTTTTTTTATATTTACTAGAACAATATTTTTTTTCATGGATACTACATAAACACCAGAGAAGGTATCCTATTTTAAAGACTGCCTGTATAGATTCAAGAGACGGGAAAAAAAGACCAAACCAGCCACAATAGCAAACAAATACATCTTGACAATGTCAATTTTGAGAATGTGCCCCTCAGGTTTGCTACTTTCAACCATTTAGTTTATTGCAGATATAGAAACAGTTCTGGAAACAGCTCTTGCAGAGTCACTGTGCAGAAAATAAAGGTTCTGTGACCCAGCTGAAGAGCAAAGCCTGTGAAGATTGCACATAGGAAACACCAGGGAGGAAAGCATGGAAAACAGATTGGAGGGCAGAAGATAACTGGAAATAACAGCCTGGCATGTTTGATGAACCATATGGGTTGATGGGATGACGTAAAAAGAGGCAAAATAATCCTAATACTGCACAATTGGTAAACTGGGCCAACAAGTTTGTTTGCAGCAGTTATTTCCAAGATTCATATTGGAAGGATGATAAATATTTGTGAGAAATCTTTTGAATTGCCATGGTTAAAGTAAATGAGCAATTTCTTAAAAGATTCATTGTTGGTATGAACATAAGAATCTCTGATAGACCTATATTTTATACTAAACACTATAAGCTTTTCACTCATTGGAACTGTGATCTCTGTACAAGTTCTATATTTTTTTCATTACATCTGCTGAGAATTTGATATTTCCTGTATATAAATAAGATTTCAGCAATGTACACAGTTGTGCAATGTACACAACTGTGAAAAAACATGTGCAAAAGCCCTTTATTTCTAGTTGCTTAAATACTTCTATAACGGCAAAATGAAAATCTTTTAACCTAGTCCACAGAAGGCATAAGCTGTGGTAACCACATCTGCAGAATTTCAGTTTAAGGTGTTGCATTTTATGTTTACAGCTTCGATAATGTCTTGTGTGAGGACCCAAATGCTTAACTGGTTTCTGTAGGAATAAACTGGAAGGTGCAGATGAGTTGGAGGTGAGTGGAGGCTTTAGTTGCTTGGCACTGACCATAAGGAATGCAAGTGGAGGTTTTGGCAAATTCCCCTAGCTCAAGGTGATTTCTGAACACCCCATCTGAGACAGTAACTGGTGAGTTAGCAAAGTTGTACAAGGACAGCTTAGGTCTAAGTTTCTCTTTACAGGTACAAGTAAGAAAAAAACACCCATGAGAACCCTTGCAACATGTCTTAATACAGTGCAGAAGGGAAGTAGCTTCCATGTTTTGTTCAAGAGTCAGTGCCAGACTGCAGCTGGCATAAGCATATTTCAGTGCACACCCTTAGCTCGAGATAGTCCATCTCTGCAGCATGTCAATGCTGCAGCTGTGGGATCCTCACCTCTTAAATGCAAGACTTGTTTCCCTACTACCCAAATACTGTCACATATTTGGAGCAGCTCTGGGATGAAGGGGGCTTTGACTCCCAGTTTTCCTCCTGCAGTACGTTGTAAGCAGAGTGACACAATTGATACGACTGAACAGAATTGTCGCATACAAAGGAGATAAGACCCATCTGTGTTATGATGTTGCATGGCATCCACATGCTTCCTGAATGGTTGCAATAGTGATGATGAGAGTTGTGTTGAAGTCATAGGCAGAGGCAAAAAAAGAAGTATGTTTCTGCACTTACATGTGAGCTGAAATAGGTGTATGGTTATCACTTCACTTTGAGCAAGCCTTACCCAGTAGAGCTGCAGAGAAAGGATGTGTGTAAAATACCAGTAGAAATGCTGCAAAGAAAATAACTCCCTGTGTTTGTGGAAGATCTCCTGTGGCAGCAGTCTAAGCCTGCCTTTCTCTCAAATGGAGAGTGTCCAAAAGTTAAACTGTCTGCTGGGGCCTATATTCAAGACTAAGCACTCAGCCTATCAGCCAAGAGACATGATTGATTACTAGTTTTATGACCCAAAAATGTTAAATTTTCTCTCTCTCTCTCTTCTCTCTCTCTCTCTTTATATATATATATATATATATATATATATATATATATGTTATGCTCTCTGTGAACATTTTAATCTAGGAGTAATAACATCAACATTGTTTGTTATGCTGAAGTACCTCTTCTACCTGTTGGTATATGAGACTATTTTCCCCCTGTACGTTCAGAAAGAAACTGTAAGGATAAAAAAAGAGAAAAATAATAGAAATAGAAAAAATAGAAAAAGAGAAAAATAATAGAAATAGAAAAAATGTTTGTACAGAAGATGGAACACACAATACTGAGTTAGCTTGAGTTAGCTTCTTTTCAGGCAGGGTGACTAACATTTACACATGGACTATTACATCCCTATTAAAGATTGCCACAGTAAACTTTTTGGTTTTAGGAATATTAAACTGTCTTTCTGCTTCCTAACCAGGCATATTTTTAATCTTCATTGCCCTATTTTTGGGGGCCGGGGTGGGGGGAGGAGATACATTACTATTTTGTTTTTTGTTGAATAGTCAACATTCTGTTCTAGAAACAATTGAAACAATAAAGACTTTCTAGCTCTCTAGAAGTCCTTAGGTTATTATTATTGCTTTTGGATAATGGTCACCCTCTGTTTAGATTTGCTGAATGCATTTATCCTGGCTGACAGGCCTTCTGATACCTTTAGAGTTGACTGCAGGGCTGTGTGTGAGGGGGAGCGTGCACTGATTCTAACAAAACACCTTGTTTGCATGGTCTGTCCCTGTTTTCTCTCTTTTGTTTAAGTAAGCATCACAATGACCCGTTAGACCAAACGACCTTATACTGCTGATAACAAACTGCCTGAAGGAGTATTGACCACAAATACCAACCCTGGTATTTGTCACTCTCTCTTTGTGGAGCTTTTCAGAGGACATTCCACTTCCCGCTACTCCAGTATCAGATCTGCACTGATGTGACTGAGTGGACCTGTGACTCACTCACTCACAGGCCAAGGACGACCTTGCCAAAGCCAGTGCTCACCACAGATTTGTGTTTTTCTTGTTGTAAGCAAGAAGTGGATGAGAGGGGAGGATTTAGAAGCTGATCACAGCGAACGTGACTGCAGTACATGCTTTGACTCCGAGAGGGCTGTCTCTTCACTAGCTGCTAGGAAGCCCTAGGAAGCCCTTAGTCCAGGTACCCAAGAAACTGAAATTGGAGAATTTAAAACCCAACCTCCATAACACAAGCAAGGTGAAATATTGGGATCTCTGACCTAACAGCTGATTTTTGTCGGTGAACTCCTGAAAAATAACTCCCATTTTTTCTGTGTATGATGATCTTGTGTGATTAAGTTCCATATAAAAAACATTTTAAAGGTGTTTTGTGCAGTTGTAGCTACCACTGCTTACCCATTACTAAAAGAACACTACAGCGATATCAGTTTCCCTGTAGGCAGGGTGACTGAAGAAGAAACCACTTCAGACTGACCCCTGAGTAAACAAGGGTGGAACATTTTGAATTTTGCATTTTGTTGAAGCACAATGAAGTGCAGGGGTGTGTGTATGTTTGGATTTGGTTTTTTTGCTCAAAGTAAAAAATAAAATTAGGTATCCATATATCTACACAAAGGCTCATTTCATATTCATTGCTCCAAGCACAGTATTTGCTAGGGGCTATTTTTTAAAATGATGTAAATTAACATTTACCATTTGCTTACCCCTACAACCAAGACCAGTCATAAGGATTGCTTCTAAAGACATTTAATGTGAAAACAGATACAGACAGCTAGTAAAAGAATGCATGTCCTCCACAGATACCAGATTAGAGCTCAGTTATATCACACAGAAAATACACATAGAAGAAATGACGACATCACCTTCTGACTGGGAAACAGAAAAAAAAATTCAGATGTTAAAGGTTAGATTAGCTAAGGAATTACTTCTTAGAATGAAGAAGAAGAAGAACAAAAATATGCTTTGATAGCTAAGTTTTGGTAGCTAAACAGGGAGGAAACTACTGGGGGAAATTGAGAAATCTGCCTGAAGAACAATCCGCTATCTTCTTCGAATACCTGGTTTAGCTGAACACAAGAGAGAAGACAGTGGTGAAGGAGTGAAATGCAATGGCCTTTGGCCTTCTTATATCACTGATATACTGAATTAGACTGCATGTTCCAACGACCTCTAGAGATCTCAGCCTTGACAAGACAATGTTCTCAGTTTAGCTGCAGGAAAGGTAATGCTTTGACATCAAATGTTCTCAGTATAAGAATGGAGGCATGCTTATTGGCAAATAAAATTTTTTTCGGACAAGCTGCAAACCTGTTATTTAAAGTTTATTATATATTACTTACTAGCATTTTTTTTCTATAGAGGCAAATTTCTCAGCTTTTTGTGGGTTTGCTTGGTGCTAAAGTTATGACACAATGTTTTATTATGGGGTAGGGACCATAGAGAATAAGAAAAATAATTTCTAGAACATAAGTGGAAGGCAAGTGGTGATAAAGGTCAGATAATTCCCATGTTGGCTTGACTTAACTAAATACTTGACTAGTAACCCCTTGCCTATATTCTGGAAATGTTTGGTAAAGATAAGCAATCTTTTGTATTGTTAATGCATTAATGTATTACTAAGGCACAGCTTTGTCAATTGTGCCTTGAGAGCTACAGCTGTACCTCTTCAGCTTGTTTTAGGGTACAGCAGAGTATGTGTATGTCCATGCAGATCCCTGTACTAGGCTCATGTGTACCCTTATTAGTTCTCCAACCTTAAAATTAGTGAGTTGAATTGAGTTGGTTGCCTTACTGGCAGATGAACTTCCCAATGATCAGCTCTTTTTAAGAAACTGCAGCAAGCTGTATTCATATATATAATCATCAATGAGATTGTAAGAAATTGAATGGTGTGTAGAAGAAAAGTGCTGAAAAGATTTGCAGAAGTATGTTTGGTAATGCCAACTTCATCATGTATACTTTCAAGGCCCTTTAAAATATGCAACAAAGTAGGGACTGCACATAGAAAGTAGCACTAACATAGAGTGAGCCACTTACCCCTATCACTTCCAATAAACATGAACAGAACTCTGGTAGCAGGGAATGAATATTTCAGCAGTGAGTACAAAGACCAGAAGAAAACCTGTCTGAATATGATGCATACACTGATACACCCTTAATTCACTTCAGATCCTGATGCATGCCTAGTCCAGAATTCACAGCATGATTCACTGTTTTTTTATATCTTCTAAATTAGCCAATCCCTCTTAAGAGAGGACCAGCATCTATCCACTTCAGAAATGTTAGTTTCAAAACCTTTTATAAAACATCACTAGGTCTCCACGATCAAGGATACTGTTCCTGAATTTTCAGGAGGACTTGCTATGTGATCTAGTATTTAAATTCATATTCAGTTGGACATATATTTGAGGTAGATAAAATAGTTTGAAAGAGAAGATGGGAATTAAACTCCATCTTATTAATACAGTGGTGTGAAGAAAAGTAGGTATGAAATTTTAATACAACATTTTACGGAAGTCCTTGCTGTGTGTCCAAGCTGCGTCCCTGTCCAACTTGTGAAAATGCTGTAACCTCCCATCCACACATGCTGCTCTAACCCTTACTAATTCCTACATTTTTCCCATTCCTCTGCTGTAGTGTTAGTTTCCTTACTAAAGTGTGGGTACCTAACTTGAGGTCCAGCTGCTACTGTTTGTGAGCCAATGCATAGGACAGTGCATATTTTTAAAACACTGAGGCTGCTGTTTCCCTGTAGAAAGTAAAAGTGTTTCCTGATAGTGCACAACCAGCTGGCTGAACAGTTTTTGCATATGTACAGTCAAGGTCTATTCTTCATTTCACATGTTGTGAGATGTTCACCACTGATTAGTGTCCCAAAAGAAAACTTACCGTCACTTATTCTATTAATTCAGAATTCCAAGGAACCCTTCAATTGTTCATGTTTATCAGACCTTAAAAAAAAATAAGAATAAAAGATCTATTACTGTCTGGTCAAAAGGGATTTATTAAGGATACTTCATGCAGGATTTCAATAAATGCTTATAAAGCAAGATAAAATTTGAAAATATAACTTTTTATGTTACTACAGATAAACCATGGATAAATATATAAAGAAGAAAAAGTGTGGTGAACTATGGTATAAATACTCTAGCTGTTGCTTAAGCTAAGCTTTAATGTCTTAAAAAGACATTTATGTTATGGTATGTTTCCTGGACTGAATATCTACGTTATATAAAGGCCACCAAAGTGCTCCCTTCCCCCTTCCATTTACAATCTTTCTAGTTTAGATCAATTGTCACCCACCAGAACATGAAAAGTCAGTTCTGATATTTTTCCCTCAGTGTTTTCTCAATCTGAAGCAATCAATAAGAGAAATTTAAAAAAAATATAAAAGAAGAAATCAATGAAACTTTATCAAGTATGAAATGGTGTTTTAACAAAACAGGGGGATTTGCTGAAGTAATGTTTCAGTGAGGAAGGAAATACCATTGACTTTATTACAGCTGCCTAATGTTTTCCACGAACTGCAGAAAATAATTCATTGTATCTTAGTGACCTACAATAACAGCTGACTGCTTGCACTTGATGGAAATGTGATTTGTGCCTACTAAAAATTAACTATTTAACTTCTTCAAATTCTTTTCTCACACTCGTTTCCTTTGCATTCTGTTTTGAACTGCTTTGTGAAATGTGAACTCCAGTAAACAAAACCACCAATTGCTAGGCAATATTACCCCATGAAAGAAGAAAAAGAGGGTCAGACTGCATGCTTCTGAGAGCTGTAAAACCCATGCTGGGCTCTAAAAGACTGCACTTAGATGAGGCCCCTTAATTTTAACAGGCATTTTATCTCAAAGGTTCAATAATGTAATAAATATAAAGGAACATTTCTGGAAGTTGCACATGTGCCCACAAATGCTTACACATAGAGAAGATGAAAAACCAGTTAAGGTTCAGGGCAGGAATAGATAAAGTGACAAGGTGAAAAACTAGTAATTTGTCTAAATAGTGTGGAGGAAAATGAGAAGGGATGAGGCAGAAGGAATGGGAACAAAATCTTTGCTAGTGAGATTTGTCAGAAGATTTACTCCCACTGCTGTTGCTGCCTCCAAGAAATAGGAGATGGATCCGAGCTGTCCTGCTGCAACTGACTGTGCTGTAAGTCCAACAGATTTCATATTCACCATGTAAAACCATCCCTTCATTACACAATTTACAGACTATGTTCTGTCTATACTAGCTAATAGTACCAAGATATTGTACACACATCAGTGAAGATAATACAATATGTGTACACAGTATCTGTCCTCATAACAGGAAACTGTATATGTAGGTACATCACATATACAATATCTATGAATATTTACATCTACACTGCACGTATATGCAACTGCTTATGGACACCTGTGGAGTTTACTGGGGAAGGAGAATTTGTGTAGGGATCACAAGAAAATTTCACTGTAATAGAAGGTCACCTGGGATCCTTCACGTTCATTCAGAAGAAACAAGAATGTTCACCATCAAATACAAACAGTACCGTATGCCTCAATAATTTTTATGAAAAACAGATATGAAAAAGAGATATATCCACTTTGGTTTTTATTATATGTAGTTGAAATACACTGCCTGCTTTTTCTAGTCTTTCTAATTCAAAGAAGGAAAACTAGCATGAGACCAGGATTGCTTCCACTGAAGTAATGCACCTTCACAGAAGCAAAAATAGTGCAAGGAGACCCTGAAGTCTTCATTCTACCATTCCATGCTAGTGGGATTATGGTTTTATTCTTTCAAATGTGTGAATGGGAAGATGGCTTCACATTACTAAAAATGAAACAAAACTGTAAGCAAGGAAGTGTCAAGATACTATTGTAAGTGAAGATCAGCTCTTTTGAACAGGTTGAAATACTGTATTATTAAATTTCCATCTAAGTCCTGGCTTCCATTCTATATGCTAGTCAGAAAATGCCATCATGAACATTACAGTGGCTCTCAGAAGCAAGGAAACGGTTTTCAAACTCACTTGTGGCATGAGGCCAGAGTACTATTCACTGAAACATGAATATCAGTTCCTCAGATATATTAAAAAATATTAAACATAACATTTTTATGTTTAAAATATTAAGTAGGTCTGCTTATGAGTTAAGCTCTCTTATTATCACAAATCAAGAGAATATACCTGCAATCTAATCTTACCTTTCTCTTTAACATCTATAATATCTCTATAAGTTCTTCGTTTCCCTCCTGCTGCCTAAAGTACTCTGGACCATGTGTCAAATGCCTCTGGGCATGAGAATATGCAATTGGGCTCAAAAAAAAGCTGAAATACCAAAATGGGAGGGAACCTAGGACTGTCAAAATGCAACAAGCTTATATAATGAAAGGTCTGACTCTTCTGTCACTGGGGAGTAATTAAAGTTCCTGACACTATTCACTGTTCAGTTTTAAATTTTTTTATCCTTCTTATCAAAGGGTAACTAATTGGGCAACTAATCAATTGGGCAACTAATCAATTGGGCAACTAATTGGAACTAGCTTCAAGACTTAATGCCCCCTCAAGTAATTTTATATTGAGCTTATTTTTACCTGGTGAAAAGAAGCTTATGTTCATATAGATCTTTATTTTTCTTCTATAGGCATTAAAATCAAGTGAAAGCGTGTAAGGTGAATCTTGATAAACAGGTTCACAGTATTGGCAATATACTTAAATATAGTGAAAATCAAATTCTACAGAAGGAGAACAATGATGACTGAAAGATGTGTCATAACAAACCTTTCTGACTAATACACCCCATAACTAGCTTCTGTGTTTCTTACAAAGGTGGACATGTCTGAGGTATTTTGTCCTAACTGACCTTACAGAAAACATCAGTATGAAGCAAATAAATGTTTGAACAATTTTACAAAAAGTACTGCAAGGCTTTCTGCCTCAGTAGGTATTCCAGTAGCATCAACTCTGAACATAATTGTTTTTAAATACAATTCAAAAGTGGAACTCAATGTCCACTTTCTCAAGCTACAGCCATTCTTAAATATAACGTGGGGAGTTGAGATTATCCTTCAATGAATTTACCCTTGTACACACCAAAGCAAGTGAAAATTAGGAGTGTTAAATTAATTTCTGTAGTGTTGCAGATAGTTAAAAGTAATTCAGTCAATGGTTGCAATTCAGTATTATCTTGGTGAATGTTTCAGTATTTGATAAATCCACATTTGCTTACTGCAGCTTCTTCCCAGAAGCTGTGTTCCTCTGGGACAGTCAGAGGCATGTAACCCAGCTAAGGCAATTTTTGTATTGTGGGCGTGTAGCAAAACACACCTCCAGTGCTCGGCCTGGCATGTCTTTAGAGAGCTGCCAGCTTTCCAGGCAACTATGGAAGTCTAGAAGGTAGCAAAGAAACCACAGTGGAATGCTATAATGAAAACATTAAGATTGGAAATACTACAAAATACAAAACATTAATAACTATTCTACAAAAAGCTACTCAGTAAATAGCCTATGGAAATAAGCTGTATTTTTAATTTTTACTACACTAACTGAAGTTCTGTGGAAATAGAATTTTTTCTGTTACTTGTTAAATATATCTAGACAACAAGACACCTTACTCTTGCTTGCCAGGTGGACCTTCCTTCCTTCCTTCCTGCCTTCCTTCCTTCCTGCCTTCCTGCCTTCCTCCCTCCCTCCCTCATCCATGCCTAGGTCACCACTATTGCTGGAGAAAGTTATGCAAGTCATATATGCATAATATCTACTGATGAGCCAATACTGTACTTTTCAGGGGCCTTAGCTATAAGAAACTTGAAACAGACACTTGATACAGAAATTGTGAGGCACTAAAAAGTAGCTTTCAGGTTTACTAGGGTGCTCTGTCCTTTCAGACCCCTGTCACTCCATACACTTGGTCCTCCACAGTAAGGACAGGCAAGTGGAACATATTTCTTTCACATGCTAAAAGGACTCTGTGTATGTATCTTGCTGGGAGATGGTGCAGGCAAGAGGCTCCTGGAATGGTGAGACAGATCTTCTGTAAACTGCTTTTGCTTCAGTTCCACAGCTGCAAGAGCAGCAGGAGCTGGAGTCAGATGAGTCCAGAGAAGAGACTTTGCTAAAGGCTGGCCAAGAAACCAAGCCACAGGCAGAGACACTGGTATGTAAAAATGCATTCCAGCGGCTGGCATCTGGGCCCTGCAGCTGCCAAGCACACCCAGTGTGTGGCCATGGGTGTTGGCTTCAATACTAGAACATTTTGAGGGGGAGTAACCAGTAACCAGAGAAGACAGCGCCAAATTACTATAGAAATTAAATTCATGTGCCAATTTGCTTGCTATTTCAAAAGACAAAATTTTATCTTATAATTATTGTTTTGAACGTAGCCACAGAACAGTTAACAGAAATATGCTGATATTTGCTAGTGGGGGGAGGGGGTAAAATACTCATGTAAGTGAAACGATGCTCCTTGGGGCACTGGTTAACAAAACAAAACCATACCCATTATACTATTCCTTAATTAATGCACGAGTTTCCTTAGAGACCACAGCTCTGTTGGGGGACACAAGTCTGGTGTATTTCTTCCCCAGAGACAGTGTAGGGAGAGTTATATAAAACAAAGATAGAGGTGAAATGAAAGCTATACCACAAGGCTGAGCAAGTTTCAGCTCCAAAGACGGGGTCTGTGTGCTAAAAATATGTGAGTTGATCAGTGTCATGTAAAAACAAAAAGGTTGTATCAAACCTTTAGAACATAATAGAATTTAACACACGGCTTAGAGTATAGTATATCTAATGGCATGCATGCTGCACAGTCCCAAGCTGTATCAGGCTGCATATCCAGCTCTTCAGTGGAGACTATGTCACAACAGATGATTACATTTCATAATTTGTTAAGATTTAAAAGGGGGTCAAATGTATCTTTGCCTCTCTCCTGCGAGAGCTCCTTTTAAAAATAAAAGCCCATAGGTTCTCAAAATACTTGAGCTGTGGTTGCAAAAACTTCATAGAGGCTAATTTACCAATCAGATCACACGTTAATTAGCAAAAGGGATTACTGTTTTAAACACAGCATTCATGTTCCTTTGAACGAGCCTTGAGCACGTTGCTAGTGCATGATTCTTCAGTCCCTGTCTCCCCAAACCCAAAAGCAATGCTGGAGTGCAGTGTGCCTCTGAAGGAGAGCTCTCTAAAACTGTGAGACTAAGATCCCCTCTCAATGACTCACAGACCTCCCACCAAATCTCACTTCGCAGCATCTGCAAATTCAGTTAAGAATCTGAATGTCAATCAATGGTTTTCTCTGGCTCAGTAATCATTCACAATAATGATTTTGTTATTGAAACTCCAGCACCAGTTCTGTTGAAGATTTACAGGCCAGAATGGAATCCAGCTCTCTGGCCTTTAATTATCCTAGCTCTGTAGTACAAAAAAACCCAGGAAAAAAGTATCAAAAGCCACTGAATTAGGCAGATATAACTTTACAAGCACTCAGAACACATTAATTTAGAAAGACAAAGTGGAAAATTGAAATTAAAAAATACTAAGTTTCAATCATATATGGGCTTGCATAGATAGAAACAAAACAAGAAATCTCAAATTGCACTGTCAGCAATCACTTGTCATAATTTTCTTCTGAGACCTTAGCTTTTAAATGCCTATTTCATTTTGACTATAAATTAGTGGTGAAATCTTCAGAAGTTAAAATGGGCCATATGTAATAGTTATCCTAAAAAAACATGAATGTTTTTTAAATTCTGTTGAAGTCTGCAAAATGAGAAACAACTACCTTAAATCTTAGTTTAACTTAATAACTATTTTGCCTCTGAATAAAGCTGTTGCATATTAAGTGTTTGATCTTAATTTCTTTGTTATAACTGAGAATTTACTTACCAAATTACCATGCTCATGTCAATATAAGGAAATATTGTATGTGTATCACAGGAGAGCCTATGAATTCAAATGGTAATGAGATCTTTTCTTTTCTGTTTCTGTGTTACTGGACTAGATTGTGCCATACTGGGGCTTCTTAACAGTTTGATGTCTGTGGAACAGATGGCTGAACAGAATGAGTTACTGATGCAGATGCAAAGTTGACACAGAACCATCTCCAGGCTGTGATAATAGGGATGGATGGCTCTGGGAGGGAAAGTTCACGCAACGGTGTATCTTATCAGCACTCCGTAGACCCTAAGTCTTTGACATTTCATCTTAATCTCAAAAAAGATGATTTCTCTTTGCTACTATGCTTATTTTATTTCTTTTGCTACTGCCCTTTTCATGGCAACTGCATATTGAAGAAATTTAACCAAAAAGTTTAGTTGTTACAATATAAAAACCCTACTTGTAAGGCTAGTTATAAACAGCTTCACTAGGCAGGATTTTACAACACCCTCCCTTTAACAAGACTGTCATTCCTGCTCTATCTTTGCCTTCTACTTGGCCTTTTGCAAGAGCATATACTAACATGTAATTCACAAATAATCATCATCACTGATCATCATTATCTTGCAATCTATACACTGATGCCAATAGGAATTTTATGAAGGATCTGAGCTGTTTTTTCTTGTTTCTGTTCTCTGCAGTCCACTGGGCAGTCTATCATGAGGTGGTAACTCATGTTTGAGGTTTGTTTTGTAACTCTTACTAGGTTGTGTTTTATTGGTGCACACACATCCCATTGTATACATAAACTGGATCCATCTTGACTGCTTGTACTAAACCAGTTTGTGTTCTTTTCTCATTTCCCTTAGTTAAAAGACTTACACACAGAAATTATTGAAGACAGTGGGAAGTTAGCACAAAACCAGGTCTCTCTTCTTCCCTCCTTCCTCACTTCTCATTACCATTATTAATTCAGAACTGTTACTATGTTCTCTGCTATTGTAACTTTCTCCTTGAGTTTTCATGTGCTGTGAAGCCAGACCTCTCCCAAGACAGCCATAGCTGCACTGAAGCTGGTGCTACAATTTGGCTCAGCAAGAAGCGGTGGACCCTGAACTGCTCTCAGGGAACACAGCTGCTGAGTAGGAAAAAACATGGTTTTTATTCTGAGCTCTTAAGTAACAGCAAGGAACAAGCAAAGGCCTACAAATGGGAAGTCAAAAGTTGTCTTGTGACAGGTTACATAGAGTGAAGATTTCTGGTTCTAATAGGCAAAAGGAAACCAGAAAAAGCTTTCTGGAGCAGCCTCCTCAAATAAGCAATATGGATTTGTCACAGCCAACACTGATTTTACAGAAGGGTAGGTTGATGCTTCTAGATGGAATCAGCCCAGTGAGAAACTGCTTGTGGTGTGCTGGCTCTCCTCACAGTCTTTGGACAAGGTAAGTCCCTCCAGCTGAGCCCAGCCACTCTCAAATGGCTGGGCTCAGCTGGAGGGACTTACCTTGTCCAAAGAGAGCGAAGAGATGCATTAACTCATCACTCGGGATGCATTAACTCTTGCCACACCCGGATGAGGCCCGTGTGAAGCTTCCCAACACGGGTGTTTGCGGTTGGACAAAGTCCATGTCATTCGCTGCAGCCCTGTCGGTCTCTGGTGCTCCTGTTCAGCATTTGCCCAAGCGGTGGCAGCGATGGAGAGGGACATGTGCCACGGCCGTGGCACAGGGGACACACAGCTCCACGCCCAGACCCCTCTCGGTACCGCTGCTAGCTACTGCACATGGCTGCGCGATGCAGTCGGGAAGGGGAGGGCCCTGTCCCGCCCAGGATGGATTTCGCTCTCGGCTGCCCTTGTGCAGCTTCTGGAGCGATTTCCGCACGGCTGTGGGACTCCCCCGTGGGGATGGCGTTTTCCACATCTGCCTCACGCAGGGCCAGGGCCTTCCTTGCTGCAGCCACCAAAGTACGTGGCAAGAGAGCTTCTTTCCAGAGGCCATTGTGACTACAGACTGTGACAGTCTCAACATCAGCACCCCTTCAGCCATATACCTGGAACATATCTCTGCAAGAGTCCGAGACCTGGGTAAAACACATTACTCTTTTTACCGGTGTTTCTTTGTACAGGCAGCGCTGGCCGCAGCTCCCGCGGTCCCCGCCGCCGCCTCAGCCCCGCCGTGGCGCGGAGCAGCAGCGCCCCCTGCCGGCCCGGCTGCTCCAGCCCCGGCCTTGGAGCTGCTCCTGCGGGAAGCACGGCGCTCCCTTCCCATCGAATTCCTCCTGCGGGAAGCACCGCGCTCCCTTCCCGTCGAATTCCTCCTGCGGGAAGCACGGCACTCCCTTCCCATCGAAATCCTCCTGCGGGAAGCGCCGCGCTCCCTTCCCATCGAATTCCTCCTGCGGGAAGCACGGCACTCCCTTCCCATCGAATTCCTCCTGCGGGAAGCGCCGCGCTCCCTTCCCATCGAATTCCTCCTGCGGGAAGCACGGCGCTCCCTTCCTATCGAATTCCTCCTGCGGAAGCACCGCGCTCCCTTCCCATCAAATTCCTCCTGCCGGAAACCCAGCTCTTCTTTCTCATCAAATTCCTCCTGACATGTTTTCTCCTTCCATGGATGTATTAGGGTATTTGAGCTCCCGAATGTTTTAGGTCCTGTACACATTTGTGTGAGAAAAAGCCCTGAGAACCCATAAAGAAGCAGAGGTACATTTCTTCTATAGAAAAACTTGGGCAACACAATTCTGGTTTGAAATGGAAGTGTGAAATGTGGGTATTACTAGAAACGCTGCTCATTGCAGCAGGCAGAGGTGAGGGGAGGACTAGGCAGCAGCAGTGTAAAATTTATGTGTAAAATTTTCACATAAAAATACTAAACTATTGTTACATCTGTAGCATGAGTAAATACGAATAGGTTTCATTTCATAGATAGAAATATTGGCATAAAGTTGCTTCCCTTATGTCACACAGAGACTAAATGACAGACCTGAGGTTTCAGTTTAGACATTACCAGATAACACATGTGGTGCATATCGCTATCCACCCAAAGTTTATGAAAGGAGGGTTATGTAAATAGTCATTGTAAAGAAATATCCACAAAAAATATTAATATGTGTTACTCAAATCTTATGCTCTTGCAGATATATGCTCAAATCTTGAAGTGGATAGCTGGAGTTTTAGAGGTTCTGTTAACAAGATTGTCATAGTCTGTTATCACAATAGCTTCTAAAGAGAAAAGACATACTCTTGCCACATACTCGGACATTGAATTAAGTAACATTTTCATAGGTACATTCTTTGCACAAGTTTTATCTCTGCCTCTAAGAGACTATCCTCTGGTGTTGAACAGCTAGGAGATGTCATTTGTGGATGCTTTTCCTAGGAGTATCCAGCCTATCCCAATCTATCACTTTTACTGATACCTTTTTTTTTTATTATTGTGGTATAGCTTGAATCTTTCCTATGGTGTGTTTTTATTGTCAGTCCATGGCCACCTTGGGCATGGAGAATATTTTTCTACCTTCCTTTTTGCCCACTTCTTTGCAGAGGCCCTTTATCTGTTAGAAGACAGTGTATGCTCCTCCATTTTCTCTTTCCTTTAAAATCTCTTTGTTCTTTGTCTTACCCCATGAGTTCTATTGTCCCTGCTCTGGCTGCAATCTTGAGGGTCTTCAGCCCATGAAGTATTCCCTTCCCTTCCCTTCCCTTCCCTTCCCTTCCCTTCCCTTCCCTTCCCTTCCCTTCCCTTCCCTTCCCTTCCCTTCCCTTCCCTTCCCTTCCCTTCCCTTCCCTTCCCTTCCCTTCCCTTCCCTTCCCTTCCCTTCCCTTCCCTTCCCTTCCCTTCCCTTCCCTTCCCTTCCCTTCCCTTCCCTTCCCTTCCCTTCCCTTCCCTTCCCTTCCCTTCCCTTCCCTTCCCTTCATCACATGTCTCCATATCTGCCTCTTGTTTCATCACTTTCTGGTATCTGTTTCTCAACTCATTTTCCTTCTTGCCTACTCTAGACCCTGCCACAGTTCCTAAATCTTACCAGCCATGCTCCAGTCTGTTTCCCTTAAGTTCTCCTTAGTGAAAATTTCCCTTTCTGTTACTGCTTGTGAAGCCCTTTCCATGTTCTTTACTTCTAACTCTTTTTAGACTGGGAAGATTTCTCAGTACTTTTAACTCCCATCCCCTCAATGCATTCTTCCAAGAGAGGATTCCTCAGTCCCTGTTCCTGTGCAGGAGTTCACAGTCCCTAAATGCTACTTGGGCACGATGGGGACCCTGACTGCTCCACCAGCACAGTGAAGGGAGCTGCTGACAGAGCACCACAGTGCTTTGGGGAAGTCACACAGCTCCTTGGGCCTCCCTGTCTCTGCTCCTTCCTGCAGACCTGCCTTTGGCTCCTGTACAACCAAGTTGTGTAAGGTTATTCCTCCAGGTTTCTAGACTTCGGACTGACAGTGCAGGGCTGAGCTCTTGGCACTCACCTGCCCCATCACAGCCCAGATCTGTGACTTCTGGGGCTGTCACCTGTATGTAGACCCTGCTGTTAAATCCTGAGTTTGCATATGCCCACCTAGCCTGCATAGGAATGGTAGTATTTTCTGGCCTTGCAACTTGACAAAATTTGTCTGCCTGTGCAGACAAATTTCCCCTCACATATCCCCTTTTTCTTCTGGCAGAGCGAAGCCTTATTTGAACATGCTGCAAAAAATTGCTGAGCATTCTGGGAAAAGCTGGTAGAGTTGTTTAACATAGGCAAAACAATATATTTTCCCTTGACCTCACACTTGAAGGCTACTGAGCCTTTCGGCTTTAATTAACATGAAACGCATCTGAGGCACATATTTGGTGTGGGACAGCTTAGTTTAAAAACAAAAAAAATTAATTAATTCACAAGCCATGTAAAAATGTCTTACAAAGTAGTGGAAAATAGGAGATTCTTGTAAAAAGCAATTCTGTCAGTCTTTTCCTGTGATATATAATTAAATACAGTTCCACACTGTGCAATTGTGATTGTTATTAAACAGCTGCATTTACTACTGGACAACTGCTAAAAATGCAGTTTTATATCAAGAAAACTACTGTACACAAATAGTAAAACTCTATTTCTGTAAACTAAGGTAGGCATAGAGTGCAGTGTTTAGCATGTAATACATTGTGCCAGATCCCAAGGGCTATTAGTAAATGTCCAAGTATTGCAGGCAAAACAGTCTTGGAGAGTTTGACTTAGTTTATTGCCAATTGCAACCTTTAACTACTGATTGGGGTATTAAGAAACCAAGAAGACAAACAATTAAGCAAGTATGGGGAAATGCCTTTCTTCCCATATTCCTCCTTCCCATCACAGCTGCTACACTTTCTCAAACTTGTTGGATTTCCTTGGGCCCCCCTGAATGGCAGAGGTTGGTGGGAGACAAGGTGCTCACCCCAGTGGTGAAGCTGTCTGAAAGATAAGATATTTTTTAGGGCTGTTCTAAACTTTTTTCCTCATTTCTGCATTTGGCTGTGCTGTATATTTCAGACACATTTGAAAAGAGTTTCCAATGGAATCTAGTTTTTTCAGTGTCCCAGCCTGCTGTTTAGAATAGAGCTCCAGAATATTCAAATGTACTTGGAATTTTCTGTACTTTTAGATATACAACTTGTGGATGGGACTAAGCATGTCAGACTTACTTGAAAAATGATTGAAAGCCAAGTTTTGAATTCAATATGATTTGATAAGTCAGCATACAAAAAATCAGCTTGCTGTAGTTAAAGAAGAAAGTGTCACTCTAAGGAAAACATATGAAAGATGCACAACATAATTTTTGTTTTCTCCCAGATAAGCATTTGTCTTGACTTTGCAAGACATCCTTACTCCATTATTATTAAAATGAAAACAAGTTATATAGAAGCTACTTTTTTGCCCTACAATATAAAAGTTGTAGCTTGATGAAGATATCAGTGTTGACATTGGACAGTACTTTCCTGAATAAGAGCATATGTTATATTTGGTTGGGCTATTGTAATGAGGTACTCTAGTTCCTAATTACATTTAATTGTATCTGAGTCACGACATCCTCTGTGACCAGCCGTTTGTACTTTGCCCTGGAACACAGCACATAGGAGGAGATACATACATATTATCTTTTTAGGTGGAGCAGGATTTCCAACATGCTGGTATTTGCATTTCATGTTTAACTGAACTGTGATAGAGATTTATACTTGAAAGGACTCCTTAGATGTCTAATCCTTTATTTATCTTCTTTGCTCCTTGTCTGTTGTATATTTACCACAGATTCTAATCAAGAAACGATCCTCTGCTTTTTTTCCTTATTATTTAATGACACAGCACAACTGTCACTTTCCATTGCAAGGCTGCATCAGTTTCATTTCTTACAATGGGATCCTTTTAAATCTGTCTATGAAATGCCACAGTTCTACAAAAGCCTTGTGGAAGAGCTGGGCTCATTTCATACATTTAGGAGTCTTTATGAAGAGCTACTTATTGAGAAAAGCATTTCTGTACAAACTGACATGGACTTTTATATTGTCAGCCAGTGTTAAGATTGGGTACTGAACACTGAAGTTTTTAAGAGAAGCTTATGAACAACATTCTGAATTTTTGTGTATATTCTGATTAGAGAATATACTCAAAAATACATCATGATTGACTGTTCAAGGGCATTAAAAAAATACTTGGTTGGATGCAAAAGTATTCTCAATACAGCCATTTATATACCTAGTGAGTAGTTTCTATTAATCAGGAAGCCTCTTGCAGGACACAGCACTGAGGAAACAGTCCCCCTTCAAAGGGACATGATCAATTTGCACATCTGTCAGAAAGTTAATATTTACTAGTACTGTGTCATTTCCCTTTCTCCTTCTCACTGTCCTAAGCATAGTTCCCAGAAACTCCTGCCATGTTCTGTGGGAAGCCATTGCCCTCTAGCTCCCAGAAAGATGTATGATATAAATGCATTGATAGTGCCATACTGGTGACAGATTTCCAAAGGAATCGTGCTAACACCGAAGAAAGTCCATAGAAAATATCTGATTGCATTTTATCTGAGTAAGGCAAAAAGTAATAAAAAAAAATAAAGCTACTTTAAAAAATGCTTTAACCTGACATCATAAAACAATGGGATGTCTCCTTTTCAAGGCTCAGCTTTCTACAGGTAAAGCATGGAAGTACATGCACAGTATTGTGTTTGTACTTGGCCATCTTTTCTTTCTTAGCTGGCCATGCTTGTTTAAGGAGTTGTTTAGTGGAAGTGTATATTCTCTTTACAATAACAGGACCTCATTGTGCTTTAACTGCCAGGGTCATTTTTGCTGACATCTACCTACTGATAATATCCCTCCCTGAGTTCACAGAATCACAGCATGTCCAAGGCTGGAAAGCACCTCTAGACATCATCTGGTCCAACTCCTGCTCAAAGAGGGGTCTTAGGAAAATCTCACTCCCTATCTGTTATACCAATTAATTGTTGTAATATAAAATTGTATTAAAATGGTATATTTCTTTAAAACATATGTATAGTTTACATTGGATAGTGAACAGTCATGCTTAAGCAAGCAAACTAAAGAACCCCAGCATATTGTAAGAAGGACAACCTGGTTCCCAAGATAAGGACTCTGCTTCTTGGAATTTTAATCACTGCCCATGAAGAATAAAAGATACTCCTGGGCAACCAAGATAATGCCAGCATTCTAGCCCCTCTAACATGTTTGAAACCCTCCCACCGTCTGTCACTCTAGATAAGTACATCAAGACTGACTCTGGGTGCATCTGATCCATAGAGAAGCAAGTGGATGATGACATCATAGAAATGTAGTTGCTTTGCAAAGTTTTACTATGATTAGTAAATATTGGTGTGTGTTTATTAGGTAGCAATAAGTGAAATGTGCACCTGAATGCCTGCCCTGGTTTGAAGGAGATACCTCATGACTAAAAGAACTATGCTTGTAATTCTATGCTTTGCATCCCAGCTTGTCTCCTTATATGGCATGGTCCAGGGCAAAATTTAGTACAAAGGTCAACTACAGCAGATTGGCCAGGACTGCATCCAGTTGGGTTTATCCTATCTCCAAGGACGGAGACTCCACAGCTTCTCTGGGCAGAAGTCTGTGACCACCATGAGAGTGTAAAAGGTTTTTCTTATATTATGAACATTGGTAACATCTCCCTGAGGCATTTCTTCTTCAGGTCCCAGCTCTCTCAACTCACCATTGTATGTCAGATGATCCATACCATCATTGTGGGTCTTTGCTGGATTGCTCTGGTGTGTCTTTGTCTTGGAGAACCCAGCACTGAGTGGACTCTGCACTCCAGGTTTGGCTTCAGCAGTGCTGAGGGGCAGGGTCATCTCCCTCAACCTGCTAGCTTCTCCTAATGCTGCCAAGGATACTGCTGTCCTCCTTGATCTTCCTGCAGTCTCCAAATAACTGTGGAATATACCCTGATGGCCTGTAAGAAGGGGTTAATATTTCAAAGCCATAACAAAATGTGAGTTGGAGCTTTCCAATATGAGCAGTGGTGAAAGCTGATATTCTTCAGTATTCTTGCTTTGAAATTATTTCTAAGATACATAGTAAGAAAGACTAAGTACTATACACCACTTTGTGATATGGTACAAGGGCCTGAAGGTGCTGTGACTGCTGTTACTTCTCCTACACATCAGACTTCTGGAGTTATGGCTTATCTTCCCTACCTTTGATCTCAGGTCTACAGCCTCACTTCATCAAAGAAAGCCATTCTTGACCGTCATCAGCAGGAAAATGAGATAGCAAAAGCCTCCACCAACAGGAATGGAGGAAAAAAACGAGACGGGATTTTTAAAATTCCTCTCTGTCCCACTTCACACTGCTTTCTCATTATCCCCATCTCATATTTCTACTGCCCAATGTATACATCATCTAGTTCAATGGACACACACTCCATTGGGTTTGGTAAAATCTGGAATAGATTTTACATCAATAAATGAAAGCTTACCAATCTCTTTTGAAATTTGTGGTAACAGTGAGAAAGAAGTAAGAGTACAATATGCAAAGGTTTTCTATGTCATCCATTAAGCTTCTGTGACATTTCAGAATTGTTTTTTGCTTGTAGTTTATTGTTTTTATACCTCCATCAAATGGATTTCCCCACCAAAAGTAGCTCAGTGCACAGTGCAAATTCTGGAACAACAGTAAAGAATGAGCACAGTTTGAATAGGAATTTATGCCAGTGTATTTTTGGTTAACAGTCAGTAATACACAAGACACAATGAAACAAAACCAGATGAGAACAATATATTATAAGTGGAAGATGACTTGCCTGTGTTTGCTCTCTGTCTGTTTCAATAACATATTACTATTTGCAGAGCTGATTCTGCTGCCATAACTAAAAGAATTATTTATGCAATTTTTTTTCTTTCTATAGTAAAATAAATTTCCCTTCCAGTTGAGTTTTTCTCTGTAAATTTTTGTTGTAAGTGGAGAGAAGACATGTGACAGCCATGACTTGCAGACAGGGCCTCTAGGGACATTCTGCTTGCAACAGGCAGGTTTTTGTTTCGTATTTACAAACCTAATGATGGGTGTCCTTTCCAGTGAAAATGCAAGGACTCACAGAGCTTTTAGGCATTATGTGATGCATAAACAGAATTGTTTTATTAAATTTACAGTTATTTTTACAGGCACTTTGCAGAAGTTCAAAAGACTGTTAAGGTGGACTTTTGTATTGGACAACTAAAGTCATCTCACATTATTGACAAATGGCTTAAACCAAAAAATTTTTCCCCTATGTTATTGAGACATGAGCACAGATTCTGAAACAAAATGTTTTGGGACCTTTAAAATGCGCTTAGGCATGGGCTTAAGTGAGCTTAATAGAATGTAGAATGCAGCTGATGCTGACCTGACTTCTTTATTTTCCCCCCAACAAAAGCCTAAAAAATGTAAACAACAGGCAGTTATAAATACAGAGGGTCCAGAGTTGGAGAAACAACTTTCTCTTAATTTATCTGCATTTCCTGCCCTATGGCCTGCAGTGACATCCAATGGGGTAAGATTGAATGATCTCAAGCACTTCACTAATCAGCATACTCCCTTCAGAGCAATTAAAATTATTGCTCCAGCAAGAAAAGGAGGAGAAAAGAGGGTGAAAATCAGACTTTGTAAATCCCAAAGAGCTGTCCTGATTTGAAACACACATGAAGTCAGTTTTGACTGAACAATGGAGGAATTTATGGGAAATTCTCTAAGCTTCTCAGTCTTTTTGATATCTGCCCAAATGTTTCTACTTAGAGCCTCTGCCTGATGCCTTCATGTCAGATGGTTATTTTTTAGGGACCAAATCTGGTGACTATGTTATTTTTGAGATCATGTCACTGCCACTTGCATGTTTGGGCTTCATGTGCTGCCTCTGTGTAATGCCAAATCCTATTTTCCTCACATGCAATGGTGCAGTTGTTTTATTCCCTTTTTTTAGCCTCACAAGATCAGAATGCTGGCTGAAAACCATGCTATTTTTTCCTTGTCTTTGAAAGATGGAGACGGGAAGAATGCTTAGTAAATATGGACTAAGGAGGTATTTTAAATAAGTGCAAATTATTTTTCATAATACAGAGTGCTTTAAATATTATCATACAGCCTGTCTTAAAGGGTGGACACACTGTCTGCTTTCTCATGACTCACAGTAATGTTTTTCTGCACACTTAATTGCTCCTGAAGTAACTTTTTTCCCCCCTGTAGATTAATTCAGTTCATATTTCCTCTTTTCCCTGACTGCAGCTAACTGACACCAACTACTAGCTGACCCTGTGGAAATAATAGTGAATTTTCCTGCAGGATTCAGAAGCCAGCTAACAGAAGCTTCTGGAAGAGTATTCTTCTATTTGCAAAGGGACTTGTAGCACACTGTTTAAACAGAGTAAGATTGGTTTCATTTGCACTGGAGAATTATTTTTATGTACAAATAGCCTCAACATCCTGCGGCCTTTGGAAATAGCTTGAATATCACTTACTCTCCTAGTCAATGAGAAACAGGCTCTTCAGCAGCAAATAGAAAACCAGTTCAAATGCAAAGGAAACAGAATTTAATGAGAACACATTATTCTGAATAATATACATATGTACATTTTTGTAACTGTCTGACAGATCTGTTTCTATGCTTGAAAATTATGTCACATTAAATGAATTAAAAGAATGACTTTATTTTAAACCCCAAATGTAATTTGCAATCTGACACACTGCATTTATTACTTTTCATGCCAGTATGGCGGTCTTCTCTTGTCAAAGTCAACCCAAACAAAAAAAAACCCCTTTTGTTTGGTATTTTTTGCTATTTTAAAACAAACATGGATGGCATCTTGGGCCTGGTTCCTTCTTGTGCTTCTGCTGATTGTTTTTTAAAAAAAGCATAGGTTTTATACTGAATTTTTAAAGCTATCCCTTTGTCTTTTGTATTCACTGATAAGGAAAAAAAAATTAAAAATATCCCTATTTTCCCTAAGGAATTATTACTTCAGAAAAAAAAAAATAGGCAATTTGGAGCACCCCAAGAAAGGGATTTTCAGTCTGAAGAAAAATTGCTATTTCAAGACAAGGTGGCAAAAGCCTTTGCTACTCTTGAAGTTGCTGGCATTTCCTTCAATATATTACAAAGAAGAAGTAGTAACTTTGGTAATTTCAGATGCTTTGATTTCCTCTTCCTCTATCTTCATATACATCTAGGAAAGAACGTACACATATATAAATATTACACTTGCTCACAATGCCGTGTCCACAATGCTTTCTTTTCTTTAAAAGAGCTGTTGCAAACATGTAAGCAAACCAGCAGCTTTAAACACAATTCTCCAGCCTGAATAAGATCTGTGGGGACAGATTTGCAAGACACTAATTTTTGAATGAATTTTTAGTATGCATAGTATGTCTATGCATACTAAAAATGACAGCAGAGGTTTGAGCCATGATGACATAGAGATAGAGGTTTAAAAGACAGCAGAGGTTTGAGCCGTGATGACATAATGGTTGTATAGCATCCTGCTGCTGCATATTGCTGCTCTTTCTGTACAGATATTTCTGTATCATATTGTGTGATACAGTATCACACAGTATGATGATGTATAAAGCTGTTCATACTGTATAACAATAATGCACCTGCTAAAGGGTGGTGGTAACCCTGGACTGAGCCAGTGCAGTCCACAGTACAACCCTGTGCTGAAATGCCTGGCAAGGATTTGTATCCTTATTGCTCTTCAACAGCTGGCAGAGGAGAAATCTGTGAAATGGCTAATGATTGATATGAGAGAAACAGTATGGATCAGAGGAGAGGAAGATGATGTAAAATTATCTTTATTTGGAGTGCAAATGAAACCTAAGTTACAAACAGTTTTTAGTGGAACAGTTATGAACTGTCAGTGCTTATCTGTAAAAGCTGGCTAAACCTCTCACTCATTAGCTTTGGCAGACATCTTTGGATTTCTTCCATACGTGGAAGAACCTGTTCAATTTGTCAAAGGAATTATATTTAGTTAAAAAAATGTCCAAGGGTGGGAAAAGAATCAAACCAAAATGGCTTAAAAGAATCTGTTTAATAAATACTGGAGTATGTGACAATCCTGTAACTCCCTGTGACTGTGGATCCCAGAGATGGAGCAGAACAGTTGCCTCAAAATCTGATTTTGTGTTTTCCCTTTGGTTCTTTGGAAGTGCAGAAGAGGTGAGTCTGCAAAAGACTTGTGATAAGCAACTAAGGGAAGCATACAAATGTAAAAGTGAAAGCCAGCTGTCATCTCACCTTATGTTTTGATTGCAATTAAGTTATAAGCCTGTCAGTCCAAACCCAGGAAATTTAAAGAATTAAATTATTTCCAGTAGCCCCATTTTTAATGGGGTACATAAAAAAATTTTGTAATTATTTAGACTGTCAAAGGCATACGTGCATGTGTGGATGAAAGGATAAAAAGGTTGATAAAAGCATGACAAAAAGTGGAAAAAGCTATTCCCAGGTGTTAGGCATTGGCTAGTCTGCAAATCTGCTGGTGTTGCCATTGGGACTTCTAAGAGCAAGAGAGAGAACATCAGCTAATTCTGGTGAAGTTACATTTAAAGACAGGATTTGAAAGATTCTCAAACTATAAATCTGAGAATTAATATTGCTTTTGACTGATTTTGCTTTACATATTAATTTAATTAATTTATGAAATCACAGCAGTTCCATTTGGAAGCACTGGTAATAAGAGTAAAGTGATCACTTAACTAACAAATCTGTTTGGCTCTTGTAATATCTGTTCTTTTGCTTTTTACAAAGAGAGATTCCTGCCATAAACAGAGTGCAGGCAAGTTTTGTATCATTTTTCCTGTGAATATTGCTGATTATTGCACAGATGACTGCATACTGAGTCTGTGGGATTCATCCATAAGTAATCATTACTTTGCACTACTGGAGTTTGCAATTCCTTTCCCAGCTTCATTCACTTTTCTGTGGTGTTTTGTTTCTCCCTTATACTGAAATGGAAGCATCCTGCTGTAAGCACCAGTATCGACTTAGTCATCCTTATTTATTTATCACTCAGACTGCTCCTTCACAGCAGGTCAGAAATTGGAAAATTCATGAATGTGGTCCTTCTAATCTGAGTAGATTCCCCAGTATCATGCTTAGCAGATTTTGTGCTATTAGTGAAAACATTTTCCTGTTTCCTTTTCAAAATATGAAATATGAAAAGAGCAGCAAAATTGGTTTATGGAAACGAGTCCTTTACAACTATAGAATATGTTTTGCAAAATTTAAGTTGAAATCTGAGCTGTCACAAAGTTCAAGTTACCTTTTTGTTGTATTTTTTCCTTTTTTCAGAGGGGTCATGTATCAGCGAGAAAGTTGAGAAAGAAGACATGTAAGAGGAAGGGTAAGAAAATATGTACTTTATGAATGGTATTTTTTACATCTGGTTTTAAAAATCTTAGAGTTCAAAGTGAAAAATTCTGAGCAGAACAAAAACATCATTAGTAATTCAGTGTTGCTTTCTCACTGACCAGCTTGTTTTGACAGGCATGGCTGTGTGTTTACATACATAAGTTGGACACACAGTCGAAGACATAAACTAAGATATAAGGACATTTTTTGTAGTGTAAGTACTGCATAAGAATGCAGTCACATAAACATTGTGATTACTCAGCCAACTGATTAGCATATGGTTAAGAGTGTGTATTTTCCTTTTCAACTATAAAGGAAACAGAACACACTAAAAAACCATGGAAAATGAGATATAATAGGCTTGTTACCAAATAAAGTCTTGTGTGCTGTTCTTAATTTGTAACAAAGACTATATTCACAATAGATTTATGGCAGCTATACCACAATTACAAAGACTTTAGTGTATTCACCCTTCTTATGCTAGGAAGTGATATACAGGAGGTGACTTGAACAAAACCAGATCTATGAGACATAAGCACAATGTGGCCTTCCTGGTATTGAACTCAGCAAAAGTGTTTCTGTGGAGTTCCCAGCCAGGGTAACACACGAGAATTCTTTTGCTATAGAGACATTGCTTACTTAAGTATGTCTGTTAGTATTTCAGCGACTATTTTAACAACCACTGATTATTATGCAACTGGCCAGTTTCAACATTGCAAAAATGCCCATTCTAACTCTACTTGGCACAGGGCTGAGAGGTCTGGAGGCCATGCTACCAATTAAACTGCTTTGATTGAATATTTAGCCTGTTCAGTAAGAAGGGCTGATGTTTCAGTGCCCTATTAAATTCAGTGGGAATTTTAATTTGAAGATCTCACCTTTTGTTTTTTACACTTTGACAAAACTGGTGTAATGAAACAACTAAATGGAGCCTTGAGGAAATGATGGGGTTGGATAGGAAATGGTGGAGGAATTAAGGTAGCTTTTATCTTTCCTTCCATAATCCTCTCAGGGGAATCAAAAACCAGCTACCAAAATATAAATTGTTCTGGATGCAAAAGTATTTGTCTTTGAGCTACCACGTGAGTGAATGCAGTCTGTAACTTACTGTTGGTGGTCTTGTTCTGGCTGCTCAGGAATGTGCTGAATAACTTCATAAACCGTACTTAGCATATCCTGGCCTGCGACAAAGTCAGGGCCAGGAACAGATTGAGTTGAAACCTAAAACCAACAAAGTGTATTCCTACTGTAAGTACAAATATGAAAAGATTCAACAGAAATTAAACTGTTAATGTAACTTGTAATTTTTTTAACTTTTCATCAACGTTTTGCCTGTGGATTGAACAGGAAATCTCTGCTAGTTTACATTTCATTTTCAGTAAGTTCTTGTTACATTAATAGTAAAGCAAGTATTAGTTTTAAATTCATATAGCCCCTTTAAAGATTTAGGATGCAGCTTTTGCATTTAATACTGCAAATACTTTATATTAATGTACCACAAATCAAGAAAGGACTTTAATAAAGAGAAAAGCAGGAGAACAGACAGCAAAAAACCAGTAAATATTCAGAGTTTGGGTTCAGCATAAAATTCCCACTGGCCTGTCAAAGAGAGAGAAATGCATGGAATTTCCATAAATCAAGTCATATTGACTGTTCAGCACATTAAGTACATTAATTTCCTCTTATGTCATGACAACAGATTTACCTAGACTCAACATCCATTATCAGTCTTTCTGCCTATACCCAACCTCCAGCTCTTCATTATCTATACTTTCTTATTTTCTCCTTTCTCTGCTGACTAAAATGAATCAGTGGATCAAATGCTAACTTTACCTGCAATGCTATACATTTGAGTAGCTGAACATAAATGAGTAGAGTTTCTCCTGTTTCTTGAAATTTTACTGGAAATTATAGTAGATTTCATTGCTTGTAAATCCATCCTGTTGTTCTTGGCACTCCTCTCTCCCTCCTGACCTACTAAGGCCCTGATCCTGCCAGAATGTGATATTGTGATATGATCAGCTTAGGGGATATAGAATCATAGAAGGTTTGGGTTGGAAGTCCCTAAAGATCATCCAGTTCCAACTGCCTGCCATAGGCAGGGACATCTTTCACTAGATCAGGTTGCTCACAGTCCAATCTGACTCTGAACACTTCCAGGGATGGGGCATCTGCAACTGAGACAACTTTCAGTTGCCTGGCCATCCTCACAAGTAAAGAATTTATTAAATCTAAATATACCCTCTTTAGTAATAAAATAATATTGCAGTGTGCCTAAGGCTGTGACGATCTAGGGCCTGATCTCTAAACTTAATAAGCCTCTCACTGGCACAAACTGTAGCAGAAGCAGTTCAGCTGCTCTGTGTTCTAAAAGTCTTTTATCTCTGCTGATGTCAAAGTTTGTCCTCTCCACTAACATTTGCTGTAGCACTTTAGCCCTATAAATGTATATTTCAAACATATAACTCCATCAGAGAAGATAAATTAATCTATGACTGTTTTTTGACATGATGTATTATTAGTAGTAATCATAAAAATAAATTAGGTGTGACAATGTGACCCTGTGACCATGCTTTAAGAGCTCTTCCTTACCTGACCAGATTGATGCCCTCCAAAGTTACAAGATTACAAAGTTACAAGATGACATTGCTGACAATTTTCCCTAGCAAAGAGAATGTCTTTCTTCTCTTTCCTCCCAGTTTTACCATTGTCCCTAAATTTTATGGCCTGTTTCTGATTTCTTTTTGGTCCTTTTACACTATATCAGAATGGTCTCCAACTGCTATGCAGTAATGTCAGCAAAGACAATGCAAGTAAGCAGCAAATGTTGCAGGATTTCTTTTCTGCTAGCAAAATTTCTATGCTTAACTCCTACCCTACAATACACAAAACCAACTAAATAATTTTTGTGAAACACAGCTGTGACTTAGCTTACATTTCTGCTTTAAATAACTCCCTGAGACTTTTCTGCACTGCCAGGGCTGAATTGTGCATGAACAAAAATATTAGGGTCAAGGGAGAAAATGGCATCACAATAGCACGCTTGCCTGTGTGACTCAAGTGGTTCAGTGCTACTGAACTACCCAACATTATTAATATTCTTTTAATATTCTTTCAATATAGGGTAGTCGAATGGAGGTCGCTGTCTTTAGAGCTTGGTTATTCCTTACTTCACTATGTTGATTATGAAGTACTGAACTAGTGACACAGGAAAGAGCAAGTACTGGGTGAACAACAGCCATGAATATGGTGTCATACAGACATCAATAAAAGCAACAGAAACAAACCTACAGAAAGATTCCTGCACAGATATTTTGTATACCTAGAGAAGTAGAAGAGAAGCTGTCTGCTTATGATATAAAATCACATACCCTAGAGCCACTGGTAAGATCTGGAAAAGTGATGAACTCATATATCCCAAAATCATCCAAAGCACTTTCATGTCCTAAAGTTAGAACAAAGATTTAAAAAAAGAGATGTAATATGAACCTGGAAAATAATGACTGGCAAGGTATTTTGCCCTAATTTTTAAAACACCCAAATACTGCTTATGTGATCTGCTTTAGACCACTTCCCTGCTGAGCTCCTAAACTGGTGTGGAGTGCTACAGGAGAGCTGTAGAGCTAGTGCTTTGTACTTGGTGATTTCCCACATCTTGGACCAAGTGAGGAGCCTCTTGCTAACCTCAGCAACACTTTTGGTAGAGACATTCATACTCTTTATTCTGGAAGGCTAAAATGACCAATTTACTTTCATTTCCTATAGAAAAGAGGCCGAATGAATAAACTCAGCATCTCTACAGTGTAGTAAAGCTGTACCACCTGAATGTTCTACAATTCTGAGGATAATAAAAAGGGAACATGGTACCTATAGATGTCACATTATTATTTGGGGCTTCAGATACACCTTGTATTTAGGTGTATTTAGGTGTAGTTAGCCTACCCTCCCAGTGTCCAGGAGATGTGAGGCTCTTGGTTGTCTCTTGGGCATCATTCCACATCAAAGTTTGCAGCACTAAAAACAATGATGAATTTCTATCCTTTGCTATGACTTTGATGGACCCTCTGTGCTCAGATGAATGTCCTACCTTCCTAAGTTTCATATACTTCCCTCTAGTTGTGCATGTAGCAGTTTATGGTCTGCTCTGGTGCTTTGGTAGAAAGGAATGGGAATGAAAGTGATATCCTTCCAGAAGAGGGATGGTCTCTAGCATCTCCTGCCTAGGATCAGGTGGGAAGTATTGTGGAGGTAAAAGAGGCAGTGAAAAAAACCACTCTGGGTCCTGATAATACAGACAAAGGCAGTACGGAATATGACAAAAGGTTATATATGTATACTGCAATGTCATTAACTCATGATTTTGATAACAACTGATGCCATGAACATTTTCAGTTGTAATCAGTGTATCACCTCTTACTGCTATCCCACAATAACACTGATTTAAGTCATATCGGTGACAACAGTGGAATACAAGTATTCCAACCCCAGAATACTGGGATTAATAGGTAAAATTCAAGACAACAGTACATACTGCTATGAGCTCCAGGTATGAGCTAAACCCACGCAGATTTCTCGTTTAGGTCTAATCTTAATTAAGCTATCATAGAGGTGTGCAACCCAACATAAAAACACACTTTTCTTCCTTTCCTTTAATTTTTTTTTCTGTATTTTGTGATGCTATTTTTCTTTTTCAGGAATGGACTTTGACCTTATGCTCACACTTATTTCATTAGCATTACCTGAAAATGCCTGTGCCTTTCTGTAATCAGCCTCTGCCCTAGAAAACATAAACATGTTTCTCAGTTTGACGTCATAAGCCAAGGAAAGAAAATTAACATGATAAAATGCAATTCTCTAGATGGAAAGTCCTTTTAGACATAAGATGAATTGCTTTTCTACCTGCTCTGTAGCTTCTGTTGTATCACTGAAAAGAAGAAAAAAAAAAATTATTCTTTTTGCTTCAAGGGTCCAAAAGAAGAGCTGGACTGTGCTAAACTTTTACATACCTTTATGTGGCTGATATCTTTTCCATAGGAATAAAAGGGCCATAGCTAGGATCAAAAATAATGAAATTCCTGTTATTACTGCAAGAGAAGACAAAGATTTTCCTTTCTGGGACAGCTTTTCCAACCCTGTGACAAAGAAGATGAGTACTGTATTTAGTTCCTTGTTCTTTATAATGTGCTACAATGACATTGAAAAATCCATATTTTAAAATTATTCTGAAACTAGTAAACATGCATAGAGATACAAAGTAGATGCAGAATTTGGGTCTTGTTTAATGGGTAGCATTTATTTTCCCCCACAGATCTGAACTGAAAAAGCAATGATATGCATATCAGAAAAGATGTCAAAGCAGATTAGTGCCTAGAGATAAATGGAAGTCCGTAAATGTAAGCCACAAATTACAGCATCAAAAAAAAGAAAATGCATATTATAACTTGAGGTACAGAGAAACTGAACTACCAAAAAAGAGAGTGAGAGAGCATTTTGTGCTAGATTGGAGGGAAATCCTCCTAGTAGTTGGGAGCTATAAAGTAGGAAAAGACAACTAAGATCCATTTGACTTTTTGTAAAGATTTTTAGATCACTGACAGTCTGGTTATTTATCAAAGCACATCTGAAACCAATAAATTATCACAGAATAACAGAGTCAGGCTGGGAAAAACTTCTAAGACCATTAAGTCTAACCTATCACCAAAGATCAACATGGCACTAAGTTCTATGTCTAGTCTTTCCTCAAACACCTCCAAGGATGGGGACTCCACCATGTTGTTTGTATTCATTTCTAAATATATTCAAAATATTTATTTCCTTTGCTCAAGTCTTTTGCTGGGATATGCATTAGCAGGACTTTTTCAGCAGGATATTCTGATACAACACATACACATCCAAATTGCATATAATTACATACCTAGAAGCACATGGAAAACATTTGTAATGAATTTGCAAAGACAAGAATGTGAAAGTTAGGAAATGCCAGACATATCTGCTTGTGCAGTCTTAAGTTCCTTCTTTTGCTCTGAATTGTGCAGAATTCATATAATTAAAGGACAAGGCACAATCCATACAGGTAAATTAATGTTGCATATTTGCTAGTGCTAGATTTATTAGTACAATTAAAATGTGTATTATTTAGCTGGATGTGTTCCCAATAGTTAATGAACTCCTGTGCAGAGGGCTGTTTACATCTACTTAGACCTCCATGTAATTCACTGGCATTGTGCTGGCTACACGTGCAGTGGTTTTCATGAAGATTAAATATGAAGATTTCTAGAAAGATGTGTCCTAAAGATATGGGAAAATAAATAACTGCAATTTCATCAGTTTTTTAAATAGTCCCTCGGTTTATTGCTTTCCTTAGGAAAAAAAAAGCCCAAATGGTGGAGAATCAGATGAGTCCTTAAAATTGTTCCTTAAAGTGAGTGATTTCAAATGTGGACTCAATAAATCACATCTCCATAGCTACATCAGTGCAGAAAACAAAGACATACTCTCTGCATGCATTTAACACACTCAAGCTGACTAACCTTGGAAAGTGAGCAATGACAGGTGTACGTGAGATACCTCACCTTATTTTAGAATCTTGGCTGAAAATGGGTAACAACATAGCACAACTATTGATATAACTGTAACTTATTAAAATAATTGTTTCCTAGATAATTTAAAAAATTAATTAGACAGCTGTCTATAGCACCATATAGGGGAATTTCTGTCCCATGGGGAAGTTGCGTAAGGTTTTCTGAAAAATCGGAGTTCCTGCTGCTTCTGAAAATGGGGTTTCTGCTATTTTGAATGCCATAGCCCTACCTCTGTATCTAGGATTATGGGGGTAAGGAAAAGGAATATGGACAGTTTTCATAGTCTTTGCTTAGTATGTTTATTCACTTGCAATGTGAATTTAGCCTGAGCAGCACCACTGAGAATGAACTGTATGTGAATTCATACCTCTTAGAATCAGCCAGTGCTACTGTGCAAAGTGTAGCCTTGGCATCTCCATTTAGTGCTATTTGAATAAACACTCATCTAAAAGAAAATTGCTCCAGAGGGGGGAAAATATATTTTTCTATTTTTAAATACACTAGATAAAACGTTTCAATAAGATGTAAGTAAAATATTTGTAATTAGGAAATCTACTATTTTAAGTGCAATCAACCATGGAGCTGTGGAGTCTTCCCCTCTCTTTGGCCTTTGAAAGGAAATCTCCGCTAAATATTACATGAACTTCCTGGAGAAATGTCATGTTTATTTCTATAAACACATAGTTCTGGTTGCATTTTCTTTCACTAGTAACCACAATATTTAGTTTTTAAATGTGTTATTCTTACTATGAAATTGCAACCCATATTCCTCCCAGCATACTGAAAGCCCTGGATTCATGATGAATCAGTAAACAGCCTGAATCATGGATATATCTTCTTGCTTACCAAACTAACAAATTTGTTAGCTCTTTGCTCAGCCCTCTTGAAATTGCTTTGTTACATTTTATAACAGGCAATCTAGTAATTCTTGTTGAACATTAATAGCATATGTTCCTTATCTGAAAATACTTTTATCCATCTGTATTGAGGAGAGACATCAGACTTCCTTGATATCTTGTTCTTTGCTCTATGCTTCTGGGGATTTTCAGAAAAACTGCTTTGTTGCTATTGAACACAATCATACAGGAGCTGAGGTTATACTGTAGGAGCAATGAAGGTATGTGTTATTCAGATCCCAGCAATCAATCCACAGATTCATAAATATGACAAGGAAATAATTTACATGAACATTGTAATAAAATCCCACCAAGTTTCAGTGTCTTAGTGGGTTGTGCTCCAAGGCGTGTCATGCAGCAAGTAAAACCTTATCCCACAGAATGTCCAAAAGCCCCTTTACCATATTCTTAGCAAGACCAAAATTTCAACACATATTCTAAGAATGACTTCTTTTCCTGGGGCATCCACTCAGATGTTACACTTTACAGCAGTAAGGTTACATTCTTACCTACAGACGTAACAACAACTGTGAAGTGAGTTTCATCCCGTTTTCCAGTCACGTTGTTGAAAGCACAGCACACGTAATCCACTGTCTTCTGGGCCACTTTATCAGATACAACTTCCAGATGGGGTCCATATTTGATTACTTGAGTGGTATTGTCATCCCTTTGAATCCATGAATAAGTATTTGGTGGATTTGAATCTGCTGAGCAGTCAAACAGTACAACTTGCCCCATGTCCACTGTAAACACTGCCCCTATATTCAGACCTTTGTCTGATTTGACTCTAAGTCCATAAGGTCCATCTGCATTGGGAAAAAAAGGGAAATACAGTGAGAAAATGAAAATCAAAGTATATAATTAAAAACTAATCAGAAGTGTATCTCTAAAGTTAGAATATTTAAGTTAGACTAGCCTTTAGAATGGCTGGCATTCAGTCATTTCGATGAAAAGGCTTTCAGTCCAATAATTGGATCTGTGCTTAGCTCAGGCTACATCCACTTAATACTGGTCTCATTGCTGTTTAAGAAAAAAGCATGGGTCTATCTATTTCTCAGTATGATAAAAAGAATGAAAACGGAAATCAGCTGGATTTCTATGAAGTAAAGGAGCATGTCTTCTTCAGGAGCATATTTGATTTCTACTTCAATGCCAAACTTACTGGCATAAGTAATTTCCCAACAAATTTAAAAGTGAACAAATTGGCCTTGTAATGTTACCTTCACTGCAATAATTCACAGTATAAAAATTATTTAGGGAACTAACTTACAGGTATAATATTGAGTGGGGTGTGCCTTAGATGAATTCAGAAAATTTTTTCCATAAATGGCTGTCAGAATAAACTTTAACTTTCCCCCTATTTTAGTAGGTTTGTACTACTAGATAATACTTTAAATAATTAAATAATTTTAAATACTTAAATAATTACTACTGTAATTATGCTTTTTTCAAGAGCAAGTTCTTGTACTGAAATTTGTTTTTCTGAATATAATTAGAAGAAGCATATGTTGTTCTAAAGTCATGTGTTCATTACTCAAAAAATTGAGCAGATGAGTATTTTTAGTGCAATCCACATAGGAAAATGAGAAGGGGAACAATATATTTAAATATTATAAGAATATTTCTCATGCTGTTTTTACTTGAACATTTCAGATCATTGGGGTTTTTACATCTTTACACGTTTAAATTATTTTTACAGTTACTTAAGTATAGAAATTTACGTAGAAAATATAATAATTAAGTATGCCTTATTAAATAGCTTTTTATAGTCAAAAAAAAAAACAAACAAAAATCCCCAACAATTTTAATGTTTTTGATTCCTTGAGGATTTACATGAATAATCAAAAATGCACAGACCTAATACGACAGAGCAAAACAAAATATGCAGAGTATTCCTTTGGTAGGATCTCTGAAGATCAGTAAAGCTACCTCATACACAATGGTGTAGCACAAAACAGGCACAGTACTGTGCCCACTGCAGACAGTGGAATCTAGTAAAATTTCCACTTTCCTGTGGTTGTCTGGGAGAATTAAGATAATGTAGCTGGGTTTAAATAGGAAAATCCCTGCTACATGAAGCTGCACACTTGTATATTTCAGACTTTATTTCCCACCAGGAAATTCAGGACCATGTTAGAATGTTCTCTAATACACACTTCTATTTACTGTTTGCCTTTTTAAATGAGACTTATTTATTCTTTATGATAAGAATAAGGTGTTCTTTATAAGAACACCTAAGCCACCAGCACATAGCACAAACCAGGCCATTTTGTGTGCACCTCTGTGTTTTTTTCTGTTTGTTCAGGCTTAGACAAGACACCATAGACCACCACATATGACCTCAGTTTAGTAAACTTTTAAGTAAATATCCATATTTCACAACATAAATATGTCAATCTTTTAATTTTCTCTATTTCCTAGAGGTAAGCTTTTTGCAGTCTCATTTCAAGGAATGGCCAACACCACGCATAATATTTTCTTGGGAAATGCAACACAAATTCACTTCAGCATGAATTAGTGCTGCTCCTACCTACATTACAGTGGCCACTCTGAAGAATCATGACTTTTCTTTTCACAAGTTCTAGATGCTGGGCTGCTTCCTCACAGGCTCTGCAGCTCCTGAGTAATTTGCTTTATTGTCTCCAAGAGCCAGCTGACTCTGTAATGACCATTTCTGTGAAGTACAGACCTATACCTCACTCTTTTGGCTTGGCTGGCCTCACTTGGGCTGCATGTTTCTGTGGAAGGGGAGCTTTTCACAGGGGCTCACCTCTTATGGGTATTTACTTCCCTATTTTTCAGATCTGAAAGGAGAAGGGAGGTACTGGCCTTTGATGTTTTTCATAAATGAATTAAAGCCCCTCACAAACTATGTATAGGCAGGAACATACTTCTTTTTAACTTTTCAGTGGTTCTTCCAATCCAATTCTCCCTTCTTAGGAGAATTCTCTTTTATTTTCACAGGTAATATGACTTAGATATGTGTTAACAAAGATTATTGGTAAGAATAGCTGGCTGGTTTACATGTTCTCCTCACTGTAGTGGGTGGTTTGCCACAGTCTGCAAAAGAATTGGAACTGAGTTCTGCTTTTCCATCAGTATCATAACTGTGCAGCATAAAGAGATAACACTGAGAACTATATTTTAATGGAAGCTGCAAGTTGAAAGAAATCATTATACAAACACTGACACACACTGGCTGGGGAAGTAAATTGGAAAAAAACAGAGGGGTTATCTTAAGAAATAGCCAAATCTTGGCAAAATCTGAAAAGCGACATTCCTTGCTGAAGTCAACACAAGGATTGGGCAACCCTTCTGCTTTGCCTGGAGCAATATTTTGCCTCTCCTGGGCATTGTGTACATCAAGGTCCCTAAACAATGGGTTATACACAGCTTCAAGGATGATTCTGAAAAGTAGGCAATTAACTATTCTCTCACAAGTACTAAGTATATTCTATCTTTTGAAAGACTTGAGGAAGAAAATTCCACTTAGCCTGCTGAGTTCAACTCCATCAACACAGTACAACAGTGTCTGCTACAGCCTACAGGAAAGCAGCTTCTTCCAGTCTTGGAATAATTTTTCTGAGTCACATGACTGCAATAGCCATGTTCCAGGCTGCATTATCATCATAATTAAGGAGAAACAGGATAATCTTAATAAGACATGAATTAAAAACCACTTTTCATACTCAGTAACAACCCACAATGATAGCCTTCATGGATCCCTCAGCTCTATTTTCCCTTTCCAGTATTGCTCTCTACAGAGGACTGCCTCTTGTCTCAGTAAAACCAGTTAACTAAATGATGTGTAAAAGAATAAATCAATCTTTCTGAGTAACAATTTACTGCTCCATGGGAATATTTCCAATTGCTCCCATCACTACAAGACTGGTGCAGTTTCCAAGCAGATGGCAGGTATTTACCATGAGCAACCTTTCCTTTATCACCTTCAGTAACTCCCCCACAGCAATGACATATGGCAGAGAGAGATCCTGGGGCCTGTTCTGGATTGTTATTGGCAACTGGCAGCTGGGAGACGAAGTACTTCTGCAGGCAGAGGCTGAACCAAATTAGGGGACTTCATATAGCTCAGGAAATAAGACCCCAACTCCCATCACTGACTTGGATATAGAGAATATCACAGGTATTTGAAGTCTTTCAGCATTACATTGTTTGCTCTTAATATTTTTTTTCGGATTTTACATTATGCACAAAGTAAACCCTCAGTTCTGATGAAGGACATTCAGAAAATGCATATACAATAATATTTACACACATGGAGAAAAAGTGAACCTCAAGGTTTTTGATAAGGCTGTATATCACAACTATTTAAACAGGAAAAGATTCAAGAAATGTGGACACATAAATAACTTTGAGATTTTAAAAGTCTGGTAAACAGTAGGTCAAAAACAAGTTTCTAGTTTAGAACTTAGACAGATTTTTCAAATTTACTGAAAAATGCATGTAATTGAGTGAGCAAGAAGGGGGGAAGCAGTACCAGAGCTGGGACTGGAGGGCACACACGTTGTCAGAGCAAGTGTCCCAGACACCTGCCAGTGCCATCATTGCTTTGGAGACAATCCCATGGGTAACAGGTCAGAAATTCAAATCTCACATGAACTGTGCAACAAACAGAGCTGTCTGAAAAGTAGCAAGGGTGGCAGATGCTTTTCTAGCCTGCCCCGACTTCATTGCATGGGAAGGGGCTGTCAGGCTGGATACAATGTCCCAAGTTCTGTGTAGGTACTCTTTGAAGACAGATCTGTATAAGGCCAATTCACAGCTCATTAAAGTGAGAAACAGTAGTGGAGGAGGAAAATTCATACACCTTCAGGTGTCATTCTCAGCACTTCAAGCACCTAAGGGAGCTGAGATTGTGACTCTACAAAAGCATTTAAAAATGTGCTACCTTGAGGAGAGAATGTGTTGATGTTTTTTTTTTAAATTACAGAAATGATAAGTTAAAGCTCTATCAGTGCTGGTTATTTCCTTGTTTATCTTGATTCCTCTGTCTAATGAGATGGAAGCTCAATTAACATTTGCCCTGTTTAGGACTCTGCAACTGCTTCTTCATCTTCAAGTCTGCACTGCTGTCAATTTTATAAACTACACATAAGCTTTTATCAGCTCATATCTAACAATGTCCTTGTTAATCTTTGCTTATTTAGGCAGTCCTTTTCTCCTGCAGAGACCCACTCCCTTCCCAATACTTTAGATGGAAGTCATCCCCTTATCCAATGAATTCTTCCAAGTTATAACAAAAATCTCTGAACAATTAGCTGAATAGACAACCAGAAATGAAAGGAGATGAAAGGAGGAGGAGGAAAATATAAGAGGTAAAGATGTAAGAGATGTAGGTTCTGAATATGTTGGTAATGCAATCATAACAAGTTGAGCATAGGCTGCCTACCAGCTGCCAGCAAAGCAGGAAAAAGCTGCAAGGGAAAGCAGGAATGAGCACCAGCCCTTGGCTGGACAGGAATTCAGCTCCAGTCCTTGCAGTGTCCCTTCCAGACTAGACCATGGGGTAAACTGGCTATATCTGAATAGGACTAGTGACAAAGTAGGTCCTGGCCTTTCAAATTTCAGCTCTCCTCTGAGAAGGATAATTTGACCCCTGAGGACATGAGGATTAGAGCATAGCAGGTGACATATGTGTATCATGTGCTACTTGAAAACTGAGGAAGCACTGGAAATTCCTGACACGGACCAAAATGAGAAGGCTTTAAGATTTATTGTATAATTGTTGAATGGTGATTAAATCAATCTTTTGTTTCCTCCAGCTCAATTAGATTCTCAGGTGCCTTCATTTCCAATCAAAATACCTGGCCACCTTACGGTTTATTCCTCTGTCAAAAATGGTCTTTATGCAACTCTTCTTGCTCCCTCATGTTTCCCATTTGATGTGAAATGCAATAACTTTTGGCTCTAATTTTGCTAAGCCTGACTGAGGTCTCTGTGTCTCTTCTCCATTCCTGTCTTTCTTTCTTTCCAGTTCAAGATCAGCGCTCTGTGATCTGCAGAGACAGCATGAAGTATTGCACATGTGGTGTTATCTTCTGTGTGCCATTAGCCTTCCCTTTGTTTCCTGGTTGGAAATACATTTCCCACTCCCCTAGAATTAAATAAGTCTCTCTCATGCCTGAATCATGCTGTCAGTTCATAGATATCTGGTGATAGCTCAATCACCTAGGGTCACTGCCTTGATTATTTTCTAATCAATCTCCATCTTATCAGCAGAAGTTCGTGTTTCTTATTTTCTGAAAGGGCATGCCAAATCTCATCCCAGCTCTATTACTCTGTCAAAGTCATTCAGTCCTCCTATTTAATCTTGTAAATTAACTTCATCGAGATACTCCCTATCTTCTTTCTGGAGCCATTAATGGAAGTATTAAAAAAGACTGGACTTGAAATGATCTTGAGGAAACCCACTGATACCAGTTCTTCAGCCTGGTACTTCCTGTGCTTAGCTTTTTGGTAGTATTTGGTACCTTCATTTATAACAACATTTTCATGATCTCATTATTTTTTTCCTTTGAGTCACATCTGAAGACATCTGTGGAAATTTTGAAGTTTCTGTTTGAATTCTGCAGTTGAGACTGATCTTTACAATTACACAACACTAAATAACTTTATGATCCTGTCTTAAGTTAGAGCTATTACAAACAAGCTCATTTTGAATGCAAGCTCACATACAATGTTGACTCCATTGTTTTCTGCCTGTTTTCACATTTGGAGGCATTCCTTCCAGCAAAATCATTCATACAAAGATAATAATGAATATTTCATATACTCACAATATATGGTTGGTGCAATTATCTCACTTTCCATTGCACTGACAGGGTTAGATACCAGACAGCTGTAATTCCCAATGTCTTCTTTTACTGCAGGAACAATTAGAAGTGTAGCATTGTTTGATGAAAAGATATAATTAGGGCCAGCATGAAGACGCTTCCCATTTTTCATCCACTGGTAAGCTACCCTTGTACCTCTATCCACAATACATCTTAGGGTAATATTCCCTACATACTCCACTACTCCTGAAGATGGTTCAGTATGTACAGTTGGCTTTGTGACTGGAACTGTAAAATAAAGAGAGATGAAGAGTTGTGAAAGTGACAAGCCATTATATTACAGTCTCCATGGTCAAGGTGATTCAAATAGCAATCATAAATCTTTCTCTAAATTACTAATATGTTAAATTTTATCTCTTAAATGCACTTAAGGGTTAAAAAAGAAGGCCATATTATCAGCTGGTGACTGTAAGAATTGCTATGGGACATAAATAAAACCAGACTGTTTTTATTACTAGTAATGGGATAAATACTTCAGTCACGTGTACCACGGCCTCTTGCCTTATATACAAATCACTGAGTCCACAGAAACGAAAAGAGCACAAAGCATGACACTGCCCAAGGTGTGTGAGCTTAGCATGACTGGCCACAGCTTTGCCCACACTGGGCACCACTGAAATCTGGGCAAACTGTCATGAGGATGTCTGCAGACTGGGATGGCTTTGGGAGTTAAATGGCACCTACAACTTTGTCATCTCAAGATGTCATTCATCTCATTCCTTCCAACCCTGAACCCTTCAGTTACAGGATTCCCTCTGTATAATCCAGAAATTACAGAAGCCTGCTGTCATCCTTTTAGATAATTATTTTCCAAATTTTTTTTTTTTTATTTTTTATTTTTTTTAGTCCCCAATACAAAGAGCAGAGGCTAAAGAGGGAAATTCAGTAAATTTATGAATTCAGATCTGGGCTTCTTTTACAGACTACAGTCACCAGCAAAAGTCAATGGCTCCTCTTTGTTACAGGAGGTAAAGTTGTTCAGGGAAAAAGACTATTTGAAATTCAATGCAACCTCATGATAGCACAGCAGAAACTTATGAAATCTTGTTTTTTGTCTAATATAATCTTAAATGTTTCTATGTCTCTTCAGTTTTTTACTTATGATATAGAAACATCAATCGATACATTACTTTTCTTTAAAGATTACATATTTTTGTATTCCCTCCACCAGCAGTAGAAAAAAACATAATTGTATGCATTTATTCATGTATGGTTTCATTAAATGAGACACCATTGCAACTGGATACTAAGAACCAGGACTTCAAAACTATTGTAATTTTATTTTCAAAATGAAGATACTATCTTTTACTAACTTACCATCAACAGCTACTTGAATCTTTTGACTTGCAGCTATGGTCCCATTTCCACGGACATTGACTTTTACAATGTAATTGCCCTCATCACTGAGATGCAATGGGTTAATCCTCAAAGATGCATTTGGTGGCACCAGGGTAAACTTGTGCTGGTATTCCAAGTCTGGAACTACTGTTTGATTTACAGAGCCAAGCAAGTATTTTGGATTACTCTGAGACCTCTCAAAAAGCCAAATTATCTGGATTTCAGAAGCTGTAGCATTGAAATTGTAGTCAACAGAAAGATGAAGTGGTTGCCCCTCAATACCATGGATGGTATGAGATGGTACTGTCAATTTTAAGGCAGAACAAATCCCTGCATAAAAATGAAAGAACAAACAAATAAACAAACCCAAAACACAAATGGAAATCCCAAAAAACTCAATTGAGAAATCCTCACAGTGAAAAAACTCTCTAGGCTAAAACTTACATTTTTTTTGCCTGGTTATAATTCAGATCTTAAGTATGAAAGAGGCAAGAGCTCATTGACCTCAGTGAAGCTGGATCTAACTACAGAGCTGTAGCCTCATATTATACAAAAAGCCAAAGGAAGGGTCTTTTACTGATGAAAGTTTGACAAAAATGAGATAATGTACATTTACCTTAATGGATAAAATATCTTCCCTTTGAAATATTTCGTATTCCTAGGTCTTACACTGTCTAACACTCTTGGATTGTAAACTCAGTTTTTATGATTTTTTCTGGGTTGGTTTGTCTGCAGAGGAGCTTCTTAGGTACTCTGCCAGTTACACTAGGAAACTGACTGAAAATCTGACAAGCAGCACTTTCATGAATTCTGACTAAAACTATATATAATTATTATTGCTGACTGCTCTGTACCTGATAAAATTCAAGAAACAATATAAAGCTTGCAAAATTCAAGTATTCCAATCTTAGGAAATTGCTAGAATTAAGCCCTGCTGTTGATATGCACAAAAGTGAAATTTGCAGCCACTTGATTAATTCTGTTTTCCAAGAATTCTGTCTCTGCTACGGTGCAAAAAGGCCACTCCTTGGTTAATCGCTGTCTTTCCAATACATTTTTTAAAATAATTTTTCCTTTTGCTGGCCTAAGACATATTTATAGAACACTATTAAAGCCTTTGTCTTGGAACTAAGTGATTGATTTTCACATTAACTTTTCCACAGCACTCATGAGAACAGCAATGATGTAAAGAATTGACATTAATGAACTGACCTCACAACACCATTTCAACTGATAGGACTTTAGAGATGAAGAATTTAAGCCCAGAGAAAATTAACAGCAAAAATACAGACTCATTTTGGATGATCAAGTTGAAATATAAAGGATACGATTTTTCAAAATACATGTAAAAACATTTTGGTATGTTCAAGATGCAACTCCAACTGACTCTAGTTGCAGGTTTAATTACTCAGATTTGTGACTGCAAGTGGTAAAAAAAACCTTAGGAAAAAAGCAACCTCTTATAAGCAAGAAATGTAAAAACTGTGTTGTAAATAATCCATCTGCTACTGCATAAGAACACACTGGAGACTGAGAACGTGCTGCCCTGGTTACACTTTGCAGCACTTTCACCATGCACCATCTATCCTTTTCCTGCTAATGATCATCTTTTGTTGGACTTGATGATCCTTGAGATCCCTCAAACCTGAGATTCTGTGATTCTTGACAGGCTTCCAAATATCTGTAATGAAAAAGTAACGTCCCAGCTGATTTACATGGAATGTATTTCTACCTGGAAAGAATTGGGTGGGTAGGGAAGAGCAGAAGGAGAAGCAATGTATGAAAAATATGTGACTGTGCTCACTAATATAATGCAGGGTTAACTTTCTTACATTTCCTACTTTCATCACATTACTCTTTATGACAGAAATTGTTAAAGGTCCATTTATGTCTAATTTCCTAGGTTATGTGACAGAAAAAAAAATCAATTCAGTAGCATAATGTGGTATCTGTAAATGTCTTTTGGGTTAGAATAATCAAACTTCAGTGCACAGTTGTTTGCCATGAGTAATGGCAAAGCGAAATTGTTGGGGATGAGGGTGGGGAGACAAAATGGGAGTGGTGGTTACAGATGCAGCAGTAATGCCAGTAATTAATGTCAGAGCTACTCTGGAGTGTGAGTGGACTGGCTCATGGGTAGCCAGCATGCTGTACAGAATCTACCCCAAAGAAGTAATTTTGTGGCTGGTTTCCCTTTCATAAAGCTGAGCAATATTACACTCAGCTAAAGATAGCTTACAGCATTTCTGAGGGCATGGCAGGGCAGCCAAAGGAAAACACTGCAGAATACTAACAGGGAAATAAAAAAAGACAGTGAAATCCTTTGACAGAAAGCCTGGCAAATCCCCATTAATGGGGCTAAGGAGGAAGCAGACAGAGGGCTTCAGGCTGCATGGACTTTAATTTGCAAAGCACTGGCTGGGGTTCAGCTGAGATAGGAGGAGAACAGGGTAAAAAAAGAGGAAGAGTGTAGAAAAAATGGGGAGTGGCTTAAATGGAGGATACATAGGACAGAGATGTTTACAGGCTTAACTTTCTAGATGAAAAACCTAAACCAGATGATGCACCTCAAATTGAATCCTGCTCCTCTACCCCTTTTATACAGTATTTGTAGCCTGTTATTCTTTGAATTTTCTAACACTGCACAACTCTTCAAGGCTTGCTAGACTCTGGTTAACAGGACACATTAAGTATTTTCTTGGTTATTCTAACACTTCTCAGATGTTAATATGCTCCCTGACAACATTACAGTACAAATCAGATTTAAACTGCTCTTGTCCACTTGAAAAAGAGAGAAAGATAGTAACTCCTCAGTAGAATCATCCTTCATGAAATATTTAATGCTGGAGATCTAGTTCATATAACCTACCAATTATATAACTACCCATTTCAATTTTTAGATCAACTGGAATAAAGTCAAACACATCTCTCAGACACAGAGAGATCTGTAATTAAAAGATCTGTCCATATACTTACTCATTCTTTCTGTATGATGCTGTTCAATTTTTGGGTTTATTTAGCTGTCAATAGGTGCTTGTGCTGTTGGACAACATGCCAGTCAAAGAAGCAGTGCAATCATAAAATATGGAAAACAAAGAATATTTCTCAAAGATCTGTTCATGCAAAAACTTAGCATAACCTAAGCAGGTCTTGTGAGCACCAGGATAACTGGGACCACCAATATGGAAGGTGACAGCATAACAGAGTAACGAAAACAGAATCAGGGCTGGAAAATGTACTTTCATAGCAGCTAAAACCTGTTGGAATAGAAGCTGCAAATTAACTTTGTTACACTTGATTTACAGGAAAAATTTGCTCTGTGCAGTGTCCTGGAAAGACATTTTGATCTGCAACTTAGGAAATTCTTTTAGCTGGGACCAGAGGTGGTGAGGGCAGAAACTCCATTTTCTCCCCAGCCCCTTCAGGAGTTGTGGAAGGGGCTAACAGTGGGCCTGTTAGCTAAAGGAGCAAGAAGAAGTGGAGAAGTAAGAACAAGCTGATAAGGACCCCTCTCCAAGGATGTAACCAAGGAGACTGAGAGAAGAAAGATAAGAGAACCTTGCAGCTGGACGAAGCATTTTTAGAAAGTTAGTTGAAGCCACTGTAACTTCTCACCAATAGTATTATGTTGATTTATTGTGACCAATAGTTATGGTAGAAGAAGCATAAACAATTGGAAAGTGTATAAAAGTCAGCCATGTTCAATAATAAAGAGTTGCCAACTGAGACTGCTTGTGGTCTCTGCTTTGTGTCGTGACCGCCTCGACAACGACATTGAGAGGCTTTGGATAACTCCAGTTCTTGTTGCTCTCTCTGACTTTGCTGGGGTGATTTTGTGGAGTGCCAACATCCCACAGGAGCTTCCCCATGGCTGGAGGGGCAAGGGAGAAGGCAGGCTGAGACTGGGGCAAGTTATTAGATAATGGTGCTCTGTGAAAGGCAAAGGTTTTACAGGAGCAGTAATGGAAATATTCCAGTCTTAGCAGAGATCATGTCTTCTGCAGTCTGGAATATTCTTTACTGAGAGGGCTATCCTCCTCATCAAAGCATTGTCAGGCATTAAAATGGGACACTCAGGGAAGTGGCAGAGTCATCTCCCTGGGGACACTTCACAGATGCAGATGTGGCACCCAGGAACATGCTTTAACGGAGGAATTTGCAGTGTTAGGTTTAAGGCTGGACTTGATGCTCTTCAGGGTCTTCCCCAACCTAAAGGGTTCTACGATTCACTTGTATTAGACTAATTTTGATTTTTAATTTAAACTGGAGACTATTACGACTAATCCTTGAATTAAAGTTAATAGCAAAATCAAGCCAATGTGTCAAACTAAATTCATATTTTTCAGGCCCAAATTCCATAACATTCAAGCCTATATCCCTACTGCTTTACAAATATAATACACTTTTTTTCCCAAGATGATGAAATTACAAGACCTAACTTTTGTATAATGATTATAAGGGCTGTACCACAACGACCTCCATTTGGAGCTCAGTGATCTGTGCTTTGCTTCCATTTCACATTGCTATCATCAGTATGAGCAAGCACAACAGAATTGTTGACATAAAACAAGGGCTCCAGTTTTAGTTTAAATAAAAAACTATGACATAACTTTTGAGTTTATGGCATAAACTGAAACCTGCTTAGCGAGATTTTAGGATTCTCAGAATTTAACATGCACATCTCCTGGTCAAAGTGAGTTTGGATTCTCAACAGCTTTTCACCAGAGTGTTCATTTAACCCTTCAGCTCTCCTGAACTTGGTGCAAAATGGCACTAGATCAGTGAAATACATACTTTTTCCCTGTTTTACAAGTATGTTCATTTATGGAACAAAAAACCCCAAACAACCCAGATGTAATGGTCCAGGAAAGCTGTAATTTCTAGAATGGAAAATTTGGGGATATTCTTGCCTAGATTGGGATTTTTCCCCAAGAAACAGTTCCACTGAGGTTTGTCACAGGATTTAATTTCATTTACTGAGGTCAATGCTTTTAGTGGCCTTTGTGTCATGTCTCCAATGCTTCTGATTCTCACCATGATATGAAGCATGGGCAGCACATTTCCTTTACTAGAAAATGTGTCTATCTGGGTACGGACGTAAGGCTTCATGGTGAATAAACCTGTACTCTAAGCACTCTGTTTGCATGACAATAATTCTTGCAGGATTTTAATGAAAAATATCCAGTAAAGTGGTAGACAAAGCACAAAATCACTGCTTTTTATCAACCAAACATTTTTCATTTTTAAAGAAGAGATCTGATAATCGTCATATAAAACATCAATCATTATGAAGCCAAAAGTCTTGAAAAAGTAGTGAGCTCAAAATCAAGGAAACTAGGTGACTCTATAATAAGCTAGAACTGTGAGGTTCACAAAGAAGACAAAAGTTATTCCTATACATGAAGGATTAGAGGATGCACTACATTTGTAATGTTATATATTTCCTCTGTTGACATTTACAAAACCAATTAAATATAGAAAAAGGTAATTACCGTAGTTTGTAGAAATAAGCTTATCTAACATTTGATTACAGGATATTTCTGTCAAAGGACATAGAACATCTATTTTTTATCCATTGCATAGATAACAAATGCACACTTACAAAAACTGCACACAGACACCAAACAAACACACTATTAATGGGGAGATATTCTTCAGTTGACTAAAAGCTTAATTTAGTTTCAATACCAATTACATTTAGATGTTACATATAAATTTATTAATAATAAGGAAGTGAAAAATAATGTATCAGTGCTGTCTCAATAAATTGTTAAAGAAGTGTGTAACAGCTTCTGTATAATCTGGTTCAGAACCTGTCCAGCCTTACTTGTTAAAAAGAACGCACAATGTATATGTTACTCGATAAAATGTAATAGTATGCATTGAATCAATACCCATGTTTTACATGTAGATTATATCTATTTAATCAATGCCAAGTTTTACATAGAGATTATGTATAGCACTCATTTTTGTTCAGCTGCTAGAACTTTAGCTTCACTCATAAAACCAAGTGCCACTATCTGCTGAAAAGCTTTTAGGCTACCTTCCCAAAATCAAACATCTGACAATACAACAGAAATATCCTTAAACTTATAAAGATAAATCTAATAGAACCAATTCACATTTCCACAATGACAATCAAATATAATTCATATTGTATCTTACCTACAAGCAGAAAATATATTTTGCACTGTAAGTCCCAAAAGAAGTTGGCTAAAGGGCTCCATGAAAGCATCCTGTCCCACACAAATGCCACCCTCTCAGCACTAAGCCAGGGCTTGGACCTGCAGCTGCTGGTTTATTTGCTAGGGAAATCAGCAATGAGTTAACAGGTCCTATCCTGTCCCCTGCCTTAGGTGATTTGAATATGTGTATACAAAGAACAAAGGGAGTGGAACACCTGTTAGATGAGGACCCGTCTTCATTGCCTCCGACTTTATCATTACCCTTCCCCAGGAGTCACAGCAAATATGACACAGAATGTAATAAATGGGGCACACAATACAGAGTACATTTAATTAATAGAAGCAAGTAGACGCAGCAGGTGAACAGGTTATACTGTTATTAACTTCCTTTAGTTACAGTTTCTTAAAAAATACTGTGATGCTACATGCTTATTTCAAACTAAAATTAGTATTCACAATATTTTTTCATAACTTTTTAAATGACAGCCTCTCATTTTCTGTTACAACCCCCCCCCCCATTAAACAGCTGTTAAAGAGCCTAATTTTTTTCTTAGCACTTTCAAGCCCATAACATTTCTGCATTTTTTTTCCTTAACATTACTCAGCAAAGAATTAACTCCCTTTCTCTAAACAACATGTGATGTCAAGTGCCTATGACACATCTTTGAAATTATAATCCTATGGCTAGAGTGGACAGCTTACTACAGTTGTTAACTGCTGATTATTGTTTCTTCTCCATTAACTTACATCAGTTTAAATTAACATTAATGTAGGGTTTGGATTTTGTCCAAAGCTGTCACTCACCATACAAATCAGCAGCAAACTGGACAGATCCTCCCAGAGCTGTGTAGGAACAGTTTGCAACAGCAAATATTAGCAGTGACAGAGATGGTTTATCCATAGAAAACCACACAATATTTTTCACTAAACAGCACTTAGGCAGACTGCATTCCCCTTTGTGCAGAAGCAACTGGTAGGAAGGAGTTGCCTCCCCCTCACTGTGTGCTAGGAGCAGGGGTCCAGCAAGGTGCTAAGACCCCATCAGAAGGGATGAGCCCTCAATTTTTACCTTAGTTAAAGAGAGGTGAAAACACCCAGGTGCTTCCAGGTCCAATATAAGAAACACAAGGGTTATTCCAGGTTAATGAAGCAGAAGTTTAGTGATCCCACCAGAAATAATATCACCACCTGACATATGTCAGGAGATGAGGAGGGTATTTCATGTATTCCCAAAAGCTTTCCATTGTCCTGCCCACCTCAATGTTCTTGTTTGGAAGCTGCTTAATCCACCTAACTGTAGGCTTGATATATCAAATTGCAACCTTCTATAAAACCAAGGTTAGAAATTATTACCAACTTGATTTCACCATGTAACAAAATATTGGTCATAATTCCAACTAAGTTCTAACTGAAATAATGGGATATTTAGTACCTGAATAAAACTTGTGTTGGCACTTTAAATGTCCCATATGGGCAAAGAAAAGAATAATAAAAAAGGAACAGATAAGCACAGTTATGTTTTTCAATTGTGTCCTGTCATTTCCAGCATTTTAATATATTCTTGATGATATTAATATGTTTTCACATGATCTCACACAAATGTCATGCATGTGGAAAATGGATTTTCAGTAGACCTGTAGCTTGCGTTAGTTAAATGGCATTTAGACAATACAAATCAAACCTCCCTCCTTTTGAGTAGAAGCAACTAAATTAAAGCAACACTATTTGCAGCACCAACAATCTGCAAATTTTAGTTATTTTATTAATGAGAAGTAACTTTGTTATATGCTAAACTTGTTAATAGTTTTCCATGAAACAATGACACGATATTCCCAATGGTAGCCAGAAGTAATGAGCTCCTGCCAAAGGAAGCAGGGAGGGACCATGGCTCCCGACCCTCCCTTTGTCAGTGTGTGGTTTCAAAGGCACCTGCTCTTCCTGCGCCACCCTGCAACAACCCAGCAGCAGCTGGGGCGCTGGGTAACAGCAGGATCAGGAAACACACGGAGCTGACCTACGTGCCCTGGAGAAGGAAAAAACTCCTTTTCCTACAGGCACAAGCATGCCACAGCCGATGTGCAGGCGGCCTCACCCTCGAATGCTGCCTCCGCTTAAGCAAAGACTGTAGGATAAATTCTTTCTTTTCTTGTGCTGATACAAATTAGATTTAAAAAGCTACCTGGTGGATTTTGGTATGTGTGCTTTTTAAAAGTTGCTATCAATAAAACCAAATAAGAGTGACACAAGCCTCTTTTGCCGATGCAAAACTACATCCATCACCCGTGAACAGGCCAGACGCGGTCTGTGCATAGTGCATAATGCCCGAAAGAACCCGAGACAACCACAACCAGGAAATTCTCCTCATCTACGTGTACGCTCTAGCTTGTCTCCATACACAGAACGGCGTTTCTGAGCTAAGCACGTCCAAAAGTACACACCCGAGCCCCAATACTCAAACACCACCGCTCCAGGGCCCGCCCTGCCGGCCGCGCTGCCGGGACTTGTAGTCGTGCCGGCCGCCCGGGAACTACCGCTCCCAGGGAGCCGCGGGCGGGCGCGGTCAGGTGGCGCCCAACATGGCTGCGCCGTGCCCCGGCTCCTTGCGCGGCCGCTGAGCGTAGTCGGGGCGGCGGCGGGGCCATCATGCAGAAGATCAAGTCGCTGATGACCCGCCAGGTGAGCGGCTCTTCTCGGGGGGCGGCCGGGTACCGCTGCGACCGTCCCGGGTTCTCTTCGGGGCCGCCGTGCCCGGGCACTCCGGAGAGCCGCCGGTGCGCGGGCATCGCCCTCTGCCCTGCCGGGGAGGGCTCGGGGCGCGCGGGCTCCTGCTGCACACGCATCCGCCTTGTTTCTCTCCTCCGAGAAATGGAAGCGTGCGCAGGTGCCAACGCGTGGCTCTTGTCACAACAGAGAAATCGTTGTTGAAGATGACAGGGCGGGCCCCTGTCAGTTTGCTTTTTTGACATACAATTTTGAGCGCTGGGCAGTGGTGCTGTAACATGGCTTTGTCTGGCAGCAAATGCTTTTGGTCCAAAGGGAGGAGAAGCTGAGAAGGTGCCAGGGACAGATTTGGGTGGGTACATAGTGAATTTGTGCCAGAGCACTCGGTGTGTGTCTGTCACCTCACTGCTGTCTGCTACTTGTACTAGTTGTCTCCAGGATTATGTAGATCTAAGCCTACTTTTGGACCAATATATTTAAGATTGAGAGTCCATTTGAGGAAGTGTATCAGCAGAACATTCCAGTTGTTCACATATATAAGATACCCTGAAAAGAAGCCTCTTTATTTGTGCCTAATTAGAGAACTTAAAAAAAAATCAATTGTGTCGCCCACATCAGGTATTCTAGATAGTTATAGAAAATCATGGGAAAGTCAGAAGCTTTTTTTCCCCCTAGAACTATGCCCTCAGAGTTGTGATCCTTATGTAGGAGGCAGGGCTCAAAAATGAACACTTGTGTGAAAGTGGAATTGCCAGAATAATGTTCTGTTCTGCTTCAGTAGAGGATTACATGATTCGTTTTCAGCTTGACTGGGAGGAGTGCTGGGAAGCCTGCCCAGTGTGGAGATGATGTTTTCTGCAAATGATAACAACTCAGTCAATTTTCAGTCATTTGAAAGGATTAGGTTCCATTTACCATTTGATAAGTGAAACATTTTACTTCTGGAGGTAAATCACTAGAACTGCATATTTTTGAGAGGACTTGGGGAAGATTTTGTGTGAAGTATGAGAAACTGCTGCAATTGCTTTGCTTGTTTCTTACTTTGAATTTCTGATGCATAGAGGTGAGTCATCTTTGATGGTGGCAACTGCAGAGGGAGGATGTTTTGAAGTGATGTGTGACAAAATCTGAGAATCAAAACCAAAATGGAGAGGTGTTGCATCTTGGGAGGATGAAACAGTTGTAAAATGTAGTAGTTAGCGCTGAAATTATGTACAGCACTTTGTCAGTTTCAAAGAATAAATACAGACTTTCTCACCATAAACTGATATAGTAAGTCCTTTTAGAAATATAGGTACCCAGGACCAGAGAGGAGCTCAGAAAAAATACTGTAAACATTGATCACAAAAGAAGGAAGAAAGTCTGCCTGAAACTTTTGACTTACAGGAACACGCTGAAGTCTCAAGGGAAGCTGAAGTCAGAACCATATCTGAAACTTGAACGTGTAGATTAATTTCTGCCTAGGGAGCTGGCAGAAAATATACTAAGCAGCCTGTTTTGTGGTATTGCTGCTTGAAATGGTGAGATGCTGTTTCAGGTTGTCAGAAGTTGTGGATGCCCCATCCCAGGAGAAGTTGTCGATGCCCCATCCCTGGAGGCGTTCAAGGCCAGGTTGGATGGGGCCCTGTGCAACCTGATCTAGTGGAAGGTGTCCCTTGGAACTACATGACCTTTAGATTCCTTCTAACCCAAAGCTTTCTATGAAAATTGTGAATATGTTTGATATTCAACAAACACACATGATATTTATGTGGCTATATGTGTTTTAAGGAGTAATAATTATATAAAGCAGCTAGTGTGGATTATGCAACCTTTTCAGTTCAGTTACACATAGGGAAAGCCAGTCCTAGTAGTGGAATATGGTAAGTATAAAAATATGCCATCAAGCAGAAATAATCTTGCAATAGAGTAGCTGGCACCTAACTTGAATTCAGTTATTTGATTCCATTAAATCATTAAGTTAGTGGAACAAAGTATGCTATGTTTTTTGGACACATGCTCATTCTAAAATTTAAGATAACATCTGGACATTGACAGGAGGATGTGAGTGAGTTTGGTAAAGAAAATGTTAGTGAACTGTACTGAAAAGGTACATATTGCAGCATAAAACTGGAAATGCTTAGATGTTTGTGGAGCATAACTTATATACCAATGGTCTTGCTTAAATGTTTCTCGAATGAGGTCTTAGCCTTCCAACTACATGTCAGAATATTTATTAAGGGACCTGTAGATATGTATTCAACATCAGGTAAGACTTGATTGCAAGATGCATAAAGGAATCAAACTTAACTGATTATTAAAATTCTTTTAAAGGGTCTAAGAAGTCCTCAGGAGAGTGTTAATGACCTCAGTCCTATTGAAAACTTACGGATTCCTACTAAGGTACGATACAACATCCCTCCCCTCCCACTCCCTTTTAGTTTTTCATTTTATAGTTAAATGACACTTAGTTGTGTCTTCTTTTTTTCCTTAACATCAGGTTCACTGTTGTTCTTTTTTCAGTTTTATTTCATGCTGAAGGTCTTTTCAGAGTGTTTTAATGAAAGAATTAAGAGCTGTGAGACAAATCAGTTCACCAACTCCAAATGAATTTGCATGAAATTTTTTTCTTGAAACTTTTCAGTTGCTACTGAATTCTGATCTTAATATTATTTGTGATTCTTGCTGGAGTGAATTAAAAAAAAGAAGAAAAAAGAAAAATGCCTTTTTGAGTTTTACTTTGGAAAGTAGATGCTGTGTGGATGGCCTGTATAGTTCTAGTCTTAACATTAGTTTCTTCATGGTTTTGGTGCTGTAAGTATATTTTGTAATTTCATAGTTTTAATCTTCAGCATGTATAATTAACTTCATCTTCTACTTTAAAAGTTAGATCTTTATAATAGCAGTAGTTTTTGGTATTTTTTTTGGGTCTCACTATTTAAATGAAGCCAACTCACTGTCTCACAAGTCATGCTGAGTAATCTGCGTGTGAGGGTACAATTGTCACAATAATTGGCTGTTCCTTATTCCCTGTTGATCTGAGCGGAGGATTCAAAAGACTTCTGTGGTTGTTATCTATTATTTTCTATGAATTTGGTCTTTGCCTTTAACCAATAAGATACTTAGATTACTGACTTGAATTTAGATGACATGTTTTACAGTAGTTAAAAAATCAAACCAAAAGATTCTTTGTGTTTCTTTGTCCAAGTACTCTGTAATATGTTGCTTGTGCTGAGGCAGATCAGAAAATTAGCATTGCTGTATATTTCAAAAATCAGGTAAAAGTCTCTGAATTGGTACATTATACTTTGTTAAACAATGGCCAGTATATTGATATCAAAGAGCAAAAGTATTCAGTTGCAGCAATGTTGAAAAACCTGTCACATCTCCATTGCTTAAATTTCACAATTGCAGATTCCTGCCACTCCCTGAGCAACCAGTTTTTTGCCAAGTTGGCTCTCCAGGTAAAAGCAGATGCATAGGGTATCTTGGCTGGATTTCCATTCCGTAATGGTTTGATGTTATATGTCTGATAAGTCTACACTGTGTAGCAATAACTGTTTTTATTTAACTCTTGAATCATTAAAGTCTCAAGCTCTTTTGATGACAGAATGGTTATGATGCTGCACTTTCATCATCACACTTCCACATTCAAACTGGTATCTCCAGACTGATTTAGGGCAAATGTTACTGAAAATTTCAAAAGCTGCATTAAAGCTATACAGAAATATACAGAATGAAAGGCTGCAGGGTCAGCATTAATTAGGGCCAGTATGAATTACTGGTAAAAGGACAAGCCATTGGTTAGACAACCCTAGGTACAAACTCATGTTTTTTGAGATGAGGAACTATCGCACTAGTTTGGAGGTCAAGTGGGAAATACGGAGGACAGGAAGAAGAATCTGCTGACATTTCATTCCCTGAGAGCAAAACCAGCAAAATTCTTTTGGGCTTGATATCTGAAAGTTGTTGATTTGCTGACTGTGGCCAGCATGATGAAGTGATGACAGAACTCAATTTTTATTTTCAGGCAATGAAATTGTTAGGCATTTGGACATTTTAGTGAGTACCTGAGTGTATTCACTCACTTTAACTGGTACTCCAATAAGTTCTGCAACTATTTTGAAAAAGTTCAATTTTTTATCATATGAAGGCAAATCACCAGCAAACTTGCTTAACTTGTTAATACAGACTCATGCAGCCAATTCACTCACACAGGGAAGTATCTCAGTAGGAAGTAAGTATATAATAGTTTGAGTCTCATAAAGCCTCATAAAGCAGAGAAGCCAAATCTGAACTGCAAGGCTGGATATAACAGGTTGCCCAGAGAAGCTGTGGATGCCCCATCCCTGGCAGTGTTCAAGGCCAGCTTGGATGGAGCTCTGAGCAACCTGGTCTAGTGAAAGGTGTCCATGACAGGAGAGCTGGAACTAGATAATCTTCAAGATCCCTTCCATCATTCTCTGATGATTCTTTGATAATTCTATGGTATCTAGGAGAGAAAGTTGTTTGTAGAAGGACATAACATCGATTTGGACTGAAATACCTTACTTCATTGGCATACCTTGATTACCCAGGGAAACGAATTCTTTTTGAACCATTCTGTTATTGTTGTTTCCCAAGCTGATAACAGTTTTGTTAGCAGAATCTGTCACAAAAGGTTGAGGTAGATATTTTGCAAGCTTGAATTCAAGTGTGTTGGATTAATGGTGAATTGACTTTGAAATAGGTTATGTTTATTTTCATGATAATCAGCTCATATGAAATATACAAATATTATTTGACTTTGTAGCTTATCATGATAAATAACACTGAGACTATTTAAAAAATGTTTTTCCTATGGATAAAGGAATGTGGGTTTCTATTTCCCAAGCAGTAGCTGAGTGCTTTTCAGGAGTGCATTAAGTAGCAGTGTGGCTAAAATGTGTTCTATGGATAGAACATATCCAACTTTGTTGTTCTCTCCATTAAGAGAGTTGTTTTCAAAGTATAATGTTTGTTTTGGTAGAGTATGAGATTTTTAGTAGGTACTCTCTACACATATTGAACAAGGAGCATTTTCTATGAAAGATAGGGAATACCACAAACTTTTCTGTAGTACTGCCTTCCCTAGCTGGGGAAGGGGGAGGGAGGGGCAGGGAGTAAAAGCAAAGTAAGTTTATTGATATAGTTACGCATTGTATTTTATTATATTATAGACATTAATTGTTATATAAAACATATAGAGAAATATTAGATTGTTTTATATATATATAGAGTTCTATATGTATATTGTTATATTGAATAAATACTGTTATAATATAATATAACATAAAATATAATATAATATAAATACATTAGATTAGATTCTGGATGAAGGTTCTTCACCCAAGGGTGGTTGAGCACTGGAAAGCACTCCAGAGGAGTGGTCACAGCACCAAGCCTGAAAAAGTTCAAGAAGCATTTGGACAATGCCCTCAGGCACATGGTGTGACTTTTGGTGATGGTCCTGTGCACGGCCAGGAGCTGGACGTGATGATCCTTGTGGGTCCCTTCAAACTCAGTGGATTCTGTGATTCTGTCATTATAAGACAGATATAATCTCTAAATATATCTTTGTATATAGATAGAATTCAAAGATTGTGTTTGCATGTGTGTATACAGATACATATATAGATGCTTTAATACTTTTATTTCACAGTTGAGCACAGCCCTAATCCCAGGATTTAGGATTGGATTTTAGCACAGGTGTTATCCATGTTCAAAATGGAGGGATATAAATCAGCAGCATATTCATTGGTGTGTTTTTGGTTCTTGACAGAAAGGGAGGCTGTGTCCAAATCAGTATAGGGCAGACTTAGCCCCTGGTAACCTCCAGATAAGAGTGCATAGGCTGTTGCTGAACTTCATCTTTTAACTAGATTAGGAACTGTTTAGAATTTTTTTTTCTCTGGGTAGTATCATTCAATGTCTTCACTTCCCAGTCTTTTAGGTGATAATGATTGGAGTGCAGAAAGTGTTTGCTTCTACTCCTTACAAGTAATGCTTCAACAGAGCAATATTGGTTTTGCTGCTACAGGCAACATAGCATACAAGGAAGAGAGGGAATGTGATGCACTGGGAAATAGCTGGGCAGACATCTAAAACTTGCTGAACTGCATTTCAGATGAGTTTGCAATGAGATGACTCTTGTCAAATGCATTTCAAGGAATTGCCACAGGCTTCTAGACTGTAAACTCCTATCTCCATAGAACAGGAACACAAAATGATGTGAGAAGTGTGTGGATGTAAGCACTGTGTTTTATTTAGCAATAGCTTCTTCAAGCACGCAAAGCTGTCAGACTTCTTTTTCCTTCTTTCTTTTCCTTCCCAGCTGCTGTCTTTCACTGATCTAATTAGGTGACATAATGAGAGAGGCCTGCTGCTGAAGGTTGCACTAGTGGTAACCTGACAGGATAAATTGTTTTTCTATGAAAGTATGATCCCAAAGTACTGGGGAAAAAAAGATGCAGTTGGCACAAGTGACACAAGTTTTAAGTAGGAGGTGAAGCCTCTTGCTGAATAAAACTTTGGAAAAATGAGTAGCCTGTGAAACAGGATCTTACCAGGCTCTGTTGGCCCATTATTGATTGAAGAGTTCCTACTGCTGAATGCATGTGTTAACCTGGGCAGGTGAATTGAAGTGCATATTGTGGTGTCCACCTTGCCAATATGCTGCTCTTCCTGACCTCCTGTGTATCTAATTAATTCTGTTTAGCAACGGCAAAGTTCTCTGCAAGGGTATTATCATGAGATTCCTGCTGTCACAATTTTTGACAGGTTTTTCAGTTCAGAATAGCACTCGGAATTGCTGAATTAGCATAAATTGTAAGATGTTAAATGTGTTTAATGCTGACTTTTTTTCTTTTTAAGGAAGATACTTATATGGCAATAGCTAGACAAGTTTTGGGGTGGAAAAATACCTTGAGGGATTTAATAGAGCTTCTCTCTTTTCTTCTACTAAGTGTGTGAGTACCAAGTCCGTAGAGCTAAACTGGCCCTTTGCCAAGACCCCTAAAATTATGGGCTTATTTCTACATAGAAAAATTGTTTTTGTGTATCTGATTGAAAGGATGAGGAAAATAGAATATCAGCAAATAAACTTTAGCTAGGGATACTTACCTCCTTTAGTGGTGAGTGAATAAATTTGCCTTCACTATGTTGGTTATTTCAAACTACTGAAGCGTGATGTGCTGAAAGCTGCAGGTTATCATGGCAGAAAGTCTGCTGTCAGATCATGTAATTTATGGGGGAGCTAAAGTTTATCCTGGAGAGTTATAACTAGACTGCTTTTCCAGAAAAAAATGAACAAGGTGAAGAAAAAACTTGTCATTTAATAAATATTTTCCTGAGTAGTGTTTTGGCAAGAAACACTCAGATGAGTGATCTTTCTGAGACAGAATAAAATGGTTTGTTAGCAATTTTGCTAGGCACTCCAACATCAAATCCAGAATATGTGTCCATAATAGCTTTGTTAATATATCTTTAGCAGATGTGAATCACCACTGACCGATTGTATTGAGATACTTTTTCACCAACATGACAAGGTATCACTAGCCAGAATTTCAAATGATCCTAAGCATTTCTTCTTTGGTTAGTTTTTAATCTTTTTTTTCTTTTAGGAAACAGTCACGCAGGAACTTGTAGGCAAAGATTAGATGATAAATTCAGTTATTCCATTTGCAGTGGTTCAATCACTTGTTTTTAAAATTTATTTAAATCGCTTGTTTTTAAAATTTATTTAAAAGTTTAATAGTAATAAAATGGTTATTAAAATAGTAATACAATTAGAGTAATAATAATTTGGGCAATTCAAATTAGGACAATATGAGACAGTAGAAACAAAGAGTTACAGGTGTCCGGGTACTGTTTTCTGGGCAGCACAGGCCCGAAAAATGACACCTGTTAACAAAGGATTAACCCTTAAAACCAATAGCCTGTTGAATATTCATACATCTCATACATGATGCATAAATTCCATTCAAACAAAGGATTTGGTCTGGTCATGGTTAGCTTCTTCCTCCTAATCCTAAGGTGCCTTTGATCCTTAGCTACGCAGAAAGAAGTCCGTTTCTTCTGATAAGTGAACAATAAATTCTTTTTCTCTGAAAGATTTAGGTGTCCTGTGGCTGTTAGCTGGTGCGAGTACCTCATTCTTTTCTTAAAAAAATATCCCACTTACATAGTTCCTATTTTAAATACAAAAGTTACCTTTTAACTACAAGACTACATTTATCATATTATTAAAATGTTAATACAGCACTACTAATCAATACAACAAAATACATAGAGTAAATATTTGCATAGTGCACTTTTCACAAGTGGACCCCATTGCCTGTTTTGCATAATTTTTAATTTTAGTTTCATATAAGTAAAACTCAATGTACTGTAAGATGTGAAACTGATTTACAGTGGGGTGTACATTATGGAGCTAGCATTACAGCTAGATAACGATAAAACAGTATTATTTCCTTGTTTCTCTCGGTGTGTCGGTGCAGTCCATGTCCTTTCTCTGGCTGGGCGTGGATTGCTGCGTGCACCTGCGCTGGTGGCAGTGACTGCATCAGGCGTTTCAGGGGGAGATCGGAGGCGCCTGGGCGGGAGAAGGTGGCTGCTGGAGAGCGTTTCTCCCGTTCCCCGCGGCCTCCGCGATGGTTTTTCTCCCGTTCCCCGCTGCCCCACGACGGCTCGGAGCCTCCCGGCGCGGCCTGGCCCGCGGCCCAGCGGGGGCGCCCGAGCACCGCCGGCGGCCGCGCCGGGGGCCTTCCCTCGGCCTCGCGTGACGCCGCTCGGGGACGCGAGATAGATACGCTTGAAACACGTTTTTATCTGTATCAGTCGTTGCTTTTTATTTTCCCACCGCCCCACCTTTTCCTCCTTCTTTTCCTCCTTACTTTCCTTCTTTCCCCAGTCTTTTTTTTTTTTCTTGTGAGAAGTATTTCAGAGGAGCAGTGGTTCCTCTGATGCTCTTCAAACTGCTCACTTGTGAGCCCTTGGCTGCCTCTAAGTGCATAGAGAAGCAGCGCCTTGCTGTGTGCTGTAAGGGTCACTTTGCCTCAGAACGTCTGCACATTGACCTTAGCTGACGTGCAAAATAAGCAAATTAGTGGCTGTTCAGTAATTTAATCTAAAATTGGATACCACCCTGGTGAGATAAACCTTTGAACTCTTTGTGATGAAAATACCAGCACCTTGCCCCACTGGAACAACTCAGCATTGCTTGGAGACTCAGGGTCATTATGAGACTATTCAGTCTGCTGCATTGCTTCACCAGAGTTTAATTTTACTATCAAGCAATTTGATCCATTTTATCTTTACTTTTGATGAAAGAATATTCTAGCTCTTCTCCCTTTTGAGTCTCTGATAAAGGATTTTTCATTCTTTTTGTGTGAATGACATCCAGGAGAGGACCAGTGTTAGTTGCAATGTCCAGTGCAACAGAGGAAGAGGAGGGTCAGGCTGAGTCCTTGGTTTGCTTCAGCCACTGAAAGCATCTGGGTTGTTGGGGAGGCCTTCCAGAGGAGATTGTGACGGCAAAGAGGAGGATGCTTATCTCTGCAATATTGTCTTTCAGAGGCTGACAGCACATCTCTGCTTAGACCACTGTGCTAAAATCTGAGAGGTGTTAATCTTGTGCAAGAAAGGCAGATCTGTTCTGGTTTTACCTGTAGAAGTCAAGTGTTTAATGGCATATCTTTTATTTCAGTGAATGTGTGGGCTGAACTGAAAAATTATGCATTTGTAATGACACTACCTGTCATTTACAAAGAGGGTTCTTCTGTTTTAAAAAATTCAAGTTTTATTTGTTTTGGTTTTGTGCAATTTTTTTTTCTCCTTCTGGAGAAATAGTGTGCCAGTTTGTTTTTAGTTTATTATGAGAATTTCTAAAAGTGAGGAGGAAAAAACTTGACTCAGCATGCACTTGGTGCCATAAATCAGTGAAGAAGTGTTTAAGTGGGCTGCACCATTGAAGTCTACACTATGTTTTTTGAGAAGTTTTAAATGTCTTGCTCTTCCTAATGGGAAATGCAAGCCACAGTGTACTGTACTTTCTGTATTTTGCCGTTGCTTCTTGTGCTAATGTTGGAAGTGGCTTTTGGAAGATGTTAGTTTTGTTAAAAGATAGTTCTTCCTAGGATGTGTTATTACATGATGAAAATTCTGTTTTGTTTTGTGCAGGAGGAGCTCAGAGAACTACATGAAGAACCACCTGATCCTCAGGCACAACAGGAAATAATTAACAGCATTGAAGAAGTTTATTTTTCCAATGACTCCTTTGATATTGTGAAGTATGAGTTAGAGGTAAGCTGTCATCTTGAAAGAAAAATAGTAACATAACTAATAATGAAGATGAAAAGTATGCTTGTTTCAATTAGCTATTTTTTGTTTCTTAGATCTTGTGTGAATACAACACTGAACTCCCCTAGGTTATCTTGCAGTTGTGTGCAGCTTCTAGCATAGAGTATTGGTGCATATATATAGTATATAGTCTCTTCTTTTAATGTAGTAGAATATGCTAACAGGCGTTTTGTAATTTAAACTGAAGTGAGGAAGTCAAGGTGGCTGAGGAAACAAATCTGTTCTATATTTTGTGTATTTTTTTAGGAAACTGACAGAGACAATTTCTGTGATTGGGTGGTTGTGTGTGTACATATATGACGTAAAATGAAGTAACTTTGAGGTAATTATAATACTACATGAGGCAGTTATGGTCATATGTTGTATATTTTAACACTATTGGATTTCAATATCCATCATTTGAAGAAATGGATTAATTCTGCAAATTAGATTACAGAAGCCAAAAGAAAGTTTCTTTAATGAACCTGATTGCCTAGCTAATGCTCTGTGTGAGTTAACAACCTTTAATTTCTTACTGATTTTAATGTATTATTTAAATGCAGAGGCTTCCTCCAGTCCTTAGTCTTCAAGAACTGGAAGAGTACAGAGACAAACTAAAACAACAGCAAGCTGCTGTAAGTAAAGAGTTTTCTTCTGTACCCTTACACAATTTGTTGTCTTGTCTATAAGTCTAAGAAGTGTAAGTGAAAAAGACTTGATTTCTCAACACATTAGCTACTAAGTTTTTTTTTAACATCATGTTGTGTGCCATTATAGTGGAAAATCATCACTAAATCATACACTCATATGAAATCATGGAAGTAAATCTTAGTGTTAAGTATTGTAACAAAGAGCAAATGTGCTAACTGTTTCTTTAGAAACGTGACTTTTTGAATATTTATCTTTTAATGTTCAACACAGTGCTGAATAATGGAGTAATATCTTTTTGAGGGTTTTCTGGCAACGTAAGACATAAAATGTTTTAAAAACTCTCTCCTTGAAGATGCTATTTTTTCTTACTTTTCATTTGCCAGTATGTTAATTGTTCACAAGGGTTTTTAGTGAACACTGATACAGAGTTATTAGGTAATAAACCAAATGAAATGTAATGAGCAGTAACTACGAGGATTGAAGAGAAATCAGAATTGCAGTGTTTGAAAGGTGCTTGTTATGTTGCAGACTCTTAAATTTTCTATTCATGTATTAATTGTTGTTCCATTAATCTTTTGAGATGCATAACATGGTACAGGGAACAAATCTATTAACTGTGTCATTTGGAGAATATCTGCAAGTAAAATAGAAATAGTAATCCTAATTCATGTCTTTAAATAAATGAAATGTGTAGGAGAATCTTGCATTGTTAACAATACATAAAGCAAAGGCAGAAGCCTTAAGCTGCTTTCCCCATAATATACCTATGAAGTTTTGTGAAAGATTAGTGAGAAGTTGAGGAAATTAATATTCCATGTTTCTCACCAAGATTTATAAGGAAAGAAGTTGAAAGTGAGTGTGAGGTAGTAATTTTTTTCTGTATTTGTTTGGGTGGTGGTGTTTTTTTTTAATTTTAAGAGGACATCTGGTGGTGACCTTGTTTTGCAAGGAAGTGCTCTCAACACTGAGACAACTTCAGTGAGATATGCTGCATAATCCTGATATGTGTTATCAATGTCTTGGTCATTATTTGCCTCCAGGATGGGAACTGGCTGCAGCTGAGGGAGTAGTTTCAGGACATGGCTGCTGCCAAGACATTTGAACTGGAAAGTGCATGCAGCTAATGAACAATAGGGGAGAGAACTGAGCACAAGGCTTCCAGTAAATATGGCCAGATGTGGCTTTCTTTTAGCATACAAACAGGTAAAAACTCTCAAAGCCAAAACTTTTGACAAGAAACGTGTTCAGTTCTTCCCTCACCAACTTTTCCCCAGTCAGGATTGGTCCTTGTTTGTTTCTTTCTTAATTTCATCAAAATGTATTTCTGGTATAAGAAGGAATTACCTCCTCCTTAAGCATGTGCCAAAGTGCTAAAATTTCTTATATCTTTTGTTTCATGTCCTTATGTCATATTTTCAGGTAGAGTGTGAGAGAGTGCTGCATGTTTTCTTCTTGTGTCTTAAGTTGTTATTGATTTATCTTGTGATAGGTCATTTAGACCTACCTGCCTTAAAGGACGTTTGTGTCTTTCATGGAAGTCAAGACTGCAGAATGTTGTATGTTGTTAGTTCAGTCCTAAAAATATTTTAATGGTGAAGAGATTATTAGATAGAGGATTCAAGAAGCCTGTTGACATATTACCCAATGGCTCTGCTTTTGCAAAAAGCTAGATAGTGTCTTTTTCACTTCAGTGTCTGTACCTACAGCTGGCAGAGGAATTTACAATAATAGTTGGGAGATAATACCAAATTCTAAATTTCTCTAATGCAAAGCACTTTTATGAGTGTGAATTACAGGTACTAGAGCTCTGTCTTCACTGACTTACTGCTTTTGCACAGCTGATCTTGGTCATCCTATTGTTTTTAGGGTCACTATAGACTTATTTTTCTGTAGTTTTCTCAATAGTTTTCCATTCCACTGGAAAGATCCCAACTTGCTCAAACATTTTTTAATGTATGTATCGTAACAACTTTAATTTATAATTGTCTTGTTACAGGCAGTTTGAATTAGAAGGGCTTTTTAGTTGTATGTCTGCTAGGCTTCATTTTAATTAGTAGTCTAATATCCTTAGCTATGTTGTTTTTTGTTCAGGAGATGAAGTATTTTTTACTGATGTGATTAAGAAAGAAAATTCTTTGTCCCTTCAGCAAATGTTGTTGGCAGGCATCGATAACCACGGTCACATTCAGTGCTAGCAGCTGCAGCTCAGGATTCCAAGACTTAGCACAGCACAATGTATGGAAGATGCCAAAAGGGGTGTGACAGTTTGGAAATAAATGAAGTAACTGGGGATAGTATTGCCCATCTGAAAAAGTATCTGAGAGTTTGGAACCTCAGAAAGAAAAGTAGTGCCACTAAAGTACTGGGAAAGGAAAAAAAGTGCCTGTGGCAGGTGCTTGTCAATGTTGAGATCGTTATTAGTCAAGGGTAACTGAGGACTTGCAAAACAAAAAGAGTGTAAAAACTGAAAAGAAATATATTTTTTTTTCATGTATACTGCTTGAACATTGCTTAACAGTACTAGAACATCGAATAACTAGCAGGTATATCCATGTTCTAAAGTTTTTTACAGGTGCAGGACTAGTATGAAGAATATGTTGAAAAAAGGTGAAAATTTCACAGTGTGTAGACTTTGGAGTGAATAAAATTTCTTAAGAGCCCCAGGGTCCTGTAGGCTTGTAGCATTTGGCTTGATAATATCCTATCCTGACTCCACCTCGCTCTGGAGTGGTTCTTCTGCTGTCCTGCAGAGGAAAGAGTTATTAGTTATGGAACAACTTAAAGGTTAAGAACAACCAAACAGTTTTAAAATTGCTCTGTGGTTCTGGCCTGCTTTTGATATGGAAGGAGGAAAGCATAGCTGGGTATATGCCCCTTGTCCACATTGCCCCCTGATGACATTGGAATACTTCAAAGACCATTTATGTGCCCGAGGATGGGAATTGAACTGGTGGAGCCAATATAAGATTGTTTCAGGAATGCTGATTGAAGAGCTCAAATTTGTGCTATGTTTAGACAAACACAGCAGTCAAGCAGTCAAGTTTACGAAAACCTCTTTGTTTCTTTTTGCCAGTAGTGCATTGTGTGCTGGCTGTCATAGCCAGCTTTATTACATTTCCATTTCTGGGAGTGTTGTTCCCACAAAGGAATATAGAGCAATGCCAATAAGTTCTTAGTCATGTTTGAAACCATTTCTTAAATTTTAGTCCCTGATGAAAAACAAAACTAAATACTTTTCTCAAGCTGGCATTTTTAAGACTGTTACTGTTGGATTTCTTTTTAAGCTTCTATGTTTGTGGACAAGAGATGGATTAAGATACCGATGCCCAGTTTTTAAATTCAATACAGACAGCAACTTTCAGGAGCATTGTATTTAGAATTATACTCAGAGCAGTGGAGAAAATTTTAAAATATACATATTCTGTGTTCTAAAGAAAGGGTATAATATGTAGAGGATGCATATTCATTTTGACATAGTTTTACTTTAATACACTATCAGTCTCAAAGGTAGGTGTCCTTATGTTAAAGGTGTTGTGGTTTAACTCTAGATGGCAATGAAGTATCACACAGCCTCTCACTCACTTCTCCAGGGGGGAGAATGGGAGGAGTAGAAGTGAAAAAGTTCGTGGATTGAGATAAAGGTAGATAATGCAGAAGAAATAGCTAAAAAATAGGTGAAGCAAAAGCAAGTGAAGCGAAACAGGGAATTAATTCACTGCTTTTCATGGGCAGGCAGCTGTTCAACCTTCTCCAGGGCTCTATCATGTGTGACATTTATTTGTGAAGACAAATGCCATCACTCTGAGCATCCTTTGCTTCCTTCTTTTCCCCAAACTGTATATGCTGATCATGATGCTGTACATTTAGGATATCCCATGGGTCAGTTGGGGTCAGCTGCCTCAGCTTTGTCCCCTCTCAAAGGTGTGTGCACCCCCAGCCCACTTGCTGAGGTGGTTTGAGGAGTAGAAAAGGCCTTGATTCTCTGCAGGCACTGCTCAACTGAAACACCTCTGTGTTACCAAAACTGGTTTCAGCCCAAGTCCAGAACAGCCCCATACCAGGTACTTTGGAGAAAATTGAATACCCAAGCCAGCACACCATGCTATATCATTGATTTAAATTTGTACTCTAGCAATAGCATGAGCAAAATGTAAACACTTGCAGTTCCTCAAATTATTTCTATCTGCTTTTCTAGCACGTTCCTTAACAAGCAGAGTTAAGTGAGTAGTCCAAAAATGCCCACTAACTGATAGATGGACTTGTGAACATTTCTCTTATCTTGGTTCTAAGGAAAGCTGATCATAATTTTTACAATTTTTTTATATGTTGTTGTGGAATATTTATTAATAAATTTAAAAAATGCAGAACTTAATGGTAGAGAATCATAAGCTTGTAGAATTTTAGTATGGCATGGCCTACTTAAATGAGATTGCTATGTATCACATGTAGTGTCCTTCTTTTTAAGGTATCTAAGAAAGTTGCAGATTTAATCCTTGAAAAACAGCCTGCATATGTTGAGGTAAGACAACTAACAGTTTTCAAGAATAAACTGCTCAATTTTGTGCTGCTATAATGCTGCAGTTGTGTTGTTATAGTGATTTGTAGTAGGGATGCTAGTGCCTGGTTGGTAACCAGCTATTTTTGTATGCTAAAGCTCTGTCTCTATAGTGAAAGCCAATGGTGTATTGAATTGAAAGTCCTTAAGATGATAAAGGTTTTGTAATATGGTCATTTTACAAGGCCTTGTGAAGAATTCAGAATTCAGGAGTTCACAGGCTTGGCTAATACCTTTAATGAACCTGGAGCAGGAGCTGCTTTATTGCCCTTGTTTAGGAGTGGTGTCACATCTTATTCCATAAGAGAAAGCAGGAGTGTTCTTTCTTAAGATCACCTAACTGCCACTAATCTCAGGCAGTTGTGAGAATCAGAGTTACAGAATATGTTGTGTTGGAAGGGACCCACTAGGATCATCAAGTTCAACTCCTGTCCCTGCAGAGAACCATCCTGAAAAGTCTCACCATGTGCTGGGAGTAATGTCCAAACAATTCTGCTAAGTGAAAACGGTGATTTTTATTAAGTTAGCCTGAGAATGATCCTGTGGTGAATACTTCTGTTTATGTACAGCACCAGTACAACCATTGTTGTACTGGTGATTATGGCAATTCTTAGGGCAAGAAGCCCAAAGAGAGAATGTGGAAGAGCAAAGATGGCTTCCTGGCTATTAACCTGTGGTAGATACCATGGAGCTGCAATCATTTTCCTCTTATCCAGAGGACACAACATCCTTTTTGTTCTCTTGTTCTTATGGCCAGTGCATCCAGCCTTAGCAGAGTTGCCATCTGTGTTTTGCCATTGTTTCCTGGGGAAGGGAGTGCTGCTGTTTTAAGAACAATGTGGGGGGGAGAGAAGTGACTGTTGCTTGTGTCATCTTCTGCAATAGCAGGTGGAAGAAAAAGGCTGTAGCAGTAAAGTTGTTGCAGTTTTAGTTGAAGGGATGATAAGGTGGGAGGCTGTTGGAGAAGGAGGCTGGTAAGTGCTACTGTACAGTAAGTGCTACTGGTTTGAGTCTTCACAAGATAGTGTGGAAGGGGGAGAAAGGGTAATTGTATGGTATAAAAATATTCTGGTATTATGTCACTGTTATGTGCGTTTGAAATTGATAGTTTTGAGTCAGTACCGCTTTTCCTGAATCCAGCAGCTTCACTTTGAAAACCTCTCACTGCATAATGGAACTGCAGCAAATGTTCTTGCATTTTGCTGTGTAATGCTAATGTTCCTTTTGCAGACATCTTAGTGAGGTGAACTTGTTTCATACCCAGAAGTGCTTTCAGATATTCCAAAAGGACAGTTAAAAATCTATTGTGCCAGTAAAAATCTTTTAAAAGCTTTCATTAAATGCTTTTGTGCCTAATAAGTCAATAATCCTTCAGTGTTACTTACGGGCACAGGCCTGCAGAGAGTTATTCTTGTCAGTAGACTTATTGGAGATTTCTGATGGCCATTAGAGGTCTCACTTTCCCACTGATACATGAAATGAACCTCCTGTTGTGCTGTGTGAACTTGTAACGGCAGCTCTAGTTCAGTGCTAAACTACAGTAACAATTCATTACAAGAACCAAGCATGCAGCTGAACGCATGTCCTGGACACATTTTCACTGTGCGAAGTGTAGTTTAGGGATATCATGGTTTGAAGCCCATGCCTAGTGTCAAGTACTGGTCTGACAGGCACTCCTGTGGCCACAAGAGACACGCCCCTGACACAGGGTAAGGGATTTACAGTTTTCTGTTCTTGGAAGAAAGAAGTGATTTAGGAGCAACCAGTGGGTGAAAGACTGTTTCTGAGAAGAGAAAAATTGTATTCAGCTCTCAATGGTGGGCAGAAGACTCCCTCTTCGGAAATGTTTAGGCTGCACTCTCTCCCCATTCCTCTCCATCCAGTTGTGTTCAAAGGAGAGATTTTACAGAGTCTTTGCAAGAAGCAGGACTGGAGTGGAGTAGCTCTTTATTGTATGTGTTTCCCCTTGAACAAGGGAACAATGACTTTTTGAACAGCTCTGGTATTGGCAAAGTATGTTTTTAGAGAGAAGTAGAGGTAGGTATTGAGGAAAGTAATCTTCGAGTTTGGTTTTTTTTTTGCATATCAGCAACTTGGCTGTCATTTATAAAAAAGCAACACTGGTAACATAAAGGAGCAGGTTGTGGTGTAAGATGCAGCTTAGTGTTTTGGAGACTGACCAAGAGCTGATCTAAAACTGAACTGAACTTTGAACTCATTTTTGCTTGTCATATTATTAGAGTTAGATGAATTTTCAAAGTAAAAAATCTCCCTTCCCATGGAAGGCACTTGATACATTTTGAAATGAAGATCAGAATTAAAAAATAAAATAAACCTCCCCTGCCAAGAAAAAAACCAACCAAAAAGCAAAAAAACCACTCAAACAAATAAACAAAAATCTTTTTCTGTAGCCTGAGGAGAGAATGTACTTTTCTACAGAGCTGTTCTAACAAAAGAAATCATCATAGTTATATTAAAACATTTATTTTCTTTTCAAGGAGTTGAGATTATGCTAGGCACTTCACATAGTCAAAATCAAGCTAAATTCAGGTCACCTCTGCTGAAGAGTTTTCAGCTGAAAGTCAACAGGATACAATTAACATTCATTATGATGTGGCATGTATTAAATTGGTAGAACACAAGTGCTTCTAAACAAGAAAATGCTGTGTGAAACATAATTTGTGGTTTTTGTTGTGCTGCTCTCTGGCATATTAATGCAAATTAAGCCCTGTGCTTCTATCCCTGAAGCTTTGATCATTCTGTTGTAATGCATTAATGGTATAGAAATTTTTAGGCTAAATGTGCAATATATAAATGTAGAGAGTCCCACTGCAGTGAAAACAGATTCAACTATCTTATCTTCAAAAGAGAATTGTATTTCAAAATATAGTTTATGTTAATGTTACATTGCAGTATTTAGTGTATATAAAATGATGAAACAAATAATACATGAAGTAACTCCACAAAGTCATTATAACATCTCAAGAGAAATGTATTAATCAGTAGTCTTCACTGGTGTGTAACTTGCATATTTGTTTAACCTGTTGTCTCTCTGTAGGAGCTTGAACGTGTTACATCATTGCAGAGTGGCCTTCAGCTGGCAGCGGTTATTTGCACAAATGGAAGAAGGTATTTGCTTAAGGAACTGCAGAGATTGGAAGTGGGGAAGTATTTAACAGGAAATCTGTGAACCCTGGAAGTTTGCTTGCTGATGATATTTCCTGTTCATGTGCTCAATGCTATTAGTAGTAGTAGTTAGAGATACTGAAACAGTTGCAAACTCTTGCAGCTCTCACTTTTGCAATTGGTAGTTCTCTTTGAAACAGAAAGCTTTGGAGATACACCACTGATCCACAGACGGGTGCAGAAGGGAGGATGTACCTTCATAGCTGTCTCTTGGTACAATCTCATTTTCTGAGTTCCCCTGACAATGCTGATAATTTTACTTTCTACCATGTATTTTGTTGAACTTGTTAGAATTGATTTAGAAGTAAGCTTTATTTTATGAATTGTTGAAGATTATGTTAATTTTTATCTTGCAGACACCTGAATATAGCAAAGGAAGGGTTCACACAAACTAGTTTGGGGCTCCTTGCGAATCAGAGGAAACGACAGTTACTTATTGGGCTGCTAAAATCTCTGAGAACAATAAAAACACTGGTATGTACAGTTGTTTTTGTTCAGTGAAAAATATGTTTCTTAATTTCTGCGTAGTAATGACTGCATTTTCTTTTGTTTTTTTTATAGCAAAGAACTGATGTGCGTTTGAGTGAGATGTTGGAGGTAAGTCCCTACCAGACTGATATAATTTGAAGCTATTCTAAGTCTACGTTTGTCAGTCATCTTAATTTTTGTCTTGCACACAAGGTGGGTGCAGGGGATGAAATTGTATTTCTATTCTTCTTTTAAATTGAGAAAAGCTTCATATCAAATTAGATAGCCCTGCTGCCAGAGGAGAGTGTTTTCTATCAAAAACTCATTCCTGTCTTTACATCTGGGCACTGAAGCTTGAGTTAGTTCAGTAAAAATGTTGTGGGGTCTTTACTTATCCCTGCTCTCAGCTTATACCTCTTTTCTTTAGCTTGATATTTGGGAAAAAAAGGATGAAATTTAGCTGATTGTTGATAAGCTGGGTTTGGATAAAGAATTTTGTTGATATATTACTATACAAATGTATAGATGGGCTCTCTGCTTAGTATTTCATTTGCGAATGTAGTAGCCTTCTGTCCTTATTCATTACGTTGGCTTTTTAATTCAATTGTAGAAAAGATTGCAACAGGCAGGCCATGACATTGAAAATTCAGATGCTGTTATGTATACTAGCTAAAAATGTAGTAGATACTGCACAGAGCAAAATAGGATCTTGTCTTAAGGTGATGAATTGTATGAAAGAAAGCCTCAGGATTTTATTGACAGCTATAGTACTTACAGTGTAACAATTTTGATTTGCAAGTCTGCCAGATATTTACAGCTGATACTGGACAGAATGTCATGATGACAATCCCCAGTTATTAAATTTGGAAATTGAATCTTAATAGTTTCAGCTTTCAAGATTCTGTGAACTTAATTCTATCGAGTAAGTCACCTTGTGTCAGCAAGCTTTCTTACTCTTTGCCAAGCAAAATGGCCCTTGCTTTCAGGTGGCATAAATGCTTCTGCTCAGTAAGCCCTGTACAATGATTAGCTTTTAATTTCTGTGCTGTGTTTTGCTACCCAGGAAATTAACTCTTCACTGTCTACTGGCAGGAAGTGTTCTGAGGAGGTGTAGTTGTTGCATCCACATGCAGACCCTAATGTCTGATTACCGTAATTGGTCAGTGATTTTAAAGGGCTGGAACTGCTGTTTTGGCAGACTGCAGTTGGAGGGCTGTGCTCAGTGTCTGTTCCCAATAAGTTATCCCAGCTAGTGGCCCATTTATTTTCTGTACTCCTAGAAGTTAGTAGATTGGAATATGCATGAAAGCTATTAGTAGCCACTCAGAGAAGAGAATTTTGAAAGAGTTCCCAATTAAAAAAAACTGGAATGAATTTATGGTAGCTTACAGGGCTGAGCTGCATCTGGAAAGTATTAGTAATATATCTTATACAAGCAGGCTTTCTGATTTGAGCCCTGTTAGACTTACTGGAACAAGTACCAGGTTTCCAGTGGAGAGAGATATAAAGAGCTAATAATGCTTTTTAGACCAGTGTGCTGTTCTGTTTTCATCTAATGGATTATGTATTTGGGGTTTTTTTGTGTTTTTTAGTTAAATTTGATCTGCATTAGGACATTGCTGTTAAAACCAATTTCATTTCAGAACCTCCTCTATGATAATAGCTGAATATAAATTACCCTTGCGTTTTTGCTCTTCAGTCAATGACTGAAATTCCAGTAACAGCTTTGCATTTGAGCTCTCTAAAGCATGTAATATAACAGATGTAATTATGACAAAAACCAGAAGCTCTTAGCTATTAAAGAGGGTTTCTCTTCTTCCAAGATTCCTTCTGGTCTCATGTCTAATAGAATACCAGAACAATAGGTAAATCAGAGGCAATGCCCATGTCTTGTTGGTAGGATCCTTGGGTTTTACATTTTTGTGTGTATGTTTTTGCTTTGTCCTGACATCCTCATAATACTTCCTGATTGAGCTGTCTACCTATTGGATATTCTTCTTATATATTAGGACAATGAATCCATAGTGTGTTCTTTGTTTCCTGAGGCCTTCTGTGAGTCAGTTGTGTTGAAGCTAATTTCTAATGAGTTGGATGTGTCAATTTAAATAGTATTTATTTGGGTATAATGTTGGGAGTGTCTTCCTTGTCTCCTTTGTGCTTTATAAATGATGGGAATAGCCTGCTAGTGCCTGAATTAACCTCTTTCCATGCTCATGAATAGATTACTGGGAAGATACTAGTTGTTCTATAATAAAAACTTTATGATGTATTTTTTATGTATGGATAAGGAAACAATACAGCAAGTTGTTTGCATAAGGTAATGTAATACCTAGTGTTTTCAGATGTTACTAATTCTAAATTACCTGCACCTTAAGTGCTGCAGTAGACTCTCACTCTTTAACTTTAGAAGTTAACCCTAACTCTTTTACTAACCCATTACTTAGTTAACCCTAACTCTTTTACTGTAGAGACAGGAGAGGCAAAATATTTATTCCTAATATTTATTTATAAGCATGCAAGAAAAGTGGGTATTGCACTGTTACTTCAGATGAGCTTTCAATTGTATTTTATCCTAAGGAGGAGGATTATCCAGGAGCTATTCAACTATGCTTGGAATGCCAGAAAGCTGCCAGCACGTTCAAACACTACAGTTGCATAAGGTAGGGTGACATTGTGCAGATGTCAGCTTTTATATGATATTATTTGTGATCCTTGATTCTCATTCTCTAAAGAAAGTTTAATTGAAGAGCAATTTTCAGCTTAGAAAAATAAAACAGAGGCAGTTGTAAAAGTGTAAGTATCCTCTGTAGTTTCCCACCTCCCTCTAGCATGGCTAACCAGTCATAACAGCACATAACAGCACATAATCAATGTTTAGACCATATAATTGTTTTGTAACTGTTGTAAAATGTTGGCAGGTAAAGTTTCAACTTCAAGTGAGTTATAACTGTGCTACAACCTCCCCACCTAGAGATACCTGACCTGAGTTTTTAATGAGAAGTTTCTATTCTGGAATTAATTTGCCTATAGCAAGATGGCTTCTGCAGGATAACTTACCCTGATGCTTATCAATAAAATTAGCGAGTGCAGAGTTTCATGCTGAAATGAAGAAATTGATTTCAGAACTGAAACTAATACAAATATCTGCAGTTTCTAACTTAGCAAGACTCAATGTTTCCACTGCTTAAAAAAAAAAAAAGTAATAGCAGGAAGTACTTATAAACTCCAGCAGGAGATGCAGTAACATCAGATTATTATGGAGGTCCTTCTGTTTGCATGTGGAGAAAGAATCAAGAAATGCTGGCTACTCTCTTTAGTGTTTAATGGCAGTTGTTTTTGATGCCTTTTTTTCTATTTAAACTTTTTTTTGCAGGGTGTTGTACCTGATTTATCCAATAAAAACAAAAAAGGAGGGTGATGGGTGTATCATTTAAATGTAGAGAACTAAGCAGAGATGCTAGAATCTGTCTTTTGATAATTAATGTAGGCCCCTAAGGAGAAGATTCACAGCACAGAGGGAAGTTGTCTAAAATGAGATATGGTGATTATTTAATGAAAACTGTGATTTCTGTGCACGAAGAGAGTATCCTGCCTAATTCTTTGTTGCTTTGACCCTTCCAAACAAAAACATAGTAGTCTTTTTTTTTTCTTTTTTTTTCTTGCTGGTGTTCTGAGGGTCTTAAAGCTGGTTGTTGCAAAGGTGCAGTGGTGTCTTTCTTTGTCCTAAATAGTTTCTCTTATGGTAGCTGTTTTTGTTAATTTTTTTATACCAAATTTTACTTTTTTTTTTCTGAAGAAGCTTAAATTCTCTTTCTCTGATAGCATTTCTGTAAGGGGTTCCTGAGTAACAAATAAAAATTACTGTAGTTTGGAAAGATTTGACAGCCCTGACCCTTCTGGGTATGTTCTGGTGTAGACCACAGTGCCAAACCAAAACACTTAAAACAAGTTTCTTGGGCGTTGGGAATGTCTTTGAATGTTTGGTTAAATCCTAGCAGGATGGAGTCTTGTCTAGACCCTCTTAACACTGTTGCATTATAAACCTAGAATAATCTACCTTTCAACATAGCAGTGGTGTGATGGTGCTAGTCTGACGCAGCAGCAGCAGTTTAATGGTTTATGATGAATTGCTATGTTGTGACTCAGCAGTAGGGTTTTTGGAAGTAAGAAATGGTCTGAAATGTTTATATAATCAGTAATTTTATTATAAATTTTTTTTCATTCATCAATAGTGAGTTAAATTCAAAACTGCAAGACACCTTGGAACAAATAGAGGTAAGAATTATTATACTGATGTTCAGTATATGCTAATATTTAACCTCTAAGTATGTGCTACTATTTAATCTCTAAGTGCTAGAGCTTTCTAGTTAAATGTTGTTAGCAATTATAGAATGTGTGCATTTCTTTCAAATACCCTCTTTGGATGCTGCAGCCATTGCTGTTCATGTAGACTTTAGTGCTGTAGTCAGTCTAAATGCTCTACAATATGTTATGACCCAGTTGACTAGTTGTGCTCACTGTAAGTGGTGGAGCAGTCGAATTAAAGAAGTACATAACATTTGAAGTACTGAGCTTCTAAACAGTTGTGAAAAGTAAATTAATAGCAAGCCAGTAGGTTTGGGTAAGCTGTACAAGAGATCACAATTTCACAGGAGATTTTAGAGGTTAGCAAACTGGAAACTGCTGGATAGGACTGTGCTAAGCTGCAGGAAATAAGACTTGAATAGCTGTGAAGGATGAGACTAAGGTTGGTTTAACTTGGTAGATAGCATCACAAAAGCAAAGGAATATAAAATGCCAAGTGTCTTCCCAGAAACTGGTGGAAAAAAAAGGGAATGCTTTGAACTCCATTACTAGGTAATTTTGAGCTGGAACTAGGCAAGCTTTTTGTAAGAAGTCTAGCAATGTAGGTATGTATAATGTGTATGTGCTGCATGTAATGCATACACATGTCATGTTTAGCAGGAACCTCAATCAGCTAAGTCTACACCCGTTGTCACATGCTCTTCAGAAAGTCAGACTAGCACATGTTTTGTCATACCTTGTTATTTAATTCACTGTAAATTTAAAATTTTGTCAATTTCCTTCAGTTATGTCTTTGTACTTCAGCTTTTATGCGCAAAGCTTTTTTTTGTTCCTTTAGTCTTTCTCTGACAGTGCTTTATTCAGAGCATGTCTGGTTCACAAAAGCTGGTGGAATGACTGTTTTCTTACCACTCTAACACAGGCTGTGTGAGAGTGAGCACTCATTTTTCCCTTGTGAGCAAATACTGATGTTGCTTAAAAGGGGACATGCATTTTTACTTCCTTCCAGTAACAGCTTTGAAGAGCAAATTCTGATCTTATCAAAATAGGATAAAATGTGCCATATTGGTTGATGAAAGCAATTCACAGCTAACTAAATAATCACATTCAAGATTTTTATTTATTACTTGTGAATTTATAAAAATATCTTACTTTCTTCCTGTGAAATGATCTTATTTTTTACTGGAGTTATGCCTGTGCACATGGAAGAAACATCATGGGGTCATGAAACATGAAGTCATCTGAGGGTCCATGGAGTATTGCTGAAAAATACATGGTCTAATTAATATAGAATAATATTCTGCTAGTTAGAAATTCCATAATGAGTCTTTTCAATAGTTGAGTGCCTCTACTTAAGTGCATTCCTTTTTCCTTTTTTTAATATTTTTTTAAATTTAGGTTTTAAAAAACTTTTTATACTAAGTTACATACAATGATGGTTTTTACAAATGCAAGATGGCTTTAGTGGAAGGAACTATTGAAAAATGTAACAGAAAAGATTAATGTTCTCTGTTTAATAGCTCTGTTCATGGGCAGTTTGATATCCCAGTTTTTTTCTTTGTACAGGTGTTCTGCAAGAAACAAGAGAAATACAGTTGTTTTTTTTTAAATTCTATGTCTGAAATTCAAATTGCTGAGTAATGTTTTAGAGAAGTTCTGAGTCTTCAGGTTACTTGTCCTTTTACCATTTAGCTTAGGGAAGAAAGTACAATGAACAACCCCCACCAAATCTCTAGGATTAGCACCAAAAATATTTTGTGGCTAATGATGTAATTAATGAAACTTTTTCAATGGATTAAGTAAAAGTACATAACGGGCTGAACACCCATTTACTCTGATTTCTATTTTTAAGAGCAAGGCTATATTGTAAGATCATTAAATAATAAGAATTGAAATGGTTTTAATATTTAGCAAGGAAAGAAAATATTTGTTAATTGTGTATGTTGTGTTATTGATTCATTCTGTTTTTATTTATTGTTGGTTGAAAACAACTAGGATTAGGTTGTGTATCTGAATACATTACAGTGTCTACATAAGAATTATGTTATTAAGCTACATAGTCAAATTCTTGAAAGCTTTATTAGTCATTAAATACATGATCCTATTGAAGTTTTTTTTTCACTTAGTTTACATAGTAGGTGAACTTCATTTTTTGCAGAGCTGTTCAGTATTCTCAGACACAGCTCTGCTGGCAGAGCCGGTATTTGTGTGTCTCCTTTCTTTTTTGACTCTCTCAGTTACTGATTGTTGTGCTGATGTAGTATTCTATAAATGGCTGTCTTGCCAATGAACTTTAAATTCAGGCAGTGTTAGATCTATTTTAGAGATGTAGTCAGAGGATTAAGAAGTCTGTAATGGAATTGATTGAGCTGAAACCCCCAGATCTGGTTTTTCTTAGGGGTGGAAGTAGACCAGCTTAGAAGTCCCAGCTCTCCCATATTGATGTTCCTGGCCTTCTCAAAGTAAACATCACTTTGAATTTGACTGCAGAGTTCTTGCTTGTTCTTGGGAGTGGTGGAACTCTTTGGCTGACACTGAAGTACTTACACTGTGAGAACTGACACTTAAGCACCTTAGAAAAGTCCAGTCACACACAGTCTTAGTTACTTTACAACCATAATTATCACACTGTTTAAATAAACATCTTCCTCACTTGTTGTTGTTTAAGTAATGTATTACTTGACCTGGGTTTTTTTTTTAGTGTTTAATGCATTTTTTTCTTCCATTTTTATAGGAACAATTGGACGTAGCGCTTTCCAAAATATGCAAGAATTTTGATATCAATCATTATACAAAGGTTCAGCAAGCTTACAGGCTGCTTGGAAAAACACAGGTTAGTACTTATCTTCTGAGAAAGTCACAAAGAGTAGTCATGTCACAGCGTGAAGCTTTGAGTACTGTGATGAAAATTTATTTTCCTAGTTGTTGTGGTTTAATCCCAGGTGGCAGCTAAGCCCCACACAGCTGCTCGCTTCCTCCTCGTTGGTGTGATAGCAAAGTCAGAGGGCAGGCAGGTGTTCAGTCATCCCCAGGACAGCAGGACTCCATCATGTGTAACAGTGACTTGTGAAGACAAACTTTATCACTCCATACCTCCCCCTGTTCTTCCTTCTTGCTCCAGCATTTAACTAAGCATGATACCACATGTTATGGAATATACATAGCTTTGCTCAGTTGGGGTCAGCTGTCCTGGCTGTGTCTCCTCCCAGCTCCTTGTGCACCCCCAGCCCTCTCTGGAGGGTTGGGGTGAAGAGCACAAAAGTCCTCGACCCTGTGTAAGCTGTGCTCAGCAATGGCTAAAACATCCCTGAATTATCAACACTGTTTGCAGCACAAATCAAAAACACAGCCCCATGCCCCATAGCAGCTACTGTGAAGAAAATTAACTCTATGCCAGCCAAAACCATCACACTAATGCTGATGGATCTTGCCAAATATATGTATACAAAGATTTTTATAATGCTCATGTAATTTAACAGTACTTGCTAAAGGTAAACTGTGTGTTATTGCAACCTGTAGTTTTTTGGACAGAACAGTAAAAGTTGCATATTTCAGCTCTGTTTATACTGCTGTTTGCACTATTCATTCTATTTGGTGATATGAATACTTTTTTTTTATAGCTAGATCTGTTTTTCTGGGTTGTGCACTACCTGTGCCTTGGGTATTTCCATTTTATATTGTACTGTTATCATGATGACAGTGGAACATGTGAGGAGATCAATTTTTGCAGTAAAGTACATCCCATGGCATGTCAAACACATACTGTGAACATGTCCTGAAAGTTACATTTGTGTGTGCCTAGAGCCCTTTCCGTGTATAGAGTAGACCTAGGTTCTCCCATCGGATGGAGTTCTCTTCTGTTTGGTGCACTGCCTTGAGGCTTCATTGTGGAACCCAGGGCATCAGGAATATTTCTCTGTCTGCTCTAGGGTGTCCTGACCCCCAGGGCAGCACTGACTTTGACCCTCATTCATGGAGAAAGTTTCCTAGACTTCAAGATAGACTAGAATCCACAAAAGTGTGAAATAGATTATAGAGGGTAGTGTAGGTGTATCACTTGGTAAGAAATTTAGGTCTGGGGATTTTTAGTATATTGTGGATGGAAGCAAGATGGAGGGCACAGGGTGTCGTCCTGAGTTTCTTCTTCATGCTTTTTTTCCTTCTTCTTCTTGGGTTTGGGTGCCACTCTGTAATTGGGCAGAAAAGTCCGTATTGCAGGCTCTGTGGGATCATTGTTGGATAAAAAGGAAAATAATCTAGGTGTCAGTTCTTAATTGGTTAATTTAGTATTAGAAGACGTTTTAACAAGAGATTGTTGGCCATTTTGTGCCTTCTAATGAAAAGCTGCTGAACTCACAGTAATGAGACTGTTTTACTGATAAGAAATAATAAACGCCTGAGTCTGAACATGAACTACTGTCTCAAGTGCCTTCAATCCAGACCCAGAGAAACCAATACTTCATACTGGTTTGTTTCTCTGGGAGGGAATGAATCAGTTTCCTTAAGAAGGTGTGAAGTATGGCAGCTAATATGAAGGTCCTGTGCAGTAAGGGGGATAAGGAGACAGGAAAGTCTTGGAGACATGTTTTGTCAGTGATCAGTGCTCATAATACAGGCTGAATGTGGTGGTGCCAGTCTAACAGGGATTGATTTACTTAGGGAAGAGATTCCCCCAGAAAGCTTTAGTTGCTAAAGATCAAGTCAAAGCACCTGTCCCCTGGTGAAGACACGACAAGAACCCCAATCATTTTTTATTATGCTTGGCTTTTTCAATGCTCTTTCCAGATTTCAGGAGCATATCTGATATAAGATTGCCTTTCTTGGGTTTGTTTATTTTGCATCTTTCTAATTAGAACCTTTCTAGCAAAGTTCAGTTCTTTTTTTTCTTGGCTTGGCTGTAAAACCAGTGCAGCTCTGCAATAGGATAGAAGTGGATTTATCTTCCCATACTTTGTTAATGTGCAGAACTGTTGAAATGCCTAAAGATTGCAATTTAAAATCAGGGGAGAAGATTTTTTTAGTGCACTGTATTAGTTTCTTATTTAATGAAGAAAAATAGGTACAATGTATTCGCTGCATGTCAAGCACATGACATGTTGAGAAAGGCAGATATTTGTTGGAGAGGAATGAAGTTTCTGACAAAACAAAAGTGTTATCTGTTACTGCATGGTTTTGCTTGCTTTTTTCCATTAGAGAGTGGCTTGTTTTTGGCATTTTTTTTATTACTAGTAAAGTAGTATTTTGAACTTGTCCTAAAAATAATTTAGTTGCATTTTTATTCAAATCTCTCCCATATTGACCTCTTCTCAGTAAACAAAATGTCAAGGTCCTTCAGTATCTTCAGTACTTTTCATTATTTCATTTGTCATTCTGTTTTCTTTAGCTAATTCAGGTTAGGACTAGCTATAGGAGATGGGCTGTTTTCAATAGGATTTAAGCAGAATTGCTTCTTCATTTCTTGTGGAGTAATTGAGTTCTCAGCTCTTGTTGGTAGCTAAAAATGTCAAATAGGAAGTTGTGAAACTGAACGCTTTCAAATCTGCTGATTACATGTATGTGAAAACAGTGAGAAAATTCAGTTTCTGAAATGGAATGTTACAGGGACATTTGGGAAGAACAGGGACACTTGGGAAGCATCCTGACCTGAAACTCAGACATGATTATGGCAAAACTAATATATTACATAATCATTAGTCCTTATTACATATTACTTTTTCCTGAAAAGGTAGTCTTTTTTTAAAAACAAATGTTGTTTTTTCTACCAAAAAGAGAAATTTTATAGGAAATTTATTTATATGATGTGCTTGTCTTTCTGTAATGCTTAATTGTACTTTGACTTCTTCACTCTGGCAAGTAGATGAAGACTTTGTGCTTTTAATTTTAATGATTGCAAAGGAAGTATTTTTTATTTACTTGGCTATGTTTCCAGTGGGAGAAGGAGCATGAATCCCAACTCATGTTAGCAATGATTGGGAGGAGGGTAAATGAGTGAGTAATTTCTATAATGAGCTATATTATATTACTATTTACTAGTGTTAGTGTACAAAAAAAGGTAAAGAGGGAAGATGGCAGAGGAAATTGATTTTACTTGCAATACCTGAACTCTTTTATGTGACCAGATCTGTGTTTGGTATTTTTGCAACAGAGATTGGAGGACAGGCTTACAAGTGTTCAGTACTGAAAAAGATGTATGTTAAAAGATGATGGCTAAAAGATGATGGCAGATGACAAATTGAATTTTACTGTTTGGTTTTATGTTACTCCATTTCTTTCAGACAGCAATGGATCAGTTACATATGCACTTCACCCAAGCCATTCACAACACTGTGTTTCAAGTAGTCCTTGGGTACGTGGAGCTGTGTGCAGGAAACACAGACACCAAGTTCCAGAAGTTACAGTACAAAGACCTCTGTACAGTATGTAATTCCTGCATATATGTATTGTTTTTAATCTGAGTTTTTTCATTGTTGTAGGTGTACCTTTTGTCAGTAGGGACTCATTTGTTAACCCTATAGCTACTCTAGTTTCTTAATACAGCTTATGACTATTTGAGCTATTTGTTACTCATAACTTAATGTTGATTTTGATTGCACCAAATCTTAGCACCTTGGAGATTTTGTGCACTCCATCTAACAAAGACCAACATTTCAAAATGTGTGTGTCTTCAGTATGGTATACTAGTTATTGGAATAACTATTATCTTTGAACTTCATTCCAGTACATTTAGGTAGTATTCACAATTTCTCTGATAATGCATTTCAGTAAGAATTCTTGTAAAGATTCTACTTTAATTGGTATCTTCCCATTATTCCTGACTTTGTATCATTCACTTTTCATTCTCACATCTAATTTTGCACTTTTGACACCAGGATAAGGGACAGCTGTAATACTGAGATGAGAAAACCTGATGATAGGCAGATCATTGGCTGGGAATATACATATATTTTCCTCTACTGCAAATTTTAAATGCCATTTCTTGCATATTTTGTAATGTTTTTAGACTGAATGTAGCATTTTTTAATTCACTCTTTTAATTTTTTCACTTGGGATTTTACTGTTACACTCTGAGAAATTTTCTAAAACTTCAGTGATGGGGAAAAAGAATATGAGATATTTTAGATGGTTTTAATGTTGACTTACAATTTGAAATTATGTTTCTATCTTGAATGTTCTTTAGGATGTTTATTTCAGTCACAGATGAAGCCCTCATCATACTTCATCAACTTAAGGACCCCCCTGATCGGTTGCAGTTCATTAAACTGAAATACAGTCATAAGGAGATTAAAGTTCATATTCTGTTCCATTTTCTGTTCTTTCAGTTCTCTTATTGTCTCCTGTGTAGCTGCCACTAGTAATCAACACATCTGCATTGTAAACCATTTCATTTTAAAGAGGTGTCTCTTTGACTTAAGAAGTTTACATTATCTAAGAGCCTTCATATAAATGAAAGTGTGATAGGCAAAGTAAATTCAGTAGGAATAATTGACTTAAGTATTCATTAATATAATGAGTAAGTTTCTGGATAGTTGGTATTTCCACTTCACTGAGATGAATTCTAATTGCAGAAAGCCAACAAACCCTGATCTTTGTTCTCCAGACTGCAGTCCTTTAATCTTTCTTCTATAAGCCTTCAGAGTGTGGTTTTATTTTTGTTTCTTAGTTTCTAATGAACTTTTCTTCCAGGTTTTTCTTTTTCTTTTTTTTTTCTTTATACTTCTGTATGTCTTTCAGTTTATTTCTCATTCCTTGCTAATACTAATGATGATAAGCCCGCTTATTTACACTTACAAACTACTATTGAGCTGCTTCTGACCAGTTCTAAAATCCAGGTTTAGTGTTGCTGTTTATCCTTATACTTGAGTATGTGGAAGAATCTTTCAGGTACTTGGAAATACCACATTTTGTAATGCACAGAAAGAGGGTGGCTTTAACTGCGTGGCTAAAAAATTATTACCTCATTATTTCTGTTTGTCTTTACTTATGCAAAGTCTTAATGACATGATGCTTATTAAGTTAATGTGACCCTGCAATAGCTGGCATTCTGTATAAATGAAGGTACTCAGATTTTAGGACTTTATTCTACTGTGAATATTGCTGCAATTGCATTGAAATTTACTTTTAAAATTTTTCATTACTATCTTGGTAACCATTAGATATTTAGGAACAGGCTGCAGATGGGAAATTCTGGTCTCTTACTATGCTGTTCAGTGTTGGTTGTTGCCTGTTGTAATGCATTTGTGAAAACAGGGTGCTAAATAAGATGAGCTATCATAGCAATTCAATTTCTAACTTCCTGTAGAAAAAACAGCAGGTTTCCATCTCATGCACTCAGTTGTTGAGGAATAAATTGTTCAAGACTGAAATATGAACCCTCTTTCTCTTAGTTTAGTTCAAGTGAGAACCTTCTTCAGGCTGCCAGTGCTGTTAAGCCAGGATGCCCTTAACACGTAAAGGGTTATGGAATACTTACTCTAATTAAGCAAGGGAAGTCATATAAAATTGAAGTATTCCTTTTGAGGCAGGTGTGCTGCTGTGTGTTTCTGAAAATCTGTCAAAATGAACTCGTCTAGCTTTCCATTGTAGATGGGCAGTGGAGGACTACAGTGGCTTTTTCCTTTACTATGTTTGCATCTATTTTGAAGTCAAATACTGAATATTATAATAATGTGAATCTTTTAAAAAAGAGTAATATTTTCAGAAATTCTTAAGCATTTATGGAAGTTAGTGCCTGTCTGCTCAGGGTCACTGATTCTTTGTTGAGTCTTTCTTTTCTTAGCAATATGCCATGCTTTTAGATGTTTTCTGTTTTTGAATGTTTCTGGAGCAGGGCAAAGCTTTGCTGCTTCAGTCTCAAGTTTTGATTTTCTTTATTCTAGTATAAGCTCAAAGAAATTCAGTTGTTTCCGTAGTTTAAATTGAATTAGCTTGGTATTTAGTAAGTAATCCTTTCTTCCTGTCCAACTGAAAGTCAGTATGTCTTCAAGTATAGTGATTTTCATGAGAAAACTTCAGATTTTAGATACTAAAAACCCTGAAATACAGGAAGAATAACATGAGTTAGTAGAGAAAATTGCTGAATCAGCAAGTTGCCTTTTTTTTAACTACTACTTTAGAGCTCATTCAGCCCAGTGAGGTATTTGCCAGGAAGGCTTCTCTGTAGCACTGCAGTACAAAAGTCTGTATCCCTGAACTGACACACAGGATAGCTGCATCCCTTTGATAGTGAGATGGCCTTACTTCTACATCTGTGTCACTGTAAAATAAATGTAAGAGGTAGTTAACATACAGGCAAATTGAGGAAATTAAAAAGAAGATGCTAACAAAAACACTTTGTACTTTTGGACAGCATTTGATTAGTTGACCAAAATCAGGATTCTGTCACTTCTTAAAATACATTGAAAATGGAACTGATGTATGTCGGGTCCGTTATATAAATTTGAAGAGTTTCTTATGGTTTGTGTTGCTGCAGCAAAAAGTGAGCACATTTTGAAGTTTCCCAATGCTGTTTGTTCTGTAGCACATCACATCAGACAGCTACATTCCATGCCTTGCTGATCTCTGCAAAGCCCTCTGGGAAGTCATGCTCAGTTACTACCGAACAATGCAGTGGCATGAGAACCATGACCAAGATGAGGCAGCAGTTGTGTCTTCTGGTAAGAAACCTCTGGGAACTAAACTTCTGATATTTGGAAATAACTTAAGCTCAAGTTATTAATTTATGTGTTAGTATCTTTGTGGTCTTGACCCAGTGCCTTCAGCATTTTTGCTGATAGTGTGTATTAAGGACTAAAACACTCACTGGATTTTTTTACTCTTCAGTATAAGATTAATTTTTTAATGAATATTTGTATATGCCAGTCTTGCAGATAGAAATGATTTTATTTAAAACAATGCTTAGGGGAAGTGTCCTTCCCTTTGTGTTGAATCTTAAAAAAAAATTAAAATTTTTTTTATTTTTTTGTGTTAAAAAAATTTCTTTAGATTGCTGGAGCTGTTTTTTGAGTTGAAGCCATTGCTTGAGTTGAAAGTTTTTATAACTGTATCAGATGTAAAATTTAGAGTTGAAATATTTGCTTTTGTGGTGTAGTGTGAGGAAATATTCTAGAGTTTTGATTGAATTGCCTATTCTCAATATACTTACAGTTTAAATAAGATAGTTACATTTTCTTCTCTTGTATCCATTTTGCTGTGGTTTTTGCAGGTGTAAAATCAAGCAGGTACCATAAAGAACTTACTTAATGGAAAAATGGTCACAGTAATTCAGCCACATATGCACTTACAAAAACTAGTTCCCCTTAGAGTCATTACTTGTGACATCCTGAGGAAAGAAAACAATCTGCACTCTAAAGCCTTCTACAGGAGCTATTAAGCCTAATAAGGAGATCTGTACAGTTAGATCCATAATTTCAGAGGCACCGCTTTTAAATGCGTGCCAGACTGTTTTGGTACTTTTACTACTAACCACCTGTTACGCAGTTTTTAATTTTCTTGGACATACGGCTTAGCTATAATGTACAACTGAAATGTAGGAATCTGCTGAATCACTTTTTCAAATACCTCAGCGATGATAAAGCACATAGAAAGGAATTTTAGAAGTACAGTTTAATTTCAGAGGGACTGTAAATATCTACTGGTTGTTGTTTTTCTAAAACTCATTGCTTATTCTACAGTAATTATTGAAACTGTACTGGGAATTCTCATTTCATACTTATTGATTTGATGGCTGTGATATGTGGTAAAGTCAAAGAGTAAAATTCCTGTAGAATGAGCATGTATGTCAGAGGGAACCAGGGAGGCACTTCAGGAGATTATGCTGAAGTTGTTCTTCATATAAGCCCCACAGACTGGAGCAGTAGGTGTACCACTATATCTGGCTTTTATAGTTTTGGGAACTCATGGCTGTCCCAGTTAATCTCAGCACTCTTAGAAAGTGCCTTAAATGTGTCAAGGGACTCTTGATCTTAGGGTACAACTGTAGAAGTGAGAAGCTGGACTTGAAAGACATAAATAAAGCTCTTTGTATTTTAGTAGTGAAACTTATACAAAAAAAGTCCTTGGAAAGACAGAATTAAGTATATGTAGAACTTTTTAAATCAAACTGAACATAAAATTAGTGAACTAAAATTATCAACATATTGTGAAATGAATGTCATATTTATCTATATCTGTGACATATTAATGAGTCTATGATTTTGTTGTTTGTATGCTAAACAGCAAATTGCTGTAATATGAGGTTTCATCCTGCCCTGGCATTAATATTTACATTTCATGAACGGGATGGGACGGGACACTCCAAAAATCAGCACAAGAGTTTATTCCTGCATCAGTCTCAGCACATTGTTACGACAATGGAGACAATGGATGCAACCAGCTCACTGATTCAAACAGAATGCCAAAGAAACGTAATGTTGCAGCATATCATAAAGCCATTTCCATCTGCATTTCAGCCAATCACATATAAAGCACAAGCATATTGACAATACTTCTATCCAATCACTTAAAGTACACATAGCTTTGGTTAAAACAATAGCGGCCGATTTTCAAACACAATAGCTCATTCATAAGAGACAAGGCACAGAGCTCTATTCATTTTTAACCTTCTAAAGATATACATTAAGTAAACTTGTTACCACCTAAGGCAGCACATAACATAGGCCTATTGTTCTATTTCTCACGTCTGCATTACTAATTTTTCTGCTGCTTTAACATCTCACTGTCTTTGCTGTCACTGGGACCTGTCTTTTTTCAAACTTTCCCAAAACCCTCTAATTTTAAGGATTCCAGCAATTCCCCCTCTCTGTTGACCCACAAAGAGACCGTCATATTCGTGTCGTTGTGTTCCTTAGCTTTACTCTAATATTTTTGCTTACTATCTGCTGAAGGCCTGTTCTTGCTGACTCTAAGCGTTGCTATGTTACAGCACAGCAACTTAATGCTGTGAAGGCCTAGTCAGTAAAAAAGGGAATGAATCACATTTGACATAGTTACAAGTCATTTTTCAAAAACTCTTGTTGATTTCAGGGTCTTAACTCAAAACTCTCTTCCATTTCGATACCTTCATCTGGCATGTCTGTAAGATTTTGAACACTCTCTGTGCTTCTACTTCCTAATTCTCTCTCTTGTATGACAAAAACTTCTCGGACTGTTTTGTTCATCATTTGCCACACACACTGAAGTATGCAGGGAATTGCTATCAATATCACTACTAAAACACCCAATACATAGAGACCTATCTTGTAAAGTTGCTTTAGCCAAGGTGCAAAGCTCCACTCTTGGAACAAATCATCCAACCAGGAACTACCATCTTCTTTAATTTGGGCTGTCAAATCTTTTGGTTTTTGTATACTTTTGTGGATGGATTCAGAATGATTGGACAGATTCATACAACACAATCTTTCAAATTCTTCACAACCATGCCCTTGTGCCAGTAAAAGAAAATCAGTTGCTGCTCTATTTTGAAGGGTAGCATGTCTAACACTATCAACATCAGTTAACATATCACTAATTGCAGAGGATGTGGCATTAGCTTGCTTGCTCAGCCAATGTCCAACACGATCTAATTGTTTCAATGCCACTGCTGAAGCCAATTGGGGTAAGAATATACCAGCTGAAACTCTTCTTGCAGCTTTCCAAGGCATGAAATTACTTTGACAGTTCTCCTCATAATGAGGAACAGCTCTTGTTATCCTTTGTTTCTTTTTCATGACCGCTTTGGCAGATGGTGCGATGACAGTGAGCATCCAAATGCTACAAGGGCCACCTTCAAGGTGTGCTGGAGTGCCTTGCCAAGCCCTGTCTCCACAAATGAACCAATACCCCTTTGGTAATTGCCGTGGATATTGGTCAGCCTCAGAAAGCACATCCCAACTATTTGAAAAATTACACCAAAACCTCAAATTTTTGTATGCAAAATAATGGGGAATAACATTGTACTTTGCAGGATCACCTTTTTGCCAAGCACTAGCTATGAAAGTAAACCAAAAATCCATTGTTAAAGAACCAAGATTTCTAATTCTTGGGGTTCAGAACCTGCTCTGGGAAGTTTTTTGGCTCAGACATTCCAATTCAATGTAGGATTGTTTAGTTTACCGATTTCACCTGGTTTACCATTGGGTTGTTTTTTGACCAACGGCAACTCTTTTACTGGCACACCAACCAGACAGGTTGAGAAAGGTTTTTCTGGTTCTGAATTAGACAAACATATAGTATCTGAGCCGGCTGCTTTGGCTAAGGTCACCCAAACATTTGTCTTCGGTTGTTCCACAGGCAAATCTGCACGACAAAAAAACAATTAAAACCCACCAATACCAACATACAACTTGCATTTGCTCCATCTTTTTCATGAGCTAAGTTTTGGCATAATCCTTATTGATTTTAAAATTTTGTTCTCAACAAAGCAAAACCCTAAACTTCTGCCAAAATCAGCTCTGTTAAAGAAACATTTGACATACAATTGACACAGTTATAAATAACATTAACACAAAATCAGAGTTTGCAGGTTCCACTGATGCACAAAGAATGTCAGGCACAAGGAATGTCAGGTGTGACCCGGGATCCCTCCGCTCGGCTCACGTCTGCGTGCTTGCTTCCTCGGTTCTGGGCTCGCCAACGTTCTGGGGTGCGATATGGTTTGATGTTTTTGGCAGGGACCCACTTAATTCCAGCACCTGTAGAGATAGAAGCATACCTTTTGCTCCAAGTTATTAAGCAAAAAGGACCTTCAGTTTGTCCAGACTCAGGGTTTCTAATTAGAACAGGAGGATTTTCTTTCAGTTTTGCCTGTGTATTATTTAAAAAATGCCTAAAGATTGGTGGATCCAGGTTCTGCACCCGAACTGTTTAGAAAATTAAAAACATACAAAGCTTTGTTCAGCCTCATCTGAGGTGCGACCTCAGCTCCCCCTCTCTGTTGATCTAAGATGCGTTTTAAAATAAGCTACTTACTGGAAAATTTTCCATTACACTGTTTGGTGTGGTCAGAGCATTGTTTATGTTTTTAGTAAAGAATCGAACAGAAGATGAATTTTAAAGGGACCTATACAGATAATTTTTTGTTTTCCCTGCTCAAAGCAAAGTGATCTTTGAAGTCACACTGGTTTGTGTGAGGGCTTGCCTGTTCAGCTCATAACATGAAATTTACTATGGTGTCGATTTAATTTACAGGTATTAGTGAGATAATGATTTAACAGAAGACCCGAAAGTGAGTGGTAAAATGATCACTATAGCATTTAGACTTCTGATTTTACATGTGTAGTCCTAGGAGTAAAAGTTGGTAACAGCTCTAGTATCTGTAAAATATCCAAAGAAAAGTGAGAAGAAAATTATGTAGGATGTAAATTCAATTTCAACCATTTTAATTGTTAAAATGTTTCCTTTATAGTACTGTGTAAATTCTGTGCAAAACCTGCTTAGTATTCAAAGAGTGAAGCTAGGAGACAGAGATTTGATTGAGTCCTTTTTTTTGCTTTCCTCTGTCATGCAGGGATTAAACAAAAAACCTTTTGTTATTACTGAAAGCTGTCTTTTTGAATTTTGAGAAATACTGAAAAGCCTGAAGAATCACTGTATTTAAATCAGGCATCTAGAATAATAATTCCTGGGTGGTTTTGATCCTTCTTTTTATGTGTAGTTATGAATATATGTGTTCTCTGCCTGTTCCAAATTCCTCAATGCAAAATGTGTAAACGCTTGTGCAGTCCTTGATTTTCAAGGAAATTATCCTAAATTAATGTGTTTGCATGTGTGAAATTAGCTGCAGTGCAGTTCATTAAAAGACTGGAAACATGACCTCTTAGCATGACTGCCCATAAACCAAGACCGTTGGGAGACTGACAGAGAGAGAATATTCCATTGATTATTTTAGTGAACAATAACATCTATATTGCAGTGTCTGTCCAACCATTCCTTCATGAATGGCAGTTTGGGAGCACAGGGACTATGGTCCTATCTAGAGAGCAGGTCAAAGACACTGCCTTGTTTAGCATCACCTTCAGTCTTCAGAAGTTCAAAAGAGAGGAGGTTGCAGAAACACACAGAATGTGCTCTAAGATTGCTGGTTTTATTTCCTTCGTAGTCTGGGAAAGGTTAAATCCACTTACAGGTTTTCTGTTCACAGAAGTTAGATTCTTAGGTTCTTTCTGTTTGTGTTTCATTTAATCTTCCATGGAAGATCAGGAAAATGAATTTGTCAAAATTACTGCTTTCATAAGATGAGCATATTTAGGTGCAGTTAGTAAATGATGATTTATGTTGACAGTGGGTAATATTTGTTTTATGATTTTTCTTTCATAAGGAACATTTTTTTGTATGCCCTGCAAAGTAGATATAGTTTAAGATTAAGAGTAGATTAAGTTTATGTCTTGTCTGCACATAAAAACATTTTTTACTCAAAATCATAAGATGATAATGCACATCATGTCATTTTGAGTTATTAGGGTAGATTCTCAGTTAACCTGCAAAAACAGGTTAACTGTCATAACATGGAAAAAAGTTGAACACAAATTTGCATCCTTTAAAAATGAATATCCCTAATATAAACCCAAATTCTGGACTGTATTTGATTATGTTTTTTAATTTTGATGAAGAGTTATTCAGTTCACAGTACTGGAACTTTTACATTCTGGCTGGTTATTGTGCTGGTTCTGTGTTCTTGAGTTCCAGCCTTGTGCGCACACTAGCTCAACTAGCTTGCCAGTAGTTGTTGGTAGTATTTGCATGTTCACTCCTGTAATCCCTAGCTTACAAATAAAGCTTTCTCAGTGTTAGATAAAGTTCATAATTTAATAACATATCCAGCCACACCTTATGGCTGCCTCTGAAAGAAATCAAGCAAGACCAGCATCTTTCTCAGTATTCGTAAACTGTTTTTTGAATTCAAATGGAGGTACAGATGTAGAAGATAGAATATTTTTGTTGTTCCTGTTAAGCTTATATAAATATTATTATAATAGGCTATAGTTCTTGTTCTGAGAAGTGTACTCTGGTAAGGTTCAAATCAGAAACCAGATAATTGATCAGGAGAAGGATGATGTACATCCTTCTACACTGTTCTACTTACAAAGAGTCTGGCCTAGGACTGGGAGAATGAGGCACTGCTAAGTGCTATTTATAATTGGTGATTGTTACAGAAGGAAGCTGCTCACTTGACAGTGAGCACTGGATGATCTGAAGGAGATACAATCAAACATGGTCAGACTGCTGTGCTCTATTGTTATTTTGGTTTAATTGAATTGTTAGTGTCTGATACAAGTCATAACAATTCCTATTAGTGGATGTTTATACTTTCATTCTCTTAAATATGTGGTAGTCCAGACAATGCTGCAGGGTCTGTCCTGCATACATCTGAAAAGGCTGATAAAAATCTTGTATCCAGCCTCCCATTCCTTACTGGCCTCTTTAGTAAGGTGCTCACAATATTTACATGATATTCATCTAGACTGCAAGATCTGGATTCAGGGCAAGGCATGACAAGGAAAGAACACTTACATTGTTGATAAAAATTTCATGCTACTGATAAATGGAGGACATATGTACATAGTTTATGTTTCCGGGTTCTTCTTCAGTAGACAACAAAATTAGACATGAAAATTTGCTCTTTTCTCTAAGGAAGGTGAAGCTAAGCTAGGAGTTTGTCTGGAAAAAGCTGTGAAGCCTAGTAATGAAGAACTGCAAGGGTCAGTTAGGATGAGCTCTCACTGTGATCCTTGCAGTACATTACTACCCAAGGAACACTACTGGGACAGGTGTTTGGTACTCAGGTGATGGAACTCACCTTCTCTGCATTTGCATGCCTATATGCTTATATGTGCATTATTCATTTCTGTTCAAAAGTTTAGAGCAAAGTAATCCTTCTGGCGTTAGCATAATCAATAATATGGCAATAGCTAAGGAAATGTAATTCTGCGTAGGATAACTTTCAAAGCTTTTGGAAATACTTAAAATACCTTTAACCTGAAGTTTCAGATGGCAACAATGTGATTGGAACTGAAGAGAACACTTTTGACCGCAACTATGTAAAAAAGAAATTGGAGCATGGGCTTTCACGAATATGGCAGGTATGGGTTTTGAATTTTGTTTCCCTCTAAGTATTTATTATCCCCCTTCCACCTCTCTAGTATTAATTATGGTTATATATATACTCATGTTCTTAAAGAAATGTCTCCAGATTTTTTTTAAAGGGACTTTTTTAAAGTGACCACAGAAATATAATTTCCATGACTCAGTGTTTGCAATGCTTCCAAACTCAGTCTAGATACCAAAACATAGTAATAGGACTTTTTGTCTGATCCCATTTCTTTCAACCTGTGTGCTGCCACACAATCTCTTTTCTCCTCATGTGCTTTTCTCTGTATACTGCTTTTTATTTCTGGTATAACCGTAGCTCTGGACAGCCTGGAGCCTTGTGAACCTGACTGGTTTCATGGTATTCCTGGTGTGATTGCTGGATCAGTTTGGTGTGCGGTGTCACCCAAAATGTATAATGAAAAAGCTGCCTTCTGTTTTTGCATTGACAATAAAGCATCTAGGATTGACTCTATCTGTTTTACAAAGTGCTAAAGAAGCTGATTATAAAATTGTTTTAGAGAAATTACCCATGTTACAGAAGATGGAATTCTCTTCTAAATTTCAAAAAAAGAATTTTTAACTGCAAGCAACCAACAAGTGTTAATGAACAAGGCATCCAAGCCTTCACTTTTTGTTTTCAGTGTATTAAGTATACAAAAACTTGTTTGTGTTTTGTAGGATGTTCAACTGAAAGTGAAAACATATCTTCTGGGAACAGATCTGTCTAACTTCAAATACGATGACTTCATATTTGTACTTGATGTTATCAGCAGGTATGCTGGTGTGGTTGTAAGACCTTTAAGTACATGTCCACAAATGAGCTCTGTTGATTTAGGCTGATATTTGCATTTTGATGCCAATTTCATTCAAATGTGCTGATAGCTTGAAGACCAATTTTTCTGTATGTGAGAGTTTATGAGGATCTATTTAGGAGAGGTAGCATAAACCACTTTGCTACTCAAGTGCGATATGATTTCAGTATTGTTTCCTTTTAAGATAAGGTATGTGCAGGTCTAGCAAGTTTTTTTTAAGAGCTTTTAAAGGGGGTCTCAGTCAAGCAGAAAAAATGATGTGGTACTGCCAACCTGCACAACATTATATCCTTCTGTTTTGGTAATAAAATGACAGATTGAGTCTGTGAACTGACAGCTTGCCCTGTGTAGCAGGTTCTCAAAAATACATTTTTTTGCTTATGGCTCTTTTTCTCTATGTGTATGGTACACAATGATAGGATTTGAAGGAAAATGAGACATGGAACTTTTGTGGAATACAGCCTTAACATTGCAATGCAACGTTGGTACTCTGTGTTTATGAAGATATGTTGAAACAGCAGTATTAAGAAATCAATAATTATGTCTAAACTTTGTTTTATTACTCTAGGCTGATGCAGGTTGGAGAAGAATTTTGTGGCAGTAAGTCTGAAGTTTTGCAAGAATCTATCAGAAAACAAAGTGTTAACTATTTCAAAACATACCACAGGTGAGGCTATTATATGTGCAGTAGATTATTCTTATGACATTTATTATTGTTGGGTAAATGCTTTCCAAAGGAATTCCACTGCATGATGTTCCTACATTGAGGTTGACTGTAGAGTATGTTTTCTGATGACAATAAGGCTCTGAACCCTGGAGAAGGGGAGAGGATAGAGAAGCCTTTGCTTCCATTGTGTTTGTGGAAAACTGTAGTTCTGCAGCAGGCAAGTCAGATAAAGATGAACAGCTTTTTAATGTAGAATTTCAGTAGTTTTTTTTTTAGGTTGTCCCTTGTCTCCTGGCATCCTGAGAAGGAATGCCTCTGAAGTCATACTTTGTAGTAAAAGTGTGTCTTCTTTTTCTATGCTATTGCTTAAGAAGACTCATCATGTATGACTATGAAATGTTTTTTCAATATGCAATTCTGTCTTGAATCAAGTAAGATATTTAGAACTTTTGAGTCATGTCTCATGGCTTGTTCACTGGCAGGATGTAATTACATTTCAGTCTGCTCTGTTGATATCACATGAGGCCAGTCATGTGTTGTCATGGACAGGCATTCTCTGGACTCAGATATGATTTATAGCTATAACAGCATCAAGATTTATCTATTTGTTTGTTTTAGTTGCCTTGATTTTAGAAATGTTTTGATTTGAATGATTGACAACTTTTTAATTCTAGTTGTCTAGCATTATGTTCTTTCTGGGTGCAGAAACTAGGAAGATATGAGAAGAAATACAGCCTTCAATGTTCTAGGAAATGCTTACTTTCCTAGTCTTGATCTGTTGTCCTCTTGTTTGGGAGCTGTCATACAGCTAATACATCCAGAGCCATTTGAAAAGTCTGAGGCTTTCTGCCTAAAGTCCATGAAGTATGAAAATTAGTGGAAGGAGGACATGAAACAGTGTCTGAATTCAGATGATGAGAATGTGGTTTGGAATTTCTTCCAGCTTTGGTAGTTTGTTGCTAGGAATTCTTTCTCATCATTTGATAAATACCTCAGTTCCAATTGTCTGAAAAACTTGAGCCTTAATCAGATCCATATTATGTCTTGTCAGGAGATGCCACCTATTTTTATTTCTTGAATTTTTTTTGAATCCTAGACAGAATTTCATGAACTGAATTTCCATCTTTTACTACACTGACTTATCACATAATGTCTTGTTGGGTTAAGTAAATGTAATTTCAGCTGTTATATTTCTGTGTATGTTTAACAGCTTATGTAATCATAGGCTAATTTTCTGAATTATCTTTGGTTAAGGAATACTGCTGAAATATGTATAGAAATAGTAATTTTTTGTAATAACTTGTGTTTTTTAAGATAATGTAATTCTTGTGAAAATGAAATTAAATATTTATTGACATGAATGAAATTATATGAATTTTTTAATACTTTCTATGTGTTTTATGCTGCATGGGTATTGTGAAGATTAATTGGCTGATGTTTTCATTCTCAGAAGGAAGAACATAAAAAAACTGTCTCATAGCTATCCCCTAGGTTGTTTTATATAAAGCTTTAAGCATCTTGTCTTTTCAGATCAAGCTAATGTGGCTTCACTTCTCTTGGGTATTTAATTGGAGTGGGGGGTGGGGGAAGCAGTAGTGCTTTTAAGGATTCATTAGTAATGAAAGCTACACAGAGCTGAAATGCTTAGAGTCCAGGGGTAATCAGTTCTTTGTGTAGTTTGACATACGTGGCCTCTTGGGCAGTGTGATGATATGGAGAACTGCCAACATAGAGAAAATATTGAAAGGAATTGGCTGTGTGATTCAAAAAACATAGAAGAGAACATAGTACTAGGGCATACAGGAAGGCTTTTTTTTGAGTGCAAGCTGATTGTTCTGATAAATCAGAATGGGCTTTTGGCAAAGACCATCAATAAGATGATTTTTGAAATGCAATTTACTTTTTGTACTGATACACTTGTAAAAAGGTGTGTCTGGTCGCTTAAGCTTTTCAGAGAATGAATGCATCAGGTCTTCATGCATGCCCCTTTCTAAATGTATATGCTGGTAAAAATTAAGAGCATTTGTTTAAGTACTCTGTCAGAGCCTTGGTTTCAGACTCTAAATGCTACAAAACTTGTTGTGTGGCTTTTGAATGTTTACTTTTCTATGACTTTCACCTCAGTCTCCCTCACAAACACTTTTAATCTCTAATGCTGGTTTTCACAGTGTCTCTGTCTATTGTTTCTGTTGGATTTACTGTGAGAAGATCTGCAAGCTATGGGTGCTCAATGCCCTGAAAATAGCACTTAAAGTCTCTTTGTATTTAACTTGGGAATTTAAATAAACACAGCAAACTGTAGTCACAATTCAACACATTGCTTATCTCAATGTGGCAAGCAAATTTTAATTTTAGTGCTGGTTGTAGTTCCTTATTGAAGTTGTGGTATTCCTAGAATATTTTATTGCCTAATTAGAAACCTAGTGCGTAATTTACCAACTGTTACTTGTTAAACAAAACAATATGCCCTATATTAAGAAGAAAAGATAGAGCAGTGTGATCCCAAAAAGCTTTCATTGCTGTCTTTTCCTATATGTTCCATTTATGTGGCAAATTTTTTTTTCTTTATCAAAGATGTTTCTGCTTATGACAGAGTGGAGGTTTTTCTAGTGATGAAAAACAGCAGAAGGAATACAGAGATGTAAGGGCTTGATTACTTTTCCTTATTACTGTATTACTGATATCAAAGTAAAATTAAGCTATGAAGAAAATTAGAGACTAATAGCCATTTAAGTTTTTTCTTTGAAAGATTGGTATGTCTGTAGAAGATGATTTCTTTCCACTTCCCTTTGCTCTCTGTTGGCTTCAGTGTGTTTGAAAGAAACACCTGTCTTATGTGGGCTCTCAGAAGCTGTTGTCCTGCTAGTGGAGTGTTTGTGTATATTATGTTGCTTTTTACAGTTTACAGAGGAAAAGATCCAATATTTCTGTATAATTGTAGGTGTCCCTCTATAATTTGTTATGGTTTTGACTAAAAGAATTAGTTTACAAATTTTGGAGATAGTCTCAAAGAATATCTTTCTGCAGAGGTATCATAAAAAATACACTGTTTCGGTAGCCACAGCTTTTGGTGGTTTGTTGGTTAGAAGAATTGCTTAAATACTTGCTTTAATGTGTAACTTTTTGTACAGTTTTAGAATTACTTCACTGCAGAAGTGAAGTAATTGTCAATGTTGTGATTTACTCTTTCTGCCAATTAAGAGTATTCATTTGTATTTCAGAACCCGTCTTGAAGAACTAAGAATGTTTCTGGAGAATGAGACCTGGGAACTTTGTCCTGTTAAATCAAGCTTTAGTATTTTGCAGCTTCATGTACGTTCTATGACCAGTGTATTAATATTTAATAACTAAGAGTCACAGTGTTCTAAGAAGTAGTAAGATCCATGAACTACTGTACCAAGATTTTAATGGCTTCTAAAAGCTCCTTAGTTTTACTTCATGATATTAGAAACTTAGGACTCAAATGGTTTTGAAACAGTAGTGTTTCTAATGTTTCTCTTTCAGGCAGGCAGAGTTTTTAATGGAAGATGCTAGAGTTGTAAGCATAATGTTAGCCTTTAATTTTCCTGTTTCAATGTACTGTTAATATGTCTGTTTTTAATTTCTAAATTATATATCTGACAGTAAGATGCTAAAACATGAGTGCCTACAAGTTGTTGCATGAGCACTCACTAGCTTGTACCAACTTGGCATCCGTTTCTGGAAACATAGGTCATACAGCCTCATTGGACAGGAAAAAAAATATTCTTCTGTGGTGAAGTCCAACTGAAAGCAAGTAATCACTGTACTTACCTTCTAATCATCTGAAGTGATTTTTTATTTTTAGCATGTGGTGGATGAAATTAACTTGTTTTGCCAAATAAAACATGGTGCCTGTGATTAAAGCTATAACTGAAGTTCAGAAATATTTTAGCACAGCAATGTTAAGCAAGATCATTTTGCAAGCTCTGTGGAGTTAACTGTAGAAGTAAGCAATAGGCTATGGGGTCACTGAAAGTATGGAGGGAAAGGGAGGGAGGACCCTCAGCAGCATCCAGGTGCAAAAGAAACTATTTTTAATAAAGACATGGGATTATAAATCTGTACATACTGCTCAAGGGACTGGAGCAGCAGAAAATGGCAGAAAGTTACTGATTTGTTTAAGCAAACAGAAATCTAACATTGTAGTCCTTTTAGCTGCATGTGTTTTAACCTTTGAACCTTTCATTTAGTTAAATGAAAATGTACATTTTACCACTATGAATATCGATAGCTAGAGTTTAATAGATAAAAATGGTATGTCATCTGAGATAAGTTGTGTTTTGTCAGGGAAAAAAAAAGTTAAAAAAAATCATGCCTTTTGGATCCTGCTTGGTCCATACACTTGCAAAAGTTTGTGTATTCACCCAGTGATCAGAAACTGCAGTGGGTTTGAGAAGTAAAAAAATCTTGACAGCTTTTTAAAAATCAAATATCAACAAGAAAATTTCATCTTTAGTAAATTACTAGGTAACTTGTGTAAAGAAAACTGCATTTTTTGATAGAATTTAAGTATTTTTTTATCTCCTTATGTCTGTCAAATAAAAACCACAATTAGTTTTCACCTAGTTTTAGACAGTAAATGCTTTCAGAATGCAGATGTAGTATTGCATGTTGTAGCAGAAAGCTTCTAAAAGTACAAAGACAAGCAGCATAAGGTTGTCACTTTCGAGGTTAACTTGAGCCAGCGTGAAAAGCATGCTTAAATAAGCAGCAAACTTTGGCTAAAAGTTAGTTGTCCACAAGTTTGTTGTTATCCTTTGTTTTTATGGAACTGGAGTCATAATAATATTGAAAATGCCTGGTGGAAAAGTGATTTATTTCTGTTGGTAGGAATTTAAGTTCATGGAGCAGTCGCGGTCCCCGTCGGTGTCGCCGAGCAAGCAGCCTGCCTCTGCAGCTTCATCGACCGTGACGCTGTTCGAGCAGTACTGCGCCGGGGGAAACCCCTTCGAAATTCAGGCTGACAGCAAGGATGATGAGACAGAAGATGTGCTAGCTTCCAATGGGGTATGGAGTCTTTCAGGAAAAAAAAAGCAAATAGTGCTTTCAGTAAATGATTATTTATTTTGTGAGGCAGTGATGGTAAAGCACCTTGGTACAAGAATCTGTTGCCTGCAGTACTGTGCTGCTTTGCTTTTAAAAATGCCAGAAAGTCAGGCATCTTATTTAAAGTTCAGTTTGTTTTGCACTGAATCAGTACTTTTTTCCCACTGAAGTCAAGCATTCCTGAAGGTTAGCAAGACATTTTCCACCTAAATTAGTATTTTTCCAGAGGTTTAAGTTAGCTTTCTTTGTGGAGGTAGTTTTATCATTTTACTTACTTTCTGGCTTCATGGGAAGGAATCGTTGTGGGTTGCTCCTTTTCTTGTATTTGTTCGCTCAAATGTGATTTGCCATGGATTTAATGATGTTTGTTACATCATTTTTAGTTGTAATCGAAATGCTCAGGACACTGGGCTATTTTCAGAAGTCTGTCGAAATGTATCAGTGACCAAATGTGTTTCAATGTAAAACTTTGTACCATTTTCTTAAATGCTAGATTATAATGTTTTTGTTTAATCTTTTGTTATTGTTTATTTCTTTGAGGACTGATGTTTTCTTGGGCTTTACTTGTGCTACTGAGGCTGGATAACATCTTAAGAACAAAAAAGAATAATTGCTGCTTAGTGATTTCAAAGTCCTCTGATACCTTGTGGTTTGCTGCTAGTGAATGAGAGCTTACATTGTTCCCATATTTTTTTAGTGACTTGTAAGCAGCATACTTACACTTGTAAAAGGGCTTTGTAGAATTGTCTTCATTTCTTGGCTATGGATAGGCTGAGATGTTTTTATTTCTCTCTGCACTTTTGTATGAGACGTGAAAACTCTGAATACAAGTTAGGACAGACCTTCTTTGGTCTTTCCATTTCTAACATTTTAACCTTCAGAATCTTTTTCTCCTAGCTTGAAGAAAAAATTAGAAGACATTGTCTTACTCTGTGCTAAGCTTTTGAGAACAGTAAATCATTTGATGAAAAACCAGGTAGCAAATGCTGATGAATATGTTGGAGACACTGTTTTGTTGGCTTTTGCCAGCATGAAGTGTCAAACTGCTGCCTTCTGTCACTAAGATAGAATCACTGAATTGTTATTGTTCGAAGGGACCTCTGGCACAGAGACTGCAGGCTCATGAGAGAAGTAGTGGTCCTGCAGGTCTTACTGGCACTCTGAAACCTGCATGAGTTACAAAATACAAGTGTAAAACAGACAGAAATTTGTCTCTCTGAATGGAGGCACAGAGCAAGTTAACTTGTGTACAGGATATCTCCCAGGGCTGGTATTGGAACAAAGGTATTTTATGACTGAGGTGACTGTACTCTACAGATAACTGTCCTACTTTCCCTTTTGACATTTTTAGTCTCCTCTCTGCATTTCTGTCCCAGAGGCAGGGTAACGGAGGTTCATGTTAATAGATCCTTTGGGATGGATTAGAGTGAAACAGCACTAAATGGTTGGTGTTTATACATACATATAAATGGCAGGTTTATTTTAGAACAGTTTGGTTTTGGTGGAAATGAGGAATGTAGCTGTTTTCTCTAGCATGTTGTTATCCATAGTAATTTAATAATATAAAAGTATCAAGATATAATTTAAGGAAATATACAAAGAAAAAAAGAAGGAAAGGGTAAGAGTAGATAGTAGAAAGATAACACAACTCCTAGATCTAACTGGGACTTGGTTTTTACGATTTCAGTGTCCACTGGTCAAAGTGATGGCTGCAATCTTGATTTGTTGGGGCTGAGGGAAATCACCAAACATGAAAGTTCACTGGGTTAATAGACATTCATGTTCAGGGGGAGCAGCCAGGTACCTCAGCTGCAGGGGTGTTTCTGGCTGCTGCAACACTGTGGATCGTGTGCAGTCCTCTGGTGGAAGGCTGCAGAAATGAGTCTGGGGGCATTTTGGGGGTCTTTGATGGTTTGTGGCCTCTTCTAAATAACTTGACAGCTGTTCGACCTGGCTTAGTTGAGCCAGTTCTGCATTATCAGAAGGGGAAATACTTCAAGGCCTATGTGATACCTCCTCATGGGAAGGACATTGTCATGATAAATAGCATTATCCTGTCTCACAGGATCTGTTTATTACTGACCTTTTTCCCTTATCTGTGTCAAAAAATGGCTTGTTGCTAAACAAAGGCTGGTTTTTCATGGTCATCCTCTGGTGGTGGTGTACACCTCCTCTGTCTTATGGAGATCAGAGGTTTTGCCAGCACACAGTTGGCTGTGCAAACCTGGCCTCAGCAGAGCACCTGCTGCTCTTGCAAACTGCCAATTGCTTGAGCCATTAACCTTTAATGTTTCACAGCTGTCTGTTCCAAAGTGCTGACACAGAGAGAACTCCTGTTTAAAATGTAGAATGTACACCTATTTTGTTATTCTTTACATAGAAAGATAAATAACCTGCTTAAATAATGCAGGATAAAATTTTTACTAAGATTTTGTGTTTCGGTGACTGACCAGTTTAGGTGGAGGCACATTTTAGCACTGAAAATTGGAATTATATCAGATGGAGGTTGCAAAATTTTGTTTCCAGAGAATATAGGCATATCGCCACATATAGAAAGAAGTAGCACGAGAAGGACATAAACATTTAATTTACTTGTCAGTTTATCTGTAGGGTGGGAAGACCTGTCAGGATTTCTTGTGAGAATTTTAGAGAGTTTAAGTGCTTAGATGTTGCAAAATGGGGCCCCTGGATCCAATTAGCTTAGCTCTGTATCTTGAACTTTGGTGACATGCTTTGTGTCCCTTTTCTGTAGCTTATTAAAATGTGCCTGTTGTGATACAGTTAGCTTCCAGTATTATAACACTCTTCAACTTTGATGAATCTTACAGCTTCCTGGGGGTTGGTTTGAGTAGATTGCCTTAACATTTCACCTCATTACTGCTACAAGATACCTGAATTCATTTTAGCACTTCAAAACTTTACTGCAAACTGTGTATATTCAAAATAGATTTATTAGGTCTCTTCAGATTGAGGTCACTATTTAATAGTTGTTATTTAATGCATACTTTAAAATACAAATGCATTTATCTCATAAATAGCTGTTCCAGATCATTAATAGCATTAGATTGAGGGGACTTAATAAAAGTATTTTTCCATGTTAAAAAAACAATCTCAAAATCCCTCTTATTCTGTGATGTTAAGACAGTTCATTAATGTCAACTGAGAGATTCTTACGTCAATATGAACTGTAGTTAAAAATTTTTAAACAGTTTATCATTTTACCGTCACTGGATTTTAATTGAATCAACACATCATTTATTATATGTTAATGCATAATAAGTCGTGGTAATTCTCTGTGCTGCTGTTTCAGTCAAGTTAAATAAACTGTGGTTCTTTTTGTCCTTAGTCAAGGCTGACCTCAGCTCATTTTTGAAATAAAAACTGAGCTACTTTCTTTACAAGTTTCCTTTATCTAAAATGTTCATGATGCAGATATTTTGCTGGGACTACTAATGATCTGAACGTTTCTTTCGAGTGTCTCATACTACATTGTCTTTTTTCCACCTGAGCTGTTTTTGTTTTGAATTCGTTTGTACTGTGGAGCTCTTGCTTTTGTACATAGTGCTAGCCTTGAAAACTCTCAGCAACTTGGGACCAAGGCATGTGTGACTGAAAAAATACACGTCCTAGTGTGTTTTGGCTGCCATTTCTTAGGGACTCTGTAACCAGAGTGTGTTACCTGTGTCACTGTGTGGATAAAGTTGCTTCAAAGCAGTCTATGCATTAAGGAAAAGTGTCTCTCTTCAAGTGCAGGTGCATTCTGCATAACTGCAAGTTATTTTTTTGGTATTGGGTTATTTTCTTAATTAAATGTGTACAATATAAAGAAGTATTTTTGTGAAGCAATAGTTTAGTTCTTCTTCCAGTAATAATTAACCATTATACAGTGCCAGGAGTTCTTCCTTTTTTTTTTTTACTGCCATTGTATGAATGAATTTTGAGGATTTATTACTGTTTTTTTCAGATTATAAGAAAATAATAAAAGCTCAAATATGTGGGTACTTTATAAACCAACTAGAAAGGAATACAAATTATTGGCAGCTGAAATGGAATGATGGAGGTATTTACCTAATCACCATAGTATAATTTGCCTGCTGCATTTTTAAAGAACATTTTCAGCAGCATTTCAACAGCAAAGTTATTTGTATCCCAACCAAGGTAAAAGCCAAAAAGCGACCAAAGTGCAACATTAAATGAGTGAAAATGTTATAAGAAAAATAATGGTCATCGATTTCTTTTTTCTTTTTTTTTTACCAGTATGAATCAGATGAACAAGAAAAAAGTGCTTATCAAGAGTATGATAGTGACAGTGATGTTCCTGAAGAGTTGAAAAGAGATTATGTGGATGAGCAGACAGGAGATGCCCCAATAAAAAGGTAAGTTGGCTGTGTGGGTCCTTGGTCTAATTCACATGCTTTTCATCTCAGTGTTCTAATTAGTTCAGTTTCTGTAATCTACAACAGTGGAATAATAATCAAATAAACATTATGCTGCCTGCCCAGTTAGAAGGCTCAGCACTTAGATCTCCATAGAGAGGAGGAACATTAAACCAGTCATCATTATTGCAGAGAACACCTGAAGAAAGGAACGTTTTGAAAGGAGATAAAGGATCTCTGAAGCAGGTAGTGGGAAACTGGACAATAAGGACTAGGTGTTAACTAAAGGTTCTTCTATAGCAGCTCTTGTGTATATGTGTAATTTCTGTTGTGTCAAAAGTGGTTGTTTGCAGACAAATGCTTTGACTTTTGGGCTTCTGCAGAGCAATAAACTTCTACAGGTTAAGAAAAAAAAATAAGATTATTCCATAGCTTAAAGACAGTACTTTTCAATTTTAAGTTCTCTTTTTCTTTAATATACCATAGATATATATAAATAAATATACATATTCTATTTTGATGTATATAAAAAGTATTTTATTTATATATATTCATATTTAAAAAGCCAACTTTGTGTCCTCTAAAAGGATTTGAAAACAAGTTTCTGTCTAGGACACTGTACAACTTAGATGTACGCTGGGACTTTGTGAAGCAGGCTAACATTTTTTTATGTAGGGTTTGCAGGACAAATAGAATGCCATCACTTGGATCAAAGCAGAGTAGCAGAGTAGTTACAAGATAACTCTTTAGGATAAAATATTGTTAGCATGATTCTTTCTGTGAGGTATACGTGTAAACTGCCTCCTTTCAAAGGTGTGGTAGAGATGTAGTTAAAAATCATTTAATTGGAACAAACAAGAGTTGCTGTCCATAGGTTTGTGTTGTGAAATTGAAGTTTTTGGAAGAATTTTGAAGTAGGTCATCTGGCAGAGGGTTTCTTGTAAAGAAATTTAAAATGTGTCTTGTTGGATAAATATCGAGTCCAACTTCCTGCCTCTTTCAGGACTAAAATTTATGAAAAAGTTAATGACTTTTTTAGTTTCACCTTCCTCAAAATTGCTTCCATTTCTAGGTAGTAACCTTCAGCTGTAGCTGACAAATATGCCTCTGTTTTCCTGTGACTTGTGTTGTTTTTATTCTCTTTTGTGAATTATGAATTTGATTTAGAGTGACTAAAATGATTGTTGGGGCAAGACAGAGGCCTGCAGAACTCCAGCATTAGAATAAAAGTCAAAAATTCCTTCTCTAGCACAATTCTGTGTAAATTAGATCAGGCTTCTTTCTTAAATGTTAGAATCCTAACCCTGCTGTGCTTTGGTATAAATAAAATTCTGCATTGGAAGACATACTGTCATGTGAAAGAAGGGGGGAGGAATAATACATTTTCCACTAAATTTCATTTGTATGTCTTTGAATGTTTTCACATTTACTGTATTTTGGTTTGTTTTTTTTTAAAGTGTTTCTCGAGAAACTCTGAGGAGCAGAAAGAGATCAGATTATAACCTCTATAAAGTGAATGCACCTATTCTAACCAACACTACACTGAATGTAATAAGGCTTGTTGGTATGTAGAATAATTGTTGTTTTTTTTTCTAAATGTTTTTGAGTTTTGTGCAAACTTATGGATTATAGCAAATATGCTAAATGATATTTAAGGCCCTGAAAAATTTACTTGGTTGGGCTCTATTTCTACTCTTTGAAAATGTTAATAAAGTAGAAATAAAGCACTAAACAAATTCTTTAATTAAACAGACAAATTTGCTTGTATCTTATGTGTTATTTTTACCTGGAAAATTAATCTGCATGCATATGTTGGTTTTAACCTATAATGGTACTTAATTTGTCTGAAATATTGAATATGTTAGAAGAGTGGATATAGCAAGCAAAAAGATTAATGCTCTGTGTTGCTGATGTGTTTTATGAAATGATTTATTTTAAAGTAGAATAGTTGCAAAAGTAAGAACTTTATGACTAGGGGCTGTCTTCCATTTTATTATTCAAATTCTCACACTCAGAATAATTGTTTTTACTACATAGTAATCAACTAGAAGAAAAGAGCTCTCTGTGCATCCTAGTAATCCCTAGGGAGTTTAGGAAATCTTCATTTCTGCGGGGTCATCAAGATGTGACTGGACAGGCTGCTGAGCAGCCTTGTGTCTTTAGGCCTGCTCTGAGCAGGAGGTTGCACTGGGCCACTTCTTGAGGGCTTTTCTTGCCAACCTTTTCAATGAAAACACTTGCCTCCAATTCTGGATGTGATGGGATTAATTTTTCATGATCATGCCTTCTGTGTGATGATCTAGATAGCTGTACAATAGCAATTTTCTGCTACTGACTTGTGGTTTTTTATAGAGAAGGGAACGTAACTGCCTAAATTTATCTGAGTAGGCAGGAGAGAGAAGAATTCTGGATATGTTACATTAATGAGGCTTGCCTTCGAAGACATTTGAAAATGGTTGTTACACTTCAGAATTACCCTTTTAAAAAAGGTTACTCCAATACCTGGTTATAGCACCTTTTGCTCTCTTTGAAGGCAGCATGAAAGTCAGGAATTAATTTTTTAAATCTTCTTTGCAGTTTGCTAAAACCTTTTTTTTCCTTGAGAATTTACCATATAGACCTGAAATGAGAGTTTATTCTGTTGTGACTTTTCTGTGATTGATCTGTGACTTAGAGCAAACAAATCTCTGCAACCTTTCTGCTATAAGGTTTTGCTCTGAGAAAATTGAGGATTGAGTATAGAAACCACTCATAGCACTCTCATGCAAACTCCAGCCTCTGTCCCTGCCATAAAACACTGTACCAGTAGGTGAAGCAGTAGTTCTGGTTTTCCAGTTTTACATAAGGAATCCTGTTTGAGGATTATATTGATAATCCCAAAATTAAACATTATTTTAAAAGCTCATATATATGCTTTTTTTCTTCTTCTGGAATTATTAATTTTCAAATTTTCTGCATTTGGGGTGTTGTATATTGTTTTGGTTATGAGTGATAGTAGTGTTATTTAAAACATGGACTTGGAAAGGACCTCCTGTGGGGGGAGGATGTAATTTAGTTACTGCCTGTAAATGTTTTGAGCTCCAGCTTAAACATACTTCTATTCACAGCACTCATTCTAATAGGAATTTTATTTCAGAAACCTTTTTCAGCCTAAAGAATTATAAAAATATTACCCTCCTATTTTCTGCTGACTTCATCTTATGACAAATTTTGGGGTTTAACAGATAATTTTGTTTTCCAGTGCATACCGTTCTGCTGTTTTTATAGGAAACTGTCCTATTTCTTCTCAGTCTTTGATTTGCTAAACAATGTGCCAAGATTTCTAATGTCCCCTGTATTTATCCACCAGAAACTTAAATTTTCTGCTCTTTTTGTAATCTTACCAAAATCATGCAATACTTTGGATGAGATCTTCCTGCATTGTCCAATTCTTTTATCATTGCATCATGGTCCTAAGTCCCTTCTGTTTTGCATCTCTTTTGATTTCTTACAGCTTCCTTGTACTGACTGTGTGTAACGACCTTGAACAGCCAGCAGATCCTTCACTTTTCTAGTTTTTTCTAGGAGATATTCTGCTAGTTTATAGTAGAAAGATGCATGTTTTTTAATTAATTGTCCCCTAAATGGATGGATTTACAATTTGTGCTACTGAATTTCATCCAATTCTTACTATAACAGTCATCAAGTACTCCTGCACATTATGTCAGTTCTTTTCTCTTTTGATGGTGCCTGTTTATTTTTTTCTATTATCACTCTTATTTTTGTGCCAGAGTAATTCATGAAAATGTTAATGAGATGGCTGATTGCTGGGAACTCCACCAGTAGCTTTTTTAGTTACTTGCCTTTCCAGCACACTCTAGCTTCATTTATTTACTGTGCAATGTTCTTATATTAATACTTTTACCAAATCCCAGAGAGACAAAATGTACTGTGTCCTTTGTGTGGAAAATCATGTGCCTTAGTCTGGTACAGTCCACCTCTGGTAGATCCACGTTTTATCTTAATTTTGCCTCCATATTTCTGTTTCTTTCATTTTCATTGTTTCTTCAAAACAATCTGAAATTCTGCATCATAAAAATTAAAACAGTGGATCAGTAGTTATTTGGATTACTATTTTTCCCTTTTTAAAATATTTTTCTTTGCTGTTTTTCAGTCATAGTGATGAAGATGCAGATTTACATTGCCCAATCAAGTAGCAGAAATGATTGCCTTACTTTTTAGGAAAGTAGTAATGCCCACTACTTTTAGGAAAGTAGTGCCCATTGTGTCGTACTGAATAATTATGACAGTGTTTGTTGTAACCATTTTGAAGTATTTCTGTGTGCTGTATGCTTTGTATGGAAGGTAAATGAATAATAAAAAAAGTAGTTTAATATTTATAAACTACATAAATGAATTTCTTTCCCTTTTTGTATAATTGAAGTCGGAGTGGCTACAATTTTTTTTGAATTTCAAGTGAAGAGTTCAATTTATCAGATTTTTCTCACATTAACTAAGGTAATTAGTTCTCTTTCTAGTATGAAGTATCCATTAGACTAATTTATAAGGTTAATTTTTCCTGTCAAGCCATTGCATGTTGACTTAAAATGTAAAGGAAGAATAAACCTGTGTTAAATTTGTATGGAATAATTTAACTAAGCACTATATATCAAGAAGAATAATTAATGCATATATTGATTCAGTGATCTTTTAATTAATATCATTCTGACCTAAGAAATAGTTTAGTGCGTATTTCTTATATTGATGGGTTTTAATGCTTTTTTCGGCCTTATTTTTGCTTGTGTTAAGAATGGTTTTGAGGACAAATTCTTAGATTTTGCTTGCTTTAAACCCCATTATCTTGCAAGAAAATAATAATAGTGATGACAAACCTCAGAGCTGAAGTTGTTTGCTGAAGTGAGTGATTGGTAACATAACATAGAACCTCTTGCGACTTAACCTTAAATCACACAGTCTTTCAACAGACTTTGCACTTCTTCCTTCAAATCCGCGTTTTAGCTCTTAATGTGTGTCTTCCTTCCACCATTCCATTTTCCCAGTCACCTGGGTCAGGGATTCCCAAGGTCTTGTCAATAGAATCTGATGCACAGAAGGCATTTGGTATATCAGTCTTTCCTGTTGTCCCCTCACCAGCGTTCCTTCTCCATTTAGTAGCAGCCCTTTTGTTATTAATGTATTTGAAGTCCTTCTTGATCATATTTAATTCCAGGTGGGCCTTAGCTTTTTCTGTCTTTCTGTATTCATTCCAAGTGGCCTGTCCCTGCTTCTACGTCCTGTATATGTCCTACTTTAGTGAATTTTGACAGATGTTCCTTGTTCATCCATGCTGGTCTTTTGCCCCCTTTGCCCAGTTTCTTGCTCATCAGGATGCACCATTCTTGATCCTGGAGGAAGTGGTGCTTGAATATTGACCATCTGTCTTGGACACTTTTTTCCTGCAGAGCCTGTCCCCATGGGATTCTTCCAAAAACGTCCCCAGAGATGCTGAAGTTAGTTCTTGAGAAGCCCAGGGTTGTAATTGGCTTGCTGCCTTGCTTCCTTCGTGCAGGATACTGAACTCCACAATCTCATGGTCACTCTAGCCAAGGTTGTCCCCAGCCTTCACACTTCTAATAAGGCCTTCCTTGTTCATTAGTATAAGGTTGAGCAACACACCATTCCTCATTGGTATCTTCCACCATCTCTGTCAGGAAGTTGTTGTCAATGCTTTACTGTTTGTGCTTTGCTGTTTTGTTCTTCTAGTGCATGTCAGGATGACTGAAGTTCCCTATGAGAACCAGGGCCTGTGACTATGAGGCTGCTTCTGCTTCTCTGTTAAAAGACTTCATCCACTTCCTTCTCCTCATCAGGTGGCCTGTAGCAAACACCCCTGACAGTGTCACCCTTGCTGGTCTGCCCCGTTATCCTAACACTTGAACTCTGGACTGACTCATCATCCACCCCAAGACAGAGCTCAATACATTCCAGGTGTTGCCTCCCATACAGCACCACTCCACCATTGTGCTTTCCAGTTCTGTCTTTCCTAAGCAGCATGTAGCCCTTCATGACAATATTCCAGTCACACAAGCTATCCCAACATACCTCCATAGCTGCAATGAGATCAAAGCTCTGTAACTGCATACACATCTCTAATTCCTCCTGTTTGTTCCTACTCTGTGCATTGGTGTACAGGCACTTCATAGAGGTATTTCAGTGTGTCAATATCCCAGTGGGAGTGCAAGGGGATGTCCCATAGTCCTGTTTTATGTCTTTGGCTGCTTGTACCTGCTGGAGGTATCCCACTTAAACCTTATTTTTCTGCATGCATGGTCACTGTAACTTTCCCCTTACTCCATCTTTCCTAGTTTAAAGCTCACTTTACCAGGTTGACCTGGTAAAGATTTATTGGCAAGAATTTGTGTGTGCTAATTTGTGAGGTGCATCTGTTTTGTATAGATTAGTTTGATAAAGAATGCTCTCTACTTTCTATCCTTAAGGACAGAAGGAGTTCTGCAAACAGTACTTCAAAAGAAATCTGGCAAATGTTAGCAGTTTAAGCTATCTAGAGCCTCTAGAAATTCAAGCTACTTTCAGTTGCTGAAACTTAAGGTGTTTTTTTTCAAGTATTTCTGGAAATATCTATTTTGATATGGCTTTGGGACTGTGTCTGTGCTGTTTGGAAGTATTCTTATATATCCCTTTTTAACCCAAAACAGTAACTTCAGCCCAAGTATAGGTAACAATGTGTATGCATTAAAAACTGGTGTCCTGTTAGAGAGAGCAATGAGGAGGAAATGTTCTTGGAACACTTGTTGTGTTGAGATGCTGAATGATGTAGTAATAGAGAAATGTTCTTGGCACTGGAAGATTTTTATAGGTACAGTACTTGGGCAGTGTGTAGTGCATAGCCCTTTGGAAAAGCATAAGACACTGGCCAAGAGATTACCTTCAATATTGATGCCAGCTGCACAGATACTTGGAAGTCTTAACTGTCCAGATTGTGACTCATCACTCATATTGGATTGCAGGCAAATTGAAAAATATGTTTATCACAGAGTAAGTGGAAAAAGTCAGCCTGTCCAATACAGAATATTCAGATAGTACGGATGAAGGTGACGCTTGCTTTAATTAGGGTACCAGTACCATCCTTTCACAAACATCCAAAAATTTCCACATTGGACTGTGCATTGGATATTCCCTTTTAGAAGACAAATAGAATTTTTTAAGCCCACTTTTCAATTTGTTCATAATACTATGGGTCGAAACATTAATAATTAAGTAGTATAGAGTTAAACAAAAGGGCTAAAGTGACAAATATCAATTATTACAACCTGTGTCTAATCTCTAAAAATAACAAAACATATGCTTGCATGTCTCAGCAAACAGGGGCGTAGTCATTCAATAAGGAGTCTAAATTAGCTAGAAACCTGGAAGGTAGCAATGTCAGGCTGTTGCTTGGTTTAGAGTAGATAGTAAGTAAGAGTAAGATAGTAAATAGAGTAAGACTCTAGTGCTCTACCATTTTATCAGGTATGTATCATGCCTGTTTCAAGTTAGTTATCTTTGCTGACCTACACAATTACTTGCTTGAAAAATTCAAATAACTCCCCCTTTATTAAAAGCTAGCTTTTGTTTCTTTGCTCCCCAGTTTCTCTGATTCAACCAATATTTTCTCTATCTATTAGTAGATTACTTCTCTGGGCAGAGTATTAACTTGAAGATGAGTGTTGTTGACTACAGGAAAAACAAATTGTATTAGCAGCTTCCTATAATTTTTCTAACCTGTCACATCTAAACATGTCTGGAATATGACAATTTGTGAAATGACCTCCTATATCCTATGTGCTGGGGTGGACTGTATTTGTGTTTTGGTTAAAAAATTGCCGTCTGTCTCTTACTGTAATAACAAAACCGTTTGTTGGTAACAACATAACATTTGTTATATGTTATGTTTTTAGAACAGTAAAAGGGCCAGCAGGATGTAATTTTTGAGGTATCTAGCAGGAAATGGGGGGTCTCTGCAATATCAGGGTTTTCATTAAATGTGCTTCTTTTATGACCCAATGAAGAGCCATGTCCTATGCTGGAAACAAAAATAAGTGAAAACTATAGGCCCTGTGAACTAGGCTTGTAAGGAGAAATCCCTTTTAGACTTCAAATTCTGTGATCAGTTTTATTCAAATAACATATAGATGAAGATCCTGAGGCTGAGGTTTTTTATTATTTTTTAAAAAATTATTTTCTGAAGTCCAATATGTTACAACAGATAATAGTAAGGAAGAGAAGGAATTATTCTTCTCCCTGGATGCTCCAGGGTACTCATAGTATCTCTCCCTGGAAACATTTCAAACTTAAAACTACTTGAGAGTCTTACCACAGGATAGAAAGGGAGGAGAGCAGAAAATGCTGTATCACTGATGTGAAGCACATAACTCCTACAGTTACTGGGTAAAATCCAATATTGGACATATCATTTTTATACTGTGTTTTTATATTGCTTGAAAAATATCCATATGTGCATATATAAACACACTAAAGCATAAAGTCTTCAGTGGCTCTATATAGCATTTGCCAGACACTGCTTTAGCAGATTATTATTTTTTACCTAAATGAAGCTGAAACTTGTAGAGGATCCAGACAGTTGTGTGTTGAATTTGGTACCAGAAGGCTGAGAACGGTTGAGTACATTTTGATATGGATTAACATCTATATTTTGAGAAGTATTGGTGTCTTAAGCCATCATTTTAGCTTTGTATTTAAACCTTTCCAATCTGTAAACTATTATTAATTTGTTGTTAATAAACGATGAAGGCTACATAATATGCTTGGTAAAGTTGGCTTTGAGTTTGTCTGAACTTTGTAGCACTTGTGCTGAGGAAACTGATCTTCTGTATTTGATTTTTAAGGGAAATACATGCAGATGATGAATATTCTGAAGCCTATTGCATTTGATGTGATCCACTTCATGTCCCAGCTCTTTGATTACTATCTGTATGCAGTCTATACATTTTTTGGCCGAAATGACATGGTAGGTAGAAGCATTTTTCATTTTCAAGTATCACTGTACACAGAGAATGAAAATACAGAGGAGATCTCTTTGCCTAAAGTGCTACCTAATATGTAATTCCCAGAAAAATTAGTGGTAATAAAGTGGATTTGAATGTAGGAGTAAGAAAAGGCTGATAAGATCAGCAATAAGGGAAGGAAGTACTGGGAACATTATTGTCAGTGAGGTATTAATCATATTATGTTTTGAATAGATAGATTCTCTATTCTTTTTCCCAGCACTATTGAAAAGGAGGAAAGACTGTGAAATACCTAGAAATAGTAGTAGAAAGGGGGTAGCAAAGGAGATTGCAGAAGGGTGGTTTCAGCCTAGACAATATAAGGTGTATATATTTCTCTAGTTTACATGAGAATAGCAAATGCAGAAAAAGGGGGCCATGAAAACTTAAGTTTAAGAAATTTGAAAGACACTTTTTCATATCTAGTATTTTTCTGCCAAACTACTTGCGTTAATGAAAACAATGTTTTTTTGAGTGATCTTGTAGTTGAAAAAAATGCTTGTTGACAATGTCTTTACGTAACATAGATCAGCTGTCAATAGAATTGTCTTAATAGCTGCATGTGAAAACAACTTTCTCCTATCTTGGCCCTTAAATTACTCCACAAGTAACGGTGTTGAGGGGTGCCAAATCCATCATTGTTTGCTGGCAAACTGTAATGAATTTTCAGACTCAACATATGGTTCTAAAAGGTTTTGACTGTTTGGCAGGACAAATGTATTTGCAAGTTGTGTTTACAAGATGGGTGGAGGGTGTTTTCCTTTTGTTGGCTTTTTTGTTTGTTTGTTTGGGGGTTTGGTTTGGGGCTTCTTGGTTTGTTTTTTAAGAGAATTGATTTCCATTGGCTTAGTTGCTCTGCTATTCACATTGTGTTGCATTTGTTGTTATTTTTTTGCACCTCCTGTTTTGTGTTTCTAAAGCCCATACCAGCTTCCTCACTCTGTGCTTCTAACAGAGAACAGCACAGTGCTAGGCAGGTAAATGTTGTAGCAGATGGGTGGTAAAATTGTGATGTTTTTGTACTGTGCCTAGTATTTGTTTTGACAGATTGTTTTCCGTGGGAAACACAATGCTTGCAAGGGTTTGTGATTGTAATAAACCCTCTTGTAATGCTGCTTAAATGTCCTCACTCCCCATAGTGTTTCTAAACCTTTAGAAATTAGAGATGGGTGATGGTATGTGATTTAGACCACTCACAGAGTTCCTGTTTTATTTTTATTCAGAAAATAATGTCAAATGGGATTTTTAGAGTATGCTGGTATAACTTGCTTAAATGTTTAAAATTATATGTGAATACTATGGTTATTTTGTATATGTGAGTTAGTACGCACATAAGGAGAGTGATTGGTTATACAGAATTCAGTGCCAGCTTAGTGAAAACCAGGGATTTAAAATATATATGTTGAGTTCTATGTCTGTTCATGATGCTGTCATTGCTTTTTCCAGACCTTGTGCAAATCATTATCCTATGTAATCAGTATTAGCTTTCTTCACTTCCAAAAATTAAACACTGTTGTAACCAGAATTGTTTTCAAAACTTTTTTATTTGGGGGCTGCAAATAAGGCTGGCCTTATCTCAAATTATGGAGCAAGAAAAATTAAAATGATTGCCTGTATTTAACATTTACTCACTAAAATTTAAGACATTCATGAACATGCCACAAAATAGTTTTCCTTAGTAGAAACAAATTGAGGTGATTTTTCTTTTTTTTTTTTTTTTAAACAGGGCATTGCACTAATTTGTAAACTTACTTTTCAAAATAACTATAGGAGATTATTATAAGAGGTAATTACTATAAGATGTTAATGACAAGAGGCAAAATTGGCGATGAACAGAATTATTCTGCAAATTGTTTAATGCTCTGCTTACTAGCCTTACTGGGTCATCAATTTATGGAATTTAAAAATCTATAGTTCGGCAAATAGAAATAGCAAGAACTTGTATGAATTGAGTCAACTGTACTGATGAGTGAAATGTTCATGGTGAAGCCATGAGGTTCTGTTCTTGTGGACGTGTCTCCTAGATCAGGTTATAGATTTCATCAGAGTATACTTTCAGTGAGAATTCAACTCAGATGTAAATTGTCATTTAATATATAGGAGGATTGGGGCAGAGGGGCATTTTAAATTAGAAGCTTTGGATGCAGTAAATGGTGACCTAAATTATACCTGTCTTTATTCACTCAGGGGAGGAGGTCACATAAACTCAAATACTTCCTTCCCTGAAGTCTAATAATGCAGCATACAACAGTGCCCTAAATAATGTTCAGCAAATTGCCTTTTGGTGTGAATCACATACCAGAACTCTATTCAAATCCTTCCAGGTTGTTGACTTAAGTTTGTGTTTGTTGCACATGCCGTTTCCACTTTCTTTGTTGTGTTAGTTTGTTGGGGGGTTTTATTAACAGTAGAAGATAAGAAGTTACAATAATTATGCATGTCAAATCAGACCCTCAGCTGGTATAATCCATTGCACTTAGCAGGAAATTACTGTAGCTATATATATGTGTGTGAGTATACATATAAAAATAAAATACATACATATATATAGCATAGGTATATGTATATTTAACTACATATCCCAGCTGAGCATCAGCTCCATACACTCCTGAGCCGTGAGCATGAAGATGGCACATTTCTGAGGTAGATCTTTGTAGGCATTAAGTAATAATGACTATTTATAAAGATCAGTGGTTATAATTTTTACTTATGCAAGATATATATTTGATGATTACAAGGGATTGTATAGCTAGAAAGAAGAGTGAAAACCATTTGACTTGGATGTGGTGTGAATGCAAGGCTCAGAGATGGTGTTGTGGGGAACCATTCCAGGCTCAATGAGAAATGTGGGGAGCCATTCCAGGCCCAAATAAGAAAATCTACAGCCCTGAAGTTAAATACAAAAAGATGTATTTAAGATACTGGATGTTTTATTGGGATGAATGATACTTTGTCATCTTCATGGAAGATACTTAGGTCATTCTCCATACCAGTGCAGTGTTGAGTGCTGTGACCTCTGTTGATTTTCTTTTCATTTTGTATGGTTGTGATTTTGTGCTAAAATTTTAATGTGAGCAAGTTGTAGATAGTCTTTGCAGGCTCAAGTTTTGCTGTATAACTTTAAAGTTTAAACAAAGAGATTTCCTTTCCCAACTTAAGTAGAATGTATTTCTTCCAGTTTGAATCAACAGGACTGGGCCTCAGCAGCAGCAGATTACGCACCACACTGAACAGAATCCAGGAGAGTCTGATTGATCTGGTAAGTACCTGGATGTTGTTAATGCTTAGTGGGATAGTTGATGTGTGTATGATGTTCAGAAATTATATTTCATCATGGCTTTTTGATTTTTTTTCCTCTTTTCACATTCAGTGTGAATTTATCTAATAAGCTTTTGTTCAATAATGAAGGCTTGGTTTCATGATGTAGAGGTCATTATTGTGTTAAATTGCTTGTTTACAATGTACAGCAAAAGTAATTAAATAGATTTTGCTAGATGTAACAGTGAAATTTGATATTTAAATCTTCTACTATGACTCATGTAATAAAGAGAGACAATTCAGTATTATCTTTACTAACAGACATTTTATAAAAAGAAATAGATGACTCATTTTTCTTGAATAAAAGAATAACAAAACAGTAAGCTCTCCTGAGGATTGTTCACCTTTCAGGATAACAGAGGTTGTATACTAAGACCTTCCTTAATTTTGGGGAACTTTCCCTGATGTATTTTTTTGATTATATCCCATTAGTCATTTTGTGATTTATTTTCAAAATGTGAAAAGTATATATGGTGCTCGTGTCACACTGGCAGTAGATTACTGTCCTGCACAGGAGGATGGTAAAGGAGACTGTAGGTAGGTTTTGTGGATTCAGCTGAACAGCAAAGTTTATAAAGAAATGTTGCTAAAAACTACACCAGCAATGGAAGTTTGAAGTTTTCATATTCCACCTAAATATAAAACCCTTGAAACATTTTGAAGAAATTTCCTCAGAGTATCGTAAATGGCTTGTATGGTAGTTAATACCATGGATGCTACAAGAAGGTTTTATTTTCTGAGGCTTCCATCTTAGAAAGAAGAAAAAGATGTTCTACTCTGACTTGCACAAGGATTTGACACTCCAAGACATGTACTTTATACTTTTTTAATTCCTTGAAGCATTATATCAAATCCTAAACTCTTCTCTCAGAGAAGCATCTTAAAAGGCTTGGTGGTCATTTCTTATACAGTCAGTAGAGGGAGCATAAGATAACTAATAACCCTAGGCCTCTGTAAAGGAGAAAAAGACTTCTTGATATTCTTCTCGAAGGCAGTGTATACAGAAAGAAAAATTAATTACAGGAAGTACTTGCAAATGAATCGGTTAAAGATTATGGAAAAATGGCAAGTTATGAAACTAAGTTTTTAAATTTCTCTGTAGTGATGTTTCCTGACAGTGCTTTACAGACTTCATTTTTTTTAGCGGTTAAAATAATTGAAAAAAATTTCTAGGAGTGAAATGGAAAAACAACAGCAGTTTGTTTTCTTCCTCAGTCATTAATAGTAGTGTAATAGATAATGTTATTGCCAGTTGAAATTAATAACTATGTTCAATGTAAGATTTGAAAGAAGAAAGAAATCTTAGCTAACTGCTGTTAGCTTAAAGACATTCCATGACATCTATTAATATATTATGAACTTAAGCCAGTCTTATACTATAAATGGTAATTTTTGACTTTTTAATTTATGAGGAAGTTAAAAGTATTCTGGGTATTTTTGTTTATTGTTTGTTTATTTTTAAGAGTTTGTGAAAGTCAAGGTTCATTTTCATTGTGTCATAAAAAGAGTGTTTCTTGAGACTGCATGGATGAACTGCTCAAGGAATTCTCCTATCTTATTTTAAATTTTTGTAAATTGCTTTCTGAAAGTATTCATGTTTGTGTTGTGGCATTCAGTCTCATGACCTGTTGGGAATTTGAGGTTGTTGCCCTGCCTTCTACCCATGGTAACTTTATTAAGCACTTAATTTCTGTCACATTTCAGTTCCTGATGACAGCATCAATATTTCATTTCCATAAAGATAGTCTGAATCTGACAATTCTGAGTCTGTGACCAAAACTTGGCCAGACTTGCATATCTATATGGTGGTCTATATCAAGACGCTTCAGTAAGTTAGACTGGATAATTTCTAGCTTTCCTCTTGTACTTTCTCAATTACTTTTTTTGAGATATGAGTGAATGAAGGATCTTTACTCGAATTTATTGGATTTAGAGGAATAATTGGAGGATTGAGTGGCCACCCCCTCCAGCTTTGTGTGGAATTCTGGTAGTTTCTGTTTAGGATTGAATTAATGCTATCTAGTTTATACCAGATACCTTTTTTTTTTAAATAATACTTCTTTTATTGTTGTTCAGCTGAATTTTAAATTTCCTTTGTGAAGGAAAAAGTGATGTGGAATGGGAGTTCCACTTCTGGCAAGTTAAAGCACTAAGTGTTCTTTCTTGCATTTTTGTAACATGTTCAGTATGAAGAGTATGGAGGTCAATTGGAGGCATTCCCTGTAACTCCTTATGGAGCTGCTCTATTTTCCCATTATTACAATGCAAGAAGTTTCTGTCCTTTAATGTATACTGTACTTGCAGTATACTAACCATACTTGGCAAAGAAATACTTTCCTGGTTTTTACTTGGACCACTGAGCAACTAGGTCAGATTTCTGACTTGTGGCCAGTGTGCAGAAGGCTGCAGCAATTTGAAACATTTCCTCTACTCTTCCCTCCATCCCTTCTCATGCATCACGTGCCTCCTGCTTCTGCTGGGGGTCCTTGTCCCCTCTGAGCAGGATTCTGCTGTAGCTGAATCACTTCTCCACTGCTTTGTGCAGTCTAATACTTCATAGCAAAACCAACTGTACTTTATAAACTGCAGCAAGTAAGTCCTCCTGCAGTTTAGATTAATGTTTTACCCAGCGAACAGGAAATACCTGAAATGTGAACATGTATTTAGTCCTGCTAACTTCTTTGCAAGGCAGTAATGTGACCTCAGCTGTGATACATATTATTCAGTGTCAGTATGTTTTCCTACACTGATAAATGATAAACCACATTATAGTAAGCAAAAACCCCCAAACAATAAACAATGATCAAACTGCTTCAGTTGGTAGTAAATGAGCTCATGCTGGTCATAACTGGGATACAAAAACATTTTTAATTTGAACTTTTCTTAAAATTTGGACATTCTGTATGATGTCATCAAAATGACAGTAATAAAAGTCTTCATTATGACAACTATAAAAGGACTTAAAGGACTCTTTACAATTGAGCAAGCATGTTCTTAAAACACTAGTGCTTGTGATATGCTTCCAATCTCAAACTGTTACAAATTTAATAATAATGGAATCCAATTACGGCTTTTTAAAAAATACCGTACTGCTAATACAGATACTGGTTTAAGTATGATATGAACTTTTTTTTGTTAATAAATAGACCTAGTTAAAAATAAATAAAAAGGGTCTACCAATTAGCAAACCTTTATTTGCTTTCTTATAGTAAGTTATGTGTAAGTGTGCTGACAGCTTACAGTGATTGAGTAAGCTGTTTTCTGTATGCAACCTCCTTGTCGTAGCCTTAAAGCAATACCTTTAGGCTAAATCAAAAGTATAAGAAACAAAAGCACTGTGAGTATTTGTTTTAAAGTAGTTTAGGGTTCAGTTTCATTTGAGAGTTAAGAGGACAGTATGACTTTCAAAGATTTATTTGTATTGAACTTCATATGTGTATCTGAGCTTCATTGTCAGGTCTTTGCACATCTAGCACAGAATAGCTTTCATACAGATTTCTGCTATGCAGCAACTTCAGAGTTAGTAATTGAATAATTACTTCCGGATCCTCCAGAAGTAGTACTCTATACATTTATATATACTCTATGGATATCTACACTCTACAGATTCATGTACACTCTACAAACACTCTGCTCATTCATATAAGCAGGTTTTATTAAAAAGAAAACACAGAAAGGGAATGCTGAAAAGGGGATGAAGAAGTGCTGTTCTTTCAGCCTTGCTCAGATGTGGCTTAGATTAGGCTAAATACATCAAAGCAAGCTCCTTTTTGAGTTGCTTGTATCTTCTCACTGGCGGTTTCCAAGTCAGTATATAGAGGTACCTACACACATCATGTCTTTGTGTTTGTAATTTCTAACAGGAAATCTAACAGGAATGTGTTTTTTAATGATGTCCGTATTAGTTCACTGAGAGCTTTAAGCCTGTAAGTACAGGGCATCAGTCAGTTTCTTGGGTGCTTTGGTGGGAATAATTAGTGCTTTGGAAGGAAAATACTTCTGATTCCTTGTTCTTTCTGTTTTTAAGCAGCTTCCTTATCTTCACAAAATGTAATGTAATGATAATACTGCCATTGCCTTGATCTTGTTGTGAATGTCCTGTGTATGTAAACAGCTTCTTTGAGTGATCTTGCTGCAAAAAGAGATTTGAGGACCAAATAACCATGGAATACTCATAAATAATTCATTGCAAACAGATTTGCTCAAGCAAAAACTGACATTTAGAATGAAGTTTCTTAAAGTTACTTACAGCAGTAGAAAATCACTGTAGTAAGGTATCTAAGCATTGCAATGCAATGTATAGTAGAGTAGATGGAAGGAATTACTGATATAAATGAGTATGGGTCAATGTATTTTAGAATCTGTCTTTACTTTGGCTTTTGGGCTCCTTCCCCAGAAAGTATATGTCTTTTGGCAGAGTCAGGTTAGAGATTGATGGCACAGAGATTGAAAATGTAGATTTTTCAGATGTACAAATAAGATAAAGATGGGTAGGAATAATTTTTTTTTCTTCATGTCTGACTTCCCATCCCATTTTGGCTTTGACTCTTTTATCCTGTGGAATGGTGCAATTTAGTTACATTAGTCCCAGTGCTGGAAACAAATAGTTTGGTTTTCCTTAAAATGTCACATCACAGGCTTGCATTTTGTAGTGTGGCTGGGTTCCCTGTTACATATCGTTTGGCAAAATACTAGTGGCAAACTCTGGAGACTCTTGGCTGTGGAACTGTTTACCTGACAGGCTGTGCCTAGCACAGGGTGCAGCTCCTAAAGGGCATAGCTAAGGTCCTCAGTGAAATGGTAGCTGTGATTCTTGGTGAGGTTTTATTTAGCTGAAGATCTTGTGCAACATTTCTAATCCATGCTTGGTCTCCTGCTGCTTAAAAGGAAAAAAAAACTGAAGAAAAAAAGAAGAAAACACAGTTTGTGGGTTTTCTCTTTCCCCTGTTTATAAGAGATTTTTAAGTGTACATCATGACAGTTATGTACATAATGACAATTTTTAAGGCATTTATGAATTGCTTGTCAAGGGAAGAGAACTGTGTATATACAGAGTTCTGACACGGCAAGCTCTTTGAAATTATGCTAGGACTTCAGCAGCTGTTTTACTTCCTCACATTATTCATTTAGAGTTCTTCATAGAGGATTTTGTTTGTGTTTACTCGACTGCATTACCAAGTAGACTGCAATAATTTATGGAAGCTTTTGAACTTATTTAATTTGATATATTTTCTGGGTTTTGGCACTTGCTTGGTCTCTCTTTAAGCAGTCTCTGGGACATCTCTTTTTTGTCACTTCTGACTCTTGCTGGGCACTAAAACTGGGCTGTTTCCTGAGGGGTGCAGGTGTCCACTGAGTCACAGCTGAGCACTTGGGAACCTGCAGCAGCTCTTCTTGAGAAAATTTCTTTGTACGAGAAAGTGGCACAGTAAAAGTGTGTATGAGCAGACCAGACCAGCTTATGTGGTTTTTTTGCAAGGTAGTGGTTCAGGTTCTAATGATGCCTGTGCATGTGGTTTTCTGTGGAGTCTCATTTGACATTAATTTTTTTAGGACATAGTTCATGACTCATTTTCTCAGTTATCTGTCAGCACACAGTGATTCCTCATGGAGGGATTGTTGCATTGGTTGAGACAACCAGTAGTAAATAAACCTTCCAAATTCTTGTAATTTTTTAGAGCAAAAGATCTGCCATTTACCTTTGAAAAAAAAAAGTCAGAGAACCCAGAAGTGGTGCAACTTAATTGAACTGTTTACTAAGTCAGTGGGACTAACCCAAATGAGGTTTGGGACATGCTTGTTTTGTGACAAAGAGCATGGAGGATCCCCAGTCTTGAAACCAGAACCTCATGCCTGCTGTGAGGCAATGCTGATCAATTCAGCCCTGAGGACAGTGTGAAATGTGTGCACTGTAAATGTTGGGAAGTTTGGAGATCCCTTTTGTGGCTCTTCAATAATGCTATAAAGACACCATTTGCATGAAAAGAACTGTAAATAATAGAAAATTATTAGCATGGTTTCTCAAGATGGTTTGTAGTCTGGTTTTTAAAGATATGGTTTCTTAAAGCCTGTAGAGTGGTGATTACATTGTTTATGTTTGATTTACTTTCTTGCAAGTTGAGGCAAGATTACCTGCTTGGTAAGTTTTGTGCCCTTCAGCAAGAAAATACTAATCTTGCAATTTAAAACCTAGTAGGAGTATTATAAAATACCATTTAAAACCTTAACACATTTACAACATATTGAAGAAATACTTTACTTTACCTTGAAAGCAATGTGCTTTTGCAGTTGGCCCTACCTATAATTTTCAGCATTCAGCTTCAAGAACAATAAGGGATCAGTAAGCTCAAAGGGGAGAAAAAAAAGCCTGATTGGTTGCTTTCAGGACATTTCTTGTGATCAAAAATTCTTGTATATTAAGTATCTACTTGGAGTTAGTTGAACTATATCCTGTAGTTCAACTATTAGTTGAGCTATTTTCATTTTCTGTCAGCTTTTGATTACAATAAGAAGTTATGCTTTCTTTGATCAGTTTGTTTTCTTGTAATTGATGCTCATGATATTACAGAAACTATTAATTACAGTTTCTAAACAGAGATGGTGGAACTGTCCTGTTTCATGTAAACATTTGGGGTTAGTCTGCTTTTCCTGTGTCCATCAGCACACATCAAGTTCTTGGCAGTGTTGGTATGTTGCAGCTGCTCTAGACTGTTCTTCTGCCAGAACCTTTTCAGATAGTACATTTTTGTCCGTGCTTTTTGAAGCATCCTTTAATATTGGGAGTTGTTTCAGTAACATTTAGAGTTGTTTCAGTAACATTTAGAGTTATTGCAAAATCAAACCTAACATTTTTGTTATTGTGTATGTATATTAAATCAAAACAATTCTGAAACTGAAATCTTACGCAAAAAGTATTAGGCCAGAAGAAGAGCAGTTTTAAAAAATTATCAGTTATGAGTGTGATCTGCAGAACTTTATGTGCTGGGGACAGGTTGTAGAGTTTACTGTTTTTTGTTTAAAGTTAGTGGAGGTGGATGATTGTAATTAACTGTCAACTATTTCACCATAATTGGCAATTATCAGTTGCTTCAGTCATAAATTCTTTTGGATAACTGAAATAAAAGTGTTTTTGTTCTCATGAGATCTGTCCTGTAAAAATGTCTCTCTTGCAAATTAAATGTCAAATTTTTAACTTAGATAATTATATAGTTTATACTTCCAGTTTAGGTAATTAGTTTATAGTCTTCTCTTCCCATTGAGATGGAAGGCTTAAAAAGACTTGCCACTGGCTTCAGCCAAACTTGAAATGAAAACGTTCTCTTGTTACTGATGACATTTTTAAAAGAGATTGAAGGAGAGGCTTGTTCCTTACACAGATAGATTTTAATTTTCTACCTGTTCATAAAAAATTTTCTTCTTGGGTGTAAACAATGAAATGATAAACTGAAGTACCCAACAATTAAATAATGTCACACTCTCATTCATCTGATACCTGTTATTTGCTAATACATTTGTTGTAAAATCGTGTTCCAGATGAGTTTTAATTCAACTATAAGCATCTTGAAAAGATACTACCCAAAGCACACACTGTAGCTCATACTACTGTTATTAGCAACCCTTAAATAGGTGAAGCAACCATAAGCTTGCTTTAACACTTCATCCTGATATTTTCAGGTCTTTATAGCAAAGCAGCTTGTAAAAATAATTGCTAGTTGGGTATGCCTATCATGTATAGCATTAGAACACACAGTTCTTTTCCTGTGACAGCATGAGGAAATTAAACTAAGACTAGAGAAAATTTAATAGGTAAGACTTGCTGTAAGGTGTCTGCAGGCAGTACTGGTTAACCTGTCCTGCTCTGCCTACAGCAGATCATTTGGTTATTGTTCAGATCAGTCTGATGCTTTGAATATTTTTTAAATTTTTTTTTAACACTTTGGGTTTTTCTTTTTTGGCCGGGAAGGAGAAGAGCATCTTGTAGTTTGCATCAGTTCCATGTATACCTTGAAACTATTTTATCAAATCTATTTTGTGCAGTTTTCTTACATGGATGTTGTGTGGGCTGTGATATGTCTTTGACATTTCCCAGTTCTGCTGGATCAGCAGGACCTGCTATTCTGATGCAGGCAGGAGCTAAGCCAGTTTATTCTGCTTTAGTATTGCTCTCTGCATGCTTAATGCTGGGTGCTACAATATGTTCTCAGTGTAACTTGACATTTCTTGAAATTAAAGTTCAACTGGCTGCTATTTAATTTTCTGGCTTCTACTCCCTTCCTCTTCCTCTTGAGGCTGGCAGTTTTACAGGACCCTGCTTGTTTGCTGTGGTACACAGAGGGAATCACTGGCAACAGACATTTTCTTGCAGATTTTCTTCATTACTTGAAGGGTTAACCTTAACAAGTCCAGTACACTGAAAAACATCTGATTTCTTTAAATGGTCTGTAGCCTTTTTTCCTGTTCCAACCTGTGTGTTTTGCCCCTTTATTTTCCTCTTTCAGTCATTTGATCATTTCTGTTAATGAAGGCAGGAGGAAAAAACACATGAATCACTGAGACCCTTTCAGATTGATCCTGTGCTTCTTTGGGGTATTGGCACATTGGCTGTTTGCTTTTTGCTTTCAACATGCTTTTGCAGTGCCTGCTTTTCAGAACAAATTAGGAGAATGAAATGCTCATGCTGTCTGGCCACGATATTTGAACCAGAGTTTGACTCTTTAGTTGAAGGGAGCATTATCTCTGACTTAGCCAGTTCTCATGTCTCTTGTGTGTTCTTCACATTTTTTTCATTTGAAAGATGTTACTTACATTCAGGAGAAGCAAAAAGGAAGAGAAAAAATTTTAAAATGTGTTTTAAGTGGCACGCAACTTTGAAATGAGATAAATACAAAATGAAGTCTTCATAGTATTTTGCTTTTACATAATTTGTAATTAGTCTTTGAAAGAAAGAAAGCTTCTTAAATGTTTATTACTGATACTCTTCCCCCAGCTCTGTCACTCATTGTCTCTCCTAAGGATACAAGCATTGCTTGGTGAGCTGTGGGTTTGGCTGCTTTTGTCATGTAAACACTTTAAAATTGATTTATTTTTAAAATTTTTTGTTTGTTGGGTTTTTGTGGGGGTTTTTTTGTGTTGCTTTGGGTGGGTTGGTGGGTTTTTTGTTTTTTGTTTTTTTTTAATCTGGGTTTTTAAGAATGGAATGAAGTAAAAAAAGTAAAAGAGTGGACAGATAAATAGGGAATTTTAATAATTAATCAATGTTGTCTTTGCCTTAGTTAATGTTTTTAATTGTTGTGGCTAGATGGTTAGATGTCATTGCCTATCTCCAGTAAACATGTGGATATGCTCAGGAAGTACCTTAGAACTCTCTGAAAGAGGTCACAGGTTCTTTAGCAAATATCCAGGCCCTTTGGCTTCGTTATCCATTCTGATAAACTCAGCAGAATGCAAACTTCATAGTATTGTGAAGCATCTAGTAATTTTAATTCCAGATTTATCTGGCTGAGTGCGAACACAGATCAGAGCAGAGAAAATTAATTTTTCAAATAATATAACATTGTAGCTAGCCTTTATAATAGTTCCTATGCTCAGTGCAACTGTATCTGATCACATTTGCCATAAGCTTCTTTTAGAAGTTTTATCTTCTGCTTACTGATGTATTTCTGTGAGTTCTTTTAGTGCTGCAAATGATGTGTTGATTTCTCAGTCAGCAGTCCTTGTTTTTAGTGTCAGAATTTCTGTGGGGATCCATCAAGGTTCCCTGCTTTATTGGCTTTTTATGTCTGTAACCTAATTAGAATATTTTTTAATAATTCTGAAGGTACTTCCTCACCCTTGTTAGTGAGAGCTCTGCTTTCCCAGCCTGTGCATTGTTCCATCTGCTGTAGCCCATTTTTATGTTTGTGTTTGATGTCTCTGGAGATGCAGAACTAAAAGAGCCTTTCTGATATAGCAAATCCACCTCCTATTGCCTTGGGCTGTCACACCACAGGAGGAAACTGCCAAATAAAATATGAGAGAGTTAAAGTGGAACTTGTGAATTTTTGTTCCTCCACACCTCAAACCACTTTTAACAGCTTGGCTGCTATTATCTTCTCAGTTGTCTTATATTCTTAATGACACTTTTGGTTTGGCATTTATCCAGGCAGTAAACACATTCTGGTGCTGCTTTGTCTATAGCAGCAAAGTTTTGATCTTTCTGCTCATCCCGTATCACTTAAATTCTCACCAGGTCCTTACACATTTTGGCATAATCAATTTTCACCTGCCCTACCTTTAATTGCTGCAACATGACCACAATGGGTCTGTCAGATATTTTGCTATCTGAATAACTGCCCTGTTGATTTTCCAGTTTTCAACTGATCGTATGTGCAATACTTCTTGGTGTTTCAAGGTCTGCAATGAAATATTCCTTTTTGTCTCAATCCTGACATATAGAATGAGTGACACCACTAATTTCCACCAGTGTTTCAGGTGCTCACTGGTCTCCTCCTTAAGCAAAAGTGTCCAAACAAAACCTGCTTGAATAGCAAGTATTCTATTTCAGGTCACTTCTCATAGTTGGTCTCTGCTGTGGAGCCCAGAAGAAATTCATGGCTACTGTTCTGTTTAGCTTGAGTCTTTCTCCCTCTTTCCATAGTTACTTCACTGCAATTTCTTCTGGTTTTATTTCTGTGTCTAGTTGAAATAAACAAACAATTCAAAAATCTGAAAGCTGCTTTTTTTCATGACATTGTTTTTGTCTTTATCGTTTTCCCTTGTTTAACTGCAATTTCAGAATTACACTAATTTTTTTTTTGAGTCCGAACATAAATCTTATGTTTAAGCATTATTATTGTCATATTGGTTGGTTGTTCCTATGCTGTTCACAGCAACCATGTTGAGCCACTGATTTTACTTTTGTGAAAGTTATTTTTTCCTCTACTTTATCACTGCTACTGTTACTTGTTTTCATTCCATACTTACAGTCTGATATGTTGTAGCATCCATAGGCTGTAGACTCTGGCCAGGGTTTCTATCCCCAGGGTCTTTAAAGGCTCTTACTAAAATCACTGCCATATCCTGCCTGTCTTCTTACCTGTTCTGGGTGCTGTGCCTTTCCTTTGTAGCATTTCTCATCTTCCTGTGGCCTGTGTGTAAGCATGGTATGAATAATTTATTCAAGCCAACCAGAACTACCTTTATGTTTTCATGCTCTGAAACCCTCTGAAGACTGGGAAATAGCCAGGCTTCAGAGGGTGACCCTTTGTATATATGCTCTGGGAATTTCTTCCTTCTGAGATTCCTCTTCTAGCTGTACCCTGTGGTTAGATTCCTTAAATGTGGGGTTAGAGTTTTTTCTCTATTTTCTTCCTTTAATTTTGGAACAAGGCACTGGTATAACCTGTTTCTCGCTATAGATTCTACTCCTTTGCTCTGAATATTTCCTTGCTTTCTGTCATCAGGATGTCTTCAGGATAGAAGTTTTTCATGGAATGGATTCGTTGAGGTGTTAGGGCATGGGTTGGTCTTGATGATCTTGAAAGAGTCTTCCAACCTAGTGATTCTGCAATTGAGAACATTGGCTGTTTTTTACCTAGTTATTTTTTACCTTTACTGCTCATATAAGCAGTAAAGCCCATGCTGACGTAACATTTCTTTCATGTGTCTCTTTATTTGGTTGCTGTCAGATTGAAGATACTTTCTCCAAGGGTGAGAAGTCAGTCTCCCAAAAGGGAATTGGGCTAAAGCCTGTTTGGGGGTTAAGGCGTAGTAAGAAGATTGTTTGCTGCCTTTTTCTTTTAACTTATTTTTTCCTTGGCTACTGATTTACATGATCTGATTTTTTTCACCCATTTCACTATACTGTTTAAATAAAAATAGGCTTGATTTAAATTACACCCTAGAATTGGAAACATTCCTTCATCTTATCTGGCATCTGAAACTGTTCAGCTGGAGCCATCCTTGCTGGTTTTGTGAAGTGTAATTTGTTTAATTTGTTGTTTCAGGAAGTGTCTGCTGATCCTTCAGGGACTCTCACAGCTGCTGAAGAGAGAAAAGAGAAGGTGCCAAGCCCACATCTCAGTCATCTCGTAGTTTTGACATCTGGCAATTCGCTGTATGGCTTGGCAGAGAGAGTGGTGGCCACGGAATCCTTGTAGGTTGTTTACTGTACCCACTGTATTTGTGATCACTGAAAGCTATTGATAGTTTAAGAAATTGTGGTTACATTTCAAAGCCTTCTAGACAGGTCAAGAATTCCTACCTTTCAGTGTGATTTTAAATATGAGTGATAAAGGTGATTTCTTAACTGAACATACTGGAGTCTAATTCTTTAGTCTAGCAACATGCAAACACAAGAAATGAAATTTTACTGCAGATGAGCCTGTAATTTGTGACAATACATGGCCAAAACTATCATGAAAAAGTTTAATTTCAAAGAGGCTAGTGGGAATATTCAATCTTTATGATTCATTTCACCTTATACTAAATATTTGACTCAGAACTGCTTAGTTCGTATCAGTTTGGCTTGAATTGCCATTTTCTTTGCAATGGGTAGAAGTGTACCTATGTCACATGTCAGGAGAAGAAGACATTATAAAGAATTAATGCAAATGTAACAAAGTGATTTTTATTTGATAAGTATAATAGTAAGAGTCAGCTGGGAATGATTTTTTGCTCACATGAGATGACACTTTAGGAGTTAAGTTTAATTTTTTTTTTCATTTATGCTTAGTTAGAAATATATTTCTTTATTATGTAGTTATTAACAAATTCTACCCCTGACAAAGAATATGAGATCAATTTCTGTTTTATGGATTCACTAGCATAAAATTAATTTGGAATGTTATTTTGAAATTCTAAGATGGATTTATTAATATTGATGTTGACTGTCCTGTGGTGGAAATTGTGTGACTCTTGGTCACTGACTTTACTAGACCTTGGCTCAGACTTTTGCAGTGTGTCCTCAGAAAAATAGAAATACGAATTTTTGATATTCAAGCCTTAGTCTCTTTATTAAAATATTTTCTAGTTTGCAAATACATTTTAAAATTGTCAGAATTGAGACCGCTAGTTGATATGCTGGCACGCAACTGATACAGTTCTTCTCGGGACTAAATTTTCCAAGGTTGCGTATTGTTATTGCCAGATATGTCAGCTGTAGAGTAAAAATTGTAAAGAGACATGCCAAACGTTGCACTAAATTTTCTTTGCTTTCAAAGGGTATTTCTGGCTGAGCAGTTTGAATTTCTTCAGCCTCATCTTGATGCAGTGATGCCAGCTGCCAAGAAGCCTTTTCTTCAGCAGTTCTATTCTCAGGTCAGAATGGTGTAATTCACAGCTGATTTTCATGCAGAAGATTTGAAACTTGTACATTATGGTGAAAATACTTCTATATCATAGTTATATGTTGCTCCTACTGAAGTGAATTCTATTTATTTTCTATTTCAGACAGTGTCAACTGCCAGCGAACTACGTAAACCAGTTTATTGGATTGTTGCTGCTAAAGCCATTGATTATGAACAAATGCTTCTTCTCATGGCTAATGTGAAATGGGATGTGAAGGAAATCATGTCACAGCACAATGTATATGTAGATGCTCTTTTAAAGGTGAATAGTTTAGGGGAAATGGTGTACTAGAGTTTATATAAACACTGAATTGCTGTAATACCTCACTAAAATTGTTAAAGTGGCATAGCTAGGACAATAACTCATCCTTACAAATGGGAAATTACTATGAGATCTGTCCAGAAGTGTCATTGTTCTTGCTTCTAAAGCATTGTTTTCAGTGGTGATTTTCTGACTACATGGTTGTGAAAGTGACCAAAGAAGTTTAATGAGTTTCACATTGAAGTCTTGAATAGTAGAGAAATGTGTAATCAACAGAGTAACACTGAGGGAAATTCAGCGGCCAGACATAGCATTTAAAAAAAAAGCCCAAAACACACTATTTGCTGTTCTGAATAATTTTGCTGATTGTCTTTGAGATGTATATAGGAGCTGTAGGTCAAATCAGCACCAATAATGATCATGCAGTATTGAACTGAAGATGCTATATTTAGAAGTTAATATTTGAAAAGGAAGCTAAAGAGAAGTAATTCACCTGACTTGTCAATTGCATTCAGTAGCTGTCATTATACAATTGCCATGTGTTAAGGCATACAGAACTAGTTTTTGGGACAATCCCTTTCTCATCCTTTTTTATATGCCTAATTAATGTTTCTAAAGGTCTTCAGGGAGAAGTTCTGGTAGTGGTAGAATTATGCTAATTAATTATACTATATTAATTACTAATTCTTTTCAGAGAAACTGAAAATTTTATTTTAAAGATTTGTGAAGTGCGAATCACAGAAAAAACTACACATCTGTGTGGAAAAACAGTTTGGATAACACCTTCATACTTTGTAGCTCTTCTCTGCTATAAAAAAAATCAAGCCAAAGAAGGAAGAATTTGACAGAGGATATATCATTGCACTGAATTTGATGGAATCTCTGTGATTATCCTTGTTTATGCTGCTGTTATCAGTTTGTGCTTAAAATAGTTGATCTCAGGGGAAAAGCTTTTTTCTTCTGTGAGTTTGTGACTGCTGATGAACTTGCTTCAGGACAAGCAGAGCTAATACCATTTAAGACCAGTTTTGGTCTCTCTGTTCTATAGCTAGTACTAGTTGCTACAAAAGCTTTTAAATAACTGCTAAACAATGAGGGATTTTTAGGGTACACTGGGACTCTGGGAACATCAGATGTCAGCAGTGATTGAGGGAATAATCAACTGCTTTCAATTGTGTGCTCACGTACACAAAGTTCTACATTCAGTCATAGTATGTTGGAAGCAGATGATATGGGGAAAGAAGATGGTTGAAGAAATAGGTTATGGAGCATTAGACATCTTCATCTTCAGAAGAATGAGTTGTATACCAGCTAAAGCATTACATTGTGGTACCCTGCATTTTGTTGCCAAATTAATCTTTCAGAAAATTTGTGTTAAATGCCAGTTGGTGTAGCTCTCTTCTGACTTTCTTCACTTACTGAATTTTTGAGAGAGTCTGTAAGAAAAAAAGGAAAAGGAAAAACCCTAGATTAACAACCTTGGAAATAAAATCTCTGTTGGACAAGTATAATCTTAAGAGACTGCCCTGCAAATGACTTTTGCTGGTTATACAGAGGAGCTCATTACCATTCTGCTTGCTATTGAACTAATTTGATACTTTTTTATATGATAAAGGCTTTAATCATTGGCAGAGGACTTCTGTTTCACTTAAGTCACAAAAATCATTGTAGCAGTAATTGCATTCAGTTATGATTAGTTTCTCGCTCAAAGTACCAGCTGAAATCCATCCAGGCCATTAATGATTTGTGTGGAAACAGGGACCTTCCTTTAACCTGAACTGTTATCTAGTGCTGCTCTGTGGTCCTAAACTGTTGGATTTGGCCTCTTTCAGTGGATTCTCTCAATTTCTTCTGAAGCACTGAGGAATTACCTAATGTGAAAGGTTGAAGAATGGAAAGTGGTTACAATGTTTCTGAGCTTCTCTTTGAAAGCCGGTGGGGGTGGGTATTTAGAGGGATAAAGAGATCATCACTGAATTATCTTCAGTGGCTGTATTTTGACTTAGAGAAGTTAAATATGAATTTAGGGAGTAAGGCAATGAAAATGGCATTTGAAGGATAAGCTACTTGGTTCATTTTCAGAGGTATCAATTTCATAGAGAATTGCTCTAGGGAACAGAGCAACAGTTCCTTTAAAAAAATCACTGAGGTAATGTTGTGAGTGATATACTAGAAAGTGAAATATTTTCTACTTTACACATTGAGTTGTCTACAGTTTGTGCCTATTAAGCCTCTCTTCTTTGCTCTTACTTTTCAGTATTCTCTTTCATGTGCATTTCTGATTAGTTGTTGCTGATGTACAGAGTATATAAACATCTTTTATGTTTTATTAGGAATTTGAAGAATTTAACAGGAGGTTGAACGATGTGTCTAAGAGAGTCCGTATTCCATTGCCAGTCTCCAACATCCTTTGGGAGCACTGCATACGCTTGGCCAATAGAACTCTTGTGGAAGGGTAAGTATTTATGAAAGTCTTGCTTTTGGGTAAGTATGTCTATAATGATAATGTTTATTTTATAGAGTTAAAAGTTCTAATTTTATAGTGTCCTTTTGAGTGCATGTGCTTTTGGGGACCCTAAAAACTATCAGTGCTTAACACACTCCTTAGCAGTTGTTTCACAAGTGCAGCACTAAGCCTAAAGAGGGTGGTCTTGATCCTAGATACTGATGAAGAATGACATTGAATGTTTTACTGATGCATTTAAAAATACAGCACTCCTTCAAAGAAACTTCTATATGAAAATTATCATTTCCCACCAGACCAAAGAAGGAAGTTACAACAGAATAGTCAGTACTTCTATTGTGATGCCATTTATCTTTGCCAGGAGGAAAGATGGAGTTATCAGCACTATCAGTTTTCTTGAAGTAGCTATGGAACATGATTTTTCTAAATTCATCAAGAACGGAGGTGTCTTAGTTGGCTTGCACAAGCACCTTAGTTGGGAACCTACCCCTTGCTCATCCCTCACTCTTGTAATCAGTGTCCCAGTCTTTTTGGATTCAATTTTGTAGCCTGAGTATTGTAGACTTTTCATTCCCTGAATTTATTTTTATGGTTTTGTCCCATATGATTGGGCTCTTACCAGAACTACTTCTGCATCATAGAATATGTGCTGTCTTCTATTCCCTCTACATGTTTCCATACTTCTTTCTTTAGCCTATTCACTCCCTACTACCTATTTTACTTCTTTCCATCCCACTCTCCTGCTGTCTGCTCTAAATTAGGACCTCAACAAAACACCCTTCTTCTCCAAGTGTTAGCTATCTATTGAGAATCATCAGTTTCTACTGCTTCCATAAAGCCATCATTTTTGGATCTCCTGCTCATTCTTTTTCATGCCATCATCCTTTTGCAGTCTCTAGCAGTCTCACAATTTCATGTTCAGGGTAACTAAATCTGTGCATGACCTGTCTCTGACTTCTCAATTCCTATTCATATAATATGTGGCCTATACAACTAGCTCTCCTTTTTGAAATTTTATTTTCTACTTTCAAATAAAAGAAAGTGAATCAAAGGCCTATCTCTTCTCCTCTCAGTTTCCCTTGCCTTTCAAGTCGATAACACTGTCAGTCACTATCAACCTCCTCTACCTCAGCCTTTGTATTTGTTTTCAACTTGTTTCCTTTTCTTGCACCGCATCTCAATCATCTTTTGTGGCTTCAGTGTTCATGAACCATTTAATCCTTATCTGTGAGGATCATCACTTATATGTCTTGCTCCATGCTGCAGTTTAGGTTCATATTTGTGACTTTCCATGAAACTTTGACCTTTACTTTTGTCTAAGCAAGTTGGACTAGGAATACTTTCCTGATATAATTTGTCCTGTACCATTTCTGAGAGTGTAAAAAGTACTCATTATCATCTTCTCACAAATATTTGCCTGTAATTTCTTATTCTTGGCCAGCTCTGTTACTTTTATGTATCTTGTAGGTTCTTTTCCCACTGTGAAAAGGGAAGGAAGGTGTTCTGAATAGCTGACTCTCTGAATTTGTAACTACTTTTATCTCTGCATTCAATGAATGTATGGAGTTAAAAGCCATGAAGGCTTTTTAAGACTCATCCAGTTAACTGAAATTACTTTCATCAGGCTCCTCACTGAATGAGGAATTACCTCATTACTCCACTGCAGTCAGCTATATCTTCCTTTAAATTTAGTCCTTCCCTATCTCCTAGTTTGGTGTTCTCTCCTGTTTCCCACCTGGCTTCTTAAGCCAACTGAAAATCATCTGCTAGTCTTCTATGAAGCTCCAGAGGACTTTTGCCTTGGCCCTCTCTCTTTTTGCCTCTGTTACTTTTGCATTCTGCACATTCTTTCTGTGTACCAAGTGTGACATTTCTTCATATTCTTAACTTGACCTTGCTGTGCATCCAGCTTCCAGCTGCGTGTTTCTGCTGCCTCTTTTGCATCAAACCTAATAATCTAGGGAGTATACAATAATTAGGATTAACTTTGTGAAACAGTGAAAAACTGAGCTTATTTTGGATTTGGTACAAGGGAAGAGAAGAGTGAGGCAGGGTTGTCTCTTGTGGGAGCAGCTGGTGGATGAGCTGGTTTAAGTGTCTCAAGTCACTGTGCCCCTGACCCTGTACACAGTTGAAATTGGTGTTCTTAAGGGCATTGCAGTGTCAGTTCCTTTGATCTTGACAAATGCAATTCCTTATCCATTTGAAGAACTGCAAAGATTGTTTTCCTCGTTTGTTGCCTATCACTCCACTGTGATCCTTGCTGGTGTTACCCTGCCCTTAAACTCATCTACTGTCTCCTCTAACCTGTCACTAATTTCCTGTCAACCTGTTCTCATTAAATCCTCTACTTCTCACAGAGATGAGCCAGTGCTGCCACCCTTCATCCTCTGGTTGCTGTGGCTGCTTTTGAACAAGTAACTTTGTGTCTTTGCTGCTCACACTTGGTTCAGGAAGCTCCTGGTGACCATTCCTAAGCTGCTGTGTTACCTTTCAGACTCCAGTGGTTGTGATCACTTGAAACCACTGTCCAGTGTGCTAATTAGCATTGGTTGAATTTCCTCTAATTTACTTATAGTAAATTGTTCAATGTAGGATTTTTTTGTGGCTTTTGGGAGAGGAGGGTGTGAGTTTTCCAAGTATCACTGGGTACAGTGGGGTTCTGTTCAATAACTGGGCTAAAATGTATTGTACTAATGCAAATAAAACTCGGCAGCAGACATCCTAAGAGAAGTTCTTGTCTGCTCCTAAGAGAAGTTCTTGTCTTCTTTTGACTTAAAACCATACTTTTACTCCTCCCCAAGGTTCAAAATACTAAGTTAATTTTGAGAAGCAAAATGAATTTTTATTTCCTTCTAAGTTCTGCTTTACCCTCTTTCTCTTTTTAGTTATGCCAATGTGAAGAAGTGCAGCAATGAAGGACGTGCCTTGATGCAACTGGATTTTCAACAGTTCTTAATGAAACTAGAAAAGTTAACAGACATTAGGCCCATTCCAGATAAAGAATTTGTGGAAACCTACATTAAAGCTTACTACCTGACAGAAAATGACATGGAATCCTGGATAAAAGAGCATAGGGTAAGAGTTAAATTTGCATTCTTTTCCTCTATATTGAGAAAATTCACCCTGATGATAAAAGCATGCTAACAACTATAAATAATCAATCCCTTTATATGTTAAAAATAAATACAGGCATATGTGAAAATATGTATATTTTAGTTTATTATAATGAAACTTACAGGAAGTTTCATTATAATAAATATAATGATGTTTATTATGATTGAAGCAGTATAAATATAAGTGTATGTGTGCATGGACGTGTTCACCTTTATGATATGAAGTTAATATGTGTTTGACCTGGCTTAACATCTGCTTACTGGGGAGGATGACTAAGCCAGTCACATCTGCCTATTGTATCAAAAAGTGTAGGTAACTAGAGTAAAGGGAAATTGAAAACATTTGTGAGCTCTTCAGAATATGCCTAAGTGCACAACGTGATAATCAAGAATTACGTTTTGGGATCACACCATTAGGTTTTGTATTGCCTTTAGGAGTAGATGGCTTAAACTAAGTTGTAAGGCACAATGGAGAAGAGTCATTGCTTTTTCTTTCCTCATTTGATAATGCTTAATCAGAATTTCTTGCTGAGTCTATATTTGTGTTTTGAAAATATTCAGATGCTTTCATTCGAGCATGAACTAACAATTATAACAGATCTTGGTAAGTAATAGTCACATGCTGTTGGGGATACCCATCTTTGAAGTAAAAAGTCTTTTAAAGTGAAGCACTTGAAATCTGTATTTTGGGATTAAATCCCACTAGAAATGGAGGACAGAAATAAGTCTTTGATTCAATTTTTCTTGTATTGCCTGGAGCCCCAAGAGAGATTGTGAGTTATGCGGTTTGATGACCTACAGGGAAAAACTCTTTTTTGAAACACGTTGATGGAAGCTATGTTTTGGATAGTGTTACAACATAAAGGTATTACTGGCAAATACAGTGTTTTCACACGTGTTAAGAATTGTTTTCTTCACATTTTTGACATTTTTTCCTCCTTTATCATATACTGAAATCAAAATTGTTTGGAGACTCTGCAGACAGAAGCATTTAGAATATTATTGGAAATGGGAAGTCAAAATAAAAATGATCACCAACATTTATCGCAGTTTGTAAAAAAAAAAAAAAGGTTTTGTGTTGAAAGCTTAATCATTTGCATATGTTTTCCCACCAAGCCTCCCAAAGAATGGAAAACACATTAAAAATTGATTTATGTACATGTTCACAGACTTACTTTATGTGAACTCTTTCCAGTACTTTTAAAGTCATAAGCATTTTCCATTATAAGCCACCATGTAGCAAAATACAGTTTTGTCCTCTACCTCAACTACTAAAACTATCCAGACATGACTGCACTACAGCTTTAAATCTTCCCTGTCTAGTTATGCTTCTATCAGTTGTGAAATCCACACTGAGTATGTCTGTGTATTTTAAAATTTTCTGTCTTTGTCTGGTGTTTTATTCTGCCCTAACTTGATCTGTTTTTGTTTGCCAGGAATATTCCACTAAGCAGCTGACCAATCTGGTGAATATTTGTCTGGGCACCTACATCAACAAAAAGGCAAGACAGAAGCTGTTAGCTACCATTGATGACACAGACAGGCCTAAGAGATAACTGGAGAAAGCTGCTTTCTTTCTGACATGTGAAGCATGCAGACATTTCTCTCATGGACTAATGGCAACATTAGAAATGTTGTGCATGACCTTTCCTAGCAACATTGGAGACACTCTGAAGTGAAATTGTTCTAAAATATGACTTTTCTAATCTGTAGAATTATTTTCTGTCTTTTTTTTTTTTTGTTACTTGCCCTTGGTGAAGGGCCACTGTGTATCACTGATGAGCTATATGTTTTACAAAAGTGTATACTGTAAGTAAAATCAAAATCAGAAACACAATGGTTTAATATATCATTGATGCTCTTTTTAAATAAAAGGGCTACTTGAAAATATGATTTCTTTCCTCCCTGCTTTCACCTCCAGAAATTGTGCTGTATTATAGTTCAGTGTAAAGTGAAAGGATATGTATAATAGTTTGATCTATGTATCCTGCATGTGGATTAAGAGTTCAGACCAACTAAGTACTCTCACGTTGGAGCCCATCATCTTCATATGTATTTAAAAATGTCTGTTTATTTCAGAATTAATTTAGTCATATCAAAATGATTGACTTCAGATTAATAGAAGATAATAAACCTTGTATGCTAATATGATTTGTTTGTGAGACTTTGTTTTTCCAATTCAACAATGCAAAATGTCAACAATAATGCCAGGGAATTGGAGTAATGTTTTTCTGACCAAAGTTTTGGATTGATACTGAGATAATCTTCCTGTTTCCTGCTTTGCTGTAGCATCCTGAGTGATCTTGAGCAAAGTAAAATGGCTTGACTGCATATGTGCCCTGGAAATCAATTTGTCAGAGCATCACTGACTTCACTGAAATTTTCTGTTTTTCCTTTGGTTTTTAGTATGTAAAGTTTCAGGAATTCTATTTTTTATTACACAGTTGACTTTCTGGAGTGCTCTCTGACCATTTTAAAGGAAACTTTGAGCTAATAGGTAAAATTAATTACAGGGGCTGCAATTCACTGGTGTGTGCAGCATGCGAAATTCTCAGTTTGGGATTCATACTTGCCATTGTTCATTAATTCAGACATGAGGGAACCAGGAGTTAGTGAATATCAGCACTACTGCAGTGACAGAAAGTTGCCTCATGGAGTCATCATGATTGTTCTTTTCTGTGGCCTGATTTCCTCTTCAGAAGTGTACTGAGCATCATTATATGAGTTTAGAGAAAGCCTGTATACAGTTTTAGAATAATAATAGAGTTTACATTTTAAACATTGACTGTGTGGTATTCAGCTTCCTTGTTTATCTGTATTTTAAAGGAAATAAGATTTAAAACAAAATTTACACTGTTCTTTATTGACCATGCTGTCTTGCCTAGTTCTGTTTAAATCTTTCTTAGAGGTTTGTCATCATATATGTTGAAGCTGAATCACTTTAATCCTAATTAAAAAGGTGGGACAGATGAAAGCGTGAACTTCTGCGTCAGCCTGTCTGCCCTGGAGTCAAATCCTGAGCGAGAGCTCTTGGAAGAAACAGAAATATATTGGGGACTATTAGTGTAAAATGTCTTTCCATTTTCTTCTCTTGGGTGAAATAAGAAATTCAAATATCTTTACCAGAGTTTTGGTAAGCTGAACACATTTAATTTCTCCTGAAGCTGCTTAGGTCACTGTAATTTTAGTTCTTACTGAGAGGTAGAGGTATAATCATTGGAATGCAGGGTCAAGGTGAGCAATTGCATGAACCACAATCAGGAGTGATTTTTTTGGTAGTGTATCTATAGTTTGACTTATTTTTAAGTAAGCCCCTAAATAAGAGAATGTGCTAGAAGCAGTTTTAAACGTATGCAAAACTGTATGATCTTCGATCATATATGCCTCAGAAGTCATTATATTTTTGAAAAGAACTTTTCCTTGCTGCCCAGGGTTGATGCCAAGCAGGAAGCCACATGGCTAAATGGCCTACATACACTCTTACACACATTTTTTTAGGTTGCCCTGTGTGAAATCAGGTGTTGGACTCATTGATCCCTGTGGGTCTGTTCTAACTCAGAATATTCTATATATTGCTTGGTTCTGACTGGCTAATAAAGCTAAGTTTTCACTGAGAGCTGAATTGTTATCTCACTAAGGATATGTTTGGTAGTTGCCATCCTCTGATATGAGATTTTTTTTGTAAAATTGATTCTTGAGCATCTCTGTGCATCTTTGTTCTCCTCTGCAATAAGCCCCTTACACTGCTTTTTCTGCAGTAGAGAATATAGCTTAAACATCCTTTATGTTTTTGAGCAGTATTTTGCAAAACTTTAATAATAGAAGAAAATTGGCTTCAGTCTCCAAGAAGACTGACCAGCAGGGCAAAAGTGGGCATCTGTCAATCCTTCTTTAGCCTGATGAAGACTAAATCCTGGTGTCAAGGTCCTCTGATGTTTGTCACACTGACCTAGAACACAGATGAGCAGTTTTCAAGTCTCTGGTTAGGCAAAGCCTGCACCTACACTACACTGACAGCACACAGCTGGCTTTTCTGCTGTCAGTTCTATTGCAATGTGACACTTTCCTTCCAAAAAGCAAGGAACTGGGATGAAAATAGCAGGAAGCCAGCTGATTGCTTGTGTGGCCCTGATGTACGATTGAGGTCCTTGCTTTGGTATAGGTTTAATTATTCAAAGCAGATGTAAAAGACCTTGGATCAGCTGGTGGGACAGTACACAGAGCAGCCCCTGGAGGTGTGAATTCTACTGCTCATCAGGGTGGAACATGGATATTCCATGATTTCAGGCAAGTAGCTACATTTTCAGGTAATTGACTGTTCCATGTTCCATTTTTCCCACATGCCTAAGGGGCTTCCTATATGTACAATAAAAACTTGGCTTCCTTCTAATCTTCAGTGGGGAAAACCAGGCTCTGTCCAGATCTGCTTAGCAAGCCCTGGATGTGGGGTGTGGATTACAGCTTGTGTTCACTGAAAGAACAGCCTCCCTTCTTTGCCCTTATCCCCTTAGGGGACAAAAGAGGATGAGTGATCAATGGCTGCCTCAAAGCTTCTGTGAAAGTTTTGCACTCCCTCTGAATTATTTTGAGATGTGAATGATAAAGGTATGTTTTGTCATAGATCCCAAATGCAAAGCTGTGGACGTGAGTTGTGCTTGCTATTGTGTCACAGAATGCACAAAACTATAAGGATCCCCTCTTCTTACTGTGAAAGTGATTTATTTGGGGTCTTTTCCTGTTTAAGACCTGCTATATTGTAAATGACACAAATGGAGATGGTCCAAAAATGCAGATTTATTGTATTTTTGATAGTATCTTTTTTATTTTTAACCACTCTTTTAAACAGTGTAGCATAAAGGCTAAACATTGTACTGACAGTGGAATTATGGTGCAAATATGGAACTAATGCAATTCACAAGCAGCAAGGTTTTTGTGCTTGATGGCTATTTAAGGATATTTGTGAGTGTGTTGTTTTTGCACTGCCAGAACTGGTTTTCATCACAGCAGAGAGTTGGTTTTTAAGGATCTCCTGTTCATCCATGAGATCATGAAGTGTTATGTGGAGCAGCATCTTTAGCTAATACTCAGGGCTTCATAAGCACGTTCTTTGTTTTTTTTAAATAGGCATAAATCAATAGCATGCCATATGATAAAACACATCTTAAAAAAAATGATGACATGAGTAACCTTAGGTTTTGTGTTGTGGATCCAGTGCTTAATTTTGTGGAGTATTCTGTCCAGTCCCAGAGACTTTGTATGTATAAGCTAAATTAAAAATGGTTGTACGTGAACTAAACTTGAGTCTGCTTGGCTATTCTTCTCTACAGTATACCTCAGCTGTGCTGGCTTGGTCTGGAGCTCTGGATACATGTGTGAAAAGAGAGCCTACTTTCAGAGCAGAGATGTACAGATCTGTGTTACAGAGATGTACAGATTTGTGGATTATCTTGTACAGATTTCAATATTGTCAGATTTAAAATTGTCAAGTATCTGTCTAAATGTGTTGATCTTTGAAAAACAAAATATACAAGCAAGCTGAAGATCTAGGGAAAGAGATGCAGGGAGGTGCCTCTTGTCACTAAGCATAAAATGAATGATCAGATGTGCAAAATGACTGCATATATTTCTGAAGACCTTTCTTACAAATAAATTCAGTTTGTACCTGTATATATTTTCTGCCCTATATCACTAGTAATTTCTATTCATATGTAGAAAGTCACCCCATTCATTGTATTTCAGTAAACAATAAAAATTAAATGTCACTTCAGCCTTAAAATAAAACGGATCCTTGTATAGGAAAATTATCCTGGGGCTGCTATCTGAGAGCTGCAGGGATGGCATTTGGAATATGCACCATGAATATGTGTTCCTTGAAATTCATCCTTATATTATTATGGAAATATACACACTCACAGAGCTTTGTGTGCAATGTAAGGGACTACAAGAAAAGAATGGTAAAATTGAAGAAAAAGCCACATGCTACTGGTTTCTCTGCTATCCTTGTCACTGACACTGCAACCTGGGTAAGTAGTGTGGAGGTGTTTGCTTGTGGGAGTAATGGGTGTCCATTGAGGACAAGGTCACATTCTGAGCTTGGGGTACACCTGAGTTACTGCTCTGCCCCCTCTGCCCCTGCCTGTGTGTGCTGCTGATGTGTGGTCTGCAGGAAGCACCACATGTGAGCCTGCTGGAGAGGAGCTCCAGCACAGCCCAAAACATTGAAAGCTGCAGGTTGGACACTTGGTGGAGCATGTTGCTCGTGCCCTTAAGAGAAGGCTCATGGATAGTCATGCTTGCTGTCCTGGCTGCTGGGAAGCATACCTGTTTTGGATGTACTGCACTCCTGCGTCAGGGCATGGGTGGATCAAGCTGAAATGCAGGGGAAGGGCACCCTGGTGAAAATGTAGCTTGCTCTGGGAGAGCTTGCTGTCCTCTTGAAACCTTGGACCCCAAGAAATTCAGGAATTCAGATGCCTGATGCAGTTTTTAGCACAGTACTAAGCATCTGTGAGTTTTCAGGACCATTTATTTCCAGAAGTGTAGGAAAATGTTCATTTATGTAAATGAGTTTGACCTGGGGGTAATTCCTGGCCCTGAGCTGCTAGTTCAGCTGTCTCCTCCAGCACATTTAGAATATTTAAGCAGCCAAATGTTCCAACCAGCTGAGTGGTCATGGGTGGTTTATAATGTGCTACATTTCCCTAGAGAAAATATTTGCCATGAATAGTAATGGTGTGTCATGGCTGTAATGCCATTAGCCCTTCCTTCCCCCCTTGCAGATACATCCCCGTGCTGTGCTGGTGTCTCTGCTGTTCAAAAATGGCTTTCCTTCTCAGACCTTTATGCTGAGTTCTGTTTATTTTTAGTGAGATGTTTACTTCTGCCTTCTATTGCTCACAATGTCTGCAGTGAGATGCAGGGCTCTGGGTGATGCACGAGTGCTTTTGCCTTGTGTGCCAGGAGAGCTCTTGGTGTTTGTGGCTACCCTGGCTGGGAGAAAGGATGCCCCAGTGGGAACACCTTGGAACTACTGCATACCACAGCAGCCAGGTCACAGAGTCATCCTGAGCTTTGATTTGGGTTCTGCTCTGTCTCAGTGCCTGGTGTAGAGAAGTTTGTTGTATTTTCCTATTCTTAACTGCCCTAGGTATAAAAGAAATGGCATTATTGATAACATTTTGTAAGGTGCAGTTAGGCCATAGGCACAAGCTGTACTTGGTGACTTAACCCTTGGGAAGCTGAAACATGAATTGTTTCTTTTCACAGGGTAACAGCAGGCAAACAGCCAATGCATCACACTTTTATTTTCCTTGAAGCTCAAGTTATATTCCTTAAGGTACTGAGTTTAGACCTAAATACCAGAATTAATGTGCGAAAAAAGCTAGACCAGGAGGTTCAAGGGAGTGTAGATGAGATTTAAAATCTTGATTGCTCACAAAAAAAATTAGGACATAAAATTCTTGGCCATTTATTTTTTTTTTACAAATATTATTTTTTGGTAAAGGCTAGATCTGAAAATATTACAAATGAAATAATCAGGTAAAGAGATTGGGGAAATTTTTTTCTATGCCTATCCATGCTTTTTAAGATCTATGTCTTCAATAATGGGAAATGATGGGATAATACCTCTAGAGACTTTTTTTTTTAGGCAGTAAATTGATTAGCTTTGGTTGCCTGGGTGAGCGTGCAGACTCAAAGCTGGTAGGCTCTGTTGAGGATTCTCTATCATTAGTTCCCATGATCTTGGGTGCTCTTATCTCATGTCTTTAGGTCAACAGTCATTTCTGTATTAAATTTCAGGTTTTTTGCATTTGAAAGAAGGGAATTGTATGAATAATTAAAACACATTCATTAACCTCTAATGAATGGTCAGTGAAGCTGGAAATTGGACTGAGTGACATGCATGTGGGATGTTTTGAACTGTGCTCTTTGTAGGAATGAGAAAAAAAATCTTGAAGTAGATAAAATTTTTTCTGGGGGTCAGTATGTGCCTGTATCACAACCTAAAAAATAGAAGTATAATATTCTCTGGGGTTATCTGGTACTTCATGATGAACCTTTCTGCTCTCACTATTTCATGAGGTCAGTGAAGGATTTTCAGACTGGGCTTTTCTACTCTGTACTCTCAAATGTTTTCCTGAAAATGGGATAGTGTTCATATTTGCTGTTTTATAAACATTGATTTCTTAGGAAAAGAAAATTACAAAAAATGCAGAATGCTGGACTTCTTTAAATATTTTTTTTATTAATATGTTTACCTTGCTTTGCCTATACAGTGTGGAGAATAGAGATTAAAGCATTAGCTTCTTTTTAGCACATAATTAGCACATAATTGACAGGTTAATTTTTGGCATTTTATTTCTTTTGCAGTCTACCGCCCACAGCAAGACCAAAAAGAGCACAGTAATGGTCAGTGGCAGTCTGGAAGGGCTCTTTCCATGAGCATCATCACTTCCAGCTTACATGAGTCTTGCCAACTGCACTCGGGAGCTCCGTCATGGACACCATCATCACCCTGCTGGGTTTCAGTCAAAACATGGAATTAATGACTTCTGTTGCCTCAGGGGGGCTGGAATCTAAGAATGACATAGGTTTCAGCCAAGTCTGGCTAATCTCTGTCGGGCTGTGCGTGCCCACAGCACAGGAATCCCCCTCATCCCTCCTCCCAAAGGGGTGCCACCCCTTGTCACCCAGCGGGACGCCTCCCTCCCCTCTCCCCAGAGATTAACCCCTAGAGCACCTTCTGTTGAGATAGCCAGGTTAGCACTGGTGTCACCAAGGCTGGAAGCATCAGCCCTTGGAGAGGAAAGTAGAATCCAGCCCTGCAATTGTTGAGGTGTTGAGCCATGCCTTCATGGGACCTCTGTGAACCTGCATTGTGCCCGTCCTGGCCGTGTGGATCCTCCAAGAAGAGGGCTGGAAGTGGTGGGGGCATCCAGCTAAAGAAAGGTTGTAAGAAACTGGGGAAAAAACCCCAGGCTGGATGACAAGGATCCAGGGGTTTGTGACCAGAGGACACCTGACTGCCAAGAGAAACTAATCTGGTTTGTTGTACTGCCTTTGATATGCTGTTGAAGCAGGGGAGCAGGCTGGGGGACCACACAGAGGGCTGCCTCTCTCTCATGGGGTCACAAGCTCTCTGCCACATGCACAGGGAGGACATTCCTCCTAATGAAATCACCAGCCAGTCTCTGATCGCTGCCCTTTGTGTTAGTGGAGTTTGAATTAGAGCATCACTCTGAAACACCAGCCTTTGTTTGGTGGGGACAAATGAGGAGATGCAAGTACAACCAAAGGAGGAAATTAATCCAATCTGATTAATCTGATATTGGTTTTAATGGAATGCTCCAAGGAGGAAATAGGGACTTGCCTTTCAGCATGCACTGGATCATGGGCTCAGGCTGCAGAAGCATTTCCATGCCAGCCCTGGAGCAAGGCTGATGGAAGGTTCTAGGAGGGTCTAGGATGTAGAGTGAGAAGAGTAGCTAGGCTGCAGGCTGAACAGTCACCACCTTGCAGAGATCATACTTCTAATATGTTCCTGGGTTGAAGAGAGGAACAAATGGTAAAAATCCCAAAACAAAATAGATGACTTATTATATAGGTTTTGTGGTGATCAGATTCAGGACTAAAGCAATGAGGGACCAGAGAAATGCAAAATGCTCTGCTCGTTTGGCAGAATCTCCCATTATCTACCCCAATATATGGAGAGGAATGGGAGGACAACTGAGCAAAGTGGCCTCTCTGTCACCATGGAGAGGGAACAATAACCCTTCTAGCTCCTCCCCTCTGGTCTGTTAAGTCAACCTAATATCTAATTTTTCATGTTCATCTCTACTCATTATTTTGTATTCAAACTAATTGAATGAAAATGAAGAATATGTTGAACAGTTTCTTCTAGAAGGTATGGAAAATATTGTGCTTATATAAGCAGCCATTCTTCATTGTGCATTAAATACCTGCCTGGGTATCAGTGAAAAGTCATTTGCAGACCTGGTGCACATGTATTGTCTGTTTAGAATACCTGTTTTGTGAAAATTAGGCCAGTCCAAATAACTGGGTGTAATGAAGAGGAATATTTGTGAGCACAGTATTTGTGCTATGAAAAGGCTGAATGCACTTTGGAAGAAGATTTGGAATTTCATTCCTCCTATTGCAGTCTCTAAAGATAAGATAATCTGAAAAGGAAAGGGACTACTCTGACAAATTGCTTTTATTTTTGCTTCTCACAATAGCTCACAGGCAAAAGACAGACCAGTTTTTTGATGCATTGTGTCAGATGATTCTCTCTTCTGACTCAGCCACACTCCCCCAACCTTCATTTTACCCAAATGTCAATTTGGTTGTACATGTATGCATCTCACCATCTTCCTAAAGGTGGCCTCGAGGTTTACCTGAAGTGCCATGGCCTGTATTTTCCCTGTGAAATTTAAAGGTCCCAAACAGCTCCATGTGTACAGGAGGAGAGGTGGGATCAAGTCCGTGGTGCTGCCCTTGCAACCAGCAGCCATCACTGCCAGTGTCCCCTCGTGGTTCAATCATGTGCACTCAACTGGAAAACCTGAGGAAGAAACCCGAGCAAGGAATAAAGTGTCTGAAAATTGGATGTTTTTAGAACATTGAGGTATTTAGTCCAATATAGAAATGCACAATGTCAGCCAGAAGCTACATAATTCTGTCAGCCAGGTTGGAAGATCATTTCCCGTTTCCAAGGGATGGAACAACCCACAAATGTGGAGGGGACCAGAGGAAATGGCAAGGGTTCCTGTTTCCTGCAATCTTGCAAACAAGGTCATTAGGTTTTCATCACACAGCTTTCCTGTGAAGCTAACCATCTGCTGTGACACCATGCAGCCTCAGTGTCGCTGTGTTGTTTTAGCCTAGAAAGGAATGTCTGAAGCTTTCACAGTTTCTCAAAGGTAGGAAGGAATAAATTGCAAAATATGGAGGATGCTGTCATGACTGAGATAAAGGGGAGAGGACTGAAGCAATGGAAGCTCAGAATTGTTTCTCCAGTGGATCACAGAAGGAACAGGAAGGTGGCAGAGCCTGGCTTCAGTCACCAAAAAGGCAGCGAGGAAAAAACTGACAGTGCAAGGAAGGATTGGCAAGAAACACCCTGAAGCAAAATGTTGAAATACAACCTTCTGTAAAAATATGCTTTGAAATAGTAAATCAAACACTGAATTCCAATTAGATACAAAAAAACTCTGAAATAAGCTTTTGAGATGAAATCCACCAGTAAAGTGAGAAGGAAATGGTTTCTTCTATAGAAAGTCAAATGTACTTTTTATTCCACAGAGACATGTATGTACTCAGGGTCATTGCTATATGTGAACTCTGTCACAAAGACATTTTTCTCCATTTGCAAATTGAGTCAGTGAAGTACCAATAACCCTTAGGTCAATAATTTTAAATACACTATCTGTTTTCTTTCTTTTTTGCCTTGCTTTTTCTTTTTTAGACTTATGTAAAGATCTGTGGGGAGTGTTGGGTCCTTAGCCTATAAAAATATATTTTTTTTAATGCACCAATATCAGGGCTCAGATTACCATTATCCTTGGTCTTAGAGCTGCTGAAGACATTTCTATACCTTTAGTGTTGGTCTTCATCCTCTACTTCCCTGAGCAGGGTGTTGTGTGAAGGGCAGGAATTAGTTCCAGTCCTTTTCTTGGTTGAGAATGTGAGTCAGTTTTGGGTTTTTTGGGTGACACAGAAGGAACAAGAGCTCAGCATCTAAAAAACCAAATCCCTGCTTTTGTTTCTTTAGTTTTACTATTTATTTTATTATTCTAAAGTCACTTCCATATTGTAGGTTTTACATTTCACTTTTACTTTCAGATTTTTAAGAATTTTAATTGAAGACTCAGAAGAATAGAATGTGCTGTCTTTTCTAATTTGCCAAGAGATCCTCTGCTGTGAGGTTCTTAAGCAGATTTGGAGGATTTGGCCGTGGCCAAGTTTGCCCTAGGAGGGGTTTAATGAGGTTGACCTGACTGTTCTGCCTTTGTTAAGCCCTGCTTTAGCAGTGCCTTCAGTAGTGCTGACAGAGGAATTGCTGAGTATTATGGGAAGTGACACAATCCTTTGATTAGGCAGGAGCTCTATTTATTACCTTTAGGAGACCCATCCAGTGGCTTTCTAACCACTCAGCTCAGATGCATGGATGTCCAACACCATGAGGAGCCTCTCTGTGCAGGTCCTGAGCGCAGCCAAACGCAGACCCTGGCTGCCCTGGAATGGATTCTTCTGCTTGTGAAAGAAGAATGATGCCCACCTCATTTCACTCATTTTCTTATCAGCTATTTTAAAAGCCCAGGTGTTAAATCTTGAAAATTGACAACATCAAAATCTGGAAAAATACTACAACCCCAAGACTCTTCCAAAATAGATAAAATCCATATATTCATTCTGAAATTTTATCTGCATTCAATTAGTAAAATAAATCTCATTCATGGAACAATATAATAGGAATTAAAACATATTATGTCTAGAAAGGTGGGGCTAAAATGATTAAATTGACTACACCAAGCAGGAATTGGGGGTCTCAAGTTTCTGGAAGGTGCTGGACTTAACATGCACAAGATTTCTAATATATACACGTCTGCATGGGGGCTTTGGCCACCCTGTGCAAATCAAAATTACTCCCTGTTATCTAAACTACATGTTAACCTTCACTGACTCTTCCACGGCTGTGACAGAGACCTGGCTCTGACCTTGCATACACATTTCCTGAAACTATCAGCAAAACTTTGGGTGATCAAGAATGTGTTGTTGCTTCTGAATGAATTTATGTTAGCAGAAACAACATATGAAATGAATCTACCATTTGATTTTGGAGCTTGCAAGGTTGTTTCTCAGAAATGTATCTTAGAACTGCTAGTGTCTTTTACCTGGCATAGGAAGGAGTTCTACTTGCAATATTGTATTACAGCTTGTTTAATTCCAGACTTACGTTAGGAGCTGTAGCATGTTGTCTCAGTCAAAAACTGTTGAAACAGTTCTGAATAAAAAGTCCATCAATACTTGGAAATAAGCAGCACTTAAAAAAAATCCCAAATCACTCCATTTATGCATATTTCTTTGCTTCCTGTTTACAGTTTAAACCCCGAAGTTCTATGTTAGAATTTTTGCATTTTTATTAATATTAATTCTTATTACAGTTCCCAGTTGCTTGGTAACTGGTGACAGGCTTATGCTTGTGATATTCATGAAGGATGTAGGAGAATATATAATAAAGCATGAATCAATTGGACTGCTGTCTACTCAAAATGTGCTATCCAGGGCAATTCTTCAAACTGCTCTACAGAATATTTCTCTGTTGTCTTGATCCTACCCCCTTTTCTGGATTCTATTTGCATGCTCCTCTTATCTTTCTCCTCTTCTCTCCCCTTCTTTGTTTACCAGAAATAAAACTCCTGAAAAGGCCAATTGCTCTCAGGTCCTGTGTGAGGTGTGAGTAACTCTTAGCTCTGACTTTGATTTCAGTGTGACAAAAGTTGACTTGCCCAGTGGCTGCCAACAAGCCCCTTTGGCTTTTTCAGACACGTTTGCTATGCAGTGCAAATGAGTCATTCTCTGCAACACAGTGGCATTTGAGAGTTTGACACAACACAAAATAGATCCAATAACAATCTAATAACAGATTACTATTCATAAGACATCCTGTATAATTTGTCTGGATGGGAGATCAGTGGGGAAGCAACTCGGTTCCCAGGATGGAAATATTTAGGAAAATTTTACTCTTATACTCAAATTCCTTTTACAAGCAAAAAGGAGAACATATGTACATGAGAAAATAAATGTAAAGTTTTTGAGTCTAATCATAATAGCATGATTAGTCTAGTTGCAATATTATACATTTGTATTCCATATATCTAATTAAAATTAATACTGGAGATCCCTGATAATAAAGTTAAAATGTGATAAAATAAAATTTCCTTCTTAGCATATTTCTTATGTCCACCCTTGCAATGCTCCTCCAGTTGACAGGCTGTGAGTTTCAGTGTGTATACCTGTGGGTGGATTATGAAGAGCTGTCAGTACCCTGCAGCATTCACCAAGGAAGAGAAAGGTGTCCTGTGTCCCTCCTCTTGGTCAGGACAAACACAGTGGTAATTTTTTGTACACTTTTCTCTTGTGTTCTACTTGAGTTTATTTTGTTTGCTTTTTGCAGCAGTTTGTTTCAATGCTATTCACTGCTTTCCATTTACTTAGTTTTTTCTATTATTTTTCTTACTGCTAGAAATATTTTTCCAGAGCAATGCAAATTGCATTCCTGTAAGGACTGCTGAATTTATCAGCATGATTTGTTTTATAATCTGTAACCTCCAGTATGATCCTGAACCTACCATCTTTCACACCAACTTCATTCCAGGCTGTTCAGAGGCACTTTGGTCCACACAACTTAAGTATTCATTAAATTATAAACTGTAAGTCAACCAAGATAAGCTTAGGCATCAAGTACCAGACATTGGACTAGTGTCACAGTTAAACAGCTAATTTCAGTCCTGTCCAAGTCAAGGCATCAGGTTATGCAATTTCAGGCCAATATAGAGCCTGTAAGTCATAATGGCAAAAATCTCATTTACTGCCCTATGTTGTCTGGATTTTGTTCAGTCTTAGCATAATACCTTGACTTTGTTAGAAGCTACGTTGGAAGGCTTAGGCAGAGCCAACTGTGGCTTTTAGGCAGGCCATAATAAATAGGCTGAATAGATTTTATTGATGTTTGAGGGGCTTTTTAATTGTCCATGATATATTGTGCAGCATAATTAGTTGTCAGATGGATAAGAATGGCATGCTCTGGAATCTTGTGCAACATCCTCACACTCACACAACAGAAACAGCAAACATTCTCTTTTACCAGAGAAAAACAATTAGCTTTTGTACTTCAGCCCTTCTTCTCATAACAACAGCAAGTTTTAATAGGAAATGAAATTTGATGGTAAATTTGTACATGCATAGTGGATTGCATCATTCTATGGGCTACTGTTGCATTTCTTCCAAAGGTGGTTATTTATGTGTGCAAGCTGAACAGTAGCTACTGAAACAGACCCAGTCCCTTGAGTGCACAATACCATAAATTCTTTGTGTTGGTTGCATTTTAGATAATCAGTGCTGGGATTGATCCAAAATGGAGTCAATGGACAGCAAATCTTGACTCCTCAAAGTCTTTGCCTTTGCCTGTAGCAGTCAGGCTCTGTGCACTGTTTTGGTAAAGCAGAGAGTTCATATGAAGGAAGAGCAATGTACCCAGAGCAAGCTCTTGTGAACACTGCTGTCTACAGCTGATTCCTGTTTTCCTCTCTGCAATCCCAGTTGCTGCTGGTGAAGCAGATAGATTGATTCATTTCCTTCAGTAAAGGGATGCTTACTCTTCTGGGTCCATTTCCCTGACAAGTTGTTTGGGTGTTTTGTGTTTTTACTGAGAGTAAGCAAGATGGGAGCAGACAGACCATAAGATGTTTTATGTTTCTGCTAGAACCCTTGTTGGGTTTCAAACTGGAACCTCCTGTGGAGCCTCAGAGAGAGAAACTAACCCTGGGAGCTCAGGCATGGCAAAGGTATCAAGCAAAAAAACCAAACCACAAAGCAGCAGATTTATGGGAAAAAGCCTTCCCTGAAACCTTCCTTATGTAAAAATCAACATATTGCTTATTTCTCAAATAGAAAAATAGTTCCTTTTAAGACAAAAATTCAAAAGTATAAATTAGTTCCAAATTGCTTTTTGATGCTTTGTGCAAAAGTGCTTCAAGTACATGCATTTGTATAAAATTCAAATGTTTAATATCATACTATTTTCCTCATTATAGGAGTATATTCTGTCTCTGTTTCCAATTTATGTAAAGAAGGAGTAGCTCTGATGGCCACCGGCAGAAAAGCAGCTTTTGCTATTCATTTGCACTTAGCCATGAAGCTCTGCAGTGTGTGTTTCCAAATCTGACTTTGTGCTGAAAGAGATGGGATCATTCAAGCAAGTAAATGTTTCTTTAGATACTTTGTTGCATCAGAGTATGGTTTGAATGAGGAAATGTTATATAATGGTAGACTTCAGAACACTTCGTTGCAAAATACGCAGGCAATATAAACCACTGCTCTATTAAACACAGGTAACCAGTGACCTAGGCTGAATCAGGAGGCAAAACTGAGTGAGGGCAGTGGCAGCAGCCCAGGTCTGCTGGGCAGAACAGCTTCCCTAGTCCTCTACTATGAGTTTTGTCTGTGTAATGCTACATGCATACAGGATGCTTTAGAGCCCCATAGGGCTAAGCCAGGCAGGAGTAACATGTCTTGGAAGAGGGCTGGGCTCAGATGGTAAGTTCTAGGGCCAGTCTTTGCTGTCCTCTTTTTATTATTGCTGTGTTTATCTTTGTTATGCACCTAATCCAAATTTTTTCATTTATGAAAGACAAATGCAGAGTGTAATGCATTTAGGACTCAAATCTCAACATGCATTGTATACAAAAGCCTACAGTAATTTATCAGAGAGCACCCTGCAGAACAGAGAGCAGCTCCCCATTCAGGTGAGAGCAGGTGCCCTCAACCTGCTTCAACCCAAGGACTTGGAGGTGCTGCTGCCAGCCCCTGCTGTCAGGCAGGATTTTGGATGCAGTTGTAGCCGGTAACATAAGGGAAAGGCCTGGCTGAAGCAATTGTGGGCAAAAATTGGGTGTAGATAGATCCTATGAAACACAGTGAGAGCACCATGAAGTAGCACAAGAGTCCTGTAATGGTAGCTCCTATTGGAATGTTTACCATGGGGGATGGACCTACATGCTGCATTTTGATAACAATTTTCTAAGGTAATTTCTCAGATATAGAAATGCGACACTTCAATTCTGCCAGGAGTCAGAGAGAGAATTTCTGCAAATCATGGTCATTTTTTCAACTCATCCTGCACATCCAGTGCATCCTTCCTCTAATGTTGTTTTTTGCCATTCAAAGATGCTGTTACAATATTTTCATTTCCTATCTGGAAGTTGTGGGTGTCTTAAAACTGTCCTTATCTATTTTATCAGTCAACAGGAGAAATGAGGCCCTGGGGTCTTGAAGTTTAATTGTGGGTGAGATTAGCCCAGCAAACAAAAAACCTGCACATGCCTTCTTTAAACAGGCACTGCTTTTCTATGGCAACTTGGATCATAATCGCAAAAATGAACCTCCTGTCATCTAAACAGAGTTTGGTTTGCTGCATGGTGCAGTTCATCTCCTTATTTTCAAGATTTTAAAATGATGGCTTGTTGGTGTCTCTAAGACCAAGTTGAGCATTTTTCATTAATTTCATTTTGCTCAGTAGCAGCTGTTAAGGACCAAAATAAAGAGACTTTAACTACATCTAACTGACAGTAAATGATATCTGAAATAAATGACTCTGAACAATCAAAATAATGGTAAAATCCATCAGGTTCTGAAGTACTAACACAGACTCACTAAACTGAACTTGTCCAAAAGAGTCAGACGCAGCCCACAACCCATGTTCAGAAATTAGAGAAAGTGAATGAAAAAGGACTAAGTCCAAATCCTTTGAATAAGTCAACAGCAGTTTTTCCTCGATATGCTTTGAGACCAGAATTCTTGATTTTCTTCTGACCCTCCTAAAATCTGCACCAGAAATCCTTCTTAGTCAGTGACTCAGAAACTGGTGGCAGAGGTCCTGTTCAAAAATGAAACACAAACTCTTGCCATTTAATTTGGAATAAAATATCCAGAAGTAGATGGACAAGGAGGAGGTAAGATCATGACCATAGCCTTTAGCTTTTAGCAGTTCTTCTGCTCTGTTTAATTCACAGCCCTGAAGTGTTGGAAAGGTTTGCTGTTCTGGCTCCTGGGTTACTGTGCACATAAATACTTGAAAAAATGTAAGCTTTTAAAGTCATTCACTGCCAACAATTCAGTGTGTAGTCATGACAAATCTTCAGGACCAGATGGGTTTTCAGGTTCTGCACTTTGAACTTAGGTGCTTAAAGTGGAGCTTGTAGAACTGTAGCAAGTTTTATAATTGATGTTTTCCTTTCTTACTGACAGTGATAATAATATATTCCTTAGTTATTTCATATTTTATTATGCCTGAAGAAATGCTAATGTATTGTCATTTAAAGAATTACAGGATGTGTTTATGCAGAACACTAAAACTGCATAGTTTTGCACATCCTGAGATTCATATTGTAAATATAAATGCTTTTGTCATTGTATCAAACCCATTAAATTTTAAACCTACTGCAGTAAATATAATCAACAATTTTTATGAGTCATAACATTCATAGTTGCTACAAATGTTAATGAAAAAATGGAATGAAGAAACTGCATGAGTAATAAAATTCATAACTTCTAATGGATTTAATTCCTGCATTGACTATAAACTCACCCTTTTATAGATCCACCAGTTCTGTCTGCTCAGTTCTGAAAAACTTTCTCGAATGTTGGCAATATTGCAGTACTCCTGATCCAAACACTGCTGCTGCCGTTGTGGGGCCATTCTGTGGACATAAATTAGTTTGGCTTAGACCCGAAGCTGTTAGCAACTGATTAACAAAATCAGAAATCTAAGGGCTTATGCTATTGGAACTGAGAATTCCCTGGGGATAAAAGCTGCCCAGAGATTTGTGTGCTTTTGAAGACTGTCTCATGCTATGATTCTGAAACATGAACTAGTGAAAGCTGGAAGAAAGATATTGAAAATTTAGCCCAATTTTGAATCAAATGACTAGTAAAAGCTCTTTGAGAACACCATCAGGCTCAGATTTTTCTTGTCGTGGAGTTGAGAATGGAGGAGACAACTAAGGATGCTTCTGGGTGAACCTGCCCAGACACCGTGTGTCTGCTGTTTTCTGGGGCAATTCCAGGGAAACTTCAGAGTTGCTTTACATGCTCAGAAGTTTTAGAAGGAAAAACATCTCCAAATCAAGAAAAAATGTCACAGTGTGTGAAGTGAAATGGAAATACAGGCAATGTTTTTGTGATGTAGAACAAAAGGTATTCATCCAGACTCATACAGTAAAATTCACGTCCACCCTGTTTCTGAGATGTGTGAGTGCCACAACCTCTCATGGAAGAAGTTTCCCTATGTAAATGTGAAGTAACATTCAGAGATTTATTTTTAATTTGAAAGGACTTAGCATTAACTACCAAATCTCTGATATTTTACAATGACCATCATTTTGGTGCAGAGGGAGTCCACTGGTGGATTAGAAGTACCAGCTCAGAGAAAGTGTGGAGAACTTCTCTGCTACCTTGCCAGTCAAATGAAAATTTCATGCCAGGTTTGTAATTGCAGTGGAAGTTCTAATATTGTTGATTTTGATATTTTATGATGTTCTCTCTATTTACAGGACGGTGTGCTGAAAAGTAAGGTGGTAAGGGACAGTCTGGGTTGAAAGCAAAACTCTCCCAGCTCAAAACCAGCGTATTTTCTAGCTCAAATACATTTGTATGTTTTATTGTTATAAACCGGTGGGAACAGAAGTGACCAGACATTAAGTTAACAAAGTTACGTAAGTTGTTGTTCCATGAGTTAAAGCATATCTTGCCTCTTGCATATTAAGCTTATTAACACCTTAAGAACTACCAATTATCCACTACTCTATGAAATTGCCCTTGAGGTACTAGATTTGAAAGTCTGATAGGTAAGTATTTAGCTACTGTAAGTGAAAATAACCAAAAAGAGTAAGTGCTGTTTCCAGGAGTTTTGAATGCTTTTGAAACCTCCAGGCTATTTTATGATTAAATATTGGGGAAAAATACTTTTAGAAAACTTCTCCATAAATCACTGTGATATGAGAGCTGGCAAGGACTGCTGGCTCTGGCACGGGGTTATTTCATGGCTCTCCAACTTACCCACCACAGTGCTGAGCTCACCCTGGTTTCACATGGTGTTTCCATAGGTCATTGCTCTGTTTCTCTGGCAGTAAAACATCTCAGCAGTGAGCACCAAACTTGTATGAGAGCTGGTGTGAGCAGAAATGTCCAAGGAAGTACTTATCACTACATGCAGCCCACCACTGCCCTGCTAATGCAGTTTGTAGCCATGCTAACCTGTATAAAAACATATCAGCAGTGGCTTTTTTAAAATGTAATCCCTTTATCTTGTCAGCAGGATCCTCATTTCAGAGTTCAGTCAGTGTAGCTGTGTGGGTCAGGACAGGATATGTGCAAAATGAGACCCCCACAGCTCTGTCCTAGACCTTGCCTCTGGTCGTTTTGCACTTACATATGCAAAGGTCTGCAAGGAGGGTCTGCAGTTACCCTCCTTCTCTCTCTCCATCCTTTGCCATCCCCCAGTCCTCTAAAATATCAAATCTGAATAGTCTGTCTTCACTTTGAGCCCAAGAAGCTCACTCTGGCCACAATTCCAGCTCTCCCACTCATATTGACAGAAATTCAAATGACAGTCATTGTACATTCTCCTGCTCTGTGCCTCATATCTGGGGAAAAATGACTTACCAATAACACCCTCCTGCTGACCATGCTGCTCTTCTGCAAACTGTTCCTTAAAATTCTTTCCTTTGCTTTGACATTTTCAAAACATAAGAACTGACAAAGTTCTTTGTATGCTGGGAATAGTGCCTGTCATGGTGTCCAGCACTGTGTCCCTGGTTTCCTGAACCCCTTGTCTGTCTGTACTTGCCTTTCTGTAGTGTTGAGAAGAGTGAATTCTTGTGACACCTACAAAAGACAACAACACAGAGACAATAACAATTGTAAAATCTAGTAATTCACAACAACGTTGTAAAATAATGGAAGGACAGTTAAGATAAAAACATCTATTTAGGAAATTAAGGGAAAAAATGGAAGAGCTTACTTGTTTGGCTTGATTAAATAGCAACTGGATAGAGCAGAGAACATAACTTGGGAGTACTTTTGAAAGGGTGACTGTGTGATGCAGATTAAAGGTCTGCACTTTGCTGGGACAACTGTCCCCACCCACATTCTTCTGGAGGAGGGCAGGTTCTTAAGAATGTTGGGAGTCTCTTTGAGTAAGTTCCCTCTTTGTATACCATCCTTTTGCTACAGCTTAGCCCCCATTTCTGACTATAAATGTCACACTTGAGCAACTTGTGGAAACCATTTTCTAGGCAGACACTGCTATGAGCCTACCTGTGTGCCAAGGGTGTAATTGTGCCCTGTGGTCCCTTCACCATGGGGACAGGGTGTAGAGATAAAATGGAGGTGCTGCATGTCAAGCAGTGCAGCTGAAGGCTGAGCTCAATCTGTAAAAAGGAAATTGCAGATAGAAAAGAAAGAAACCCATATGGCTGAGAAGGTGTGAAAAAATCCATCATCAGAGAGATTTGTGGTACCCCTGCAAAACTGAGACATCTGACAGGGTGTGGCAGAGGCAACAGGGAATCTACAGAAAATCCATGCCATTCTGGAGGGGCAGCCCCTGACCCCAGCATACTAACTTAGTACCTAAATATCTGGGACTTGTGCAATGTACAATACACTTGCTTTCTTTTTGCTAGACCCCAGTTTTGGATTTAAGCAAACAGAAAGTTTTAGAGAAAAATCCAAATTGCCTTAGTAGTAAGGTTTTCAATCCAGCAATATCTGTATGGTATTTTCATCTTTGATGAATACTGCTCTCATGTGCCAATCATTAAAAGGCAGTTAAAGAATTTTTTTCTGAACAAAATATGTATGATACTGAACTCAGCTACCTATGCCCAGTTAAAAAATGCTTTCTGTCACTTTTTGAATCCTTCTATATTTTCCTAGGGTTTTTTACTATTGTATAATTATTTAAACCACTTCACTGAAGCTGCTGAATGTGATAAATGACTTCCAGGACAAATCATAGTACTATTAAATGCCTGGTTAAGCAATAGATGTAATAATGGGAAGCTGAGCTTCATGTAGGTTTAGGCCAGGGCTTAGGCAGCTGATTGAATAGATTCCTCTAGGACCCTGACACAGAATATTAAGGCAATTTATATTTCAGGTTTTTTACTCTGTGTGTATCAGTGTGCCCTGAAGTGGCAGAAGAAGCAGAGAAAGTGCAAGAAGACATACAGAGCAGAGGCATTGATGGCAGCCTGGAAGCAGATAAAGGACACAGAAAAAGTAAAGGACTAAATTTTTGTGATAAGATGTTGCTGAAGAAGACACAGAATTAGGCAGAAAGGATCCACCTTGCCATGTCCATAAAAAAAGGGGTAGGTGTATAGTCAGCCATCTTGCTTTATGAGAGTGAATAGAAATCCTTCCTAAACCACATAAGCTGAGGCTGCTCCTTTCTAAAGGGAGTGAGGGAATGAGTTCTGATCTCTTGGTAATATATGAAAAAAAAAAAAGAGCAAAACCAATGTCCTCTAACTTCGGCCATGTGAAGTTAGGGGCCATGAGTAATCTCCAGAAATCTCTCTTCACTCACTGTGAATAAAAGCTAGGTGGTTAATTTAGATTAGGTACAGAATATAGTGAACAGGGAGCTGATGTGAGGTGAAGGTAGATCTCACATATGCCTCTTGCATGTCTGAAAGGATGATGCAAATCAGTAAGATCCTCTGAGTGGAGGAGTTTTTTTCTCTCCTGTGAGAACTGATGGGTTATTTTTCTGTGTAAAGAAACATCACTTTGAATATTTTTTTTTCTTTTCAAGTTTCACTGTTGTGTTTACAAGGTAAATATGTATATGATGAAGTCTATCAGACCAGGCACTGTTTGCTCTGCATTGCCACACTTAGTTTGTCCTTGAGGGGAGGGAAAACTGAGCCATGACGGTACATCCTAAGGCTGTTATCAACATTTGTGAAAATGTGCTTACAAAAATGAATTTTAAAGAGCTGGTGGCCATCAGACTGCATCCACTGCAACATGACAAAGTCAGGCAACAACTTGCCACTGTCTGTATGCTGTGTATGGTGCTCTGCCAGCTGTGGTAAATTCATCTGCAGAAAAGAGAGCGTTGTACTCGCTAGGAGCAATGGGGAGACTGACCAAGGTGGGCCAGAGACACACCCTGGCTGTCACTTTTTCTGCCATGAAAGACATCCCTGGTTTGCATGTTGGTGAAAGCTGGGTTTGGCTCTGGGGAATTTTCAAGTGAACATTTTTCTTTGAATATACATTCAAACACTGATAAATGACCAGTCATGCGGCTGTGTGCAAGCCATGATTCTCTGTGACACTAACAACCACTTTTGTGCACAGGAGCCACTCACAAATTGTACAATTAATTTCTGAGAGGAAAGTACATTGCTTTCCCAGGTTTTACAGGTACATGCTCAGCAGCCTGTGCCCTGTGATATGCTGCTTAATTTCATGGAGGAAGGTGACCCAATAAATGTCAGACCTGCTGACAAGGAGGATGCAGCACCTGTATGACCAGGTGGAGTCAGACCTTGGTCCCAAAATGTTGCTGCCTTTGCAAATGGGACTTCTAATGGGTCAGGCATAGCTACTATGAACAAGGGAAAAAAATTTAATTTCATATTTGAGGCAGTCCTGTCGTAAAGGTGTCCTATATCAGCCTATCTGAGAGGCAGGGAAGAGTTTAGGCAGCTTCTGGGCACTTGTGCACAGAAATGGACTCCCTGCATTAGATAAATCCAAGATAGAGTGGCTCTCCTGTTGAATGGCAGCCTTCTGGAGGAAGGAGTTATAAGCAAAAAATTATAAATTTTAGGATATTCCTAGTTTAAGTGATGGGACCAATGAGAGGAAGGCAGATTTAATGGAAAATTAGAAAATGCATAATTTGTCTCTGAGATAGAAGGAAAGGTAAAAGATTTCTCTTAACAAGCTAGAGGCACCTGAGATATCTTTTCCCCCACATATAAAAATAATTATTCTTTCCAAGCCTTTCAACATATGGTGAAAAAATGAAATTAGTAAATATTGCTTTTCACATCAAATTTCTTCCTTTCAATCTACTTTAATAGGAAGAATATTTGCTAGAGTAAGCAGTTCTGGACAGGTGCATGATTTATATTTCCTTATTTTCATCTAGCATTTCTCCTCTGCAGATATCTGATAGATGAAGTGAGATTTTCTCTCATTTCAGCAAATATCTTGTGACAAGAGGATGTGAAGAAAAAAACCCACAGGAGTAATATCACTTCAAAAAGCTCCATAGTTTTAGTGGAGTCCCTGTAGATTTCCTGGATGAGTCTTTGGACAATTTCTGAGGTGTTTACTTTGCCTGTTTATTAAATTTTTTTTTGTTGTTAATTTTGGTAACATTTTTCGTGATCCTTATGGGCTGTATCCCACACTCAAAGGCCACAAAAGGCCACTGTTGAAGTCAAGGAGGACTTACTCCCTCTTGGAACTAGGTAAAGATTTTAAGAAGTGAATAACAGCAATTTCTTTCACTTTTCTCTAGGTAGGGAAAGTTAACACATTTTCCAGAACATGACCATATTTTGAAATATAATAATTAGGGCTTCACTTCATTGAAGCACTTAGAAAAATGCTTAGCTAAGTTTTAAACAGATAAAAAAAAAGTGTTTAAAGTCCACTACATTTTAAATCTGAACCAAACTATGACATTAGTACCTTCTTTGAGTGTCAGGGTCACTTTTCAAACCTATGGCTTCAGATATATTGAATGAAGAACCAAACAGGGTGGGTGTTCAAAGGAACAATTCAGATTATTGAAGACTTTTTCAGAGACTACCTATTTTTTGAGGTAAATAAGTGTTATTTAGTTTAAGGATTGTAGGTCTATAATTTTTTCTCACAGTCTTTCTGCACCAAGGGAACAGCCTTCCCAGGGTGTAACAGCCCTAGAAGCTGGAAGCTGCCCTCTTGTGCTGTTTGTTGCTAGAGGCATCAATCTTTATCAGAGTTGGCAAACATACCAGGCCTTTGTGCCACTGCCTGAAATAATATTCTGAACTGATTCAGTAACAGAGCCATTAGGGAAAATTTCTTGGGGACAAAATCAACAGCTTTCTCTCTTCGCCCCATTAATTAATATTGTTACATTCTGCCTGTTAAGATGTTCTTTGAAGGCAATGGACAAATGGAAAGCTGATTTTTGCCTAAGGATGTATTAGATCCAAAAGTAATGTATTTCTGCACTTGCAGAGTGTTTCAGTCCTAAGGATCTGTCCATTTGGCTCATTATAGAGTCAGGAAATGGAAATATTTTTCCTACACCTTGTCACTGAGTTTATCTATAAATGATCCAAAGACAGTAAACTTCCCCTATTGCTGGTAACTTTTGTGAAGCATATCAAATTAACAAAGTTTCAGAGAAAGCCATAACTTGTCCTTAAAATGCCCTTCTGTTTTCATTTATCCTGCTGGTTATGGAATAGTTATTAAGGCTGTTTGTCCTGGTGTGATGTGCTTTTTACATAGGCACCAGAAGATATATTATCCTCTCATGCAGGCAATAAAATAAAAGCAATAAAATAAGCAATTGGATATAAAGCTGATGTAAAATGAGATTTTTTTCCTTTTTCACTGGTATCATTCTCACTTGCTGCTTTATTCCACTCCACTTTGGTGCCTGTGTTCCTGCACCCCTTTGCTTTGGGGAAACCTGTGCTCCTGACAACAGGTGAGGGTGAGCATGGTCAGAAGGAAACCACAGGGAATGCTACCACAGAAGCAGCTTAGCAGGGACTGCTCCTGTGTCTGGTGTTTTAGTTACAGTCACTGTTTTGGGAATGAATTGGCACAGCAAGAGCTTCACTGAACTATTTAGATAACTCTCATTATCATTGCTTTTTCCCTAACACTAATGAGCACTAATATTTGGTGCTGAATCTAGTGGATTTTTGAAGACAAGTGTGTTGCAAGGAGCAGAGCTAATTCTGAGTGGTAAGACTTCTGTGTTTGCATAACTCTTCAGCCCCCCTAGTGTTTGGCCAAATAAAACCTCCAAAAGTGTATGTTTCTCTCTGCCTAGATATCTGCTTTCATTCTGTCTTTCTTGAGGGACAACATGTTTGTTCCTCTTAAAGGTGGGGAAAGACTGTAATATCTTCTTAAGAATAATTGAGCTCCTGAAGTAATGTTAAATAGTCTCTGAAAATTTTTTGCAGACATAAATGTTCTACTTCTCTTTGATATAAAGAAAATCAGACAGCTGTAAGAGCAGATTTAAATCTGTTCTGCTGAAAATAAGTGTAGTGTAGGTGTTCTTGCCACATCTGCAACAGAAACCTGTGCTGGCGGTCTGATCATCTCATCTATCTGGTTTTCTGCTCACACTGCTGCACCAAATTCCCTCCTGTGTCTCTGGCTCCTGAGACCTTGTCAGGCTTGTGAGGAGATATTTGCTCAAGGTGCGTCCAAGAGCTTTCTGGAGATTCTGAGAAAAGCCACTGGGATCCTGTGGGGACATTATGCTGGAAGGATCTCTCTTACCTGCTTCAGACAACAGATGGAATGTGTTTTTCAACTTAAATAAAGCTGAAAAGATCTGAAACAGCAGGGTGAGGTTTTAAATAGTAAGAACTCTGAATCCAGAGAGCCTGTCACTTTTATTACTTACTCCTGGAAACCTTAGATGAAAGCACCTTTGCTGAGGTGGCACAATGGGCTTCTGGACTTCACTAACTCCCAGGAAGGGATCTCTTTGCTCTGGACAGATTTGCAGCCCACTGGGCAAAAGATCACACGTTTTCTTCCTCTTCTGTCAGCCCTGTTTCCAAAGCAGGAGATACCACCAGGGCTCCTATGTGCCTGTGTGACACTGTGCGTCTCTCCTGCAGGAGTAAGGGCTCTGACTCTCAGCAAAGATAGCTTCCTGTCTTTTTTCTGCCCCTACCTCTCTTTCCCACTAGATTTGAGAGGCCCTCACTTTTGCCATGGACTAGCTGGCACGATGTGTGGGTCAGCAGGGGTGGGAGCAAGTGCTGTCAGTCAAAGATGAACTGACTTGTTTGTAAATCACAGCGAGCTGGTCTGAGTGCCCTGTGACCATAAAAGAGTTCTGGAGGGTTGTGCAGCATTGCAGGCAAGCTGCTTTGCCATGTCCCCTGATGGGATATGTTTCCAGCTCCATACCTAGCCTGGAATCAGTCCAGCCATCCTCCAGCTAGCTGTGCTCCCTAGTCCTACATACATTGGAATGAGTCAGGGATCTGCTTGCTCTGCTTTGTTGCAATGAAGTTTTGAGTTCCTGTGAGATGTGACTTTCATCTCAGGTGCAGTGCTGCTATCCAAGTCTCTTTTTTCCCTCTCTTACTGAACTCCATGCATTGCAGTGCAGCTGTAGATATTGGATCCTAATCTAACAATCTCCTCTCAAGCATGTGGAATATTCACACTCTATCCTTTCTCAGGCTGTTGGAAAACAGAGGTCCAAGTGAGGAAGTTCATCTTCAAAGGCCTAGGTGGGTACAGGCAAAGGGAAAGTGGCTTGGACAAAACACTCCTCTTCATGTGTTTGAAGTGGATTTCTTTCCTATGAGCAATTTATCCCAGATTATTTTGCAACACTTCTGCTTCCTGTTCTAGTGACTTGACACTTTGAGGCCATGCCCATGAAATAAAACACTCTAATTTTTATGTGTGTTTTTATTTCCCCATAAAAACTGCAATACAGAATTACAGACTTTTTCCTTCCCAATCTCATTTGTGATACTTTTCCCTGATGGTAGCCAGAGGCCTTACATAAGGCAGTAAAACCCTCCAGGGTTCAGCAACCAAGTAAAGTGCTGGTGCTTATTCCCACCTGCTCAGAAACAGCACAAAATTGCTCACTTGTCCCACATGCAGCAAAACAGGATTTGAGCAGGGAGCTGCTGAGAGTGTTGCCAGCTTGCTGAGAGAGCTGCTGGGGCAGTGAGGCTTGGGGGACTGTTGCAAGGCTGGGTGGGGCACTGAGCAACCTGGTCCAGTGAGAGGGACATGGGAACTGGATGATCTTTGAAGTCCCTTCCCACCCAACCATTCTGTGACTCTGTGACTCTGGAGGAAATCCTGATCCTCTCTTTAATTGCAGCTGCTGTTCCCTTCCTTTGGTAGCATGGCTGATAAATTACTCTGCAGTTCTCTTCTTTACCTTATCCTAGCTCTCTCTCTGAGCATCCTTCTCCAGAGTGAAATTCTTGCTGGAATTCAATGAAGGTTTTTTCCACTGGATTTGCAAATGTTTGTTCCAAATTATAGCATATTGTACTGTATTGCAAGTTATCTTATTATAATACATAATAATGCTATATTCATTTACACTATATTGACAATTTATAGAGTTATACTTATATTTGTTTTTATATTTAGTCTTCCTTGTGACATCTTTCAAAGCAGATGTACCCAACCCCGACTCTGTTGAGAATTTGACCTATGAAGATTGTAGCTCTTTTAAAGTAAAATCTAAGTCTGGGAATTCTAATTGCAGTAATCCAAAGTCACTATAAACTTCTGGAAAAAAACCCTTCCTGTTCCTTCCTTTCTAAGACCGGTACAAATATTTTTCCTTACACAAGGCAATCACACAAGAATTTTCATTTGTTGTTTAGTTTCATGGTAAGCACATTTTTGTGGTGAATACTGTGTGTTTTGTTACCAAGGATAAAATACTGTTTATTGGTTTCCTTAGAAAGATTTCTGAGTAAGAGCAGTTGCCACTATTTTTTTTCCAAATTATAGAGATTTGGAGCATATAACTGAAATAATTATTGTATTAGACTTCTGAAACAGGATTAAGAGTTTTCCAGTTTGGTTAAATGATTAAAAATATGTTCATAGAACAGGTTTCTTTGCTAGCATATACTAAGCAATATATAGTTTTATTTCTAAAGTAACATATTCTGTTTATGTTATTTGTACCTGCAGCAAAATGCCTAAAAGGAAAACATAGCTATACATAGCTTCAGTTTTCTTGAGCCTCATTTGACAGAAAATTCACAGAATACACTTTTATCCCATGTATCACTTAGAGTGTTGACAATGATTTTCAGGCCTAAAGGGTGCAGTCCCTAAATCAGAGACAGTTTTTGCAACTTAGCCTGAGCCCTGGAATTGATGGTAGTTTGATTTAATGGTGACCAGGAAAAGGATATATTGATGTATCAGCTGTGGGGGCAGCCACATCTGGAAGAAGGATGGGTAGGCAACACAGGAATAATGATTTCTAGAGCTGTTCCAACGATCTCCTTGGTTTCAGTGCTTGGAAGCTGAACTAATTTTGGTCCTATCAGTCTATTCTGAATCTTCAGGGAATTTATAACATGGCAGTTACAGGGAGAAATGTTTCAGTTAACTCAGACTCCTGAAAATGGAGACAGCAGCAAACTGCAGACAGCCAATTAATCAATTGGATAATTGAGAGGGTCATTCAGACTGAGGCTCAGCCCTTCAGTGCTGGTAGATTCTCACTGTTTCAGTTATCAGTTGCAGAGATGGAAAATTCCTGTGTGTCACTGTTATAGAATCCAATATTTTTATATCTCTGAGGCTTGTTTTGCTGAGATTGGCAGCTGTAATTGTTTGGCACCATAGATTTGAAGGTATAACTAAGAGATTTGTGATTAGAACAATTGCTGAAGTTTTCATGTCAGTGAAATTCTGGAGAGTAAGGCCTTTTGCCATAAAGTGTAGAACAGTTATGTTAGAAAATCAACCTAGACAGCATCCAGATTTCATGCTAGTGGGAAATAGAGAATGAGTGGCTTGCTGGGCTTTTCAGCTGGACAAGAAATTAAAAGAGAAGCTTAAACAAAGCAATACATTTTATTTTCAGGGAGAAAAACTTGTTTCCAAGTCCTTAGTGCTAAAATTTATAACCCTGTTTTCCAGATGACCATGTAACAGGTGTTCCTCTTTGCTACATGGGTTTTCAGTGCTGAGAGCCTGTGAAACCCTTTCTCTTTGTAGCCTGTATAGTTAGGGTATGAAATATCTTCAAAAGCTGAGCTTGAGGATTTGAGTATTAAACACCAAACAAAATGCTTTAACAGAAGCAGAGGCTTCAATCTACTGTGCATTTTTTCTCTATGGTCATGATTTGTGGCCTCACCTTCTTTCACAGTTGAAATCAGCTCTTTTCTTGCTGCCATTCCCCCTGCATCTATGGGTGTGAAGTGTGCTTTCCTCTTCCTGACCATAACTGAGGAAAGATATTCACCAGTTCATTGTTCAGTACAGAGGGAATTAAACACAGGAAATGGATTATTTTGCATTTTCCCTGGCAGCAAAGCCAAAGCCAGTGTCTTCCTTTTCCCTCTCCTTCCCCACATTGCATTTTACCATCTCCTCACTGCATTGTCCTCTACCACATCTATCAAATGGCTGAGAGAGATAAAGGAAAAAAAAATTTTAGGGTGTGAAATTTATCTATTTATTTATTTATAGTTAGAGAAAATAGTAAAATTTCTATGATTCAAACTGGATGTGTTGAAATGGCTATCTAATATGTAGAGAGAGGAGAGGAAGCACATCAGGTACTTTTATAATTGCCTTTAAATTGTGCATTAGCAAATCATGTTACTTCAAGATAAAAAATCTTGCCTAAGAGAAGGGTGGACTAGTTTAGCACAAACCTGAATTAAATATCCAATATACTTGGAGTTCTAAGACAAAAATAAAATGTTGTTTAATTCATTAAAGACTATACTCCCCTGGTTGAGGCACAGTGAAAAAAAAAAGATGACAGAGAAATTAATTAGGAAGTGAGAGATCTTAGAAAATAACAAAAATGCTTCTTAAAGAAGCTGTGGAATATGTTAATGAAGTGTTAGCCTCTGCTGGCACTTTTGTAAGACAAATCGTGTCAGATGGAAAAACACCAAACTGCATGCTGGGTGGGAGTCTCCAGTAAGGCTCTCCTCCTTTCACTGCAGGGGCTATGAGCTCCTTGATCCCAAGGTGCAGAACAAGTAAGAGCAGCCCCCTAAAAACCAACAAAAACAAACACAAACAAACAAACAATCAAACACACCTCTCATAAAATAGTCACTGTCAAAAAAATCTTCATTGCATTGAAATACCATTTTAGTCAACACAAACCCTTTTGTTCATTCTGAGTATAGTTGGCTGCATAGCAGCCTAATTGCCTCCTGTGTTCTTTGCCTGCTTCCAACACAGCAGGTTCCTGGCATCCATTATCACTGGGAGAGAGGCACACATGTTTACAAGTAAATATACATATATTTGTAACAAAACACATCTTTTTTTTTGGCCTGCATTACTCCCGTGCTTTGCAGACTGAATTCCTCCAAGCAGGAAGTACCCCATGCCAGGATATCAGCCCTTTTCTCACTTGTGTAATTTCAGGATGTGCTGTGAAAGCAGTGTCTGTGGACAGGCTCCTGAGCTCTTCATAGAGCAGACTCTCCTCCTGACTTTGCCTTGCTGTACCCAGATAACAGCATTTCTAGCCATTGCCTAGGATCTTTTGGCAATGAAAACCCTTAAATAAGTAATAATCTTAATAAAGATGATGATTGTCTCAATTACAGCTTAGACAGAACCTGAAAGATGGCTATGAGCAGTGAAGGACCCTGTGAGCCTCGTGGTTGGGAGCAGTACAGAAAACGTCATAATTTTCTGTTCCTACTGGCCATCAGTAGAAAGACCAAAACCAAAGCAGTTAAGTTGAGAGTAAACTCAAATAACTGCTAAAAAATTTGGATGCGCGAAAGTGTTTTCTGGATTCTTTAGAGACATTTCTAACTCAAACCAAAGAAAAACAGAACAACACAATCTTTGTCAACCTTGTTTTCATGCAGCCAAATTTTCTCTAAACAGCAATAATGCTAGTGGGATTTGAAAGATTTCTAGCCTGGCTTTTTTTTTTTTCTCTTTTTTTTTTTGTATAGGGAACGAGCTCCATTTGGAGCCCATGTGTTCTCATAGGTAGATGAATTCAAATGTGCTAACTCCTATATGTTCAGTTACAGTTGGATTGTCAGAAAAATTACAACCTTCCAAGTCCCTCTGTATATGGCTCAGTGGGGTTTTCTCAGCTTTAGGGAGGTTACCTATGACTTCTGCATTGGCTCTGATGCTGTTTTTATGAAACCCTTCCAAGCCTAATAAAGGAAGTAACTTCATAACACAGAGCATGCTGCCCCACCGCACACATTTTAGAGTAAGAAAAGCTAGAAAAGTTGTTTGCCATAGAGTTTCCTCCTTGTTTTGTGGTGCTGTAATTAAAGGGACAAATACCGTCTCAAGAGAAACTTGTAGCTTCCAGGGATTTAATATATATACCCAGCTTTTTTTTTCCTCCTTTCTTTCTTTTTTCTTTTTTTTTTTTTTTTTTTTTTTTTTGGCCTGGTCACTCTCATCTCTATTGTTTGGTGCTGGGAGTGAAACATTTTGCCTTTCACATTTTGCCCTACAGCTGTGTAAGACCAGAACTATCACCAATAAAGAAATAACAATTCAAACCCAATCCTTCCCTTAGGGCAGTGAGAACCTGAACCCAGAACCAAGCCAGTAGGAGGATGCATTTTCTCCATTTTCAACACCCTCTTTCAATGTCAGAAGAAAAATGAATCTAACAGGGCATGCTCCCAGCAAGAAATCCAAGGAGGAGTGAGGTGACCCCCTCCCCATGCACAAGGCCTTCAGGAATCCTGGCACTTTCAAGTCACATTTTGACAGAGTCAGTTGTAGCAGAGAATTAGAACAAGAATTAAAGTTTTCTGAAAGATAGAGATAAAGAAATGAAAAATTATTCTGCAAGAAAAATGTCCGAAGTGTGATTCTGGTGTGAATTTTGCATTTTGAATTCTGTGCAAAAATGCAACTAGAATATGTATATTCTACCACCATAGTCCATCATAGCTCCACTTTAATCCCAGTTTTCCTTACTATCAACTGCAACATTGTATTTTGCTTATTGTAGTTTCCATCTTGGAAATTTAGGTTTAATATTTCAGCTGCTTCTAATTTGACCATACCAAAACTTGGCTTTAATCAGGTATGCTTCCTGAGGAATCCAATGTTTTTTGAAGTGTAGCAAAAATAGCAATACCCTGTTGATTTCAGATATATTTTCCAAGGTGCTACATCCAGCAAAACTTGGTTTTGAGAAAATAGAAAACTGCAGGAAAATTGCTCTTAGTCCATGTCTATTCTGGATCTCTCACAACACAAAAATGATGGAGATGGACTCCAAACCTAAAGACAGCTGATGGACATTAACCAAAACTTTTATAGCTGGAGTTCTTGCCAGTGAAGGACAAAACCACACTTTCCATCAGAGGTAGAATGTCCCATCCATTTTATGCTAAATTAGCTGGAGAATGGCAAAAGGATGGAAGCTTTCCAGAATGAAACAGTGGGAATTTTCAAGGCTTTAATGAAAAGGAATAGTTTAGGCTTTTAGGGGAAATAGGGTGGCTATTGGAGGGCAGTGGGCAATGGCTGCAATCACAATAGAGGTATGGATCTATTATAAATGCATCTTGCTATGGCAGACTATTTGGGGGCTTAAATTTAGACTTGCTGAAATAGTCACTGCCTTATTCTCACATCATTAGGATCAGAGTCTTGGTATGGAGATTATTACTCTGACAGAACATAGATAACCTTTTCAAGCTGTGCCACGTGGCACTGTGAAACTGTGTGATGCTTAGCAGAACAACCAGGAGTCCAGACATTTGTCCTACCAGAGGCAGAGGGAAAATTTTCTAAGATTGAGATCATCCTTAAATGAATTTTAGAAATCCATGGTACTAAAACACCATTGAATAGCTAGACATTCCCTGTTGCTGAAACATGTTGAAGACTTCATGTCCATTCTAAATGTGTCACACAGTCTGAATACAAATCATTCCTTACCTCTGCCCTTGAAATTCATATGAGCAAAGAAGTTTGTTAGGGATTTTTTTGTCATTACAAAATCCATCCACACTCAAGAACCATGCAGAGAAGAATCTCAGAGCAATATCTGAAAACAGCAGAGAAATGTACAAAGTTTTGTGTGAATCAGAGTGGTTTTCGATTTGTAAATGGAAAAATCATTTTTGGCTGTTGCTTTTAAATTGCATTGACACACACCATTATTCTGCATTTCAGCTCAGAACTGCAAGCAACATTATGAGAAAGTACCTGTGGGAAGATGAAATCTGTTCTGATGGGCAGTGAGTGCTTTGGTACCAGGAGAAGGAAGCACCCCTCCAAAAGTAAAGTAAGTGTCTGAAGATTTGGAGGAGAGTTCCCACACTGAAAATGTAATATTGTTAACAAGCAAATACTTTTTATCATGATATTAGCAAAGACAACATTTTGATACTTGTCTATCAGACCTGACTTTTTTTTTCTAATGTCATTAAAACACCTCCCAAGATAGATAGACACTCTGGTCTCCCTTTGGCCACTCCCCCCAGATGAGGAAGACTTTCTATTTCTAAGGCAGATAATGTATAATTGCTAATGAAATTCCTTTAATCTTATAATTTGTCCAGGGAATATGAAAATAAAAAGGTTTCCCACCTATTTCCTTGCAGATGTTGTTTAGGTACAGAAGGTTCCATTACATAGATACTTGCTTGATGCTGAGAAAGCATGTATCTATAAAATACATTTACCAGACCAATGAATCTGATAGGTAGCAATGGTCCAGACTCTTCTGAGCAACTTTTTAATGCACTGAGCATTAAAAACAAATGCAACTATATTTGGGAAGTGCCACTGAAAGGTTTTCTGCCTTGGCTGAATGAAAATATTCTTAGGACACATTTGAACACCACAGCATCCCATGGAGGTAAAATTGCCTAATGTTATTTGGCTATGCTGCTAATTGGTGGTGCTTCCTCCAAAGTGAAACATTGCTTCAGAAGGAGCTCTCTCCTGGGATTGACAAAAACCTCAGAATAATTAAGTTCTACTGAAGAGCTGATATTCTTGGTTATAGTGAACCAGTCTAGGTTTTGTCTTTCTGAGGGCTGCTGGCATTCACACACAGGTCAGGAATGTCTTGCCTATGTCCATTTTGCCCTTGTAAAAACAAGGTGAGTTCATCAGGTCATTGGGACACAAAGGCGATTTTAAAATTCTCAGTAAATTTGTCACTGGTGGTAGGCACAGGAGAAACTGCCTTATTAAAGACAAAGAGGCAATTTTACAGCAGAAATGGAGAAAATGAACATCAAAATGTTGGTAGCAAAGCTTGCAGATTATACTGTTACATACTGTACAATACTGTGTTAAATGCATTTGCTACATTCTTTTAATTTTTCCTTTTTTAACTTTTATATGGATATTGACCTTATTCCTTGAGGAGGGTTCAGCTCTCTCAACCACATGGACATTTAAAAATTATGTGCAATATATCCAGGCTACATATGTACAACATGTCAGCTATGCCTCAGCCCAGTAGCCGTCTTTCAGCAAATGCTGGAGCACTGCAGCAGGTACAGGAGCTGAATCACCTCCCTGCCCAGCAACAGCTGAAATTGCATCACTTAAACCCCAGTCAGATCACTGGAACTACAGGTATAGAGTCTATGCAGGTATTCTGCTTTATATGTGAATGTATAAATAATTGTATGGTGTGTGATCTCTACATCAGGATGTGCTAGAGCACTCTCCTAAGTCTGGCCTCTTTCAGAAGATATTGTTGAACATATTTCCTTCCAACATTTTAAAATATTTTAAATATTTCAAAAAATTCACTAACCAGAGGGAAGAAACTAAAAATTAGTGCTCATGGCTGAGCACTACTGCAAAGGAGGAGCTTTTGATACAAAATTCCTGTCAGGAAACAGAAGGGCAGGTCAGTCAGGAATATGCTGTTTGCAGGGATGGAGGGACAGCTTTTCCCCACTGACCTTTATGAGAACATTGGTTAGGACTTAAAGACAGTTTAGATGCATCTTTAATAAAATGGTCTGACAGGTTGGGAATTTTCACCAATGAAAACATGCTTGGAGAAAAAGTCTCAATTTAGAGTACAGGCCCCTAAATCTGTCAGTGGAAGTTTCAGTGGATTCAGTGAGTCTGGCACCTGGTTTGCAATCATTTTCTTAGGACCACACAGCAAGTCTGTGGCAGGGACATTACCCAAACATAAGTCTGCTGAGTCCATGCAGTCCAGTGCCTTAACCACAGGTTTTTGATTGATTTTAGTAGGTATTTCTTTAATGCTATTATTCTACTGGCTCATAGCTGTCAGAGATTTTCAGAAAGCTTTTGAGGGAGTGAGGGTTATCGAACTGTTTAAGAACTAGTGGTTTGGTATTCATTTGTATCACAATATCTTAACAGAATAAGACATTCCAACGATTTTAATTGCAAAAAGAAGCCTCTCACAAAGCCAAAAGGTTCAGTTCTACAACAAAGAAATTGCATCTAAACCACTTCTGTGTAACATGTAAAAAATAAAGGGCAATTGACTGGCATTCAGCTTGACATGGATCCCACCAGGCACTGCCTTACCCAAGGGCTGGAGCAGACCAAAATTTCCAGAGTCTCTGAAAACCCTTTCCAGAGCTACATCTTCCTGTACTTACTGTGAAAGGAAATGTCAGGGCAAGGCTTAACTTCTGCATTGTTCCCTCCAGTCTTGCTCTCTGATCAACCTCCACAGCTCTTTGGGGGAATGGAGTGAAAAGATGAGAGCAGCCCCACATATTTGCAGCCCCTGTGGGACACATGGCTGTTACAGATATTACCAAGCACCCCTTCTCCTGAACCATCAATAGCCATCAATAATACTGGGAAAACAGGATCTGTGGGGAATGAAATCCTTGTTATGGCAGAACTCAATCAGCTTTTGATTTCAGTAAGGTTGCGATTTTACTCATGTTTTTGCTGTAATTTACCACGTGCAGAAAACCTTCTTAAAAAGATACTAACTAAAGTGCAGCTTATGAACAGCACACAAGGCTGTACACTATGTAGCAAATACTAAAGCAGATAGTGAATATCCTGGCTTGTATATAACAAGAATGATATTAAAAAGTATACAATTATAATTGTCTTTTCATTAATATCAATCATCAACAATGAATTTTTGACTTATGAATGTGCCTCAGATTTGTCAACATAGGAAGTCTTGCTTCATTTTCAAACATTTTCAATTTTGTGAACCATACATTTCGAGCATCACCCATTAAAAATTAATTGCATAAAACTTCCCTACCATGAACATATGGTAATATTCTATAGAGACACAAATTATTAAAAAAAATAAAAAGGGAAAACTTCTTATGCGCTCATGGAATTGTTCAAATTATCTCCAGACTTTATTGTATGTGTTTTGATTACTGAAAGAATATTGCTAATTTGTGATGACTGTATATGCTGAGCATCAAATACATTTATTTTATTTCTTTGTCCTGATTGTATTCACTGCTTTTGCCAAAGTGCATTGTTGGTAACTGACACAGCATTCTGCACTGAAGAGCGTTAGTACTTGTGTAATGTAAAACAAATGTCTGAAATACAGAGCTCTTTGCTCATGACATCCTGAGGCATAAAAAAAAGTTGATACCAAGTTACTTCTACATGGGCTATAGCTTGAAATGAGAAACATGATCTAATTTTTGGTGGTTTTTTTGCATTTACCAAAACTTGACAAGTTGTGACAAACTATACATCATGTATGTGGCAGTACCTGTGTAGGCGATGGCACATCTGGAGCAACCTCTTGTCCTTCCACATCCTTTCTAATTCTGGCTTCCCAAGGAATTGCTCACAGGGAAGAAATTTTACAGCAGATGATTAAAATGAAAAATCTCCGAAGTCTCTTTTTTCAAAATTGAAGGCTACTTTGTGTTGGATACGCTCTCACCATAATTCTTATGAAGACTCTACAGTGTTGCCAGTTCAAAGCTGCAGCCTCCCCAGAGGGACAGCTCCCTTCTGCTGCTGGAGAGCCAATCATGAGTGTGGTGGCTGGGCCCTTGGGAGTTAAATATTTGATATATGCCAAAACATAATAGAAGGAAAAGGCCTGTAGGATAATATAATAAGAAGAAACTTTTCTTAAGCTATCTCCTCTTCATGTGTCATAGGCCTGAACTTGTTAAGCTTGCCTGCACAGTCTGCAGCAGGCAGAATATGGGCTCTGACCACTTGCAGAGTGACACTCATTAAAGGCAGCTATTTTATATAAACTCCTTCCATGTGTAAGCCTATACTGGCAACTCTGTCTCTGCACCTAAGAGACCTAAGACATTGGCCCTCTTTGCTCAAAACTAAAGAAATAACAAGGAAATAAGTGAGGAGACTAGGATACATTTTCCACCTCTCAGGGTTTTCTATGTGGTCAGCATGGACTGGGAGGGCATTTTGCATTCTTTTAATTTTGATTTTCTGGAAGTTGTTACATGCTAAGGCTTTCATATAAGCAACTATACTTATAAAGGTAACAAGTAAAATATATGTTAGTGACCAAGTAATCAGTGAAGTTTGTCAAATACATGTAACATGTATAAACATGGTGCTAATAGGGAACAAACATTAGCCTGGAAAACCAAGGCAAATATAAAAAATAGTATCTTGTAACCTTAATGAGCCTATATGTAGCATAATACAGATGAGCCACGATTTTTGATATGCAGGTGACATTGTATTACACCAAGCACTTTCAGTATTAGTTTGATATTTAGATAACCTCTAAAATTAGAGAGGGAGAAGTCCTGCCTTTAGCCACATTGCTGAAGACAGTGAGAATTACTGCTGTGTTGCCAAGGGTAAAGTGAAATTAAAAGGTTTTCCATACCAAGGAGCTGCCTGGTCAAAGATCAGTCCTCTCCACAACAGTGGATCTTATGGTAAGGAGATAACCCAGCATTACCACGCAGCTGGAAAATAGATTGCTCCTGCTCATCTCCCAGTCTGCTCCTTTCATCAGCTCAGTGCTGGCTTATGAAGCTGAGAAATGCAGTGCAGCCAGTGTCTCTGGTCCTGGTCATTCCCATCATGAGCACATCTGGGATGGGAGGGGGATAATGGATGACCCTAGTTGTCTGTGTTCCATATGGAGTCCCCAGAAAGCATAATGGCACTTACTGGAGGCTACAAGTCTTCTCTGACCTGCAGCCTCTCCCACTCATGACTTAGATTTTGTTCATTTTGGGATGATGAGTCACTTTCTACCTGAATACATATCTTATAATAGTTGACTGTACATATATTCATATGTATGCATGCTATCTAGGCTTTCCAAATGGTTGTGGTTTTTTTGGTGCCTTTTGCATAACTTTCAACTTCACAACATCTGTTTAGATTTTTTCTATTTTTTTTTAAAAAGTGTATAAATAAGAGGATTGTATTCTGTCAAAAGTAAAAAAGATGCTACTCTGCTTCTGAAGATACTTGGTTTGTGTGCTCAGACTTTTACCTTAACTTAGTTTTAAATCTGCACCTACCATTTCCATAATTTCAGTGGGTAGTTTTTAAAAAACAGTGTGGGCCAAGCACCTGTATTCTATAATCTGGTTTGGATCAAAATACATATTTTCCAATCAATTTTGGTGAGTACATCTTGGCAAGTCAACATAAGTTGCAAATTGTAAAAGAAAAAGGTTTCTCCTGAAAATGCGTAGAAAGTACAGATTGGGAAATAAACACATCGTATGATAGTGATACTGAGGGGGAGAGAAATGCAAAGCCCATGAGGGAAGGAGCTGTATCTCTTTGACCATATTATGCAAACCAACATGACAGCACTCGGGTGTGGGAGAGTTGCATGTAGTCACACATGGGCACACGTTGTGCATTACACAAAGTAACGTTTGTGGTCACTTCTCAAAGCTGCTTTTGCTTGCAGTGCGAGAAAAAGGACAAGAGTCTTAAAATCAATGCTGATGTCCTTTAAAAATTGGCTGAAGATAATTGTTGCTTTTAAAGATAAGCTTGTGAGGTCCTGAAATTCGATTATGAAGAAAATCTTAAATTGTGTATAGGGAGAGTTAAATACCTTCCTGCTCCAGCAGAGCACAGTGCCCATCTTTGCTGCTATAAAATAGTAGAAAATAAGTTTTGACAGGAATTCAGAAGGTCATCAAAATGGTTTCTATGCCAAGGCAGGTGAGCTGGGTCTAAATCATCCCCAATGCTGACTGTGCTGATCTGTGTTTTGTGAGACTCACAACACCACAACCTGGTTAGTCATTTCACCCCAGTTCTCCCTTTTCCTGCAGCAGTAGGACATGCTCAGCAATTGGAGCCTTCTCAGCACTTGATTTCACAGGTAAAAACAGCTGTTCTTTATTAGGATGAGGGCAACATACTGATCTGTATTTGTGATGCTGAGATTTACTTTATTTTCTCAATTAAGCTCTGAATGCTGAGTAAAGGGATTCCTAAATACAGATTTGGGATCCATCTGGAAATACATAAAAAGTTGTGTAGAGAACAGAGAGGGCATGTTCACACTGCAGATTCTCATTAGCTTGGGATCAATTACTGTTTCAATACAAATGCCTTTTAGGTTACAAATCCTCAAAATTTGAGCAGTATTTAGCTTCACAAAGACACACCAAATTTTGAAAATTCCCAGCAGTGGAAACGTAGGTACCTTCACATTTTCAGTGTTTCATATATCCATCTTTGTAAGTCTGCTCATATTTTGTTTATTGAGGCTGGCAAAGAATGGGGGAAGAGAACAGAAATTCACCACTTCTGTGGGATTGTTCTTATCCTAAAGCAGAGTTATTTTGCTATGTCAGCACTCTGTAGTGTTTTAATTAAGGTAGCGTTATTGCTAACAATTTTAATACACAGAAAATTGCCTGTTGTACTTTTGTTGCTGTTTTATTTCAGATAAAATATATTTATTAAGTAAATAAAATAAAAATCAAGTCTTACTTTCAACATCCCATGCCACAACAAGTATTTTAATTTGTGCTGTGTTTCTGTATCTCATAAAGCATTACAACCAGCATCCATCTAAATCTATCTTCCTGATAGATTTGGTTGCTCAGAGCAACCACACAAAACCTTCTGCAAGAGCAAATGCTCACTAAACTGGGTTTTCATGTGTTGGGTGTGGTGTTTGAGGGGAAGCAGATATTGCAGAGGTGATAAATGTGAGGTTGCTTTCCTCTTAAAATACACCATGAATCCGCTGATTCAAGTGTCAGCTCCTTCCATACTTTTTGATACACTGATACATTAATTATATGTTTCTGCTGTTCTTGTGAAATCTATTTGAGTCAAATCAGCCTATTGTCATAATTGGAATTATTGAGGTTGTATCAGCATTCTCAATATTACTGTCACTAGTGTATGGTGCTATTTATAAAGCAGAGAATAAATGTGTGCAATTATGGCATTTCAAACCATGTTGAGATGAAGAAAAATCACATTTCCCATTGGAAAATATTTTGATTAGAAATTACTCAGTAAGTACCTTTAAAACTCAGCCTTTCCTACAAAACCCAAGTGTGATGATAGCCCTAAGGTCAGTGTGTATGTTTTACCAATTTTTTTGTGAAATCATCATCCCTTGACTGAAACCAAAACTTCCATAAGGACTGACACAAGCACACCGAAGCTGCAAACAATATCCAAAACCTCAGATTCTGAGTATGACTTTTCAGAGCACTCTACTAAACAGAACAAGAAAATATAATTATAGAAGAAAGAAAGCAATCAGTATAATGGTAAAGCATTTCCATTTTGTACATCTACATGAACGTAGCTGACTGTGGAACAACTTGCACTTACATGTTGTAAACTTTACATTATTAAAACTGACATGTTCATTATTAAACTCTCTATATTATGCACATTTCTTTTACAATCAGCTCATTTGTGTCTTTAGAAAGCAGTAATGCCTTCTTGCAGCCCTCCTGGGAAGTGCAGTGCGCCCCAAAGCTATTCAGAATAATACAGATTCATAGCAGAGCCACTTTATTGTCTTTAACAACTGGCTCCTCCATTTCGTATTGTTCACTGGTGAGAGTAGAAACAGCAATATGAGAAATACTGTTGTTTGAAAAAATAACTGTCTTTGTATTCCTTGAAGTCTGAAAAATAGGTATGTGGCTAGAGCAAACACACACGATGGTGTTTTCTTGTGAGTGTTCCGCTGGACTGACCATGTGATGATCTGTGCCGCCAGCAGGCAGCTCCTTCTTGTTCCCCAGCTCCTCCTTTGTTCTACACTGGCAGAGCCGGCAGCTTCCTCCTCATTCTGGGGACAATGTGCCATGGTGCACTGCTGGTGGGTGTGCTGGTGGTGAAAACAGAGCAGCCTCCCTCCCTGCAAGGCATTGCCTCATGTATGGACAGGGTGAATCTGGTCCCTTTTCACAGTGCTGGCTTTACAGCTCTGCCTCATGAACTCACTCCTGGAGGGGAATTTTCCAGTGAGGTGGTGACTCTTGTAGCTAGACATGTACGTTTTTTCTCCATTTAAAATCTACAAATTGAGGGTAAAGCTTAGAGTCTCGTTGTGTCAAGGAAAGAAAATCAGCCTGGCTGGATACATTTAAAAATGGTTTCAAATCGCTGTGGAGGAAATTGCCTCATTTTTGAAGTCTTCCCTGAACTCTATTGTGTAACTCTTTCCTGAACACTGAAGAGTGCTGTTCATTGCTCATCCAAGTTAACAGGGATCTGTGTGCTGATTTCAATAGAAGTAGATCACAAAGATTTTTGGCAAGAGTATGTCATGATTAGGAACTCAGGAGAGCAACCAAATCTAAAAGTGGATGCTTCCTGTGCTAAGGTATTGATTCCTGATTTCTTTCATGGGAACATTTTTCTGCCATGATCACAAATTTATAACAGAGAGAAGCATTCATCCAGCACTCAACTCAGAATGCCTATTAAATAAAACATAGTTCCCAAACTAATTTCACAGTTTATTCAGAGTGAGAGAATGGTATCTTAATGATGAGTTTCTGGGTAGAGTAATAGGGTGACAATTTTTCCTATAAATAAATATTCTTGAACTACCAGTATTGTTAAACAAAATCTATTCTGAGATGCCTTCAGGACTTGTGTCATTAAGCCTGAAGAACTGATTTGTATCTCTGAGGGTGTTTGAGATCTTGGTATGCAATGACTATTTTACCTTAATTTGCTTTATGCCCCTGATAAAGGGATGATAATATTCTGGGGTATCCTTTGGGGATGGTATTATTTTGTGGCATTCTTTGGAAAGCATCAAGATTTCAATACTTTGGAATGTCTTTCTGTTGTTCATATGGTTGACTTTTCTTGCAATGTGCAAAATCTTTTAAGCAGCCATCAAGCTCATTTAAAGGGAAAAATGAATGACTCCAAGTCAGTTACACTTAGTGAAAGTTGATGGTTTAAAATCTAGTGTTAATGAAAAGTACCAAAAGCAAAAAGTGCTGAAAGTTTCCAATTGCCACATACTGGTTCTTTCTTTCCTGTTTGCTATTGGCTACCTGGGGCTGTTACAAATGTCAGATGGTCACTTCATACAGGTATCAGGAGATGTGGAGATTACAGAGCCTGGTGGGCAGGTCCATGTTCACTCCCTTCTGCAATGCACAGGAAGAAATGCTATTCCAGGTCTGCATCACACTCCCTCAACACCACTGCTGTCAGAGGTTGATGTGTTTTGAATAGGATGTATCCTTCTGCATGGGCCTGCACTCTGGCACAGCACCCTGGGTTTCCACGCTCCCACCCTTCTCCCCAATTTTCTCACAAGCAGAACATGAAACAATGTGTTTGCAGAGGCTGGTGCTGAGCTAGGCAGACGTGTCTCCAGATTTTAATGCAACGAGTTCAGAGTCCTCTGCATATCTCCCATTTAAGTGTTCATTGTTGGCATCGTGGTGGTACAGGTACACAGGGACCTCGGAGATGGACGTGGCCGTGTAGGAGGTAGATCGCGTGGAACAGTGCTCCCGCCGCCTCTGGCCCCACTGCGTTTTGTACTGTGCCCACTGCCTCTTCAGAGCTCCTTGGACCTGCCAGGGAAACACTCTGTTACAGTGAGGCAATAAATACAATAATATGGTATTGTACAATAATATTATATATATATATATATGCACACAATGTATACATATATAATATGTATATACAATATATATTTGTATACAATGTTACACAATAATATAGAATATTGTACAATAATATAATATTGTTGTAATACAAACACCTGTGACAGGAGGGAAAAGGAAAAGGAAAAGGAAAAGGAAAAGGAAAAGGAAAAGGAAAAGGAAAAGGAAAAGGAAAAGGAAAAGGAAAAGGAAAAGAAAGAGGAAATTAAAAAGGAAAGGAAAGGAAAGGAAAGGAAAGGAAAGGAAAGGAAAGGAAAGGAAAGGAAAGGAAAAAGGAAACGGAAAAGGAAAGGAAAGGAAAAAGGAAAGGAAAGGTTGAATCTGCAGGTGGATTATTGCTCCTGAAAAGACTAATGCATTTTGATAGCTGAAGAAGCTCAGCCTTAAGTAATGAGAATTGCCATGAATGGCAAAGTGTAAGTACACTTCATGAGCTTGCCAGGAATAATTTTGTAAAAAGAGTTAGAGGATCAGGACAGCTAAACAGAGATTTTATTCTGGTAATTTAAGAACAGGTTTTGTGCTAGCAAATTATAGAATGGTCAAAACCCTCTGCATAGCATAGAGGATTTCAACCGTTGAACAGTCATCTGCTAAGAATAAGATATTTTATTCAACATTTACCTAAGAGTGGTGTTATACATGGTATTAGGAAATGATTTAAACTATTGAGTCTTGCCAGGGAATAAGAAGGACTTCTCTAGTTGCATGTCCATGCATGGCAGCTCTTGATAATTTTGTGACATGAGCAGAAAGTGTGCAAATCCTGGCTCTTTTTGTTTAGATCAGTTTGTTTAGATCTGAACAACACAAAGTGAGAATAGCAGCAGTTTGGCACAATTATCTGATGTAAATGACCCCCTCCTCCAGAGGAAGCAGGTGCAAGTAAGGCACTGTGATGACAGGAGTCTAAAAGTTTCTGTGGTCCTGCTGAGTGGGCACTGTTTGTCATTTGGAGAGTGTATTTCTATTCACCTTCTCCTAACACATTAAGGAAAAATACAGATGGCTCTGTGGAGGTTAATTAGATATCGAGCGCAGGAAAGGGATATGGTCACAATGTAACTTTAATTACTTGGGCTCTGAGCAAGGTTTACTATGTCTATGTTGAGAGTTAAAGTAAAATAGCTGCATGTGGGGATGTTTTATCACACTATCACCCAAGTTTATTAGTGAGAAAGAATTACTGGGTCAAAGAGTAATGCAGTGGCAGCACTTTATACAGAAATATTACATGAGTTAGAGTTAAACTTTGTAAAGATTTTAGTCACTTTAAAATTGCCTTTTGATGTTACAGTATGAATATTTTAGCTTTGTTACCCCAAAAGCTATGGGGAGGGACTGGAAGAAGAAATCTTCAGAAGTACTAGGACAGTGACTTTCCCCATGTCTCACTGGGGCATCTAGGGCAGACACAAGGAGGATAATGCAGAAACCTTGTGAGTGCACAGTGGCTCTGCCTGCCTGCAGCCACCTCTGCCCCACTGCACCACGGTCACCAGCCGTGTGTGCACTTCACTGTGCACTTCTGGCCTTCACCTCTGCCCCAGGCTGACCATGTTTGCATTTCACACCACTTCATCCGTTTGGATTAATGTCAGCATCTTCAGTGAAGGCAGCAACAGCCTACTCTTAGAGACTTTCTCTTCCTTTCCTAGCCCTCTCCTTCCCCCGTCCCCTGCACAGACCCCAAGGCTTTGATTGCTCTTGCATGGGGAGAAGAACTGCTGTGCAGGTGAGAAGCTCCTGATAAGCTCCCTAGATGCTCTCAGCTGAACTAGAGTCTGCCATAGGTCTGGAGATGATAGTGTGGTTAACTGGAGAGGGAAGAACAATGTCCCTGAGTCTTACAGGGCCTGTCAACAGGAGTTCATAATTTTCTTCTTCAGAGGGAGTGATGCTTACACTGTATGTGTGATGGGTAGACAACAGCCACATCCCTTCCAGTTCAGCCCATGATCAGAAGTGCAATTATAAAGGTCTAAAAGGCTCCACAGAGCAGTGAGAGCCAAAGGTCAAAGTGTCTCTTTTTTTTGTTCTCTGCTGAACTGCTTGTTTGTACAAAAGGATCTGACCACAAATGGATAATGGATTATACAAGTTGCTGCATTTGAGTAGAACTTGCTAATCTAGTTTTCTGTCATGATTCCAAGAATCTCAGATGATCATAACTCAGCGCCAACTAAAACCATTCAGGCATGGATTTTAAATATGTAAAAGCAGCATTACTGAAAATCACATGCACAGCCACGATGTATTAATGACTGAGGAGGCACCTGGGGACCATGAGGCACACGATGATGCCTGCCATGCTTTCCACTGTGATGGCAGATAAAAGAAAGCAACCACTGAAGCAGTGAAGAGCCCAAGTTTATTTACTCAGGTCTTCAAGAATTTAAAGGTTTTTCAGTTCTCTATTAGCCATTCACACCTCATTGGCACTAAGATACATGGCTGTTTTTTGCCCAAATAGACTTTCCATTCAGTTGTCCAGCCTTGTAGTCTAGAAGCAATCCCAAGCTTGAAAATGTGGCCTGGTGAGCAGACTATTGCAGAGACCTTGTATTATCTGTACAAAACTGTTGCTGTTGGACAGAGAAACTGCAGTTCTACTGGACACCAAGATTTTATATGAAAATGTACAAGAAGATTTTTCATTTTGAAAGTAAAAAAACAAACATTGTTTATGTTTTCTTCCAGATGAATGCAGACATTAGTGCAGCTTTTTTATTATTATTTTTAGATTTCTTTCTATAGATGGGCTCATGGTACTAAAGTGAGGTTAGTGAGGCAGTAGTGATGAATGCACTACAAAACACACTAAAGTGGTTCTGAGTTTAGCATTGTTTGTCCTGGCTAAGCTTCATGTATTTCACTCTTGAAGTTAAATATTCCAGTAGGAAAAAAGTAAATCCCAGATTAACCAAGCTTCTGCAGTACTAAAATTAATCTCCTTGCCCCACACCAAATTTTCTCATGAGAAATAATTTTAGCCTCTATGGCAGCAGATGCATGCAGCAGCTTGGAAAGAATCTTATATCATGACTGAAGACCAGAATGTGTCTTTAGACTGTGTACTTCTGCATACACCAGGACTGAGGGAAATCAGCTCAATTTTCTTGGTCAAACTCAGATTAGTGCTCCCTTTGGAAGGCCCTAATATCAGCTTGGCATTAGTCTGTTGCTGTTTATCTATAGGTTTTGTGCCTTATATATCTATAGATTGTGTAACTGCAGAAATAAATGGGAAGAAAGGATACAGTCCTTTCATCCTCTCCTTTCAGCCCAGCCCAGCTACTCTAGTGCATGAACTTTGCTGGGTGTTCATGGGTAATGTGCTGCTGCAAGTAGCCCCAAACTGTCTTGAGTCTGTATTAGAGAGGTGTCATCTTTGACACTGCTCACCTTAAAGGGAAATTCTAAAAAAAGCTTCCCTAAATAAAATGTCCTAGAAGAAAATAATGAGAAGGTTTTTCAGCACTCCTGCCATTGACAATCTACAAATCTGAAGCAGATGCAATGATTTTGAAAATTACTATAATGGTGAAGAGTACCTAAGCACCAATAAAATCACTCTCAGCAAGTCTGAGAAACCTGTGTCCTCACAGTCATTTGTTTTTACTGCCTGGCTTTGATCCATGTTTCTAATCAGGTGCTCCACCAAGGATCAATCATGCATATTGGCAAGCAGATGCTTCAGATGTATTCCTTAGTGCATACTTTGAGAATTGTGTTCCTGGGACTGTAAAAGTAGGCATGCTCTTCTGACTTTGTAGCTTTGCCAAAAGTACTTTGGAATTAGAGCTAGTTGATGAAAGTAAGAAACTAATATACTTTAGGATACTTTATGTTTTCAGTGCATTTTATTGTGACCTTTCCTCATTTTTAACATTGCTACAGCCTTTAATCTAGACAAACCTGGGTGTTCTCATTACAGATGGAGAATCAGCCTCTTGCACTAAAGCTATAAAACATAAAGGGAATTTGTTTTGTAAAATCTAACCTGAAAAAATGCAGGGCACACTGGGGTGAGTGAAGAAGGCAATGTTCAGGACTGGGATTTTGGGGTAACACATTGTTTGGAGGAGAGACTGGAGTACTGCTTGTACACAGTGATGCAGTCTCTCTTATAGGAAGAGGATGCTTCAAAAACTGCTTGACTGGTCTCTACTTTCTTCTAGGTCCTCCATACTAAGAAGTATCAGAAGTTTGTCTTTGTTTCCAGGGCATGGATATTCAGCTGTGTCAGAGTGATGACAGTAAAGCAGAGGGAGAAAGGTGATTGTAGCCTCGAGATACTGGGGACAGAAATGTGTTAGGAAAAGAGTTGTGCATGTCTTCAACTTTGTTTAGTTGGATGCATGAAACTGTGAACCTCTGTAGCGTGATCTTTACAGCTCTCACTTTGTGTGAGGTTCTGCTGTGATTAGCTGCTCACATTTTGCCATTCTCTGTCATGCCTCCTGAGGAGCCATGCTACAGAACTGCAGCTGAGGCCTCTCGTCTTTTTTATTCTTCAGTTTCTCTGTTCATTTACACAGGGAGTCAACCAGAGGCAAATGTACTGAGATGTTGACAAATGGTGGCAGAATTTTATACTCTCTGCTGTCCTGAATGTTATCAAATCAGCCAGTAACACCTTATCAATAAGATAGCCTGCTTCCAGTCTCTATCAAAACATCAGTGTGGTCAAGTCATTACATGAAATTTGCTGGTTTCTAATAATATACAGGGAAAAACAGGAGCATAAATGTCTCTCTTTACTTACTGAGTGTTAGCATAACAAAGTTTGTTCTGCATCTAATTCATCTGCTCTGGATTGAAAGTGAACTTTTTAATGGACTTCCTAGCTTTACTAAGATATATGGTATTTTATTTTGCTACAGTTGGATGCTCTTGATGTGTTGAAAAAGCTTTTTTATGCCAACCATCTTTGGAAAATTTCTTACTGCAGAAATTTAAATGGTTCTTGACATATTTTAACCTGCTATTTTTTGGAAAAAAAAAAACCAAAACGGAAGTAGTAAAGTGGATCTAAACCCCACAGTAGGTGTATATTCATATATATGATCCAGCTGTAAGAGATTGGGAGAGATCTTTGCCTCAAGGATTTTTATTTCTCAATTGTTACACAAGAAACATTGACTGTAAAAAGGCCAGTGCTAATCCTCAAAGGAACTCAAACAATTGCACTCCTCCACCTCTGACAGTGCTACCAGGAATGGCTTTGCCATGGCTCTGGCCTGTGCTCCCCACTGCATTCTTCAGACAGATCTCTGAATGTCTTCTCTGCTTCTTGCTGAGTATTGTGGTTCTTCCTGCTGTTCTGGGGCAGCAAGGGTTGTAAAGCATTTTTCTCCTTTACTTAGACCTCCATCTCAAACTTGCAGAGAGTAGGGCAAGAGGGTCATGCCTGTACCTCGCTAGGTGCCATCTGCTTTGTAATGGTAACAGAGCTGATTAATCTGCTCAGGGATATTCCAGTCACACTCTGCACAGAGCTGTCAGAAATGCACATCACTGGTGTGTGTAGAGAGAAAAAGCAACTTGGTGTGGCTTCAAAGTTTGCAGTGTGACATGCTTCACATCTGCATTAATGAACAGCAGGATGACTATTTTACAAGTTCTGCTCGTTGTCTGCATTTCATGTACTTACCTCACCATTGAAGAAGCAGAATATGGTAGCCACAAGCAAGCCCTAAGAGAGGGAAAAGGAAAGAGTTTAGGGATCAGAATATATAGACTTCATCATGTTTTGCAAATTTGGACTTGATGGATACAAGATAAAAAAACGTTAATCCACTTCCTCTGCATCACAGAGATTCCCCATATGTCACAGGTGTGCCATTAAATGGATTTTTTGTCTTTTCATAAGGTTTTACTGTTTCCTCCCGCCCCTCCCTCCCAGTATTACTGTATTTTATAGATTATCTGTTATGGCTATGAAGTCATTTATATAGAAGAAATGTAGAGAAGGAAAATAAAAGGTAGGTATGTATTTTGCTTACAGAAGAGAACCACACTGCCACTGATTTTGCTGAAGAGATGGTACAGGAATTTTTTCCTATATGTTGTCACTCACTCATCAGAGTGTAGCTATCCAGACAAAAGTGCCAGACACTGAGAATCCAGCTGTCCCAGGAAGGCTTTAAATTGAACTGTATGTTGGGATAAGTGAACTGGTGTGTTGGTATGGATGGAGAGGATATGAGAAGAGGTGTAAGTGGCAAGAAAAAGGAAAAAACCTACCACAGCACATGAGTTAGAGGATAGGATGGCAGGAAAAAAGAGACACTGCGCATCATAACTTGGTTGTAAATGGCTTTAAATTAATTTCATCATCACCAGAGTTGTTCAGATAGCATTTCACTAATACTATAGGATTAAACAGGGCCAAGGCAGGAATATGAGATGGCAAAGTGTGAAATTAATAAGAGAGAAAATTCTTGCACAGAGACCCTGCCATTCAGGATTATGTAGTTACACTGGTCCATGTCCTAGCTGCACTCACTCTTATTAAAATAGCATTACATAGCATCACCGGGAGCCAAATGCTTTAATTTTAAATTACTTAAAGCAGTTATTATAAACTAAATGTATGGCAGTTTGTGAAATTGAGGGGAAAACTGCAATGCAGCTTATGTTCCCAAGGGCTGCTTTGAAGAGCTTTACAGCTAGATCTTTTCTATAAAACCTTCTCTTAAATGATTACCAGTTGAATTGTAGATAATGCTTTGCAAAATGTCTTGGACTCTCAGATGCATACTTTGCACTGCAAAGAGAATAAGGAATCACTTTTTAACAAAATGCTTATATAGAGATACACAGGCTGGTTTGGACAAGTGCTGACCACTTCAATATTGACAATTATTTTTCTTGAATAGATTTTCTCTGATGTAGAATTTTTAATTTGACATAAATTCAAATATCAACATGAAACAGCATGTAGAAGGAGGATGAAGGGTAGACATAGTGAGAAATAAAAGGGCTTTTTTATATTTTGGCAAAACAGTGAGTATTTTCAAAAACTCAAATCCCACCATGCAGTAAGAAATACACAATAGTTTGTCCATAAGTTTTGGGCTGAGAAGCTCCAGAAATTCAAATAAAACTTCACAGTTTTAAAGCAGGACTTTGCCAGACCAGACACTCCTAAATCAAAATTTTTGCACGTGTAGAAAACGCGCCGGTTGATCGCAGCCTGTACTGATACTGCTTGAGCTGTGCACAGCTGGGCACAACCTCTGCCCTTGAACTGCACTGGGCACCCTTGCAGCAGGGCTCTGCTATTCTGCTAAATGTGGTTTCACTAGCAGCAGTCAGCCACAACGGCAAACCAGATGGATCTGGATCTCCTCTGGGAGCAAGGATGCTCAGGGTTGGTCTACATGAGATGTGGGAAACAGAAGACAGCATGAGGAGAGAAAGAAGTAGGGGGAGAGAAAGAAGCTGGGAAATTTCTTTCAAGTTTGGTCTTCAGTGAGAGTGTTTAGGGGGAATGTGGGAACCTCAGTTCATCTTAAGACAGAAACTGAATCTGAACTATTGAAGTGAAACCATTTCCCATTTCAATTCCTGCATGGAATTGGAATTCTTTTGTTACATCCTGCAGTTACTCCACTTTTCTGCTATTCAAGAGTGCAGTTCCTTTAAGTAATGTTTTGTCTTGCCAACTTCAGACAGAAAAGATAAAGGTGGAGTGAAGCCTCACATCCCTTTCAGGTTCTCTTCTAGTTTTGAGTGAGCTGAAAATACACCTGGCCTCTTGTTATTTTGAGACCATGCATGTTGTACACGTTCTTGCTGAAGAAATTATTTTCTGTAGTCTTTTCCATCTTTCCCATTGCTCTTCTTCCATCTGCTATGGCCCTCTGGACTCTGCCATCTATCTTTCTATTATTTCTATTTCTCTTTCTGTTTCTACTATTTCTATTTCTCTTTCTCTTTCTATTTCTAGTTCTAGTTTTATTTCTAGTTTTAGTTCAAGTTCTTCTTTTTATACATGAAGTTTTGCCCATAGTTCAGAGGGTTATTGTTATCTTCAGCTGTAAAGGCACAGAGATATCAGTAGCAGACACCAGCTTGGTCTCTCTGGAGCCAGGAGGGCTTGGGATGATCATAATTCTACAGTAGATCTATTAAAACATGTGACAGACTACATGTAGGTTAATTATTTAATTTCAGGCCCATGGGTTATTTCTCATATCTCTTTGACACATATCTTCCAAATTCTAACTGCTACTGTTTTTTGCTCAGGATGCAACATCTGCTGAGGATGAAATGTCTAAGTCAATTTTATCTCTCTGCCACTGTGTGGAGTTGTTAAACTAACCTGTGATATATTGTGTGCTCCCAGCCAGATAATGTTGACTGTGGTGTTGAAAATGGAAATGAAGAATATATTTATTTTAGGATGAGGGCCTTCAATGATTTCTTCTGAAATTCTTTTTTTTCTGAAACTACGTGAAGAACAAATGAATGTGGCTTTCAGCTGAATCATGCCATAGGGATTGTCCAGAGACAGCAGCTCTCAGACTTTCACTACCTTACTTTATTAACACTGCATTGAGTTTTTTTCCAGTGTTTAAGTGACTATACTGGTCTAAGTGAATTCTTTGCTTGACAAGTATTAAATTTGTATCTCACTCTCCTAGAAGACATGAGTGGCTTGAGAAGAAGTTTGAGTAATTTACTCAGGTTAGAAATGAACAAATAAAAAATACGAATGCAGATACTACAAATTTACATAGGTTTCTTGTACTTCTTTTTACTTTTTTATTCGAGCTTATGTCTCCATTAAACCAAGAAAGCATATATAGGTGCATTTACTCCTGCTGTTCCTGACCATGTCCAGGGCCCTAACCTAATCAACCATACACTGTGTAGCTGATAAGATTTTAGTGGGGTCATATATTCATTACTGATATTAGAAGATAATGTACAGGAGATCATAGTATAAAAATCAGTTTTTGATTCTCTGTGTGGACTTAGCTCCATGTCCATTTCCTTCTCGCTTCTGGAGCTGAATGGACAGAAAAAAAAAAAAAAAGAAAAAAAAACCCAAAAGCATGGCTGCGGTTGGCCATGGCTGAGGTTGTTCGTAGAAGTGTATCCCATTCCCACCTCTCTCGTGTTGGCAGAGATATAAAGCTTTTACAGCAGTGCTTTTCTACCACCTTCATTCACAGCACACTCATACAGCATCCCTGAGTTAAATGACTGCATTATGAATTGTTAATTTATGTTACATGAAAAAAAATAAGCAAAGCAAAGAATGTGTCTGTGCATTTTGTGCTGCCACTGAGATGGGGAGATTGTCGTGAGAGGGCTGAAGACAGCAGCAAAATGATAGAGACATCCCATCAACCAAAGCTCATGCTTTGCTTCTCCTGCTCCCTATGGAGATTTCATTACTGTCATTTTTTGCATGAAAGTTTCATATAAAATTGCCACTTTATTATATTCAGCTTACCTAACCTTAATTGGTTTAAAATATTAAAAAGGTTTTAAACTACTAATAATTCAAAGAGAAACAAAAGAACAGAAGATAAAGAAAAAGTGCTTATGTTGTCAAAAGCAGTCCTATAACTGTAAGTTTGAACAGAAGGAGAAAATATTTCTGCCTGGTTTGGCATTATAGAGGATATTTATTTCCTTTTAAACTGAGAAACAGATGGAATGAATACTTTCTAAAATACATTGAAATTTCTTACTATTTTTAACAGGCTACTTTTAAACGGGTTAATTTTATTCTGTATAAGGTTGCACAGAGAGTTGAATTTAAAGCTTGGAGGCAGTGTGGATATATATGCAGTCCAAACGCAGGCCTTAAAGATTCAAGATATCTTTGTACTAGACCAGGCACCTCTGAGCTGCATCCTCCTGCCTGGCAGGGTGGGTGCTGCAGTCCTGAGGGGGCTGCTTGGAAGCTGCTGAGTGGCACACAAAGGATCTCACTTGTGGAGAAAAAGACAGTGATTATTTTCTGTTCAGCAGAAAAAAAACCCTTCTCATTTGCCAATAAAAACCAAGGCTCTTATGGTGAATAGCATTTTAATTTCTCATTAGGGGTAGATTTACACTTTTAGAGCCTCCTCAGACACCAAGGGATTGAAAAGAGCAGCTTTAGCTGCTTGTGTCCTGCTTCCTGCTGTTGATTCAGGAGCTGTTCCTCCACCCCTTCCTCACAGACCTCCACAGTGACAGTGCCATTTTATGTCACATGACAGCCTCTAAAAACCTGGCTTGCAGGTGCTGGAGATAGAATGGGACAGCTGGTGTAGGGAGCTTGAAAGCTGAGGCTTATTCATCCCTGGGCTGGTTTGAGAGCTCTGGGGGAACTGTGTCTATATATGGCACTAACTGATGCATCATGCAGTAAATTTTCTACTCTTCCTTTTTTCTTGTGAGGCCTTTGCTGTGGACCAATGTCAGAAGTCAGAAGCTGGGGTAGTGGTCCTTGGTAGCAGAACTGTTGCAGACATCTTTTCATGTAAAATCCTTCCCTTAGGATTTTTTCTTCCTGAGAAGCTGAGAGGCTTCAGGAACAAAATGTAAACAATAGTTATCTCTTGCTGTGGAATGCAACAGGTCCATCTGTGATTGGTCTCATGTGCTTGTTTGTAATTAATGGCCAACCACAGCGGAGCTAGCTCGGACAGAGAGTCTGAGGCAGCTGCCTTTGTTATCATTCTCTTCTATTCTATTCTTAGCTTACCTAGCCTTCTGAGATGAAACTTTTCCTTCTATTCTTTTTAGTATAGTTTTAATGCAATGTATATCATAAAATAATAAATCAAGCCTTCTAAACATGGAGTCAACATTCTCATCTCTTTCCTCACCTGAAAACCCCTGTGAACACCGTCACACAGAACCTCTGACAGAAGAACAGTACACCAATCTCTTTACAGCCTGGTACCTCCCAGAAGGCTTCCAGTGGTTCCAAGGGTGAAGAAAGCATCAGCTCCAGCCCCAGCATCAGCAGAGGTGCAGGACACCCTGCCAGGTCATCAGGCACAAGCCACATCTCTCTTGCTCTGTCTTGGAATGCAGACCTGAATGCAGCTACATGTTGGACCGAGGGCTTTGGCAGTGCCACTCCTTCACAGGAGGCATTCCCTTTGCCCAGGTGTACCATTTTGTCTTCACTGGGCAGCATGATGGGGTTTTCAGGCATTTGAGTGATGTTTTTTCATGCCAGAGGTGTGCAAGGAGCTGGTATATCCGGTACCCTAATGCTTTACAGTTTGAGAGAGCTTGCATCTTTCATGTGATTTCAGCATCCTAGACCAAGTTTTGAAAATCAGGTCCTTTAAGGTAGATCTGCAACTCACTGGCTCTTGTGGAGTGCAAATGTTTGCTTTGTGGTGCCTGATTTAGGAGCTCTGTGAAATAAGATAGCTGTGTGTGTTCATCAATGCATCCACAGCATCCAGATCCATGCATGTCATTCCAGTTAAGATGTGCTGGTTTTGTGTAGGGTGGAGTTAGTTTTCTTCACAGTAGCTGGTCTGGGGCTCTGCTGTGGGTGTGTGCTGGATACAGTGTTGATAATGAAGGGGTGTTTTAGCCACGGCTCAGCAAAAGTCAAGGCCTTTGCTGCTTTTCATCTCGCACCACCTTGGGTGGGCTAGGAGGGCACAGGGAACTGGGAGGGGACACAGTCAGGACAGCTGAACCCAGATGATCCAAGGAAAATCCCAGATCATATGGCATCATGATCAGCATGTAAAGTGGGAGGAGAAGAAAAAGGGGGATGTTAGGAGTGCTGGCATTTTTTTGTCCCAGGTAGTTTTACATGTGGCGGAGCCCTACTTCCCTGAGGATGCCTGAACAACTGCCTGGCCATGAGAAGCTGAGAATGAATTCTGTATTTTGCTTTGCTTGCATGTGTGGCCTTTGCTATATCTACTAAACTGTCTTTATCTCACCTGATGAGTTTTCCCTGTTTTCTCTTTTACCCTTCCAGTTCTCTCCTCCATGCCAGTGCAGGGAGTCAGTGAGTGGCTCTGTGGGGCTGAGCCGCCAGCTGGGGTTAAACCACAATGTAATGGTTGAAATATCTTTCTCTTGCCTGGTGTACTTTTCATTTCAGCATTCTGGAGACTAAAGAGCTGATATTGGTGATGGTGATAAGATATATGACCCTCTACATTTAGAGGAATAATGGGAAGTTGGCTAGATGGTCAGGAAAAGTGTGTGCATTCCCATTTGCAGCACAAGACCAACCTTCCATTATTTTTACCATTTAGGTATCTGTGCTTCAGCTCTGTTAAGAAGAACTGGTCTCTTGTGTGAAAGACACATGCTGTAGACATTCTGCATTTGTGAATTGTTCATACAATCATATTTAAAAAGCCACTTCTGCTTAAAATGGTGAGCATTGATGAAACCATCACAAAAAGGGTGGGACAGATCAAAACCAGACTTTGGCTGTTATTCAGGAGTGAACTTCAGCAGAGGAAACCTAGCTTGTTGACAAATAAAATAAAATAGAAAAATAAAATAAAATAAAATAAAATAAAATAAAATAAAATAAAATAAAATAAAATAGAATACTGGCGTGTTGCTTTTCAGCTGGGAAAACCATTATCTAAAAGAAATAGCATTGCATGGGGTTTTTTGTGAAAAAGTTCTTTCTTATCTTCAACCCTTCAACCCTTTCTTATCTTCTTTTACAATAGACTGCAGTTCTTGTTTGCACCATTTCTGTGTACATGAATTATATAACTAACACATCAATCCTCCATGTTCACTTAAAGAAGACATGTACTGTGAAAACTTGCCTCTCTCTCTGTTCTAGAAAAGGCATAAAATTTTCTCATTTAAGCAGTGCAGAAATGAAGAATGTATAACATTTTGCACCAAAAAAGATGGGTAATTTTTCCCAGGATGACTGACATGCCATGAGCTGCAAAACCCCACAGACTCTTGCTGGTGTCTGCACAGGCTGGCTGTGCTGTGGGTCATGGGAGCACAACAGCAAGAGGGGAAACACAGCCATTGCACAAACTCACACAGTATCTGCTAATTACAGAACCAGCCCTAGAAGAAAATGAGCACCAGAGGAGTGATTATACAGCTGGGGATCGATCTTAAATATGCATACAAGAAGTGTTAGGGAAAGGATTAAGAATGTTTCTTTCAGGTTACTGGTTAAAAATCCAGTCTAAATGGAAAAGGGAGGACTGCAGTTGGCTGCAACCAGCAGAACAACTGCACAGCCCTTCCAAAGTGTCAAATGCCAATGCAGGGAGCACACTGAGATTATACTGCAGAGGTGTCAAGGGTTCTTGTGTGCGAGCAGAAAGAACCCATCAGGGATGAAACTTTCCTGCCTTGGATCCCTCCCTCACCCAACCTCCTTCATCAATGCAGCCTCCATTTTAATCTCAATTTGGTGATTTTCTGTTGCATAATGATCACAACTAGAATTTTTAATTAAGACAATTATAATCGGTTTTGCAATTCTCCAACAACTGCATGGAATTTAAAAGATATTTTAAGAGTAAAGTGATTATTGTAACACTCTGTCTTATCCTAACTTGCTAGAACTGCAATCAAATAACTTGTCACCAAAAAGCTAATTTGGAGATATTCCTCTATAGCTCTTGTAAGTGAAAAAGTAACAATACAGGCATCAATGGAAGTAGCAAAGCTGTCATTCCTTTTAAGCAGAACTGTAATATAAGTAACTGTAATAAGTCATACACTTCAAAAGTAGACCTATAACTTCAGTTATTCTACCTATGCAGCAGCAGGAGCACCCACAGTTTTGAAGGGATAAGGATGATAAGCAGGATATATAATCTGACATGGTTCATAGATTTTGGTTGCCTTATTTATAATTTAATTTAAGGAAAAAGCACTACTATTTTTAAAGCTGTTTTCTTATTAAACCATTAAAATAATTTCTCCACTTACTTGTTCCGTATGAATGGAAGCAAGAAGTTTGGCACCATATTCACTCATGTTGACCACTACTCACAAATGCATTGAAAAACTGCCTTTGCTAGTCAGTATAGGTCTGGATATATTCCAGTCAGTCAACCAGATAACCCAGCATTTAAATGCATTTTGGTTTAGCTTGTTTTGTTAAAAAAAAAACCCAGCCAAAACTAGACTTACTGAACAATGTGTTTTCAGAGCATTTTTGAAATCAAAATGTCAATCTGATAATTTAAACTGCCTAATAATGAAATTATAACTCCTAAATAAAGCTTAGTAATCTCTGGTTTTTCTTTTGTGTGTTGGCATTCCCTCTGAACAACAGTTTGCTAAGACTGCTTATTTTAATATTAAGGTCACAGCACTAGTTTTAGTCAATTTGAGCCCTTCAACAGAAGTTATGCTGGAACATAAAAGCTGCCTGTGAACTCATTTTCTCTCCATAGTTTAGAAATAGTGTGAACTGATAATTTTTACTTATTACATTGTTTCCTCTATCTTGTCTCAGTTTACACAGTGGTGCTGCTTGTGTAAATGCAGGTAATCCAATACTGTGAAATGGCTGGAAAAGAACTGAAAATCCAGTTATTTCAGCTTCAGGGTAAAACTCGAAGATACTGGCAAAGGTATCTTCGAGTAAATTAGCTTAACATCAAACAATTCAGCTACACTGAAGCTGCTACATACCTGGTAATGCATTAGTATGTGCATGATGTAATCATATATTTCTCCAGCAAGTCGGTTTTCTGGTCTCCAGGGAATAATAACAAACTGAATTCCCAGTAGAGGCACCAGGATTAAAGTAGCTCTGACAGCTTTCATATACATGTTGGACTCAGCACGGTGGGTATCTCTCAGTTTTGTCACCAAAACTCGGACAATGTTCAGCAAAAAGAAAAAATTGACCTGGAAAAACAAAGCTATTGTAGGTGAAAGCATTCCAATTAAACAGACATTCAAAATAAATACCAAGCACATAAATGGCAATAAACCACAGCTTTCTAGCTTTATTATATCTTATAATGGGCAGTTCCCTGGCAGTCAGGTCTTGGAAAATATCTTGAATATTTTCAGAAAAGATCTGTTAAGCAGCTCCACATGCTTTGGAGCCTGCATGGATGCTTCAGGCAGGCAGGGGTCAGTTCTAGGATGCACTGGATGTTTTGACACTGATGTGGGCAAATTCAGGGTTTCCAGGGAACACTAAATATTATTTTTATATTGGAAGTTTAAATGGGATGGACAAATTGTCCCCTAGAAATAACCACATCTCTGTCCTGAGTCTGACAGTTGCCAAGCTATCTTGCCGGTTGGGATAAACTCCAGCATGCCCCTGGACACATGGGACCTATGGGAGCACACAATTTCCCTAAGGAATACGCTCTATGAATTAATGTTTCAGGCTTGTCTGTGAGCAGGGGTGTAAGGCTGTTTTTGAGGAAAACCTTGGACATCTCTTGCCTCCACCAGACTGCAGGGATCCCATGGTCCTCTACCCACAGGGAACAGGCAAATGTTGCTGTCTCAGGGCAGAAAATTTTGTCCTTGATGCTTATGATCAGTGATACCAAGTAGTTCAGCATCTTCTCTCCTCAGTTATTTATGGAAATCTGATTTCAGTGTAGAGTAACCTGCCCCTGACCCTGGCTTCACAGAGAGCTCCTTGTGGGATGTGCTGAGAGCCTGCAGGAAGAGGGAGGGCAGACCCAGGCTGGCAATGAGTTCAGTGATTACCCTGTGGACATCCCTGGATCACAGACCCCTCGGTCTCCAGTGTACCCACATCACCCTTTTCCACTCTGCTACAGTAAAATCAGGCACTGACTCTTTGCAACTTTAATAGACTTTCTTTTTCCTGATAATTTTTTGAAATAAGGATGTAAGTGTATAACTTCCATAGTTATTTCAAGAGTTCAAATCACACACACACACACATATATATATATATATACATATATATATATATATATATATACCAGAAATTTCAGTTGAATTTTTTCAGAACAGTGAATCAACAGCTCTGGTAAAACATTTCATCACTTCTAAACTACACCGAGAGACCTTTCAACTGTTTTAGATTTGTGCTCTACTAGAAAAGAGGAATAATAAATTACTTCTGAGGTCCCAGTGAACATTAAATCTAAACCTTATTCTCCATCCTATTCTGACTTCACTCACTCTACTTAACCTTCACTTTTAGATTTTCTGAAAGCAACTGTAAAAAGTCAAAGAAAGACTTTACAAAGTTAAAAACCCTCAGCTCTTCTGAATCAGTCTGCCATTATGGGATTTTTTGTAGCAAATCAAGCAGGACATACTGTGGGCACTGACATCTTCGTAAGAAAAATAAGACTGGAAATGACATAAGCACAATATAGAAATAATAATACCTTATTTTGAAAATAGCTAAAGATTGCTCTTTTTCATAATAGTTGCTAGTATTTTCTTTGTGGCAAGATATAAAGACTGGGATCACAATGACAAAAAATAAAGTTTAAATGGATTATCTCAGTTGGTAATTGACATTACAGTAGCAGATACAGTCAAGACTGAACCAATAAACCCACAATAAATGTGATTCTATGGGACCAACAGCCTGTCTATAAGGCAGGGAAGGATGGGCTATTTCATATAGCTGATGTTAGAGACTGTTTCTCCAGAAAGGGTAGAAAGACTTTTGTTTTTTTCAGCTATTATACGGAAAGTTGTTTATTCAAAGTTCTCCAAGTACTCACTGTGCTATTGTTTGATCTCTGAGGCAATTATTGCAGGTACATCCATGCAGGTGTTTGCAAGTAAGAGCAGATAAAAAGATGAAAGTGCATGTTGGGTGACACAATGACATGAGCTTGGGGCTTGGGTTGGGCAAAACCTGTTCTGTACCTGTCAGGAAGGTCAGGGTTGCCATGCCCGACTGCAGGGCTGGCATACCAGATGCTGTATGTATGCACATTGCCAAGCTGCACTTGGAATCTTGTCCTCCGACTCAAACAGCACAGTTTGAGTTCTTTCCCTGGATTCTTTTAGCTCCCTACCTTTGGAACACACCAGCTCAGTGACCAGAAGAACGCATGCTGAGCAACCAGCTCACCCCAGCTAAGGCACTGTTAAATGATTGATGTCACATAAATGCAGTGTATTCCTCTCAAGTCCCACAGGAAAAAAGTGTTGTCAGCCTGTCCTTTGTAACACTGAGTAGAGAAAAGCTCTAGTTACTTCTGGGTTTTGACCAAAATACTTATAGTACAGAAGCTTCTATTTTGTTTGGGTTAGCATCATTTTAAAATACTTATTTATACTGTTGATAGCAAACAATATTCTTACCAATAAAGCTGCCATTACAGGTCCATGAACAATATAAAGCAAGTGTGTGTCAACACTCATCCAGCAGCTGGAGGAGAAATACAGTATTAACATTTGTTATTAACTTGAATAAAATTTGCTGAATAGTTAAATAATGCTAAATTCCTTCAAAAACAGACATGCTACTCACTTGTCATTGAAGTATCTGGCTCTTGCAACTGCATGAATGGATGCTGGCACTAAAGGGAACCCTGAAATGATGAAGGTTATAGATCAGCTTGAATTTCATGTGTGTCACACACTAATAAGTCTGTTGTTCACAAAACTTATGGATGTGAAATCACATCCTTCAGGAAAGAAATTATTCCATCACACCCAGATCCTGTCAACATCTCAATGATGAGATACAAAAGGGATTAACATTCAAGGCAGGCCAAAAAGAAGAAGCAAAATCCACAGACCATGCTCTCCTGGAGTGTCTCAAAGCTACTGCCACGTGCCCCTGCACTACTGTGGCTTTTGCAGGGAAGGGTGTGAGCAGGGAGTGTGGGAAGGATGTAGAGATCATTCTGTTCTCAGAGGAGTCTTCTCTCAGTAAACCAGGGACACTTGTTAAAGTCATGTAAATAACTGTTGAGCAAGAGAGAGGCACATTGACTTGCATGCCAGGCTATGGAGCAATAAGAAACAGAGTGAAGAGTTTCTCTTTTGGAGTCAATGGCATGAGAAAGTGTTTGGAGCCAGGATGTCTTTGGGCGATGGGAATTTGTATATGTTCTGTAGGTTCTCAGCATCTGTGCAGCCAAGCCCACTCCATGCAGCTTTATCTCAACAGGGAGAAGAGCTGTGAATACCATAAATCCACATATCCTGACTTATTTGTGACACCTCAGAGGAGGCTTTGACAGGGAGCTGATGGGAGCAAATTTGCACTGGTCTCGGCAACATGCCATGCTTAAAAAAAAAAATAGAAAGTTCAGGTTCTTATTTCCAACTTGACACTGAGAGTAACAGTCTTGTCCACTCCTTTTCATTTCCCTTCAGCTTGCTTAAATGTCATATCCCTTTCCAATAGGCTAGAAACCTGGAACTGGGGAGCCTGCAGCATGGTGCTGAGCCCAGTCTGTGCAGCCTTGCACATACAGACAGCTGTACATGATCTGCTGCCTTGTCTGTCCTGTGCAGAGAGCTTGGCACACACATTTGGTGCTACTGCTGCCTGTTGTCTATGAACCACCGACCTTTCTACTGAGCTTTGGATATTCTACAATTACAAATTAAAATGTGTGAAAATATCCTATTGATACTATGATTAATCATGGAGGGATTAAAAGAATATAGCTCCTGTTTTTTTCACGTTAGTGGTTTCAAAAAAATATTTAGAAGAGATGGAGGATCCTTAACCATATTGGTAGGAGTGAAAACAAGGTCCAAAGATACATAAATAAGACACTCTTATGTTTCCAGGCATCTTTAAGCAATAGCTTAAAGATTACTGCAAAAAAAAAAAAAGAGGAGTTCTTATTGCAATTTACCTTGGGAAGACAAGGCAGCTGTGGGGGAACAAAACTGGATTGCCTTCTCCTTTATATGTTTTTAGAAAGTGATTCCTAGGCCTCTGGTTGCAGACTTACCTTTTTGGGTGATGATGCACAGCAAAACAACAAAAAGCTCAAAATAAAAAGAAAGGAGCTTATGACCTCAGGGTGAGCTCATGGGATTGACAGCTTGAGAAAATAGTTTTGATTGGGAAATGGAGCAAGTCTGGGCCAGTTTTGTTAGAAGATTGAAATGCAATTTTTAAGGGGCCTTTCTAATAGCAAAACTTCAGCTGAAAACTGTGGCCTGAAGTATTGCAAGTAGAACATGCCATATGATGTAAAAAGAGTTTTTTCTTCTGCTAAATGCATTAGCCTGGGATATTTGGCTCAACAAGCCAGTCTCAAAAGCAAGTCTCAAGAATGCTGTGGAAAGCCTTCATTAGCTAGTTACAGGCTAAGAAACTCATGACACTCTGAAGGTCAGATTTCCAGCAGCAGGTTGGATGGGCTATTCTAGGGCTAATTGTTGGCCTTGTAAAGGGCCAAAAAGCAGAGAGTAGCAGAGAAGTGGAGCATCAAAGACTGTGGGTCGTGGTTACATGTATGAGTCCCACCTGCACTCGGTGAGAAGTGAATAATGCAGAGAAGGTCCCCAGCCATCCCAGGGACAGGTAGGACACATCCTTTTAGGTCATGGCAGGTCCTTTACAGCACAAACTGGCAATTAGGTCAGTATTCCCAGCACCATTTGGAAGGCACTGAAATTTCCGCACTGTCCGAATAAATGATTCCCTTTCCCCTTTGATGTGGGTAAAGCTGTCTCAAGCAGCCAGAGTGAACTGTACTGTTGCAGACAGTTGATACTGTTTCCTTGTCCTGCCTATTGGTGATTTCCTGACCCAGAGAAAGAATAACAAATGAGAAATGACATCCGCAACAGTGGTTCCCAGAGAAGGGGTCAGCTGATGGCATCAGCCTTGAAATACATCTGCCCATGCCAGATTCCATTCAACCACCTCAAACTTTTTGTAGATGTTTTTTATATTTGCTCAGATTTTTTATTTTTCTTATAAAGCTATTTTAAAAATGTCATTAGTGGTTTTCCAAATAAAGTAGGCCAGATCTTCTTGCATAGAGATTAGCAAGAGCAATGAATAATGAGTAATTTTTTTTTGGACATTTGCCTTGATCTCTTGAATTGCAATTCAGAGCACAGCCTGCTCTGGTTCCTCTGGATTGCCCTTTGAAGAAACGTGTCTCTATCCATTGATTAACATAGATGGATTTTTAAAGTTAGACTGTGTTACTACTCCTTCTGGAATCAGTGGAATGAAAATGATTCATGCAAACTTAAGGGGTTACCAGATTGCTGTAATCAGACCATTTTGCTATTAATAATATTTCATTTTAAGTTAGGAGGTGCTAATCATGACTTTTTTTTTTTTTTTTTTTTTTTTTTGGAAGTATTCATCTAGTTTCTTAAAAATGGCTGCAGACACCATTGTCAGGAGTTATGCACATTTTTTATAACTGTTTCCTTCTCAAGATATCAGCACCCTGTTACCACTGCGCTACCCTTTTTATTTTTTGGCAGCTCTGCAGACACTGATGTGTGTCTTATCAGGTAACTTCACTGAATTCCCCACTGTGCTGCTGGGGCCACTCTCAGCACTACTACAGCTGGTTCATTACCTTTCATTGCAGGCTGGATGTCACAGGTACATTAAATTGCACTGCCAAAATTGAAAGGCACCAGAAAAAAAATTATGTCTATGACCATATTGCTCTTCCACAATTGGATGTGGAATGACACTATTTTGGGAAACCTTGTTCTGTGAGATATGAAAAAGTTTTGTCTGGAAGCAAATGTTTAAAATGACTCGTGACATTGGGTTGCTGTTTCACATCCCTATGAGACTTTTTATATTGAAATATTCTGAGCTATGAGATTTTCGTGATAGCACAGCTGCTTGCTCCAAGAGGACGCAGCTATTTGAACTGGCATGGTTCAGAAACTCTAAGTTGATTTAGGGCTCTTCAGGAAGGTTGTCTTCATTTAAGAGATGATAATGTTTCACATACTTATAATTCCAAAAGCATTACAAGTGCCTCTCTTAGAAAAGATGCCATTCTCATAAGAAAAAAGAGGGTACACTGGTGTTCTCATTAAGAAAAACCCAACAAACAAACAAAAACCATCAAAGACAAATTATTATTTGCCTGGAGTCTGCTATCTGACACTACAAAGTATATGAACTAGAAAATCATGTTAATTTTCTTGTTATCTAATGTAGGTATCCAGCGAGCACTAAGTCTTGTATTGAAGGGGGACAGTAAATGATCAGATTTTAAAATGAAAATCCAGACAAGGGATAACTTTGCTGCTACTGCCCATTTAGGATCAAATATTGGATACCTAACTTGTGTCTGAAGACAGTGCTTTAAATTTCTTCAGAACATATAGAACTGGGTAATTTTCCTCTGATCTAGTTACCTAGTTATCTAATTATCCACTTATCTATACTAAAAATTTCTCATTTTTATTGGTTTAAGCAATAGGGCTATTTTTCTATTTTCCTGCTGTAAATGAAATAATCTTGAAAAAGTACAACTTCACCAAAGAAGACGGCAAATATAGAATAAATTGTGTGTGTGTGCAGTGGGACAATGAGTAAAGGTCCATTATTTGCTGCTTTGCTGCACCAGTGGTTTCAAGATAGGGGAGCTGCCTTACCAGAAATTGGAATGTAGCCAGAGATTCATGGCTGCCAAATTGGAAAAAAGCTCTCGATATTGATTTTCTGTCAACACTGATGCAGAATAGATTTAAAATAGTGATTTAAATGTAAAAGATTCATTGTAATATACTGATTACATTTATATGGTCTTTTATTGGACGAGATAGTCCAAAGGAAAAATATCTGCTGCTACTCATTAAAAAGGCGAGGGGTCCCTTGGGAAAACAGAAAACAGAAGAGAATGCATATTTGGAGATGAAGAACCAGACCTAGTCATGGTTCCTTGGGCAATATGCATATGACCACATGTTGTTGGACAAAACCAGTCCTGACAGCAAAGTCATTACTTACTTAGTAGGAAAAAAAAATATTTTTTGCTTTAAAACAACATATGCCAAAATGTATCTGATACTGGATCACTTCCTGAGAAATTCTGCTTCCTCTTTGTATGCTGTGTTTGCTTCACTTTGTGAAACGCAGATACTGATCTTTCCTCTTGATTCCAGGAAAATTATACTTTATAGGTACTGTCACACATTCATGTTTTTGTATATATGTGGCAAAAATAAACATCTACTTTTTTCAGAAAAGATATATTCTTGAATAGAAATATACTTCTTCCAATAGCTTTCCTTAAGAGAGCATAAGCACTTCTTTCTGCAAATCCCAACATGCAGCAAATAAAAAATACTTTTTTTGTGCTGTTTTTTGTAAGTTTCTAAGCCCATGTAACTATATGCACTCAAATTAAAAGTCCAAAAACTCAGTCTTAAGCTACGACCTAATGATATTAACTACATCATAAGTGATAGATAAGTGTTAGAAGAATTCAAAAATCTGAGGGTACTGACCATCCTGCTGCAGATGGTAGCATACATACCCCAGCCCAAGAGGTAATACCAGTGCAAACGCTGTTCTTCAGCAAACACTGCCACCACGATCAGCGTGTGGAGATAAATGCCTTCACAGAGCATCCAGAAGTAGTTGCAGCCCAGCATGTACTGATGAAAGAATTGCAGCACTTTGCAGCTTACCTGTTGGGTAAATGAGAGACAGTCATACACTTGATCAGCATTTTGCATTTAAGTAGGCAAAGACAAATGTTACTGCTAGGCTATAAGAAAGCCAAGGGTAACAAAAATTCCCAGCTCTTTCTGTTTTTTGGGTTTTTTTTTCAGCATCTATCAGTGAGAGGGATTTCAAACTTTAATAAATGAGATGAACTAAAGGAATTGAATTAAATTAAATTAAATGAATTAAATTAAATTAGCCTGGAGAAAAGGAGGCTTGGGGTGACCTTATCATTCTCTATAACTCCCTGAAAGGTGGTTGTGGTCAGTTGGGGTTGGTCTCTTTCTCCAGGCAGCAACTGACAGAATGAGAGGATGCAGTCTCAAGCTGTGTCAAGGGAAATATAGGTTGGATATTAGGAAAAAGTTTTTTACAGAAAGAGTGATAAAATACTGGAATTGTCTGCTCAGGGAGGTGCTGGAGTCACCATCCCTGGATATGTTTAAAAGAAGACTGGATGTGGCACTCAGTGCCATGGTTTAGTTGAGGTGTTAGGGCATGGGTTGGACTTGATAATATTTGTATCTAGTGATTCTGTGATTCTGTAAATTAAATGAAAATAAATTAAAGTCCTCACAAAGTAGAAGAGAATTATGACAACAGCACTCCAAAAATACCAAAAATTAAAATATTTCCTTAAAAACTCAGTAATCTGGCCACTTGTTCTACTGGTCAAAGGAGGGTTGTGAAAAAGACTAACATTGAGCTCCAATTTGGATGACTTGCTTTTGATCAAGCTTTTGTAAATTTTTTCAGGGCTGTCTTCTAAGCCAAAGTCATTTACGGTTTAAACAGCCCCCAGCTCTGAACAAATTGTTTTGGAAAGTGCAAGCTTTTGTGGCAGCAGAGATTCCTTTTTATAGGGTACCAGCAATACTGTCATTGCCACTTTGTGAAGTGACAGCTTTGTTCTATTTTGATAAAATAACAAATTGACATGTGGAGCTAAATGGAGCTGGTGAAGTGGTTCCCATGCATGGTTCAGACAAGGCTGCAGACAGAGGCCTTGACAAGGGATTGTGGCTGCACATTTCCGGGAATCAGTGGGCAGATGTTGGAGGGAATATGTTGGGTACGCTACAGGAGTGCCGGCTGGTGAGGGACGATGCTGCTCCTCTTCTGAATGGGTCTCATGTCCATTTGCTTTCTTAGGGACAGCAGTGAGGTCCTCCACCTGGACTTCCTTGTCACCACAACCCAGGAGGGCCAGGAGGAGTGGCAGGCATTGCTGTGCTGACAGAGACCCACTGCTTCTGGGGAGCACTACATGCTACCTGGAAATCTGAGGTCATAGTAGTGATAGCAAAGTAACAGCCACCATCTGTGGCCACAGGAGAATAACTATTTCCCTTAAATTCTGCAGATGTTTTCCAAGCTGACTACCTGGGCTGCACAAGATGTCATTAGGATTCACTCATCTCTTTCAAGAGACACTTTTGCAGTCCAGCAGATAGGGGACTGGATGTTTTCCATTTGTCTGGACTGCCCCTCTGGATCAGAACATCTTCTCAGTCTCCAGTCCACCACCTTCTGTTCCCAATTCCCAATTGCCCAAACATGTGCATTTCATTCTGTTTCAATATTTGCAGTGCAGGCTGGTGTTCATGAAAATGGAGGTTTATTGATAGGTTAGGATATAGGGTTCTGACAAGATTAGTGTGAAGAACTGTTTTTTATTTTCTAGCAATTCATGTTTTCTTCTCACCATGCAGGACAGAACAGACTGTTACATCTTTTTTCCACACTGTGGCTGAACAGTTCTTAAAAGTGTGTCCAAAAAGGGTTGTATACTGTGCCCAACCCAACCGAGCCAACCACCACTACCACCACCACCAAAACAAATGATAAGTGAAGATGTATTTGCTCCCTATTTTCTGCGGGCAAAAGTGTTCATTAAGGCTCTTCTATCATTCCTGGATTGTTTTTCAGAGATCTGGGTCAATATGTTTATTGCCTTGTTTCCTAGCCCACACTCAATGCAGCGTCCTAGCTGGTAGCTTTCCTTTATCCCTTCTCCCCTCACTGACCACCCATCCCTACAAGGGCTGCCTTGCCTGACGGGCACTTCCCTCAGTCTGCACACAGATTCAGGTGCCCTCCCTGGCATCAGCCAGACACCTGGGCCTCTAAAACATAAGCAAACTTCCTGAACCACCAGAGCAGTTTTCTGTGTTTGAGATTTGGCCTGGGCCAGCGCTGTGTCCCCTTGTGGAGGTCTCCAAGGAGGACCTGCAGGTCAGAGGGGCCACCTGAGAGCTCAAGGCATCATTTTCCTCATGGCTCTAGTGGGAGTGACTCAGGGTGCCTGCATGATGCACATGGGCTGGTCCTGCTCTTCCCAGGGCCAAATTATCCCAGCATTCCATCCAGACACCTGGGCTCTAGGAACAACTAGAGGAGGAGATGAGCACAGACGGTGAATTCTGCAATAAAATCGGTGGTACTTCTCAAGTGTGTCATTTTGACTTAATTCTTTCCCTGTTTCATACTGCCCAACTGAAAGGAAGGTGTCTATGGAAGACCCTTGCTCCTCTTTGCCCCTTCTCTGTATGCACTGCTCACCAGCACTCTGAGCAGAGACTGACTGAACACACCTTCCACTAGAACCAAGCCAGCCTTTGCTGGAACTTGTATCTGTAGCTCAACAAATGCAAATATAGAAAAACATTTGCTGACAGCTGCAGAGCTAAGTTCCATTTGCTTCATTTCCGAACATTTCTTTCTTTTGTGTACCCTCCATCTGAACTACGAGTTGTGGCTTCAAAACTGAAATATTTTACTTATCCTTTAGAGCAATGGACATGCAGACAACAAATGACTCTTGAGGAACTTAATAACTTCTGATGTAACAAGTTAGAGAAGTAAGAAAACCCTTGGCAAAGAATAAAGGATTATTATGACTAATACTTTCACACACATCACATTAATTTGAGAATTTATGTGAACAAGTTATTATAAGGAGTTTAAAGACAACAGTGCACTGAGATAAGATGTTACATTCATATTATTCAAAGGGAAACAAGAATCGGTCTGCTTTGGATGAGGTAACTAATGCAGTGTGTTTTAGCTATGGCTAAGTGATGCAATGGAAATATTTTCCTACAATAAAGAAACTGTTTTTCTTTGGTCAGAGCAAGTAAAAGATATTTTTCAGTAGAAGAGAACTTTTTACTGATAAGAATTGGATTGGTAAAAATAAGACACAACAAATGCAACCAACACCTTGGAGTACATTAATCTTAATTGAGAAAATATCAAAAATAGTAAGTTTTATATAGCATTTATTTTTACAGAAACTAGTAAAATAAAACTGCAAGATGATATCAAGCATTGCACAGGTGGAAGATTTGCTTCTGTAACTGATTGTTTTCTTTACTATAATTTATAAACCTTTACTATAATTTATAAAGACTGATATCTATAATTTTTAAAGACTGCTATTTTTACTATAAGGGTCCTGTTGATGGTTATAGCAAGGGTAAGTATGGAAAAATCATCAGGAGAAAATTACCAGTCCTCAAAGTCAGCCTTAAAAAAGCAGCTCCTTTTGTGCTTGTGGAAGGACGGTCAAGAATGAACCTCTTTTGGCAGAATGCAGTGTGGAAAGAAACTCAGTCTGCGAGCAAGGAGGTTGCCTCTGGCCATGTGTTTGCACTGCACTGATGGGCACAGAAACTGAGAAAAGTTCTCTACAGATCTGCAGGACAGCATCCAAGAACAAAAGAGTCCATTACTGCTGATTTTCCTTCCTCATAAAAACAACCTCCAATGACTGCAATGATTGTGGCCTAATTGCTCAGGGGCAAAAGGGGTCAATAGGAATACAGTCATATTTCTCTCACTTGCAAATCTTGCAGAGAGTTATGGAAATCTTGTAAACACCACAGCTGCAATATGCAACAAAAGCACTTCAAAAGGATTCTGGAATATTTCCCAGAGGAGAAATAAAACAATTTACTCTCCTTTTACAAGAAAGAGATAGAAACGGTGTCTATGATGTTTTGCAGGGCATACTGGCATGTTATAAACACTTTTAATGTTCCAGTCCTGCCAAAGGAGTCCCAAAGGTCCATCTGCCTATGAAGGACCCTGCAATTGCACAATAATTGGCATAGTGCTCTCCTCAGCTAATCCAGCAGCCTCTCATCACATGTGCTTGTCAATTCTCTGTTAAGGCTCTCCTTGGTTATTGGTTAATAGCTTATGGACAGAAAACTGCACCATTAACTGCACCTCTTACCCTCATTGGAGCTAGTCTGGTAAAAACTCTTGAACTGCATAAACCTCAAAACTCCACTTTCATGGATAATAACAAAATAAATATGAAATAAACCTGCTAATTGTTTGAGGAAGGTTGTCCTAGTAATTCAGTCAGAGCAAAAGGCTTGACTCTGTTATGGCACAGTAAAGTCACACAGATTCCCATGTGTGCCCATTCCTGCAGTGCTCTCCTGGGTAAAGGAGCTCAGGGTGGCAGGCTGGGAGATTTCTGTTTTACATCAGTCCTTATCAACTCCAGAGAGCCTGCCCTATGGAAACCAAGTATGGGAAAGCCCCTCAGCATGCACAATGAAGTGTTTCTTCTCAAAAGCTCTCTATCCATTGAAATGCCTCCCACTGACATTTTAAATAAATTGCTCAGAAAAGGTCAGCCAGGGTTAGCAATTTTAAACCAAGCCAGCTATATGAACCATCGCTACAGCTGTACACTTCTTTGTTTAAAGGGAAATAATATTTGACCTTACTATCCTCATTCCTCTTTACTTCTGGGAAACCTCCCCAGTGCATGGTGGCAAAGGACCCTCCTCGGAGAGATTACCGCTTGTGTGGAGGCCAAATATGATTTATTCAAATTCAGTTTGAAGGCAATACAATATATTCTCAAACATTTTAAACTTAGCATTTTAAAGGAGTAGCTTCAAGTTTGATTACTGCTCTGCCTTAAAAAATGGTGGTTTTTTCGCTTACTATTAGAACACTATTCTATGAAAGCATTCTTAAATTCCAAGTATCCATATGTTACACAAATGAGCAATAAAAGTTTTTTCCAAAGCAAGACTGTGCTAAGTATTGTAGCTGTAAATCACTGGCTATCAGAACATCACATCATTATACAATGTATCTGCAATGAATCATCCATTAAACTGTGTTCCAGTCAGAAACCTGGCGTACTGGGCTTTGGAAGAAGATTAACATTTTAATATACTTTTAAACAATTTACAGAATGAAACGTACACAGCTCTCCGAGAGCTCCCAGGTTTTTTGTTACAAGACAGCAAAATATGAAATAAAACAACAGGGGATATTCTTAACAGCATGTGTGTCCATGTCCATGCTATAGTAAAGCAGCCAGCCCAGATTTCCACATTCTGGACAGGAATTAATAAGGCTACATCTGCACATACCTGAGTCCTGGCTGCTGTAGCAATAGTTCTCCCTGGACTGCAGCTTGGAGCTCTGCAGGGCCAGAGGGGTTCTCAGTGCACATCTGGCTCTGTCTCAGTGTGCAGTGGCCATTGGCTCCTCACCTGCAGGTGACACAGGGTGTGAGGCAAAGCAAAACAGCCTCACCACTCCCAAGGGGTTTTATCAGCTTGGTTTCTGAGTGGAGTTGCCAGAGAGAGGCAATTTTTCTGGGAGCCATTGTAGAGATGAGCCTGGCTGATGGAGGAGACCAGATAGGCCAGCAAAGAGAGAGAGAAAACAAAGGCAGGGCTGTGTAAAAAAATAGCACAAGATAGTGCAACCTGCTGTTCATTTGGAGAGGATCTGCTGCCACCTTCTCCCAGTGGAGGGAGGCAATCCCTGACAAAAAAGGTTAAGAGCTCCTGCTATTCCAGGCACCTGTCCTCTACCATGACACCTGAGCAAGAGCCACCAGGCACAGGAGGACAGGACAAGGCAGAGGTTGCTCAAATCTGCATCCAGGCATGGCTGAGCTCTGGGCATTGAGCCCTGAGCCAGGGTGGTTTAAGTTTGCATAGAGTATATCTAACAGTCAACTGCACCTACCCTATGTTTGAGGTGTAAAATCTAGACCTACAAAAGCATTTCCTGACGACTAGGTACACTTTGATGAAATGGATATATCCGCTCATGATTCAGTTAAATGCTCCAGGAGTTTTCTAATGATACAACTGGGATTTATGTTACTAAATATAGACACCAAATTTGCCCCTCCTATAGTCAAAAGATAACGATAGAGACGATGGAGATTACAGTAAAAATTACCTCATTCTAAAGGATATGTCTAAAATAAGCCAGATGGATAGTACCCTGAATGTAACTTTGTCTATCTTTAGCTTGGGGTGACTAGGTCAGCTGTACATGTCTGCAAAACAAGTGTCCAAATGTAAGATGTGTCTGATCCTAAATGTTTATGAGTGTTCTAATGCTCCAGGTGTACTCAGATGCTGCTCCAGGGTCTTTCCTGGGGTGACCTGCTGCTGGGTAGAGCTGCCAACCCTTCAAAGGATGTCGGGCCAAGGGGATGCCAAAAAGGTCAGTCAATTGGGTATATGAAAGCACAAGACACTCAGCGGTGAGATGGTGAGCAAAGGAGTTCAATTATGCAAACAACTGACCTATTATTGGCCCATAGCTCATTCTACCAACTAAATTTAAAGGTCATGTGCATGACTAACCCAAGCCTCTTGATGTTTAACTCCTACTGAAAATCATTACTGTCATGACTGAAAGTCATTACTGTTTCTTCTTCCATACCCTTATTCCACGTTTGACCGTCTCTGTAAAGGCACTTTGATGCTCTTTCATTTTTTTTTTTTCTCTTCTGATTTAGGCTACTTCTGTTTGGTCTTTGATACCTTCAAGAAGCACAGGGTTGCAGGGGCATGGCTGAAAATGGGTAATACTGCTGGTCTGCACAGCAGTCATTGAAGGGCATGTCTGACTTCATGGTATAGATGAGCAGGATGATGGTGTCCCTGGAGAGGAATGAGCACTCTGCATTTAACTCACCTGACCTGTTTTAGCCACCTGCTTCAGAGTGAGGTAAATTGTCTCAGATTGAGACACAGCTGCTTCTACAGGAAGCACTGCCATTTAATCAGACAAATCCCAGTGAGGAAAATAGCTGTGGCAGCATGGTATCAGGGAGAGTATTGTGTTTTGGAAACATGGTACTGTCCCTCTGAGGGGAAATCTTTTTTGAAGAATTCAAGGTTTTGGGGGATTTTGAAAAATATTTTGGGCAATTCATACTCAAATTTATCACATTTCAGTTTGACCCTTTTAAAGGCATACTGTGAGGAAAACTTGGAGAGACACCTTGAATGCTTCTAGATATAATTACTTTACATTCACAGAGAAATATCAACACCTGAGCTGCTTAAATGTTCTATGAATGTGGAAGGCTTTGTGTAAAACAGAAGTTCATTAGGGTATGCCATGTCCATGCAGTATAACACAGAATCCATCAAAAGGCAACTCTTAGCATCTGCACTTGTTGATCTGACATTTAAGGAGTGGCTACTTGACATTTTCTATGCCTAGGGACTAATGGCATATTATTATCTATTTAACTTTCAGTCTCAGACGCATTGGAGACAGCGCAATTGACAGAAAACTATGGTTGCCCAGGTACTATCTCAAATTTTTACATCATCTTCACTTTGTCATCTCTCCTATCTCTTAGGAAAACCAAAAGGAAAAATGAAAAAATCCTCAGAAAGGCATCTAAGTCAAACACAATTCCATACTGTGGAAGACGAATAGCCTTTTGGAGACTGCTACAGCTCAGATCTGAGGTATAGCAGTCTCCTTCCTTGAGCAGCAGTTCTGGAGACACATCCTGAATTTCAGCAAATCTGGATTGGATTAACTCATTTTGCATAAAGCAAAAGTGTGTGCTTTCCACTGTGGCTAAACAAAAAAATGACAGCAAGAACTGGGATGCTGAGATTCTGCTGATTTTGGGAACAGCTATGCTAGGAGTGCTCACTTCTCACTGCCACAATGGCAGAGCTTCAGGGTCCAGAGATGCTGCAGATGTGTAATGACCAGGCAGAATGACAGATTAAATCTGAATTTTCACAGATATTTACATCTCAAGTTTGGACTTGTACTGGGTATTTGAGTGCAGGTCTACCTCACCTGAGCAGAAAAGATGTGGACAGAAAAACTGGGAATGAGCTCTGGGATTTGATGCCTTCAGTTTCTGGGCAACAATGCATTTTGCATTACAAGGTTCTTTCTGGAAACACATTTCTGGAGGAAATGGTACTCAGGTTCCTAAATAAGAGGCCATACACAGGATCTGATCGAGTCTGAGTTATTTTGACATGAAAATCTTTGGATTGGGCTACATGAAAACTATCATTTCTCCTTTTCTTTGTGGATGAGGGCACAGATAGATAGAGTAGGAATTTCCTTTCCCTGTGACTACCGTGGTCATCCCTCTGCAGACACATGAACATTGGAACTGTGCTTGCTTGCATCTTGTGGACTCAGACACCACATCTGTGAACCTCAGCAATGTGATGTGGTGGTTTGTTCAATTCAGAAATTCTTCTTAGTGGGGATAACTTCTCTCTAACTTGCAACATTAGTGCCAAATCTTCCTGTTTTTACTCTCATTCTATTTATTTCACAAATGCCCAGGCTCTGTGTCACCTCTTGGTGGCTAAAATGGATGCTGAGGATAAGTAATCTAATGGAAGAAGGATGGAGGAATAGATGTACTAAGAAAAAAGACTTTAGAGAGGCTTTGACAGTGACAGAAAAGCTGTGGAAATAGTCACATAAAAAAAAGGATCAAATTATTTAACAAGAATGGCACCTCTTGAAGCCCTACCCCAAATACAATACATGAAACAACTCAGAAGGATGAAGTGCCCCTTTCCCTTGTGTATCTCCACCTTTGCTGTTTCCAGGGAGGTCTGCTCCATGAGGGGGACTGCTGGAACAACTAAGGAAAATAAGTCACATGGAGCAGCAGTTTTACCATTTGTCCTCACTGGTATAATTTATGAGCATCACATTTGATAAAAAAATGTTTTAAATCCTCCGTTTTCTGCCAGGCTAGATCAGTAGGAAATGAAAGCAAGAAGAAGTGAGAAGATAACATTTGTATGGTAAAAAATACCCAAATCGACATTTTCCCCAAAATTCTGCAAATCTTCTTTGCTTTCTTATCTTACATTGCCTCTCTATTCCTTTGGGAACAGGTGAATACCAATTTTGGAATCCTATAAATCACAGTAAGTATTCTTTTATACTTGTCATCTGTCCACACAGCTCAGTGTTTTATTTCTACAGTTTTGCTGTAATTGTGGTAGGAAGGAAAACCTAGCACAACTGGGAAGTTGTGGTTTTCACTTTAATTTGTTAATGGAGAGATTATTTATAGTGTTCTAGTGTCCACAAGAAAGCTAGAAATTTTAGTATTGTTACTACTATGGCCTTGCTTTAAAATTTTAATGTTAGTGGGCACCAGCATTTGTGCTCTCTTAGTCTAACTAATAATGCTGAAAGCAGTAAGATGCTTAGAAGATCTTAGTGCTTAGAAGGCCTGCTTGTTCCAGGAGATGGGTTTTGGGCAGCATAGATAACCAAGTGACCCTTGTCATCCCACCTCATGCCCACAATGTCAGCAAGCTTAGTGAAATGCTTGCAAAGGGAAAGGGACCATGTGCTCCTGCCAAGGACACTGAGTGCATGCTGCACAATCAGCTAGGGTGGTAAACTAGCTCAAGACCTTTAAAATGTATCTACATCTACAGATGGAGGGAAAAACAGCCCCCATCCTCTCACTCCTCATGTTCAAGGGCCGAGTTAGTTACAGATGCTGCCAGGAGGAAATGAAATCATGCTGTGTGTAATTAAACAGAATTTAATGCTTTGGGTTCTTGCATACCAGGTCTGCTACTGAACCCATATGAGAGGGTGTACAGATTGTTTATACATTAAGGCCTAAAGAAGCTGTGTGGCAATGAGATGGGACTTGGCAGTGGGATTGGAGTGTGCCTGAATGGACGCTGTGTCCTTACCCTCTGACATAGCATGGCCAAGCATGAGACCCCACACAGTGCTCCTAGGAACTACTAGTGGAGCACTGGCCCTTGCCATGGCCTCTATAAAACTGCAATCAAAATACAGACTTTCCCACCATACAATGGCAGAAGCAAGGGTGAAACTATCACATAAAAGGTGAAGATGTTACTGAAGAACCTGCAAAAAGAAGAGAACAGATATTTCTACTAGAACATGAAAGAGGAAAAAAAAATACAGTAAGATCTCTAAAAGCCTTTGTGGGAGAGGTTCTAATTACTGAGACAAATTACTAATTTGTGACCAAACTTAGTTCCACCTAAAAGCATATTTATATGATGCCCATGGAGCTGATGAATTGCTCAGTTTCTCATTGGCAAAGCTGCCCCTTCAGGCATTAGCTGTCGATTCCTTTTACTCCCCATCAGTATGAGCATTAAAATGACTACTCTTGTGGAATACAGAAAATGAAAATTACAGATCTAACGTGTAAGACTGTATTGAGAGATTTGGCTGCAAGAGTTTTATTTCTATTTAAGAGGTTTTATTGGAGAACATGATGTGCTGTCCACAGATCACCCTTCTTCTGTGGGTCAGTCCATTTAGGAAGGTGATAGATGACATCTTTTCCTATGAATGTGGTTCCAGTAATAGCATAATTAATGCAGTTCCTAGTTCAGATAAAACAGTCAAAATTTTCAGTATATGTAAATGAGTGTTCATACATTTGTCCTGTTTATTTTTATGTCTTTGAACCTTGTCCATTGCTTTTTCATTTCTTGTATGGCCACTTGGACTCAGATCCTTCTTTTCCACAGTTTCCGGTTCAGATAAATCCGACAGAAAGAGAAACAGAGAGAGAGAAAATTGCATAACCAGAAAACATAAAGTAAACAAACAAGTTAAGGTTATTATAAAAGTGGCTTGACTTACCATTTTACATGAGCAGAATGATCATCAAAGGATTTAACTCTTAGCAGCAATGTGAGTGAGGATGTGGCACAGACTGTCTTCAAGTAAATGATGCTTTGGATTGTCTCATGTAATTTCTCCCTGGTTCACAGGGAGAATGGGGCTGCCTTGGAGTTAGGAAAGAATTTCCTCTCTTGCTCCTCCTGACTTTTCTCCTTTTTATTTAAGAGATTGTCCTTTCTTCTTTCAAAATTATATGGATTTGTTGATATCCTCATAAATTATGAATCACTGAAAGTATTTTCCCATGGCATTTCAGATTTAAAAACTATTGTGAAACTTTAGGTAGGAAAAAAAAAAGCAGGAACTATTGGGGTGGAAACACATTTATTATTTTGTAGAATAAATACCAGCAACTTCATCTCAGTATATGGCTGTTATCTGAGTGATGTCCATGATTGCTTGAAATTAAATCTACACATTTCATTATTGCTGTATATACAAAGGGTGAGAGCCATACATTCATGAACCTGTGACGATCCAAAGATGTGTAAGTAGAAAATGGATACGTGCAGCAAATTAGAGGAAGTCAGAAGTAGTAATCTTCAAATAGTCTTATTAAAGCAGAGGGTGTAGTGGAAGTAGAAAAAACCCAAGATCTAGAGCTTTCATTTGCTCTGATAATAGGCATCAGCATAAAAATATGGAAATTTTTTGTAAATTTTTTAGCATTTTGAACATAAATCCTCTAAGTCTTCATATACTCTTCATAGAGATTTTCTTTAATTTTATAATATGTTAAAAATGTGCTCCTGTCTGTTAGTTTTCTTTTCCCAATCACAAACCTAAAATTTTATTATTTTACTAAGGTAACAGAATACATTTTCTAGTAAGGCTGGGAGACTTTGAACGTATTAGCAGGTCACTTCACCTCCTTTTTATTCTTTTTTTTTTGTTTTTTGGGAGGAAAATCTAGAATTTGAGGCAAGATCAAGCAGTGACTGTACCCTCATCTGTACTTGATGGTGGGACAAAAATGATCTGGGGAGAGACCCCAGATATTCTGGCCCCAAGTTTTGTATCTTGTCTGTAGACAGCCTTTCACTCCTGGGCCAAATTGCAAATTTGGTTTGGAAGAAGAAATTGCAAAGCGATGGCTTTGCTCATCAAAACATCTACTTTGCCAATAACTGCAGCCAGTTTTGTTAACAGGACAGTGCTTGGGTCATTTCCATGACTATATTGAGCATTTAGGCTTCTCCTCATATTCTGAGCAGAGTCCTGAGAGTTGAGCGTGGTACGTGAACCTCTTCACTGCTTTGGGGCTCCGTGGCCTCCAAAGACAACCACTGGTGTCACTTTTATGCTGCTTGTGCCATAGTGATGGAGGCTGGGGCCATCATTATGTGATGCTCAGTGGGCTGGAAGCTGTTCTGTGGCTATGTGGCTCTATGGGAGCCTCTGAGAGGTTTGTCATTGACGTCACTGGTGTCAAGATTTCACTTCCATAAAGATCAGGCCAAAAGACACTAGACAGTGTCTTTTGTTAGACAAATAGTTTTGTTAAACAATTGTTTTTAATGAAATCTTAAAACACAAGACTCCTTCCCATGCCCTCAACAGTTTAAACAGTTTCAGATAATTTATTTGTGCTGTCAGAAAGTATCATTCTTAACCCTGAGGTAACTAATTTTACTTCAATTTAGGTGCCTGATATCATCTGCCAGCTTTTTATCTTCAAATATCAAGTGTATTTTCATTGCACCTCTTGCACAGGCTATCTACGCACAATGCTATGCAATGAGGAGAAACAAAATGTGTGATTTTTAAATTATTCCTCTGCTCTTCTACTTTTTAATCTCCAGATGGTTTCTGAGACTGGTGATGTTTTCTTTAGGCTATATATATTCTGCTTTAATTAACTAACTTAATCAGCACACATTTGAGAGACACACATGTGATCGGATAGTATCAGGTGCTAATATTTAATTCCTTTCATGAAATTAGAGGCAGATAAATGGTTGAATTATAATTGAGTGATCTTATTAGACAACAAGCTGATTAATGTTAAAATGAAACTTACCACGTTTTCATTAATTTCACATTGGCTGGGGCTGCTGTAAGGAATAAGCTCAATGTAATGGCTGGGTTAGGAGCAAGATCAGAGCTGGATGACTGAGATCTGCTATACATATTTATCAGCTGAGGGGCTGACACAATTTGTATCACTACCTAAGAGCAGTGAAGGCAGGTATCTAAGGCTTTGATTTACTGCATCCCAAGTTAAAAAATGCAGCAAATAGACCTTTATGTGTGTTGTATTGGAATAAGCCATCTCTCTTTCCACCCTGTCCCTCCCCAGTGTGTGCTTTGTGAAGAAGGACGAGCAGTCACCTAAAGCATCTATCACCTCAGGGGCTTTGATGGGAATCATCAGGTAGTTATAGCTGGGAGCATTGGAGGTCTGGCACATACTTGTATGGATGGGCTGGCTGGAGCAAGTCTGGGGTTTGTACAAGGTTCAAAGATTTTTATTGCTTGGTCAAGGATCTGAGCAATTTTGAGTGAAATTCTCAGAATCTGCACCCTCTGTGTGTGTTTTCCCAGATGGCTATCATTAGCTGAGGAATGGGAATTCTAGGTTTTGGCAGGGCCATAGTTATTTTACTTGGTGTTAGGATGGAGAGGAGTCATGCAGTACTTACAGGGTCCCTTTTTACAAGGCCTGGGTTAGGGACGACAGCAATGAGGTGGGCAATTGTAAACATGGAGTTCAGCACATAGGAAAAGAACAAATTCTTATGCAGTGTTATCCTTTGACAGCTGAGGCTCCTGAAAAATATGTAAGACATGTCGTAAATTAGTATTTTTCCTCTGATGTCACTTTAACAAGCTCTTTCTGGCAACAATCTCTCAAGAATGTCTTTTGGCAAGGCATAATTGGAAAACACATGCCTTGCATTGCGGCCATAACCTCTGAAAAATTTTTGGGTTTGTTTTTACACCTGTTTAGCACCACATGCTTTTTAGACCGTATTCTAAAGACCTATCCAGCTTCATTCTTAGCTCTTGATGCCTTTCTTTAATTCATGGTAATTGAGATATTAAGTGGTAAAGCAGAACCCTGAGAATTTTCGGATGCGTGTGATGCAAGGAATGAATATCAGGAATACTGCTTTATAAGTAACTGTTCCCTGGAGACTCAATTTCTCAAATACTCAGATGAAAATTATTTTCAACTTCAGGAATTAGTAGTGAGACAGGATGGGAATTTGGGCAGGAATCTCCTTAAATTACAGGGGGATTTGGGTTGGTATCCTGCATATTTCTAACTCCAGCTGAGATCCCAAACCAGAGGAGGTTGTTTCACTGCTCAGAAGGAGAAGAAATCTCTTTAAATCACTGGTTTTGGGGAAGGTAGGATTGATGCTATTGTGGGTAGCACAGTTTCACAAGAGAAGTTTTCGGAATTCTCATGAAACCAAATCATGACTGCAGGTTCAGACCTGAACAATCTCCCATTTCTAATTCATACTCAAATCCTCATGTCACCTCCTCCTCCATCCCTGAGGCAGAGGAAGGGCCCCTGCAGCTCTCCATGCCCCAGAGTACAGCGCCAGGCTGACAGAGGGTGATGGCAGAAAGGCAGTCACGGAGCTGTCAGATAATGCTGTGCTGTCCAGTGATCTGAGAGCAGGGAGGCAAAACTGCTGGGTAAATAACAGCTAAGAAATACTGCTGCCTTGCTGGGGTAAGCTCAGCACTAGGAGTCTTTTGCAGTCTGGCATGGAGCACAGGCTGTGGCTTTCTTTTCCTCTGCATGTGAAGGCCCATGTAGAGTGCACTCTCTTCAAAAAGAGAGAGCTAATCTAGCCAGTTGAACTCTTTGCTACTTATTTTGCTTGCTTAATTTTTTCCCCTTCTTTAGCCCCTTGGTCGCCTGCCATTTATTCTTTGTTTTCTTCACACCTACTTTCCAAGTCATTATAGGGAGTTCTACCTTTAGCTTGAGCTCATCTTTTTGGTTATGGTTATCAGCATCCAACAATGCTTATCACTTCTTTAGACCTTCTTATTTATCAAGTCACCATCTTTGGGGGTGTATATGAGATGCAGATTCTGGTGGTTAGGAATGAGAGTATGTCTATACACGTGGCCTTGATTTTATAGCCCTGCTTTAGCATCAGCTATTGGCAAACACAGGGCATCAGATACAGGGCTGGATTCAAGAATTTTCAGTTTGATTCACTGTAGGACATAATAGTGGAAAAACCAGACCATTCTTTGAAGCTATTTTTGCTACACTATGTTCTTGTGCTTACTCCACCTGTATTTGTCCCCATCACAAATCTCACAAATCTAGTCTTGATATTCCTTTTCTGCTTCTAAGCTCTGGTGATGTTTATTCAGTCCTGAGTCTTCCTTTCTCCCCCTACTCCATCACAATACTTTGACTATGCCACTTAACCCCACTTTTTGGGGACACTATGACATGCTTATCACTGTCTTTCTTCGGCAGCCCTGGGAAAAGGAATGGTGTGACATCAGTTCTGTTCCCAAGAAACAAAAAATTTCCTTATTACTGGGAACAATTTCTTCAGCTCCTGGCCACAGAAATGCAGACCCTTGTTTCTTGAGGTGCCTTTCTATGTGGTTTCTGGTACAGGGAGTCTTTTCTGATAATCTCAGCCAGGTAGGTGTGTCTTAACTCCCATTCCAGTCCTTCCCCACTGCTCTACTTGACTTTTGGCAGTTTTATTAATCTATTCAATTGGACTGTCCTTCAGTACTTGTTGCCTTTGTGTGCTGCCCAGCCTCCTTTCCCTGCCTGCCTTCCTCTCTTAGTTTTATTTTCTCCTCCTTTTTCCCTAGTATTCCCCTTTTTCCTTGATTTCAGTTCTCATGTTAAAGATTCACCTGCAGCATTAGTGTTTATTTCCATATCCTCACTTTCTAATTTGACCTTCAGTGTTTGCCATCACAATGGCATCAACACTTGCCTGACTTGGTCCACACCAAGAGGAGAAAGTGGAACCAAATCCTTGATTCATCCTTTCTGCTGGTTTTGATAATCCTTTGGAATCTTCTCCTTCTCTGACCTGTTTTAGCTCTCTTCCTGGCCCTTTTTGTGTTATTAATCATTCCTTTGTGATGTTTTTGGAGGCTCTTTGGCATTTTCCCCACCATCTTTCTGCATTGTCCCTACTGTGCTTCACTCTTGGGCACATGGTGTGACTCTTGGGGATGGTGCTATGCAGGGCCAGGAGTTAGAATTGATGATCCTTGAGGGTCCCTTCCAACCCAACTTATTCTGTGATTCTGTGTGATTCTGATAAATCAGTATGCAAGAAGGCATAACTAAGCCAGTTATCTGTGTCTAAAACTCGTGAGCTTTTTGTGTCTCCCAGCCTCTATCCATTGTCTCTTTAGAGTGTCAGTCTCCTATGTTTTCTTGTCTCCCCTGTGACAGAATCACATTGATTCTGTCTTCTACATTTCCTTTTTCAGACAGATTCTCTTACTTACTCACAGCCACGCTTTAGTCTTGCTATCTCTACTTCCCTATTACAATTAGAATGTTTTCCTCATAGAACTGCTCTGTGAATCTGTCATTTTTTTCATGTATAAATACTGAGAATATTGATTTTCATGCCTAGAAACTTATTTTCCTCTCCTCCCCAAATGCTTAGGTATCAAATTATTTTCATTTGTACCATGTACCATTTGTACTATTTGTATCAAATTATTTGTACCATGTCTTCCCTTGCCCCTGAGGAAAACTCCCCAAAAATTTCACAAAATGTTCTTCCATCCATTACCCTTCAACTCCTTTTAAAATCCTTGGCAGCAATTAGACTGCAGGTGCATTCATAACACACCATGTATTATTCTGGCAAATATACATTTGTTTTACTCCCCATCTGTCTTTATACAAATGTCTTTGTTTTAAAAATTCAATTGGGAGTGATTTGGAGGTAGAAGTACCTCTTTATTTTGTGTTTTATTAAATAAAATACTGGGGTCTCTCTCACAGTATTGTAAGACTGCAATTATAGCAGTCTTACAATAAGGTGACAATACGTGAAGCTGTTAGACACTCTATTTATACTTTCTCCTGCTATGAGTTAGCATTGCCTAGTGATACTCATCATTGCTGATTCATTATTCCCTTCTGAAAGTACTTAAACATCTGTGATGCCAGATCATTATGAATCTTGATAGCCAAAAGTGAACTGAAAATAAATATGTGCCAGCGAAAACTTATATGTGGGAAACTGCAATCTGTGCAAACTGCCTCTAAAGTCAAAGGCTATTTATGCAGTCCTGAAATCATCTCTTGCTATCTGATGGACTGTCTGATTGACAGCTTCCCTTCAGCTGAAGGTCAAATAATCTACTGCTGTCATAGCCAGATGATAGAAAACAGCTGAAGGTTACATGAGCTCTGCTCCCACATACCTTCATTCTCACTTTCCTATGGCTGTAGTTTGGTTTTCTCTTTGACTTCTCATTATGAAGCACTTTGGTTTAATTCCTTTCTCTCTTCTCCCTGTAACCTTTGTGTCATGGCTTAGTCATGGAGGGGAAGGAGAAGCGGAGGAGGGAAGAGAGGAGGAGGTGTTTCAGTGTCTGGAAGGCTGCTGCAAAGACCAGTCTTTCAGTGCAGCCTGGGACCAGTCGAGATTACGCGTTGCTCATGACTCAGAGCTCAGAGTGAGTCAGACAGGCTGACCCTGCCTTGCTTGCTGCAAGGAGTCACCTTGCTGGTCCATTTAGCATACTTAATTCGACCAGATCCTGTCTTTACTGTCCCAAAAAACTCAAACCAGGATATGGGATTCCAAATCAGATAAAACTGTGCTCTTTCCAGTTTTCTCAAAGCATTACTTTGGCTATGGTTTTGTGCTGTTTATCAGCTTTGATGGGAAAGGAATTCATCAGTTCATTTAGCTGAGTTTCTAGCTATCTCTGTAGCTGATAAAGATGCTTTCTCATAGACACTCATCAAATTGTCTCTTTGGAAATTACCAGAATTCACAGCCTGTATTCGGATCCACCTATTTGATGTTTGCAATCTTACAGAATCTTATAATCTATGAAAAGTCCAACCATTTAATTTTACTGTGTTTCCTAGTCTTATTCTTGGTGGTGATGATGTTGTGGACTTGATCTTTTACTACTCTTCCTCCTTGGCAGTTGAGGCAGAGGCATCGAATTGACAGTAGACAGGTTCACAAAAGAACAAGATTGAAATGCTCTAGTTAAGCTGCCATACAGTAGCTGTAGTGCTTTAGGTGAATATCAGTCTCCTTTAAAATTCTTATACAGCAGCATCCTGTTTTTCTTTTAACGAGGATAACAGTCTGCACACTAGTGCCAGATTCACTCTTAGGGCTGAATCCTGTAAGCACCTACTCAGCTCAATAGCTCAGTCCTTCAGCCTCAGATGCAGGCAGTCCTGTTTTTCAGGAGCTTGGAGCTCCCACTCACTGCCCCATGCCCCAGTCACAGCACTTGGCAAGCTCTGGACATCTTCCTGAGGAGCATAAGGCAATAGGTAAATGAAAGGCCTTACTGCATCCCCAGTTGCACCATTTCCCCATGGGCTGCACTTTTCACACCAATCCTGACAAACACAACAATATGGTCTTGGCTACACTCCACTGGGAGAGGTCCCATTGGTGAGAAGAGCCTGTGCTCAGACTTCTTTATCAGGACTGTATAAAAAGACACTCAGAAGAGTTGCTTCTCACTGCCATGACAATTTCCAAGATTTCCTTTGGTTGAGATGCCTCAGGGAAAGAAGAGACAGTGTCTGTAAGAAGCACTTACTTGAAATAGAAGAAAATTGCCAAGGAAATCAACAGGGATGTTATAGACAAAGCGTGACCAACGATCGCCATATAATAAAGTATGAACGCCATCTGCAATTTAACAAAAAGAAAAGGCAAGCATGAACAATTTGCAGGCACTTCATTTGTTTTCTCATTAAGGAAGAATCTACAAAATCAACCTCCCATTTTGTATTTTTTTTTCTTTCAAACATTCTTTTTCTATATATATTTAATGTCAGCAATCTATTAAATAGCATAACTCATGATCTGAAGATAAATTTTTCTTACATATGCAGATCTATTCCTGATATATTGAAGTGACTGGTGAGATCCCTGCTGACACTGTGTAACTAACTTTCCAAGCTCTAGGATAGTGCAGCAGACCTAATACATTTAGATTTTTAATGTGCCCATGACAAGTTTTCACACACATGCAAAAAAAAAAAAAAAATTCAATAAAAGACATTGCTGCTGGATTGGTAGAAAACTTTTATGGGGTCAAAGCAGCTTAAACAACAGCAATCAAAACCTTAATGGTCACTTTAGGAGATGAGTCAGTATTTAACTACCCTCAGGACTCGTATTGGGGCTGAGTTTTTGTTTAATGTATTCGTCAATGAGCTGATTCAAAAAAACTTCTAAATTTCCAGGTGATACTTCCAGATAATAGTGATGCACTCACAAAGGGCCTCATTTAACTGAGGGGACAAGAAGATGTCATATGAGCTTTAATACAGCTTTAATACAGCTAATAGACCTAGGACAAGCGGTCTAAATCCTGTCTACGCAATGCTTAACTTAGGACTGGAAACCAAACTCAGGAAGGTGATCTTGGAGTCATCCAGGCCAATTCTCTGAATCATTGGCTTACTGTGTAATGATAGCCAAAAAGCCAGCAAAATAATGATTAAAACACAAAAAGACACTGAGGGTAGAACAACAACATATGTTTGAAATTTACAGCACTAACCTTAAATTCGTGTGTGCTTCTAGTCCTCATACCCCACAAACATAGAAGAGCAAGGAAAGGTGTAAAAAGACAACTAAAATATCTGGGGTTGAGTTTCTGTGGGTACAAAGGCTGGGATTCTCCTTTTTGGAGAGGAAAAGTCAGAGGGGGCTTATGACCAAGACCTTCAGAGTCATGAAAGCAGCAGCTGAGGTGACCATTATCCTCAAAGCACACCACACAACAACAGCACATTCTGAGACAAATTCTGGTTCACATTAGTGTGAAACCTTGGTGCTGGGCAACTCAGTGCTCTGACAGTGCTGTGACTCCAGTACCCATGGACAGATAGCTGGGCTTTCACTAAGGGACTTCTAAGAGAGGCTGATCCACATTTTTTATGCCAGTTGTAAAATGAAATTGCAGGACAGCACCTGGGCATCTGAATGTTGAGGTATTTAAATGTCACACTTTGGTCTCAGCCAAGCTCTTAAGCATCAGCCATCTGTCAGAGGAGTGAGTGAAGAAGGCAAAACACCATGCCAGGCTTCAACACTGCCTCCTTTCTGAAAGCAAGGACATGGCAGCAGCCCATCCGGGAAAAAAGACTGTAAGTGTTAGTTCCTCTGCTGGGTTTATTCTCTTTTCAGCTCTATTTCATTAATTTTTCTTTTGTTATGCATGAGCAATTTTCCTCTTCTCAGTGATTAGATGAATTGTTTTTTGTAGCCTGAAGTTTTGACACTCAAATCTTTTTGGTGTTTCCAAGTAATTTTAAACTTTCCCTTGAGAACAAATATGAAAACAATTTAGAAAGCAAAGCCATTCCTCTTCGTTAAGGTGCATACCTTATGTAATTTGGTTTCGAGACATTTTACAACTTTCAAATAAGTTTCTGCATACATTTATCTAGGTGGTGGTGGCCTGATTCAGATTTAAACCAGCGTCACATTTACACTGATTTGACCACGCAGAAGAGACATGATCTGAGTGTAAACAAAATTCACCACGTTGTGGAAAACTGTTCATATTTACTGAAAATATCTAGGTCTCCTAGTTCTTCTTCACAAAGACTAACCACTGTATGGTTAGTGAGCACAAATGCTTGATAACCTGTTCTGAGAGCACCAGAGAGGACAGGCCTGAGTGTGGAGAAGATGAGACAACTTTCTCCAATGCAGAGTAGTGGGGGAAGCTTACCTGTGTACATGTGACATTTGTTCCACTTCATACTACATGATTGCTGTGCTTTTTAATGATATTAAATGGATATATTCTTAAAGCCTGAACTTAATTTACAGGTGACTTGTAAAAAATATTTTCTTCTACCTATCTTTTATACAACCTATAGCCTGAAATATCTAGAAGTAGGAAAGAACTCCAGATACTTACATGCAAGTTTATGTACACCCTGGAGGATTCTTGGTTATTCAATCTATTGAAATTTCTTTTCTCAGGTGCTAAAGTAACTGTATATCTGGGACTCAGCAACTGCTTTTTTATTGCATCTTGCAAATTTACTATGCCAAATGCTTAAAAAGGCCTTAAAATATAACAATGATGGCAGATCAAAATGGACTGAAATGTCAGCTAACAAAGAATACAGATATCATTACATTTTTAAGAACTGGCTATAATTTTTTCCAATGATCTGTTTCAAAAGTGTAGCATGTTGATATTTTCAGTTAACTTCAAACAAATAATGAACACTTTTACTAATTTTTCCATTCCTTGGCACATAAGACTTATATAACATGCTGACTCATTACAACTTTTGTTTATTCAGATTTTTTAACCTAGATTTAGAAACCTAAATGTTCTTCCTTGTTCCTTTAGATTTCTTCACTTGAGGGAGGAGAATTCTCTAAGAGTAATACCTTTGACTCTGTAAAGTGAGTATATTATGTGTAGGTAAGTGGAAATAGTCTACAAATGAAGCACATTTCTGTTTACTGAAGACTTGGTTTAAAGGTCATAATCTAACTTGGCATTTCTGTAAGGATAGATTCTTTCTTCATTTTCCACAACTTTTCATTTCAGAAAAATCATGATGTGCATACAATTTTCCTTTCTATTCTATCTGTTCTCTCCATAAATGATGTTCAAAATTCTTCTTCTGGAAGGCATGGATAATAGGCAACAGAACCACATTTTTTGCCTCCTTACATGTGCCAACATCTGGAAAAATTATGTATTTATGGTGCTTAATGTAATGCCTCTGTAAGCTCATATTGTTACTATTATTCTTGCCTTGTCGCACAGATGAGCCTGATTTTACCATGATGGTTTGTCATGCTGCAAAAACTCTTAGAATTCACCTCCTGCCTAGTCCAACAGTCTTCTCCAAGGCCTTTTGGCCTGAGTTACTTACATACTTCTTTTTGGCTATGTAAGAAGAGGTCCTCTAACACAAACCCCAAATCAAATCAAATCACTTCTTGAATCTTTTCCTTCCACTGTTCCAAATAGTCACAAATTATTCTGTCACAAATCTGTAATCAGATTTTCCTGGACCTCCACTTGCATTTGAGAAATACATTTATTTTTATGAGCTTCCCTAACTTAATTTTGTAAAAGTTTTTCTCAGATTTCTGTTTCCTTATTTCTTTTGGTGCTTTTATATTTAGTTCTCTTTCAGTTTAGCACCTTGATTTTGGAAATATTGAGTCATTAATACTTAAACACTTAATTCATTATTGTAAATACTCTCAATTACTTCAGTAAAAGTCAAAATTAAATGTGCTCATGCTTGTAAGATTTTCTGGATTAATGGTACCTTCATAAATATTTTTTCAAAGAGTGTGAGTACAGGGTAATATTCTTTGCTTAAGAAAAATAATTTTGACTTACATTAATATTAATAGCCCTGCAGAGAAGACATCAACATCTTGGAATATTATTGTTACAGAAAGCAAAATTGAGACTCTAAAAGATTATTTTATAACTGTTGGTCAATCAGGGAAAATCACAGGAATTAAAAATGCATCTGAAAAAATACTGTAGAACTTGTCATATGAATTACCACTAAATTACCCACCCCATAGAAAACCAATATTGGGGTTTGAGCACTCATTAAAGAATTTGGATAAGCTGAAATCACAATAACAATGTTATTTAAGTCTTATGCAATAAATAAAGCCAAGATAGGGCTATTCTGGTCTCTCTCACATGTATTATTGCTAGCCCAGCAAAAAATATTGCAAAACAACCACTGCCTCTTTAAGTTCAGCATACCTTCAGTTTTTCAGAGGTGAAAGAGTTGCACAGAGTGTAGTTGGACCAAGTTCGGTTGCTCTCAGGATGGCGGAACCAATTTCCAGTTTCATCACAATATTTTGAGGCCCTCTCTGATGATAAATTACAAAAATAGTTATTTTAATATATGCATAGTATGAATTAAAAAACTCATCTAAAATGATTTCTTTGTTTGGGAATAAAATGTCTGCATAATAAAATCAAAATTATTTTCAACATGTGTAATTAATATCATTAATACATCTTGCTGTTTTGTTGGGGTTTTTTTTGAGACTCATCTGGTAGTAAACTTGTTTAGCTGTCTCCTTTTTGACTGCATCCACTAGGGTATATATGTCAGCCTTCATTCAGACACAATATTTAGCTGATAATAATCCATTTAAAGAGGCTGTTGACAGCAGTTTATGGAAGAGAAAATAACCACAGGTACTGATGCCTGAAGGAAGTGCTCAGGGTTCCAAGTATCAGGGTTAAATGAGTTAAAAATATTGCGTAGATAAGGGCAGTGGGTAATGTATAAACCAGAGCCTTGGTGCTGGAGATGTCAACAGATTCAGCCCTGAGCTCTCTCTGTGCAGAGGAGTGGAAAAGTCTCTCCCAGCCTCCCCACTGGTGGAATTCTGGCATGCAGAGCAGGAGCATTGCTTGCTCTCCTCAGGGTCTGCACAGCATGCAGGCACAGAGACAAGCAGCCTCACAAACGTTTTGGCACTGATCCCACATGTCCAGTTTAATTTAAGGTGGCTGCAGAGCTCTCTGTTTCAATAATCTGACGTGTCTTTGGCCTCTACACAGGTGTCTCTGGCGCTGGCTCCTTTGCCACAGGTGGCTCTGGCGTCCTTCCTGACAGCCCTGCCATATGGATGGTGCTCCAGGCTCCTGCTCCCCTGCACGTCCTTTTGCTGTGGTGGGGGACAGTGGGGCTTCAGCAGGGCACAGCTCTGTGGGGTGCCTGGAGCTGCAGGCGTAGCTGTGTCTGTGTCCCCCTGTCAGGCTCACACTCCTGCTGGGACACCCTGAATGCTGAGGTGCAGACGGTCCCTCCTAATCACCCGTCAAGTTTTGGGCCAGTTCCTTTGGCCTTTCCTTGAGCATTAGCCACATGGGAGTCACTGGAATGTTTGCCCCAGTAACAAAGACAGGATAAGATCATAAACTTATAAAATAATAAACAATTATTTGATGTTTTCTTAGATAGTGACACAGAGACTATGAAAAACATGTTTTTTAATTCTGACCTTTAAAATAGTGTGAAAAGTCTATCTTGAATTTCCTTTTTTTTTCTTGCTCTGTATTTTGGTAGATTTTATGATTAGATTATCAGCATTTCCAGTAAATACACTTTTACAGAGCCCATAGAGATTTGAACACACAGATTTTCATTTTTTGTGGTTAATGTTCCCGCTTACTTTTCTTCATCTGATGATTAATGGTTCTATTAATTTGTTAGATTCATACTCCTAAAGCCTAAAGAAAGGAACTGATCATATGGGTAGGGTAAAGATAGTATAGACTGAGTTATTTTACTCTGACTACAAATACACTTTATATAGTGCCCTCGCAGGAAAAAAAATACTCCACAACACACAGCATATTTTTTAAATTATTGAGGATTTCAAATAATTGTTTTGGGGGACTTGTTAAATATCAGTACGTGCATCAACAATACCAAGAGGAACAGTACATGTTATTTTAGCCTTCCATAGCTGAAGTTTGGAGAGAGTCTCAGACTGCCCATGTAGCAGTGTTCCCTTTTACTCATTGCCAGATGCTATCAAGAGCTGGAAAAAGTTTTCAGTCACAGATGAAAGATTAATGGCTACGCTACCACGGTACACGGTGTGCAAGCGTTGCACTGATTATCTCTGCAAAGTGCACGGCTTTTGCTCATCTGCTACAGAGAATGTATGGCAATGTCATCCATCATCTCTGTACTTCAGTGCCTGGGCAGGCACTCTGCCAGAGTATAATGTGGCCTCTGTAGGTTAGAGACAAACCTTTCACCTCATACTTTTCCTTAAAGCCAGACAAACACTGATCCTACTGAAAACTGATCCTCCTCTGAAAGTGACGAAGTCCCATGGATTTCTTGCTGTGATGTGGGAACACGCAACTGGGGAATAAGGGCTTTTTACTGTCCATCCTAGTGACTCACACAGGTCAAACATCTCTTCTAAATCTATTCTTTTATACAGAAACAGAGCTGCAATCCAACCACTGTTCACTGCAAGTTTTTCTAGAGTGACCCAGTAGCAGGTGGGGGATGAACCTGGGCATGCGTTGGTTCTTTGTGCTAAACAGAAGACATGGTAATGTCTGAAAAAAATACACACCCGCATGGATGGGCAAGACAACACTAGCAAGGCGAAATGGAAGTTTGAGCTTTGACATTATTGGAATACCTGTGTAAACACGAATTTTTTAGGCTCTGTCTGTACCCTACCAGCTTGGATGGGACACCACTTGGGCATTTTATTATTCAAAGTAGAAGAACAGTAACATCACATTGTACTGATCTCACCTGATTGTAGAACCTTAAAGCTACATAATTCATTGGCAGCTGCACAGAATCTTTGCTGTTAACTGAGAGAGATAGACACTTCAAGAACTGTCTGGACAAAATGGATGTGAGCCATCTCATTCACAAAGGAAGTGTTGTGGGAGCAGTGAAGTGTCTTGAAAGATTAACCAGTAGCAATTATTTGCATGGGTATTGTTCGTGCCACTAATAGTGCTTTTATGAATCATAAGCTCATTAAAAAACACTCAGTCATCTACACATAACAAATATCTTAATATCTCTGGAACAACATGATAGCTCTATCAATCAGGTTTTTCACAATTAGACCAGAGCTATAACTAGCACATGTTAAAGGAACTAACATCAGTTTTTTGTTTATTGGTGAGTTATAAGATGGAAGAAGAAAGAAGTTCTCCCCTGTTGCAGTCATGGTCAGCACATACCAGACACTGAATTCTTTGCCATTGTTTGGATAGACCTGTGCAGTGCTTCATTTTGCAGATGAAGGAATAGTTGATGTTGCACATCTGATTTACTCACATCCTCAGTAAAATATTCTGGAAGAAACTTTTTCAAAAATGAAAAAAAATCTCATATAATTTAATGGAGACCCTAGAAAACTTCAATTCAAGTGTCCTAGTAAATGAAGGATTATCACTGTCTTCAGAATGTCTTAGTCAGCAGAACTAGAATCTCTATAAGAGTGATATTGGGTAGTATGGGGATAGGAATTGATTTTTAAAATGCAGCTGTCAAACTAGCTAAGGAATAGGACATAAATACACAGAAAGGTAAGAAGAAAAGAAGCAGCTGAACAAAGAGTTCAGGTTTGTCTTTTTTATGATTGTCTGAATTATATCCTTCAAGGCAAGAAAATAGGACCAGAAGAAATCCAGAACTATCTATTTTAGTTAAATGCAGCCAAAATTTAGATTTTGTGGTAGCAAGAGAAGTCCTCTCCCAGTGTCAATGCAGGAAGGCAAGGCATGTTCTTCAATTGTAAGAGGCAACAACACATTAATCATCATGGGAATAATAATCATCTAATTGTTTATGGATGCATATGGATTTGCTTCCAAATTGTACTTCTAGAAACTCTTCTCCTGAAGCTACATGAAGCATTATGAGTAATAGCTTTTAAAAGGGAACTAAGGACAGAAACCCAACAAAGCAGAGAACTGAGGGGAGTTTTGCTAAATGCACCTTTTGTTCACAAAGTGGGGTGGACACTGCTCTTCAACACTGCTTTCTGCCAAAACACAAAGAGAGTGAAGCGGAGATGAAAAGGGGTGTCAGCCACAAAAAACTCCCACATTTGGCACCCTTGCTATATGACTACACCAAAATAATCCTGACTAAATGCACTGTACAGAGACAGTGATGTGGGCAATGTAAGGTTCCCTGGCACAAACCCAACAGCCCACAGGTGGCACAGGGCACAGCTCAGCTCCTCCTGCTGCCCCCAGCAAACCTGCCTTGCTAGAAGGCCATTATATCCACAGCGTACTTTCTTTTCTTCCATTACTAAAAATATTAACAGCATGAATTACATACTGCATTCCTCAAAAACTAAACTCCTACCAATTTAGTGTGACCTGGAACCATTTCAGAGGGATTATACTAAAGATTAACCTGTCTAAAATATGAATATAAAATACAAATTGAGAGAATTGCATGTTGCCTGAATAGGAGCATATAAAATAGCCTTGCTCAGAGCTTCACAGCCAGAAGTGGATGAGACAATGAATTTCCTGCTGTTGCTGGCATTAAAGCAGTAGGTTTGTTAGGTTTTCCAGACAAATTGATTTGTTTTTATGCATTATCACATTGTGCATGATGTGCACTGCAAGAAAGAGATTACTTCTTTCAGAACACATTCCTGTCTAGTAAGAACTTATCTAGGTTCAGTGAAATAGGTGGGACTACACTTGGTAGCTAACTGTGAAGTTGTCAGACAGAAAATGAACAGAGCACTGACTATGTTCTTCTTCACTTTGTTTCTGTGTTGTTTTCTTCAGAATACAATTTCACCTTTTTTGCTTTCTAATATATTCCATCAATTTCTCCTTGGCATCAGTGCTGAATGTTGTTTGGAATCAGATACAGAGGGCTGGTATTTGGTACCCACAGATATGGATGGGAGGAGGATTCAATACTATGCTGAAAATAATGTTTCACTTTTCCAATTATGAATAATGTAAGTATCAAAGCAAAAAAAATAGAGAGTAAAGACATTATTTTATTTCAGGTCTCAAAGCTATACATGACCTCTTAGTGAAGTGACATAGCCATCAATTGACCGATACACAGTGGTTTTGCAGATCATGGTGCAGCCCAAAATAACATAGCATGAAATATTTGTTTCAGAAATCCATGGGGTTACTTGCATGCTTAAAATATATACTGAGGTATTTGGATGTCAGAGACTCAATGGGGAGGAAATCTGACAGTCACTACATCATGGAAAACTGCTATTTTTTAGGATGAAGTTTCTGTTTCTCAGCAGAAAAGCTGGCTGTATTTTGTTTTACATGAATAAGGTACCAAAGGAAATAATGACTTGTGATACAAAACCTGATAGACTTCTCAGGACATTCAGTCTGTGCTTTTGGCCACCTGTTAGTGGCAGCCACTTTCATTAGCAGCTGACAGACTTGTAGACACCCCCCTTATTTCTTGTCTCCCTCCTACTCTATTAAGTCTCTGTGTGACAACCAGCCACCTGTAAAGCAAGGCTCACCACCCACTGGCTTGATGCCACATCTGTAACACATGCTGGGTTACTCAACAGCTATTCTAGGAAGGCAGCTCTGGCTCAACCAAGAGATGCTGAGCTGCTGCCAACCTGGGAAACAGGGTTCACTGACCAGGATGCAGGCAAAGAGGCTGACAGGAGAAGAGAAATGTGCCAGAGGAAAATACCAGGTCCAGAAGACCACAGGTATTGTCCCTAAAGAGGATAGCAGAGAGAACAGTAGAAAATTAATTACTGGAGGAGGCTTTTCTTCCAATGGCACTGTACACAGAACAGGAATACTAAAAAAATTCCCAAATTTCAACTTTTAAATCTTGCCAGAAAGAGTAACTGCAGTAAGGACACACTGTGGGCCAGACTTCACGGCCATCATTTGTACATAAAGGAGTGATTTGCAATCAGTGTACAAGCCACAGGCCTTGGTGTTAATGAACATTAGTAAGTGGAATAAGATGCTTCTCCGTGGATGTCTTCAAGTGTTTCTTTGAAAAGTGCTGCTGTAGCAGAGCAATTAGTTCAGAACAAGTCACTGGAGACCAACAAGAGGAAAAGCGGAGAATAGTTGGTTGGGGAGCAAGTAGGAGAGTGGCTCTGAAATCAGTCCCAGCTATGAAGGATGAGGATCTTTAGTAATTTCTGTGATCACAAGGCTGCCCAACACCCACCTTTGCAGGTACAAGTTGAGCATTGCATGGAGTATACATAAACTAAGACTGCTAGTGCCACATATTTTTTTCTTCCTTGAAAACCATGGAAGCAGGGAAAGGAAAAGACTTGTAGTAAATCTTCCTAGTCATAAAGAGGGCTGTTTCAGTGTGGGAGGGATATAATGAGTAAAATGGAGTCTGAAACAGAAGGTACAGACCACATCTTAGAGGCACTTCTAATACGCATGCAGGAAAAATCTTGTGCAACCTCAGGATCCAGAGTCTCAGGCTCTCTCCTGAATGTGAGCATTTCTGTGTGTGAACTGAACTAAGTTTAGCCAATTCTTCTAAAATGTTCTTTTGGAATCTTTTGTGCAAATACTCTAATGGTTGAAATACTGGTCCACAGAGAGGGAGACCCGAATGAAAGGCAGTCCTGCAGTTGAGGGTCTCAGCTTCTCAGTCTGTTGTCCCCAGGTGCTCCAATGAAGAGCCATGAGAATGACCCTGCTCCAAGACTCCTTCTTGAAAATTATGACACTGTACAGAAAAGAGATCAGGTCTTGTGAAGAAAGGGCACAAAAGACAAGACCTTATGATTTCTTGCCCATTGTCTGTCTCAGGGGTGTAACTTGCTGTAAAGATGTGTTGTGTTGGTCTCAGGGTGTTTCCACAGGAAGTGGATAGTGACCTTGCCACACAACCTCACTTTCCAAGCACAGGATTCCTGAGCAAACAGATTTCCTTCAATCCATCCTGTCCAATGCCTACTTCCACTAGAAAGGGGAACGTTCCTTCACACAAGATTGAATGGAGGTCAGACTGGGTCTGAAGTTGGAAATTTGTTACTTGCTGTGTGAATTCTGTAATTATGGACAGCTTGATTTATGAAGAACAGAAATACCAATCAATCTGGCTGCTATTGTAAATGGGATTCAGCAAAATATGTACGGGGTTTGATTCAACCTGGAAACTCCTCAACTTCTAAATAAGCAATAAGCTCAAGAAAATAAATTTTAGCTATTGGTGCTGGATAATTAACTCACAGCTATGCAATAGTTTGTTTCCTTCATTTCCAGTTGGGCACATGCATTTTGGGTTAAGCTGGTTGAAAATTTTCAGATTTATGCACCCTTCCTCCCAAATCTCATAGATCTCATAGATTTTAAAAAATCTCATAGATTTTAACTGCAATTGGTGCATTGTGACTATGTCAAATTTAGGACAGTGTGCCATAAAGCACCACCTAGAAGCAACGTGTCCTGAGCAAGGAACACACAATTGTGTCTCTCTTCAAACAGTACTCTTTGCAGAGTTAAACTTGTGTCTAATATTTCCTCATATCTTAGAAATACTTGCATTGATTTTTTATTTTTCCATTTAAACATTCTTCAATTACTTCTCTCAGTGTACTTCTAGTATTTGTATGAATAGTTCAGCTAAGAACTGAAACTCAGAGACTGAAAGAACATTATTTCTGCTCATCTTCTTTCATAAAATTATATTTTCCAATAAAAACTGAACAAAGAACATACTGATACATATTTCAAGCACATAAGCATCTTCTCTTCATTATAAAAAGCTTGGAATGAGGTGCTAAGAATATCTTGATGTAATTCAGAAGCTGACATTTTCATAAACTAGGTTCCATAAATACATGGGTTATATTTACATAAATATAAATACATATAAAATATTTTAAAAACTAAAATATGTTAATTATGGAACCCAAAAGCTTGATGTGTTTTAATTTCAAACAAACTTTCTGAGATTTTACAGAGCTGCAAAAATGCCACTGGATTGAGCACATCCAATCAATGGCACAAATGTTCTGATGACATCCTTTGGAAGATAAAATGGTAAAAAGAAATACTGTACCAGTTGGATCAAAGTCTGGAAAATAATCTGGACAATTCTGAGCAGTGAGCCTTCCAGCAGGTGTGTCATCCCAGCACAACCAGCCGTCCCATGTTCTGTTGCAGAACAGACCTGGACATTTAAGAAGATTGCAAGAGTTAATTCCACAAAATGAGTTAATTCCCTCCTGAACCACTCTGTTCTAGCCTCTTGAGGATTATTGCTGCCAGCAGATAATCAAGCTTTCTTTTTGAAATACATCCTTTTATTACTGTAACACTCAGAGCGGTATTCAGGTACTAGAATGTACTTGTTTTTACTGACCTGATGTTAGTGGTGTTCATTTTACCAGAAAGTTACATTTTAAAGCATGTTGAATTGAACTTTGAGTGTGGGGTCCAATCCTACAAATTTCTCTTCTTTAATCTCTTTCTGTCAGCTCTAAGCATGTGCACTAGTGACGCTCAAGGACCTGTGAGACACCCACTTTTCATTTCACCTTTTGCTGCTCAGTAGGTCTGACAGTCAGGCGTTTGAAATGTAAAGATAGGAAGCATTTGTGGGGACATCTCAAGGCAACATTAGCAGAGCCAGGTCCCTGTCAGGCTGTTGCCTGGTTCAGCACCAGAGGTCGATGATGTAACTACAAACGCAGGGAAGCAAGTGCAAGACGGATCTGTAGCAGGCAGATTCTGCCTGCTGATGTTGTCTAGGTAGGCATGCTGTGATCCTGTCCTCATCATGCCCCTTCTGGGAAGGGTGGTGCTGTTGAGGCTGTGGGATGTTCCTAGCCCACAAACACAGAACACAGCTTGTTGCTGATCCATGTTACAGGGATTGTACATGCCATGGTCCTCAGAAATTATTTCCAAGGCTACTTGCTGTAACGTGTAATATGACTCATTGTGGATTTATACAAGAAACACATTAAACCCCCCTTACACTTCCTGGATTTTTTCCATTCAAAACCAGTTTGTGTTGAGGAAAAAGTATTTGTCACCAAGATCATCAGGTTAAAGTGAAATAGAATGAGAGGATACATTTTACCTTTTTTTTCACTCTGGGCCTGAGGAAGTATTAAAATGAAGGTTGTTTTTGAAAGAATTGTAATAGAAAGTACCTAATAACCACTGCAAGTTATTAACATATAACAGTTAGTTGCTTCTAGAGCTTTTGAAACTATCCACAGATAAACTTTCTAACTGAAGCAAGAAAGCTGTAAAAAGACATCTGATTTGTTCCAACTTGCACCAATAACTGTTTGTAATTCAAGTAGTTGTTGATTAAAAATAAAAAGCATAAAATTTAAACCCGAACTTTTTCCAAATTAGATCTTGTTCAGAAAATAAATTTTTATCACACTTCTTCTTCATTAGCTAAGATTTTATGCACATATAATTTTCAGTTATCAAGTTAAATGTGCAAATGTTACTTGTTCATGTAATTAACCAATCACCATATCAGCAGTTTGTTATCTATCCTTTAGGCATTGTCATATTCTTCTAGATCTTTGAAATACATCTGAAAAACTTTTAGAAACATTTTAGTAATACAAAAGAAGAAGAACAGTAGAAAGGGATTGGAATTTGAGCTTGTTTTTGAAAAATAGTGCCAAATGGAGTTGGAGGGAATATCTAGTTTTAAAACTTTAAATCCTTTGCCTGGCCTGATAAATAATCACATAGGTCAATCTATGCATCATGGACTTGTCTTCCAAGGTAATTTTCAGGATATCTATCTGTGAATCTATGTATCTACGTATGTATGTATGTATGTATCTATCTATCTATCTATCTATCTATCTATCTATCTAATATATATATATGCTCACATTTATCTTTATCTGTCTATCTATGCATATATACATATACACCCACATATATATATATGGACACACTGCTGTTCAGGAGGGGTGGTCATGTCCTTGCATGTGCCTGAGCTCCTCAATTTTCTATGTCTTCAGTTCAGAACAGAATTTCAGTGGTGCTGGCACCATTCTGTAGTCACCCATTACCCTCATTCTGAGTTAAAAATGAATTGAGTGCATGTTGCCATGAACAAACAGCCCCCAATGGCGTCACTTAAATTTAGCTGCCACCTGAAGGAATGCAGGCTGTCCTCCTGCAACAGCACTGCCCTTGAGAACACTAGGAAATCATGTCTTGATACATATAAATTCCCAACTCATGCTGGAAAATCAATTCTTTGAAACTTATCACACAAGGAAAGTGCAAAAGAAAGGCGAATCCAGGGGTTGCTGTCAATGGATGCAAAGATCAGGCGTTTATAGAGGTGGAGACTAAAAGAGTAATCTAACAAGAAACAGTAAGTTACTTCCCCTGCAAGCCCAGCAATTCAAAGGCTTATTTTTAACTGAAATATCATTCCCTCTATACAATAATCCTGTTTAACTGCTTGTGGCTATTATTTGCCTGAATTAAAACCTAGATTAAGCAGCAGAAACCTCTATATTCATTCCCAAACTGTTCTGCATCAAGACCTGACTATCTGTCTTAACATCTAACTCTTTTTTGAGTCTTACAGATCTCAGTAAAATTTTTAAGATAAGAGCTGTAGAAATATATTTATTCTTGTATTACAAAAAATCCCACATTATCTGTTTTTGTTAATTGTTTAAAGTATATTTTCCCCTTAAACTATGTCCTCAGTATCTGTTGTTTGCTTGCAGAAGTCTCATACTTCCTGTGATATATTTTTCTCTAGCTCCTCATATCTTCATTTATATCTACTGTGAAAAAAGTGACCAGAACTCTCAGTCCCAAACAGAAATGCTGTTTTAAGTACAATTGCAGCAGCACTATTATTTGTCATTTCCCTTTTTATTAATCTTTGTGTATGCCTTCTATTCAATAAAGATATTTTACAAAACTCTTTTATAAGTCTCAGTGTTTTATAAACCTCTTTTTCCTATTGTTGCTGCTGAATATAGAATATGTGGAACTTGTGCAGGTACAGAGCACGACACCCAGCAGTCAATACAGAAATGGCAAAAAATTGAAACACTGACTGGAGCAAACAGAACAACATTTATATTTAGGATTCGCAGTCAGGTGTGACCTTGCTGAGAGGGTCAGGGAAATGTTATTCCTGAAGCAAGAATGATTCAAGCAGCAAAGCACTGAGCCAGAAATGTAGGTGACAGAGGAAGGAAGAGCTGGGCTCCTTCCAGGCTTATCCTTTCATTGCCCTTAGGAGGATGCTAAGTAAGTGTGAGTTTGATTACTGCTTGTGGAAAGGAAACTGCACCCTGAGGAAGACTATGGGTTAGTATAGAGAAGAAAATATTTCTTCATGGTTATATAATCACACATGGCAAAATACAGATTCTTAAAAAACCTTTTTTACCTTTTTTCTTGTATGGAGGAGCTCTGTTCATCCTCTCATAACATTTGAACTGTGAATCTATTATCTTCTGCCGTATGACTGAATTTTCAGTTACTACAGGCTCTAATGTAGGATCAGTATAATTTACAGCAGAAGAAAGACTTGGAACAATTCTCTGTATGGAAAGGAAAAGCTGTTAGTACAACTGGATAAACAAAGAGGATTAAATTTATAAAAAGTGAGGACGAGAAATTTCTATTACTCATTTTTGAAAGGCCTTTTATTTGCACATATGTTTATCATTATGATGGGCCTTGTACTACTTACAAAGTAAATGCTGAATTTTATTAGTTTACCTCATGAAAACATAATCTTTTAACCAAGCAATTTTTCTTGGTGAAGAGACAGTCATTAAATACTTGATAAAGTCATCAAAATCTTTTCATTTAATTTAGTATCTGCAAGAGAATTTTCTGTTAAACCCATGTATTTCTGTTCACTTGTGCTGATTTAACTCTAGGCGGTGCAGGCAAAATACCTCAGTGCCACATCCTTTTCTTTGAGCTTCTGTAGCAGTTAAGGTCAAAGAAGGTAGAGTTTAAACATCAATACCTGAACTTAGCTCTTAGTTAAGTACCTAAGCAGACCCCCTAAATTTGAAAGTCTAAATAGCAAGGTCCTCTGTGATATAGTGGCATCTTCTGAATGATCCCATTCTGAACTGCCTGCCTGTTAAAGGAAAGGATCACTGCTTTTGGAAGGCAAAGATCTCAGCTAGAGAGGTCAGTTATGCTCTTTTGCCCTTTTACCTTCCATCCATCCATCCATCCACCCATCCATACACCCATCCATCCATCCATCCATCCATCCATCCATCCATCCATCCATCCATCCATCCATCCATCCTGCCCTCAATCACTCCACCCCTCCTTTCCTCGCCCCCTTGTACAGCTGAGGTCTGTGAGCAGAAATGAAAGTGTGGAGCTTTAGTTTGTTCTGTTCTGCCTCAATCCTGTATCATGACTCTTCTTTGCTTGAAGGTGATAGTAAAAAATGAGTTCCTCTGCTACCCCACTCAAAAGCAACATTACTGTAGCACTTTCCTAGCATGACCTTCTGTTTTCCCCTATATTGTGTGGTACTAAAGCCATCACAAACACATTCAGATTCATTTGCAGGCTGTTTCAAAATCTAGGACTCTCATAAACACACAAACTTGACCTTTTTTAGCAGCAAATGCTAATACAGAGATCTTTAGGCATGCATTTGTAGTTGTTTGAACTTAAAACATGACAGGTTTGAAAATTCAAATATCTGCTTACTTCTTACATTTTGCTGCCCCTTCTTTATGTCACATCACAGGCAATTGTATTCCATCAATACATTACTTTTCCCCCTCATTTGCATGCTAAATCACCTTTGTAAATACGTGGCAAAACAAGTGTGTTTAACTTAGTTTAAAAAAAAGCCATTACTTTTATTCTGATACTTCTGTACCAAACTATGTAAGTTTAATCTTTTTATACTCTTATATCAAATCAATTATGCTTTTCTAATCTCATCTCATCTCATCTCATCTCATCTCATCTCATCTCTTTTGACACAAACATTTTCAACTGTATACACCTGCTAACTGTAGGACATGGAGGCAGTCAATCATGCTGTACTTAAGTAGGTGCTTGAAATAAAGTAGGAGGAATAAGAATGAAAATATTTTCTGGCAGAGATAATTTTATATAAATTCCCCCTCCCCACAAGATATATGGACAATGAAGCCATTTGGAACATTTCATCTGGCCATCCAAGTGAAAAAATAAGTGTCTAGAAAGTCAGAACAGGAAATACAGAAGCAAAGCCAAACATCACAGATCCCTTAGCTTTAAAAACACTAAGGGGAGCAGCTGGAGTCCCCAAGAATAGTTAAAAACCAGCCAAGCAAAATCCTTAATCCAGCACAGGAAAGTGGAGATGAGGCTCTTCAGACAACCTCAGCTTTGTCTTAGCCCTTCATGTCCATGTCCATGACACAGGCTCTGGTGCTTCTCTGAAGTGATTAGGACATACTGCATGTTAATTTTTTCCATTCTTATTTTGAGTAATACCTCAGTTCCAAACTCTTTGTATTCAAGACAGAAATAACAGTTTCATCACAGGATGCTAGGAGGCCTTCTGTGGCAATGCCTTTCTTCTTGATAATTTCTCTGCAATTCTTGGCTGGTTTAGGAACACATTCATATGTGGGATGATGGTTTTGAGGGGTGAAACACAATTTGGACACTAAAGTCACAGTACTCCTATAGTTTCATTACTTGCAGTGTGTAATTCCTGAAGAAGTTGGTTCTTATTGGGTACAGTTTAATGAGAATATTCTGATCCCTGGAGGTAGAGAGTACCTGTGATGGTGGATAGATTAGATGTCTTGTATTGTGTACAAAATTATGTAGGAATGGTCTGCCATGTAACCAGGAGGCCCATTCTACTGCCCCTGCACGAGGCAATCATGGAACAGCTGAAGTTGCCAGTGAGATTTCTACTGCCCACATTTAGGCCACAATTCACTCAGACAGATAAAAATATGGATGAGTTGTGTCACTAAAACTCATCAGTGGAAATCACTTAATGGCCTCCAGTAAAATTAAAGCGAGTTTGGATAAAAGTTGGAATAATAACACTAGATTTATAATTGTCTCTGTCCTAGGATTACTTTATGATGCTTGTATCCCCAATTGCCTGCTCTGTTTCTGCTGGATATTATATTCTGTGCCTTCAAGAGTGGCTCTGACAGTAAAGGTGGGGAGGAGAAGCACAGTTTCTGTTATGAGCCTCACTCACTCCTCCACATTCGGCTGGACTGTGTTGTCTGGGCACGGACGGGGCAGAACACCAGACTCCTTTTGCTTTTTAGCTAGTTAGCTAGTTTAGCTAGCTGAGGGAGTCTGAGCTTTCCCTGGGCTGCTTTTCTCTCCCTTTTCTTGGAACCATTTGAACCTGCTCCAGACCAGGACCCACAAAACACCGAGAAGCTTGCATTTGTCATCTCTTCAGAGCACTGAATGAGTTTTATCATCCAGTATTGTTCATTCTTTGTGCTGGGGGGTGTTGTGTCTGTTAAATAAACAGGTTCTTTCCCCTTCTCTCTGAGGAATCCTTCCCAAACCAGCTGTGGGGAGGGGCGATGTGGGTTTGCTTTCTGGTGGAGCCCCCTTTGGAGATTTTCTCCCAAATTTGCCCTAAACCGGGACAGTCTCTTAAATTATTTTTATTCTTTTTTTTTTTTTTTCTTTTTTCTTTTTACTAAACACAATGACTCAGAGTTCTCCAAAAGTCTTTCTGGGCACTCTTTATGTAATTGAATAGTTTGTGTGGGAAATCAAATTAAGGGGTTATACATAGGTATGTCATCCGTGATATGCCCTTTAAATCTACTCTTTCCTTTGATTGCTATTCCTCATTTTTGTTTGCCTAGATCTGAAAAGCTGGCCTTGGAAGCTTGAACACAATTTTCTTCTCCATATAAATCAGATTACCACTTCAGCAGATTAATGAAATATAAATTTTGTGTCTTTCTGCAGGTGGAGAAGTCATATCCCTGTTTCAAATACTGGTTTTTTTACCGTCCAAAAGAGAATCACATGTCCACCCCCCAGAATTTAAAGCTTGACCTCCCAAAGTCAGTCCAGTGGGCTGATGATCCAGCCTTTATATACCTGCAGTTAGACAAAAATTTTGATGCAGTTTGCGATGCCAGATGTTATTACTTGTTTTAGTCTCCCTCACTCCTTACTGTAGTGGTCAGTAAAAGGCAAATGGGGCAGGAAGACATCTCTGGGTCATTATTCTCTTTTCAGAAATAGCAGGAGCTTGGCTATGGCTACATGAGAGAGAAAGTTTAGTCTGTATTGTGTTAATGGGAGAGGTTGAGAATGTCCCATGAATATCTGTGTATCAGTGTTTGTATAAGCTCTCATGGAATTAATGGTTTTGACTCACCTCTTCTACGTTTTCATTGTTATGTCAATGTATTTTAGAAATTAAGACTTAAAAGACACATTTGTACCACAAAAAAGCCAAGGTCAATTAATCTTTGCCTGGCAACTACCTATAAATATTGAACCTATAAAACATGGAACAAATTCTAAATGCTCATAGTTCATTAATGGACATTAAAAAGCCTTCCCATCCATTCATCAGATACTTCAGATGGAAATACAGATGATGTTTATGCAATAAAAGAATGCCTCATTAATTTATAAACATTCTTTATTAAGGAGAAATAAACAATTCACAATAATCAATGTGATCATTGCTTAAAAATGCACTGAATTCTTCAGAAGCAAACAGTTTAAGTGATGTCTCATGCAGCAGTTTAGCAGCCGTACATATGATGTCACTCCTAAAAGTCCAAGTAAATGACGTCATACATACGACCACCAAGCCACCACGTGACAAATGACTGACATAAGAGAGTGAATTATCATTACAAAGAGAAATAACAGGCTGCTGGGAATGCTGGAGTTCACTTTATACCTGGAATGAATAAAGATTCCCATAAAGCAATTTGGCTTCATTATTAAACTATACAGGAATGAACAAACAATGCCCTGGTTTCTGTAAGAGTAACTGCTGTTAACTTGTGCCAGGTTGTGCCTGTTTCTGCAAGGGAGAATCCAGATGAAGTAAGCATAAAAGTATTTCACTTTTTCTTCCCCACAAAATATTGGACACGATGAACAAGCATCCCCAAATATTTTTGTTCTGCCATCAAGGAGCTTGCAGGACACTAACTGTATATGACATTAAGGAAAAGAAGGCATTTGTAGCTGTCTTTTTTTCCCCCCTCTTCCACTAAATATAGTAATGTAGCAAGAATTATTGGTGAGTTCAGGCTAGTAGAAATTCTGGATGCTCTGTATTTTATTGATTTCAACAGCTCAATCATTCATTTGGTATAATTCTTTTAAAACTGCTGTGTGCAGTCATCTCTTTGTGGATCACTAAACTCCTGTTCTTCAATACATCACATTTTAGAGGAAGAGCTCAGCATGATCTAGATGAGTTGCAGAGCCCCTCTCATATTTTGATTATGTTTGAACTACTTTTCACAACTGCTATCGTTGGGACAGATAAGAAAACAACTGTGATACCTTAGGAAGGTCATTAGCATGTGATATTCAGTAAACATAATCATTTCTATCCATCAGAAGTGTGCTAGGAAGCAGCAGGCAATTTCTTTGGGGGAACACTACAACATGACATGTTTTACTTAATCACTGAATGTTAGAATTTTCCCATACTCTATCGCTGTTGGAGCAGGATGGTAATTATCTCAGTGAGATCCCATCTGACTAACATGGCAGAATTTGGCAGCTGTTTAAACAAGCATGAGATTATCAGGTGCTGTAGATGAAGACAAGGCTGTTGTAGTGAAAAGCAAGTTACAGATCTTACAGTTCTTTTCCATTTCTACAAGATTTGCTTACAGAAGAAGCTTTACTTTCATTTTAGCCTGATAAAAACTGTGGGCTAATCCAGAATACTTCATGGATATTTACTTGCAGCCTTGATTATCCTCTTGTGAGAGGCCTCTTTACTGCAATCAGCTGCATAGCAACAGCCTTGTTTTTTAAAAAAAGAAAAGATAGTCAAAATGTCCTGATCATCCCTGAAACTGGGTGAATAGAACAGAATATAGCATTCCTATTTCTTGGGAAATTACGAGCAGCTTGACTCCCAAATTCTCACACTAATTCTTACTGCTTTAAAATATCAGCAGCTTGCTTTCCAGAGCTTCCCTTGTGTGAGAACAGGTTCTGAAATTCTGAGTACACATACTTACAGCATGAAGCAACTCATAAATATTTACACAGGGAGGTGTGTATGCAGAACAGCAGCTTCCAAAGGCATGGTCTAAGGTGATGAGACCTAGGGGGATCTCACCATCCAAGGCTGGGGAAGACTCTGGGCTGCCAGAGAAGAGGGCTCAGAAGAAGAGAGACAAAGGAGACTATGACAGATCTTCAGCAGCTCTTCCAGCCCATGGGAGATCTGCTCTGGACCAGATGCTGGAAGACATGCTGTCTAAGCAGGAAAAGGCTTGTTCTCACAGTACCTGCACAGACATGGGTTTCAGAAATGCACACTGAGAGCCACTGAGCTGAGCAGGAGCAGGAGCCCAGTGGAGTTTGTGGCCACACCACTCCACCAGTGCGTGTTGCACTCCCAGCTGTGAGGATCAAAGAGAGGCACCATGGGCAGCTCCCCCATCATGGTGGCAAGTGCTTGATTAATGACTCTGGAGATTGAACATACCCTACCACTGTTTTCCAAAATACACCAGTTTATGCAGTTACCAAAAATTTCATTTAGGTTTTCATATAATTAATTTTCAATGTTTTATGAACAGGAATTATTCACGAGTCTTTCAGGTGTTGGAAAAAAGTATCACATTCTGCATACCTTTGTGACTGAGGCTTGGTAACAATTTAACAGATTTGGACTCAGTGAATGTTCACAGTTTGTTTTTTGCTCCAAATGAATTTATTTTAGAATAGAATATTTTCAATTAGGTCTAGTGGGCCTAATTGAAAATAGTGTGGCCTTCAGCTGCAGCATCCATTTAGTCCTTACTGTGCGTGTTGTGGTTGGCTCAGGACACAAAATTGGAGTATGTGGGAAAAACTACTTCATCAATCCTCATTTCCAGGGCCATTTGTAGGCACAGTTCTTACTTGAGAAAATAAAGCAGAAAATAGAAATCTCTTTCATCAATGTCCTGAAAAATTGATTTGCCACACAGGAAAGAGACCCAAACCTTCTTCTTCCTCATTCTCAGAAGTTTGATGCTGCTGGGCACACTGTGCTGATGCTCCGTTTTTCTTGTGAAGAGAAATGTGCACTGAGGATATGAACTAATTGCTCCAGCATTCCAGGGCTTATGTGCTTGAAGAAACAAATCTCAGTCACATTCTTTGGCTCTCAGTAATTGCAAAAAACTAAAGAGCATCAGTCTAAAGTGAACTATGACATAATGAACAATTAAATTTTCTCTTTTATAGTAGAAGACTATACGGTGATGCATTATCCTGCATCCAAAAGCAAGGGAATCCATCAAAGAGGAAGACAATAAGGAATTGCTTGTATTTCTAAATTAGGTTTTGGAACAACTCACTCTTCAGGTTTTTTTGGCAAAGATGGGTTATTATGTATCTGTCCATGGAATTGCTATCAATTCTGTGCAAAAAATTACATGCATAAAAGAGATGGTTTCTATCAGAAGGTACCAAAAGCCCTAAGTGACAAGTCTAAAGGAGGTGGTGGAAAGGAAGTGTCTGTGCAACCAAGTAAGTAATTTTTTGTCTCTGAAAAAATATTGAAGGAGAGATACAAGAAGAATCTGGGGAGTCTTCCGCAAAGCACTAACTGTATACAGGGCAGGGTGTGCTCCAGCTCTGAGATTGTGTTAGGGTATCACAGCTACACTAAGAAAAGAGATTTCAGGTAGAAGTCTACCCTACTCAATAGGGGTGACCACCACAGGGGAAACACCAGCACCTACAGTGGGGCAAACAGAACAGAGGAGAAAACAAGGATCTCAAAAGGTTGTGCTGCTTTTCAGCAGCTCACAGTGATCTACTGGGAGTGCAGGTCACAAATGATAGAATAACAGAAAACCATGAAAGTCATCAAAGAAGGGAGATCTAGAGGGTGTCTCATGGGGTGGGTAGAGCTGAGGATAGGAGATCACTCCTGTCTATGTCACAATTAATCTTAATTACTGTATTTACTGTATTATTAATTACAGATAGTGGCTGATATGTCTCACAGTTCTTGGAACAAAAGAGTGATTTGAAGAACCAACAGAGTGGGAACCAACAGAGCCTTTTGGAAAGAGAGACACCCTTTACTCATTACAAACCATAAATACAATGCAAAAAATGAACAGTTTCTACCATCTGCAGATGGGGAAGTTTTTGGAAAAATGAGGCAAAATATTTTTCATATTTGATCTCACAGCAGTTTCTGGATAAGTTTCATGATGGAAAGAAAGGCTTGTTCATGGTCTACTTCTGTGACTGTGGCTTCTTTCTACCAAAAGGGAAATTAACTTAAGAGATGTCAAAGTAGAGTACAGTATGCCCACTGCAGTGGTGAAGGAAGGCACATAGAGATTGGAAGCTTGAAAATGTAAGTTAAGTTATCCATTGAGGTCAGAATATTCAGTGCTCTTTGGTGCAAAGATATTTAAAATTAATGCAGATGCAGATCTCACTGAAGAGTTTTTAAAAGAATTCCTCCCCCTGGAGTGCTGCAGGAATGAGCACAGACCTAACATTACACACATGCTGTCATGGGTGAGAGATTTAAAAGATCTGGGGACAACAGGACAAGGATCAGTCCTCCAGGGCTGACCTACAAACCCACGCTGTAGGTCAAAGCACCTCAAGTGCTTAAAAGTGCTGTTGACAAATTTAGTTATCAAAATATTTACAGTCCTGTCACGTGACTGGGAGCAAAATAAGCTGGATCTATTTCTTCAAGCAATTCCATTGGCATTGGCTTTTTATAGGAAGAATTGTTCTTTGTCAAGACCCCTATCAAGCTATGCAGATCAGATGGGTTTCAAACCAGAAGAAAGCTGGTCTCTCTCAGGCGCTTTGTTACAGACATTTCTGACCATGGGCGATTTCATAGTCAGTGCATTGTCACATGCACCCTTGTAGGACAGGTAGAACAGCCAAGCCAAATGGTCACAAGCACCAAAATACTCTAGTGTACCTCAGAGTAGAAGACTGCTCTCACACATGGAGATGATTCCTCAAATCATTAACTAACTATGGACGACTTTTTTTGGGACTAAATTAGCAGAAATGTATTAACTCTCTTCAATTATTTCTCCATCTCTTCAGCTCTTCTTTGATGGAGAAGAATCCAGAACCATGAATTCAATATTTTACTGAAGTAATGTGTTCTTTGCTGCTCTCCTGGATTCTCCATGATCTCATTTAATTGTTTTCTTTTAACCTCCTTCTATCCATCATTCTCTTACTGTTCTCTACTTTCCTTTCCTTTTTTATCTATATAAATTTAAGCGGCAAACAGCATTGTGGACAAGCTCTGCTAGGCTGGGAGGAGAGGTACAACCCAATAAGTAAACCAGGTAGGGCAGTTGCTTATGCTCTCTGACGCATTTTCTACAGCATATGAGTTTCTTTTGCTTCTACAACACAGGATTTGATGAGGAGTTGCAAAGAGATATTTCGCATTCAGATGTTAATGAAGAAGATGAGAGGCAGAGAGGCAGGAGGAGCTAACCAAGAAAACACAAGAGGAAGACGAAGAGGAAGAGGAAGGAGAAGAAGAAGAAGAAGAAGAAGAAGAAGAAGAAGAAGAAGAAGAAGAAGAAGAAGAAGAAAGTCTTCTTCAGGAGCACAGAGCTAGAGTTAGGTGGGGACTAAGGTGGCAGGCATCATGCAAATTACTCGTACCACACCAGGGTAGTGAGGTGCTTGTTCCCAGCAGCGTCATTCAGACATATGCTGATCATTCTGTAACTTAGGCTCTGGGCAGTATTCTCAATTCTGACTGCCTGTAATGTCTATGATTTTCTGATGATCAATAGTAATTTGAGGTTTCAGAAATACAGTTCAGCAAAAGGATTCAATTTATGTGAGAGGTATTTAGTCAGGCAGAAATGAATTTACTATATTTTTAGAACCACAATTACTCAACAATGTTGCATACATTAAAATAAATGTAATGCTGATACAAACCAGTTGAAAACAGCACTTGAACTGATAAACAGATTTATAAGATTATTTTTAATTTTGGCTGCCTTCCTAATATCAGATCAACTACAAACAGTGAAAATGCATTGCTACTTAAGTCAGTTTGTCTTGCAGAACAATACTAAGGGCAGTTTTCAAACACACATATTCCCATGACATGCTGTAGCCTGTAAAACACAGAAATGAAAAGTCATATGCATAACCCTCTTCAGAGTTGCAGTTCTGTCTCACCAAGAAACAAAGTTTTCAAGTTCAAACTTTTATTAGATAATCTTATTAATCTTCTTTTGAAATGCATTAGTAAGGAAAACTCTTCCTTCACCTGTGGAGTATAATAAGTATAACTGGGTACTCATTTTTCTCAACATCACCACAAGTTTAAATACAGCAGTTGCCATGAGCAGTTCACTTTTCTTGTACTTACAGTTAGAAGGATGATGAGTAAGAAGCAACTTTGGGTTGTTTTTTTCATTGTGAAGTCTTCTTGGAGAGACACCTTGTAGATGACCCTTCTGGGAATTAAAGAACAAAAATAAAAACATTATTGGACTTTTCTGATAACTTCCATTTCTATGTGCATGAGCACATTTTTAAACTTAATCTAAACTCTGTGTTTGTGGTTGTTTGAGCACCCCCAGCCTTACAGGAGCTCAAGTTTGGTCTACTTGGAAGTTGGTACGCTTTAAATTTAGTCTCCTTTGTGACTCTGGTGGTGAGTACAGATGGTGTGGGGTACATCTCCATGTTACTGGGCCACCAGCAGCAGATCTGGGTTAAACCCTGTGTCTTTGTCAGCTGAGGCTTCCTTGGTTGTCCTTTTTCATCTGCTTCTAACCTAATACAGAGCTGCAGACTAACGAACAATCTGGATATTTTAAATCTGATTCGCAAAACCCAGAAGGATCCACTTTGCAAATAAGTGTAATAGCAGCTCAAAAGACATGTTTGTGGGGCTAGGGAAAGCCAGACTTTGAGTAATCTCTAGCCAGGTGAACAAGCCCGTGGGCAGGAAAAGAGAAACTGGGAACAGCACGGTGGGGTTGCATGCTCCATGATGCAGCTGGGTGGCTGGGCTGTGGATAGACACTCAGCAGTGAAAGCCTCAGGCCATCAGGCATGACTGCTTCAGCACAAAGTACTGGGGAGGCACAGCATGGACAGGACTCCACAGGTTTGAAGGGAACTGGACCAGCAGCTTTTTGTTTTTCTGGGTTTTTCCTACATCAACACTTCTCTGGCCTATCTGGAAAGAATATCCAGGGGCCACCAAGTATAATCTTATTTCTTCATAGTTGTGGGAGTTCAAGCAAGCAAAGCTCTTTGCATTAACACATCATTTTAAGTTTTACAAAAATGTAAGTTCTGCATTAAATGAGAAATGCAGCTTTTGTCAAAGCAGATTGTGCCTTCTGATGTCTCACTGACCACTCATGGTGTATGTGCTGAGCAACATAGGACATGTGGCTGTGATCACCTTCAGTCACAGTGACACTGTGAGCACCCACACACCTTCATTTTTCAGACAGCTTTAAAACTAGGGGTTAGGTGTTTTCTACCTGGACAAACAATCCTGTGAGCACCCTACACATTTTAATCCCATCAATTTAAAGAGAAAAAGGCACATATACGTGGATGCTGAGCCTAGTTGACATGCAGTGAATAATACAATGACTTGTGTAACATTTGTCTCAGCAACAGCATTGTAACAGCTTTTCTCATCTTTAAATGGTCTGGAAGGGCACCCATTTTCAGAGGGGAAATGAAATATTGTCCTCATCTAAAGCAGAAATATGTAATGTCAAAATCTAATAAAGGTGTGGTACTTCCACTTCAATGTAGCACATGCGATCCAGTCATATGTAGCACATGTTGCAGTCATGTGTCACTGAGATTACATAAAACATAAAGTGATGGCAAAGAGGCCTCAGAGGATTTCTCTCTAATAGGAAGTAGTCTTATTACTGTCTGAATCTTCCCAGAACTATTCTGTTGAGTCAGAAGTAATGCAAGATGCAAATGGTCCAGAAATAATATGCAGTTACACTGTGAGCCACAAACTTGGATTTGATTATTCATGGTAGACAACTCAATTGAAGCAAAAACTGGACATCTAGATCAGAGAAAAATGCCTGGAATTGTCTGCATATTTTCCAGGCTCTTCCCTGCAGTCCGTATTGGTTCAAACTGACAATAAAGATTAACAAAGAACATATAAACAATGTCTCTTGTACAGTGAGTATGAGCACAAGTACGGTGTTCATCCAGTTACACACTGTACTGCAAAGTGTTCTGCAGCATGGTGTAAAGCCAGTCTAGTGGGTGCTCCTGTTCTTGTTAGCATCATCACTTCTGCTACATCTGTAGGGATTTTGTATCAAAAGGGAGCACTTTGTCTTACAAACTGTCAACAGCTTTAAAATACACAACAGTCCCTACTAATGGCACAGAGATTAACGCAATACTGTGACCTAGCAAGCACGAGCAAGATCAAAATCAGCTGAATTTACCTGCTATATGTCTGCTTTTCCTGCACTTTGTGCCAAGAGTGCCTGCAGCACCTGGCTGGGTTACAGCTGTAGATGCAGGTAAATCTTTTCCCTTGTGTTAATTAAAATGACTTCACCATATGATACTACATATGAGTAAATGAGTAAGAACTATTTCCCATGCTGAATCTTAGCTAGTCTATTTATTTCCAGTCATTTTTATTTTAGCCAGCTATAACCACGGGAATGGCTGACATGCCAGATAAAGTCCAGCACCCTTTTTGTCTTTTTCACAGAAATTTTTTCATCTGGAAAAAATTTCAAGAATAGTTGAACAACAATATTTTAACTATAAAAACTATAAAGCTCCTGATTAAGAAAAAGTTTTTTCTACTTTAAGACTGGCCCATAACACTACAGCACACAGGCTAGGATCAGTACTGGATAAAGGATGATGACCTCATTGAAATGAAAAGATACATGCAAATACAAAGTGCTGGTCAATGGGCAGGGCAGAAACAACAGGGAGGCAGAAAGACTCACACAAGGGGAACCCCAGGAGATGGAGCCTGTCAGCCTCCAGACAGAGGAACAAACCAACACCTCCTTGGCTCTGACCCCATCTCCAGTGATCCAGGTTCAGGTGTGACATGCCAGACAAGCTGGGATGTGCAAAGCAGCATGCTCAAGTGCCTGCTGGTTTTGGTCTTTTGTGTTAGAAGGATCACCTTTTCACATGGACACTGCAGCCCATGGGCAGTGTGCTTGCAGCTGGAGGAAGGCTGGACAGCTCTGGAGCCGTGCTGTCAGGAACAGAGGGTGGAACCAGAAATGAGTCTGCTCCCACTGTGACACGAGCACACATGGGCTTCCATGGCAGTACCCACAGGAGGCTCTCCATGCCTTCTCCTGGCTGCTCAGGACCACCTGACTTGTGCTAACTCCACAGCCACACTACAGGGCCACACTATGAAGAGGGCAGGAAATTAGTTTTCAGCTGCACAATTTTGAAATCTATTTAAAAGGGGTTCTTTATTTATTTTCTTTTTTACAATTACAGATGGAGAAACAGTAATATTTCAAGCTGTTTTAAGAACAGCTATTGCAGATGTTTTAAAGTATGCATCAGTTTTTCCTGAGATGATGCCTGCTGGTTTTGGTCTTTTGTGTTGGTCTTATCTTTTTGGTCTTATCTATAATTCCTGTTGTTTATGACCACAAACATCAGGAATTATAGATAATGTACTGATAGTTCTTGGGCTCACCAGAGCTTATTTATTATGGCAATGTAATACAGTATAAAACTACACCAAAATTTGTTTCCTTTGCTGAAGTTCCCAAGCAGGTTTTAGGTGCTATGCTGATTTCTGTTCCTATAATATTTAGCCTTTTTCCCTAAGTCCAATGATGTACTTATTCAATGTCAAATTAGTATAACATGCTGCACGCATTTCAATTTTAGAATATCCATATTTAGGGATTAATCATAAGCACATTGCTAAAGCTCAGTACTTTTCTATGATTGTATTAATTCCTCAGCCCTTGTTGCTTATAATAGTTACAGGTGACATCCCTGACTGTTATTTAAACTAGAATATTGTTCTTTCTTTCTTTGCAAAAGTAGCATTTATGCAGCTCATTGTGTGCTAAGGTATTCCTCCTGCTTCAGCTGTAATAGTAACCACAATAAATAATAAATAACCACAGACACCTTGAGATTACACCTGAAACTTATCTGAGGGTGAACACAGAATCCTACTCAGTGATGACATCTCTTTTGTCTCTGTCCAGCTGTCTACTGGTATAGTGCTGTGCTGAACAGGCCTTCAATTACAGTTACCACTGGCTTATCCAGAAAATGGGACAGCCCTCTCTGCACAGCCATTTGGACAAGGCCCACAAGGGATGTCAGATTTAGTCAGAAAGAAGGGTGCAAGAGGAAGATTTAAAAGAAGGTAGTAGAGCAACAATTCTCTGCCATGTTCTGAAGAAAAGTAAGGAAGAAGAAAGAAAGAAAGAAAGAAAGAAAGAAAGAAAGAAAGAAAGAAAGAAAGAAAGAAAGAAAGAAAGAAAGAAAGAAAGAAAGAAAGAAAGAAAGAAAGAAAGAAAGAAAGAAAGAAAGAAAGAGAAAGAAAGAAAAAAAGAAAGAAAAAGAAAGAAAGAAAGAAAAAGAGACTGGAAAAAACTTCTTTAATTATTCTGCTTTGATAAATCTGCAGTGCCATCTTTCACAATACTGCTGACATACCTTTAGATAAAGAAATGGTTTTAAAAATGGTTTTCAAAATAGGAATTTGAGGAGTTGTGGCTAAGTACAGAAGTGTAATGCAAAAATCTCTTTCTCAGTGTGTTCATTATACTCAGAATTTTTGAAACTTCACTTGCGACCTCCCTACGAGGCTGCAAGTTTCTTTGGGAGCTTCTTTTCCACCCCATGCAGCTTTCTCAGGGTGACTAGCTGGGTACACACCTCAAACCACAAGGTCTCTCTGTTTTCTTATAAGGCTTGCAGACCCTCCTGGAGAGTGCCTTGCCACTCAGCACAGAAGGCACCAACATGCCCTGCCTGCATTAGCCCTGGACTGGGAAACACTGGGCAGACAGCACTGAGCAAGCCACAGGCAAGCCAGCAGATCCTGCTGCTGAGTGTTTAAGGATTTCGGATCCAGGGAGGAGGTTGCAGGTTGGTGTGTGTAGCCAAACATGTAGATGGTTTTGAGGAAAGTATTAAAATTATCCCCTCACTCCCAGTGGGATATTTTACCCCTGGGTTCCTAATTAAGGCCACTGCTTTGAGCCAGGAGTGAGCCCTACATCACCCTTCTACAATCCCAGGTTTTGTGCAGACCAGAATTGTAGTTATAACCCCATCAGGAGAGGAAATGCCAGGAGTTTAATTTCCCATGCCTGAGATGGGAGTAGAGCCAGTCCCTCCTATTTCCCCAGAACATTCTTTAGCCATTAGCCTGCAATAGTCTTGAAATGGCTTAAGTGGCACCAGGATCACTTGGTACTTCCAATAGAAATGGTGATTGCTACTCAGCTATTTCTCGTATGCCAAAAACTTGAGACCATCAGTCCCAGCCAGAGAGATTGGTCTCCTTACAGTCTCTAGTCAAGTGTCCAGGGAGATGAGGCAAGGCAGGAGATGTATCTACTGTTTTCTACTCCTGCACTCCCTGTGACTTATCTTTGTACAGTAACTCAATGTTTTGTTTAACCTTCCTTTTCATACAGGAATCCCCTGAGAAATAAAAATTTCACATTATCAGTTTCTGGTGTCGGGCACATAAAGACATTGCAACATTAAAACTGCAGGTATCTAGACACTTGCAGTTTATCTCATTCATTTTTGGAGTCTCGGAAACCCAAATGCTAACTTGTGTGATGACTACTCAGTTGTTATTGTAACAGATCACAGTTTCCATTAGCTCGCCTGGTGGAGATTGTGAACTCCATCTTGAGTGTGTGCTATGTTAACAAACTGAAACTATCAGCCATGGCAAATAGGCAATTTCAGGTTTACACAGAGGAACTGACCAAATAATTCTGATTTATTGATTCATTTGGATTACCTGGGAGCTGCAACACTTGGCACTTCATTTTTCCATTTAAAAATATTCAACAAAAAGGGGTTATTTTACCTTAGGTTTCCCTTTAACCAAATCCTTTTCAACAAACAAGAAGAAAATAGGAAGAAACTAGCTACAGAATTGTCTGTGTCTATTTTTAAGGTAATCATAAAGTTTTCTAAGCCCCCACATTACATATCTGAGCAGCCAATGTAATCATACACACCAGTGAGGATATTGAAGATGGAAAGGAAGAAGTTTATTGTATTGTTGCATTACCCAGCCTAAGAAATTCTTAGACAGGGTAATACAACAGAGACAAATATACTTGGACAAAAAACCAACAACAACGACAAAAAGCCAATATATACACTTTGAATAAGAATTATTTATCTAGGACTTTAAAAATATACGAGCCAAATTATCCAGAAGACTTTCAGGAAAGGCTGAACATTTTATGAAACAAAAGATGGTAAAGCATAAAAACAGTTAGAGGAGCTGATTCCTTCCACCTGCCAGGGCAAAACTTAGGAGGGGAGAGCTGAGGGATCCAGCTGAGCACTGATACAAATCCTGTTTGTGTTACATGTAGATATGGGTGGGTGTAGTGCTTCTGCATCCTCTAATGACTGTAAATTGAGGGTGATGCCTACTGTTTGATAGTAGCCAAAAAAACCCCAGTAGCCAAAACCCTCTTACTTCTTCAGAGCTTAGGAAGCCCTTGCTAATGACCCTCTTGGCTGTTGGACAAGGGGTTTTATGAGATTGCAAGTAAAAGCAAAGAAAATTTCAGGAAGAGACTAGCAAAGTATATCAGCAGATTTGTTGGCAGAAAAAACTTGGAATACTTACACAAACCAGACTGTAATTCGTTTCGAAAAACTTAGTTTTAGTCTTTCGCAAATGTCTTCTGTGAAGTATTTTAGCCCAAAATGTTAACAGCATTATGTGAAGAGTTGCATACCAAGCAATTCTGGAGTTCAGCATCTACAGGACCCTCTGTGCCTTGCTGCATTTCTCTGAATTTTACAGTGTCATAATGTTTTATCCAGAAATAGTACCTGAGGGAGAAGGTTTTATGCGTTTGCACCACAGGCTCTGGTCATACAAACAGTGGTTAAAGGAAGAGGCTTAGAGATGGAGGAGATAGTGAATAATAACAGCACATCTGCCCCTGCATAGATCAGTTTAAACTTTTGTGGAATTGAAGTTAAAAGAAAAATGACTTTTATGCTTTAGCGGTGAAAGAAGAAACAACACATGCAATTATGCTTTTGCTTCAGACATAATGCAAGACAGAGAGCGGATCACACCACAGTGACTCTGGAAAATGAGTTCATTGCCTTTGCCTTCTATCACTATTCAGAGGATACACTCTTGAAATAAACTCACTTTTACAAAACAATGATTGTTCACATAAGAATTATGTCAGGCTCTCAGCGCCCATCAAAGTATCATAGAGTGGTTCGGGCTGGAAGGGACCTTTAAATATCATCTGGGTCAAAACCCCTCTGCCATGGGCAGGGACATGCTCCACTAGTCCAAGTTGCTCAGGGCACCATCCAGCCTGGTCTTGAACACTTTGGGGGATGGGGCATCCGAAACCTCTGGGCAAATTGTTGCAGGGTTTCATCTCCCTCACACTAAAAAATTCTTCCTAATATACATAATCAAAATCCACCTTCTTTCAGTTTAAAACCATTGGTCTTTTCCTGTGACTACAGACCCTGGTGAATACTTTTCCCTACCTTTCTTCTAAGACCCTGTTAGTGACTGAAAGGCTGCAACAAGGTCTCCCTAGAGCCTTCTCTCCTCCAGGCTCAAGACCTCCAGGCCTTTCAGGTTTTTTCATAGGAGACAGCTCCAGCTCTCTGATCATCTTCATAGCCTTCTCTGGATTCATTCCAACAGGTCCACATCCTTCTTATGCTGGGGCCCCCAGAGCTGGATGCAGCACTCCAGGTGGAGTCTCATCAGAGCAAGCAGAGGTGCAGAATCCCCTCCCTTGATTGACCTGCCTTGCTGCTTTGGACACAGCTCAGGGTACAATTGTCATGTCACAATGTGCATACCTGATGATGAAGGCTTTAATTTTTTTAGTTCTTACAATCAAATTTGAAATACTGAAGTTAAATGCAAACCTTACAATTCTGAAGCAACACTCAGGATTTTAATAGCTCTGCTTTCAGTAATGGATAACAAGATGAAAGCAGCAATATTTTAAAAAACTTGCTAAGTGCCAGGAAACGTTACCATGTTAGAGTCAAATATTTCCAATCTGTGGAACAAAGAAGGAGAAATAAACCAGAAAGCTATGTAACAAAGCAGAGGAATAAAATCTATACCAGAGCATTCCTGCTATTTGGAGTGCTGGAAGAGTGGGACTGAATGAAGCAGCTTTGGCCGCTGGTCCACATTCAACAGATGAAAGCAAGCACACTGCAGGAATGCCTGGTTCATCACTGAACATTCCTCAAAGCAGAACACTTCCTTGCCATTTTGCTGCATCATTATGAATCTCTGGCTTAGCACGTCACGCAGCAGCACAGTATAATTTTAGACTTTTAGGCCCAGCTGTGAAATGTCGCTTGAAAAGTGCTTGCAATTCCTGGAGGACTTTGCAGCAGTGCTTGTTCAATAAGAAAATATGCAATTATCTACTCTTGAAGACAGTGCAGCTTGGACACAGCCAAAATTTTGGGATGAGTACTACCCTGCTGTAAAACAAAGATTTCAAAAGAATTGCATACATTTATGTCAGACAAAAATCTTTAACACAGCCTGCAAAATTAAAGCAGAAATTTAGAATTATTCTCTCTCTATATAATATTTTAACAGGGAATATAGCTTTCACAGTCCTTATCACCTTTGTGGGTAAGATTAATATTAGTATAATTTAGAAAGAGAATTGTGCGGGTACAGCTAAATATACATTGCTAAAGAAACTAAAACATGCTATACAGTTCCAGTAAAATTTTTGAGTTAAGAAAAAAGCCATATGCATGGTTGCATTATAACTTTAGCTGGAACACCATCCCAACAGTACTGTACCTACACCCTAGACCTTACAAAGCAAACATGCCTGTCAATGTATTTAAAACTACTCTAACAAATACTTGACTTCAGTAGAGCAAGAATACAATGACAAGGCAGACCGGGATGGACTTTGGAAGCACACAAAGAGTTTGAGAGAAGTAAGAAAAACTGCAGGGTAGGAGGTGAATGTAAGGTAATTTTTCCAATTACGAAATTCTTTCTGTATCACTCTGGAAGAATCTTCAAATAATTGGATAAATGTAACCTCATACATTACATTCTTCCCTCTTGGATCAATACTTGTTTTTGTCAATACTTTCTTGATTTGACATACTAAGTTTTTGTTAAAAATTTTTCTTTTTGTTGCAGCACATACTGCAAAAAAACATAGTTATCTAATTTTTTGTTCAACCAGTTGCCTCTCAGTTTTCCATTCAATTCTTCCCCAGGCAAACTCCCACTGGTCCTTTTTTTTTTTTTATCCTAAGTATACATTCCTATAAATTATTAGAAGCAAGTGAATATTTTATGGGATGGGCAAAAAATCAAGAAAAATATTATAAGTTCTTATTATGTCAATGTTTTTATATAAGTCATATAAAGTGTGAAAAGTACTGTGAATAGATTGTTTTAAATCAAATACACATGACATACATTTAAAGCATTTTGTTCTCACTTGGCAGAATAGCCCATGCTACAGCTGGATGCAGGTTTCAATTCTACCTCAAAAATATGAGCCTGTGTGGAAATAATGCATTTTTCTTGAGTCTAGTTCGGATTTTATAGCAGTTTTGCTAATAATGAATAAAAATCTTGATTTTGATTTGAGGTCAGGGCATATAATTGTTGATCTCTAAGGGCTATATCTAAGGCATTATGAGGGTATTAATTCTGTAATAGAAGGAGACAAGTTTTGGGACATTCAAACCCTCTTGTGACATTCTCTGGAAAAGGCTTTGCGTGTCTGAGGTCTCAATTAACTATTAAAGATACAACTGTTGGTTTAACTAATAAATTTTTTACCTCTGCTGATACATCTTGCTTTACCTGTGCTCTCAAATTATTATATCTACTGCAACACTGATACTTCTCTATTACACCTACCCTAGAGTGAGTAGAAAAGTGACCCAAAGCTGTCACTACATTTTAAGATATTTTTACATCTAATCTAAACATAAATAAGGATACAATCATGTAGTGATTGATGGGGATATAAGAAATAATTGGTGAATCAGTAAAAATAAGATTATCTGCAGTTATTACAGATTATTTGAATATCACGGCTATAGTGCTTGGATATTGTGTTGTTCCTGTCAGGAATTATGGCACCATTACTATAAAAGGTTAAATTGAATGTAAACATCTAAATTTCCAGTTTCAATTACGGCAAAATCTACACGTTTCTCCCTAAGGCATTATGCATTCATTTCAGAAGTTCAACAGGGCAATTTACATACAGTAAAGTACTGTGAACTGACATTTTCCCAAGAGGTAGTAATTAGCAACTAAAAATTCAGTAGAAGGCTTCCAGGCTAACATGCATGAAGAGATGCACTTTCAATGGTAAACAGGCAGGTGAAGTTCTCTGTGCTTAGGTTAAAAGAAAGGGTAAAATGGGTCTTTGCCAAGACCTGCAGACAGCAGGTTACTGTTTGCTTCGTGGTTCCTCTTTTTATCTGTAAATTAGAGTGGATTAGTGAGGAGTACAGATGAGGGGATGGGAATCACCTGAACAGCGAGACAAGTCATTACTGGTGTAACTCACTCATATGCTCCAAGAAAATTTTATAAAAAGCCTTTTGTTCTTTGTCATAAACATTGCTCTGGGCTTGCAGTCTGGAGTCCAGGGTTCATCCAAATGTCCCAGAGGAGTAGCTGAATCCAGATGAGACTCTGTTTGCAGGAAAACAAGACCAGGAGATGGCTAAAATAGATGGTGGCTGAAATGTGTGTATGCACCTTGAGAGCTGAAAGGCCAGTCATTACTCACTACTAATATTAATGATGACCTTTCAGGGACACCAGCTGCCAGCCACGCAAACAGAAGATCTGGTGACCTCTTCCTCTGCTTATTAATATTAATAAGCAGAAGAATTTTCATAACCATTTGTGGATTTCAGAGTCTCAGCAATACCCCCCACAGATCCTAAATACATGTGGATAAGAATGGCCAACCATGTATCACAGAGGTTTCACTGGAACCCAAGTAATGAGGTCCATGAAAAAAAGCTTAATATTCTGGCAGATCAGTAGTGGACACATTATTAAACAAAAAAACAACAAACCAAACCAAACCAAATCAAACCAAAAAACCCAAGAAAAACAGTGAAGCATGAGAAAGCCAGCGCAAAGGAGAAACAATGTCTTTCACCACAACCTTCCCAGCCAGGAAGAGCAGAGCAGAGGCTTTGGATCTGTAAGTCTGCATCTTCCTGCCCAGATGAGCTATCATGAATATGTTCTTGAGAAGTTAGTGAATTAAGCTTAGTGTATTAAGCTGCATTGAAGATCTCTTCCTCCCCTGCATTCTGAGGACAACAATGAGAGTTTAGGCTGACTCTCACAGATTTCAGGCTGTCATTTTGCTTTTGCTGTCCATTGTTCGGGGAGTAAGATCAGAGCCAGATCCTCAAAGTCTCAAGGTTCCCACTGCCTTCAGCAGAGCTGCCTTTCTGTGAAGAGCTCTGCTTTCCTGGCTTTTTCTTCTTCTATTACCCATGTTGAGTGGAGCTCTGAGACACCACTGGGAAGGAAACCTACTCACCTTGAAAAGGAAAATGTCCTAACATAGGAATGATTTCTTGTCACTTATGTTGGCTCCTCAGAGCCCATTAAATGGTATAATGATTTTTTTCTTTATTGGCCTCCTCGCAATGTCACTGTCTCATTTGATATTAATGTTATTATTTTAGAGTTTATTCATTTGATTTTGTTGTCTTTTCATGTGTTATTTTGTATATGACATACTAGTTCAACAAATAATGCTAGCAAGTAAGTCAGGCTGGGGGTAAAGCATCATGCAGTCTGGCTCCCACCTGCTCCATTGTTAGCACTGGAAGCCTCTGGGGCCACTGCAATTCTCAAGCAAGTCAGTCAAAGTCCAATTACAATCATTTAGAACATATTTCTTAAGGATGCCAAAACTAACTCCAAATGCTTCCTTATGCCACTGGTAAAGTCTTGATATACACTGGCTGAAGAATGTCTTTAGCAGGGTTTTATTTTGCTGGGGCAGATGAAATTAATTTCTGGCTCCAGTACCCAAAGGATTCAGAACCAACCCCAGAATGACATCTGAAGTCACTAAGGACAAGCCTCCAAGTTTTGAGTCAGCTGAAAACGTAGAGTCAATTTTCCTTTCTGAGCACATTCCAGACCCACGCAGGTGCCAGGGGACTGTTCTTAGTTTAGCATATAGAGCTGGAACTTGGATGCTTATGTAACAGCTAGGCTTAGAGTTTCCCCAAATCTTCCTACCAAATCCAGCTGCAGAGACAAAGGACAATCTGGATCACAAATGATAAAGTTAAACAAGAAAATATATGCCTCCAATGTAGCAACCTATTTGTAAGACTTTTCAAAATAACCCCTGGAAGTAGTCTGTAATTCTCAGCAAGATTTTTCCTGTTACACCATAGGTTGCCAACTTTAGTATTTGTTTCACTGGCAATAAATTAGAAGACCTGAAACTTTAGATTCTCTGTGATGTTAAAAACTTCAAATATCCATCCATGATCTAAAGCTTCATGTGGAAAAATAATAGACAGTCTCTTCCATAAATTACATTGCCAGACAAGTGCATTCATATGGAAAGTACTTCATATAGCAGATAGAGGACAAAAGGAAAGCATATTTGGATGAGTACTGAAATTCAGAAATGATTCCTGATGGCTCTGGAAAGAAGTCAGAACAGTCTTTTCAACAGCAGCTTCAGCTGATCTTGCTTCTTATCCTGACTGTCTCATTAAATCCAAATTATGTGTGTCTACGGGTATGTGTGCAAGCTTCTGCAGAGAGGTATAAATTCCCTACATCTCAAGATACAGGGAATTTAACACAGCCTGGCTATTATGAGATCTGTAGAAATCATGTCTTGAGGCCTTTTGCCCCTCTAGTGTTTACTTGGCCTTCTGGTGATGGAAAGATCTCAAGCTTTTATTTGTTTATGAGTAACTTGGAGCTTTGCCTAAGTCTTGCCAAGTATTCGTCCTGATGAAGCACTTGACCTTTCTATGAAGGTAATTTTTAATTATGTCTGCATTTTGGATATTCTGCACTGTACTTAGTGCTTCAACAAGGAAGTGAGAGGCCCAGCTCTGGTTTCTTAGAGTAAAATTTGGTTTTACATATTACATACCTCACATGTTGCACATACACAAGCAGAAATGCAGTGCAAAAGCCATGTATTTTATTTGTGGACTGCAAACAGCATCTGTATATATTTTTTCTTTATTAAGATAAAAATATCCTTAATATTTTAAGTATTGGGGGTTCTTATAAATAAATTTTTTATTAGTATGTGCCAGAAAATACCACTTTTGTAGCCTCATTCAATGATCCCATTTGAGCAGATGTTTCACATATCTACAACTAAAAGAAAAACCAAAACTTTGATTGACAGTCACTGTGAAATTAATAGTACAGTTTAATAGTACAGTTGACAGCAAAGGCACAAATAGCAGAACATGCTTTACTGTGCCTGTATGTCCTGAAACAACTTCTTCCAGACCTTATACTCATACCTCCCTTCCATACATTTAGCATTTTCCTACTATCCTTTACTTCCTTTTACCCTTGCATTTTTTCCCAGAAGATCAATTTCCATGTTCTTTGAATATAGTCATAATGCTATAATGATAGCACAGAGTTCCACAGCGTAGAACGGAAAATCTGGTGCAATATAAATTTAGTTTACTTTCAGTGAATATTGTGCTAACTGCTTCCCAAACTGTTTCAGTAAAACACTCATATGGAATTTATCTCAAAGCTTTACAGCCTGTCTAGCTGGCTGTATTATGTCTCAAAATCCCCAACCCTTTGTTATAGAATTAGGATAGGCTTCTGGAGTTCTGGTTATATATTTCTGCTCCAGGGATCACACCATGACAAACTCATTCAATTTAACTTCCCTCTTAATGAAAAGAGTTGGTAATCCAGGTTCAAATCATGAATCCCACAATCCCTTTGAAAAGACTTCAAAAGAAACAACAAAAATACAAACAGCAAAAAAAGCAAGCAAACAAATATCCTCAAACCAAAACCAAACCACTCTAAAATGAACAAGCAAATTAACAACTCCACAAAAGCTACTTTGGGAAGTGAGTTCTGAAAGAAGCACTGTAAGAGGGATTAAATGCATTCACATCATACAGTTCAAACAGCTGCTAAGTAGAAAATGACTCAGCCTGTGTGTGTCCATCTGGGTCAGTCTTGCTTAGGCACAGCTTCAGAAATCCTCCCCGCAGCAACCTGCATCTGGGCACCCACTGCATCCCATCACCAACATGCAATTAAACCTTGCCACACAGACAGGGGAGCTTCTCGGCAGGGGACTGGGTACATGCTGCTGGGGACCTTTATGTTAAATCTTTTAATTTACTGCAACTGGTATAAAATAGCAAACTTTAACTTTTTGTGGTTCCTGGGGAGTTTCAAATGCATGAAATTCCACTTTTACTCCAGTGTCATCAAAATATGGGGAGTGGTCAATGACAATAACCAAATTTATAGATTTTGCTGGTTTGAAGTGTTTTAATCATGACAATCTTCATTGATCTCCTGTAATCATACTAGTAGTAATGGGAGAGGATGCGTAAAATCATGATGCTCCTATGATTCAACCACAGTAGGTCTTTGCATTTCTACATCAACTCTTGCCCATCCATTCATCTCTATTGAATAATTCTACTAGATTGGCTTGCTTACTTGATATTCAAATTAGAATAATGGGACAAAATCAAATAATGAACTAATTTCCTGACTCGCACAATAGGGTTTTATGCCATTTCTTGCTTGTGTGATCTGACCTATGTTCAGTAAAACCAGCTTTTGGTACAATGTTTCAATGGCACTTAAGCTAATGGGCAGGTCTTGAATCCTGCTCTTGCTATCGCTTTTCTCAGTGACATCCAGATTTTGACTCAAAAGTTTTTATATCCGTAACTAGATCATTAACTTGGTCTTTGATCATTAGCAGCACAAACCTGGCTTTACTTTCATGAATTCTGCCAGGAAAAGTAGAACATATGTGGAAAAAATAATCTGTGTATGAACTGAACTATGAACATTACCTTTGACATGAAAGGCAACATAAAAGACAAAACATTTATTCCATTCTGGCCAACAAACTGCAGAAGTCAGAAGAGGACTGCAAACATAAAGTACAATCCTTGCTAAGAGCTGCTTTTACTTAATCAGAAAGGGTTGGGCTAAAGCCAACACAATGACTTGCACAGGGAAATTCAGATACATAAGTCATACAAGATGATGAGAGGAAGACAGATGCTTGGAGCTCTTGGAACTAGGTCCCAGCTACTACCAGGACTTCTGCTAACAAATACTGAACCCACTCCTTAGTCTGATGACAGACACTGAACCAGCTCCTCAATCTGATGATTCAGCCAAAAGGATGTAGCACAGACTTGGATCCTGGCACTGCCAGTATTCCTGTGTTCAAGAGGGATATGCAGCATTTACCTGGTTTATTATTATAATTAATTTTCATATTTCAAGAGATGCAGGCATAGCACACAGGGGTGCTGTATCCTACGTTAGCTTTCTGAAGTGACCCCTAGTCCACATTATGAGTGCTATTCCTTTTGATCTATGCATCCACAGACCCTCTGGAGGCAAACCAGCAGATCAGCAGCAGAAGGCCATCTATATCCTGAACAGTGTGGCAGAAGGTTTCTGTGGCTTCTGGTGACATCTGGTGTCTCTTATCTGATGTCAGTGGATGTGTATGTTGCGGACTGCTGTCTCCTATTACTGGATGGGACACTTCCCTTCTTAAATTCTTTGCCCACAAAGGGATCAACAATGGCTTGACAGTGGTCAGTTGTGTGTGTACCAGGGTGGAAGAACTTCAATACTATTCTGCAGGACATTTAACTAAAAGACACTCTGAAATATGCACATGAAATAAATCCTCTGTGCTTTGTCTTGGTACGAAAAGGCGCTGCAATCAGGGGTTCCATCTGTACAAAAAAGCTCCTGGGGAAAGACCTAAGTACATTAGGGCAGTGCCGAAGCTCTGAACTCAGACCCTAGGCAATCATATTTCAGTCCCTCATTTGCAAGAAAAGTATTAGTCACATACCATAACAAAATTAGCTGCTTGTGTTCATTTTAAAAAGTAACTGATTTTAAATTGCATTTTCCAGTTTTTATAATTTAGGTTCTCATTTAAGATAAAAGTGTCACATATATCAAGCAAATCTTGACTAATATCTCCTACCTGAAAGACCAGGAAGTATTTGTTTCTATGTGACCAAATACTGCTGATTAAAACATGAAGCAAAGCTTAGATGAAAATAAAGATTCTACTTGGGAGATTAAGAATATTTTACGTCTCTTCTGGAATAAAGCAGCAACAGTGTCTTTTCATTAAAATGAATGGCTTAAAGTTATTTAAAGGGTCTATTTCTTGTTTCTACCAGGTGCACCTTATTTTAATTTCTCTCTATAGCTATTGGTCGGAAAACTGTGAAATTGCTCTGGTGAGATAGTTGAGGAGTTACCAACAGATATACAAAATAATCCAAACCCACCTTTGCTGATTAAGGGACTTTGGAATTATTTTATAAATCTTCTGTTTGGATGTGTTGAAAATCAATGACTTATCTTTAGTGCTGTAATTTTAACTCCCGTTACACTGCATTTGCATTTCAGCTTTTATTTTCAAAGGAAAGACAATGAAGTGATAATATTGTTTTGAAGCTGGTCTGTGTGCTGGATACTCAACAATGTGTAGATTCTTCTTAGCAAAACTCACCAGTGCTCCATCTTTATTTAACATGGGGTCACTTTTCCAACACTTGCAGTGAGAGTTCCTTGGAAAAAATTGCTTATTTGTAAGCAATTGTTCCTTGCCTATTTTGTAGTACTCAATTTTTTGGAAGACCATGACTGTGACTTTTCAGGCAGCAAGTCTGTATCTTTCTGTTTGCACAGGAGTTAACCATTGTAAAAAAAAGTAATACTGTAAAAAAAGTGTACCCTGGGTACAACAAGGTCTCACTGGGAATTCTTGCGCCAGGATAGAGGTCAGTGGTTCAAGCAGATGTCTACAGCTAAATAAATATCTTATATGAGATTTTAATTCTAGAAGTAACAGTTTTGGAAAAGATTGTTTGGTAACTTCATTTTTGATGTAATGTTCTTCAGTGAGGGAATTTAAGCATTGGATTGCAGCATTTATAACAAGTGACTATATGAGACAGTGAAATACAGACTGTGAGACCTAAAATATCTGAAATAGGCAAAATTGTCTTGGAGAAATTGCTTTTCTATTTATTTTTATGTGAATCAATGAACTCAAACTGATTTTTAAATAAAATATATTTGTAAGTAGATTAAGTTTTGAGTGTGGCTTCAAGGCTTAATTCCAAGACTAAGTTATTAATAATATTATCTATATAATTATATATAATATATATAATATTATATACTGCTGATTAAACAGGAATAAATAACTGCAAATTACATGTAGCAACTGTTAAATTACTATCAATTTTGAAGTTGCAAGCAATATCTTTTCTGATTTAACTTTGGCCTTACTTTGGGCCCATAGTACCATTCCAACAAAGTCAAAATTTGGCATCGATTTCAATGAAAAGAAGTTTGAAGCAGACAGAGAAAAAGAAGGCTGTTGCATAGAGAAGGGCAGTCTCCCACAGAGAGCAAAGCTTACAAAAAGACAAATCTCTTTACTCATCATGGATTTCTAGCTCAAACATCCTCCCTGGTAATTGCAGTTCTGAGCTGCGGTACACAGCACTGTCCACACAAACAACCATGCCTTGCTTGAAACAAATTTAATTATGAGGGCTTAGGAATAAGTTCACTGCCCTGCTTAATTACAAGTCTTATAAAATTCAACAAAAACCTCCATACAGACTTGTTACTACCACACTCTGACATAAGTGTTCTTTCCTGCTCCAATCTCCTTCCATAGGCTGCACAACCTGAAGCTCCAAGAAAGCCAAACGCATGTTCTAATGCCAAGAGAGATTTTAAACTCCACATCTGCTAAAATAATGGGGCAAAGCTGTCTCCAGGGATGCAGCTTCTGAGTCTATACGAATATTGGGCTATTTCTTGAAATTTTGTTTCAGAAGCCAAGCTCATGTATTGGCAGATCACCAAAGTCAGTTGTCAGACACGGAAATAATTTTTTGTTCTGAAGAGACAGAATGAAAAAGCCTGTGGCTTGTGACACAGTAATACCAAAAAGAACAGTCATGATTTCTAATGCCAGCACAGAAGATAAGCTGTTTCTTTTTGTTTTTATGGATACAAAGTACTTTTTTTCACTTTACTATCTATTACTTGAACAGGATATTGCTCCTTACTTGAAGTTAAGTTAGAAAAATATAATGGAAAAACTTCCCTAACCAGCTTTAAGATCGAAAAAAAATACCAAAATGGGAATGAGGTAGTGCAAAAATTAATGGCATTTTCTACTGATAAAGTTTCATCAGATAATAGTATCAAACACACTCTATTGGTACTGGAAGTTAAAGCAATTTCACCTGAGCTTTCTAAATTCAAATGTATGGACTATCATTTCTGCCTTCAGGCTTATTTTTTATTGAAAATATGCAAAATTTTTATATTCCATTGAAAATAGAAGCAAAGGATTATTCTCATACTTGAAGTAAACCTAGGAGCAACTGTAGTTTCAAAAGACAGTCTGGCAAAGACAGTCAGACAGAGATATATATCTTGGTTATGTACAGCAGTCTGCCTACAGATTCTGGTCACTAAACACATTTGAGGAATTAAATAATTGAAATTTTCATAATTCTAACACTATTTAGGAACTTCCAGAGATAAAAATTTGCTTTGTGATGCATAAAAATACATCAGGCAGGTCTCGTACAATTACAGATTGCACTCTTGTAGACAATACACAGGATTCAAGTACACAAACAGTTCTTTGAAGTTATGAATGCTGACAGGAGAATGCCTCCTCCGCTGTGGTGACAGATATTTCACACCAAAAGATAGGCTATTCTCTTTCCCCACAGATCAAGTCATGCATACTTTTTTTTACAAATGCTAAAAATAGGCTACTCCAGCAGTGTGCCATAATGGTATCACAAACAGGTACACCCAAGGAGAGTAAACTTTAAAAACAAAAGTCATAGTGGTATCTTCAATATTCCTTGTCAATTCATGCTTTCTACAGTGTTTTCTCACCTTTCTGCCTGTATGTGTAATGTCAGGTCTGCATATCCTACCATCCTTGATACAGTTAGAGAACAAAAGGTATGAAGAGGGGACTAGACCCTAGATGTAAAATTTTCTGTATTCTGGAAAGAGCTATGTGGGGAACTTCATACTTTCTCAAGCACAGAAAATGTCCTTGACTAGCACAGCTGCAAATTACCACTCAAACATTTAATTCCCATTTATTTTGCCAGAATGAGGGGAAACAGTTAAGGTCTCCAGGGTCTTTGGCATCTACAGACTTAGAAATTATTGTCAAGACAAGCCTTACCCCCTCTGTAAATGTGCACAGAACAGAAGCAAGGAAATATTTGTCAGCCTCAGAGCTGAATTGCAGCTTTCTTAACTCTGTGGAGAAGTGTTAATAGGTTTTTCATATAAAAACAAGAATAGTATCTCCTTCATTATCTGAGCCACAATGTAGAATTAAAGAAATTTTCAGTCTTGGGATGGAGCATGCAAACCATCTGTAGCCTTCATAATGCAAAAGCCTTAAAGTTTTCACAATTCTTTCTATGGAAGAAAAGCAATAGGCTACTCAGGATAAGATATTGGGGCCCAGTGCTAGCTACAGATTTTGACTGAGGAAGGAATAATGTTGGGAAAGGTGGCAATTTTTGTACATTTACAAGGGCATTGGTTCAAAAATAAGAGACAGGATACAAATAGTCATAAATTTTGCTGACAAACCTAAAACTAAGACCAGAGAATATTAAATTTATTATTAAATAATAATCTTTTCAGTAACTAGACAGCTGTTACAAATAGCATTTCTGCATTTTATGCAATGTAAGGAATTGCAAAATCTGTTTTCTATCCCTCCTTGAAAAAGCATTCCAGCATACTCTTTAGAAGTAGTGAATATTCTGGTCTTATTTGATTTAACAGTCTCACACTATACAAAACCTAACTTTTGTTTGATAAGACTGGGAAAGGCACAGGGAATGACTGTGAAAACTGATTTGGGGATAATCCTAGAGTAAAGGATCCAGTTTACAATGTGCATACAGAGGTTCTGGTACAAGTTGCAGAGCAAGACACAGGCATCAGGAAGACTCTTGCCCTTTGGAACACAATATGAACAAAATCAGCATATCTTTCTGTATGCCTCTGGTCCATTAAACTGTTTTCCTGGAGGACAGTAACCATTTCTTTCCCTGAAACAAGTGCTGCTGGTACAAGATGCAGACAAGCCACCAGAGAAGTGGAAACAGATCTGAGCTAGTGCAGCAAAGTATGAATTACTAATCCTCATACAAATTTTTTTGTCTCATTTGTGTGGACTATATGCGACTGACTTAATTTTGAATGTGCAGTCCTTCCTACTGCTGGCAAAAGAAATAATGGCCAGCCCAGATAACCTACATAATTTTATACATGGAGGAAAACAGGGTACACACCATAACAGGCCTCAAAGACAAGAGGAAAATCTAGTACTTTTGGGGACCAACCAATTACCTTCTCCTTTTCCTCATCTAGAAAATTTGCCTCCTGATCTGGTTTCTTCCTGCATCATGGGATGGAGAAGTCAAGAGCCAGCACTAGGGCTGAGCATCTGTGTATGGTATAAATTCACCCATACATGGAAGCAGCTTGTCAGTGCTTCTTCCCATTACAAGAAGTGCCAGACAAGAGCTGTATAGGCAGAGTAAAAGTGGGCTGCCCACGCCGTGGAAGTGAATGCAAACAGTGAGGCCACCCTGGGATGATCACTGTGTGGATTGGTACCCCTGTAACTGGGGTGGGAAGCCTCTCATACAGGGGACTCAAACCAAGACAAAGAGGACTTCCTTCTAGTAGCAGATCAAAGAGAGCTGAACAGAGTTAGTAAAAACATTTATTTTTTATTAGACTCTTTCTCACTAACATTTTTTTCTAATTCATCTGTCAGAGCCTCAAGATCAATTTGTTTCTAAATGTAGTTATACAGTTATCAATCAAATAACTGTATTCTCTCTTTGTCTAGGCTAAAGTGAATCACCATCACAGAAATTTTGCTTCAGTGGCTTTATGAAATACACTAATGTACTTTATTCATTTTCGTGTCAGTACATCTGTCCAGCCAAATTTTACTCTTCAGAAGCTCCACAGTTCAATGTCAAAGCCTTTTTAAACAAATCAGTGCTGCAACCTTTAACAAAGAGCCAGTCTTTCAGTTCCACACAGAGTCCTTGCCTTGAAGACACAGAACATGAGCAATTCAAAATACAACAGGACAGATCCTCATCCTTTACCATAAGTAAATGGGAGTTACTCCCATACATGGCAGCACTACCACTGCAGACATCCACCTTTTAAACTCAAAGCAGCCAGGCTAAGGTACACAACCCATAGAGTGTCTGGTCTCTTAATTAAACCTTAATTCACTAAGAATATGCATATAGAGGTTGACCCATCTCTGGAAGTGTTCAAGACAGGGTTACATGGGACTCTGAGTAACATGGTTTAGTCAGTGTCCCTAACTAAAGAGGGGGTGGAACTGGGTGATCTTTAAGGTCCCTTCCAAAAAAAAGCCATTCTACAATTTTATGATTAATGAAAGTATTATGAGCAGTCATCAAAAATCTGCCTTGAGGTTTAAATACAAACTCTGAAACTAAACTGTACATGGAGGCTGCTATTTCCCAGACCAATTTCTGCATTCCCCTGGAAGTATTAACCATGTTGTAACCCATTCATTACACTCAGGAGGATTTTCCTGGCGAAGAAAGGAAATGGCTAAACCAGATTTTTTCAGAATAAAAATGTAAATCATGCTAGTTCAGCATCTTGGTTCCTGTATCATAGCAATGATACAGGATATATCCTATCCCAAATAATTTTCATTCTAAATGCCCAGGAATTCACCTAGTCATAAAATAATGGTAATTTTATTTTACTCATCCCTATTGCTATATTGCACAGAAGACAGGGATATATTGGTGTTGGAAATCCTGACAGGAGGTCAGTACACTGATTTCATAGCAAGCAAAACCTTGGCAAATGGAATAGCCTAGAAATTTGCAATAGCAATGCAATGCAAATTAAGAGTCAAAAGCTGGCTCTCACAACAGGCTCCATTATCTCAGTGGCAGGAAAACCTATGTGGCAACACTTGATTTTGGCAGATGTATGAGGGTCTAATATGACTAAGATTTTTACATCCCTTGTTCTTTTAAATGCTTTTTCATTTGCTTTTATTTTTAATGTCACCTCTGAAAACCTAGAGCTCTACCTTTTGTCATGCTGGTGCTGCTGGTACCTTGCTTGGACACAGGAAGAAAAGACACATTCAAACCTTTTCCTTTTTAAATAATTGAGTGTGGAACTTGGAGACTCAGCTGGAGCATTTCAGTGGACCAGCAGCAATGTCCTGTCCAAGATGAAGGAAAAAACCCACTCATGTGCAGGGTTGCAAAAATTTCCTTCTCAAGAGGAAGCAAATTAGACTGGTAGGTATGGTTAGTCTGACTCACTTGTGCATCCCTGTGTGAGACAACTGATGTTGTCCTTGCCCAGAAGTAAGTTTGCAGGTGTAACCTAATTCTTAATGAAGATGGTTAATCAACATAATAAACCTGACCCTCAGTCTGAATTGTGACACTGTGACTCATATTAAAGAGGCTTTTACTTGCCAAGAAGGCACTTTGACTTCAATGTCACCATTTAAGAGATGAAGGTCAGCTCAGCATGAACACAAGTAGCATCTAGGCAGCATTCCTTTTCTTCTGGTGCTTCAGAAATTCAGACTAATCAGACATTAGAATGAGCACAATTCCCTTCAATAAAAGCCCTTCTTAGAATTGGTCTGATGTCACTAGTGATACAAATTGCGGGAGTAGGTAAATATCTGAAGTGCAGGTGGCAAAGCATACATTTGTATCTGAGGAAAAGTAAAGTATTGTAAAAAAAGGAAATTATTATTTTATTTTGGTAGCTGTTCTGTTCTCGTTTGTGAACACTTACTAGCAATTTAAGATTTAGAACCCAAAGCCACAGATTTTTTTAGAATATTATGAGAACATGCACTTCCTCCTCAGCATCTTCTCTTCTCTCTGCAAAGACACTCACAAAAGATGCCTGAAGGTAAGAGATGGGCCAAGGAATATTAAATATCCCTCTCTGAATGACACTTTTCATGGTAATATTATTTTTAAGCATGGGAATGTTAAAACCACTATATCTTCCAGGCGGTATCTGGGCTATACACTCATCTTTCATGTCATACTGAGCAAGACAAACAGGTACTTGTAGGACATGATTCATTCACATTCTCTTTTAAATCTTTGTTTTAGGCTGATAAAAATTAATACATTTAAATGTCTGTTTTTACATAATCTATGCATTTCTCCATTGGTTCCATGAACATCATATCATGGTTCTGATGAAACTGCAAAAGATCTACTGGGGAACAACAGCAACAAGCACTGCAAGCATTGCCCTTCCTTGATACCTCAGGGTGCTTTAGTACATTCCAAACCAATATTTGCAAATCAAAAATCATGATGACATCAAACTAGAGCTTGTCAAAGTCAAAGACTCAATCCAAAAGAATAACCCAAAAATCTGTGTCACTTGCATGGTTAGAAATACAGTCATGTGAAGCTGCATACAATTTCCCTATTAGGGTAACAAAGACAAATTCAGCAGGTCACTCCAGTAGAGTTTACTTCCTGATATTTGCTGTCCTTAATTGCTGTCTCCTGGCTCTTGACTGTGATACTACTAGCTGAACTACAGAGAAAATCCCTATGATAGGCAACTGGGGAAGGCAAGGTATCTGACTACTTAATTTTTCTTGCTCTTAATCTGAATCATTATTGTTCTTGGAAATTTAAATGTTGTTGCTACATTGAATTTGAGCTCCAGAGGCAGTGACCAGCCTACAGCCCATTGTAGTCCATTGAACAGCAATGCAGCCTGAGAACCTTCCAGGATGGATTGAAGAATCATCTGTCATAGAAACGTTAAGGTCACTTGAATGGAGAATGATTGGCAATAAGCAGGTTTAGAAGCACTGGAATGGACAACTTCCAGGAGAGCTGTAGCAGGATTCCAAGTCATTTACGTGCATCTTCTCTGGGCACCCAACACCAAGGACACAAAGGACAGACTGAAAGAAGGGATGTACTAAAATAAAGGCTTCCTACAAACAGACTGAAGCAGACTTGGTGCATTTAGAGATGGTGGTGAGAGACAGTGACAGAGTGGGAGCCACAAGAGACCAACACAATCACACAAAAAGCAGTGTATATATAGTGCTAAGGGTTTCTAAGGTAAGAAGAAGCAAGGAGAAGGGAGGAGGGTTCCGTAGCTTCCATCCCTTATCCTCCAAGCAACATCAAGAAAGCCTGGACAGACAACCTGGGTACAATGTGGTGTCTGTGTGCTGAGCACATGACTCGGGCATGAGTACCTTGTGTCTTTGTGAATATGGGCTGCAAGAGTGTCAATGAGTAAAAAATGTTGTCAATTTCTCAATGAGTAAAAAATGAATAAAAAAAAACCAAAAAAATTTTGTTTCAAAATAAAATCACATTACCCTCACTTGAGGGATCATATTTGGCCTTGCTGTGCTGCAGTCCTACAGTCATGAGAATCAGACTCTCTTAATTGGTTCAATAATATTTTATAACTCATAGGAACAGTGAAAGCTGCAGCAATGAGGACTGGCTAAGACCTGTGTTTAGCACATGCTCGGTAAGGCACTTATGCTCATTCTGCTCTTCAGATTAGAAATTTAAAATCTTCTTCATCCTATGCTTAGCAAAGATATACTGTCTTTCTATCCTTTCCTTTTTGCTTGCAAATTGCCGATTCTGAACCTGATTAAGTTTTCCATATAAGAACATTATTGAAATGTCTATGTTGCTGCATGCTTTTATTTCAAAAATTGGCACTGTCCCTCAAAACTATGAATCAGAAAAAATATTTTGATACAAAAACCCCAAGCAACATTAGAAATAACAGAATGGGTCATTGCCAGTTATGTCTGACTCAGACTAGAAATACATTTACACTCTTATCTATAAACAGTTTTCAAAAAAACAAAAAATAAATGGTAGTAATTGACTACAATGCAGTTTAATGGTATTAAATCCGTCAAATGAACTACCTGTAGATCACACATGGGAAAAAAATTGCATTAAATCACCAGACTATTTTCAAAGGGTTTAGCAACACTTTCTTGTTCACATTAAAAATGACAGTTTTTTTTTTAATACTTTTAAAAGACTCTACACCAAAGAAACTGCTTTTTAAGCAACTATTTCCAAAATCCTTGTGAAGAATTTTCAGCTGAGATAGTATTCATTCCTTTTACCTGCTAACTTTCTAGTGCAAACAATTTCCCTTACAAGTATGTTTTAGGAGTGCTGCAGGAAGGAAACTATTAAACAAACATCAGCCCAAATTTCTCAGTATTTGTTTACAAGATATTCCAGTATTTTACAGATAATTCACTTAAATACAAAAAATGCATGACTTGTCAATGTAGTTCTTTATTATTTAATGGTGATAGAGTCATTACATTGCAGTTATATATTGTATGTTTTGGGACAGTTCACCCTTCTTCTCACAGATATGTCTGTTTTCAGCAACAATCCATTAGGAATACACTGGGGTTTGCAACATGGAAAAGGGGGTACTGTGGCACTGACAGCATTAAGTTTCTCAAAAAGGACAAAATATGCAAAGGGGTGAAAATGGCTGATAAAAGACAAGTTCAAACACATCTCTGCCTTCCTCTGGATGAATATGGGAACAGTTTGCAACTCTCTATTTACAAGGAAATTTTGGGGCTGTTAGTCTGAGGTTTCTCCATTCATTCCTAGGGTGGAAATTGCAGCTGAAGGATTCCAGCAGGGGCCCCATGGCACTGGTTTTCTCATGGCACACAGAAGCTGCTACAGTGACATGAGACTAAGGCACATAGCGTAAACCATAAAATTTAGCGCGACTTTTCTGGGCATGGTTCCCATTTCAGTTTTGGTAAAAACAGCAAAACATTCTACATCAGATTTTCAGGTGTGGAATGTGAGGTCCAACAAAAGAGCAGCTTGATATACTAAACCAGTGTCCTGGATTGGCAGAGACCAGGACAGCCAGCATCAAGTACAAGACAGATCTGCTGGCAAGACTGACTCCAGTGTTTCATTCTGGTGACTGGTGTTTCATTCTCATACACTTAGTTCCTTCTTGTGACAGTCTTTATTGGAAAAGGGTTACAGTTTGGAAAGGTTGGTTAATAATTTTTGAGGGAGCAGTGTATTACAGAGAGGTCCACTATGGAAGTATGGGCTTTGGAAATGATTCAGTTTCTAGAATGGCACTTGAAAACTAGAAAGATGCTGGCTGGATTTTGAAGGACTGAAAAGCAAAGGTTGACAGACTATTTAAAAATATGTATTAATAAAATAATCCTTTCTTATGGACCTTTGTTGCTGTTGTTCCCTTCTTGAACTGCCTTGTAATAATGGAAACTTTGAAAAATGTAACAATAATGTTGAACTTCAACAGCTGCTGAAAACACCTGAAAAAATAAATTGGCATTGCCTTCTGTTGGTTGCCAACTCCATCTCAGTCAATGGAGATTGCTCTTGATCTAAGATAAAAAAGTAAGCAAGTTATTTCTGATTGTGTTTCATGAAATTTGCAAAGGAAAACATTAAAGAAAAAAAATCTAAGACATTAATTGCCTTTCAATACAGCTATTTTTACTTGAGACTCAAGCGGCCCCTCTCTGTGTTTCACAATAAACTGTGCCTGAAGAACTCATGCTGTAGTCAGCCTGCACATGTCGGAGCCTTTTCTGAATGCTCTATTTTTATGAAAATAGTGATTTCTACTTCTCTTTTTTGCAGATGAAGAGGATATAAGACAGCAGAACAATATGTCATGGTGTCTGGGCAAATAGTTGTACATGAAGATATTGGCAGCCTTCAGATTTGCTTTCGTCTCTTGGTTGACAGGTGCAAGTGCATGGCATTGATTGTAGAACATTCTTTCAAGTACACTTGTGAGATCTATCTGTGAATATGTGAAGGGTTTGTGAACAGCTCTTTTCACTCTGTCAGATCAGATCAAGAGCAGAAGTAAAGACTGTGCTGCTAACTTGTGGTAAAAATCTATGTACTATATGGTAAAATCTATGTACTGCTTCACATGTATCTGAATTGATTTGTAGCATGCTGCTCATCCCTATAATAAATACCTCTAAAATCTGAGTTGCAGATAGGATGCTATGATGTCAGACAATACCCTTTTCTGACCCAGAAATGGGGCAACTGAGAGGCATTTTTAAAAACTCTTACTCCATTTTCAGTCTCATGAGAAGGGTGAGACAATACAGATGTTATAATTCACACCATCACCATCAGAAGCCACCTATTTCCTAATTACAATACACTGTAAGTGTTTCTTGGCCTATCAGCTTTTTGCCACACCATGCTGTAAATACTTTAAAGCCAGTAATCTAGAACTACCCCTAATAGGTCCTACTACAATACATCTTTCATAGTTCTGTTTCTCCAAAGTATTTTGTCTTATTTACAAGGCCATCCTTTGAAACTTTTTTGTAGCTCAATTTCTCTCTCAACAATATCTGTCCTATTCCATGGCATTTCTAAGTCAGCAAATCTTATCTCAAAGTTTGCATATGGATGCATACTGTGTAAGCCTTCTGTCATACCTTGAGAACTCTCTGCAAATCCATTTTCCACATTTCCCCCTCTCTCTTGGACAGAAAAAACTTCTTTGATGGTCTTGTTCGTCATTTGCTGTGCACAGTGAAGTACTCAAGGCACTATCACTGACATTGCTACAACAAAAATCAATGTATATAAACTTTTATTCCATTTTCAAACTCATGAAAAGGGTGAAACAATACAAATGCTATAATTCACACCATTAGAATAAAAACCCACCTATTTCCTAATTACAATACACTATAAATGTTTTCTAACCTATCAAATTTTTACCACATCATACTATAAATACCTTAAAACAAATCATCTAAAACTGCCCCACGAAAGTCCTACTGTAATACATCTTTCATAGTTCTATTTCTCAAGAGTATCTAATCTTATTTACAAAGTCATCCTTTAAAACTTTTTTCTAACTCCATTTCTCTCTCAACAATATCTATCCTATTCCATAACATTTCTAAATCAACATTTCTTATCTCAAAGTTTATGTACAAATACATACTATGTAAACCTTCTATCATACCTTAAGAACTCTCTACAAATCCATTCCCCACATTATGATAAACAGATAAGCAGTGTGTTACAAACTACCGTGAAATGCATGGCAAATCTCATATTCTGGGTTTATGTGTTTATAACTGATGCTTGCCCTCACTGCCAAATGAGTATGATTAGAGGTGTGCATTGCTCTAACTTCATTACAGTTGCAAGGATGCCATTTTTATGCAGGTATTACTCATAATCCAAGTGGAAGACTTGCCTGTTATCTGAGGAAACCTGTGGATGAATGCGCAAGGCTTCAAAGAGCAAGATTTTGCAAGACAGACCTGGTATGAGGCCCTGCTAGCAGGGAGCAGACAAAACTGTGGCCATCAGCAGTGTTAGTTCCTCTCTTACCACAGAATTAGGCTCCAATACTTGGTGTTTGACCTCAAGAAAACTAAATCATATTAGTATTTTTCAGTGGAATCTGGTTCTGCATTCCCAGTTTTCCCCATTGATGCATGGGGTGCCATGCATGACACAGGAAAACATGGATGTCCTACAGGGGTTCAGGTGTAAATCTCTCAAGATACTTCTTGAGAAGGAATACCCAAAAGCAAGACTACAATAAATGTCTTTCTTGCTCATTTGAATTGTTGTCATCTGGAGAATATTTGTGCGACACCTAGATAGGTTGTTGACTTAATTTCAAAGAATTTAATTCCTTCAATCAGTCCTTCTTCACTGAGTTTGGGATGGTGGAGGTCATGACAAGAAACGGGAGACAATCATTTGATCATAGATAAATCAAAGTCTTCTCGAATATCCAGTGAGAAGACAGCTGTACCAGAACTTCTACCCAGTTACTTTGAGCCTTGTCTTGCAGTCAGTGGTGTGTAGTGTACATAGATATTAGCAGTATGCCCCCACCTGCATCTCTAGGGAGCAGTGCTTTTCTTTTATCCTGTTAGGATTTAATTAGGTGGAACACTAGACTAAAATTCTCTAGCACATAAACTCATCAATATATTTTCATTTGTAACTGGCCCTGTCTCAGGAGAATTACAGGAACCCAGTAAGATACACATAAATTCGTTTCTTGTTTGCTAATAAGGGTGTGAAGCTGAACTACCATATCAGTAGTATCAGTAAGTCAATTCTTACCTTCTTTCATCTTTCTTAGTCTTTAGTTTTCTCTTAAAGTCCAATCTCTGCCTTTCAGAAATGTGATTTATGTCAAGAAGTTTCAAATAGTGAAAGGCAAACACAGCTAACTGACAGCTGTGCTCCAGAGAACTGCAATATCCATTCTGGAACCAGTCACTACACTTCAAGATTCAGTCAAGTACTCTCCTAGGAGTCCCTGGTTCAGTCTAGCCTTGGGTACATTTGTTTTGATGTAAACAAGAGAACATATGTTACTAAAGAACAGCACTTCCTAGCTGAACAGACTAACAAAAAACTCTTGCACTCATGCATTTGCACATAGGACTGAGCTGTGATGTGTAACACCATCTCTATTTCTGAGTTCTTGAAATCATAGACTAACCTGTGCCCCAGCTGGGAGCCTGGAAGGTGAAACCTCCAGTCATTTAAGTTCCTCAGGAATACGCTGGGCTTCTCCTTTCAACAGAACAAATTCTATATTGAAGTCCTAGTCTGGCTTTTGCATTCTGATTATTTGCAAGTAGTTGCTCATAATGTCACTTTATACTCTGATGAAGAAGGCTGTGTGACAAGGTCCAATCTTTACTTAATGCAGCAGAAACCAACAGTAGTTCCACAAAATCTGTAAAACCTGAATAGAATTTAGGCAAGAGCATTTTTAGGCCTCAAATCAGAAAGCACTTTTCTATCTACTTATTATTATGAATGTGAACAGTTGTGGAGATTTCAAAAGTTAGTTGGAGTGTTTTTTATAGTTGTGGGTTTCACCTTTTTCAAATTATCAACTGTTTCTGACCTGTGTTTAGTACTGCTTCTTGTTTAAATCTTTGTCACCATGACATGGTCGTTATTAATTACTACTGGTGACCTTAATTAAATTAAATTTAAATTTAATTTGAAAGAACCATGTTTTCATTTCTTTTTTTCCTTATATTTTAATCCTTTCTATATCATCAGCAAAAGTTTTGTTGGTCCAAACTCCTGCAGTTCATCATTAATCTATGTCATCTGAGAACTTGGAACCATAAATGAATTCAAATTACATCTTTTATAAGAACAGATACACATTGCAGATTGCTGCAGCACTGTACTGATTACTGACTTCCTAGTTTTAATATAACTATATGTAGATTTATAATTATAATGAAAAACTGTGACAGTTCACCTGATATCTTTGCTAATTAAATATGGCGTTCATAATACAGTACTTTGATTAAATCATTTACAATAATGGATCCTCTCCAAATGGTTGGAAGCACTAAAGAAAATTAATTTAAAAATTTGTAAATTGATCTTCATTGAATAAAACCATTCAAATATGCAGCTAATCTCCTGCTAGTTTTTCAAAGCCAATTTTAATAATGATATCCATATGCAAAATCTAAAAAAGGAAAGCATGAGAAATAAGAGGGCCCAAAGAAGTACAAGGTTTTGCACATGGATATCCAGAGTGCTCCTAAGAATGCCAAAGTAGTATTTTTGTGTTGTTTTGGCAGGGAATAATTAGTCTATTGTTGGACTAATCACATGAGGTGGATGACTACTAACTATCCCATGAAATGTTAAAAAAACCTAAAAACTAAAAAAGCATAAGCATTTCCAGAAAAACTGATGGTATACTTTTGTACATAAACTGCATGATCACACGCCCACCAATTTCATGCAGTCTTGACTGCTAATCATCTAATCAGGGAAATACTGGACTTGTGCCTGATTTGTCCACCTGTATAGCCATCCTTGAAAAATGGAGGAATTCTTTAATTCCTAGAAGTAGAGCTCAGAGGGATTAAAGCAGCCAGTGAAATATTTGTATCCTATTATGTGGGAAGGTCATTTTACAGTAACTCTTCTTCAGTCAAACAGCTCTTTGCTTCACTCTTTTTCACCCTAGCCTATGACCAGGACTGTCTCCTTCACTCATGCTTGCCCCTAGGCTTTTCCAGGGTCTATGGGGCTGTTCCTCCCAAGCAGAGACCTGGATAGCTGGACTTGCCCATCAAGGTAAGGTAATCAGCAAAGGGAAGGAGTTGCTCAAATTTTTAGCTGCCTCTAAAGCTCACTTTGCTTCCCCAATCCTCTTATTGTACCCTCAGAAAGATGTCCAATAAGAATGTGAACTAATAATCCCTTGAGAACCTTGAAATATTTGAAAAAAAGCAAGATGAAATAGAACCTGTCTTATCCTCAAAGACTGACCCCACCTTTCTGATTTTACCAGCCCAATATGCCCACAGAACAGAAAAATAAACAATGAACATAAATTAATTGCTTTACTTCTGGAAATAGCTTATCATTATAATAAATTTTCAATTTGTTATCTGCCTGAATGATAAAGACATTTAGCTCATGACTGCTTTTGCTTCAGGAAGGAAAGAAACAGGAGCAGGACAGGAGTATTACTGGTTTATTAATCTTTACTACTTCAATGGTGTGGGGTCTCAAAATTAGGGTCACAGCCTCACCATGATAACTGCAATGCAAACTGGCACAGCCAGCACCTTGTTAAAGGTGCCAAGGCATGCACAGGACTCAGGTTACACAAGTGGAAAAAAAGGAAGGAAGAAAAGAGTATGATAAGACAACCACACCTCACAGCCCACCAGATGCTTGCAACAAAACTTAACAGGAATATTCACTTCTGGTCATTTGAGCTGTTTAGCACTATACACAGAGGATTCATTTCACAGCTGCTTGGAACAGTGTTATCTATACTGCCTTTGTATTTACTCTGCTGCCTTTGGAGGCTTGAAGGATGGAGAGGCTAGATGGAATGAAATAAAATGTTTACTTACAACTTTTATCTGTCTGGGTGTGCATAGAACTCTTTCAAGCTACAAAACTGACAAATTTGCTTAGATTATTTTCCTGAACTTCCTTTAATTTGTAATCAAAAGGTAAACAGAAAATGGAAGTGTGGCAGATCTCATTTTGAAAAAGAAATCATAGCCTTTACAGAGGATTTCATACCAAGACACAGTATCGGAATAAATTTAGTTAGCTGACATATGTTTGACAGAAACAATACCTCCCTCCAAACACTCAGAGAAAGACAGAATGGTTTACAGAGAGAGAGCCGTCCCTGGAAATGCCTGTGAACAAAATTAAAGGGACTTTTTGACTTCTGGAAGACCAGCTCCTGAGAGCTGAGTGTGTGTGTGTGTGTGTGTGTGTGTGTGTGTGTGTGTGTGTGTGAGACTGCCAGACAAGAGTTTTCTTCCATTCATGAATTCAGGCTAACTCACAAGAAATTAGAATTCATGTCTTGTCTCAAACCTACAGCCAGCACAAGGTCTGAGTCACCTATTTCAGAGAATAATCTCATAAAAAGTAATCGCTAACAGCATTACAAACATTTCCTTGTGCCAGACCTGCAAACATTTTCTTTGAGGTTGGTTTCCAAAAAAAGTCCAGGTTAATAGGACTTAACCTACAATACTTAGAAGAGTATTGGAGCAGATAGGGGAATGATGTAAAAGAACTAAAATCAGATTTATTTAGTACATTATCCTTCTTTTGACACTCTTGGGGACTTAGTGGGACTCTGTGGAGAGGGATAATGGCAGCAAAATATAGCAGCAAGCTGAGTTTTCAACACCTATTGATCTGTGCCTTCGAGTTCAGCACTAAGGCCTGTATTTTGAAAACATCCATCCTCTTAAGACATCTTTCCCAGCACTTAAACACCCCTGAAAAAAGGAAGAGAAGTGTCTCAGCAGCAGGTTAGGATAAGGTTTCAAGGGAAAAGGGGGAAATGAGAGCCCTCGGAATAGGTACAAATAGGTGAAGTAGAAGCAATGCATGCGTCTGTTCATGCTTAAAATGCTACATCCTTTTTCCAGAGCTAGCCCTTCTAACTTAGGCCACTGAAGTCAATGGTATTCTACATTGCTTTGTCTGAGTTTGCACTTGTAGTCTGTAGCAGAGCAGAGAAATAGGTCTTTGCCTTCACTGGTCCAATCAACCCCTCCGCTACAAGACTATCTTTCACCATACATTGATAAAACACTCATCCTTTTCCTACTCCCATCACAGCCCAATTCAGTTCTACTTCAACAGGCACATTTGAAGGACTGAATTGCTGGAACATATTGCAGCTCAATATATTTAGACTGATGTCTTTTGAGTCTGTTATTTTTGAATGTCATAGAAACACTTTGCTGCACCACTTAGTCTGTAATTTTAGTACTAAATATGACAGCAATAATTCTAGGAATGAGAGAGGTATTTACTATAAACAAATACAAAGAATTATAAGACCTACCATCCTTCAGAATCCATTTTTCTATCAGTAATGCATATATTACTGACAGTATAATCAGAAGCTATGGAGTGTGTACCATCTGCAGAGCAGGAAGCAGCAGAAGGGACACTTCTGTCAAGTTGGAGTCCTATAATTCGATTCCTTAAAGCAGAAGCATCTACTTCTTCATGTACACAGAAAGCCCAGGGTCCCTGAGCTTGAGACTGGAGGAATGGCTTCAGCGGTAGAAAGCTCAAGCCCTGCTGAGGCAGGTGAGCAGAATGTGTGGCACCAGTGAGTTTGCACCTGAGATTGATCGGTTCTACAGGAACCACAATGCACAGGAGAAGGTATGGTCAGAGACCAAGAATGGGATCTTCTAGCACAACTGAAGATAAAAATCTGTGACTTCTGAAAGCAAGGATGCTCCCTCTCCAACTGCAGGTGTTTATTGCAAAACTATTGAAATCAATGGGAAAACTTTATTAAAGAAGAGAAGTTGGATGGAAGATGAAAGGAACACACCTGTAACTTATGAACTGGAAGAGGTGTGTTAGAGATATTAAAATCATAGGGGGGAGAGAATTAGGGAAGAAATCCAAGAGTAAGAATTGTATGAAGTAGTGTAGCCAAACAGTAAAAACAGGACATACTAAAGGCTGACATCAAAACAACCTGACCACCATGGGCTAACTGAAGGAGAAGTCACAGCACCTGGAGGACACAAAGTCACTGCCTGTCCTCTGCTGGCCTCCCGCACTGCCCAGGGAGGTTGAACAACAGCTAGGTGTGGGCCCAGAGCCACCATCAAGGCTCACTGCAGCTCCTCTCGGCACCCTGTCAAGTTTCTGTCTCCTGGAAACCATTTACTACTGTCCCAACACCAGGCCCAAAAGACATTCTCAGAAAGTTGTCATTTCCACCACCTCTGAAGATCTCCTGAGGATCAAGGCAGACTGAGGGCTGCTTCCAGCTGCGTTTGGGTGACTTGCAACCACAACTTTAATGTTCTTTCTCTCTCTCCTCTTCACTCTGTAGCACGTCCTCGGCTGCGAGGCTCCAGCATGGCTTCCTGGTCCATACCCTTCTGAATACCTGCAGCAGCATGGAGACAGCATGCTGGAGCAAGGAAAAGAGAAGATGCAGCTTCTTTGACCCAGCTGTCCATCAGAGAGAGAGAGAAGGAAGCTGGCGTATCCTTGAGTATCTGATGAACTACACAGCATTTCTCCACTGTATGCTTGCAGCCATTGCTGAGCAGACCCCAGGTTATCCAGGACTCAGTTCAGGCAGGGTGGGGCCCACTGCTCTTGCCAGAGCCAGATGGTGAAGGGCAGAAGGAGTTGGGTTTCAAAAGAGCAACTTTCTCTCCTACATCACCCACAGCAGGAGTGGACAATGGGCAGCTACCAGCAGCCTGGCGTGCCCCAGGGACTCTGTATCCTGTGAGCTGCTGTCCTCTGTGGCAGCCGGGAGAGAAGGAGCAGCCTCAGGCATGGGAGTGGTGAAAAACAGCAGGGTAAAAATTTCATGCTAAGCAGTGAGAGTGGAAGGAGAAGGCTCCTAGAGGGAAATTGCTCCTCCATGTTGAATTTTTGTGTGCGCTGAATGGAGAGTTGGCCAGAGCTGCCTGCTGCTCCAAGAGCCCTGGGGCAGCTATGAGGCCTAAGCACAGCAGACATGTCCCATGTAGGTTCCACAACAGTGCTCTCACCCTTGGCTGCCTGTCCAAACTGAGCAAAACCTGAATTCCTGAGCTGCACAGGCTCTGCACAACATTGGGAGGACCAACAGTTTGGTGGATACACCAATCCAGACAACAATTTGTCTTCATCCCCTGCTCTGCAGAGGGAAGTGTCCTGCAATGAAATCCCAGCTCCACTGTCATGACTATTCTTTACCAAGCAAGATGCCTGGGATTATGGGAATAGGTGAGGAAGCCTCTAGAACAAGACTGCAACTTTTCTGCCCATATTCAGCCACAGGCTAAAGACAGGCAACCCTGCCACTTTCCAACAGAGTGCTGTTTGTGCCACTCTGTGTGCTCAGCACTCGGAAACAAAGAAATCCCCTGAAACTGCTTGTTTCTCTGGATGTTCATGAGGCAAGACGGGGTGTGCAGTAAAACTGTGCTGTGTCATGTCATCAGCTCTTTGTGCTGTGCTCCCTGCCAAAGGCATCTTCAAACTCTCCATAGCTGGCACATCTGTTATTTCAGCCCAAAAGTACGGTGTAATGTTTCATCTTCAAGAATGAAACTTTCTCTCTTTCAGATATCACATATGAAGGCTGTGAAAGGACAGACTGTCCTGAAGTGCTAAACCGTGGCTCTTTTGCACTATGGTCATTTTCCTATATCCTATGAAGTCAGTGTAAGCCTGTAAATTGTAATAGGTGCCAGGTTTCATGCTCACTCATTCTGAGGCCATCATCCATCCCTGTGTAACTGATTAAAAGCAGTTATGCCACAGATTGAAATGCAGTTTGGGAAAGTGAACGTCTTCACAGTGTGACAGCAGCCATGAATACAGATAGAGCTCCTTGCTGACTAAATACTGATTAATGTAAAAGCAGATATATGAAGCCATTTGCAGCCAAACCACTCTTGCAGTCAAAAAGTGAGCTCAAGTTTTCTTCTTACCTTGTTAATTCATCAACTACTGGCTACAAAGAAATCCATATGCAAACATTCCTCATTCCAAGATTAAGTCTTTTATGAATAGGAAAAGATTGATCAGAATTATAGATTCTGTGTTCACAAAGCCAGTTTCTACATATGTGACTAAGAGTGCTTTTCAGGAAAATTTATTCAGAAGAAGATGTAAATATGAATGTAAATGCGAGTGTGCATTGAAGTCTCATCACAATCAGCAAAGCCAGAGATAATTTAAGGGAGTCAGATATAGGTCTGCATTTTCATGTTTTCCTAAATTGAAACCAATGGAAGACAAATTTTAACAGGACCATTGACCATGAATTGGGCCATTATTACGTATTTTGGAACTCTTCATTGTCTGCTGTGCACTTTAGGTTCTTACCACAATTACTCTACATGTCTTTCCTTGCACATGCAACATGAGGACTTTTAAGCACCAATTAATAGATAGTAGCAGAGGAGATAACAAATGGCTTAATTTAGAAATAGGAAATATTTAACAGCCACATAAAGCAGCATTCTGCTCAGCTGTCACTCTTCATCACTCCTCTCTGCATGCATCTTAAGTATTAGAGTTACATATACCAGCTTAACTAGCAGACATGCACATTGTTGATATTAACTGAACCTAAGCCAGCTTTTAAACTAGTGGCAACTCAGGGTTTCCACACTACCTCTCATAGACCCCTAGATTCCTGTCAGAGCTTTGAAATTCAAGGCAGGATTTCTCTGTGTTAGGTAGTAATTCAGTCACCTGACTCACCTGACAGTAGTAGTACTAAGTAGTATTAAAAATGGCAACCAGTGCAGTTTCAAGAGAATTCTTTCACATTGATCCTCAATTCTCTCTCAGATCCTTTATCACTTTCTCAGAAAAATGTTGGCAAATATTTTGCTTTCACAGTTTCATGTCACCACAAACCTGTATTTGCCAGATAGAAGCACACAGTGCACAAAGCAATGATGAGCCTGTGGAGAGGCCAGCTGCAGCTCTGGAGTGCAGGTGTGCACAGGCAGAGAACAATTCTTCTCAAAATGCCTCTTTAGTCCTTATCAATAGTTTAAAGTATCACATTTGTGGACAATAGCTAAATGATGCCAGATAAAATCAGTTCTTTTCAAAAATTATTATAGAAGCATTAATAAAAAGTTTGAATTTGATGCTCAAAGTGTAGCAAGTTTCTGCTGAAGTTATAACCAAGTCACTTAAGCTCTAATTTGCTTTCAAATATGAACCATGGCATTAGATGAGCATTTGACCTTCATCTTCCATATTAAAAGTCTCAAACGAAATATTTGCATTTTCAACATGCAATGAAGCAAAACAAAACAGAAAAAGCTCTATGCCCAGCATTTAAGTACAAATCTTGATTCAGGTTTTTCATATTCTCTTATTCAGGAGAGATAAGACCTGGGTTCCAGTTTGTAAGGCAATGTGATTATACAATAACATCTAGTCCTTCTCCTACCTAGAGAATAACCCACCCATTTTCAAGAATATCCTTTTTGTCAAACTACTGAAACCAATATACTTCTATACACTACTTCACCTTAGATATCTTCTCTGGATTTGATGGTGAACTGATTACTGAGACAATGAATTAGGAACAGTGTTCAGTGTATGCTACACATATAAAATATTTTTTATTTCTGTTTTGGTACTGCTTTCTCTTTATCTCTACTACAAATGGTAAAATTGTGCACAGAGACCTGACTGAGGGAATTGTAATTACAATTACATATTTATATGCAAAGAAATATGTATTAGAAAGGAAAGTGGCAGATTTGAGGTTGCTTTAGCTTGGATATGCCTAGAAAGAAGTATATTTCCTTTTTTGTTTTAACTGAAGAAGAAAGGTTCCTTTTAATTAGATTCCTCACACCAATTTCATTAATAGTTTGATATCCTTAGTGACCATAGCACTGTAATAAACGTAAATTCAGAAATGGCTAGAACACTTCAGGAGGCTGAATGGTTGTTGACAAAGTACTTGCACAGATTTGCATGATTCAGTGTTGATGCGAGAGCACTTAAAGAGAAAGGAGAACCATGAAGTCCCTTAAAACTGCAAACTTACTTAAACTGAAGCAAATGTTGATACTAAATGACATTAGTGAGATAACACATGGAAGAGACGACAAAGGCGAAACAAATGGATCTCGTATCCTCTACTTGCAAGTCACAAGAGTGATTCTCAAGGGAAAAAACTGTAATTTCTATCCCATGGAGGATTAGAAGGAGCACAATTGATTACCCCACTAGAGAGTGTCAGAACCCAGGAAGTTTCTCTGACTGCCCTGGAGGACTCGAGCCATCCTGCCAGGAGGCTCGGAAACCTTGGCACAGAGCCCAAGACACCTGTGACTTTGATTTTGACCCATGGGGCAAATGCCACCTTTATATGAAGAATTACAAGTCAAGAGAGTTTAAGTAGAATAATAGTTAGTTTGTCATGGGGTGAAAAATAGATTTTTTGGTGTTTTTAGAATGGGGACTCAGGGTCCCTAGATGGAAGAATCTGGGTGTGCCTTGTTATTCTTCTTTCTTCTTCCTAGCATCCATGTTCTGGGTGATGCTGGCACTTTTGTATTGGTTTAAAGTAGAAACTCACTGTCTAACATAGGCGATAGGTATTGGGAAGTTATTGTAAATAATGTACACGTAGTTTTTAGTATAAAAAGACAACACCGCCCCAAGGCGGTCAGTGTGCCTCAACCTGACCTGCTAGACAGACCTCGGTGGGTCAGAGAAAGAATCTTATAGGTAAGAAATAATAAACAACCTTGAGAAAGAGAACAGAAGAATTCTGACTCCTTCTTTGACTGCTGGGCTGGGAAAAGAGGCTTGTACGTCTCAGAATCACTCCGACCAGCAGAGATTCCGAGAAGAGAGCTCAGCTAGCTCTTTTTAGCCAAATGGCATCCTCCTCCCCTCTTCATTGGCATGCTGTACTTTCAAGACTTGCACCTCCACAGGTGCCAGTTGTCCTGGAGTGCAGGTGGGAAGGGAGGAGTGCTCCCAAGGGAAGGACTCAGCTGTGGCACCCATCCTCCCTCCAGCAGCGGGGAGTGCGCCATTGTTCCCACAGCCAAGGAGAACAACAAACCTGCTCCATACATTTGCTCTTTAGTTATTCAGGATACTTAGTTATCCAGTGTATTTACTTATTAATTTAATGTTTTATATTTAGTTATTAATTTTTATATTTTAGTTATTTATTTCATTTCCTATTGAAATGTTGCAGTTCTTGTCAATCTTCCTGCTTCTCAGGATGAACATGACCATTGACAGATTACACTAAGTCTTTTACACTGCTCCCCAGGCAACCCAAAACATGCTTCCTGTTTCCAGTAGAAAGGAATGGGAAAAATTGAAGAGAATTTTAAACTTCTCATTTTAGCATGGGAAACTGAGACCAGAATGCTGTTCAACAGCATGACATTTAGAAAAAGAGAGAAATGCTGCTGAGTGGATGGGTAAAAGACACTGCTAAAGCAAAATATTATTAATCCTTTACCTTTCTGAAATAGAACACTGATTTAGAATTTATTCTATATTGTGAATGGAAAGCAATGTAATTTACTTCTCTTGTGATGAATACTGAGTTCATGACCAAAGGACTTGGGTGGAAAATAGAAAGTGAATTTTAGCTGAAAATAAATTTTCTAAAATAGCTCAACATCAATCACAAATCTAAAATTCACTAGAAATATGAATTTTGGTTCTCTGAAACTTCATGCAAAACTGTTATTTAGTTTAGGCTGAAAAAAATGGGAAATGTGAGACTGTTTTTTTTTATAAAAAATCATGTGTTTTCAGAGTCCACCATTTGCTTAGAGATCATGACAATAGGCCACTGTCCCTCCAAAAAAACCACAAAACCCAGGAAAGTAAGTTTCCATCATTCCACTACAATGCGTTAGCTCTGTTGATGTTCCTTTTTTATTCTCAGGTCAACTTCAAACATTTTTTAAGTTTTATTTTCTAAGGACTGTTTTATTTTCTAAGGACTTAAATATCCTGATTTTTTTGTATGCCATCATTTAGGATAAAATCACATATGTCTTCAGGTAATGCAGATTTCAGTACAGCAACAAAAGGAAAGAATTTTAAAATTACTGGCCTGTATTTGAGGGGATGTGGGGAAGATATTAACTATCACTGCCTAGCTGAAATGTTCCACAGACTAGACCCCAGGTATAACAGATGTAACCCCTCTGTAGCAGGAACTACAAAGAGCCTGGAAGATCCACTTTTGAATCTTGTGTCTGGTGCCCTTTTCAGCTGGCCTGGGGATGTAGCTCTCAATTCCTAGCAGTTCCATCACTGCTGATAGTCTGCCACAGAAGAAAGATTGAAAAGAATGGTTCATCAAGGAGCCACAGGCACAAATCAGTTTATATTACCTCTGCCTGCCTTGCAGCAGCAGCAGCAATTCTTTTTACATTTCCAGTCTCTACTTTTACTAAAAGCCCCATCCTTCAGAAATGTCGCTGCCGTTTCAGCACATGCCATGCAATGTTCTGAAATCCTGTGTTTCAACACCTTTCCTGGGATGACAACATAAATGAAGAATCAGACTAGAGCAGCATTTCACCTGCAGTCAGGCAGGGGAGCTAAAACACTGGGTATGGCACAGCAGGAGCACAGGTCTAACCTGCATTGTTCATTTTCACTGCTGCTCCTGCTAGGGACACTGGTGAATGACCCACTGCAGCCATTCCTGATGCCTTTCTAGGGAGCATTGACTGGGAATGAGAACTGCTCTCTTTTGGCAGGCACCCCCAGGGAAGCAGAAGTGAGAATCCCAGAGTCCTTCCATGCAAGAATTAAAACTTAGATCAGGGTTTATTTATTTATAATGATTCAGTCTTTGGACTACAAGCATAGGCAGCTGACTAACATCAGTCATGTATGTAGAACTCAGAAACACATATCTGATTGCAAATGGAAATCCTGACTAAAGCACTGTCCTAAAACCAGCAAGGAACTGCCTTAACTAACTTTGAAAAATTCCCCATATTACTGAGTCAGAGGCACTCCACTTTTTTCCTCATTAATTTGTTGTGGAGACTAAAAGAAGCCTTCTTAGTACTGCCATGACAGTGCATTAAAATAATTTGTCAACAATGCCACTTTTATTCTGTAGCAAATTTGCATATTATTTGCAATTGCTCAGTACATAGGAATTTGAACATTATTACCAGGAAAAAAGGAATATATTTCTCAATTACAAGGAAAAAAGGAATGTATTTCTCAGATAAAACCAAAATAAACAAAGCAAAAACATTTGGAATACATTTGCTTTTGAAATGCAAGTCTCTGAGATGGGTAATAAATTCAAATGTTCAAGAATCTTTCCAGCTCAGTATTTTTTTTAATTATACACAAATAATGTTCTTCTCAATTTCCATAAAGAGAGGTCATTTTTCACAAGGGATAAGCAAGAAATTTGGATTGGCCAATCCAAACCTACCATTGTCCCCACACATCCACAAATTTAAAGAATGAGAGTGACTGAAACCTTGGACATGCTTGAAACCTTTCAAGTCTATCAAGGGAATACATTTCCATTTATATTTTGATTCCAATAATGTAAAATTTTCTTAACAGGGCAAATGAAAAATGACTTAATAAAAACTTCACAAAAAATGTTTAAGACATGCCTACAAAGACATTTCATCCGAATGTTTTTTAGATCACATGAATAATAACATTTTTTTAAACCAAAGCAGAACAGTGTTATTATAGGTTTCAAACATTTTAAAAGAACTTTGTAAGCAATAAAAAAATCTTGAGGAATAAATGAGCTGCCTTACATTTTAACATTAGGACTGAAAAGCAGAGAAGGGATACTGAAGAATGAAAACACTGTTCCATTGCAGAAATTAATTTGTTCAAGCTACCATCATGGTTTCAGTTCTGTTTGCGGTGCTTTTAACTCAAAATAAATGAATTTAGAACAGCCCGCAATAGTAAATAATTGAAAATTCATTCAATATCTAAATGACTGTTAGAGGACATACAGCTGTGTTGGAAACAAGCCTTACCAATATTGTATTCTGATTTTTGCAACACTTGAAAAGATACAGAACCATCATTTATTTTCTCTCTTTCAGGGAGATAAATATGTGCACTTTTTAAAAAAGTAAAAAACCTATTTTACTAAGAACAGTGAAACATAGCATTTTATGCCATCTTTGACATTTAGCAAAGGATGGAAAGATTGTGTTTCTAAAACTGCAAAGTGCCATAAACTAGAAAAAAATGGCAGTGGAGATTGATAGATTTTAAAAGGAATGTTTACTTTTTGACTGTCACAATAATTCTTGGAAGCAAAAGCATAGATAGGAAACAAGATTAAATATAAATGCCATAAGAAGGACAAACATTTTTCTTCTGAGGAATATTACTAAATTTGTGTATTTCAATGAGATCTTTTAGTACTGTTAGGAGTTGATTTTTCTTAAATTATATAGAAGCTTTGAAATGTCATGTCATAGCTTGCTTAGCTGATTTATAGACCTAAAGTCCTATGTTAGGAGGATAGTCTGCTTTATTCAGAGCAAATGGGTATGGGAATCTAGAAGAATTCTGGAAGAATTCAAAATATATTTTTTTTCAAAAAAGAGATGTATTATTGTTAGCATTGTGTTTTTAACACATGCTGGAGCAATTAATCAATACTTCTGTTTTGAATTTGCATTTTATTTGTGTTTTGTTTTTTGTTTTTTCTTTTACTATGAAACTATGAAAACTAAAATATTAAGAAAGTTACTACAACCATATTTTGTTTTTACCTTGTAGATTGATTCCTTAAATGCTACTCCATCATTAACCATTGTGTGTACTATGGCAATATCCAGGAGGCCTTGCCACAGATCAGTAACCCCTTTTGTGTTCATCAAAGTAGGAAAACATGCAAAGTAAAATATATCCATGCAAGGAAACGTAGCTATATGACAAGAGAAATGGGTCAATACACAGGGAGAATGGAGTAAAAGGAAGATCTCCAGCAACTGCCTCAACAGACTGACCACCTCTGAGGTCAGTAAGAATCATAGAACAAGAGGGTTTTTAGGGGAACAGTGAAGTGGTTATTCACCAGGGGCTATTCCCAATGATGTGAGATGGTCCAGGAATAAGAATTAAGGGTTTTCTGTAAGAACAAATGGTTGGTGCATTAGTGAGCTATGTCAGGGTTATTTAGAAGTTGAAAGAGAGGCTGACTAACTGATAATGCCTGAGATATGTGACTGTCAAGTGACTCTTAGCACAGTGCAGGCTAGAAAAGCCCCTTGAATGAAGGGAAAGAGACTAAGGAGGCTGAGATTCCAGAGAGATGCAGGGGCATGGCTGATGCCCCTGAAGATGATGGATGACCCAGTCATAAAAAAAGGAAATGAAATTATATTGGAGACATTAAACAACTCAGCCTAACTTCAATATACAAAATGATACTGAACTGCGATAGAAGACAAACAATTTATGACTACCTAGTAAATAATACACTGATAAGAAACAATCTTTGTGAGTATGTCAAGAAGAAATTGTATCGAGCCAGACTAATTTCACGCCAGGTTATCTAACTGTTGAGACTGCTGTTGGTGTGACTTGAACATGATTTTTCTAACACAGTGCCCAAAAATTTCTGACAAAAAAAAGGCAGGAAACATGGTCTAGATGACAGCACTATAAAGATGGATGCAGACCCAGTTGAAAAATAAGATTTAAGGACTTGGTAAAAAATAGTTCCTGTCAGCAAAATGAGGCATATCAATGTTGTGGGGCTCTCTCCAAAACCTGATATTATCTCAATTTTAAAATCCAAAATTTCTTCTCAGCCATATGTGAGGTTGTCTATGGAGTATAATGTCCCCTTCTAAACACATTTGAAATCAGCTTTTTAATAAAGTTGGGGACAAATTGATGTCCAGAGGAGAGTAACATAAAATCTGTGTGAGAAAACTCTCTCAAGAGATGTGGGAAAAGATGTCTAAATAGAGGAAAGATTCATCAGCACTTTGAAATATGGGAAAGAGGTTACATTTTTGTTGTCCACAAAGGACAGGAAAAGAGACAATAAGCACAGCATTCCAGAGGGAAGATCTGGTTCACATCAGGAAAAGCAGTCCACCTGCACATTTAAAAAGCACTCAGATAGGTACCCTGGTGTCTTTATAGAAAATCTTTTATTATTCTGCAGCAATAGGAAGAGAGAGGTATTTGATCATGTCAGAAGAGATAATGAGAGTATCTGGGGGGTAAGTCCATAGTTACTGGAGTAAGGCAGTTTCAAGCAGATCTCCTCATCCCAACAGTGTCTATCAGCTCACTGTCTGTTAATTTGCCCAATCCCTTTTGGAAAACCTGCCAATACTCTGCTTTTCACGGACTCCTGTGGCAACAGTGAGCTTCCAATGGTTCACCAGTTGCTTTTATCTGTTTTAAACTACAGCTCCCTATTTCCAGTCTTGTGGGACTTGGTGAATAAGACTTTGGCATGCATTTATCTCCTTAACCACCTTCATGATTTTGTAATGCTGGAGCACATCCCTATGGCTTTCTCCTCTCCAAACTGCAGACTTGTTACCACTTCCACTTCTTCATAAAAGGTGGCTACTTCAGCCATTTAGGTCTTACACTAGCTTGTGGGGTAATGGTTCTTAATGATAGGCAGGAAAGGAGCACATCTCACCCTTTCAGGCTTCATATTTACCATGTGATTTTACACTTCAAGCAAAACCTGACAAGAAAAAATAGTGCCACAGCCCCACTTATAACACCAGTGAACATAAATCTATCTGCTGACTTGTCTAATATCTACTGGTTTTATTTTAAAAATGCTGTTCTTTTAATTTGTCATCTATTTAACCATGCTCTTGCCTTGTAGCTGCATGTCAGAGGAGCACCTCATATAATCCATTTCAATGGTCACCTTTGTGGCTGACAGCTGAAAGCCATTTGCTTTTGTTTGCAATACCAATTGAGCCATCTTCCTAAAGAGCAAATGGCCATTCGTGTCTCTTCACTAAGACATGGTAGGAGAGGCCACTGCAGTATTATAACCAGATGCAGAATTACACCTGGCCAATGGGAGTGAAGCTAATGGGCACCACAACAGCCCTCCCCCATCAACATTTCTCATTCAGACAATGAAATGGCTAACTCTTTTCCTGCATTCCCTGGACATTCAATGTGGTTCTGTTTGTAACTTTCATTTTCACTGTAGTTTTACATTCAGCTTTCTACACTACATATTTTCAGTTCTTTGGTAAGCCCTTCAGATATCACATGAAAGGTGCCTTTAGGTGGTGACTTCTCAGTACACAAGGGGATGACATGCCAGTTATCTTAAAATTTAGGAGGTTTTATGCTTAATGAAAGGCAAATCCCAAAACTGATATGAGCTAAAAGCACTAGAATAACAAGCAAATTCATTAGAAAATATCTTACAAAATTACTGAAGTATTCGCTCCATTATACAGAGCCTGACAGTGAAAGGAGATATGTTACAGTAATGTATTGGGATAATGTTGACAACTCCATGGAGAAACAAAACTAGAAGTTTAAAGTATCATCTCTAAAAGTCTTCTAAGAGAAAGGTAAACAGTAAAAGGAAGTGGATGTATCACTATGGTTATGGAGGGTCCCATAAAAGCATGGGTCTATTGGGAGAGGCAGCTCAGACAACTGAGCTGACAGGGTTCTGGTTTTCCTGATTGACATCACAGTCAGCTCCATCTCCCATGCTGGAAGGAGGAGATGGCACTGTTGTGCAGCTCCCTTTCAGGAGCAGGCAGTTACACCACCAGTGATGGTGTACATTTTCTTTCTGTTCCCTACTGTGATGACAACTGTAGCAGAGCATCTTTGTGGTGGCTGAATGCACAGCAATGGCATCATCTTTTGTTTTTCTTCATTGTCCTTTGATAAATGATGGATAAATACAACAGATTGTGAGAGTTTCTCTTACCAGCAGTAGCAGCTTATAAACAACATTATGTCTACCAGAACATCAAGTTTTTACCTCTCAAAATCACTAAGCAGAATGATTAACTAACTCTGTTATACTTAGGATAAACTAGTACATAGACACATGGCAGTTTTACTCCTAATCTACAGGACTGCTTTTTGAAAATATCTGCATTTCTTAAAAATTGCCAATGACACAAGTATGGCATGATCCTCAGCGATTTTGTGCCAGTTCCTAAGGGTTGAAAGCATTTGAATCCTGTTCTCATGATGAAATACCTACAACCGTGAAGGTGAGTGTTCAAGCAAAGGATTGACATGGACTGATGAGGATTAAAGCGTGTCTTACACAGTTCTAAAATAAACAGGAAATAATTTTCTGTCTCCAGAGGTGTCAGACACTTACCAAGTTCTTCAGTTGTGTAGATGTTTTAGAAGCCCAGAGGTTATGCACAATATCTAAGCTAGAATAAACCAGCTGAATAATAGAAAGTTTGCCACTGGCTAGCTTATACAGGGAGATTTTTTGCAATGTTAAAAAATTCTCAGTGATCAGGCATTAAAGAATGTCTAGCACAAAAAGATTGTAGGAAGGGTCAATTACAGACTTTTTTAAAAGAAAGAAAAATATTGTGCTTCTAAGCATAATGTACTGAATTGTCATTTCTTAAAAAGCTGAGAGGCAGGCAGGTAGAAAGAAGCTCAATGATGCTGCACAGTAGCTTAAACATCTTGAACAGTATTAAATCTCTTAAAAATCAGTAATTTCAGAAATATTAAATTGCCAGTTGTGTCCACAAAAATAAGCTGTAACTTTATTAAGCTGTAATTGTCAGCAAATATTTAATGTAACAAAATTTAGGAAGGATGAAATATAGAAAGACAACCTGTTGTACTGCTCTCCTAATCTTCTGTGAGCTTTATTTTTACTGGCAATGTTTTATGGAATTTTGTAATAATAAAATGTTTGGCTTTGGAAGCACAGAGAACACAAACCAATTTTTGCTTCATCTATGATTTAGCACTCCACATCTTTCATCAATCTTCACATAATTGCATTTTAGCCACTATGCACATTTTTTGAGATATGTGTATCTTTAACCAATAGATCTGATGTAAAGACACATACTTGTAAAAAAAAAAAACCATATAATAAACAAACACAACATATTTACAAAGAATAATGGAATCATTGAGGCTGGAAAAGACATCTAAGAAGACTGAGTCCAACCATTAACCCACCACTGCTGTGTTCACTATTAAGTATATCACCAAGTGCCACATTCCCATGCCAAATGAACACTTCCAGGGATGGAGATTCCACTCTGGGCAGCATAATCCAATGCTTAGTAAGTGAACAGTTACCATATTTTGTGGTTTCAACAGTCCTATTTGGCTGAGGCTTTTATTCTGTGGCAGTTGGTATTAAATGTTTTCTTTATCTAATTTTTGTTTACCCAGTAAAGATTGTGGTATAAAAAGTCGTGCCTTCTTCTGTTTCATCAATAAAAATGGCAATTTAGAAATATATCTGTTATTTGCTGAGACCTGTAAATGCTTTTTCATGCTCAGGTTCATAAAGATCCTCTACCACAAAAGACTGAAGCAGTGGGAAAAATAAGCTATGAGCAAGGCTTTTATCAAAATCTAATTCAGGTGAGCTGGAAAACTTCCTCTGATTTTAAAACTGATTTTGTTAACAAGCACCCTTTCCTTGTCTGTACTGCTACTCATATTGGGGGAAAAGAGCTAGACAATAAGGGAAATGTCAGAAAAGGATTTAGATAACCAAATAAGGATCCAGTTGGAATTTAAATACTTTTTTGGGAGGGAGACATAAAAAAGTGCCTTTCCAAGAAGTACCTAAACTTCATATTTATATGTGCTTTACAAGTTCCCACATACCTAAAACTTTCTCAGGGCTAAGCCTCAAAAATTTTCCATTCCTCTGTCAGAATCCACTGCAACTATATTCATACTTTCAATTAAAATAATATCAGGGTATAGTACAAGCAACAAGCTTGCCATCATCCTTCCTCTTATCTGTTTGAATGTGTTCTGGTATGATTTTGACCCACATCAACTAATGCTGTCTTTGAGACTGTTTTGTTGCAGATGACATTGCAGCAGCTTGGGCCCAAAGCAATTTTCAGTAGGTAGTATAGGAATAAACATGTAGTTCTATGGCAAAGAGAAACAGGAAAAAAAACATTCCATCCCCCCTTTTCATAGGGAAATATGAACACCTATTTTCTTACCCTATAGACTGTTTTGGACTGACATACTTAGTGTTCTTCCTACAGGAATATGCCGCTGTGTGCAGCACTTAGTAATGAGGTCACCTACTTGGCTATTCAAGAATCTGTGTTGTCTCTACATTTCTACCTTCTATACAATCCTAATTTATACGGACTGCCCAAAAGAGTAAAACAGAAAATATGCACAGACTAAAAACTATTACTTGTTTTTCTTGCCCCCCAAGTTGTAGGCATGGAGGTTCTTTGATTCCTGTGTTCTTCTCTGCATGGGAATCCAGCCTCAACATCAGACCTGGAGTGCACCTTAATGGTTACCACCCACCCCATATGGGTGATATGACACATGCATTGCAATACCACAGCCACAAACCTTTACAAGGAGAGAGGCCAGCAAAAAGCCTAGACCCTTTGCAATGAAGTAATGATACAGAAATTTTGAGGAATTCTACCATTTTAAAGGCCATTAGCCGCAATCAATTCTTGAATGACAGGAGAAAAAAAGAGTGAGCTGGAATCTATCCCCAAAGAGGGCATCCCAACTCCATATGCCCACTGGGGAACAATTCCTGCCTGCATTCTCACATTCTGTGTGCTGACTCAACCTAGCCCTAAGAAGGCTGACTGCTCATCCTACAACATTATTTTTAAGTGCACCTTTTCATAATCAAGCTTTTCCACGCTGTCTCTAGTAAACAAACAGGAACTTTGTAGCCTGGGTGAGAGGAGAGTTGGAAGGGCAGAAACCTGCTTGGGCAGTCCAGCTTGGAGGTTGGCAGTCAATGGCTCAAACACTACTAGAAGGATGCAACAAGTGCCCTGGTGCATGGCTCTGTTCCAGGACCTGTCCTGTCCAACACCTTGCCAGTGACCCAGAGGAGGTGATTCAGTAATGCTCTGTCAAGCTTGCAGATGACACCAAATTGGGAAGAACTGCCTTAAGGGCAGGTCTGTCATGCAGAGGGACACAGACAAGCTGGAGGAACAGGCTGACAAAGGAACATTATGAAATTTTATGGTAATCTGTGCAAAGTTCTGTACCTGGGATTCTTGACAGACAGCAAGATGAGCCAGCACGAGCCAGCAGCGTGCTCTGGCAGCCAAGATGGACAACAGTATCCTGGGCTATACTAAGCACAGGCAGTTGATTCACAGACAGATAATCACATCACTCTCTACTTGGTACTTGTTAGATCACATTTGGAACATTGCATACAGTTTCAGGTTCTCCAGAAAAAAATGCAGTGTTAATAAAATGAAGTAGTTCAGCAGAAAGCCACCAAGACTGTAGGAGGACAAGACATAATGAACATAAATTGAAACAAAAAAATTTCTGATAGGATGTAAGAAAAAACATTTTCACTCTAAGGACAGTCAGTCATTGGAGCAGGTTTTCTAGTGAGGTCTTAGAGTCTCCATCCTTGCCAATTTTCAAGACTCAGCTGAAGAAACCCACAAGAGATTTTGATCTCCTAGCTGATATGAATTCAAGTTTATATATGTTGGACTGGAGACCTTCTTATGTCTCCAACCTCCACTCAGCTGTGATTCTGTGGTTCTATGACTCCTGATTCCTTTAAAGCTAAAGTTTTACAACATAATTTCTTGAGTTTTACTGAAAAAAATCAGCATTCTTCTGGTTTATTTTGGGTCATGCACTTTGAATTAGAATTACCTTATTGTTTCAAGACTCATCTGAACTATTCATTGTCACAAAGATGACTAGAAGTGCTAATTAAGTTGATGAGTGGTGAATCGTCAATTTGGATCTCTCAGCCACCACAGTTATGCTGAAATAAATTATATGCATTATTAAAGGGTGAATATCATAACACCCATGTTATAACTAAGGAAGTCTCAGAAGAGAAGACTTAATTTTCTCATTTTCCTGAAGAAAATTAGTTGTATTCCCATACCACAAAACATGAATTTGAAACCACTCACACAATTTACCAAGCTTAAATACGTCAAGGGTGGTTTGAAGGACTGAAGAGTGTTTTCTTAGTAATTCTGTCATATTTTTTAAAGTAACAAAACCTGCTAATATTATCACATGTATTTATATATAACATTTGAGTCACCTAACATTCAGTATATGGGAAAAAGAAAAACCAAGGCTTTTCTCAATACAGATCTGACAGATATGACATCTAGGAAATATAATTTTCAAGTTTTTTGTTACTGAATTCAAAAGGAAAACACCCACTGTTGACCATGTGAACAGAATTGTGTGCAAGATTGTTACTTTCTTGAGTGTGATGTTCCTTCTACAATTTATCTATGAGAAAAGAAGTAAGACCCCCACTACAAGACAGCTTCTCCCCAATTTTGCACTAGACAGCTCATTCAACCAGTATTACAAACCACACAAGAATCAAATAAAGATACCACACACAACAGTGTCATCAGGAGAGTTTGCAGTGTCTGTGATGAAAGAACTGTCTGCATGGCTTGTTCAGCTGCAGATTGCAGGGTACATGCTGTGGATCCAGTTTGCAGAGCACTCTGTGAGTTGTGTGTTGCAAGCACAAACAAGACCTTGCACGTAAAATATTAAGAAAAAAAGATAAAAACATTGCACTGTCTGAACACAGCAAGTAAGCAGTTAATTAATGGGTCTAAATGAAGGGCCCAGGGTATTCTACACTAATTTTTTACAACAACAAGCAGATATTGAACATAGGCACCCCTTAAACAGAGGGCAGTAAGGACCTGTCTCTGACTTATGTTCTTTTCTTTCAAAGAGAGACACAGGGAAGAAAAGATAATGTCAGCTAAGGCAACAGCAGATGAGACCAAATAATGGCAAATGGTTGAATACAGAAGCTGCAGGATGTACTTTACTATCAAGTAGGTACTTGTTAGAAGCTATTTATGAATCAAGTGTTGCATGAGAGGGCCTACAGGAAAAAAAGGCCAGAGCACTAGAGATGCAGCTGGAAATCAGGATGGAATTCAGGTGAGACCCAAGGACAGAATGGATGAAGGGAAGAAGAAGGTTCAGCAAAGAATACCTGATGAGAATGGCTGAACACCATCACGAGGAAGAAGAGACAGGCATGGAAGAAAGAATGAAAAATAATAACTTCAGAATGAGCTTGTTGCTCCAGAAGACAAAGATACGAAGAAAAAACAGAAGGGATAAGGAGAGGGGGAAGTAGTGTGTCAGGAAGAGCAGATGGGGATACTGAGAGACTAGAAAAATATATGGGAATAGGATAATACATTGAAGACTCTGTAGGAGAATTGAAACAATATTTTAAAAAAATGATAAAAAGAACAGAGATCCACCATAGCAGCATGAAAAGACAATTTTCAAAGGGACTCACTGGCCCTATCTGTATAAGCATTTTGGTTTAGAGCAAAGGAGTTCTGAATCTGATTACTTCAATGTTTCTATTTAGTGCATGTCAGTTTTATTGGTGGAGTTGCTTGGCTTCCATCTTTGGGAGAAAACTATTCCAGAAGTTGTTCTCTTCAGTGTAAATGAAAAGCATGTTTGCCCTGAAGAAGAACTAAAGGGCCAGTCCAAAGTGAGCTATGTTGTCACAAAGTTCTACCCCACATGCATGAATATCAAAAAGTTCTTAAACTCTGAAGTGTTTCTGTCACATTTTCTGAAGTCTTTTGGGACCTATAAAATGAACCAAATGCTGTGTATCTACTGCCATATTTATCATCAACAGTCAGCCCTTGACTCTTTGAATCTCTGGTACTCCTTCCTCCTTCATCTTCTCTAATGCAAGCTTGGAACTCTTATTTAAATTCCCTGTGTCAGCTGTGTCCCATCCACCCTTTCTGACCTTTTACTATTTACTTTTATCTCTTTTGCAATGGTGAGGTGCAAAACTCCAGAAGGTGCAAATTATATTGTGCCATGAAAGGGCTGAAGGTTTCCTCAGGAGCAGCCTGGCACTGGCAGTCTCAGAGGGCTGCATCATGACTGATGAGTGAAGAGGACTGATGAGCCAAACAATCTTAAATTTGAAAGGATGAAAATCATTCCTGATGAGCAAGGGCAACAACCACCCTTTGGGGGCAACACAGCAGGAGTATCCATCCATGTTCTGGAGAACTGGTTTCCTGGTGAGAGCTATCACTGATTATGTTGCCCATTTGGCTGTCTGTGCTCTGGGACAGAGGGCAACACACTCCAAGCACACTCTTCAGCCGCTCTGGGATCCTGTCCCTGCATCCCACAAGTGTTTTGAAGAACACTCCAAAAGCAGAAACAGCAATGACTCTCCGGCTTGCTTCTAGTGCTTTTGCAAAGCAAATCTGTGTCAGTGTTCCAGAGTCCAGTTCAGACCAGTACACTGTTCCTGTGCAGGTCATTATAGTAGAATGGGAGTAACATGATGTTTCTGACACTTGGATCATGACTGAGAGGAGATGAAGTATGTTATAAAGCCTGTCGTACTTTAATAAATGTCTGGGGTTATGAGTTGTGGGTGAACTCCTCGATGTGACAGCTAACTACATCAGAAGCTCCCCTTCTAGTCCCCGCCTGTGCAAGTGTCGAGCTGTGTGCCAGTGACTGTCCAGCTGTGCATGCAGCCTGCCATAGCACAGCTCTGCTTGAGTCCCAGACCACTTGTGCCATTCAGCACCCAGAGGTATGGGAATGGGGGAAAGCTTGTGCACAGGGCGGAATACCAGATAGCTGATTTGCCTGGGAGCCAGGGAGACCCAGCCCAGGCTGATGCAGAGTCTCTATTGAACATGACATCTATTGCTCCTCAGTGTGGACAGGCAGTCAGGGATAGGAATGGAGTCACAGAAAACCTCTGCTGGGACATTTCTACTGTGCTCAGGTCTCATCTGCTACCCCAGGTGCTCTTGCAACAGCAGGAAGTTCTGGTCCGCTCTCCATTCAGTGGGGGGAAAAAAAACCCAAACAAAAAAATGTAAACAAAACCAAACCAAATCAAACCAAACTAACAAGCACACCCCCCCAACAAAAACTCCCCAACCAACCAAAAAAAAAAAAAAAAAGCCAAGCTAAAATCAACATGAGAGAGCAATTTCCTCTAAGAGACTTCTCCTCCCAATCTCACTGCTTAATGCCACCTCTCCACCTTGCTGTTCTCTCATGGTGGTCATGCATGAGAACGGAGGCATCAGTTTAGGCTGAGGAACCAGATAACCCTAGGCTGGAGTAAAATATCCACATGTGCATAATGAAACAAACATAAGCACCAGCTGCTTTGATCTTCTGCTTTGCTCTTGTTTTACCAAATTATGTACTAAGATAGACAGAGATAGCAGTACAAGAACTGACAGATCTGTTCCTGCAGTGGATGCAGGAAATGAAGTATAGGGGTGTTGTGTGTCAGTAGGAAAGATAAAAAATGGGGGCTTTTTAGAGAAGTTAATAATTCCTACAGCTGCAAAGCATAACTGGTATGAAAAACAGCTGTAATTGCTCTTCTTCTTAAGGTATTTAAAATACACTGTTTGTTTAGACAGAAAGAAAACACAGATCTACACCTGTATCCTCTGCAAACATAAACCAGAATGAATGTCAACACAGCTATATAGATATTCATCAGTTGTCTATTTTCAGCAGTCCTGTCAGGGTCAGCTATAAATTTTAGAGAACTTATCTACAAATATGTTGGAAAGTGATCAAATTAATGTTTGTGCCAGTATCAAGAAGAAATAAAGGGGGTGTGGATGGAGGAAAGTGGGAGCTGGCAGTGAACGCTGAAATACCAGCTGTAATTATAAAAAGATAAAAACAATTTTCACATGCATTACAGAGTTTAGTCACAGAACTGGGACATCTTTATTTTATGAGCTTCCCTATTATCAAGCTGTGCAGCCCAGCCATGAAATTAACAGTCAAATAAGGAACTTAATCCTGACACAAATAACATTCCCACAGACAGTACTGGGAGATTTGTCAGAAAAGTATGTTCAGAACTTGACCTCTAAAATAAATTCAGTGTGGTGGGTTCCTAATTATAACATCTCATTTAGCTACCAGAGTAAGGCAACTGAAGCAGTAAGAAGTACAAAGAAGTCAGTTGTTGACAGATGGCTTGGTCTTTGCAGGCATTACTCACAGAAAATAATATCTGCTCACACAAGGTAGCCCACAGCATTCACTGGAGTGTAACACAACTTATCAGAGGAATTCAAGTTTCATGATGAATCTTTCTAAAAACAAGTTGTGGCAGAGAATCAATCTTTTCTTTTTTTTTCCCTAGAACAGTTTTTGTGGGTAAAATCACAACTTTGCATTAAAGTAATCATGGACAAATTACTTGTTTCACCAACTTCAAGAGCCTGTAATTAATTCAGGAAAACCTTCAGTGTCCTTTTAAACTAATCAGTTAGCTTGCAATCCAAGTCAAGAACAACAAAAGTTCACCAAAAACATGGATGTTTTAATGATTGTCAAATGAGTTTTTATGCTTTGTAAACAATTTTCTAACATATATGAAAGTTGCTATTTGGCTTGGTCCTGGAACTACTTAAACCTAATTCAAAATCTACTGATGTCAGCAGGAATCTTTTCTGTGACTTTCAGATTACAGTCAGTACTCTGCAGGAAAAATGGGACCACTCAACCCCAAAAAGCAATGAGACCTCACCAGCTGAAGGATGAAGATCATAGTTCTGGACTGAGATCAAATTATGCTAAGAAAGCTACCAAAGCTGTCAGAGACTTCAGATGACTGGTATTTCCCAGGTGTGGGAAAAGAAAAATATCAGAGGCTTCTGATATTTCCCACAAAACCTATTTAATAATGGACATACAGAAATGCATAGAACTTTTATTGCATGGGCACTTTTTGAGGTTTCTGCTTTTTACTGGTATCAAAGAAACCAAAGCCAACTAGTCAAATCAACTTAATTAAGAAAGCATACACTCACAGGAAGGTTTTATTGTCTTATTTGTCCTAGAAAATTAATTATTTTTAATCAATAGAACTGTAACCATAGTGCTGTCATGAGCAGCAAAAGAAAACATAGCAACCCATGAGTGCAGCAGTTTTTGTAATTGCAAATTTGAAGCACATTTCTTTCTCATTGTGTTTGAATATCCAAACTACTGTGCAGTAAATTTGGAGTTTAGGCATGATGTCACAGTCTTGCTTCTCTTTTACAGAGAACTATCCAGTTCAGCATCAGTACAAAAGGAAGAACAAATACTACTCTCTTTAGTGAGATATGAACATCAAAATATAATTAAAGCATTACCTCCTGAATTTATTCTAAAGCAATGCAATAGATTACACACAGGATTCATTCCCAGTGCATTGGAATGGCTGCATACTTCAAACAGGAATAGACAGGATAAGCAAAAAGAACTATTTCAAACCTTCTTCATCTCCTTTGCCCATTAGGTATTTTATTTTCATGTTTACAGTTATACTGCAATCAGAGATTTCAGAAGTAGTATAATTGGAATTCAGCAGCACTGCATTTTGTCCTGATGCCTATATAATTGCCAGAGGAAGGTATTTTATTTACACAGCTGTGATGTGTTTTGTAAACAGGTTGATCATGACTTCTGAAAGCTCATGGAGAATTATTGCAAAGGAAAAAAAAAGAAAAGCTGACACAAGCTCCCACGTGTTTGACTTCTTGCCATGTTTACAGACAGGACCACAAAATAGTGCTTCTGTCTGTTTTTTCTGGGAAGGAGCCAAAGCTATTTAAGGACAAGCAGCCCAACAGGTTCATATCTGAGCACAGCTGCCCTAGCCACAGCTTTAAAGTCCCAAAGTACTATGGCCAGTCCCAAAGCATTAAGATTAGTTCACTCTCTGGAATTAATAAAGCTCCTGTTAAATACCATCTAATAAAATAAAAAAAAAAAAAAAAAAGAGAAGTTCATTCACAAAGCAAAGGCACTCCATCACTTTTATAATGACAGATACTGCTGTCATTACTTCTGCTGTCAATACAGCTTCTGAGTGAAAAAGTAGGATTTTCACCTCAAGTTGCATTTGCTTTCCTCAGAAATGCTTTCCCTTCATCATGCATTATCAGTAATCCTACACTAGCCTTACCTCACAACAGCTTATGCACAAACAATGCTCTGATCTAACAAAATCCCCAGTTATATTTCTTTAGCATATTGCATCTGTGGAAAGTTTTAACTCAATCTGTTAGCTGAAGGTCTTTTGGACTGCTGAGTCACACATGATTAATTCTAACAATATTTTAATTTCCTTCATGATTAGGTAACTAATGATTTGAAATGAGATTGGGCATTCTAAACTGAATGAGAATTAGCTTTTTTTTGATGAATGAACTATAATTGATTTATGAAGTGGGACACTCTAAGGCCTGACTTTGTAGTGCTTATTGATGAGTCTAAATTCCCATTGAAACCAATGAGCAATTTTCCTCAATAAGCATTGAAGGATCTGCCCTTATGATGTAGAAGTTATAACTAGCTCTAGCTTTTGAGCCACTCTTAGGACTGCAATTACAAACACTCCAGAGCCATAATCCCCAAAACAAATTTTGCTAAGAATTACACCAGAATTTCTTAGTAATGTGTACATGGACTTATCCCAAGGATTTTATGTCTTTCCATGACTACAGTGTTTTGCTAGCATAGTAAACACAGAAACCTGAGTTGGACGTACTTGGGCAGTATACTCCTAAAGTGTTCTCCACCAAAAGAACTCTGGATACACTATGCAGATGCAATTAATTTTTTCCCATAATAATAATTCTGCTTTATCTTTTTCTTGTAATTTCTCAACGAGCTCTCACGAACAAAATGAAGAAGCTGACTGTATTATTCCTAGGAAGGAATTAAAAGTCACACAAATGTGGTGTTTTGGTACTTTCTTAATGGCTACTTCCCATTATTGAATAAAACTATTTGTTTTTTCTAGACCAAATGCACAAATGCTATTTTTTACCAAGAAATAATTTTTAAAAAGCTTCTGTTTCATGTAGCAATGAAATATTTTGTGTTTTTTTTCTTTTTTCTATTTTTTTTAATCAAGATGTTGGCCTTTCAAGATCATCTTCTTTATAGACTTGTGAGAAGAAGAAGCAAGTCTCTCAAAAATGAACATATTTTAGAACCATTTTGCTGAGATAATTCCACATTGCTTTTTAAAGCAATTTGGCAAACATTTTTTATGAAAAAAACTCCTAAACAAAAGTGCCTGCACTTCTAACATTATAACTCAAGATCAATTTTAAAAGGCAATTTATTATATATTAGTACATATTAATTTTTGAGACAGCTGTTGTATTAAATCTGCACATGAGTTATAGCACCTGTCATGTCCTGATGTCATGAAGTTGCTATGTTAGAATTTGAATGGACTTTTCTCTGCTGGCATCAGTGAGAGCTGAATCTGCCATGAAGCCTCTGTCCTGTCAGGCCTGAGGTTCAGTAAACTAAGAATGACCCCTCATGTTTGGACACAACTTCAATTTGAGTTTCAAAACCTTAAGAGATTTCAGCTTTTATAGGATTTTGCCAGGAGGCAGACAGGGTTTTCACTAATATTTCTTAAAGTTATGTCTAGGAGTTTTAGGAAATGATGGAATATTATCGACTAGTTTCCTGCAAAAAACAACTATTTCAATTGTGACCTTGAAAACCAAATTAGGAAATGGAGCTGTCTCTCTATTGAGAGGGAATGAATGAGGAAAGCACCTGAAACTGGAAGAGAATAATTTTCTGAACTGTCAGGGTCAATATTTAGTGTAAAATATGAATCTTCTATAAGCTTCTATGAAGAATTTTTCCTGTTGTTCATTATGTAACCAGGTACTTTTAATTGTTGTCAGAAAAACAGTTATTGTTGTTTATTTCTATAGAAACACTCATATGTCACATAGTAGTAGATAGCTGCACAAGCACTGTTAAGGTAGAAATTTTCTCTGACAATAAGAAATTTTCTGAGACAATGCTACAGTCTCAAACCCAGTAGTATATGTCAAGATACATTCTTATGTTCTCTGATAAAAACAATCTTATATCACACCAAAAATATAATCCAGAAAATTTTCTGAAATATACCAGGAAACTGCAAAGATGAGTTCACAAATGTCTCAGTTTTGTGTTGTCACTGTCATTTTTGGAGGCATAGCTCTCTGAAGATGTGTAAGAATCCTTTATTGTACCCCTCTGGATGGTGCTGATTGACTACCTCCTACTACAAAGTGATGCACACACAGAAAAATCTTCTGTCTCTTTACTTGTAGAAGAAAGGGATTAAGTTTTATGCTCTTTTCCCGAACAGACCAGAGACTATGCCCCAGTAAAACAGAAAAAGTACCAAAGGTTGGCTACAGCAACCACTTCAAGCCAGATTTTCCCAGTTTGCCCTGTTAAATTAGTAGCACCATATTCAGTCTGAAACCAGTGGCACTTGCACAAAGAGACTTGCACTGCTCAGTAAGTTCTGTGGAATCTAGGAAAACCACACTAAATTCTCTCCGGGTGCCAACACCAACCAGAGCTGCCCTGCCTGCAACCACGGCCCCAGGGAGTACAGGCAGAGAGAACTGCAGCACTGAGGACACGAGTTTGCCTTTCCTAAGTGGGCTGGGATCTCCCAACACTTATTCAGAATGAATTAAATTATTCATCTGCTGATGAACTACCCATCTCACTGCAGCTGCAGATTCACTCAGGTGAGCTTTATTTACCATCCAGTTTCTGACGGGGACAGGGCTGTGCTGGCTGGGTTCTCCACACTAATGTGCAGTTGTGCAGCCCACTGTAACCAGTGAATGCCACTTGCCAAGAGCTGTTTGTCCTGCAACTGTAACAGTGCTGTCCTAGCCATGACACAGGACCTCAAGAAACCGATGAAAAATCCCCTACAAGGGACTACAATGGCTCATACTCTCTGTAAACCAGGCCACAAATTCAGCAGATGGTGACGCGCCTTCCCCTTTAAAAAAAAACTCCTTGTCCCAGGTACCTATGGCAAACTGATAAATACCAAATAAGTCTCTACTACTGGGAATGGCTGTTTTCCTGGCCAACACATCAAGCATTGGACCAGGGATGCTGAAGGCCAAGAAAATAAACACAAGTTTAAAAATTATTTCTGAGCGGCAAATGGTACAAATTAATACCTAGCACAGGGTGAGCTCTGAAAACATTGTTGTCAGAAAAGCATTTCAGGAACTCTGAAGAGGATCCTACTTACATGCCATATAGATTGAGGAAGCTTGTTCCACACCTACAGTTTCTCCCTAAAAAAACCATTATTATGTTTTCTGTCACAAGTTGAAAGCAAGCCTCTATTATCTAGATGTCTCCTTTGCTTGAGTTTTGTGTGATTTAGATATTATTCTGAGTACTGACATTTCAAATCTACAGCTTGAGTTGTGTTTTAATATTCCAAAAATTCAAGGAAAAGTATGGGTTCTCTAATCCAAATGTTAATGTGGCTTTCTGAAAAGCACTGGAATGAATTCTGATAAGCACTTCTGGATTAGCTTCAGAGCTGAGTTTTATAACCATATGTAAAGATGAAAGAACTGATCAAATGAAGAAACTGCTGATTTAGAAGGTTAGTATTACAATGGGTAATTTATCTATGAGCAAATTTACTTTTCAGTCTTGCATTGGTCTGCAAAATCAGATCTCAGTAAAAGCATAAATAAAGCACATTCTCCCAGTGGCCTGTTTGTTGAGTGAAGCTGGCTGAGGAGTAGCGTTTCTGATTCGTGAAAAAGTTTTGGTGGGAAGCAGAGAGGGTTATTTGGTTTACTCCGAATCAAACAACAAATCCCTTTTTTAATTTCCCACGCACTGGAAACAGAGAGAATATTTCATTCTGACAATCCCAGCACATGAAACTTCCTCCAGGAAATAACCTCACTGCACGCAGCAGCTGCTCAGTGAAATCAGCATTCCTGGTACTGTCACGCTTGCTAATCACCCACCTTGCTTCCCCCAGCAGCTGCCAGGGCGCCCCAGCCCCACTCACAGCCCCGCAGCTACACCCAGCCATTCCTCCACAACTGGCCACAAATCCCTCATATCCACAGCTCTCAGGCTCCAGCCTATGGAGAGAGAGCCTGCCAAGACTCTCAGCTCTACAGCAGAGAGTTGGGAAGCCCTGGAGCATGTGGGTTTCCTAGGGCCTTGGCTATTAGGACCGCTGGCCCACCCTGGGCCACCAGTACACCCGACTGAATGTTTATTTAACATAAATATTTGCAAAAAACCATTTTGATTTAGGGAAAAATTAATTATTAGTTCCCAGGTCTCTGGTATGCGCAAGTCATTCCTCTTTAGAATACAAAACATGAGAAACCATAAGTGGCAGACCGACCTCTCTGTCTCCCAATGCCCTTATTTTACCCGAAAGCAGGTATCTATATGGAAACAGAGAAGAGAAATGGAACCTCATTATTGTTGCCTCTGAGTGAAACAGACTCCCATTAAAGGCAATGTTTTTTGTAAGATTCCAGAGTATGAATTATTCCAGCATGGAAAAATCTTTCTTTCCTAAGCTTATGAAAAAGATACTATCAATGTAGTCCTTGATTTAGAATCATAAACTGCTGTATTTCATGGGATGCTTAGACTGACTTCAGATTAATATTAGCAAAATGCATTTAAAATGATGAATTTACACATACATGTTGTAAAACAATACTACAGTTGTTCTTTTCTAAAGTACAGCTTATAGAAACAGAAAATTGTTAATGAAACTTTGGAATGAGCACAATACAAAATGTAGCACATTCAAGAAAGACACTGAGATTACATTTATACACGTGATCCAAACGTGCCCAAAACAGTTCCTTGGCACTAAGGCATGCAATAACCCCCACATATACTATTAAACTGTCTTGTCTTTGAAAACAGAGTATCTGTCACATCCCAGCTGCCTATTGTGCACATCCCAGGCCCATGCCAACTCCCAAACTTCATCCAGCAATTCTTGGGAGAGCTCTAAATCAGCTGAGGAGAGGAGTGTGCCAGAGGCCTCTCCAATAGTTTTGAAGTATTGGTGGTACTGCTGTGATTGGGAATGTAGCCTGAAATACACACACGCTCATGGAGCCTTAAAACTCTGAGTTACTTATTGGAGAGAACTGCATAAATACCACTCAAGTATTTTTTTATGGTGTCAGAGAGCCACTGGAGTGTCATATGTATAATCTGGGCCAGTCACTAATGAGGGTAAAGCCAAAAGAGAGGCTTGTTTAAGTACAGCATTGTTGGCTAGGAGCCTTAATTCCAATCTTTCAGGATTTTTCTGCCATGTAAAGGCAGTTACCCACAAAAAGACTAGATGTATGCTAGAGTGACAAGTCTTGAATCTGTATTCAAATTTTTGGCCAAAGTAAAATAAATATTTCACTGAAGTGTTTTGGTTTTCCATTGGAAAGTGTCATGATTCCATTAGGATTTTTTTTTTGTGGCACCACATGGGGGAAAAGAATTATCATTTTGTTTCTGCTCTTAAACTGAGATGACATACTTTAGTATCCTCAGACACTTTTCTGAGGATATATATAGCTGCCTGAGCTGCTATATAGTCTCATGTGAACTGAGTCTGCAATCCCCCCATTCACATTTTCCTCTATCAGCTAATTAAAGCCATCCAATAAATGATTTAAAAATATTATAGGTTCAAAAAAAATGTCTTGTATCTGCTTAACATTTCTTATCTGGGATACTTTTGAACTTTTTATTCCCTATAAACTCATGATTATATTCTAAATTAACAACATTTTTCACTACAGAAATCGATTGCTGAACATCTTTATAAGCCTATTTTTCCTACTCCTCAGATGAAACAAAAAATGGAAATTAACACACCTCAAAATTATTGATTCTATTGTGACACTATACATTGTTTAAAATTATTATTGCTGTTATACCTATGACAGTTCAGAAAAGTCAAATAAGGTTCATGTTTTCAGCCCAAATGATTTTTCTCTTTGAATAATATTAACACCAACATTAAATTTTTAGCTAGTACAGAAATAGTACTGCAAAGTCTACCCACATAAAGATGCACATATCATTTGGAGGACAGACCAGAAGACATCAGAATTGACACAGATGATAAAATTTTACTCAGAAAACTTCCAACAGTTTATTAAGTACATGGTCACAAGCCTTCTTTCACCACAAGAAAAAACTGACAGGCTTGAGGTAATGAAATTATTTGTGTAAAGTGATAAAGCAAGTCAAATCTAAATCATGTTACTCTTAATCCCATCCAGTATATGCACTGTCTATGTAAGCACACAAAGTTCATAAGGAAGACAAACAACTGCACACAATTAGCTACCCATTAATAACAAATTTTATTGGATTCTGACACATGACATTCATCAAAGTAACTTTTTTGCTCTGGAGTTTCAGAATGACATGGGCAAAAACTTGTACAGAAGCCTTTTTGTCTGTGCTGCCCACAACACATACATTTAAAAAAATGGAATGAAAAATCTTTCAGGGTGGTAAATTTAACATGTTGTGCTCTTTATTATGAAGATATATTCATTTCATTGACACCACCATGCACAATGCAAATCTTTCACAATGCCTGCAGACTCTTTTAGTATTCTTGTCAGAGCAACATATATACTTGCATAATAAGCACCAGGATAATTATAAGGGACACAAGCTTTACATGAGTAGTAGTTGTCATTAGAGAAATACAAGCTATAGGGCCTCTTGATATTCCAATTATATTACATGCAGTACAAAATGTCAAACATTTTGCTACCTATTCCCTAGAGAATCTTCTTAAAATCAGGCTGCATTAGATATTCTGAATTTATTAATTTTGCCTTCCTGTGTTTTATATTACCCTTATACAGTTCCCTTTCATCCTATAATGGGATTTTAGGAAACCATTCCCACATTCTGTTAATTCCATTTCAAAAAATTAGTTTGCAATCAAACACTCAGTCAAACCTGAGTGCAAATGCTACTACTGAGAAGTCTCTATCACAATCACAATAAATTTATCCAGCAGAATTTGCTGAGGAAAAAGTTGTTCTTATTATCAAAATGAAAATGAAGAATTCTGTCAAGCTAGCAGGAAGTATAGATATAATCCTGGATGTGATGATTACTTCCTCAGATAGCTGTACACAGAACTGCTTAAACTGCACCATTGCTCCTCTGTGTCATAAATATTGAGAAAAAATAGTAAATTTTGAGAATTTTTTCTACGTAGCCATTACATTAAAAACAACATTATATCTCAAGACTAAACATGTTTACATAGTCTGGATTTGAAAATCTGAACTACTTATCCCCTAAGAATTTTAATGCATAATATGAATTCAATAAATTGTCAATAAATTGTATTTAAGACTAAGTTTTGATGCATCATCATCAAGGAAGTTTTGGGTGATATGAAATGTTTTCATTCTAATTGTACTGATTATAAGCTAGGATATAGTCAGTCTCCCACTCCCCACCCTGCATTAATAACAGTATCCTATTTTTCAAGGCTGAAGATGTCCTGTGTAAGTAGTGCAGAAATATGATTAAGGAATAACTCTGTAGTAACATTTTAGAAAAGAATACACTCAAAAATCCATGTGTGAAAATGGTCACCACAACAAAAGTGTTCTCCAAGTTTGTTGTTTTGGTTTTTATTTTTTGTAAAAATCAGAGTCATGTCCTTGTAAGTGTGAGGGCAGAGATTACAAAAAAGCACCACTGAAACATTCTAAGCATATTTTTGTTATTTTATTATAATTTATCCTAAGAAGTTATTGTCAATTTAATTTGTAATTAGACTGCAGTAACCATCAAATATTATGGGGTTGTAATGCTTTATATCATCAGAACAGAATGCAGTATAGATGCAATACAATGCTTTACAATGGAGCTAACAAGTAAAAGAATAAAGGAAAGGCAGACTAGAAGGGAGAGACTGGAGTCCATAAAATAAAAGCTACACATGGAGATTAGGAGTCCACAGCATGAAGAGGAACTATTCATGCAGGTATCTATATGAATACAACACAGAGGCAGGCATGACGGGCTAGAAAGGGATGTGTGTTGCACCCACTGACCCTCAAATTAGGGACCAAATGGTCATGTGGAAGGCAACCTGTTTACACACATCCCTTCATTTCTGAATAACACTGTCTTTTTGAAATGGAAAGAAAGCCAGTTGTGTTTGAGTTGCACCAGTCTCTAGTTGGCATGATCTGGTGCAAGACCTGAACTGGTTTGCACCAGAACTCTTGGTCAGCAAAGGAGCACTAGGGTTCAAGACTCACTGGCCAATTGAGAAACAGCTTTATGCTTTTATACAATTGTTTATACAAGACACAGAGCAGTTCCCTTGGATAGGTAAGAAAATTTAGGCCCTTTTACGTAAGCAGGAACTTCCAAACTTAGAAACTAGCAAATTTAGAAGTTTTCAGAAAGGCTGACTTCAAGAGGATAGTTATAATTTCTACAAGTTTTATTAAAGGAGTACTTTTTGTACCACTGTGTATCATTTGAACACTACTGCAAAGTGATGCAGTAATGCCCAGGTTGTTTCTGATGGAGATTTTGTGATGTGAACAGCTTGTTAAATAATTAAGACTCAATTACAACCCAACACCCAAAACAGATGCCAAAAATACAACAGAACTTCCCTTCTGTTCAGGAATCAGTGTGACTTTTACTGCATGCATTAATATGGTGGCATACAAGCAGGTCTCTAGATACAACTCAAAACTGAAGCAGGTCAGGGGAAGAACTTCCCTGCCCCCAGTGCAGCCACAACAGCTACTGATTGTATGTTGAACAAGGCCTTCCTTCTGCACACAAATTAAACAGGCATTTTTGATTTCAGGTTTTTATGCCACAATAATTATATCCTTTTCCTTGAACAAATTTTAACTAAAAGAGAATCTGCACACACCTTCCCCTTCCCTGTGTGATCTGAAATAAAAACTATCTTCCCCTGCAGGACTTCACAGAACTCATTTTCCTTCATTTCTGAGATCTGAGATCTACATTCAACCTCTATTTTCAATATCAAAACCCAGTTATGTTCCTCCTCAGAATCCCATTTTACCCCACATCAGTTGCTTACAAGAAAAGGACTGATACCAGGAAACGAATATATTTTTAGCTGACTTTAATGTGACTTAGCAGCTGGAAACAAGGACAACTTGTTCCACGAGAATGCCACACAGTACTCCACGGGCACTAGTTGGGAAAGTATTGGTAGAACTTTAAATAACCTTGTCCAGCTAGACATGTTTTCCAGGAACTTTTGCCACATTCAGAGCTCCAGTTGGCCTTCACATGCCATGTAATTTTGATTCTAACAGCTCCCTCACACTCAGAACAGAGTTGTCAGCAAGAAAAAGCTCCCACACCAAAAGGGGGAGACAACCCCAGCCAGCAGAAGCAGTGGGAGGTTCTGCAGTCTCTCCATTGTAGTGATGCAAGGAGATGCAGAAAACAAGAAAATGATAGGAATCTTTTTCTAAAGGGAATAATAAGAATCTGTTTACAATTGTTCACAACCAAAATTACATATAATATTTTCATTGTGCAGTTGTATTAATGATAAGTGAGTGAGAAACTGGAGCAAGTATTCCAGAGAAGTTGTGGATGTGCCATCCCTGGAAGTGTTCAAGGCCAGGTTGGATGGAGCTCTGACTAACCTAGTCTAGTGGAAGGTCTCCCTGCCCATGGCAGGGGCTTTCGAACTAGACAACCTTTAAGGTCCCTCCCAACTCAAATCTTTCTGTGATTCTCTGATTCCATAACTTTAAGTCTCCAGATTGTAAGATCCTTTTCACTTTTCCAAGAAATGGTGTTTTGGAGTTTATAGCAGCAATTCTTAACCTATGCTACATAAAGTACGACTTTACCCTTTGGAAAAATACCTGTAGATCATCGTGATACTCATTCTTCTCCTGCAAAAAACAGCCGGAAATTTGCATGTTCATGCATTTTTCCCAGTTAGTTTCTTCTATATGTGTGAGACTGTGGTGTAGGGTTAAGTGGTTTTTTAAGAGTTTGAGGAACTGCAAGCCATAGGCTTCAATTAACTTAACAAACACAGAAACAGTTATAAGCGTACAAACTAAGTTTTGCAATGTCCCATAGCACTATACTACATATGAACTAATAACAAACTATTTACACCATTGAAGTCAGGCCTTTGCAGATGACTTCTGATGCCAAGCTGAGAAGTACAAAAAGCTGAATAATAAAACAATCAGGTAGGAAGGATCTTTTCTGTTTCTTTGGTGTTTCTATTGGGGTTTCTTAATTTCTGTGATTTGGAAAATTTCTCACATTAGTCATAGTCTGAAAGGGGAAAGATTTTCAGTTCCACATCCTAAAAATGTTGACATTGACTATCCCCATTTTTCTGACATTCAGTAAATTCACCAGTGTAAGTTTAAAGCTACTTGCCAGATGCTAGAAATGAGCACAACAGAAAAGTCGTTCTGGTTGATTACTGTTTTGAAATTATCCATTGTCCTCCTAATACAGGTCAGTGCTAGCCAACACTCCCCTTTCCACACGAGGGAGAAAATCATCCATCAAACCCAGCAGTAACTTCAGTGGGATTTGTCTTTCCATCAGATGGGCAGAGTCTGTTTCCTCATTAGCTGGGGTACCTGCAGCACTGCGGGAATGCAAAGCACTCTGTACAGCTCAGCTGCACCACTGACTCACAGGGGCAGGGAGTGCTGCGCTTTGCAGACCTTTGAGCAGTACATCAGATTAAAAAAAATGCCCTGTCCCTTACACTTGTTTATTTTTGTACTATAAATATAGTTAAGTTCATTGGTGAGTTCACCTTCACTTCGCTATGAGTGATTTAGCTCCCATGCAACCAAAGCAAAACCAGAGATAATGGAAAGATCAGCATAGTGCCATATCTGCCTGGTAGCCATGCATGGGTTAATTCTGGTGACATTAAGACCCAGAGAAGCTTCAGCAAACCATCTAAAGGGAATGTAAAGCCTAGTACACAAAGCTAAAAGTATAACTCAATTTTAGCAGAATATGCAGTCATATTTCAAGCTTGTATTATTGTACAGGAGAGCTAAAGAGCATATTAACTTCCCTCTAGTGAGCCTAATTTCATTTTCAACTGCTTTTCCTCACTTCAAATTTGCAATTCAATGCAATCAATTTCACTTTGGTTAAACAGTTTAATGTGCTCTAATAAAAACAGGCAATTGATATTCTAATTCTGTTGTATTGAAACTAGCACTGTATTATGAACACACATGACAAAATATAGCAAGTACTATAGCAGCTGCTTAAGGACATTTTTTCTTCAGTTGTTTGTATGAGATAAAACAGCAGCCTTTATTGCACTTTTAATTTCAAAGGGCTAGAAGGTACTTCACAAATTACATCTTTAAATACCAAATAATCCTAATTTTTGTTTCTGAGATACACCAGGGTAGTCTTCTAACACTTCACAGCAGTACCATATCATAATTTAAGGACAAGTAAATACTTTTTGTGCATTAAATGTGTTTGGGATCTGATGACAGGATCTTGGCCAGCAGGGAAAGACTGCCATTCCAGTTTTATTGATGCTGCATGGAGAAAGACTATATAGAGGTGCAACAGAATTTATATATCTGGATTTGATAATTTTTCAGAAAATCATTCCTGAGGAAATCTCAAAAATTTCCCGCCTTCTATTGACTGGAACAGAGGAAGCCAGGGGAAGAATTAAGTGTTTCCTATGTTTTTGTTGGGTGTTTTGTTGTGGTGTTGGAAATCGTTTCATACAGCATAGTTATCTGTCTAAATAATCTCACAAAGAAATAAACAGAAACACTAAGTAATGTCCTTAGTTACCATTAACTAATGAGAAGAATCTTGTTTTTGACTACTCTCTGGGTTTAGTCATCAAACACACTTGTAGTATTGGTTCAGTTTTGATTCTGGACACAGACTATCATCTAAGAAAACACCCATTACGCTCTTGTATTCCTTGCTGACTTTCCAGCATGATTTCAACAACTTTTAAGCTTATAAATCTTGAAATCTGATGAAATCACCACCTGATACATCAGATGTCAAATCAGGCCAGTCCTTTACCTTCTAGGGTTTGACCTTTCTTGACAAATTTTCATTAATGGCAGAGGCAATCCTGCTGAAAAGGGCTGAAGAAAAATGGAACACTAAAATGCCCAAAGGAAACCTGAGTGTACCCATCATTTAATGCACTTGGATAAATCCCTTAATTCGTGTGTTTGAAACCAGATCTTCTGAGATCTAAATCTTGATTTCCACTCTAATTTTCCAAACAAATTTTTCTGACGCATTCCTTTGTTGCCCTCAGAAATTATGAAAGCTCAGGAAACATCAAATAGGAATAGATTTAGAGTTGGTTTACTCATCTGATTTTTTCCAGGCAGATCATTATATTCAAGGCAAAAGTTTTTGAATTATATATGCAAATGTGAGCAGGATCACCTTCAGAAGGATTAGTGGATTTGCATTGATGAAATATTGTAATACACAAGACATGTAATTATTAGTGTCACAGTTGATACTTCTCTCCCTTACAAGTGCTACCTGCTAGCATTTATTTACTATTTTTTTCTTCTGAATTAAGGCCAGATTAATTATCTTACAGAAAGCCAAGCTTATTTATGAATCAATTACCTCTTATGTGTGTTTTATGCTCTTATTTTTCTGCATTTCTCAATAAATGAGAAGCTATTAAATTTGGACAAACATTTTTACAGATCAGTTGGTAGGCAGGCAACAATGACAGTATTGAATTATTTCCATAGAAATGAGCTCATTACCTCTGTCTGTTTGTGGCAAAATAGTTCTAAATGTGTTTTGCATATGTGTTGCCAATCTGGTAGGCAGAGATAGTTGCAGGAAATGTAATTAATAGACAAACATGAAACCAAGTAGGGGCACAAAACAGTTGTGCTCTGAACTGCTCAGTTATTTTGTTAACTTATCTCTTGTCTAAATCTTGATCAATAAATCAAGAATAACATCAATAATTTTTTCTCAGAATTGCTCACTCTGGGTATTTCACAGGATTATTAAGAACTTTTCTGAACTATGTCAGTTTTAGTGGTGATTTCAGCTGAAGCACAATAAGATCCTGAGGGCTTGTACAAATATCAAGTCAGATATGTGAGCAGAAATCACATAAATCATGCCTTAAAAAGGAGCATGACATATCCAGGTTGGTATAGTAAGCAATAATTATTAAACACACAGACCATGTCACAATATGAAAAAAAAATATGCACTGGCTCAAGCAAATGTTCGCCTCTTCAAATCACACATTGCTTTGCAACCCCACCATCAATAACTCTCTTCCCTGAGTCAAGACCACATCATTTTCAGTAAAAAGACAAAGCAACTGAAAGATACTTCAAGTTAGTAGGTTCAAAAGATAAACCAGAATCAAATACTAATTATAAAGCAAAGGCTGCAACATATGTGAAGTTTGCTTTCTTTTTACAAGTTTTGTATTTTAAAGGACATAAAGGAGGACACAAATTTGGGGGACATTTACAAACAAACAAAACAGAAAAAAACCCAGTAATCTACTGGATAGCCAAACATCAATACAGGAATCCAGCCACAAATCTATCTGGGGTATCACCAAATACAGATGGAATCTAAAGAAATATTGCCATCAAGTAAATATTAGAAGAGAAAAGGCCATAAACGGGCCTTCACAGTTGTTTTTGTGGTCAGCTCATCCAGTGCAGCTATTTATTGTGACCCATTACAAGACTCACTCCAGAACTGAGATGTCTAGAGAGACTTTTGCCAACTTGAAGACCCATGCCTATTTATACATTCTCTTTTAACTTTATCAAAGTACAATTTTTTTAAAATTCCTTTTAAAATTAATTTCACACTCTCCATGTACTTGCTCCAGTCCATCTTCTAATCTCTTCAATACTTTCTCTTTTAATACCAGGATTTCTTTTGAATGCATGTTTTCTTCTACTATCAAATAACTATAAGTCTGCCATAACTTCTTTATTCATACTGAACAGTGCTGTGTCAAAAGCCTACTTGACTCATGCTATTGTCTCTTTTCCTGCCCTCTCAGTCTCTCAGCTTTCAAAGTTGATCTATAAAAAACTTTCCCTTCCTGATTATAGCCCCTAATTTCATTCAGTGCCTGTTATAATTTCTTAATTAACTAACTATATAATTAAACTTCGCTGCATTTTCTGAAACATCTGCCACAAAAGAAGTGTTACAAATAAACTTGTAGTATTACTGAACACTTTGCTATTAACTACAGTCTCTCATAAAACTATCTCCATTTCTATCCACATGGAGTACATCTGTCTCTTGGCTTAGCTGGTAAATCTTCTGGGATGGGAACAGTGTTTTGGTTTGGTGTTTGAAGAACCCTGAAGAGTAGGTTTCAACTACTCTGAGACAGATGATAGTTTAAAGAAACCTAGTAATACATAGGGATAAATGTTTCCTGTAGAATCTGACATAGTTAATTCTGCATTGAGGCATTCAATAATTCTTCCTTTCTTCAAACTGGACTTCAGTTTGCTTAAATATAGCGGGAGTCTGTCCTACAGACCACTTATTAGCAAGCAATAAAGAGTACCTTTATTGGAAAGAAAGAAACTTCCCTACATGACCCTCCTCAGGTACCTGCTCAGCAATGTTGGGCTCTGCACCCCTCAGCCAGACCTAGCACCAAGTTGCAACATTTGAGGACGTGAAACATCCCTGGGGACAGTGTGAGCGCAGCTCTCCATGCCTGCACAGTAAGCTGTGACAGATGCACTGAACAGGCTGCTGATTTGTTAAGCAATTGCCACAGAGCTCGAGTTATGATTACAGACAGTCCCTGCTACCAGACACCTACTGCTTTAACATCAGCAATGAAGATGAGTCACTAAAGCAACTTGGGAGCATCATTGAGCAAGGGCTGAGACAAATATCTCAGTCTGCTGCAATGGTCTATGCTGTGACATCTAAGAGAGCACTGCCCCGAGCTGTTCTCTGCTTTACTATCTCTCTCCCTCATGTCTAACTCAAATATTGGAACTCCATTCCACCTGTAAGTTCAAAGGAGGAAGGGATTTTGCCCCTTCACTTTCCTCCAGCAGCCTGCTTATTTCAGAAGACTATCTGTCTATCCAGGTCTGAAACATTATTTACTGGGGTCCCTCCTCTGATGCTACTAATTTAGCTCCTCTGAGCTTTTTCCAGACAGCAGCAGCAGATTTATAAATTGGCTTGATTCATACACTGCCACTCACATCTGAAGGGTGGGTATGATCCTATCCCATGAATTTCAGCCTGGTACAACTGTGAAAGTTATGGTTGGCAGCAGACAAACAGAGATGGTCTGTCTGCAGACTTGGGAATATGACTTTGCACTTCACATTTGGTTAGAAAATTACCCTTGCAGTCCTCAGGCATATTCATTTAACATGGTACAACTTTTTGACAATTGCACTAAAAGAGATTTTCCCATACTTTTGTTTTAAATGGAATTTTCTAGCTCTGGAAATATTGGTTTTATTTATATATTTACCAGCAATAAACCACATCCTTTTTTTGCTTTTGTCTTTTGGGGAGTTTTCCCTGGGATAGATTGTCTCAGGCAAAGTAGTCAGGGATAGAAGAAGTTACAGAGGTGAACTCTTTGATTGGTGTGTATGTGAAAAGCACAACACTGAGTGCACATGTATAGAGAATATAAAAACAGCTGTATTCCCCTTAAAATGATATCTTCAACACAATTTTGGATTATATATATATATTCAGAACAAATAACAGAAGAAATGTAATAGGCCAGTATCTTAAACTTGTCTTTTTTAAACTTCACTTCTCAGTGACCTCTCAATCTGATGCAAATCAACAATATAATTGATTTATTACAGTACTGGGACTTTTAGATACAACTGGACCAGTTTAGATTGGCAGAGGACACTATGGTATCTTTATCTCCATGTCAATCCACAAACCTCAGAGTAGTAAATTGCAGGAAAATATTTAAAACCCCCCTCTATGTTCAATCTGATACAGATCTGTCAGTCCTATTTTGTGCAAAGATGGCTTTGGAACTAATGAGACTTGTTCAACTACCAAGTGTATTTATTTCAGATCCTGTATTACTAGACAGTGGCTGAGAACTTTTTTTGTTGGTCTTGTTTCCAGCCACAATGAACTTCTGCTGCTTTTCTCCTCCAAGCAAGGTAAACCTTCAAGCAAACTCGAGATGAAGCTTGAGTTGAAGAACAGCTCTTTGCAAACACTTTCTCAAGACATCCCCAGATATCCCTGGCTACTCAACATCCTGATCCACTTCATGTTTCTGAACAAGTTAAGGAGATTTGTTTTCCACTTCCAATCAGGCTGTGAATTACCTGTGTGCTTTCAGAGGGGGCACTGTTTTAACTGAATGGATAGCTGTTACCTGATACTGATGCCTTGTGCCAAACACTAACAGCCCAGAGCTTGTGCTTGTTCAAACTACATCTGATGACATCATTCTCATGTAGAACTGTGTGCAAACACTGAGGGGCTTGTGACCACACAGACTTCCCCAGCTATCATTATTTCTTAGGAAGAAAAAAATGAATACATCTCAAAAATGAGCAAAACTTAATAGAGGTAAATTAAATGCAGACGATAAGATGTCACAATTTCAGGCGTCGATTGCTCAAATGTAAATATGATATCCTAATCACCACGTTCTGGAAACAAGTTGTTAATTTAAACCAGAGCCCTCAAGTCAGAAAACACAGAGTGATTTCAGGAGGTGCTGTGAACATGTAGCTCATTGTAAACTCCCTCAGAAACTTGCTCTGAACCAATGAAGGAAAACATTTTCTCCCTCTCTTTCTTCCATTTAGATTTCTAAATAGAGATTTTTTTTTAAGCTTGGAAATGCCAAACTTGAGAGCCTTGAATAAAGGTCCTCACAACAACATAACTTCTGTGTGTGCCAATTCTTTCATAATCCATTCAAAATCTGCAGAAAAAATGCATTTAACTAAAAAAACCCACGCAATCTCAACCCAAACCAACTGATGCCAGCACTGTGTTAAAAGGATGCCACCTACCGGGCACCTCACCAACCTCCAGCAAGTGATTGGAGAGGTAGATGAAGTAGATCTGACAAAACTGAAAAAGACTGCTTTTTAGGGTAGCTCCCGAAAACTGGACTCAGAACATTTAAAATCAAAACCTCTCAGTGCTCCTTAAGCTTGGGGTTTCCCACAAACTCAGTTTTCTTTCTTTTCTTTCTGCTTTCTCATGCCTCTTTTTTTCTCTTGTAGTAGTAGCAGCAGCAAAAGCCGTATTTCATGAACATTTATTCTCTTACTTTCCTATTAACTCTTTCCCCGCTGTGCTTCTATTCCTTATGAGAAGGCTGCATCTTAAAATCTGTTTAACATTCTTTCTGTTCTCCTCCATTAGGCTAACAGGTACTGTCCAGGCTTTCCATTGAAAATGGAACAATTAAACAATTAAAAAATACAATATAATCACACACATGCAGAGTTGCACACAGGCAAACATGATGGAATTAATATCATCATTAATATTAATATGTTTTAGGGTAGATTCAGGCTTTGCTTTAGGCTCTGCTTTAGGTATGGTCAAAAAAAAAAGTTAAGTAAGAAAAGTTTCAGCTTTGAGTTTTTATTTCCTGGATTTGTGAGATTATTTCAGCCCTGTTTTTTAATTGTTCGGCCACTACATCCTACCTCAACTACATTGGGTTGCCTTGTTATTTAAAATACTGTTTTCTAGTAGGAAACTGCCAAGTATGTTTTTGTCTTTCATCTCTTCCAATTGCAGAGTGCAAGATACCAGAAAAATCCTCAGTACTGGAATGAGTGTACAGTCTCCATTATTAAACATAAACCACCAGAAAAGTGTGTAACTGTTGCCCATATCTTGTTAAAGAGTACTAAAAAACACAGAGGGACACATTCTCAATCACCACTCAGATCTATTCTATTCTAGCAGAGTTAAAAGACTTTGAAACAAGCATAGATTACATCTATGCCTACCTTCTCCAGATTCCTTTCCACTAACAGATTAATGCAAAGTAATATGAATTATATAAGTACATTTTAAGTCTTTTTGGTAGATCCTATTCTCATTTTCACTATCTCCACTCTCTTCTACACTGGCAGTACAGAGGGCTTCATATGAATCAACTCTTTTCAAGGAAGAATTAAGGCTTTGATATAACAAGTGTGAAATACGAGGGATCACAGAGTTGGTTTACTTAGCTTTAAAAGAAGTATTGATATGCCTTCTAAGAGCATCCTTCTTTTTGTAATTGGAAGAAGTATTTGGTGCAGTAATCGATGTGGTAACAGTACAGATGTGCTTTTATCCACCAACACACAGTTCCTTCTTCTCACCCCAGACCAGGGTGTGCCTACTTACCTCATTCTAACCTCACACTCCTTGGGAATTCTATGATTTTTTGCTATTTTGTTCCTTTGATGTAGCACAGCATATAGACCAGACTTTTAGAGTGTATCTCCTGGTCACAGAAACCCCTAGTTCTACCTAAATAAACAATGTAGATAGATTTCCCTTTTTCTCCTCTTGGAAAAAGTCACATCACACAAGTTAGCTGGTATACTCAAGAAGTTCTTTGTTTGCCCTGTCTGTTTGGCAATGCTTCTTACTCGCTCTTTTTGTTCTAAAATTTCACTTAGGATTAGGATGCTGTGAAAAATAGTTTGCGAAATGCTGCTATAATAAAATTATAAGAAAAAAATCTAAATTACTGATTTTTAAAAACACCACATATAACTTCTTGAACTTTCCACCCTCATACTTTGTCCATACCCAAGGATTATCCTGAAATATCAAAGAAAATTAAAAAGGAGGAAACTGCTTAGGAATAATTGTATACAAATTAAGCAAAATGGAGAAAGAGGAAAGGCAGTTTTGGACCAGATCTCTCTCTCTCTTTCTCAAACTGATATCTGAATATCTGGGTATCTGAAGGGGTGTCCAAAAGTCACTCTCTCTTTTTTTACTTTAAACTGGGAGTTCTTCATACATAATCCTATTGCTTTGGGATTCAGCAGATTTTGAGGCAGTCAGTGTACCAAACAGGATTTCACCAGTATTACATTCCTCTCTTTATAAACAGGCATTGACATGGGTATGAAAGCCTATGAAAATTCTAGAGTTGCCTTAAAAGTAAAAAAGTATCTTAAGATATTTCACAGGATCCCCTATTTTAACTGCTTTGAATAACAGATCACATCTTGTGTTAGTCCTGTCACAGAAAACGTGCCCCTGACACATTTCAGTCTCTCTGACAGGATGGCAGTTCTTTCAGCTGTGGGACCTACCTCATGCCCTAGCACCACTTCATTTCTCTTGCAGTGTGTGAAATCTGCTCTTAAGAAATACCTTAAAAGGAATCAAAGCATGAAGAACAGAGATGTACTTATTTTATCAGGCTAATGGTAATGACCCACAGAGAAAATTTAAGTTCCTCATGGACTAGCATTATACCTGAGCACTAACAGACAGGCTGTCAGACTGTCACCTTCTTGAAGATTGATGAGCTTTATTCAGAGCATTAACATCACTTTAACATTAGCTCTCAAGAGTATTCTATTTAGCTTTCTGGGGTTTTTTTAAGTCTAAGGTACTTAAATTACTGCTTTGTTTTCCCTTTCCACTTTTGCTTTTACTAATGGATTAAATTTTTACCAAAGACTCTGAGTTCAGTGATGTTAAAAGATCTAAAGGAAAACATGGTACTTGCCTGTAACACTTAACATGTTTGTAAATCACTGGTGTCTGTATGTCATATAAAGTCTCTTCCCTTGGAACAAAATTAATAAAACCAAATTAATGTAATAAAGTCAGAATTAAAGCCTCCCCAGATTATAAAGGTAACTCCAAAGTTAGAAACCACTTGGATAACCCTTATTTAGCCTTTTTTGGTAATAGTTACTACAGTTTTAAATGCTGGTTCTCACACTTTTACCCTTGGAATCCTTCTTCCCTCGGATTTTAAGGATGAAGAGTGCCCACTTAAAGAAAAGTGATTCAATACTTTATCACTGGTAATCAGTGTATCTCATTTATTGTACATGCATAAAACCTTTCATGGTAAACAAATAAATGAATTTATCTACATGGCTTTTTCTTTTGTGCTCATTGCTGCAGTATAAATGCTTTACTGACAAATAATTAACCTCCAAACTACTGCTGTTTGGTGAGAGATAACATTAATATGACTCCACAATGTTTCATTGAGGGGTTGGCATTTTTTTCCTTACTCAAAGACCTCTTAAACTTACTACCTGCTTTCAGTAGCTCAGCATATCATACACATGGAGGATGAGGAAGCAATATCTAATACATGACAGGAAAAGCATTTAAGAGATAGCTGACAGTGAATTGGGCTTTTGTAATGTTGCATAAGTGTACATGACTATTGCAATGTCCACAGCTCATGCAGCACATCCTGTATTTTTGCATGGAATGTTGCCTTTTATTTCAAGGTAAACTGTGTTGATTTTCTAAATTTCCTGGTCCAAATTTTAATTGCATATAAAAGCCTGTTCCTCCTTCAAGTTCTTACAGAGATGACATAATTTCTGCTATTTAGCAGGTGAGTTGTTTACCCTACTCTGAGTTTAATTTCCTTTGGAGAGATCAGTGCTTTCAGCTCTTTTCCTTTTTTCCATTTTTGGATATGCCTGGATGCCTCCTTTCAAGACCACAGTAATTCCCTGAGTCATAGAATAAAATTGGCTGTAAAGGACTCCAGGAGATAATCTAAGGCCCCTGCTCAAAGCAGGGCTAACTTCAAAGCTAGATCTGCTTATTCAGAGTCATATCCAGGCTAGTTTGAATCTCCACAAGGAGGGGAATTCCACAGCTTCTCTGGACAATCCATTCCAGTACAGCACTCTCTACTGTTACCACTCATCTGCTTGCTAATGATTTGGATCTGACTGTGATTTCTAAATGTCCTCATATCATGTGATTAACACTATCAGATTTTAGTGGCATTCACTCTGGTAAGAGTGTGAGACATTCTGATATTTCAAGACCTTTCTTCTTCGATATATCATGTGCAAACAATTTACCAGCAGATTTTCTGAAACACTGCCTTCTGGATGAAGTGTTGGAAAGCACTAATTAGCTGCTCTCGTTGTCCTATCAGACTTTCCAGTATCAAACTGTGCATCTAACATAATGAATTTGGTTGTTATAGAGGGCCTGGAAGTGATGACATTTAGTATGAGTGGGTTGTTTTGTTCCTGCATGATTGCATGATTGTTCTTGAGTTGATTTGTTCTTGATTCATTGCCTTAAAGATCTTTAATATCTATGCATATGTGGAATACCCTATCATTTTTCTTCTCTACTGCCATCATCAAGTGCACCCTTTCCCATGGCTTCTTCACTTTGTTAATTAACATCTTTATTGCCAAGGGGCTTGCAGTGGAAATAGCTATCACAGAGCAGTGCACCTCTGGTACTGCCTTCTAGGTGGATTCTGCAGCAAGCAGTTGACATCCTCTGTTTTCAAACACTCATAAACCATTACACAGGCCTGCCAGGCCAAATATTCTTTTCCAGATTTTACTGCTTGTAATGTATTTATCAAATTTAATGCATAGCTAACCTTTCGATGCAAAATTACTTCTGAAGGAGTGTCTATTATAGAGATATCTGAATGTTTACTTGTATCTTTGGACTTTTATCTGCATAGGATAAATGTTCTTGTATATTACTAGCCATGTTGTATGCCACATATTCAATTTTTCCTAAAGTTAGTCCCAAAACTGGTCCCCAGTACTGGTGCTCATTTTTATGGCTACTTTTTCTAAATTTATTTGAAAAGATGTATATCTCACCACTATAAATTTCCTTTTTTTAACATCAACATTTCTCCTGGCTGCTTTCCCCAGCAACATTCTTCAGCTGCACACTTTTCACCTTTGATCTCCTCAGTTTGCTTTGCAGTATTTAGCATACATATTCTTAAACAGCTGCTTTTCGTTTTTCATTTTATGATACTCCCATGCTCACTGGCATCTTGCTGGGTTTGTGGCTCTGGACCATGCTTCTAATGTGAACTTTGGTTGGTGCTTCTCTGAGGGACTGTGCACACAAATGACAGCTGACCCACATTTTATCATCTACATGTCATCACCAAATATCCCCTCATCTGTATCTTTTATTTTCTAGCTGTTTTAGTGGTATTCTAGGATGTTCAAGTCTCCTCCACTAACATTCATACTTTTATTTCATTTTTATCTCCCCTCAGCAAAAACAGTCTATTTTTAATCAGTTTCAGTTGGTTGATTCACTCACACCAAAGGACTCAGTAGGTCTTCAGCTTTCCTAAGATTTCTTTACTCAACAGAGAATTTCTCTCTCTGAAACCATACACTTCAAATTGCTCCAACTGTCTATCCACATTTCCTCTGTCAGCTTCAAAACTTTTGCCTTAGAGATGTCTACAAATCTTCTCATCTCTCTCTACAAAATCATATGAGAAGTAGGATCTTCCTCATTCTTTGCCTGAAGTCCAGCAAAAAATAAGATTCCATCAACCAAACCCGTGCATTAAATGAAGCTTTCTTCTTCCAAAAGGTCTACACCTCTAGTCTTTTTCTGTGTGCGTAACATAAAATTTTCTCCAGTTTCTGTCTGTCAGCTTGGTTTAAATTACTACCATATAGACTGGTACATAGCTTACAGTCTGCAAGTCCTGCTCACACACTGAATGTGCCTAACTAAAAGAGTTGCTAAAATTAATTAGCTTCCCAGACAGCTTCTGTACCATACCCACTGAAGCCTGACACAATTAACCCATTACACCAATGTTTTAACTACACATGGTGAAAATGGCTCATGTGAGAGACTAGAGCCTTTAAACTATGCTGCAGAAGTTCTTCACCAAAAATGTTCAGAGATGTGCGCTGAGAGCACAATATGGGTGCGACTGGCAGGTCATGTATCACTGATGCATTGTCAAAGATAGCGCCTCTTTCTACTCTGAGCTCCATCATGAACTTTTTTCTGTGGTACTCATGTCTCCTCACAGACACTAGCTGTTTCTTCTCACCTCTTTCCACTCTCCATTCTTTCAGTACCATTTACAATTCCTAGTCAGACCTAGTTCCTTCCAAGCTTTCTGCCACTGCAGTTTGAAATCCTTTCCCAGGCATTCACTTTCTCCCCTTCTTCACACCCTCATTTTCCAGGCCTCATGACTCCAATATATTTAGTGGGGAAGAGGGGAGGTAATTCTATCTCTTCCGATATATCTTCCTCCTAATGTTCTGATGTCCTGCAAGTTCCTACCCCCAACTAGTCTCTAAATGCCTGTTTTGGGAAATGTTAGTTTCTCCCTCAGCACCTAATGTGTTGTACAAGCTTGTCCTTCTCAAATGACTCTTGCCTCAAACTCCACACTAGGTCCTCAGTACTAACTCCTAATTCTGGAATCCTTCTTCCATGTGTGAAACCATTTCCATTTTCCATACTGTTCATACCTCTTCCTGCTGTGTTTTTTGTACTTTAGGCATGTTATCTCAGCTCTCACTTAGGCAGCACAAACTGGCTTATACTACCCCAAAACTGTGACTGCAGAGAGAAGCTCTAGAAGATCTGGGCTGCACATGTGTGGGTGTGTTCTTACACAAATGTGGAAGGTTCAGTCTTGACTCAGAAGCCATCTACTGCCAAGTCCATTTTCCAGTGCATGGTAGAACAAGAACTTCTCAGGCAAAAAAGGGCGACCAGAACTTGTGAACGTAATCAAAGGAATATATCATGCACTGGAGGAGATCTTCAGAGATTGTGAAAATTATCTGGCTAAAACTTTCCAAATAAAGCCAACAGACTGAAGATAGATATTTAAATTTTTTTTTTAGTAATAAGTATACACTGTGAATAAGGCTGTTTTCCCTCCCAATATCTCCTCCAGTCTGTTGCGCCGTTATCCATTCAAACCATGTCTGTTGTTGAGTTCAAGACACTTATTATACTGCAGTGATATTTAAAAAAACAAAATAATATTTTAATGTAAAAAATTTTATACATAACTGAAATTTTGTTCACTTGCAGAAGTATTTTTATAATGATAGTAAGCCCAAGATTATATTTTTAAAATCCTGTAATCATTCATATGTTTAATTTTCACTTCTGAAAAAAATTGAACATTTTCAACAGTAAAATTAGTTCTGAAATTTCTTAAATTCTACACTGAAGTAATTGGCATAACTAACTTTCTTCTAATATTAAACCGGTGTGATTTCTCCATGTGGAATTATATATCAGTTGAAAAAAATACAATTCATTACTTCAAGAAACCTCTCATCAAACATGTTCTTTGATGTGGTATGTGATATGTCTGTAGCATTTGATGATTCACATTACAGCAAGTAATATACTGATCATGTGTTGCAAGTTATGTAAATAAGTAGATAAATTATGGGTTTTGATGCTAATAAAGCATCAAGGCAACAAAATGTCCAAATATTTTGCAAGGAGATGGAGATACTTTCAGTTAATATTTGAGGTTCCTCAGGACCATTTCTACATACAGTGCATACATACCTCCTTCTGGCTTAACCACACTCATTTCTCATGCACTATAGGCCATTTAAGCCCTACTTCTTTTCCTCTTATTAAAGGGGGGGCTGCTAGTTTAAATGCAAAGATTTGTGTAATTTCTGTCACTGTGCAGACAACTCAAACAGCTACAACAATGACAAAGTGCTGGAGTGGGCTTGGCTTATTATTCTGCATATACATCTGAACAGCAGATGAAAAAGAAGTGATAAATTTATTTGGTGGTTACCTACTGGTTTCTTCAGTGATAACCTCTGATTACATCAGTCATTTCAAGGGTTAAACACATTTCTTCCAAAACATTTCAGGTCTGATTGCCAATAAAGTCAGCAGGCATTTAAATACTTATAAATCCACACGTTTGTTTTATTTTCAGTGCTGAGATTACTCCAGTCTTTAGGAAGTATACACTATCAAATACCCTGAGACAATAAAACCAAAAAATGCAAGAAAAGACATCTGACAAGAATATACTGGATCTGCTTTATCTGTGAGAACATATGGTAACAATGATTATTATTTATTACATGATCCTGCTTCAACCCAAAACGTACTTGGCAACATTTGAACACAGAAGAAAACATTGTATTCTAACACAAAATAGCTCAAAGGCTTAAGAATCAGACCCTTCAGCAGTCGGTAGTTGTGGAAATGGCCTCGAGAACATTAAAGGAAATCTCCACTCACACCATTTGTTCCCTATCACCGAGTTTTAATCAAGACCAGAGCTTAGAGGACTTGTTAAATTCCAAGCACTGCAACTCTGCACAGTAAGGGGCCTGTGATCAGCTGTCTATGGCTTACTCTTTCAGTTTCTCAATGTTCTTAAACACCCTGAAGCAAAGCCAAAGATTTACCAGATTCTCTAAGCTACTTTGACTAAACTGCCCTTTGAAATGTAAATGGAATTTCCCCTGCTACAATATAGGTAAATGGAAGACAGTGTTATCTATTAGTTAATCAGGCATTTTGTAGCATGACTTCCAGTTCATCTCTACCACCAAATGCTCAGGTGCTTATAGCATTCAAAATACCTATTTCTTCTGAATTTTCCCTTTCCTCCAAAACATTTCACTCTTTAAATTTTGCGTTATTTGATGCAATTTCTACATCCCATATCCTTCAATCCAGCGTTTCTGCCTCTGCAGCAATAGCACAACTCAGCAGTAAACCTACCTTCCCTTTCTGTATTGTTTTGAAGACAAAAGAAAATGAAGATCCTATTAGGAGCTGGATTGGCTGGTGAGAACAAAAGGAGTTCTTATCCAGAGGGATCCAACTTCTGGTCACACGAGGACACTCAACAGTCAGAGACACCTTTTTTTTATAATTCCAAAAAACTTCAGCAAGTTTCTCCAAACAATCCAAGTAGTGGAAGTGTGAGCACCCTCTCTCTCCTGTCCCTCAATATTTAAGACTGGATGAGATTGTACACAGAATATTTAAGAGTATGAAAAGCTCACCCTGCTTAGTGAGCTAGTATAGCTAATATGAGTACATAGTATATACATGGCAATGGAAAGGTCATCTAATATCTTCTGTGTTCATTTTACTACAATGGATGGAGCTAGCCCATAACATAAAAAGAGTTGTAACTCTGTGGGACAGCATTCATACCTCTTCCATGAGGAATCACACTTATCCATTAAGAGATGCTTACCATCTGCTTTTTAGCTGGCATATGGCAAATTACACCATCATGTTTCAACAACGAAAAGGAAGTGAAAAGCAAGAGAGGGGACTAGTGATGAAGCACCTGCAGAGTATAGGTAACTAAGACTACAGAACACAAGCTACAGACTAAGGCTACAGGTCACTAAGATTATGTGAACAGAGACACATAGCAAATAAAGTTGGAAAAAAATCACATGGTGATAGGTCTGCTCAAAAGAAAATAGCTTGTACAAAAGTGAGACATAAAGAGATTTTGTACTGAAGGAAGAGTAAAACATCACCAGTTTGGCACTGAACCATAATGGGGGTAAATTTAAACAGAAAATTAATTTTGAGGACTCATGTTGCTTCTTAACAGATCACAAGCCAAATCCAGCATGGCCTTGAACACTTCCAAGTATGCAGCATCCGCAACTTCTCTGGACAAGAGTAGTGTCTCACTGCTCTTATCTAAAGTTTTTTCCTGTGATACAATCTAAGTCTGCCCTCTTCCAGTTTAAAGCCATTCCCCTGTGTCCTATCACTACATTCCCTTCTAGAATATCACTCTCTAGCCCTCTTGTCAACCCATTTTAAGTACTGGAGGGCTGCTATAAGGTCTCCCTGGAGCTTTCTCTTCTCCAGGCTGAACAGCCCAACTCTCAGTCTGTGCTCACAGCAGAGGTGTTCCAGCCCTCTGATCAACTTCACATTCCTCCTCCAGAACTGCTCCAAGAGGTCCATATCCTTCTTATGTTGGTGGTTCCAGAGCTGGATGCAGCCCTGCAGGTGGAGTCTCACAAGAGCAGAACAGAGTGGGAGGATCACCTCCCTTGACCTCACTCTGCTTTCTGTGCAGCCCAGGACACATCTGACTTTCTGGGCTGCACCAGCACATGGCCAGCTCACACTGAGCTTCTCTCCAACCTGGTATTCTATGATTCACTTAAATCATGATAGCTAGATTTGCTACAGATAACTGGTCTGGCACACAAAACTTGTAGGGAACATCAAGATACAAATAAAATACAACTGAAGAGCTACCTGTGATTTTTCTAATCAGTTAACACTCATTGCTGATATCAGCTGGAGGGAAATCAAGACTAAAAAAAGAGTCATCCATCTGCATACATCATAGCTTAGATGCCACAGTCACCTGAGCTTTCTGATGTTAGATAATGCCTCAGTGCTGCCTGAGAGAAACAGAAGTGGCTAATTCACTCTGTGAATTTATTCAGTCTGTGGTTACCTTTCTCTGTCTTCCATCAAGCTCTAAACAGGGCCATGAATTACAGCAGTTTTTGTTATGTGAGCACTGAAAAGCAAGTAAATATTTCATTATTAAAAAACCACAAGCACACAATCTAGTTGACCTTTGAAAGGACACTGCCAAATGCAGAGTCTCATTCCAGTCACTAATAAAAGGTAAAATAGAAGTTTAGTTAGTTTTTCTTTTACAAGTATATCTCAGCACAGTCTTAATAATGAAGTTTTGACATATTTGTGATGGCAATATTGTGTTATCAGAGGCATGTAATATATTAAAAAGAGATATTTTTAATTGTCAGCTTAATTCTGAGGAGACAACTCTGAAGATGTGGCACAATTCATCTTGACTCAAACAACCTCCAAATATGTCTGTAAACTCATTTGGCATTGCCTGAAGGATGTTCAATTTCTAGAAGAAATAACAGAATAAAAATCTTTTTTTATAATTTCTGAGGGGCAGTTATGCACTTTGTAGACCACCCAGGAAGAGAAAGGCATTTCAAACACCTCCTTTTGAATAGTAACAATTTTATAACTCCTTCTTTATCCCAAGGTAATGAGGACATCACAAAATAAACATGACAAAGCCCCCAACATGTTTACATCATATCTTAATGCTCCTTGAAAGAAAATAACATTAGAGCTATCTTGAATAAAATGCAGTGAAACCATAGATTTAAAAATACTGCTTATTTATTCAGATTCATAGAATGTATTATTCACCTAACTCTTGGTAATAGTTAACATTATTCATCAAAAACCACAGGCAAAGTGATTTGGTTCTTATATACACTGCTGGATATGACCAAACAAGAAATTATTTGCTAAACAATGTCACAGGAAACTGTAACATTGAAATGCAACATATTAAACTGAAATGGATGCCTATTTCCAAAAACATTCCTAAGAGTGTGGTGAGAACAGTCATTCTGCCAAATCCGTGTCAGGTCTTCTAGATTATAAATAATAAAAAAGCCAGGGTCCAGATGCCACACCATGTCACCTTTCCTGAACCCCACATGATAACTTTGGAAAAAGGAGTATGGCCATCATGTTGAGGTGCAGTAGATAAGGCGCACTCACATGAACTGCATTTTTCAGTTGGTTTTGTGTACAATACTGGCAGGTAAGAAAATGAGTACTGCACCATCCATCCATCCTCAGGACCCTGGAGTCTTCCTCCTCACATGTTTCCTCAGTCTCTGGTACACAGGTTAATCTGATCCTTGTAGAAAGTCACCTTTCAGGACTACACTTCAGCATGTAACTTGCTAAAACTGGTTCCAGTTCTCCTATCTACCATATGATCCTAATTCCAAAGGCACTTTGGGAACCATGGAAAAATATACTGCAGCATACCTCTGATGTGCTTGATATGAACTCTTGCTCCCAGTGTTATCCCCTATCAACTATGACCACTTATTTCTTATGACTGAACACCTAAATTTCTTGTACTTCCTTGGTTAAGAGGTAAGTCTTTGCATACATCCATACAAAGCAGCACAAAGAGACAAAAGGAGCTCACTGCCAGAGGGCAACTACCACCCCCAGGTCCTCTCCATACTCCTTAACTGAGAGTCACCTCAAAATCATGGTGCCAACTGGACAGCTCACAGGCTCTCTGGCAAGGCAAGACCATATCCTTAGTTTCAGAAGATGCCCTGAAGAAAGATTCCTGCGGTATCTGGCGATACCACCTTGATCAAAAAGGTGTCCATCTGAAATGGCTGTAACTACACTTAGCAGGAAACCTGGATTTTCCAGTTGTAACTTCCAGTTGAAGCCCAACATTGTTAGCAGTGCTCATTCTTAACTGAGACATGGACAAGTCCCTCTGCTATTGTTATCTTATATTAGGTAGTTCTTCATGCGAGCAATTCAGTGTATCTCTTCATTTAAGCTACTTCAAAACTCACTTCACTGAAGTGGCTAAAAGCAATGTCAAATGGAAAGTGGGTATAAGAACAAAAACCAATATAAAACAATGTGTAATTATATGCTGTTCTATTGAAGGCCAATGTTACTAAATATAGAGATTAATATTGAAGAAAATAAGATCAGTGGGAAATAACATACAGCCTTAAGGTATTGGTCATTCATTTCTGGGTACCTTTATCAAAGAATCAATTAACGTTTAATCTTCTTAAAAGGTGCACAATCTCCCGTTGTTACGTACAGAGTATTCATGTTTCAGACCCAGATCATCATCTGGCCTGTGGCAAGATGTCTTAGACCCTCTTGACTATTTACACTGCAAATTTTTCAAGAGAGTGAATTTAACTCTGTGTGTGTAGTTCTCGGTAGGGAGCTGACTGGATGCCACTCTAACACAAACTGGTTGGAAGTGCTCAGCACGTAACAGGATAGCTCCTGAAAGTGCCTGCATGAATATGAGTTTCAATACTGACAAATGAAAACAGTTAGGAACCAAACATTTATTACCAGAAATAAAACAAAACTGAGTTTACCAGCTTATTAATACATAGAACCAACTATCACTTCCAAAACTGAATTTCATTGTATTTGCTAGCATAACTTTCAGTCAAGTATAGCTCAATTATTTAGTTGCTTATTTTCCCAAAAATTCTATTTGCATGCATTAGAAAAAAAAAGCATAGAAAAGTCTTTTTTTCCTATCTAATGATTTTTCAGCAACTTTGAGCCATGATATGCTCTCTCTTCATTCATTTTCACTTATACAAAACTAGTAGGAATTACTGACAGCTATGTTGGTCACACCACTATTATTATGTAACAGGATTTGCATGTAGCTTCATATAGGTCTACAGATACAGACTTAAAATTAACTGGTTGGGTTTTACACATTATCCCATTTTATCTCGAACCAGAAGAGAGCTAGAATTAAAAAAAAAAAAAAAAAATCAAACCCTCTGTGGAACATTGTTTTAATCATTAATGGAAAGTCTCAACTTTTTCAGATGCTTTTAAAAATCACTCAGCTGTAGAACATGCAAAGAAAAAGTTTGCTAAACTGTATTCTGTCAGTTTATGAAGCTAATCCTTGTAAACATATTATTCTTTACTATTTCATTAAGAGTTTTAGAAATGATGCTCCAGTTCATCTCTCAACAAAGCTTATGAACTGCAGAGAACTAAACTGTAACGTGGCTCAGTTGCTTCCTGACATTTTTATAGTAGTTCAAATATTCAGCAGTTTACTTCTAAACTTCTTTGCTACAAACAAAATCATCAGAAAATAGTCCCCCCTGTGTTGCCTGAATACCTTGGTTAGAATAAGGTGCACATGAAAACTGCAATCCAACTTTTTCATGAAAAAGTGATTGAGTCTAATGAAACATGAAAACTGGAGTGTAAGACAAATCTGAACTGCCTACTCCTCTTGAAAGTACAATATAGTTTATTCTATACAGCTTTTTAAAAAAACTATTAAGACCCGTGTGGCTCTTATCCATTATTCTAAAGCAGTACTATGTAGAGTTGTTTGAAGTGCTATCACCATCCAGATTTAAACATTGCCACTTGAATTTCTAAGTAAATTTGGCTGGCACTCACTATAAATGATAATGAAGACCTATGGCGAAACCCACCCTTTGGAGGGGTTAATTGGGATTTTGCCATTTATCTTAACAGGACCAACATCTACCCAAGATTTATGAAGTTTGCATACTCTAATACATGCCAGTAGATACAGAAACACAGTATTTTATTTCATTCAGAACTATTTCATGTCAGCTAGCATATGACAACTATAGCAAGCATCAGAGTGCTAGCTTAAGCAAAAGTTGCCTACCAGCAAAGGTTATCATATGTCTGAAGAAATTACAATGAAGTATTAGCTCTCCTGTATTTAATTTACCTACTTGAAAATTATGCCTAGGATTCTGAGAGGCGAATTAAATTTCCTCTTCAGCTCAACACCACCTGCAGTTTCAGCTGTTGGCAGCAAAGAAATGTCATCCTGGTCAGCCCTGATGCACTCAGCCCTAAAGCAACATAGGGACCCTTTCGCTGACCAAACACAAGGGTTCCCCCCACAATATCATCCTTCAATCGCTGAAGGGCAAAAGGACCAGAAGCAAGACCTCAATTTCATTCAATGCCTATAAAAAAGCAAAGGCATTATATTGTGATGTCTTGTTTAATTCATTCTAAACTCCCTCTAATCAGACTACTTAACTCTAAAGTGCTGAATTCTTCCTAGGAATATCACACACTGTATTATCCTTAAGAAGTTCAAGGGTTGCCAGTGCATGTAAAAGCTTGGTAGGAAGACATCTGTTAGATATCGACAACATTGACTTCAAGAGGTCTTAGGATACACATCTTTCTATTTACTCTTTTTATGAATGATTTTTTTCATTCATCATTTCAGCTACAACTGCCATTCTGTAACTAAAATAAACCTTCAGGAAAGAAGTTTTTCTTTCCTTTGCAAATTGTCAACTACATTAACCTTGTCAAAAAACCCTACAAGAATGAAATCAATATAGCAATTTAAAGACAAAATTGGCAGGCACTATATTGTACTTGGACACATTCAGTAAATAGCCTCATACATCAATCTACCGTCATCAATGGCAATATTCTGAAACTTACTAATGTTGTTTATTACATTTGCGGTGTGAAACGCCAAAATAAGTACATATATCGGTCCAGCTGATGAAAAATGACACGGAGATAATATCTGACGTGCCTGAGAAGCACGAACTAGTGACTCAGGTGTCATTTAAACGCTCTGTACTCCCAGCACGGAGAGCGGCTTCTCTATAACCGATACGGTACCGGCAGTGACCTGCTCGCCAGTGCAGAAGCCGCAGCGGAAACTCCGGGATCCACCGTGCCCCGTCCCCGCGCTGCGCCCCGATCTCCAGCCCCGGGCAGCGGCGGCCGCCGTCCCTCGCCCCTTCCCACGGGGTGCACTGCGTACGCCACCGCAGCGGTCGGAGCTCCTACAACCCTCTCCCTCTTCCCCCTCTATCTTTGGGTGCACTGCCAGCCAGAGGCTGTGCTCCCGCCGCTCCCCGCCTGCCCCGCGGGTTCGCAGAACCCCGGCGCCTCTCCCGCCCCTCGGCCGCTCTCCCGGGGGGAGCAGGTGCTGAAGGGCAGGCGGCGAAGTTGCCGGGACTTACGGTGGCAGCGCTACCGACGTTGGCGCGGCACCTCTCCCGGCCTCCCGTCACCTCGGGCCGCCTCCGCGGCGGCTCCGTGCCCGCACCGGAGCAGCCCGGCCGCCCCTTCACTCCTCGGAGGGGCGCATGGCGCTGCCCGCTCCCCGACACCCGCCCGGTGGGTCCCCGCGTCCCGGAGGGGGCGGACAGGCACTAGCAAGGGTCGAGCCCCTCCGGCAGGGCTGTGCCTCGGGAAGCATCTGCCTCCTCTCTCCCGCGACGCGCCCACTCCCCGCTCCACCCCGGGCGCGGCGGGGCTTCGCGCCGACGTCGGTGCGGGGCGGCCGGAGCCCGCCCGGCGGCGGCGGCAGCGCCTCCCCCGCCCCCGCCTCCCTCCCCGCGGCTCCCGGCGCTGCTGCTGCCGGCGGGGCGGCCGTGCCGGAGCCGGCGCTGCGGAGGCGGCGGGAGCGGGGCCGTGCGGCGCTCCCGACACAGCGCCTGAGGAACGGGGGGTCCTGCTGCGCCCGGCCCAGGGGCAGGGACGCGTCCCCCATGCCCCTCGTGCCGCGGGGGAGGCGGAGGCGGCAGCCCGGCCGAGTGCTCTTTGTACCGCAGGTCCCTTCCGTGCGGGGCCGGGAGCTCCCGGTCTGCCGCCGGCCGGGCTCTGTCCGCAGCGAGTGTGCCTCGCCCCGCCGGAGTTCGGAGCCTGAGATGTCAGAGGCCCGACCGGCGACTTCGCCTCCTCATCCTCCTCTTGGAGGATCCGAGCCAGCATTGAGCTTCGATCGCGGGCGCCTTTTGGAAAGGAAAGCCGGGGGAATGTAGGGCGTGGAGCTTGGGACCCCTGCGATCCGGCACCTGGGCGGGTGGGGCGCTGCCCCCGCAGCGGATCGAGGGTTTCTGGGACCCCTGGCCGCCCCGGGGATGCTGTCCCGCGTCCTCCCGTCTGCCCCGTCTCCTCTGATGCTCTTCCAGCTTGCATGAACCATCTACCTACCGTCCACCTAGCTGGGGAGGATGAACGACAGGTGGCCGCAGCATTCATCCGACGGCAGAATCATCTAAATTGCCGTTTCTGCTCCAGAAGTCATGTAAACGTTTTAAAGTAACTAACTCTAAGAGGAGGCCGAGAAAGACCTGTTTCCAAGCACCTCTGGGCACCTCTGGTCTCCTCAGAAAAGCAGACCCCAGCTACACGAGCACCCAGGGGCAATCAAGACAACACCCCCCTCCTCGCGGAAGAGCGTCGAGTGGCGGCGCATGAAGCAGTGCAGAGGAGGACTCTCCTGCTAGGACTATTGCAAGCTGCCCAATATTTAAATATCCGGAGAGCCACAGTGTGGGGGGGGAGCCGGAGCGAACGCACGGTGATTCACCTCAGCACTCCTGACAAACACGTTCGTGCGGACGGCAGGTAGTGGGATGTCTTCCCAGCAGGTGGAGTCAGGAGGCAAACAAACTTGCTCAAGAGGTACCAACACCCGGCTGAGGACAGCTTTTTTCTTTCGTTTTTCTGGGTGAAGGATGTTGCTGCCATCAAATAAAGTGAACTCTGGGTTTAAAGTTGCTTGGCTTACTTCTGAATGGAAAGTTAGCTCCTACTGAAGCGGTTCTCAGGTGTTTTTCTTCAACCTGCCACTTTCTCTTACAGTTTACAGCCAAATTTTTTTTGAGCTTGCCTTTCTTATAGAAATCTGCATGCCAAAGCAGCTGGCTGCCTTTTTCAGCTCAAGCCATTCTGAGAAGGGTGTGAGGGACAGGAAAAAGGGAGCTTAGTGCTCAGAAGGAGGTGCTGGGCTCAGCATGCACCAAGGTCCAAGAGAAGGGAACTTCTTGCCACTTTTCCCAGCAGCTGATAAAAGAATTCCTCCAGATAATACCATCGAAGAAAATTTGTCCTCCTTGATATTGGGGGGAGGGGGGGCGCAACCATAATAGAAGTTGAGACACTCGAAGAATACTGATGTAAATTGTTATCCCTTTAGTATTTAAATTTTCACTGTTGGTTTTGTCTTTTACTCTTGTGGAGATAGCAAAGAGAAACAGTGGAAGCTTCTTTTATGAACTCTCATAGTGCCACAATTGCTTCACTTTTCACAGCATTCTCTGGTAGGAGCAGTGGCATCAGGGGAGGTTCTCATTAGCTGCACTAGGTCTGGCACCACGGAGCAGCCCCCCTACGGACTCACTGCAGTCGTGTCCCTCTCACACCACAGCTGCCCCGAGGTGGGCTTGGGTGAGTCACAGTTCTAAATGCTTCAGATGTTTGTGGAAGGGGAAGTGCTGAGGAGCAAAACCTTATGCTGAAGCCTAGGGAAAGCGGGAGGCTCCCCCTTCCTGACGCTGCAGCAGTAAATTGAAAGAGGTAAAATATAGAGCTAGTTTCTCCCAAGGTCCACCTGTTTCGGATTTTTTTAATGTTTTCCAGCTAATACTGTTCATTCTATGATTGGAACACATCACATTTTCACTGATGAGTTTTATATTTATTTCAAAACGGATTACATGTTGCTCTATTTTCTTAGTGAATATTATTCATCTGCTTAAGTATAAATCTGTCATCCTGTAATCTGGTAATAGCTTTCCTAAGGTTTGGGTGTATTTTTTTATAAACTCCCATTTTGTTAACCATTACCTTGACACAGAAGCAGCACTTTCTCATTTGTTCTGCTATAAGCAATTCCCCTGTGCCCCATGGGACTGCGAGCATGAGTACTTCTTAGAATGTGTGTGAAATATTGATCCGATCCATAAGTAACTACTGGAAATTATTAACTGTACCTCAATGCTTTTATTTCTGCTTGTGCTCAGGAGTCATTACAACACTGAATTGTGTAGAGAACAGACTGAGCTTATGTTTTATGTTGTGATATTATAGTTTTGCTTTGTACATGAAAAGTGAAGAAAGTCCAAACCTTTCAAAAATTCAGTGATTTTATTCTGTTATGAAGGAAAACATTTTTCCACACAGTATGTAAAGTTTTGCAGTTGTGTAGTTTGTCTTATTTTCACCATCTTTTATTCTGTAAATATATTTTTTTTGCCCTTAATGGTACTAGAAGTAAGGATGCCACTTGTGACAGGCACTGTTCTAATTTTCTTGGTCAGGTGAAGAATTTGAAAGAAAAAGTCCCAGCTGGACCTATGAATTGTGGAGAGATATTTCCAAAATCTTTTGCAGATGTCTGATTGGTAAACTATTTGGAGACAAGCTATTTCCTGTCATAATTTATATATCTTTTTTGCTTGGCATGGTGTATCTCATAGGAATTACCCGGAGCGCAGTATTGTCAAAAAAGAGGTTATTTAGATTCAGTTTGTTTGAAGCATGGGAAGTGTGAGCATTGAACTGTCTAGAGAAGACTGTGAAGGCATGCTGTATCTTTTGATAAAAGGATTGCAAATATTGCATTTGAGTGAGGGTTACATTCACAGCTTGGATAAAATACTGGAATTAGTAAAACATGGTATTTAAACAAAAAGGATGATACATTGACCGTAATCCAGTTCAGTGTCAAGAGAATGGGAATTCACCATTAGCTTTAGCATAAGTTACATCAGTCCCTATAAGGCTTCCATAGGAATATTTAATTATTTACATACAACTTGGTAATTTTCACTCCTGGAAGAGACCTGAATGAAAACTCTGAGAACAGTATCAACACTATCAGCAGCAATGCAGGCGTCCAAAGCCTGCCTGCTGGAAAACACATCAGCTCTGTGAGGGGGAAATCCATGGAGTGTCTATAGCTGCTGTTCAGACCAAGCATCCCTAATGAGATAATTTTTCTTTTAATTTTCAGAAAAAGAGATCACTCTAGAATTAGGGGTTTGCAGAGTGACAGGTAAACATATTTAAGAAGCTACTGCCAGGTGCAGAGGTCCATTCCAAACATGAAAGGCAACATCAGGAGAAGTACAGAAATGCTCGTGGCTGGAATACATACAAACAGTTTAGACTAGGATTATAAAAGAACTAGAAGAGTGTTTTATTTCTAATCCCAGAAGCTATCAAATCATTCAAGAACTGTCTTTTTAAGACAGCTCTTTCCAAAATTAATGATTGCATTTAATTTTTTCTTAGCTTTGTTTTGTAGAAACCTGAAAAATCAGGACTTGTATGTTTATCCAACATCAGGTATCTCACTGGAATGATGTATAAATTGTTTTAATGTCACAATAGATTTATTTTAATCAGTTGCTTAATGCACAATAATCTCAGTAACTTTCTTAATGTACAAAAAAGGCATGGGTACTTACATTTTTCTCTTTGCTTAAATTTCTATTTTTAATTTATGTTACTTTATTTAATCTCCCCAAGTAGTGATTCTTTAGTTCACATTTCAGGACATCTAAGAGGATCTCCAAAACATTTTCAAGTGATGAAAAGCTCCTAACATATGTCTCTAAAAGATAAATTGTTGGATTTTAGTTGTTTTTTTTTTATTTTTTAAAGAACAGTACATTCAGTAGTAATTCAGAGACACAAAAAGCAAAGAAATAGAAAATGAAAAATACAAAAAATTACTTGTATCCAAGTTTTCAAAGAATAAGCAATAATGAATAAAGGCATTCCAGTTGTTAGTATTTATGCCACATTCAATTTTCTCTAGAAGAGGCTATTTTAATTTAGCAATACATGTTTTCATTAGTACAGCACTCAGTAATTATCCATATTTGTAGCAGAAACACAGTGGGCTTTGCTTGTACTGTGTAGAGGAGGAAAAAGGAAAGCAAACAAGATAATGAAAATCTGGGGAATGTTTCCAAAGAGTGGGCATCTGATTCCCTCAGAATGAGCAAGTATTTTCTGTCTTCACTTGGAATCCAACACCCCAGGCTTCATTAAGCCAGTGTGTAGTCGTACATGATTCTAGAGAGAACCTCAGCCAAGCATCAAAAAGAAAAGCTCTTCCAGAGAATTGAATACTCTGGCAGCTACAAGAAATGTCCTCTCTGGTGCTTGTACAGTATATAAATCATAAAATAGTCTAGATTACACAAAATTTCCCTGGAAACTATTTCAAGAGCCTTATGAGATGTCTACAAAACACTAGTAGGCATATTTAATAAATCATACATACTTATGAAGTCCCATCAATGTAAGTTTTACCTTAATTCAAAAACATAGTTTAGAACAAGAAATTTCACATTATTTGAAGTTACATGTACTGTAAGAATCTATTAAAACTCAAGACTCAGCTATGTATTTTCATACAGATTAAATTTTCTACCTTTGCAAGAGTGGCCTGGGCCTATGTATCATTAAGGTTTTGCTTACCCCCTCAGTACATCTTTTAGATGAAACTAAAGCAGTGCTAAAAGGTAATACTGGTTTTGTGAAAAAAAGGAGAATTTTGTTTCCAATGTTGACTTTGCTAGACAGAAATTCATATTTCTGATTAGCATGGTATATTAAAAACTCCTTTTGCCTGAAAAATATAAGTGTAATAGACACATAACTGATTAAACCCCAGATTTTGACAGTAAATGTAGGCTTAATCATTCTCATTATCATCATTTGTTTGTCACTCAGTTTGACATGTGTAAAATTAGGTTTTGGCCCTCCAAACAAGTTGGTGTGTAGAAATCTCCACGCATTGGGTGTGAAAGTTCTCCCACAACACCACGACAAGTGACTGACAGAGAGTTCCTTGAGTGCAGACGTGTTTGCAGGGTGGAGGTGGTAACTGTAGTTTTTAGAGGGGGGCACTGCTGGCTCCCACCAACAGAATGCTTGCCAGAGCCTTGGGATCACAGATCCGTGCCTGTACTTGAGCAGTGAGGGGCCTTACACATGCTTGGCCATAATGGCATGTAGTACAGGGAAACTGGGAAATGTTTCAACTGCTTTTATGGGTGGTTATCAGTATCACAAAAATACATTACAGAAGAAATCTAATTGATTTTTCTCAGCCTTTTAAGTAAAGATGAAATTGGCCGAATTCATTTGAAACTTGTAGCCACCTTTATGCGATATTTAGAGACAGAGCAGCTGAAGAGGCAAAACTTCAGATAGTTTTGTCCAGATATATCTGATTTCCCCCATGGTCTTTTTTTCTTTTCTACTCTGCAGCCTGTAAGGAATCTGCAGAGTAGGGACTTACTTTCAGCATTTCATCCAGCATCATAATTATAACCCATGTGAGTCTAGAGGGTTTGATTAGCATGAGAACATCAGTACTACTTCTATAGTTAAACTTACTGTAAGGAATGGGGACCATAATTATAAGTAGATTTCTAAATATACAATGCATATTAAAGAAAGTAGGATGAGAATGTTTGCATCTCAAAGGACTTAAATTTAGGTTCTGATGACAAAACAAGTAAGTGATTGCATGCAGTTGGGGCCAAACACTAACCTGGAATAGGGAGCTAGCAGGGACGTATTACAGAGATGAAATTTATGCTTATCATGTTGATTCACAAAACAAATTCACCTTCTCACTTCCAGTGTTATTCTCCTCTCACTTCTCTTCACACATGCACACAACTGACATATTTATTCCAGAATGGTTAGTAATTGAATAACTTTGAAGCTGTTTTTCCTGTAACAGCTGCCCATTTAAACCTCACCAACCAAACTTCTAATAGAAACTAAATGTAGTTATTGAGGATGAGATGCTCAGAGAGAGCTGCAAATCACAGAATACAAGTCTTGAGGGAAATGTCTGAGTGTAAAAATGTTGCTTACCTTTGTCTGAACCTAATGATTCACTTTGCACAGCAGAGGCACAGATGGCCGTGCATCTGAGGTCTCCCTTAACTCACCTCCTTTCCTCCTGACACAGAAGTGAAATCACATGAATAGCTCCTAGATCAGTTCTGTATTTCTGAAAGAGCACTGTAAGGCTGGTGCTTCTTCAGTCATTTGAAGCAGATACAGGGACAGGGATGAGAGGTGTCTGGCTCTAGACGGTCCAGACATTTAAATGTAGCGAGGTCTCCCAGAGGAATCTCATTTTTTCTAACTTTTTTTTCCTCTATTTCTATTCTTGATATATTTTATGGCTTTGCGGTACAACCCTAACCTTAGCTCTTCTTTATCATCATGAAGCCTTTGGAGACAGTCATGTCTAAAATACTCCTCTGTGTTTTGTTTTTAAACACTCTGCTATTTCAAAGAGAAAAATAAATCCCAGGAAGAGAGGAGATGCGGTAGTTGGTGCCTTCATAAGTCCAAAGCAGTCATTTCAGTGATTGCTGAATATCAAAACACAAGAATATTAGAAGTTTTCAGTCAGAAGACTGTCAATGTGTTTCAGTCTTGGCCCGCATCTTTTCTGTTTGTGTTTTGGACTTTGTCTGTAGAACAGATTTGGAACAAGATTTAGAGGTTTCTTTCAGATGACAGTGAAAAATCTGAAATTTGCACATAAATAGCAAATGTCTCAGACAATAAATTGCAATCTTGTAACTTCCTGTATGATGTGGTTTTAGCATTTTTTATGCTGAAAGCTTTCTTAAACTGTTTTTTTTATTGCTGCCAGGTCCTAAAAATAAACATATGGCAGATATGCCGTATTTCCATACTATTATGTTCTGAGTTGTATTTCACCTAACAGGGGTTTAACAAGATTCTTCTTTTCAAATTCTTCATAGCCTGATTTTTGTCACTTACAGTTTTACAGAATGGTAAAATAATTCAAATTCAGGCAGCAAATATATCCAGGACTGTCACCTCTCTCCACACTACTCAGGCAAACATATGTACACAATTGCATCTTTATTCTTTAGTGGTATTGATCCATTTGTTGTCCAGTGCGATGTTCCCCCCTGAACTGTGAACACAAGTTAAATGTTAGCTTGATACTCAAAGAAGGCTGCAAATCACAGATGAAATTTTGAGAGAGATGTGCTTAAAATTTCTTGTCCCTGTTTGAGCACATGGTGTGAATTCAATAATTGAAATTTCCATACATCTTTTCTAAAGAGGGTGAATTCTAAGGACATTATTAGAGGTGTGGTGGGACCAGTTTGACTGCAGGTTAATCTTATGCAAATCCTGATCTTTTGTGAGGCTGGCATCATTTTTCTCAATGTAACATCATTGAACTCAGTTTGCAAGGTGAGTTTTCCTAGTGATGGATGAATTTTGTTGGGGCATGGAACATGGCTCACCACGTGTCTACGAGCATGGGTCCTTAGAAGATGAGTTGGAAACTGAGGGTCAATAACTTTTGAAACATAAATAAAGTGCTTAACACTAATATTATTTCCATATTTGTTAAACCGTAATCAAAACTTTGTGGGGTTTATTCTTTCTAACAGTGATTCTATTTACTGCAAGTGCATGAGATGGTGTGTGGTATGAGTTGTAGATGACACAATTCTTGTTAAAGATCTAGGACATTTAAAGGTGTTTCCAACCCCTTCCAAGGAAAGTCAGACAACCCCTTCTTCCCGAAGTAACTTCAGTCACACATCACAGCGTCCTACATATAATTTAATAACAACAGGGACATAATGTCCAGTGGGCTGAACTTGTTTCTGCAAGTTCATTTTACTTTCCAGTATAAAATGTTTGAGATATTCTTTCAGCTGTTCAAGATTTAATAAACTCTTTTCCTGTAAGGTGAAGGAATCTGCCCTTTTTGCTATGTGTTTTCATTGATGTTTTTTTGCTATATGTTTTGATTTTTTTTTTTCAGGATGAGGTTGAGAATGCAAAAATATTTGAAAGATTGAGCTACAGATTTTATTTATTTTTCTGTTTCTTTTTTGCACCTCTTATTGAGCTGCTAGAGATCTTTGTGCCCAGAGAAAAGCCATTACATCAAGATGAATTTTCTTACTGTGGAGTGTACTTAATTCAGAAAATAAAGCATTCCAAATAGTGAAGGTTTGTTTAGTGGAACCATATCTGCAGTCTCTTGGAAAGGACTCTTTCCTCTGAGTTCACAACATTCAGGTTGGGAGACTATCTTTTGTTTCAGCAGCTATTAAAAGAAGGATATAAAACATCAGCCTCAGAGGCAAAATGAAAAATATCTAACTGGAACAGCTCAGTGAAGGTTGACAGTGGTGCTTTCATTGACATCACTGCTAGATAACCTCTGAAAACACGTGGCACTTACCTCGTTGCCTAAAACTGGATCTGAGTACCCTACTGAATATTTGCTAAAGAACTCAACTCCTGGTGCTCCTTTATATCTGTAGAGAAGAGTGAAGAGAGGCAAGCAGAAATGCTGAGCAGAGTTTTACTCTGCTTTTGTGTATATTATGCTGTTTCTAGTAAACCAATGATAAACAAAATTGGTTGGATTTTTTTTTTTTGAGACTGAGTATATCTTACCAACTTGTTTCTGAGTGCTCTAACTGCAAACATGCTGTACTATCTAGTTATCTAGGTAACTGAAATATTGTAACAAAAAATTACCTTGAATTTGCTAATTTCATAATTTGTGAGGAATATGAGTACTAGATGGGGAACCAGACAAAATATTACTTTGAGAAGGAAGACTGGGGAGGAGAGAAATCTCCTCCTACTTGTCACCATTTTGTTGCTTCATAACTTTGAGTGGAATTGAAACACTTTTTCTGGTAATTTCTAGGAGACAGGATGATGTGGGATGCTGCCTTGGCCCCATCATGCAGCAAAGTTCCTCTAATGTACCTGTTGTGCTAAATACTCACTTCTAGGTTTAGGTACATTGATTTCCTCAAGCCACATTTAGACCATGCAAAAGGCAAGACAATTCTCTCCATTACAAAAGCAAAGTAAGCTATTTGGCAAAAAGATTTAGAAATTGTCCCAGACATTTGTATTTTCCTGAAAGATAATTATGGCTTTTTCACACTGAGTAAAGTGGATATGATGGCTCCCTCTTTATCTTCTCATCTGCTTTGATGTCCTAATCTGGACATGATAGAAGGGAACTTGCATGAGTCCTGCTCCAGAACTCTAAAAGTCCTGTTCTGATTATTCTTCTAGTATTTCTGTGATGGATTTTGGCATGCTTTTAAAATAAGAGTGTATTTTCTTTCAATTTGGCACTCATAGATTGAAAACCCATCACCTTTCTTTTTTTAAATTCTTTTCCCCAAATATGTCTCTAGAATCTCTTTGTCATTGTATTCAAATAATTTTTTTATTTAATTGTCTTCATGCACTTTTTCTCCCCTACTCTCCTTTGGAGCTATTTGAGATAGATAGAAACAGTGTGCTAGCAATGAGCAAGCGGAGCTCTTGGGAAAGCAAAGAATTAAGTTAGAGAAGATTATTTTTTTCACAACTTAAGTATTTTTTTTCCCCTACATGAAGATGATTTATGATTCCGGACCCACAGCTATTCAGTGTGCTGCTATGGGCAGTTAGTATGGAAACCACTAGGGAGAGCACAGCTAAATTAAAGAGAGCTCAGGCAATGCTTCAGCCAGCCTGTATTTGCCTCTAGAGGTCTCCCAACTCTTCTTACTTTTGAAAGCCCAAAGGAATGCATTTGGCACCACTGTCAGCTGCCTTCAGCGTGTGGTCTCTCTCTTTCTGGCCATCCCATTATTCCCTGACCCTCAAAATTAGCTGTTTAACATTTGTGTTTTGTGGTTCACAAATACAGTTTTTTCTTGTCGATACTTAGCGTTACTGTACCCTGTCAACTGACCACAGTACAGCTCAAGCAGAAAGATTTGTTGCTATTTTCAGGAAAAATACTGGGTAATGCAGACAGTTTGTGTTGTAATAAAATCTGGTGACTTTAAATGAGCATTTAATTGGTGTACTCCATGAAAACATTTCCAAGCAAAACTGAGTGGCATTAAAATGTCTTTGTGGTACTTGTCAGCAAAAAATGGAATCCCCACAAAAATTTGATAATGCTCTTTCTCCACTGCTTGTAGCATCTCAGAACATCAGCTGAAAAAACATCTCTGCCATGCTCCTTTGGGGTTGATGGCTGGCTGACTGTCCAACTTTTGCAAATGGCATTCAGAAGTTATTTGATAGGGGTAACTCATCCTGCTTCATATTGTTGTTTCACTTAGGTGTGACTCCCAAGTGTTTTTATCTAATATGCATCAGCGAGGAGACAGATTCACTCCCTGAATCAGTCCAGTGTAACAGTTTCCTGTTAGCATGATCCAGGAGCGGACTGAAGCAGAACAGGGTGGCATATCATACCACCCATTTCAATGTGAATTTAGACCTATTTTCACCCTCTGTGGGAGAAGAACACGTCTGCATTCAGAATGCCAGCAGGAACTCAGCAGGAGCTGCAGCTCTCAGGCACAAGATAGAGGCAATCAGGTGCTTCCTGCAGGTGCTGTGGAGCTGGTTGGTTTGGATTGCTTCCTCTCACACCAGTAGGATGCTTTTGGTCCTGTCCTGAGAAAAGGAAGTGGGTGCTGGCTCACAGCCAGCAGCCTGGCAGCAGCAAATATCTCTCATGCCCCTTGTTCCTGGGAATGAAGGCTTTCTGCTCACTCTCACATTTTAAACACCAAATGTAAAATATTAAGATGGCCAGCCTAATTTAAACAAAGGAGGCTCTGAGGTATCCAGACAAAAAAAAAAAAAAAAAAAAAATTGGGAGATTAGATTTAAAGGGCAGTCAGCTAGAGAAGCAACCTTCACAGGTTTTTGTGAAAAATTGGAGGAAAACAGGAACATGGAACATGCAGTATCTCAAATACTCAGTCAGTAATGCTGTTGTACTGCTGTACCCCAAATGATGTCTCATATCTAGAGCCCTGGGCTTGAGACAGATTTGGTTAACTAATTATTGTGTGGGGAGTGGGAAAATGCTACTTATATCTATCCTGATTCAGTAGAAAATAATCAGAAATTTGAGGATGTTAAGGTTTTTCATAGGCTACAACACGCTACGAAGAAAATTAATTCCCAAATCACTAGAAAATCTGCATAATTAGTATGATAAATCTTTAAAATAATAAATTATTATTTTTAAATATATATATTGAATGTTTTAAAGAATGACATTTTAAATTTGTTTCAGAGCTAATTTTGTGGCCAGGAATTTCCTAGATTTTAATTTTTTTTCATTAATATAGTAAGAGGCATGTGGTCATGGCCATTTTTTGTCTAGTGCAAATAAATCAAAAGATTTCCTGGTTTCAAATTTTAGTTGTTAGTTAACCATGCTTTAAAGTGGAGATTTTCTTGGTGAATAGGTTTGGGTGGGTACTTTTAACTTTTGAATGACCTCTAAAATTTAGAATACTTGTTTTAACTTAGAGAAAATTTCATTAGGAAAGAATATTCAATCCTTTCTGCAACAATGAAAAGATGCTGCCAAGTCACTGCAACTATATGGTTACTGTAGTAAGGAATTCTCACTTTTCCGTGTTCATTTTGCTTACAGATTTCATTCCCAGATGGGAAGAAAGGAGCGCTGTGGCTTTGGCTTTAAATAAGATGCTTCTTTTTGAAGAACTGTATTCAACCATCAAGCAGCAGCTGGATAAAAAAGAGACCAACTAAAAGCTGTGAGAGTGATCAGCTGCCAAACAAGCATGGTCTAAGAAGATGTAAGATAATCTGTTCATTCTGAAAAACACCAAGAGAAGATCTAAGGGATCATTAAAAAGGAAAGTGATGCTGATCACTTATTTGCTGCTGGTAGGAAGTCAGATATCACGGAATTACCATGAGTGTTAACAAGGTATTAACTATGAGTAACCAAGATTTAGGGATTCATATCAGGAAGGTAAGGAAGGTGAAGGAGAGGAATAGATTATCTGTAAGGTGTCATATCTTTCTCACTGGAAGTTCTGAAGAGGACCCCATGGAGTCCAAAATAGTTTGTGTAGTCTGGTCTCCTATGACTGGGTAAGTCCTTGCTGTACCCCAGTCATCTCAGACCAGATAACCACATCCTTCCCATTCTTAATCATATCCTTCCCATTCCCTACCCTGTTTTCCAGGCACAGTAAAACAAGGTGTAGGTCAAAAACCCCAGAAATAAAAATTTCTTGCAGCAGATCCCTGGTTCAGCTGATATGGAAGGGTGCAGTGGAGAACTTCCATCAGAGGTTGCAGCTATTTGCCACTAGCCATCATGGATAAGGTAGAGAGATAAACTGTTTGGCTGCTCTACAGATTCTTTTCAGTCCTATTCTGCTGCAGAAAAGAATCAGAGATAAGTTTGAGCTGACAGCCAAACTGGTTGATCTTCATCATGCTGCCTTGTACAGAAGAGGAATGCAAAATACATCCTTGCACAATATTGGTACCCCATAATGTAGCTGTGTGGAGCTGAAAAGGTAATATTTCTAGAATCAGACACTTAGTAGCACAGGGATCATTTTGACCCACCAATCCAAGATGCCAAATGTTATGTGAAGCTTTCACAGCCCTGGGGATGATGTGATAGGGACAGAAAGAAGGTAACACTGCAAACTTTCTCAAGTGCTTGCCTGAGTGAGGAGACACTTGATAAAACAACATTTCACATTCTCCTGTTAAAACTTTGCCTCTTGAGTGAGAAATGTATTCATTTTGACAGTTCCAATTGAGATGGGAAGATAGGCCTAGAGCTGCTAAACTCTTTCTCTTGCTCCGTTTCTTTCCCTTGACAAACCTGTGCCTGCCCATCAGCTCTAGAGGGATGAATATATGAAGTATTTAGATACTTCAGCAATGAAAAAGATTGAAAAATATGTGCCGAAGCTGTAAAATTCTATCTTCAGAGCTGGTATGAGTAGCTGGTCTTGGACACTTTTCCATAACCATGCCATAGGTAAAAAATAAGGCACTGAAGAAACACTCAGAATAATATTCTCATTTCCCAGCTATCCTTTTAAAAACAGCTCTGAGTATTATGCCTTGCATGTTAGACATAAGAAAAAAAATCATCTGCCAGCACAATTTAGAAAAGCTGATGACTTTAAAGACTTCCAACACAAAGCTACCACTGATAAAAACTTGCTGTGACTCAGCTTTGCTTTGCGTAAGAGCAGGTCATTTTGCTAGTTACTGTTGATTACTGCATTTAAGCCCCTCTCAGATCTTCCAAAGGTCTGTGAACTGTTAGGAACTGTGCATGTTAAACTGTGGCTCCATTAACAGAAAAAGTGATTTTCAAGGACTGGTTGATAAAATTTAAAATATAATTAAAGATGCTCAGGTCCATGGATGTAATAAACGGTCCACGTTTTTCTTATTCTACTGTAAAGCAAAACAGCATTCAAGTTCAGGGTAAAACCAGGTGAAAATATTTTCTTCAGTTAAGGCTATAAAAGGTTCACCTACTTCTGTATACAAAGCAGGAGAGTTTATCTGCTTTTGTGCTCAGTATTAGACCAAAGAGTAAAGCAAGAATGTTAAGAGATTAAAGTCATAAAAAGGCTCCAGAAAAAAACTATTTGTTCCAAATCAGCTCATGCACATATAACTAAATATTAGTATTATATAAAGATTATTCCATACTATATATATTTAATAAATTAGTGTATGTGAATAATTCCATCCTAGACAGGATAACGCAGCTGGTGCAAACTGGGCAGATGGGGACCAGGCCTGAGTGCCTCGGTGGACAGTGATTTGAATACCAGTCAGCAGTGTGACCTTGCAAGCAATGAACATAGCCAGCAGCTCAAGGAATAGGCACATTCCTGGAAGGCACTTCCAAGGCCACATTGGGAGTGCTGTGTGCAGGTCTGTCTCTTGCAAGGTGGCACTTATCAGAGAAGGAATGACAATTTTGAGACTCCAGCAGAAAAACTCTACAGTGGCTGGAGATGGAGCTCTGAGGGAGCTGGTTTTGCTCAGCCTGGAGAAGACTACAGAGGGACCTGATATTTTTCTCCAACTGCCTAAAAGTGTATTACAGAGAAGATGAAACTCAACTTTCCTTCAATTGGTATATTTGTTAGTGAGAAATCTGCAAAAACTGATCTAAAGTGGAAATTACAATTCCTGTGAACAATTCTATGATTCTGTTGTATTCATCTGGTCTGTTTTTAAAGTTTTCTTATTATGGAGAATCTACTATCTGCCCAGAAAATCTATTGCAGTGCTTCCTACAGGAGTGAAAAAAATACACAAAGAAACTGTACATTGTGAGTGCACTAAATCAGCTTCTTGAAATATTTGCAACCTTTAAATTGCAATGCTGTGACAATGCCTATCAGGCAGAAGGTGAAACTGAATACACTGTATTTCTTCTAGCTGACTTGAAGGAAATGGAAATAGTTAGACATTTAAATAATGGAATTACATTATCTAAAGCAGGAGTTAGCAGTCTATTCCTTGCTAGAAACAGGATATGCATTTCAAACGCCTTTCTCAGTCCCAGTGTTAAAGCTTTAAAAAATTAATGATTAAAATAGATATGGGTGAAGAACATGTGAAATTATTTCATTCCTTCAAGTAGTTCTCCATTTCTATTTGCATAAGACAGGTAAAAATATACTTGAAATACATCATTCCTGATTTATGATATTCTAGGAAGTTAATTGCCAAAAATCCATTGTATTGCCCAAAGATTGCCATATCTCGACATTTAGGATGAACCTCAAAAGTGCATGTTTCTGAAAAAAAAAGCTGTAAAACCTTAATCTTAAGACCTACAGGTTTTTTCTTCCCCCCTTTTTATTTTTTGATTTTTCACTGCATTAGATGGTATCCCAGCATCTAATTTTGTTGCTCTCACAGGAGTACTAACAAATCTTTCATAAATGTACAGCTAATTTTGACTTCATTGCCCATCCTCTTGCTCACTTTATTTTCGTGGTTTTTTTCAAAGTAATGCAGATCAACCTATTTCTGTATAAGAATGACTTTTATTTATATCATTATATTTGGAACATGTAGTTCGTTCTTTTGCCCTCAGTAACAGGCACATAACATCAACTCAGTGGTCTTCAGAGTCTCATATTCAGCATGTAAGTTGAAATGCCTTTTTAAACAAAGCAGAAATGTTGTTGAAGAGAAAACAATGCTGTACAGAAAGTGAGTATATGAAGTGTGTGTCTTCAGCAAACACTAAAGTCTATGTTCATCAGATGTGTGTAAGTCATCTCTTTACACTTCCAAGGCTCATTTCATTTCTACTGTTAGTGACGGTGGCTGAAAGATTTTTGTCTGTTTTTACAGAGGATCAAGGCTCATCTTTTCAAGTTCTCCAGTTGTGGGCTTAAATTCAGTAGTATTTTTCTACCAAATAAAATACTTATACTAAGGATGGCAGAATCAAGTTGTAGTTCCCAACAGAAATCAGATAGCTGATGGGGCTTTTTTTCCTGATAAATCCATCTCTGGCACTCCCAGGATTTAGAGTGTTATCCTAGTCTAGTGCTCAATCCACTCAAGTATCCTCTGCGCCATGTAAGAATTTGAGGTTAAGCTTACCCTTCACAGATTCTCTCTTCATACAGGGTACTCATGAAGTGGTAGCACAGCACTAACAAAATGAGGAATTGATACCTCTAAAATGGAATTTTACCTTCACCTGTTGCTAAAATATTTTTTCTAAGCCTGCTACATATATAGATATTACATTTCTTGGAATTGCTTTCATGAACAAGAACACATTCAACCTAACTTTCAAAAATGTAGAAAGACTAAATGCCAATAAATATTACAGTCCTTGAAGTGGCAACAAAGCAGGTGTATTCTACAAACAGTGAAAAATTCCCTTCCCAGGTAGCATTTCTATACTTTAGAGGAAAAACTAAAAAATGGATTTTAGTTTATAGACAGCTCCTCTTAAATAAAATCCTCTCCTCTTAGTTTATACTCAGGACATGGTGTGACAGGAAAACTAGTCTGTGTTCACCTCAGAGACTTTCTGGCCATTGGATTGTAACCTATTATGTTCCACAAAAACAGATAAGGTATTTAATGAGAACATGATAGTGGTGCATGTCTTCCCTCATTTCTCCTAAATTCTCTTCAGGGTATTTCTATGAGTGTGGGTCTGTAAGAGCTGCAGAGGCTCATATGTAGCTTTGCTGAGGGCTGATCTCCCTTTGTGGCAGAATGGTGCCAAAAAGCTGTAAGAAATGTGTGCATTTGCCTGGAGAGGCAGAGAACAGCATGCAGGAGAGCTGTGAAAGAAATATTTCTTCAGGTTTTATATTTCAGTCCTCAACACAACCAAGCTGAGGATAACATTGGGAATTACATTGACTATTTTGTGTGTTACTGAAGTTAATTCAACATGGATCTCATTTCTCATAAGAATTGCTCGAGTCAGACCTGTCAGGTCTGTATACATCTAAGTATATAAGGCATTTTTCAAAAAAAAAATTGATTTGACAGCGATTGTCCAAGTCAAAGCATCACAGATAGAACACTTCTTCATGGGATTTTAAGTGCTTGTTTCTAACAAGCATCCTAGAAGATCAGTGTTCTCTTACAACTTGTGAAAGGAATGTGGTGGGTTGCCCCTATGTGGACACCAGCTGCACACCAAAGCTGCTCCTTCACTCCCCTCTTCATCTGGACAGAGGAGAGACAATACAGCAAAAGGCTCATGGGCTGAGATAAGGGCAGGGAGAGATCACCCCGCAGTTAAGGTCACAGGCAAAACAGATTTGACTTGGGAAAATAAATTTAATTTATTACCAATTAAATCAAAGTAGTTTATTAACAAGTAAAACCAAAAATTAAAAATGCCTTTCTCCACCCCTCTCCTCTCCCCAGGCTTTACTTTATTCCTGATTCTCTACCTCCTCCTCTCAGCAGTGCAGGGGGATGAGAAATGTAAGCTGGAGTCAATCCAGAACATTGTTTTTGATGCTGCATCCTCCTCTCAATATTCCCCTGCTCCAACATGGGTACTTCCCAGGGGCTCCAGTTCTTCAGAAACAGACTCCAGTCCCTTCCACAGGGTCACAAGGCCTGCCAACACATCTCCTCCAGCATGGAGTCCTGTCTCCACGGCTTCAGAGGTCCAGTCAGGAGCTTGCCCCGGCATGGGCTTCCCAGGGGATCACAACCTCCTTTGGGCATTCCCTTGTTCCACGGTGGGGTCCTCCACTGGCTGCAGGTGGATCTCTGCTCCACCATGGGCCTCCACGGGCTGGGCTTGAGGGGGAACACTGCTTCACCATGATCTTCACCACGGACTGCAGGAGAATCTCTGCCCTGGTGCCCAGAGTACTTCCTTCTCCTTCTTCTTCAGTGTACATTTATAAACATTAAAGCTATGGCCTTACCCATTTCAGACTTAATTTTCAATGAAGTAAGTTGCCCACAAGAGCCTCCTGACAAGATCTTGATTGATGTTAAACAGGTCTCCCTCTGACTGAGTGGGGTGTTTCTAGTCAGCATTCTTTGCACGAGGCTTGCTGGTCTGTGGAACCCCTTTCCAACAGGCTCATTTAGGTTTATTGTCTTTTTTCAGAGCTGATCTAAGATCTTGAGCTGTTTCTAACTTTGATGCATACATTCTCTCTCTTCTCAGCTTTGTATACTGATTCACCTCTTAGAATCTTCAGCTTGAACAGCAGACTGAAAGGCTTAACTAAAATATTTTTATTTCAGCTTTGTGGTAATTCCATAAGGAAGAAGTGCTTGAGATGTAGCAAGATGCTGAAGGCAGCTGAAGAATTGCACAACATGGCCCAGAGTCATACTTTTACAGACACTGGCTTCTCACTAAAATGCTTAGGTCTACCTATAGAGATGCAACTGCTCTGGCTGCAAATGTCCCTTTCTCCAATCAAAAAGAATTCTCTTTATAGTGAATACAAATACAAATTCCTGTAGTGCATTATAGAAATTTGTACCTGATGTTAAGCAGTTAAATACTTATCTAGTGGTGATGTGCTATTGTCACCAGTAGCACAAGGCACATAGTCTGACCCATTGATGCCTGTGATGCTAAAGGAGATATTCAGAGCACATACATTTGTGATCAGAGATCTTTTCATGCCCCTAGCCCCATCTAGGTACTTTTAGCCACCTTCAGTTTATTTATCATAATTTCCTTTCACATGTCACCCTTCCTTTTCCCACAAGTACTTCTGAGCCTTTCTCCATGCTACTGTTCGCTAATGAGCCCTCTGCCATTAGAGTTTCCATTCTGTCCTTCAAAATACTGTCATCAAACCCCTTTTATCACTTTTTTTTTTTTTTTTAATGTTCAGGACATGCTACTATCTCAAGTAAATAGAAAAAATAGCATAATCAAGAAAATACTAAGAAAAACATCCTCTATACAAATCTCTAGATGTCACCATATTTTCTTTTTCTTTGAAAATTTTAACTCCAGCTGATGTTCTGTCTTCATTATCTCCATTACAGGGTACTCAGAGAGGCCAGGGCCTATCTTTGCTGTGCCAGTAAGACATCTTGTATATCTGAACCTTGAGCTTAGAAAGTGTTTGGCTCTCAGTCAACTTTGGGATTTATAGTGTCTTAGATATTCAGTCAGTATTTAAGTGCTTTGCAAGATCAGCAATGTATAAACAACAACTAATGCTCTCTGGCCCTCAGCCTTTGTCCTTGGCCTAGCGATCAAAAATTACTTTGTAAGGTAAGTATTCTACAAGGGATGAAGATGTGAAAACTGTTGATGCCTGAGCCAGCAGGAGGACAGCAAAGAATGCTTCCAGAATTTCGATGTTTGCTGTGCTGATGATGGTGAGCTGCAGTTACAGTCAGAGGAAGTGAATTGTAACAGGAAAGTGTGAAGATGCCCAAGCGTATTTTGTATAATTTCTCTGCTTAGCTCCCTAAGAGAAGATCTATTTCTAAATTCATTGGCCCATTTCTCCACCTTTTGTAGTATTTAAAGTAATTAGTTAATTTCAGCCAAAGTTTACAGTGGATAGGATATTCCAAAATGTTCAACTCTAAAAACTATTATGAGGACCAGTGACTGGATAGACAGGCAAGATCCAAATGCACTGTACCACTAAAGAAAATTATTTAGTTCTGTCAAATATAAATCCTTAAGAGGAGCAACAGACCATTTAGTAGCTCTACTTTGAACTAGCCCTAACTGTGTTACCACTTACTCATCCCAGTAGTGAGGAGCATTTGATGCACCCTGTGAGGCGACACAGAAAAGCTTCAGTGTTGTTGTGTGTGGGTGGAGAGGCACAGGAGGTGCAGGACATGGAATCAGCAGGAGCTGGGATCTGTTGCTACCACTGCCTGTTGACAACGGGTGGTATATTTTTGATATTTCAACCCTGGAACATTGAAGAAGAAATGCTTTGAAGGAGAAATCCTTTAAAGGAGAAATACAGTAAGCATAATGTTGCCTTAAATTTCATTGTTGTTACTACTGTTTTTACTGGGATTTCTGCAAGCAGAAAATCTGCAGTTTTTCTAATACCTTTGACACAAATACCTTTGAGAAATACATCTGAGAGTCAATCAGTCAGTGGTAGTGAATTCTGCCTGTCTGGATCTTAATGTAGAATCACATACTATTCAGCCAGATGAGTTAAGCAAGCCTGTATATGTTTAGGATATCAGGTATTCAAAGTTTGTGATAAACATATCACAAGTTGTTCTCCTCTGGGCAGTTGGAAACGTATGGAGTAGGATACACTTTAAAAGGATTGGAAAGTCTTTCTGTCCAGCCAAATTTATTAAACACATGGAGCAGATCGGAAAGGGATTTGATAACTTGCAGAACAGTTTTTGCAATATTAGTTTATCTAATCTGTCAGAAGTCATATAATTCTCACTTTCCTGCAGTAGAAATGATACACAAAGTAATTCTGTTTTGCAATTGTTTTCAGAATTCATCAAAGTTAAAAAAAAATAAAAGAGGAAGTAACACTGTTAGTAGTTGAGAGTTCTGCTTTCATACAACTCAATGAAACTCTGCCCTCTAAGTACATTTATACCACTAGTTTGTGTATTTTGCCCCAAAATGAAAATGTTGGATGAGGATGGGAATCTCACTTTATTTTTATGTTGGACTAAAGCTGACTTCACAGATTTCAGGTAAATGATTTCATGTACTCTTGTTCAATGGGTTTATTCTCTTGGTATATAGTAAGTATTGTTAAAATGTGCTTTAATGAAAAGTATCATAATAGAATTATGCATAAGGACCTTTTTCTGTGAGATGCAAACCATATCTACTCCATGTCCCTAATTGCTAAGTATCCTTCCCTCTCAAGCTGCCATAATTTGATTAACATAATCCCTTCAACTCAGAATAATTTGTGCTTTGCTCAAAAAGCGTGTCTTCTGTCATATAATATGTGATTTTATTTAAACATGGAAAAGCATTCTCCTTTTTCCAACGGTATTATTTAGTTTAATATAAAATACAGTTTTCAAAGGCTGCCTTACTCCCACTTGTATCTCTAATCATAAACAATGAGAATCTGCCTTATCGTGCACATCAATCTACACATGTTGCCACTTATCCAGTGTACTAATTTGAATGTGGTTTTCCAAGTAAGCAAATTAGTCTGCAGCTTCTAGTATGGATTTCCACTCACAGCACAGGCCAGGAAGCAGCTCACCACTTTTAGAAGGAACACTAGAATAATGAATTTTTGCCTTTAGAACAACTTTGTAGGGTATTTGCTTTCAATTAACTTTGACATGTCTAACAACATTACCTTGGCAGTTTTAAAATCTCATTAAAACGCTAGTGAAATACAGATGCCACTCTTCAAATAAAGGCTTTCTCACTTTATTTAGAATGAAACCACCAAAATATTTATGCTTATGTACAATTTATCTTCTGTTCATTTCATTTTGTTAGAAAGTCCTGTGCTGTGATGGCATCATGCTGCTCATGTTATTATGTGATCAGTTTGATGAAGGAAAAAGCAGGTGAGCCAAAAAAAAGGCATGTATTTGTATCTTTTTCTTATGCTACATTAATTTTAAATAAACATTTTCAGCTTCCATTTGTAACAGGCTTTTATGGTGTGCCAATTCTCTCCTTTCTTTCTTGTGCAAGCGTCCTGCTGCCAGCTGACCCTACTAACTGTGTTCAGGTTTGATGGCACTGATCTAAGGACCATGTGCAGGTTCTATTTCTGCAGATCTAGTCACATTTTATCAAAAGATTTTATCGCTGAAAGGGATGGGACTGTGCTGCAAACACCACAATATGTACTTGCATTCTTCCATTATTTAGTATTCAACTATTCCCTTTTGGCTTTGAGGGTCAGATAATCAAAGAGCTGTAAATCTGAACAGTCTCATCAAATACAATGGAAAAAAAGATTGATTTCTCAAGCTTCTGTTTAAATGACAAAGAACACAATTTTTCAGGGCTACTATCCACTGCTTATTCCCTTGACAAACTTTTGTCAATGAAGGGATACTTCTTGCTCCTCAATCATAAAGGAAAAAATCTCAAAGTAGAGAAATTAAAAAGATTATGAACCAGAAACTGGTTCAAATAGGGATTTGGTTCTTTTTACTTAGCAGCTTTTTTTGCTACCACGTCTTCAGATAACAATTACTGTGTTGGGTATTCCTTACTGTGGTGAGGCACTGGAAGAGGTTGCCCAGAAAAGTTGTGGATGCCCCATCTCTAGAAATGTTCAAGTCCAGTGTCCTGGTTCAGAGCAAATTTGGGAGAGAATCCCAAAGGGGTTCCTGTAGAAAAGCAGATTAAATCGACCCCTCCCCTCAACCGGGGAGAAACTGCCTCCTTGGAGAAAGGTGGAAAAAACCTGTTTATTAAACAATAAAACCTAAACAATATTAAACAATAAACCCTTTGCTACTCCAAAAGAGATGACAAACTGAAAAAGATCCCTCCCTGGGTTTGCAGCTGAGCTCACTGAGTCTCTGATCAGTCTGTTCGATGCTGAAAATGTCACAGGCCAGGCCCGGCCCAGTGGCCACAGGTGGGAGCTGCCAGTGCTCTCCTGGGTGTTCAGTCCAGAGCAGGTTTCAAGAGATCCAAAGAAAAAGAAAAAAATACCACAGTCCAGGGAACTTCTTTGCCTCAGGTAGCTAAACTAACTAAAAGCAAAGGAGAGCTCTGTCCCGCTGTCTGTCCATCTGCAGACAACACAGTCAGGAGCAGGAATGTGTAGGAGGAGTGCAGTGTCTGGAAAAAAACAACTGCTGCTTCTTCTCTCCCCACTTCACTCTCTGGAATACGTCTTAAAGGTGCAAAACTTATGATTCAACATAAACAGAATGAGACGATTGGGGATAAAAGCATCATATAGTCAACCCAGGACATTCAGGTTGGGTAGGGCTACTTGGTATAGTTGTAGGTGTCCCTGCTTATGTCAGGGGGATTAGAGCTAGATGATCTTTAAGGTCTCTTTAAACCCAAAACATTCTACATTTCTGTGATTCTCTGATATGTCATCTAAAAAAAATATTATGCAGTTTTATCTGAAAGTAGACTGGTATTTGCTGCTGAGGTACAGTTGTATCTGGACTGAATTTTTCTTCCTGCTTGTTCTTTTTGTAGTTTGCTAAACTACTCATTGAATGATGTGCAAATACCTGAACATTTATTGCACAGGAGATAGTATTTTATTTCAAGGGTCAGTGGGCTTTATTATTTTATTTTATTGATTCACAAGTTTATGTATGTATTAACTAAGAAAAAATACTTTATTACCAGTTTGTTCCTTACTTGTTGGTTTATTTATTTTCAATGGATTTTGTATCTCAGAGGTATTTGCTTTGTTTTAATATAAAAGATACAGTGGAGCAATTTTCCCATTATATCAATTTTCTCTGGTCTATCTTTGGAAAAATCAATAAAATGAGGTGAAAATAAAGGCTGTGACTCACTGACTGATATACACAGAAAAATGGCACTTTGCAATGCATTTTTTAAAAATAACTATGCAAAGATTCTGTATGGTTTGGTTCAGATTTGCTCTCCCAACTGATCTAAAATCCGTGGTGACCACTGACATTGTCACAGAGAAATGACATGCAAACCAACCAGAGCAGGATGCCACAGCTTTTTTTTTTTTTTTTTTTTCCAGCTTTAGATTGCATTTCTATGGAAGTCATCTTCAGATGCTGCAAGCTGACTCTGATATCCAAGAACTGAAAGCCTCTTTATGCTCTGGAATTTCAGAATTTCCTCCGTCAGGTTTCCGTCCTCCTGCTGAGGGGAAGTTGGACCTGGGGGGCTGCAGGGTGGATTGATGTTGTCTGCCTGCATCATCAATCCACCTACAGTGCTTTTGGAGCAATGTGTGCTCGTTTTAAAAGTCACAGACATACTTGGGGTGGTTTTAATATGGATGAATTCGCTCCCTGTCTTTCAGTGGGGTGACGAGTAATTTGATTTTCTTTTCCTCCAGTTATTAAAATGAAATGTGTATTTTATGGCAAGGCTGTGGGATCCTTTCAAAATTGGTATTTTTCATCACAGCTTATCTTGGTCCTAATAAGAACATGTTGCTCCTAATAAAACATTGACATTTTATTTGCCAGAGTGTTTGCAGTCTTCAAAAAGAGACATTCATTGGCTCTTATCCACTTTTCAGTGCAGCACTACTTGCCCTTAGATTGCTATTATGTAGAGCATTGTTTTTATTGTCTACCAGGATTATTGCTGCTCAGACATGAGATGAGCTGTGTTAAGGGCTGTCTGCTACAGACTAATTTAAGGCTTCTGACTTCAAATATTCTGCAGTAATTAGACATTGTAACCAAAGTTTTTGTTCTACCTTTCAAAGAACATTATGCTCCAAATATAATGAAGCATGGATATTTTAACTTCCACATTGATGTCTTCAAAAATATTTTCCTTTCTGTTTCTTGATCTTGTTTTTGGCTTCAGAATTACTTTCCTCTTCATTACTCCCTGTGGAGGGTGAATTATTTATTCACATCTGTCTTGTCCCACAAGCTCTTCCATTCATCAGGTATTCACAGTGGGTTTGTATCTCTTCTCCTTGATCCAACAACTAGACTTCCTGTAATTTCTCAAATTTTGCTTTAACGAAGTTGATTGCCAATCAAGAATGCAAGGAGTATGGACTATGATTAGACACATGGAGATCAGACCCACAAATATAAGTGTGCTTAGACTATACTTGTATCATCAAGATATTCTGTGAAACATCAAGTAGATCTTAGAGCAGCAGTGGCAATTTCTGTGAGAAACATTATATGAGATGTTAAAAATGCTCCAAAACAGGGTCTGATATCACACAGCAGCTGCTCCATGCTGCCTCATCCTGCTCCTGTAATTTTCAAAAGAGATTGTTACCATTAAGGAAATACAGCAACAAAAATTAGGTATAGCAAGACGCCACAACAAAGACTTTCTATATTTAATTAGATTCAGCATTAGATTGGATTCTTTGACTCTGGGTTTTTTACTATCTGTAACAGAAGTTTTTTACTCAGAGGTCAGGTTAGGATGGATTTTGTTCACATTTTCCCCTGGATTTTCAAAACCATTTTAAATCCTGGATTCCATAGCAAAGGACAAAGTACCCACATAATTCACTTCTTGAGCACTTTATTCTCAAACTACAGACCAGTTTTAAAAGGAACAGGCATGCAGTTGCACATGTGCAATTATATATATTTATAAATTTATTATGTGCATATATATCCTGTAAGTGCAGGCTGTATTAAAAGATATAGCATTTACTGCTACATTATTATCCCTTTTATTCTAGCACATCTGACATCTTCCACAGAAAAACGATGACTTTTAAAAAATATCAACTTAAAAAATGTTGATAACAGAGAACCTGTGTGTAATCCCTACTATAATTTGCAAAGTTAAAAAAAATTGAGTGACATGGAAAATAAATGTAAGGTCACTGAAATTATTAGGGTAAGGCACGTTGCAGCAGCCCCTCCAAATTGCAATGGGATGGTGCTGTCAGCCTCACAAGTGCCTCCCTTGGCAACAAGATCTTGTGAAGAACTCCTGTAGGAGGAAATGGGTATGGCAGAAATGTAGCCTCTAGTTCTGACCCATGACACAACAAGCTAATTCAAACTGGCAGAGGGAAATAAGCAGCTAAAATGTGGGAGGCCTGAACTTCTTATTTTTAAAGCAAGACTGTACATTTTATACCCATAGCTTCCTCAACAGTGTTCCAGTGGTTGGTCCCTGAGTGCCACGGGAAGCCATGGAAAACAAGAAGAAAAACAGGGAGTAAAGGTTATGCTTTACCATGCTGACTGAATCTTTTATAGCCATCTGTGTTGAAAGAAATAATCTTGAGATTCATGGAGGATTGGAGCAGAAAAATAATGAAAATACTAATACATTCTGGAAATATTTCTGAATGGTCTTTTTATTTCCTGCCTATTTTCATTCCTGTCTCAAGTTTCTATTCTGCAATAAGTCTTTATGCTAATTAAGAGAGGCAGGAATACTTATATGCCTTTGAATCAAAGAGGATGTTTCTGCAATGCAGAATAGGATGCTGTGATTTATATTGGTTTTCTGTGCTGTAGTTTTATTTAAGCATGATGGAGCCTTGGTTCTGGTTTGAGTGCTTAATGATAGACTGGGCTGGAAGGAGCTTTCAAATAGCATTCCTCTTTTGTATAATAAGGGAGTATGTCATGTTGATGGTTTTGATAGCTCAGCAGGTGTTCCAGTCTCATACTTCTATGGCAGAGTGAAAAAATGCAAGTTAACTGAACGTTCCCATTGTAATTGGAGTGTGTCTGTGAGTTACAGTTAGTACATAAGGCAATCCTATATAATTTTGCTTGTGAGAAAAAGTATTTGAATGTTCATTGTCTTTTTTTTTTTGTTCTAGTTTGTCGTGCTCTTGTGTTTTCCTCTCTGCCACTTCCTGATTACACTGTTGCTAAAGTCATGAAGTCTAAGCCTTCATTTCCATGAGTTATGGGGATGTATATATGGATTCCAGTCAATATGGAAATTCAATAAAAAAGCAATTACAGATAAGCATGTCTGCCAGCTTCTGCTTGCAAGCTGTAAATAGCTGATCAGAGACTGATTTCATCTAGTGAGTCAGATGCTTTTCTTGCAGTTAATCGGTTCAGATAATATTTTTTGTAGGATGAATCTCACTCCCCAAATGGAGAGAGAATTGTTCCATTTTAACAAGACCTCAAACCTCTGCTTACCATTTTATTCTGAGTTTGGCTGGGGTAGAGTTACTTTCTTCATGGCGGCTGGCCTGGGGCTGTGCCTTGGGTTTGTGCTGGACACATGATGGTAAAACAGAGATGATTTTTTTTTGTTGCTGAGCAGAGTTTACACAGGACCAAGGCCTTTCCTGCTTTTCGTTCTGCCATGTTGGCAGGGGCACTGTGGGTGAATGGGAGGTTGGGAGGAGGCACAGCCAGGACAGGTGACCCTGGATGACCAAAGGGATATTCCAGACCACGGGACATCATGCTTTTAGAGTGATGGTGTTTGTCATCACAAGTCACCATTAAACATGATGGGGCCCTGCTCTCCTGGGCATGGCTGAACACCTGCCTGCCATAGGAAGAACTGAATTAATTTCTTGTTTCTCTTTGCTTGTGTGTGTGGCTTTTTCTTTCCCTATTAAACTGTTTTTATCTCAACCTACATATTTTATTTTGATTCTCCCCCCCAATTCCATCAGGTTGGTTGGGGAGGTGATGGTTGAGCAAGCTGCGGTGTGGTGCTTAATTTTCAGCTAGGCTTAAACTGTGACATATTTCCAGAGATACTGTAGAAAACTTTATTGCAAGGGCTTAATTCAGCTTTAGCAGTTTCTCTGATCCTACCATCTGCATTGTAATTTATTTCATATCTATCTGAATTAAAGAAGATCCTGAGCAAGTTCATCATCTTTGCACAAGGTTACTAGCAAGGACAAACTCTTAAGACTTTTGGTGCCAGCTTCAGCATCTGGAAGTCTGTATGTCTTCTTCTGAGCTGAAAGCTCCTTTCCAAGTGTCACTCATTCTTGTCACTGTAGCATCTGTTGTCAGGGAGATCAGTTTGGGATTTCCCATCCATGTATTTTGACACATGATACTATATAACTATATCTATGGGTTATGTAATAAACATTGGGATTAATAAACATCTAGGAGCATGTAAGTGTGTTTCCATTCCAAATTATTTAACAACTCTCTACATACTTTTATTAGCAGAATTTACCTAATATTAGTTCCATTGTCTTTTCGAGATCCTTCAATTTCAAACACTGACTTTTTATTGATCATATTGTTTACAGCTTATTGTTTGCATTATTTCAGTTATGACCTTCATATCCAGTATATAGAATCTGATTGCTGATATGGAAGATAAATCAGAAAAAAATACTTATATGTTCTATGACTTTAAACTACGAAGTGAAACTCGGTAATTGGTTAACCTTCTGTTCTATCCAATTGTAAGGCAAGAAGTTATATTTCTAAGCAAAGATTTGTTTATCAAGGATGAAGTTGAGATTGAGCTCACTGGAAAAGAATAAAATATTTTTGTTTCTTCTTCATCCTACATGTTTATAGTTGGCTGCCTACAGCTAGAAGAAAAAAATTTTCCTTTTGAGCTTTTATTAGATTTGGCAAACAAAGGCAGTTTACAGATTTACCATGAAAATTGCTTCCATTTATCAAAGAAGCTGACAACCATCTCCGAATGATACTGATATGGGTGATAAGAATCTATGCCCACCAAATGATAATCAGGTTCTAGGAAATTACTGGGAAAATGCAAAAGCATGAAAACCTTTTTCCTCCACACAGAAAGTCATGGACCAAAGGAAGAAAAGTCCCTGCTCCATTTAAATGTATGCAAAGAAAATAAATAGCTTTTTTTTACTTTTTTTTTTTTTTTAAGCCAGGTAATTTAATGGGTTGTTAGCTGTAAAACTGGCAGAAAAGTAAACAGAATACTTTGACGAGTACTGTGGTTGAAAGACTCCAGTCAATTTATTGTATCCTACATGTCAGAAACTCATCCAAATCACAACAAGCATTGGACACTCAATTTGGGCCTTACACTGAAGCCTGCTGGCAGAAATTTATTGTAGCTGGCCCTTACAGTGTTACTGACAGAAGGATTCTTTCCTCAGCTATAAAAAAATCGAGCCTTTTCAGCAGCATATAGATAAATGTATAAAATCCATTTCCTGGCTTGAACAGCATACAGGATCACTTTTCAAATATTAATGCTGAAATTCTGCACAGATAGGCCAGTGTACAAAGTAGGTATGCTTTTTGCACTTAATAAAGAGAACTTAAAGTGAAAAATGGATGTTTCAGATATAAAGCTGTTGTTCCTGCAACAACCCATTAATGAAAATTTTCATTAACTAGCACATAAAGTTCGTTCAGAAGAAATTAATCACATTTTCTTGATACAGGCTCCTAACAGGTTTTTGAGGGCTTTTTAAATACAATTCTCCATTACATGCAGCTATTTGGACCTTCTTGATCTCTGTTCAGATGAGGAGAACACTGAGCAGCTCATGCAGGATCAAGGAAGTCAAAGCCGTATAACTGGATTTCACATTTTGGACAAAATTTTGAGGGGAAAAATGCTTAATTTATGACTGGTCTTAATAAAAAATATTTAAGAAGTGTCAGAGCTTTTAGGAATATATAAATTTCTTGACATCATATCATCACTTGTTTTTGCATGTGTTTATCTGTATCTTGAGGATGTCTTTCATGGATAAAAGACATTTTTGGGGAGGGGGGTAAGGGTGGAAATATTACAGACCGAACAAAAAAAAAACACACAACAAAAAAATAGAAAGATAGTTTATAGGTTATTGCTCTACATTACTGTCACTAGTTTTTGTTGTTCATTATCATTATCCACCTTCAAAACCTTTTCATCCTCCAGACCAGGGTTTCACTGCAAGAAATCTTTCAGAAAGAAGACTTCAGATGGCTGTGGGATGTCAGAGCTCAAATATCTCATGGTATGGAATGAAAGAGTGCTCACTTGTAAGTCCCTTTAGGTGGTTATTTCTTCTTTATGCAGGAGTTTGTTTCATTGGTCACTTTGATGTTCAAAGTTCCCTTTATCCTTATCCTGATCTATACCTTTTGAAAACATAAACTCATTTCTTGCTGGTTTAACCTTCACAACCCCCTTTATAAGCTTTTCTTTACATGTTCCCTTGCTTTGCCACAGTAGAAGTGTGATTTCTGTGGCTGTGAGTGTTTAGAACCTGATAAAGGTGCAGCAGCATCTTTGCCAAGCTGCTCACAGTCACTGCACCCCAAAAGAGCTGCTCCAGCAGCAGCCTCTGCCTTTAATTACTGCAAATGCCTGGAGCTAATATAATACAATAGGCTTATAAAATACATCAATACAAAGAGCTTCTCGGGGGATCTGAGTAGCAGAAGATGTGTACAGTCATATCAGTCAGAAATCGTGGCCTGAGAATAAAAAAGAGCTCTATGAAAACTGCCCAATAAACAAGATGATGCACTGGCTTTACTAAAAACTATAAGAAGTCTAAAATATGTCCTCAATAAAAAGAAAGACAAGTCTAGACTTCCAAAGGAGCAGTGCACAATATGTATTTCTTCTGCTACTTTCACAATTGGAACTGGGAAAGAAGAATACTAATTTCCATAAAGTCATAGAAAAAAATGGAAAATACAAGGATTTTTCCATAAGGAAATAAAATTGTAACTGAGATTCACACACATAAATGGGAAAAAGTTAATAATGAGTGGGCACTTTTCAGCCTAAAATACAGTGAAGCTAAGGACCTTTGGAAGTTTTTTGATTGCTTCGGTTTAAATTAGGAAAAGACAAGTAAACCATGTTATATGTGTATAGATACTGAAATATTCAATTGTAGAGGCTAGATTATTGACAATATCTTAGTTTTCAAAGAGATTTTTTAAAACAGCCAGTTTTGCTAGTATGGACTTGAGGGTTTGCTTGCAAAGGAACCAAAACAAAAGGAAGTCACTCATTTAAGTGTTAATCTTTCTATGTACATTTGTGCACATTTTGAAGTGGAAAAACCATCCTTATACATCGGGGTTTTTTTCCTTTTTCTAAAAAAAGAGTCTGAAAATTTTTATTAGCCCTAGTTGGAAAAAAAAAAATTCCCCTATTCATTAACATTCGCTGTTGGCTATTAACATCCATTTATATTCATCCAATAACAATTTTATTAATAAAATATCAAAATGAGGAAGCTTGGTCATGTCTCACCCTCAGTCACTGTCATGATTTCATCGAGACTCAGTAGAGATTGAAACATCAGTTCACACAGAACTTGTAGCAGGGCAGGGTCCCGAGAGGAGAGAACTGTGGTCCAAGTGCTCTACTGTGATCCAAGTTAAGCTCTATAACCAAAGGGGTGATGATAGCATGGTCACTGCTTCAGGTGCTAAGCCTGAAGCTTGGAAGGAAATTATCTGATTCAAGGGCTTCTTAACTGGTGAGCCTCTTCTTAACTGGTTAGCTGAAATTCTAATTAGAACAGTCAACTACCAATGTTTTAAGAACTTTGTATAATTACCAGGTATAATCAAAGGTTCCAGGCATGCCAGAAGCATTTGCTCAGACAAGTGAGAAAAACTCATAAGTGAGCTTGTTTTTATTTCTTGACAATGTCATCTTATTGCATGGAGCAGGTTTTCCAAATCCAAGAGAAATTATCAATATAGCTGCCACCCGGGATTCCTGTATGAGGTAGTTATTGACTGTGTTTTCTTTCCGTTGAATTGGTTGTAGAATTAAAGCTTGAATTTGGAAAGGATTTATGTATTTTGACATCAGTATCAGCTCTGAGGAGAAATGCTCATACTCAGTTGATAGAGGAGGTCACTGTTCTCAGAACTGTTGCCATACAGTTTTGAGAGCTACTGCTATCAAAAGCCCCAAGTAACTTGTACTTCTCATTACTAGAAAGTCAATGAAGATCACTTCGTGTTCAGGCATTTTGTGTTCATAGAGTGCAACTTTACTAACAGGGTGACCTTTTCAAATTGTGGTGTTTATCCACCTTTTCATGTAGTGCATTTCATGGCTGGGGTTGTTTTTTGCAGAGAAACACAAAAAACCGAAAGCAAGATTCATTGATGCATGTAGATGAAATACAGAGTCCTGGAAAAAAACACTGTGCAAAATACACAGGAAAAGACTGATGCCTCAGGATATGAGCAAAGCATATGTACAACCCCCACTGAACGGGATGATCATAAAAATTAAGCACCTTATAAGACTAACACCACTGCTGCCTCTGCTGTACAATATCCAGCCACTCTGTGGAGGATGAAGGTTCAAGTTTACTTCATCATGAGAGAGTTCAGACCCAGCTTTTTTCACCCTGCAGGGCAGTGTATTGGTCAGCAGGCTATCCTCTCTGGGTAGTCCTTCCCTTTCCACTGGGGTCACCAGTAGTGCAGAACATAAGGTGCACTGCGCCAGCATGAGGACATGAAAGAGGGGACTGGATTCTGGAAATTAAAAATTAGAAAGCGAAGCAAGAGAGTCACATCAAAAATAAAATATGTCAGACAGGTTGTTGTATAAATTGTTATAAGGAAATTATCTCCATAACTCCCCTTAAGACAAATGATATGTAGCAACTCAGCCACATAATCTTGTAACAGATATGTTACTACAGATTCAGAGGAGCCTGATCTGATGGCTGTATGTGTGGAGTAACACCTTCTGGATCTGATCTAGATCTGATCCCACAGGAAACTTAGGCATTAGCTGTGCTTATGGGTAGGCTGCAAGATGGTATGACTGGAGACATTTTGGAGAGTAGGTCTAGGAAACTGGAGAGCCTTAGTCAGGGAGGTATCCAAGGAGTTAATTTTGTAATTGCATTGTGTTTGTCTGGGATGACCATCTATTTTCATGTGCCTTTAATTCTCCTTCAACCTTGTTCCAGACACTGGTGTGGAATAGAACCACAAGACTTGTGTGTTTCAAGATCACATCATGCAAGCCAGGACTGATAAATTCCTGCCACTATCATTTGGAAGGTTGTGCTTAATATTTCTGATTGTGTTCCTGACTGTAAAGTCGGGAGATATAGCGAGGAATTCAGATGTACTCTTCAGAGACACACTCGAGTGAATTACTAATCTCCCTAGACACCTGGAATGCAGGTAATGAATTTGTATGTACAGCCTGATCATCCACCAGAGCAAATCAAATCATTCCTCACTCTGCTGTGGCAGGAGGGTTTTAAAGCTCCTATTTTGAAACTCCCCTCTTGCTATTGGCAGGGTTAGATCCTCCAGAGCACGAACAGCTGTGGTGCCTTTCAATAGCCTTTCCTTCTAAAAGGGAGAAAACGGGAGAAATGACAAATTCAGTAACACTGGGCTAAGCTGATAAAACATACAAGCATACATGACATTCCAAAACCATATTTCAAAGCAGCAGCTGACTTACAATACATGATATAAAGCCCAAAGGCTTGGCTGTGTGAGATTTCTGATTGTTGTGGATTTGGTTAGATCTTGGCTTTGGGCCAGCACTATGCCAGGCTGGGACACCCAGCTTTCAGTAAAAGGAGCATGCAACAACATCAACATGTACATATGAGATACCATGTTCCTTTAGGGCTGGCAGGACCCTGCTCTCCTCTCACTTTGAGTGATAGCGGTTGTGATTGCCAGGAGCTTTCTCTGCCTCCAGCAGCAGCCTGGTTCTTTGCTGGGATTTGCTCCCAGCTGGGCCAGAGCACACCTGCAGCCCACCAGGCTGTCCCCACACATCACCCTTGAGTCCTGCAGATGTTGTACTTTGGTGTTTATAGAGAAGCAAATCCTGGGGATGGCTAAAGCCAGGTCTAGCAAGCACAAAGTACTAGAAAGGGATGTTCTAGAAGTTCTTTTCCTGTGCATGACTGTAAGTCCAGATGAAGAAAGAGGCACTAGAAAACACTTGGCCAAAGAGGGCAAAAGCACATACTGAGAAAGTGGTGAAAATCTCCTCAATGTGCTAAGCTCAGAGTCTGTTGTGTCTGGAGAAACAAATCAGCTCACATCACCAAGAAACTGCTGAGTCTGTACAAGGCCACAAGCACACATTAGTGTCAACAGAGACTTGTTTGCATCCACAAGGGCAATGGCTGCTCTGCGCAAGCAAAGCCTGCAGGATGATGCACATATATGATAGAAAAAAGCATCCTCTGAAAGGCTTTCCAAAATCTGACCTCAAAGCCACTAGTGTGGCAGTCCAGCCTGCCTCTTCTGAATATAGAGCTGGAGCTGTCTCCCAGCTCTTGCTCCAGCTGGGCAACAACAACAAATGTATGATTGAATTAGATCACCTCCACCCTCTCTCCTTGAAAAAGGAGTTTTCAACAGGAGAATGAGCTGTCCAAAATTCCATGTTTGCTCAGAAAATAGAATGATGAGAACTGCTCACAGTTCTTACACCTTGCCTTATTGGTCCCCTTTTTTATTATAGAATACCACTTGATCCCAACATTTCTTTTTTAACTTTCCAGCAAATTTGGCATCCTACAACTTTATCACTGCATCACAAATGAAGGATCATGAAGTTGAGGTTGTGCACAGTCTATTTTGCTTTGAAGGGATAAAACTTACAGCTTTTTTTGCTTATTTTCTCATACGATCTTTCTGTTTCTTATTACTGATGTGTTCTATGGCAAGGTGAGAACATTTTGTAGGCTACAAGTCATGTATGAGAACAAGAGAGAAAAGAAAACAGCAGTAGTGCTTTCCTTTCATCTTAAAGAACTTAATTTCTGCTAAAACTCTGGCAAGACCCAGGAATGAAACTGAATGAGACACGATTAATAAATAACCTTAATAAGCATTTTTCATTTACCTTTCAAGTAGCCGTAAAGCAGTTCACACAAAAGTTCCTTTTAGTCTTCCCTTAAATTACCCAGTTTTTCTCTGCTCTACTCTTAGCCCTGAGGTTTGAAAGGGTTTTTACAAACCTATGCAAGAAGGGTCAATTTTAACACTCTTTTTGCAGGTCCTTGTATTTGCAAAGAATAAACCAACAACGGGCAAACATGCAAAGACCATCCGTCTTCCACTCTGGATAAATCACTTGAAACTAAAGAGTGTGTCTTTGGTTTCTTTTTTTAAAAGGATATTATACTAGCTTTTCTTTTCAAGTGTGTTTTGAAGAGGAGACCATCATCAGGGAGTTTGGTGTGAGTTTATTTTATGTTTGTTTATCAGATGCTTTCTGTAAGAAACTGCTAATTAATTGTTGATTGATAAAAATTAAATAGGCAGCTAGAATTCCCTGAAGCAGCAAGCAGCAGCTGAATCCAGTGCTTTGGGGAAGAAGCTTTTCCAGGGACTGCAGGTCTAATGAATACATTGACACAGCAGGTCAATTGCCTCTGCTGGTGTGGAATTTTGTTCATTGCTCTAACACTGCCTAAACTCTGTGAAGGACACAGGTGCCTCCATATATATTGTTAACCCCTGATGATTCTGTTCTCATCCACTCCGGTATTTTGCCTATGAATATGTCAGCATTTTGATGAAAAATTTGATTTTTATGTGATTTGTTTTGGTGGTATCATTTTCATTATTTGGTCCCATTTACCAAATGGGGCAAATGGCCCATTAAAAATGGGCCCGGCCAGAGAAAAAGGCTGATCTCTTTACTGTGACAAAAGATCTTCCTCTGGAAGATCACCTATTAATAAAATTGGTTTGGGTTGTTTGGTTTTTTTAGTCCTCTTTCCCTCTTCAATAGAATAAAATTACAGGAAGACACTCTTTTAAGTGAGACTCCAGAGGGACAGAAACCTTTACAAGAACAGCTGTTCCTTTAGTGCAGAAACCTCTGCCAATAACATCATGAGCTCAAGCTCTTTCTTTTTGGCTTAATAGGAATTAAATCAGTGCCATGCCAAATTGTCACAGGTTCATCAGCTGTCCTGAAAAGAAATTCTCTTACTAAGTGTCCGTTTTCTGTTTGCAGGAAGTATTTTGGTTTTTAGGAAAAAAATAGGAGGCATCATTAGCCTAAAACCTATTCAACTTTTTATCCTAAATCCTTTAAAAAATATGCTGGAGGCACTTTTTTCCTCATCTATTTTAATATTTAAACTCCAAGAGGACCTAGTCATGTGCTAAACCAACGAAGGTACTTTGAATAAAGATGTAATTATGTATGTATTACATATATAATTATGTTCTGGTAGGCTCAGGGCCAAAGTGTATGTGTTCCCTTCCAGATTTTTAAATGAAAATGGAGGAATGACAAGGCATGACAATTCTTTGGAGGTGTATGGGTGATTTTTTTCCAATTTGCTAACTGGTCAAAAGAATAATTCCTGAAGGTCTGACCTGAAAAAACCTATTAAACTTTAACTCTTTAAATGGAAAAGTAAACTGCCTCTTGCCTTCTTTTTTTTTGACTTTCAAATTTAGGCAAATCACTTGTCAAAATGTCACATTAAGAGAGTAAAAGAAAAAATTTCAGTAAGTGTTAAGAAATGCACCTCAATTGCATTGTAAAGTTATTTTTCTCGTTGAAAAAAGATCAAAATATAGCATGAATTTATGAATAATTTTCATAAGTGAATATGTGCATTACTTTTGATAAAAAGTAGTGAAATAAAATTTTTACTTCCGGATCCAGCTTTATTTTAAACCTAATTAAAATTTCTTGCTACTAATCTTTTTTCAGTTATATAACTTTTCCAGAATTTAGGCATTTGAAATTAAATTTTCTTTTTAAACATCTACCACAGACTGATGATTTTAATTTAATTTCTGATTACATACTTCATCTATTTTTTTAAGATAAAGGTCAATGTAAAATGTACTGCACTGATTACCAGAAAAGAAACCATTTTGCTTTACGTTTGGGGTTTTTTTGTTTTTTTTCTTGCTTTAGAGCAAAAAATAGAAGCATGGAAAAGAATACAATGGGGATATACCTTTTCTTATCACTGCTCATGTATTTTTTACGGACTAATTATTCACTAAAGCTTGCCAGATATATTTCCCGGAGAGTAAAATAAATAATAAAGCTAAGCAAGACTGTCTCTGGGGGAGCACACAGCCAGATACGCTTCATTTAGATCCAGAATTTACTATTTGCATCCTAAAATGCATTCACCTTCCTAACTCAGCGTTGAAGCTCAGCTGGTGCAGTGGAACTGCCCAATAAAGAGGGAGGAAGAGCCAGAGGTGGGAAGGGCTGGATTGAGGATGACTTTATAGTGTCCATATTTTGCCTTTCCTTGGGAAAAAAATAGAGTTTCCAAAGTTCATTTCTTTCTGGTAGGAGACTTGTAGCTCTTGGTCTCAGAACATCTCTTGCTCTCTTAGGGCAGGCCCTCAAGGAGGATGACAGTGCATTACTGAAGGTTTATTAGCTCAAGCAACAGTGAACCAGCATGTTTTTGGTGGGAAAGATATTCATCAATATGATGAAATTATGGGATTTACTTCAGTTTGCTCCAATGAACAAGCAAAAGATGACATGCCCAAATTTCAGAATCTGAGAGTCCTTGTACAAAAGAGCTACTGTGGTTTTGTTTGGCTAGGGCTTTTGTTCCTAAAAAAAATTTTTTTTTCAAAACATAGAGAAGTTGCGGGGAAAGTTACCATTTTAAAAATTGCACTGTGCATGGTCATTGTGGTCTTTAACTTCAGGGCTTTCTTTTGTGCCGCCCAGTGTAGAGCTGGTTTGGGAATGAATCAGGAGCTCAGTTTGTTTCAGTACACAGACACTGAGCTGAGGATCAGGCAGGTACTGAAGGGAAAGGAGTCACCATATGCAGAGAACATTGTCCCAGAAACTGGGGCCTAGTTCTAATTTAGCCATTGATAGTTTGTGTAATCCTAGGCAGATCAGGTAAATCAAAGTTTTCACAGGTGGTCTTTGGGATGTTTTCTTTTTACCCATTTTCCAGCTGTCTGACTTGGGGGCTATGGTTTATAAAAACATAAATAACAACCACAGCTGGAGTCTCTGCAATTTGTCTTATCTTGAACACATATTTCTAAATAGCACAAAGCTCTCTATAAATTCAGACCCTACTTCTTCAAACAGGACATTAAAATTAACAAATATTTATCCTTACTCCTCTGTGCCTAAATTCCACCTTTTATTTTGGGAATAATACCTTCTGTCCCTGTTCTCCTGCCAGCTCACACACAGAAGGAAAGGAATCATTCTGTTGTGAGAACAGGGCTCAAATCACACCTGCAAAATGCAAAACATTTGTTTTACATGCAAAGGAGTTCCTAGCCCTCCCTGTCTTAAAAAATGACAGTTGTTAACCAGGACAGAAATTTGGAAAAATCCAGGTCTTCAGGCTGTAGGGGTGCCTGTCCTGGCAGGTACTGGGGATGATTGCTCGAGACTGCTGAAATTAGAGGAAATTTAGGCTTTGGCCTTGGTTCAGAGAAGGGATTTCTTTCCAAGGCTTTTAATTCTTAAGTGACACGGGTTGATGTGTTGCTGTTGGATAGATGCTTTAAATCAAATCTTTGATTGTGAATGGTCTAAATGAAACTGGCTGCAATGGTTCAGGGAGTAGAGTTTTTAAGCTGCCTCTGGAAAACCTTTGGTGTAGTGTCTTACTTCATCACCTCCTGCTATGAACCTGTGTATTGTTGCAAGGACCATGTAACGAACAGAAAACGAGTCATTCTGCTGTCCTTACCAAAGTTGTATGGCACTTCACTCTGAGGATCTAATTATTTTCAGTGTGGAGAAGAGGACTAAATAAGGCTCTGGAGAAATACTTTACATGTTTTAGAAGAGAACGATTGCATGTCTATTTTGTTTAATGAGCATACTTTGTAAAGATGAGTTTGAAATACTTTATCGACCTCACTGGGGGTGAAAATCACTGGCTAATTTGTAGAACAGGTGTTTGGGTAAGAGCCATGTGATGAGAAACTTTTTTCTTCATAAAGCTGAAGCTAGTAAAGGGGATTCAAGTTTTACAGAAATTGCCTCCTTTGTGTTGTGATGTTGCTCTGATTTAAACTACTCACCTGTCAGGGTATATATGACTTGTCTCCTCTCATCCTATACTTCTACTTTGCAAAATAGCTACCGTTTCAGTCTGTAAAGTTAATATTTACTGGCTTGTCTTACTCTCAGCTAATATACAGTACTTTACAAGTAGTGCTGAGAGCAAGGAAGGAAGAGACCACATCACTTCAGTCAACACAGACAGGGAAAAAAAATTTTGTTGTTGCCAAGCATCAAATGAAGAGAAGCAAAAAATAGCTGACAGCAGAATGGAGAAAAACACGTGCTCTATTTCATTACAAGCTCCAGTATCAGAAATATAAAAAACCACACTTTTCTTCCTCTGAAGTATGATGGTTGACTCTGCGTATTAGGCGTATCTATCTCCCTAAAGATTTTGCAAAGGTTTTTTGCAAAATCCAGATAAAAATGGTACATATCTAGGATCATTTAGATGTGCTATTAAAACTTCTATAATTTTTTTCTGGCTAGAAGACAACATCTTTGTCTTGACTCTGTAACAGACAAAGGTCGATTTTGTAAGATCAGATTTACTTGGTAACCGAGTTTTATTTTTACCTGAACTACATAATCCAGAAAGTATTCAAACACACCTTGGGTTTGCCATATGTGATAAGGGGATCGTGATGCTCTGATCCAATTAGTAAGCGATTGCAAATTAGAGGCATGCAGGTGTATTTGTGTGTCATATTCACATGCCTCTTGTTTTGTACTTTAGCCTTAATCCCCGGATATTCTTGTTTACATGATTGTGTCCCTTTCTGTCTGTTTTGACATGAAATGAAAGCTTCCTTTGCCAAAGGCCCTTGAGTGCAGAAAAATCCCACGCACTAAAGCCTTGTCATTGCATCCAATATGGGCGGTATGATTTCAGTTTCCTTTTCCTTGTTCTCCAGACCTCTGGTGGGATTCTGGTGCCCTGCTCTCTTCACTTCAGTGTGACCTTTCTTGTGCAGAATTCTGGCAGCAGTGCTGGAGTGCATTCTCCACAGATTACATGTGCTGCAGTGAGAACCCATACCTGAGTATAAATAAGTGCAGATCTGCAGAACCTGCAGCATATGTGAGGCAGGAGAGGGGGTGAGTGGGCAGCTGTCTTGTGTCTTCTAGGTGGAAGAGAGAAACAGGTGAAAAGAAGCAGAAGACTGTGGCTGTAGCAGGTAATTCTCTGATAGCAACTTGTTTTCCCAAGGAATAATTGAGCCATTCATCTTCAGGTTTGGTCTAAGTAATTATATGGGCACATTTAAAAGGTCATACAAGTAGAGAAATGGCAGATTGGAAAACTCTCCTTTTCATTCCAAGATGCAGCAATTCCACTCATCTTTGCTTATGTTGCACACTCTAAATAAGCAATGTTGATGTTAACTTTTGGACCACATCTCATACTTGGATCATGTTCTGGACTGGGACCATCTGTAGTTTCTTTTAATGAAATATGTGTTTTATGCTGCAAATTTTTAAGAAGTACAGTCTTCAACACTTGATATGGAACCTTGTGTCACAGAACTCCTTGGAGCATACTGTGTTTGGGATGTTTAATAAGCCATAGATTTTATCCTGATGTTTGATGTTCTGTTTACAATCAGTTCATGACCATCAAAGCATTTAACAGAAACATATTAAGATTTTCTGATTTTACACTTTGTGAAATTGTTTTTCATAAGCTTCAGATATACTGCATCTGCTCCCTGCAGTTTTACTGTGTAGAGAGCTGCTAATAAAACGTCATTGTTGACAGTTCAGTCACAATATAAAATTCTTACAGCTGTTAAACATTTAAAGATGTTTAATTGGTTTTTAATGACTATTTTGGTACTAAACTTTTAATAGGATATTGTGAAATTTATTATCTTGTAAGAAAACCTGAAATAACAAGTTTTAATTGTGGATGCCGTTGATACTAGAAGTTTCATCAGCTCTTCTGTGCAGCTACTGGCTTATTCTTTTAGGATTACTGCTAAGAAAGTTTTCTAGGAAAAAAACCCAAAACCACAGCAACAACAAAATACAAAATATTAGCAGTAAAATATCTGATAAAAGACCCAAACCTGCAGTAGTACCAGAAGCAACAAAAAAGACTGTATCTAAAACTTAGATTGGCAAGACAATGTTATGTACCCTTAACTGTACTCAGGCAATCAAACTTGGCCGCAAGATTTTGTCTTGTTAACATATCTAACCACTAAAGAAAAAGGCCAAAAATCTTGCTTTGAGCTCTGTAGCTGCCTGCATGACATCAGCACTTTAAAACTGCTCAGGGCCAGCATCACCATCCTGTCCCTCATCCATGTGAGACCAGCCCAGCCCTGCTCTGAGCCTGTTGGCACCTTTGAGGGCAGCTGGGGCTCTGCTGCTGGGACAGCCAGCTGGAGCCAGCTTCTTCCTCCTGGCTTTTGTCCCAATCCATTGCTTTGTTGTTCAGGTAATAATGCCACATTTTCTGTGTCCCTTTCTGCTGCAGCCTGCACATCTATTTCAGGTAAGCCATCTGAAGAGCTGTTATTGGTTATCTAGCTTCTGTCCAGGTGGTTGTAAGCTGAGAGACATGGTGAAATCCTGCATCCATTATTTTTCATCCTGGTGGAATTCAGAATCATTATTTTTCTAGCAGAAGTTTTTTCTTTGTATCCTGATTCTGGCCAGGACAGGGTTAATTTTAACCCTGTCCTGGCTAGAACCAGGGCACTGACATGAATCACTGCAGTCACATTTCGGATTTAATCTAAATAAGCACCATAAGTGGAATATTAGGGAAGTATATCTTTCTAAAGAGACAGATGCTCTGAAAATTAGATAAAAGGACATGCTTAAAGGAGTTCAGTAACTGAAAGCAAATGTGTTAGATGTCACAGAGTGAAGTAACAAAATGGAAAAGAGCAAACTAGGTGTGACCCAATGGGTGACTTTCATCAGAGTGGGAATTTTTTCATAGGTATTTTCTTGTTGCCTATGCCTGACAACATGACATAGGGAAATGTCTTTGTATAGTCTAAAAGTCTGAAAAACCTCACTTAAAAATGGAAATCAGAACTTTTCAAGTATGTAAACAAAACATTTGAAGTTTTGAAATTTGTTTATTTTCTATCCAAAAAATATTTCAAGTTATTCTTCTTGGATTCCCAAGTAGTTTTGGTTGAGGATAAATCACTTATTTTAATTTTATTATGTTCAAAACAAACACAGTATCTATGCACCTAAGCACATGAAACTTCTAAAGATATCCACACCTCAACTATAAAATGCTTTATAATACTACTAAATTAGTAAATTTTCAAAATTACTGGAAGAGAAGAAGATTAATCCAGTTGAATTTTATGTCAGTTGTGGTCTTGACAATAGAAGAAGCCACAAGGATTGAAGAACAAGTATGGTAGTGAAGGGTACAGGGTAAAAGAATTAGCCTTCCTTTATGCTATCTCTATAAAAGACTTTCAAAAATGACTCTTTGTATCACCTGGAGATCAGTCTCTCAATGACAATTCCTTACTTCCATTTGACTTTTAAATACACAATCAAGTACATTTTATATTAGTACTATCAGGTAACATAAATTCCATAATGCATTGTAAATAAATTCCAAAATCAGTTCACTTATTTCTAAGCAATGCCCCTACATTTTGTCTTAAAGATGATTTGCAATTATTCACAGAGATATGTATTTATGCTGCATTAGCTTATGACTAGGAGAAGAGATGCAGGCCCAAAATGTAGAACTGAAATATATTGCTGTGGGTGGTTTTTAAAAGACATTGATTTTTATTCCCCATCTGTCACATTGGTTCGCAGCCAATATCCATCAGTGAGCTGTGTGATTAATGGGGTATTGAAGAAATAATGAATAATTGCACAGTTGTTTAACTTGTTGCTTTATTTTTCCTTTTGCATTAGTATTACCATCCTACAGCATCTGTTGTTAATGCCAAGCATAATAAATATGCTGGATATGGCACACATTGCTATCAATAGTAATAATAACTAACATAATACACCACAGACTTCTGAAAAAATGAGTCAAAGCCTCCCTGCCTATAACTTTACAAATTCTTCGCTCTCTTGAGGCTGTACCAGAGCCACATGTGGCTCTTCGAGAGCCAAGGAAAGCCAGAAGCATGTCTTGTAAAAACACCTCTTGTAAAACACCTCCAGGTCTGGCCCCTGCCCTCTGTCTCCAGCTCCAGACAGCTGCAACCCAGGTTACCCCAACAGGTCATCCAAAATCCGAGCATCTTTATCTGGTGAAGATCTTCCAGCACTCCTCAGCAGAAATTTGCTGCTTATTCATAATATTCCAGATTTCTAAATTAATTTTAAAAATACAAAATCATGTTACTTGAAACATCTAACTGCTATAAAAGCAAATAATGATGCAAAACTTATTTGAAGCCTCGTTGATAACAGATGGTATCCCTATCAAGTATGATAGGGATACCATGCATCATAAATTACTAAATTATCCCCAATTGTCCTGCACTGTTCTTGTCCATAATGCCTTCAGTTTCCACATTGTATGGAACAACAATCCAACAACAGCAACAATCAAATTAAGTATTTCTGTCTTCAGCTGCCTCACCTGCTTTACACTGCAGATGAATTGCATAGATACCTCAGTGCTACTCAGTAGCTTCAAAAATGTCAGCAAGCCTTTGGAGTTGCCATAATTTTGGGGGATTTGGAGAATAATGCTTGAAAATGTTTAAGAACTGTATCCAGACTTTGTGAGATTCATAATAGCAAACAATCTGAGATGACAGAAAGGTGGGGTGGTTTTGAAAGATGCCCTGTGAACTATTAGAACGTGCATCACTTTCTCGACCTAGAGCTAGAGTTAATCAATTCAGGCTCTTTTATTACACTAAGTGTCTGGACTTCAAAATACCCTAAAAAAGTTGCAAATCTGCTTTACATGGTATAATGCAGTTTTTATAAGTAGATCAAATATAAGACTTTTGTATCTGCAGCTTATGGGAATTTTCACAGTCCTTCATGATATTTAGGAACCATCTTAACAATATGAAGGTGGCAAGCACTGTTTTGTCTCCTCTCTCAGAAAGCAACTGAAAGGTTTGTTGTTCTGCATGTGTGCATATATCTGTGCTTTCCTTCAGTTCACTAACAAAAATAGATTCTGAAAATTTGATACCTAGAAAAGAATACATCTTCATATGCTACATATGTTTCGTATGTAGCAAAGCCACTAGAGAATGATCTATTGAAGGGGATGACATCATTGCTAATTACAATCTTCTCTTTAAAGTTTTGAGAACCACAAGTCTGTGGCACAGAAATTTCTTTAAAATAAAATTCCTGCATTCCAGAATTTTCAAACTCCATAAAATCATGGAGGACACAGGGAGAAAGTGAATCAGGCACTATTGATTTCCCGGCTTTCTTGGTAAAAGAACAGGGGGCATCAAAGGCAACCAAAAGGAGACCTATTGAAAACACACTTTCAAAAACCTGAGGTGCGAATGGTCTGGCTGCAGGGTGTTGTGAAGCTAAAAGTTTGCATGTGATCATAGGAGGCTGGACAAGTCTGGGACAATCAGCTCATTAAGAGCTCCTGAATATGCAGAAGCCACTCTGGTCTCCCAAGCCCTCAGACCCATGGCTGGGCCTGGCACATCCAGCATGGTCCTGGGCTCTCCTGTGTCTATGCTCCCCTTCAGTCACTTGCTCAGGGACCCAGATAGAGAGAGGGTATTGAGCAGTACAGGTCTGTACAGACCTTCAGAATCATCTGCTGTGGCCTTTCATTCTTATCTTCCTTCTAGTAATTCTAGATTGTGGGGAAAAAACAATGATATTGCAAATCTTCCAATATGCTAAAATATTATATGATGTCTTCATAGAAAAATCTTATGTTTCATATAAATATCTATATATTGCATATGTGGCCTAGGTTATCTTTTATAGGCAAACAGCATCTATATTGGTGAATGATAATAGCTTCTAAAACTGTTGTATCAACATAGAAGCATTTCTTTTGTTAGCTTTAAGAAGTTTCCATTACCTAGATTGACATTGAAAGGCAAAAAACTGTATGCTCATAACATTAGGTATGAAGTTAAAATCAGATTTAATATAGTAATAAGGTAAGAAGAAATGGATCAAGATGACTCTGTAGAAATGAAAACTTCCAAATCAATCCTTTTCATTTCAACTAACTTAACTGTACAATGCATTTAAAATTTTATAAAACTGCACATACCCTCAGAAATATTTAGTGTTAGTATGCTTTAAATCAGACTTATTATCATGATTAATTTTTTGTGAAACTCTGGGTTTGGAGGTGTTAAAACTGCCTAAACATGAAACCTACCATTTGTGTCCATCTTGGAAGTGTTTTTGAGTTCTTTTTTTCCAGGAAATATTTTCCAGCGCTTTTTCCAGAGAGCAAGAGTTTTTCCAGGTTGAGATGCAGGGCAGGGCTCTGAATTGCTTCTTGTATCCTTCCCATCATCCAGTGGCTATAGAAGAAATTAGTCTCCTAAATCTTGGCACATGGATTAAGTTTTTTATGTGAATACGCCTTTGTGCCATTTTCATGAGTTACTCCACACCATACTTAGATATTTCACAGGCTAAATTGCTCTAGGTTCTACTAGTGTAAGTCTGTAAATTATTATAATCAGGACCCCTGCTGAAAGGTCCATGAATCCTTCAGAGCAGGACTTTCCAGCTGTGCTTGTTCAACACCCATCACAATCAGGCCTGATTCTTGCCTGGAATTTTTGGGCACTGTAACAATACAGAAAGTAATGCTAATAGCCTTTGGCTGTTGTCTGCAGATGTTGAGCCCAGGAGGCAAGGCTCTGCATGAAGGAAGTATTAAAATACCCCATTTTCCTAGGGCAGCAGTGACAGATTGTTGAACTTATGTGTTCCCAGAACAGAAAGGCACAGAAAACTGCTGAAAAAAGAGGGGAGTAGAAATCAGAAACCAATATGGCTAAAAGACTTCAGCCAGTTTCTGCTTTCCACTAAACTACAAAAAGTACCATCACCAGTGGTGAGATCCAGGGAACTTTTCTAGTCTGATGCTGAGTGAAAAGACACATTTCTACTATGCTTTTTGGAAAAGTCTTTAGTGTGGAGTAAGAATGCTCTCTGTTAAGGCTGTTGCAACAGCTGCTTGCAATCCTGTTCATTCAAATGTTGCCAGCAGGTAAGAGAATAATCATTTATCAGCCTCTTGCTTTCCTTGCCAGGTATAAAAAAATAGTTAATGATATGTAAAAGGACACTTCCGGCTGGATTAGCCAGAACAAACTGCCTCTGTTTCAAACCAGACAGCTTTCTGATCAACAGAGGAGCTTCACCAGCAAGGCTTAGAATGTCAGCTACACAACAGAGCTGAAAAACCCAAAAAGGTCAGAAAAACTTAGCACATTTTTTAAGAGGGCCTCAAACATTCTTGTCTAAATAACAGGACAGAAAATGGCTCAATTTTTCTTCAGGTTGTAGCACATCAGTACCTTTTCAAGCACTCAGGATACCTCTTTACTCTTGCAGGATAGAAACATTTCTCCCCTTTTCACAGCTCTTAGCAGACCTGTGCTCCTCAGTATCTTCAGGCTGAGAGTAGCTTTACAAGCATCCACAGGAAGGCAGAAAACTCTGCTTTGGGGCATCATACACTGTTCTGAGAGTGAACCCAAAATTCTGAATCACAGCTGTGGCAATGGTAGGTGAATTGTAAATCAGCTTCCAGCATCTGGGTTTTACTCTTGTGTTTAAGAAAGACAACCATTTGTCTCCAGCTTGAAACAGTTGTAGAAAACAACATAACTCACTTTCCAGTGGCTTGTACAAACTTATTTTTCATTTGCCACATTAATTTTCATCATTTCCAACTGTCCATATATCTCCAACCAAAACCAAATTAGAGTTTCTCTATGAAACTCAGACAAAAGTTGTCATAATTTTAGAAGGACACTGGCAGGTGCCTCTGCATTGACTTGTTTTGTTGTGAGAATTATGACTTTTTAAGGACAGTTTCAATTTCTCCTTTTTTCCTGCACTGTGTGTTCCACTCAGTATGACAAGAGAAGAACATCATGTCTAGGGAGCCCAAAATCATGTGAACCCTTTCTCTAGGAGCCTCCAGCCTGACATGCAGACAGGGGTACCAGCACTGGTTACTTCATGGAAGTTAAAAGACAATGTCTTGGTATTAGGTAGATGATTCCTAATATCAGAGCTCAGTACAGGTCACTCAAGGGTGTTACATCAACGATCTGAATGATACCTTGATGTTTCATCCCCTCCCAATTGCCAGAAAAACTGATCAATGCTGGACATTCTTTTTCTAATGAAACCTCAGTCTAACTATATATTCTTTCTTTCAAAAGGAACTGTTTATTTTCAAACTTTATTCCATAGCAGGAAGTCTTGGAGAATAAATGAGATTTTGAATTAATCTTAACTTTGAATTAGGCTGTTTCCAAGTATGATTGAATCAAACCATAATGGATTAGTGTTAGATACTCAAGATTCTCCTACTTTTTTGATCAAATGACATTGAAAGCATCAATGAAAAATTAAACAATACTTTAATCAACAAAGACTGAAATACAAAATTTTAAAATGTTTTATCGTCTTCAGTTTTTCTTTTTTTTTATAAATTTTTATAAAAAAATTTTTTTCAAATGTGTTCAAGCAGCTTATGAGGTAAAATGGAATCCTCTTTTTTGGTTCCTTTTTTCCTAGAAGTTGTGATTACAAAATACTTGGTCTTTCATGGCTTCATGGCTGATTGACGTGTTCCATGTGCTAAAACAAACAAAAATCACAACTTCTTCATTTTGTGTGAAGCATTTTAATAATATTGTCTGATGATATTGTCTGAGGTTGTACATTGTCTGGAGATACCAATAATATTGTTAGGTGTTAATAAATATTGAGAGTCCAGCCATGCATTTTCTTAGTGTTTGTATTTATGAGTCTGAGCTCATTTACGAAATAGTCCAAGAGTAAATTGGTAGCAGATGATATAACTGCAGATCCTGAGTTGTTCTGTCATGTTCCTACTGATGGATGTCTCTCTTCCTGCAAAGACAGAAGCATGCTCCCCAGCTGGGGACTTTTATGGACTAGTAAAAAAAACTATATTTGATTTTTAAAATGTACATAAGAGTCATACAAAAATATCCTGGCAACTAAACACCATTGGAATAAAAACATTTTATTTCTTACAAACAAATAATTGTAGAGCCTGCATCACCAGCTAGTGAAAAGAATGAAATATATCTTCAAACTCTATCCTTTTTTTTAAAGTATAAATTCTGCCACTTTTCTTTTTTTTTAAGGGGTGCTTATCTGTTATAGACAAAAAGAGCTGGAAGATTTTCTGCTTTGAAGACATATCCATTTTGTTTGCATGAATCCAAGAACATTTGGATCTTCTCAAGGCTACATCAAAGAGTTTATCATTTTCAGCATCAAAAAAGTAGTGATAGAGACGCACTTTTAAGAGCAAAGCCTGTAGCTTCATTTTTGCCTTTATATTTGAATGGGACTTTCAAAAGGAAGAAAAATTGCAAGAAAAGGCAATTTTTCAAAAAAGGAAAATAGTTGTCTTTAAAATGACTTTTCAATTCAACTGAAAATTAAATACATCTTTTTAAAATAAAGGATTCCAATTAGAAATAAAAAAATCCATTCAGCATTCCGTGATTAATTTAAGCTTTGAAGAACAGTAAGCAATATTTTTTCCTTGAAACATGAAAGAATATTTCATCTTTAACCAAGCTTTAATTGTCTCTTAATCCAATCCATAGTCTTAAATGTGAGTGCAATGCTATGATACCCTGCAGTGTCTATCAAAGCAACATTATCCCATGTCCTGCGCAAACTCACTGCCTTGTAAAGACCTTTTATCTTTGATTCTTTTGCTTGAGAGGGATACAGCCACTAATCTCCAAAGCCTCTTCTTTCTCAAGAGAGACATCACACAAAGTTGAGCCAAACATCTCAGAGTTTCTGGTTTGTTCTCTCAATTTCCTTTCTCATCCATCACTGCCTTTCAAAGCCCTGTCAGTACTATTTCCATTAGTGATAGGTTAGTTTGTTGGTTCAGGCAATCACTTTTCAGTTTTATTATCTATTGATGTTTATAAGGAAGCATTGAACAATTGATCTCAGTTGACACATGAATACTGAGTGGACAGGGCTTCTTTTTGGCCCCTGTCTCTAATCTCTAATGTTGTTTGAGATCTCATGATCTTTACAGCAATGTGATGGTAAACAAATTCTGCCAACTTCCTCAAAGTCTGAAAGAAAGGCAGTCCTGGAAAGCTTGACTAGGTGCTAAAAGCACTTTCACAATCCTGCCAGTATTCATAAACTGTGCTTGCAAACAGAAATGATAGAATGAAAAATTTGGAATTATTTGTTGGGCTACAATTAAAATATAGGACTTATTTTGCAGGATATTTCAGTGGCCAAAATCACTAATGTAAGAGTTCTTTTGATGCTTAGTAAGCACAATAGCTTGCATTCTACTATTAGCTTAGGAACCCCTAATCCATTGGTTGGACATACCTCTATTCTTATTGTCCATAAACTACTACTGCTACTCACTGGTGGAGACCTAAAAGTTGAGTAGAATGATTTTTGGTGTGATATTGGTTACAGGGTTATTCTATTCTTATGTTTATGTCATGATATCTGTTTATATCATCTCTTTATTTGTGTGTGGAAATGAAATAATGCTATCATTACTCTCAGATCCATTCTAATGTCTTTTCCTATAAGATTAATAAGGGTTAATTTAATAACATTTAGCTAAAGAAATTAATTTAATTACACTGTAAACTACAAAATCTAATGCATAGCTAAGTGTCAACTCTCTAGAGAACTGACACCACTGTGATTAATGCTATAATTTTTCTTGTTTTCCATGTCGTTGGGCACAGAACTTGTCACTCATTATCTCAGACATATAGCATGATGATAAGTGGAGACAATGCATGATTCTCAGCTTGTTTCATACTTTCTGCCCTCAAATGAATCCATTTGTCTCCTCTGAAAAATCTAGATTCAGTGATCTACATCTGAAAATGAATGGCATATCATGATATTCTTCTTGTCTGCATAATTTTTACTAATGGAAAAATAAAATGGCATTGATGCTTTCATTTTTCTGATTGTTTCCACTCGCATCCTGGTTTCAAGGCTGCTACCTGGTCATTGTGGTCGGCCAGGCTACAGAAAAAAGCTACGTATAGTCGCCCTGGCAGCCTACAAGCACTTCTAATTTCTCTATCCCACTTTTGAAGATTAAGTATATCCTGAGTTTCCCTGGACACTCTGAAGAAGGATTCCAATAGAGACAGCTCAGCTTATATATGATGCTGTTTTTTGAGGAAGCAGCCTTGCCTTTTTGAGCCTTTTCTGATGCACCACCCCTAACTCTAGACAATACTACTGGGGCTGCAATATCTTGAGCACCAGACCTCCAAAACAGAGAAGGTGAACTGCATAAATGTTTCAGATTAGTCCATAATTACAAATTCTTGACAGGTTTAGATGTAGGGGTCATGCTTACAAGCATTTCTCCATTTAGCCATGGCAATGATATGCAGTTCCAGCACTGCATCTGTGTGAGCACCAAGGGGTCCCCCAGCAACCCCCAGGCATTCACTTCAAGGGAAAAGAAAATGTCCACATGCTCCAGGACTCCCAAGCAGCGATTACTTGGGATGGAGGTGGAGTCTCCAAGTCACCTCACTGTTCTCTGTGTCCTGTTTGGACGTGTCACAGTTCCTTTTTGCGTACTGTCTGAGATTCCTGAAGGTAAAACCACAACCTATTTTTCTGCCTCATAGAGACAAGGCATTTTAACAGATCAATTTTTAGTGAAACATTATTGTTAAGGGAATTTGGTACTTCAGCTGAAGCAGTTCTTGGACCTTTTCCACTGTCCTTTAATAAATGTGAGTACTTAAGCTGGTGATCAGTCATTACCTCTGCTGGTTCTGCACAAAGATCTTCATGTATGAGGTCAACTAAAGTAATAGTTTTATACAAGAAACTCCTTTTAAGTATGCACTGAATTCTCAGCAGGAATTACAGCTTATTATGGAAGGTTAATATCTCTTTGAATAGGGATCTGGATTTGTGTCAAATTACTTCTTGCAGAGTTTCAGATTGCCAAATACCTGCTACACAGGGATGGGCTTCCTTCAAATGCAACATGACAGTTTATTTAGAAAAAAAATCACTTGCAAAAGCATTTATTAATATAAACCAGAAAAACCTAAAGATGTGCTGTATATGTTCCAAGTTAGTAAAGTCAATAGTTGTCCACTATTAGGCTTAAGTGTACCCAAGATAATGCAGAAGACTGCAGTTGCATCTCCATCTGTCTCATGTGCCTTAGGATTCCACAAAATCTAACTTGGAACATATTTTTGGCACATAGTACTGAGAGGAGAACAAAACTACCAGTACTTGCTCGATGTTTGTACCTCCACCCTCTGTCCTAGCATTGTTGTCACGGCTGCAGCAAGACACAGTACAAGCACATCCTGCAGGGACACCAGTCTGGCAAGAATTACACACGCTTCATAAACAGTTCCAGACAGCAGTAAAAAATATGTAGCAGTGTATTTGACATGAAAGAGTGTCATGGTTTAACTGCAGCTGGCAACTAAGCTCCAGACATCTGCTTGTTCAACCTTCCCCAGGCTGTAGGGGGGCAAGAAATTTGGAAGAGGAAAAGGGAGAAAACTCTTGGATTAAGAGGAGTTAATAACAATAACAAGAATAACAATAACAGTAATTAAAAGGAAGACAGCAGAGATAAATAAAGCTTAAGAAAGGCAAGTGATGAAAATTAAAATAATTGCTCACCAACAACTGATGGATGCCCAGCCAGTGCCTGAGCAGTGAACTCCTGAACAACCTTCCCCCAGCTTTAAATACTGATCATGATGCCATATGGTCTGGAATATCCCTGTGCTCAGTTTGGGTCAGCTGTCCTGATTGTGTCCCCCCCCAACTCCTTGTGTACCACCAGCCTCCTGTCTGGTGGGGTGGTGTGAGAAACAGAAAAGGCCTTGACTCTGTTAAGCATTGGTCAGCAATCACAAAAGCATCCTTGAATTACCAACATTGTGTTCAGCAGAAATCCAAAACACAGCCCCCAAAACAGCTACAGTGAAGAAAATTACTTCTACCACAGCCAAAACCAGTGCAAATAGATGCCCAACAGGCTTAATCAGTTCAGGTACATGCAACAGATTTCCTCACGTCTTGTATTTTTGAAATCCAAAAATGAAATTCTTATGTGGATTGTAAGCAGTTTTTATTTAGTCATTGAACCTAATTTCATCTTACAGCAAAAATTACTGGCATGAGGAAAGGACTATTGACCACATTTTACTACCCTCACTCAGGCTGGGTACTGGTTTACCCCACTGTTTTCCTCATTTGTCCTCACTGACCTGCCCAAGAAATAAGTGAGTGAGCCCACAGCACTGCTGTACCAGCAGACAGGGTGACACTCAAAGTCAGGAATAAGCTTAGAGCCAGAGTTTTTAGGTATAACATGCTACTTCTTCGTAAGGCCAGATTTTTTTTGAAATGAGCAGCATTGCAACACCTTGGTACTTTTAAATATGGTCTCACCTCCTACTTCCCCAGCACTAACAGATTATTATTAAATTGATTGTAAAACATAAACGCTGTTCTTTTTCATGTGTGTTTGCTTGTTCTGTTTGTTACACATAAAGCCCATGGCTCCTGCTTAGCTATATTCATGCACTGAAGATCAATAATGACATCAAATGCCAAAAGACAGGTACCCATCCAGAATGAACAAATACTTGAATTTTTTTTGGCAAGCACTTTGAGAAGCATTCATCTTTTATCTCTGTACTTCCCCTCTAAAAATGGGGGTGAATTCTGTGCAAAGAAATGACAAAATTAGTTGAAAACTACCATTACAACAATGTCTTACATCTAGTGACCCTTGCTCCTTAACTCAGCTCACAGTGCTGTGTGTTTGCAGAGTACAATCAAAAAGAGGAGTTTTCAGAGACTATCCTTCTAACTTTTCCCATCTGTTTTAGAAATATGCAAACAATCTTCCCTTGGAGCCGCTAACATCTTAAAGCACCATTTCAAGCCAGTGATAATTGCTGTGTGGTCCCTCACTGCACTCAAAGTAGACATACAGAATGATAATCACTGCACTTCTGCCTGCATGTCATATTACAGCCAGGTTCCTACCAGGAAAATCCTCCCCGTCTGTCAAGAAAATAGATCTAAGTTACGCTTTCTGTGAAAAAGTGGGAGTGAAAGCAGTAGGGGAACAATGCAGGAGACAGAATGAGTTTTTAAGTGTTTTTTGCAGTGGTACAGCTGAGTGTGTTAAGCCTCAGACATATCCTGACATGACCAAACCATCCCAGGCTGAAACATGTCTTTTCTCAGGGCAGAGCAATCAGTGCATTGGAGTCTGGCTTCAATATTCATTTTAAACTTTTTAAGACCCATGATGGGAAGGTTATAAAGATCAGCCATGGAAACTTGCTTTAAATTGAATATATAGATTTATGACTAAAAAATTGCACAGTCACATCACTGGTAATGTATCTTATTTGTTCCTCATTTAAGAAAACCATATAAATTCTAACTGTCCACTTTTTTCTATATACAACATCTGAAAGATCAATATCTGGAAAGTTTCACGAGTCTGGATAAATGCATGAAACCCAGAGTATTTCCATTGGATTTAGCACTTATCCAGAAACAGGTACCCAAGCAATTAAATCAACCCTTTAATGTGCCACAGTTTTATCCTTTTTTAAAAAAATTATTTTAAGGGCTGCTTTTTTTCTTTCATTACTGCACATGGGTTACCAAGGGTGGCCAAGCATCTTGTGTCAGTCCTCTGAAGGCAGCTCGGCTAGTTCATGTGCCTTTCTAAGGCCCTCAGCATTGCAATCCACTTGCTGTTCCCAGCCAAAGCAATTTTGCAATACGGTTGTCCAGCCACAGACCATCTGTGAAGAGCAGAATGGAGTCTTCCTCCTTCATGGAGGTGAGTCTGAGGAACAAACTGCAGTGGTCTGGCTTGTTTTGGTGGTTGATTATTCAGAAGTCATTGCATCATGACAAAGCAATCCTTTCTTTCAGATATAAGACCACTCAGAAGTGATTGTTATCCAACACTGAGAACTGGAAAGAAAGCAGTGGGTTTCAGATAAACAAGCCTCCTCAAATACCCTAAACATCCTGACTCAGTGATGAGGGATGTTAAAAGAGCTCTCATTTAGAGATAATGTCTGAAAACTGCCAGAAACCTTGAAGGATTTTTTAAGCTAATATACAGATATAAATCTTGGAGACTTTTTTTGTGTTCTGTAAATAAATGCAAGAAATCCATTCTTTCAGGGAGGAAAAATGTAGCTAGCTTTTTACTTTTTAGTGGAGTTTTTGTTTCTCTCCTATTTTTTCTCACAGTAGGGTGATTAATGCCTGCGGGTGATTCTGTGGCAATATCTCTGTGCCAACAGCAAGATGATAAAGGTTAAGTCAGACATGGACAGACAAATAGACCCAGCTACCTCCTCTGCTGTCCCTACGTGTCACAGAGCAGTGTGAGGCACCTCACCTGGCAGCACACCTTCCCACCAGCATTAGGGTTATACAGCATGACTACCCCATGCCAAACTCTGTCACTTTTCTAATCAAAGATACTTTGCTTAATCATTTCACACATGTTAAAGCAGCTCTTAAACCATTATATTGACCTGTTTCATACAGACACTAGAAGACCAAAATAGAGTGAAATAGCAGAAGGATGGAGAAGACAAGCTCCAGGACTGGATCCTCCTCATAACCAGGGATGGGAGGAGTGCTGAACAGCTGAGACTCACTGCAGTTTCAGCTGGTGCTTAAACAGCTGAAAACGTGGTGAAGAGCTATTGAAAAATGGGAGACACTCAACCAGCTGCAGTCCTTGTGCAGGGGAGGACTGAGAGAACAATTTATCCTGTGGATCCACAGCTGCCTTCAGATGACTTAACCTCTAGGAGCAGCCTTCCCCAGATGCCATTCCCTGTTAGGAAATGGTCTGGAGGCAGAGCAGCCTCCACAGCTTGGGCATTGATCCACATCTCCATGGGGAAGTGGATAAGATTTTCAGGAGGATGGCAGGAGCAGCAAAGAGGACGCTGTAGGACTGGCTGGGGTATCAAACAGCATGGTAGGTTCTTTGACTGATGAAAAGCTTTCTCTCAAAACTGATTTTGATGTGAAATTAAGTTTTCAGCAAAACAATATTTTTGTAAGTACTGCCTGTGTTCCGCAGGCAGCTTTGATTTCTTTATTGCTTGAAAGAACTACTTAGAAGTTTCCATTTTTGTAGCTAAAAATATGCCTAGAATCTAGAAACTTTCCCGGTGTTTTAAGTGAAAAATGTATTTTCCACTAGGAAAAAAACCTGCAAAAATATGTCTAACTTTTTTCTGCTGTCAACTTATCTTCTATTTTACAACACAAGAAGACTGTCTGTGTGATTTTCAAGGTATCTATAAGCATAGATAAAATAAATGCAGAATAGGATAAACAGAGTTTACCTTACTTAATAATAAGGCAGTACTTCTGCAAGAAAAAAAATCTTCCTTAGATCCTATTAAATACAAGGAAATTGCCACCACTCTGTTACCTCTAAAGGTTTGGATCACTTTTCTCAGCAATATACTTCACATTTTCCCTTAACCTTTAGACAACTGGATGACCTTCTGACTTTACTTCTCAGGAGTTACTTAGATGCTGGATGGAATGACTGCAATTTTCTCTTCTAAATGTTTCCATACATAGAGAACAAATACATCAAATTCCGCTCTGCTTTCTCTCACTGTCTAGCTATAAATTATTTTTAAATTTTTGATTTTTAATTTTTTTTTGCTATCAGGAGACCCAGGAGTTTTGAAGTCCTTTATCCACAAAACAGGAGTGTATCCCCATGGACAAGGTGCACAGATGCTGCTGGCCAGACCCTTGCTGTGAGTTATCAAGGCTTAGAGCACTCAGGCCATGCCACAGAGGTTTTGATTTTCAGCAACAGAAAAATGAGGAGATCAGCCTGTAATTTACAAGTATTTCTGTCCTGAAGAAATATTTCACCCCTTTTCACACTTTTTCCATATTTACTCCATTTTTTCATAACTTTTCCTGCCTCCCACTTCATCACTTTCCCATTCTGATGCTTTCTTTGATAGCTCTGCTTCTCCAGCCATGCCTACAAATGCCTCCATAATCTTTTCTCTCTCCCTCATCACAGAGGGCTCCAGGCAGCAGACAGCCCCAAATTACAAAGTCAAGGGAGAAACACAGTAAGAGCTCCATTTTTTTCATGTAGGAAATCTAACAGAAATGTAATATCTAACCACAATAGGGCAGAAAGATTCCTTGAAACATGTTCAAACCTGATGTAGGGAAAACAACAGATTAGATGCATCCCATCAGTCTTAAATGCAATCCCAAGATTCCCCTCTAGCACACCTCAGCTCAGTGTTCCCCAATTCCCTGTCCCAAAAGTTTAGAATCCTACTGTCTGTACTGTGAGCCTTGGTTTGCAAACGGCACTTCTCTGATCTCAACCTGTGACTGGCTTGGGAAAAAAAAAAGACATCAGAAACAAGCTTTTCTAACTGAAGAGACTTAATATTCTCTGGCTTTCTATTTTGGGGTTGCAAAGCAGTGTGATACTCTTTGCTATGTGTGATGTTCTATATTTTGCAGTTATGTCATCTGAGAAAGTAGAAATGTAACAATGAAGGCAGCAGTCACACTGCCTCTGATACGGCAAAGAAACAAAAATCCAGCATGCTAATGAAAAATTACAAAAAATGTGGCACAAGGGAAATGCTCTGAAAAACAGCTCTTTGGATGGAAAAAGGAATTTCCTGCAGGAATTTCCCAGTGTGAACACCAAATGGCATCCTGGAAATTAAGATTCCCTCTCTGGCACAGGAAGGGAATATTATGTGCTTTGCCCAGGCTTTCCTTTCAGTGCAATTCATACCAGCATCAGCCCTAGGATAAATCCTGACCTGGTCTCTCTATTGGAACATTTTCTTTCTAAGTTAGTTTTGCAAATTCACTCCAGCAATTGAAACTTGGCTTTGCAAGCTGTGCTGGATAACTTTCACTCATAGTTATTGTCCCATCCCTTTTTTATTTTCTTCCCAGCCAGAACCAGCGAGAGTAGGAAAAAAAAAAATTAGGAGATCTCCTCAGTGCCTTTAGGTGGCCTAAGAGCAGGAGATGGCATTGCAGGCAATGGATGGGTGTCCCTCCTTTGCCAGGTCAGCAGCAGGCAGAGCTCAGTGCTGCAGCAGTACAGAGGTGGAGTCAGGAATCAAACTGCCTCCCCACAGATTGGGATATTGGGAAAAAAAGCAACTGGTTCCTCAGGAGGGAAGAAGACATATCACATCCAGTTTTGCATCCCTTTTGAGAAACTGAGTTGTATATTTTGTTTGAAATTTAGGCATCCATTACATTTTCCTTCTTTTTGGGCTTGTTTTTTTCTAGGCATTTTCTCATCAAAGAGTGTCCTCTGTGTCTGTTGTTGTCTTCTTTTTTTTCCTGTAATGGAAAGTTGCTCTGAACTCTCAGCCAAGATGGGGATAATAAGTACCTCCAAATGATCATTCTTTTCTTAGGTGCAGAAGCTCAGTGTACCAGCACACAGTGTCTGCTAATAATTTTATGCTGTGTGTACTGTATTCACATTAAAAAAAAGGTGGGATAATAATCTTCAGTGGAGTTTGTGGGATCAGTCCTAAAACCTGGAAAGATAAATGTATTTGCACATATTATAGTACTGATTTGATTATTCTGTTAAATCAGAGCTGCTAACCTTGTGTTGTGCCTGTACCCTTGGATGCTGGATTACCACCAGGAATACAAAAAGAAGTGGGAAACTTTAATCCTTAAAGTTAGCTATAAGACAGGTTTTAAATAACTGACACTCTCTAATACTACCTGAACATTATACAAGAACAACTCTGCATTGACTTAAAAAATAATACAAAACCCAAGAATACCGGTTCAACTCTGCTTTATTCTTGCCATAAAACATAGTTGGAAATACAGTGTATCACTCCATACAAATGGATGGTTTGTAGCATTTTATTAGGGTGTCTGGGTTTTAGCTGGGATAGAGTCAACTTCTTCTCAGCAGCTGTTACAGTGCTCTGTTTTGATTTGGAATGAGAATGATTTTGATGACACACTGATGTTCTGGTTTTCTACTAACTTGTATTTACTCCAACTCAAGGTTTTGGGGTTTTTTTTGTCTCATGCTCTGCCAGTGAGGAATTGTGTGCAAAAGAAACTGGAAGGGAGCAGAGCTGGGATAGGTGACCTGGAACTGATCAAAGGGATATTCCATTCCATGGAAAGTCATGCCCAGCATATAAACTGGGGGGAGCTGCCTGAAAGGGTGGCTGATCTGGGCTCAGGAAGGGCTGTCTGGCATCAGTCAGTAGGTGGTGAGAGATTGCATTTGTGCATCATTTGTTGTTTCTTTTTTATTGTCATTATCATTATTATTATTATCTATTACCATTATTACTGTATTTTATTTTATCTTCAATTATTATATTGCTCTTATCTCAACATACAAGTTTAACTTTAAATCTCATCCCCATTCCACCAGGGTGAGGGAGAAAGGGAGTGAGTAGCTACATGGTGTTTATTTTCCACCTGGGCTTAAAACCACAACATATTGTTAAATGAAATTACACCAAAAGAAATCTTCTTTTGGCAGATAATTATGATCTATGATTCTGTCTAGTGAATGTGATGATCTAAAGTTGTATCATGTTTTGAATTTTTAAAAAATCTATCATTAAATCATAGTATTAAAGACTAGGGATTCTTTGCATCTCTCATAACTTTTGCACTTTCTTTCCTGTTAAAGGCATATTTCTCCCTGTCCTGTTTATTTGAGCAAAATGCAAAGTCTTCATTGCACTTTGGTCTCAGTTTTCTCCTAATGCTCTTCAAGTCTTTGCTTTGCCTTCACAGGATTGCCAAAGCAGCACCTATGTTTGCAAAAATTGGATGTTTTGGGAGTTGTGCTGTAACTGTATGACTCTTTCCAGCAGTAGTGTTAGTATATTGCCCTATGTCTCCAAAATGGGACAGATGCAATTCCACATTTTTCACTCTTATTTTGCACTCCAAACTCAGGCACACCATTCTGATAAATGCACAAAGTTTTCAACACATTTCCATTTTAGCTCATACATACAAAATTACAGCATTAGAATAATTTCAATATTTTTGCCTCTAGTAATGACAAAATGAAACCAGCTAATTTGTAGAAGATAAATTTTGCCACAACATATATTTCATATATAGCCTCACTAAAAGGGATGTGATGATAAAGAATACCAACAAGAGGTTACTATGGGACATAAAGAGCAATACGATGAGGGAGTTGTAGTTTCTATTTTTTTTTTCCCTTTTATTCTTTCACAACAACTTTCTCATTACCTGCTTTCATTGTCTTGGAATACTTTTTAAAACCCCTAAATCATGGAAAATAATTGTCATATTCTTTCCCATGTCTGATAATTCAGTAGCAACATTATCTGCACCTGGAGTTTTGTTGTTCCTGAGCTCCTGATTGCCTCTTGAATCACTTCAAAATTTAATCCTTCCACAAATAGCTCATGTGTCTGGGAGACATCTTTTTATTCACTATCTCCCTGTAGTGGACACCTAAAAGTACTTTTCCATGCTATTCTGTAATTGAGTTTTTTATAATGAAAAGGATTCCTTATTTGTTCTTTATCAGACATAGTTGTGGTTAATATCCTCTCTTCCATGCATCAATACCCTTATAAAATGTGTTTATTTTACTAATCTTCCTAATCTAATTCATTTTTTTTCCCCAAGCCATGGAACTATTGCCTTTCTGCTTGCACTGCTGACCTCATGAGTTTCCTTCTGACTTTAGAGTGTTTCTCATCTGGAGTTCAATTATGATTCTGAATGCTCCAACGTTGCTGTATGTCAATCTCAGCTATTTTCCTGCAATCTTTATCAAACCATTCTTTTCCCATTATTTTTTAATTTGTTCCTACTATCTGTTCCAATGTTTTCTTTGCCATCTTCTAGCAGGGTCTCACCTGGTATCAGTTTTCTCATAAACATTCCAAAATTTTTGGAAGACTCCAAACACTTTAAACTTCTGACCAATATTCCTCTCCTTATTCTGGATTCTCCAAAGAGTTTGTATTTTCTTCTGTGTCTCATCTGTTTTGTTTAATTTTGCTCAGTTACTGGTTGGAGGCAATCATTTTCCTGCAGTACAGAGCACTCACCTGCAGCCAACTCCCCATCTCTTTCTGCTTTAACATTCTCATCTGGACCCCACAAATCTTACTTCCCTTCTTTAGGGTATCAATCATCCAGGAAAACACTGGCAATTTAAAGAAACTTACCTTTAGCTCTTCAGAGAACCAATCTTGTATTTTATGATCAGTGAGCTTCATCACAAGTGTTTCCTGGTGCCTTCCCTTAAACCACAGGCAGGAGTGCAGAGAGAACAGAAAACCCAGTTGCTGGTGAGAGCACAGCATTCACCAGTCATCCAGGTCCCATTTCATTCTCTGCAGCTACCTCTTCATTGCAAAAAGTGCCAAACTCCAGCTTCAAGAGGTTGGTTTCCTAGTCCTGTTCATTTTTTCACAGCTGAGATAATCACAACTAAGAATTTCCTGGTTTATGTAAAGCCAAAATGCTAGAGGTTCATATTCTCCTGTATTATTTCCACAGCTCAGATTATTCAGCACAAAAATAAAAAAAAGGGTATATGAAGCTTTTGGTATTTTTTCCATTTATATTTTCCTGGTGAATGGACCAATAATGCGCACAACAACCAATTTGCAGGAACAATTTCCTTAGGCTAATCATTATTCTTCTGTATATCTGATCTGGATAACTTTGGGCATACCTGCAGCAATGCAAAATATAGGGAAGAGGTACTGGTAAACAAAAGTCTAAGGACTGTTTTAAACATTGTCTAGTACATGCTTTTGCACAATACTTTGTCCTATTTACTAACTGAAGAACTAATTCACTCTGTAACTTAATGTTTTAAAATTCTAAACATACAAAAGTCAGCAAAATGTAAATAAGAAAACAACTAAGCTGAAGGAGGAAGGGCAAGCAAATAACAAAGAATAACTTCACATTTATTAATTTTTTGTAAACAAAATTTAACTTAAACTGCATCACTTTGAGCCTTATTTAAAGTCAGACTGAGTGTGTGACTTTATGCCTAAATCACATTGACTGAAAGAATTGTGCCCACTTATAAAGCTGAACATGGATCTTGAAGTTAATAGAAGCCTCCATATAGAGTTTATTAAAAAATATGTTTAATACAAACATCATGATCTTCTCACTTGCACACAGTGGGGCTTTGGAGAAAGCCTCCCAAAGAAGGTGAGTTTCATGTGCCACGGCAGAGGGGACAGTGATCTCTGTACCTAAGAGAGCTTGTGGTGTTTGACCATTGCAGATTGATCCTGTGGATTGATTCCTCCACAGCTCCCACTAGTGCAAAGGAATCACAGGCACTGTGCCTCATTTTGTGTCCTAACAGAGGGTTGCCATGGGAAGAGATACTGAATTGTCTTAGCCAGCCCTTCCAACCTCTCCAAACATGTGAGATACAACTGTTAACAGCCAAGAAAACAAAGGCTTACACTTGAAATCTATGCAACAAAAAACAGACCAAAAGCCAAGTTCTGGACAAAGAATACCACAGGATGAGGCACTCACATGTCAAGGCATGAGGGCAGCAAACACATCATCTCTTGCATTACAGCATTCCACACCAAATCCTGCAAACCACAGAAGCTGTCCAGCTTCCTTTGGGAGTTGTTGCCACAGTCTGTGGGATCTTTGCCATACCCAAACCATCTTCAGCAAGCCTTCAGCTGGCTGGGGAGCAGTGGAACGACACTGAGGTGGGCTGGGAGGAGGTGGCTGGGGGGGCCAGGAGGGCTCTGGGCCCCAACACCCTCGGACCAAGCTTTCTGTGCTGACATCTGGAGGGGAAGCTGGCTCTTCCAGCCCACAGCTTGTGTCCAGCAGGAGGAAGTGTGGCATGTGGGAAAAACCCTGAAAAACTTCCAAACACCCCTTCTTTGGCCTTGGATGGTCCTTCTTATTTTTCTAACTAGAACCAGCTCATATTACTCAGAAGGATGATTGCTTAGAAGAGGGATATACCCTCTAAAATCCAGTTTGTGGACTAATTGAGCCTATTTCTTTGCAGAAAACTTTTCCTGGGGATTTAAGAATTAAGTATAGCTGATGGGATATCCTGGGAATTCTGCTTCATCAGGGAACAGTTTGTGCGGTAAAATTACAGTTATCTTTTCATAGCGTGCTTTCAGGGTGATGCTCCAGCTGTAGGACTGTGGGAGGCCATCGGTTGGGCATTGAAGTGGAAATGCCACAGGAGGAAACTCCCTTAGGTTAGGGTGAGAAACCAAAACAGTTTCCCAAGTTTCTCCATTTCTTTATGTAAATCTAGCCTTGTCACTCAAATAGTACTCCCTCCCCTGTTCTAGAAGAGCCCATACCTTCTGTTCACCCATTGGCCTCTGTTCAGAACCACTCCCCTCTCTGCTCCCCATTGGCTGTGGTTGTGTCACCTCATCCCAGCTCCTCCCTTCTCCCCTAACCCTATTGGTTTATTTGTGTCCCAACCCCTCCCACTTTTCCCTGCTTATATAGGTTGTCCCCTCCCCTACTTGGTGTTTTCAGTGCCTTGTGTGTGAGTGCTTTGTGGCCCTGTGAGAGAGGTCAGCACCCTCTCTCTGGCTCCTTGACCCTGAGACCCTTCAGCTGTGGTTGTGGACCTTCCAGCCTGTCCTACTCTCCACCTCACCTGGACCCTACCCTCCCTGGACCTTCTACTGTTCCTGTAATAAAACCCAGTTGGATTCCTCGAGTCAAGAGCCCTCCTTCATTCTCTGGTCGAGGTGCATTCGTTCCATCCAGGCCTGAGTGTAAGGCGGGCTGGGGGAGCTGGTTGCTCAGACTGGGAGGGGGTCCCTCTCGGGAAGGCGGTCACCCCAACAGCACCTGCCCAGGGGTTCCCACATGGGACTGGAAACTTTGTATTTAGGAAATGAAAAATTACAAAGTGTCTTTTTTTTCCCCTTCACCTTTTGAAATCTAAAATTGGGAAGCAGTTTTTGAGAATTTGTATAGCTAATATAGCTAATATAGCTATTTGAAGGGACTGAATTTTTATAGCTAATATAGCTATTTGAAGGGACTGTACCAATAGAGGCTAAATGCTGAGGACCCCGTCTCCCAGAGCAGGGAATATCCTTCTATCCTCAGCATCAGAGAAAGCTCTCTGTAACTGTCTGATTTTGCACTGCTGTGAGGAAGTCACAGGAAAATAAACACAGAAGCATCCTTGGCTTTATTTTTTTTTAGTAAAGCTTAAATTTTGCTGTGTATCATTCTTACTCAGACTGAGGCCTTAAAGGGTAAACACTGTCCTTAAGGCAGCATGAACTAAAACTAAAAGAGAAGAGTATTTAAAAAAATATTTTAAAAATACTTTTCTCTAGAGATGGTGATTTCTGAAAGCATCGCCTGCAAGATACAGGAAATTTTCACTTTGTATTAGGTTCTACTAGGTTCCTTACTCATATAAAGTCATGGTTGGGAAAATATTCTTTCTAAAGGAAATTAATAAAAGCTATTTCAAGACCTCTTTTTCTCTTTTCTATAGACACACAGAAAATGTTATTTCTAGTGGTGGAAATCACAATTTTTAAGAATGTATTAAAAGATCAGAACGAAGTAAGGAAAATATTTTCATGGATGTCTCTATGCTTCCAATTTTGTGTTTAGCTTTCTAGGCCTGACACTTTGGGATCCTAAAATGGAAACACATTAAACAAAATATGGTCTTTATCATTAATTAAAGCACCACAGTATTAGAAAATGAGCATTTTTGTGGTTTTCTATCCATTTCCTGAATTAGGCAAAAAAATAAGTATTATGGTAACATTTGTTTATTTCAGGCAATGGGCAGAAAAAGTGATCTATTCTTAAAGCAGCTTGGATAAAGTCCTGAATGTCTGATTTCCATCTCACTGTAACAACACTCCAAATGGCCAGTGATTTGGATAAGCACTGGTATCTTCATATTTATTTTCCATATAGCATTATCCACTGGTCTTTCAATGTCAGAATTACCTCCATGAAACAGAAACTTCTTGTTTTGGTGCATAGACATTAAACAATTTATATTGTTCAATTTCTATCGATGTCTTTCCTGGTAAGTCAAGCCCAAAGATAACCCTATATATTAAACTTCAGGCTAGAACACTATGTGTCAATGCAGCCAGCTCACTAGGAGGTCGTGGGTCCCTTGTGCTAAGGTGAAAACAAATTGAAGTGTGGTCCAGGCTATCTGCTGGCAGAGGCAAACCCCTCATTCTGCTCCTCAATTACTTCCCCTCCAGCTGTTGTCTGTCTTTTCCATTTGGACTGTAACCTCTTCATTGCAGCCCCTCTTTGCCTGTTGCCAGGAAGAAGGAATCCCAGTCCCAGGATAGGTCTCTAGGTGCTGCTGCAACACCAGTAATAATATATGCTGCTGCAAATATTTTTCCAGATATTAAATCTGTACCAGGACTGCCTGGTGTCTGTGGCTTCTCAGCAAGAGATGGACAGAAGTACTATATTTTCAGTTGACTGTGCCTCTCACACTGCAGGACTGGTGTCCAACCCATGCCGTATCCCACCAGTGTGACCAGCTTCCCTCACCTGTAATGGGGCATGAGGAGGATGTGCCTGCCCCAGAACCTGCTGCCTACATTTCAGGACATTAATGCTTTGACCAAACAGAAGTATGGCATGTATATGCCCCTTTTAGATTAATGTATGAGGAATTTTGGCTAAAATATGGCCTCTCCTTGCACCTATTTCCGTTCCTTTGAAACTGTCAGAACCCCTTGAACTTGGAGAAAAAAAGGAAAAATTATTTCCATTAGCTTGCCACACGTTTGTGTCCTCAGCTGTGTCAGCAGGTGCCCTTGAGCAGTGCCCTTGCAAGACTGGAGTGTGATACACAAACCAGCAACTAATCCCAGCAGGAGGAGGTGGGCCAAAAGCCTCCGGTACTGCTTCTAGCTTTGCTTACAACATGCACATCCAGCATCAGTTAGTTAGTTAGCACTAGTCCAGCACTAGTTAGCTCTAGTGCAGTCCACATTATAATTGTAAAACTGCTGAAATAGCTCAGCTCTGTTGCAAGGCATTTTCTTCCATAATTTTGGGATTAATGAAACTGCAAATTTTTCTAGCTTCCCTACAACACTTATTTTATTTTTGATATTGCACATATTTTCGAACTGGAGGAAAAAAAAGTAACAGGCAAGTACAGTGAGAGAAAGACACAGTACAAAGATAACTGGGAAGAGAAAAGAAGATATTTGGTTGCAAGTCATTCATTTCCTTACATTTAACTTTTACTGGAGTTAGAACATCTCACCTTGTCCTTCTAGAAAAACTTTCAGAAGCATGGAAGGAAATAGCAAATACACCTGCGTATTAATAAAACTATGATTGATACTGTTATTGCTAATGTTATCAACAGTAAAACAGCTGCATTTTGATTTTCTATCACAACATGAGCACATGTCCTAAAGTAATATTGTCATCCCCATTGAAATCACAAAATTTCAAAGGGGATCAATTGGGCAAGCTTTGGTCCATGTCTCAGCAATCGATGGCACCCCATGCCTTTTGATGGCTTTGACTTTTGGGAATTTTTTTTTTTATTAATGTACCCATGCCATGTACCTGGTAGCTTGCCCACCAAGTTGTGTCTTTGTCCTTGATTTCTTCCCCTGCTTTTGCAAAATCTCTGAGGTTAGTTTTGACCTGTTTTGGTCCTTTACGGTGCATGCAATGTAATCGCGGTCCATTTTCTCATAGTCAGAAAATTTCCCAATTTTCTTTTTTTCTCCTTGAATTGCATTTCCTTTGATGGTATCTCCATTGCAGAATGTTTGTAAGGCCTTCCTTTCTGTTTTGACGCTCAACAGAGATGAATTTGGCATGCTTTGGTGCATGTCCCTGCAGCTGGTGGCATGCCATGCCTTTTGATGTCTCTGAGTATGGCCCAAATTTTTGCCTTTTTTTTTTTAAGTACCAAGGCCATGTCCCTCATATCTTCCCCTGCAAGTTTTGTCTTCCTCCTTGCTTTTTTGCCTTGCTTTTGCAACATCTGTGAGGTTAGTTTTGGCTTCTTTTGGTCCTTTGCACTGCACCTGATGGAATCCCACTCCATATCCTTGTAGTCACAGAATTTGCAAATTTTTTTTTTTCCTTCAATTGCATTTCCTTTGATGGTATCTCCATTGCAGAGTGTTTGTAAGCCATTCCTTTCTGTTTTGACCTTCAAGAGGGATGAATTTGGCATGCTTTGCTGCATGTCTCTGCGGTTGGTGGCATGCCATGCATTTTGATGGCTTTGACTTTTGCCAAGATTTGAGTGGGTTATTTTCTTTTTATTTTTGAAGTATCCATGCCATGTCTGTCCTATCTTCCCCTGTGTGTTGTGTCTTCCTCCTTGCTTGTTTGCCCTGCTTTTGCAACATCTGTGAGGTTAGTTTTGGCCTCTTTTGGTCCTTTGCACATCCCCTGATGTAATCAGGGTACATTTTCTTGTAGTCACTTAATCTCTGGATTTTCTGGTTTTGGTTTAGTTTTTCCATTTTATTTCATTTGATCATATCTCCTTTTTAGAGTATTTGTGTTTTCATTTCCATTCTGCAATATTTCCCTTCGTGTTCCTCATATCCTACATGATTCTGACCCTGCTCTTCTTTGTTGACTTGCCTTTTGTTCCCTCCTTTTCGTGTTGTTCATAATTATATCAAATGACATTTAGTGTTTTATTCTAATAATTGAAGGAGTCTTTCTGAAGCAAATAACCCAAATACCTCAAATTGATTATGGTCACCACATCCATATAGTAACAGCCAGGCTGAGTTCAATTTTAATAATATGCATGTTCTTGTTCATACAATTATAATTCAATTAGAGTATGGAGTTTTTAGGTTCAATCAGGATAATAATTCACTGTCATGCAAGAAGTGGTGAGTGAAAATCAATAACTAGAGATACTGACTGCCTCTACATATTTAGTTCAGACTGTTTCTGACAACCTGTTGAGGTGTTCAAATGCACACAAGCAATGAATTTATACAAATACCTCTGAAGTCAAAACTCTCAATACAAATTTTTATAGCTGTGGATGGGGCACAAAAAGAAAATTTCTAGAAGGTTTTAAACTTAAACAAACAACTACAAAGCAACAAAAGAACGAACAAACAAATGTAAAAGAGGGGGGAAAAGGCCACCCAAAACAAGTGACAGATTATAAAGCAGGGAAGCAAGAATTTTGCTTTTACACTCTTTTGTCCTGATATTAAAAACTCATGGTCATACAGCCACCAGAAAACCATTTTTACAGTCTAATTTTCAGTGCAATTTTAGGCGCTAAATAGCAAAGTGGAAAACCGAAGATTTCAGGGAAAATTTGTGGCTGGATTAAATTTTGGAGGATTCTTAAGAGCAAGAAAATTGACCTACTGGAACAATTTATTGTTCAGCATGTTTTCCTATTTCATTTATGGTGAGGACTAGCTACTTCCTGAGGGGAGATACAGGAAGACTCACATAAATAATTACCAAATCACCTGCCCACATATTTACTGCCAACTCCTCTACCCTCTTCTACCTTCACCTGCTCAGAGAAACAGCATGATATTTACCACGTCTGCAATTTTTAAAGTTTTATGCAACCAAAAATCCAATGGTTTTCAGAATTTCAAGTTCAGTTTAAATTGTATTTAGTTCTTGCCTCCGTTTCTACTTTGCAACAGTGAGTGCTAGTGGTTGAAAAAGCATTAAACCCATTTCCATATATGTGGACCTTATATATTCTGCCTTGCTTGTATGTCTCCTCAGTCTGAAGTTGAGTAAGGCAGGAGACACCTTTCTTTTGCCTTCTCTGAGGCACTGCCAGACCTGGAGGTGCTGAGTGCTGGGACCTTTGTAGCCCTGTCTGTGCAGCCCAGGCTCTGGCTGCCTGAAGCCTGGTTGGCCCAGTGGTGAGTGACCAATGACAGTGGCCGTGCACTCTCACCAGGAGCCCTGATGGGGTAAGAGTGACAGCCTGGTGCCCATAGTGGGCCCATGCTGCCTCTTCTGACACACTGTTGGATTCAGGTATCTCTCTTCCTCTCTATGGAGAGTAAATCCAGCATAGAGTTGGCAGCACCCACGTGCTCAGTTGCAAACCTCAGCATATCAATACCTCCTGACTTGGAAGTTACTTTTTTTCTCTGACCTCTTTCATGAAAGCATCCTATTATCTGTTCATCAGTTCTTGCTCCTTCTTTGCCTTTCAGTGAGGTTATAATCCTGTAAAGGGTGAAATTCTCAATGATTGCAAGGAAGTCTACAAGGAACCTGCAAAGTGCTTTGGGGAGAAGGTGGGAAATAAATGCAAATTAATGTGTTAGCATGACAAACAGTGGTCCTAGTTTTAATAACAATTCACTTTTTATTCTCTGCAACTAAGATGACACTGCTGTTTCTCATTTTTAATTCATAGAAGAAAATGTAATCAGAATATTTATTTTCTCCATGCATAGTTCTGATTATAAACAGCTACAGAAGAAAAAGCAACAAATCAGACCTGTTCAACCCTGTGAATTCAAAAAGCATGTTCATCCACAAGTGTTCATTCTTCTCAGCTGTCACTCCAAGGCAGGTATCAAGGGCTGGTATTTACTCTGCTCACTGACCCTGGAGAAGCTGTCCAAAAATTGGTAGAAGTCCCTTTCTTCACTGATACCAAAAGCTACAGTCAGTCCCAAAACTGTCTATTAATTACAGCGATCAGAGAAGGGACAAGCTCCAAAGACCTGTGTGGGACCTGCTGTCCTCACAAAGTTAGCTTTGCAATCACACCTACATTTGTGGAAGACAATACCACAATTATTATGCTAATTTGTGGAAGGAGAGACTCATAAGAGGTGTCCTGAGGTCTATGCCATGCTCAGAGCTGTATTTATTCATTAAGCACCTCAGCTGCCTTTGAACTCTGTTTGGCCTTTAACACAAAACAAATGTCCAGCATAATTAACAATTCAGCCTTTGTACGGGCACAGAAGTTGATCAGAATGAATAGAAAAACCATCTGTATGGTGAGCTGGATAGCTTCAGCCCCTCACCTGTTCATGGCAGGGAAGCCCATTTCTTTGAATTATTTCCCCAGTGATTTTACTGGCATGTTTAATTCTTCATCAATTAAGCGAAGTAATAATAATAGAATTTTGTAGTATCTTATGCCTAAAGTGGCATCAGGAAGCTGAATTGATCATTCATTGTTTTCCTTATTTATTTAATTTTTAATAAATGTGAACTGTTAAGTGAACTGTCAGTGTGGCAGAACAAGGGAAGAGAAGCACACCCAGCTCTGAAAGTGTAGAGGAAGCACGAAGGAGATCAAGAGCTGACACCTTAGATCTGCAGAGGCTGCATTTCAATGTACTTAGAGAAGAATGCTAAGTAGAAATCTGTCTGGAGGCTGACCTGTCCTGTTTGGGCCATTTTGATGAAGGAACTGACTTTTGTTTCCTGTTTGGGTTATTTTAGAAAGTTACCTGAGGCTTTGAAGTTCTGTCTTTTTCCCATTTAGCAACACATTTCCTGGTCAGTGGGAATCACCAAGCTCAGTTATAACCTCAGTTACATCTGTGTGTCCCAGCAGGTTCTAGCTAATACATAAACCCCAGCACCTTTCCTGCATCAGTGACTTCTATGAGTATGGGGACTGCTACAGCTGAGGAGAGGCAGAGGAGCAGCTGGAGCAGTATTGGGCTCTGCAGCCTTGCAGGAGGTGCTGCAGCCATGAAGAGGTTTCACCTTGATGCCTGCAGTGCTGAGAGCCTTTAGAGAGGCACTGAGTGTGAAATGGGATTTTCTTGTGTCTCAGGGAGTGTGACGGTGGTTACAGGGGTTTTCAGAAGGATGGAAGAGTCAGGGATCTTGATTCTATGATCAGAAGGCTTGATTTTATTATCTTATGATATATATATAACATTATAACTATACTACATAGAAATAGAAAGGAAAGGAGCTTCTTCAGAAGCTGGCTATGCTAAGAATAGGAATAGAAAGAAGAATAACAAAGATCTGTCTCTCGGCAGAGAGCAAGAGCAGCCCTGCCGTGAGTGGTCAGTAAATCCAAACATCTACAGAAGACCAATCCCAGGTGGACCTGTTGCATTCCACAGCAGCAGATAATAATTGTTTACATTTGCTACTGAAACTTCCCAGCTCCAGCAGGAAAAATCCTAAGAAAGGCTTTTTCACAAAAGATGTCTGTGACAAGGGAGGAAAAAGATTTTTCTGTGAGAGTCAATGAGTGCAGAAACACTCTTAACTGCCCTCGTAACAGAAATGCTCTTTCATGACACCACTTTTCATACTTTTAAACACTACTTTCTTATTCACTCTCACACTCAACCCTTGCTACATTATATACTTGGCATCTTTTATGATTTATCTACCTCTGCAACTCCCGTACTGGTCCCCATTGACTAAAGTGATATAGGTAGTAGAGGGTAATAGCACCTCTCATATACTAAAAAAAGCCTTTCTCTTAACAGGGTGTGGGAAAAGAGACAGCGAGGCCCCATCTCTTCATCTAAAGGAGCAGATAGTAAATTGAATATAAGGGAAAGAGGAGCTGGAAAGTGAGAAAGATGAAGGGAGACATAGACCAAATTTTTGCCTTTTATGGATGAAAACATTACAAAACCTGTAGTTTTATTAAGATTTCTCTGGGGCCTACGCTATAGAAAATGTTTAGTGTTCACTCATGGGATTTTTTGGACAAAGCATCTTGAAAGGACCCTGGCTGATGGAGAGCTGTCGTGATGGGATGGCCCAGTTGCCATGCACAGTGTAGGACTCCATAGCTGGGTTTCCAGAGGCAAACTCTAGCACTGGTATTCAACTCATGGCAGAGAAAATTTCAGGCACTCTTTTCCCCACCCCAGCCCCTCTTCTGCCAAAGGATTTTACATAGGAGGAGATGAGCAAGACCTTGTGGCTTTTCCACTTGTGGTATGAACATCCTGGACAAAAGAAAGTGGTTGATTTGTCCAGACAGATCTCAGGGATAGAACATGTAAGAGGCCCAAGATTTTAACCCATTGTGAGGGTTGCACCCAGCATCAAGTTTAGAATTTTTATTAGAGCAAAGGCTGGAAACTTTTGACTCTGTTCACTTGATATGGCAAAGATTTCTGTAAATCTTGCAGTAATACTTTACTAAGTGGTCATTTACATCAGCAAAGATTTTATCTTAATGTTTCTCTAATTATTCTCTTTTTTCATGATTATTACAACAGAAGGATTCAAACATAGACACTGTGCATTTAGCTCTTTCCTTTCTGTGCTCTGCATCTTTCAGCATCATGCACATGTGAGGACATTGCCTCACAATGTTATGCCACTGTGCCCTTTCTAAGACTGCTGATACAGGAGTGTCAGCATCATTGTCTCTTTAAATTTCTATTTATTGTGGACAGTAACAACAATCTTGGCTGTATATTTCAAATAATTGTTTTAAAATATATGTTATCTATGTGTGTATATATACTCACATGTTTCTATTAACATCTAGTTACTAGTAATGGTTGAGAAAATATCTGCTTTTATAAGAAAATGAGTGATTTTTCCTGCCTTTTGGAATTGTAGAAATAAGTCTCCTCACATTAACACAATGTAAAAAAAGCTGAAATATCCACGATGTCATTTAAAAAATAACTTCCTTGATATTATTCAGTGAATTAGCATAGATATTCTTCTTATAAAAAGAATCTAATCTACTATAGTCTTGTTTAGTGTTTCAGTGCTTTTATAAGAAAGCGAGGCTAATATCACAATACTTCTAAGTTATTAAAACTGAGATTAAATTGTGCTTCAGGGAGCTTTTTTTAGAAAAAAAAGAATATTTTTATCAGATCTGTGATTCCAAAGCAATACTGGTTACTGTTTTTTGTGGGCTTGTGCTTCACATATCTGTGTCTGCATTTCATGAATTGAGAGAAAAAAGGCACTGCTACCTGTATCTCTGATAACAGGAGCATAACAATGAGTCCATCTCAGAAATTTCCCTGTGTCCTTGATGATAAAACTGCTGTCCCCAGAACTTTGGGATATTCTCTGTGTCAAGAATGCATCTGAAATATGTCCTCAGGGCTCACAGTGGAAGGGGAATACTGCTGATGGAAAATTCCTATTGAGTCAGTCACAAATATCTCTCTTTCCTCAAAGAATGTTTGTTCTGACATACCCCAGTTATGGATGAATCAACCCTAGTAATCCTAGCCCAAATCCTAGGCCAATTTCCATGCCTAGTAATCCTAGGCCAGAATCAAAGACTTTTTAATTCCCTTTACAGCTGTGTGGATAACTGAAACAGTTGAGCTAGATCTCTGTATTGTGCAGATGTTGAATAAATCTAAGAGAAAGAAGAAGAATATTTTGCCGCTTGCTTTAGCACCAGCAAAAGAGCTGCTGAGATGGAAGTGATGTATGTCCAGCAGAGTGCCACAAAGAGCTCTGGGGTGGTCCATGAGGTTGATGCTCCTGTGGATGAGAGCTGAACTTGCCCAAAAAAAAGGTCAAGCAGAAGAGTTAAATCTGGTATGTCACTCTTTTCTACGCTTTGAGACATTTTCTCATGTTTCTTAATAAATGTGGAGTTTAGATCCCCCTTGGGCAGAAACAGGGATGGGATGTGGGTTCCCTCTCTATTAAGAAGCTCTCACATGGCTCAGTCAACATCTCCTGCACAAGGGGTTCCAGGTGTGACCCTGGCAAAAGGGTGTGCTTTGCTCAACCAAGCGAGCAGCAGATCAGCTGGAGCCCTGAGAGTCACTCACCATGAAAACCAAATGCTCTAGAGGTGAATTCATCCTCTGGGGCACAGCAGGATGTCGCACCAAAACTGCTGCCCATGGTGTACCACGATGCCGCCCAGAAGCTGGGCTCTCAGGGGAATGTGGGCACTCCCTGGGGTGAGATACCTTTGTCTGCAGAGGGGGCAGCCATGGGCTCCCCAGGTGTCTTTTGAAGACTCCTACAGCTGATTTGGAATGGGATGGACATTCCACCTTTGCCCCAGGACCAGCCCCACCGTGCCTAAGCCCCAGACACCCACATCCTCCTGTGCATCTCAGTGTCCTGCAGTTGTTCCCTACCCTGCAGATCATGGTGAGTTCTTCTCTCTTCTTTCAGAGCTCTTGGTCTTGCTCATGCTCACTCTCTCCCTCTTTATGAGGGTGTTACCTGGGTGTTTTTTCAGAGCCTCCAGGAGGAGGTTGTTTACAAACATTATTCATGGCAGCTTCTTGGGTGACTTGAGACACCCAAGAAATGTGAAATGGAGCAGAAGAAACAGGAGCACTCACAGAATTTGAAAGAAAACAATGTCTTCAGGCAGAGCTGAAACTAGGTCTGCCAGACAAAGTGCTTCCCAGCATGGAGAAAGATTTTAGCCTTTGGCTCCTACTAATCAGCAGACCAACAATCTCCAGTTTTACTGTGCCTATCAGTTGCTCCTTGTGGTTCATCTTCAGTGTGAAAACTTACTGACTGCAGCTAGAGAAAAACCAATGGATTTTCTATATCCATCCAGACAGTGATCTCTTGGTGGTTTCTTGAACCTACTATTTCCTGCTTGAATCTATGCTAGGTACTGCTTCTTCTTTGAGAGGTAGGAGGGCAGCTGAAAAAATCTCCTGGGGACAAGACCTGAAAATTATCTGTTTTGCTCTAACGGTTCAATAGCAGGATGGTGGTATGAAAGCCTGGGAGTTAGACCTAGTACACATCTCTGACTCCCTTGGCTCCTGGTGTGCATTGATATAAGAGGGAGGAGAACAGGAACCCAGCTACTCTCCATTTCAGTGACACCATATCTAATCACAAATAGCACAAATCAGAGGCACAGACAAGCCTTGGGGATATGCTGATCAGTCACTCTGGTAAAACATAATGACTCACACAAGGCTGTACTTGGAGTCTTTCTCTTGCTTAGTCCATTGCATATGCTGAGCATTTCTGTAATACATGTGAGGTCTGGTTTCCCTTACTCCTTACAAAGTTTTTCCACCTCCCAACAGTGAGTCTGTTCAGACATCACTCTTTGCTAGGCCTCCTCAATCAAATTCAAGACATCTCCTACTGCATTTCCTGAACATATATAGTTGAGCAGATGACCAGGTTAAGTCAATTTACATAGTGAAACTATTATGAAACTCTGAAACTTGCTATACAGTGGATGACCATCCTTGTACCCATGGGATGGGAGAAAGAATTTTCCCTTTTGTTAACGCCGTGAATAAGTATGACTGCAAAGATTAGCATGAAAATTATCCCATTTGTAGCCCCTGGGATTCAAATGGCATCATGCTATTATTTTCAGAATGCTGTATACCTGTATACCTTCCTGTATAATGACTACTTTCTTTTAACAAGTCAGGTGTCAATAATAGTTCCCAGAACTCACTAAACATGAAGAAATTATAGCATTTAACAAATCCAGTTCATTAGTCTGGGAGCCTACTTTTAAAAGCATAATTTTCTTTTGCCTTCATTCTCTGATGTGTCCTTCCACCTTCTGCCAGGGAAAACCCAACACTCAGGCATTCAGTTTCTCAGCAACTTTCAGGACTTATATCCATATTAGCACCTCATTTCTGCCTTTCTGCTCTAAGATATGGCCTTTATCATTCTGCTTAATTTTTTTTTTTCCAGGGATCTTCTAGGAAACAGATTGGGGATTGATCTAGGTTAAGTTCATAATATTTTTTTTAATAGTTCTAATTCCTAACTTGGTTTCCAGCATGAAGCAGCAGTGCAGGTGAAGGGAGTATGTGGTGTGGCAGTAGGAACAAAGCACCTGGGAAGAAATGAGAGGACCTAGGGTAGAGAAGGGCCAAGAACTTCTGACTTTGTCACTAGGTGCAAAAACTACAGAGTCAAATCTGGGATTTGTGCCTGTATTGACAGAAAGGAATTAGGTTTTGCTCTCAGAAATGCAAGAGCCTGGAGTTGTTTCTATAATGAATGCACTGCTAAACTCTAGAGGATGTATGACCCAGAGTTAAATATTTCAGACAGAGAGGAGACAGTAGGAAAGATATTTCAGATTAGTTTTTATCCAGTATTATTTAGGATGAGAGAATAAACTGACCTGTTTTTCAAAGAAAGTGTTCCAGAGCTTCTAGTGAAAAATAGGTTTTGTTTGTCAGGGAAAACAGTATTTTATATAGATTTTCTTAAAATTACTTTCTTTTAGTGATGATGATTGTCCATGAGTCTGTACATAATTGCACATGAGGCATGGGAATGAAAAGTTTACCCTTTCATCCAGCATTGCGGATTTATTAAATCATTTAATCTTTCTAGGAAAGGGGGATGATTCATATGTATTTGTATACATAATAATATAATACATATATTATACACAATATAATACATATATTATGTGACATGGAAGTGCCACTTTTCACCTGCCTAAGAGTTCCACAAAGCACCTATGTGTCCATCCTGAAAAATAAATCTTATTTAGATTTTGACATTCAGCATCAATTTTCCACTAAAATCTTGGGGGTTTACCTCTAAAGTGCAAAATTCCAAGCATGACTTGAGGAATGATGTCTTTGTTCTGTTATTTTCTTGCTACCTGCAAAAAATAAAAGTCCAAGTCTAAAGTCGAGAAAATGCTTTATTAAGGAAAAGTTAATTTGCATATGAAATAGGTTCAAGTCTTAAATTCTGCATTAATTCCAAATGGAAATGGATGCATTTTATTTTAAGTAAGACAATGCTGCTTTTATTTTCCTTTTCCTGAAAAAACCCACTATCACATTGTTTAGAGCAATACTGCTGTAGATTGACATCTGACTTTACATGGGACACTTAATTTATAAAATTTAAGCCTGTCTCTTGAGATATTACTGGAACAAGGCAGTAGATATCAACAGCTTGAATGCACCCCTGCTAGCAAAAATCAGTGTTGGACAGTCTGAAGGTGCAGTAAGCCATGAATTAATGAGTGACCTACAGAAGGCTATGAGAGACTTTCATTTCTCAGTTTTCCTTACCTCAAAGAAAAGTTACAGGACTCTGCTCATTTGGTTCATGGAAAATTGGCTTAGTGGCTTCCTGATCTGCTCCCTTCCTTCCTCTGCTGCTTTCAGCTTGCCTCAGGCTGGTAGTTAAAAGCCCTGTGCAAACACAGAGGTTGGGTTAGGCTGTAGTATCAAAAAAAAAAAAAAAAAAGAGGGAGAGAGGGAGAAGGGGCTGTCTTAAGGGTTTGAGGACTATTTCAGCAGCTGAAAATGTTGCACAGAGGACTTTGGGAGTGCCAGAAGAGTCTCCAATATCCTGATCGAAACAATACACTGTAAAACAGGTAAACCATGACTACGTGCACGACTTCCTCATGAAGTAAAAAGACTCCACAATAGCTGTTTCTGCCAAGGTGAAGTTTTTTGGATAGGTCACTAGTTGAACTTCTCAACTTTGCTGTAAGTATGTTTAAGAATTCTGCAGACTGGGGGAAACTTGCAATTTAATTGGGGAAAATGGCAGATTTGTTATAAAACTTAATGTGGGTAGTTTTCTCAGTGTTTATTCTGCTATTAAAAAAAATGGAAGAAAACTTCCTTTCATTTGTGTGTGATGTTGAGAGGACAAAATGGCACTTCCTCTGAGCCCCAAGACTCAAAGGGGTTTACAAAATGAAGAATCAATAAAAAGAATAATATCTTTTTAAAGTATTGTCTTTTAAACAAAATCAGCTTCCAGGGCTCATTTAGCTGCTGAAGCATGCAAGTTACTGCAATCATCAGCTAAACATGAGAAGATCAAAATAAATCTCCAATGTGGAGTCTAGACTCAGCTGCTTATCAAGTAAAGAAACTTTTTGACACATGGTCTCAATCTGCTGTTTCTGTGGGCTGAGTTCATATGTCTGATGCCAACTGTCTCCTATCACAGGCTGTCACATAAGTGAGTGAGTGAGTGAGTGAGGGACCTGTGCTGATGACAGGATATGTCATCTCACATTCTCCTTTACATACACTAATATATCAGGCTTTTCATTTTTTGACACACTGTAATAATAGTTGCTTTCTGGGTTGTCTTTTCCCTCCCTTGACATGACTGAGTCAGCCTCCTGGGACCAAAGCTCAGCCACAACCTGCAGGAATGAGGAATCCTGGATCAAATCTTTAGACCTTGAAAGACCTAAATTCAATTCTTTGCTCTTTGCACAGTGGTAGGGAGGAAGTGGCAGACAACATGTGACTGGTACATAGTTCATAAAATGAAGGGAGTAGCATGTTTTCCCATCTGTCTCATGCTTCAAAAATAGGAATTATTTTTCCTGCCAAACACATAAATAAATAACTGTGTTATCTGTGCTTTGCACAAATTGTTATAATTAGCAAAAATACATGATTATTCACTTATTTTTCCTCAATGTTCAGTGGATGTTATATAGTCAAAGAAAAATATATTTTCAGGTGTCAATTATCATTGCCAAAAATTTGCATTTGTAAAACTAGAACAAAAGTACTCAGAAGAGGATGTGAAAAAACCCCAAAACATTCACATGAAACACACTGAATATGAGGAAATAGCATGAGATTTGGTAAAATGTAAGAGACTCTCTGCAAATATTGACCCTGGAAATAACAATGTTTTTGTGATGGGAATATCAGACAGTGGAAAAGAACAGGCTTGCCCATCATGTTATGGCCTACAAGCTGGTTGACCTCTGCCCACAAGGTTGTTCTGAAAATGCCACCACTACAAATGTCCTTTCAGAGACAGGAGCCTGCTCTAGGCACTCTTGAGAAGATGACCTTTAGGTGCCCAGACAGCTTCAAGGTTCAGTGAGATGCAGATGGACACCTCATTTTAAAATTCACTATTTTGATCTTTAAACTTGACAGAGTTTATTAATTTTTTGCTCTTGAGTCACATTTTTATCCACCTGTAAGCCAGTAAGGCCTTCAACTTGTCATCTGGATAAAACTATAATTTATGCAGTTACAATAGCCAGGAAAGTGTTTACTTTAGTGGCATGTTTCTTTCTGCTCTGTGTCAGGGTATGCTTTGTGATTACTGTTTAAAGGTAAATATTCAGTACGAGCATTTTGAAAATTTTCTCTTTTTTTCTTTTTTTTTTGTAATTGTTCACTTTACCATGGTTGAAAGTTACTTTCCTTCATGCACACAGATATCTGTTGTATGAAAATTTTGCTGTACATCAGAATTGTAAGCAATGCCCAAGACTCAGTTGGCATCTTACACTGAATGTTGAGATCTATAGTCTAGTGCAGAGGCAATGCAGACACATAGAAACTATTGCCTAAAGGTAATCACATGAAAAAGAATTGATTTCCACCTTTCCAGTTTAAAGCAGCTGTCCCTTTTCCTTTTAAATATTTTCAACTTTCCCTAAGGTCTATGACAATATTGTATTCACAGACATCCTTATTCTTCTTCTAAATGTCAGGATGCTTATTCTAAGAGGTTTGAAGCTGGAGACTGTAATGTGCATAAAATAATTTCTTACACCAAAATATAAAATATATTTAGCTGGACAAATAGCAGCAGCAACTACGTCAGTAAATACATCTTAGGCATACACACATACAAGCTTACACAAATTAATTATTCAACCAAATAAAAACACCTGGGTTGCATTCATGATGAAAAACACTGTGGCAATGGAGGTTTCATTGGGAAAGTCTGCTTATCTTACATAGCTATTAAAAAACATGGGATGTTATGTGTGGATACCTCCCTGCCTCAACGAAGAATGGCAGGTTTCCATCCACCTGTTTTCTTTCTAGAAAAGATCTAAGAAAGCTAAATTGTAGGCTTGGTAGCTGTAGTAAGAATGTAAAATTATCCAATATCACTTGCCAGTAAAACAAAATAGAGATAAATGCAAGGCTTTCAGGCTCCTCAGACTGTGGGTGGGTGGAAAGGGTCTGCCTCGGTGCTCTGGACCTCATGGCTCTGCCAGCCAGCCCTCACCAGATAGGGAGCTCACAGGTTTTCAGCAGTTTTCTTTGACTTTCTGATCATCTGTACCTGGTACTGTTGCCAATGCTGGAGAACATTTTAAACTTATAAATTAAACCAGAAAAAAAACCTGTCCAAGATCTAAAGTTTTTACCTCCTATATTTTATCTCTGTATAGGTTCCTGGGGCATCAGTATGGTTTTCCAATGCTGTTGGCTGTACTCAAGTACCACATGATTGAACTATGTAAAAACTGGAATGAGAGAGAGTCCATGCCATATTACCAGAGAACTGCCCTGCTACCTGCAGCCATGAAATGATTCCATGAGCAACAAGTAAGGTATGAGGGTGGGAAGGGAAGAAGAAGATTGAAAAGGAGACTTTTGAGGAAGAAAGATGCAAAACTATTGTTACTGTTTATTGCAAATTTAAATATTTGCTGCTTTCAACACTTCCTGAGTAGTTTTTTCCTTATATCTCTGCAATTGCTGATGGGGGGGTGACTCAATTTATTCAAGAGAAGGGCATTTCTTGCAGTAACAGATGAGTGCTTACTAGAGGAAAAAAAAAGGTATCTGATGAAGATGATTTAATTGCAGCCTTTCAGTACTTTAAAGGACCCTACAAGAAAGATGGAGAGAGGCTACTCATACAAGAGTAGGTAGTTACAGGGAAAGGGGAAACAGCTTCAAACTGAGAGTAAGTTTAGATTGGATTTATGGAAGTAATGCTTTACTGTGAGGTTGCCATGGGAGCCAGGTTTTCATCTAGGATGGGGAAGTTCAATTCTGCAAGGGAGATGGTGTTGCCCATAAAGCTGCTGCTGCTGAGTCCACTGTGACACCCCTTTGCTTCATCAGCACAAGCCTCCTGCATTTCTTAGCTGTTCTGAGTGTGGAATACATGTAATAGCTATTCCTCTATATGGTCAGCATATTTGCTTTGTGTTCACTTTGTAATGCTGACAGCTGTAAATTTAACATCTGTTGTTATTCTTGGCAAATTTCCTCTTCCTTGGGGCACAACTCACTGTCCTAGAATTCACAGATCTTGTCCTGATAGAGTTCATGGTTGTAAGAAAAAGGACAGAATCTGAGCAGATGATGATTAGTAGCCCTCTGCTTCAAAAGGGTCAATGTAGCAGGCTGCAGACAGGGAGGCAAGGTCCCCATGGAGAAGAATACCAGAGTAAAAATATTTCAGGAGAAATGCTAATTCCTATACAAAGCAATATCAAGGACACAAAATAAATGAATTTATTTCAAATAAATAAATGAGTTTATTTCAAAGTGGAAGTTGCAGAAGGGCGTCCAGTGAAATCATGCATAAAAATGCATAACAAATTAAATAATGTGCTACATTCTCATTTATATATCTTTTATGAGAAAAGGGGAGAAAATAATCATCAGGAATAGGATTAAAATGCTTGGAACCTATTAGGTGTCACCTTCACAAAAACTTTAATAGTGATTTCTATTTAAACAATTGAGGGACATTGAGGAAGAAAGTCCACACTGGGAGAGGGGAAAGAGCAGATTAAAGATTGTTTAGGTGAGAGGGATATATTCAGACTGAAAGCACAAGATGAACATATCCTTGATTTCTTACAGACCTGGCCAAATGTATGTGTTTGAATAATTATGATTTTTAACCAAAAAACAAGCATTTAATAAAAAATAGTGAAGTCCCAGAGAACACTGACATGGAGAAATACTATATAGAGAACAACTTTTTTAAAAGTGGAAGAAATGGTGATCCAGAGAACTACACCTTAGAATCCATAAAGACTAAAAGAAATTACATTTCAATCGCCATAGAAATTATTTGAAATTTAGAAAATATAAACCTAAAAAATGAGAAAAATATAATAATTTGGTATAGAAAAGAGATATCTAAATTAGGACATTACTGAACAATATAAAAAGATGATGATTGTCTAGGCAGCCTGTCAGGGCAGAGCAAGACAAAAATTCAGTTTAAGTAGAGGCAGAGAAGATACGTGTTAGATTTTAGAACAAACTTGAAAATGATAAATATATTTGGGTAGTATCATTTGCAAAATACGTTGTAGAATTTGCAGTTGCAAAGTCCCTGAAGAGGAAAACCATCTGCCTTTTCCTACATAAAATTTGCTTTCACACCTCCCAGCAGTGAACTTTGTTGTAAGAGCAAGTTCCCAAGACTGGCCATGCAAGGCCAAATTTGATGGCTTGCCTCTGCCTGTGGTTGCTTAACTTCGAAATGGAAATAGATGTTTCATAGAGAATCTCTCTTAGATTTGAGTTGGCAATACTCAGACCAACGCCCATTGGGAATGGTCAGGACAGAGGGGAGCCTGTGAGGGCTTCTGAATCTGCTCAGAGAAATTGCCCTTGCCTGTCCTACATCAGAAATGACCTGGCACCTCTATAGCCCTGCTGTGCATGTCTTGAACTTAGGGGAAGTCTCAAGGGTGGTTTTTGCACATCAGAGCATCTCCTTTTTGGTCTTGACACACTGCTATCAAAACGTACAAGTGTTGCGCAGTTCATCTACACAGAAATGAGACTGACCTCAAGGTTAGGTGAATCAATATATCCTTTAGAAAACATTAAAGAGTTATGAATTTTGCTAGGTAAATATTCCTACCAGGTACCAAATATAGAGGATAATGGGTTTACTTTGACCCGGTTAAAAGAGGTACCTGAGATGGAAGCAGAAAATAATAGTTGAGCCTTGTCAGCAGATTTATATTTAATTGAGCTCCTCCAAGGGAGGCTAAAGCTGTGCAAGAAGAGAGCAGCAGCATGACACATATGCAGTGATCAGGTCCATGACAACCTTGGCTGTCTGACTAATGTGCCATTTGTGCACATGAACAAAAGCTTTATTGGACCACCAGGCAAACTTTCATCTGGAAAATGGCCATGTAAAAGTGGAGATTGGGAGGGAAGAGAGATCTCCAAATGCAGCACATCCAACTGGAAGTGACTGAGCCTCTGGCTGCTCAGTAAACCAAATCTTAAAATCTCTTTTATTAAAAAAAAGGCCAAAATCCCTCTAAAAATAAGTACTTTTTGCTTCATTTTTTTTCTAGGCAGCAGTTCCAAAACCTCACTGATCTCATGATCCACACCACTTTTGAATTTCTATACTAAACTGACAGTATTTTGCTATTTCATTTGTTCTTTTCTAGCAATGTCATTCATTTTTCATGGTCAGGGAGGAGCCACATCCTGTCTCAATCTTTGTTTTGTTCTTTATCTGAGGAAGGCAAGTGTCCTTCACTTTCAGAGCCATACACAGCATAATAATCCCCGTGGTAATGCTTGAATGAGCTGGCTTGACAAAACCGGACTTGATGCTGCAGTGTCACTGAAAGGGGAGGAGTGATGATAGTTCTTCTGGGGTCATTCAACTCTTTCTGGATGATGTTATGAGGTAATTAACACAAGAAGAGTGAATTTGGGCTGTGGTTAGGGATAGGGTTAGGGTCTTCCCTGAGACACTGGGATGAGGGGAGCCATCAGCAGGCCTCATGCTGTAGCTGAAATCCAGTCAAGGACTTTTTGACAGGAACTTGATCCAATATCCACATCCAGAGCAGCAGCTCTGTAATTCTCAGGAAAGATGCAGCATGGCTTTGGATCAGTGACTGGTCACCATTATTAACAAAGACAAATCAGGACAGAGAAAAAATCCCAGTTCTGCCCTGCTTTTAATTCTGGTTCATATTCTTTCATGGACAGGTTACACCCAGGAAGAATTCAGTAAAGAAGAAGTGTTGCATTTCCATGACCCTTGGCCTTATCCTGCAGATAGGGCTGTTCTCTGTAACACTATCTGCATTGCTACAAGGTCTAGGCAGTCCCTTACCACATGATTTTTCATGAAATGGTAAGGTCAGTCTTTCTATTACATCTCACTGGTAACTCTGATTAAACTTGGATGTCTTCATCTCTACCTCTTGCCAGCAGCAATTTTTACATTTCTGAAACTTTAACATTTGGCTGCTAAAAATGCATTCCAAAATCTAGACGTAGATACCCACATAAATACAGGCTCAGTCACAGAGCTCTGACTTCAGAGGGCTGCAGTCAGTTAATGTCTGAGAAAATCAGACCATTTTTGTTATGAGCTCCACATAGAGCAGTCTGATTTCTCTGAACACCTTTCCCAGTGCATATAAGACCATTGCTAAAGCAGTGGAAATATTATTCAAAAGATACAGGATAAATGTTACAGACCCTGGATTTTTAAACCCTGTCTCAAAACCAAAAGTTTTTTATCTTAAAAAACTGACTATGTGAATTTGGACTAAGAGTACCAAGAGATATTTTTCTTATAGGTTGTTTCAAGGGAGAGTCAATATGTGGGTTTTTTTTCTTTCAGCCCTCAGGAAAGAATAACACAATATACATACATGGAGGAAAAAAGCACAGCAATTTTTGCAGAGAGCGAAAACACAGAAATCTTTGCAGAGCCATCATTTTTTTTCTTCAGGTATTTATTTTTGGTGATGTCTTTTCTGAGTGAAAGAAAACACAGATGACAAACAACAGCAAACAGTGCAGAGACTGGCAGCTGTCTGCATGAAATATGACAGGGTTTATGCAACCCTGCATATTGCAGGTTTATGCAACCAGCTCTGGCTCATTTCTCAACCCATTATTCAAGAAGTTCTTCACACTGAACCTGCATGACTCTGATGACCAGCAGCATGCATTCAGATCACCTCCAGGGACAGCACCAGGGCTGAAAGTCACCAAATCCAGGATGGCAGGTCAGGAAGTCAGTCAAATTGTCCACTTATCCTTTCTGTGTGCTTCCAGTTCCTTGTGAATGAAAGGAAAATACAATAATTCTTCAGCTTTATTTGGTAATAAAGCTGAGTTAAAATTACCATACTCTTATCTGCAGTGAGGAACTACAAAAGATAGGGTTTTTTTCTTTATTACCATTTTTTCATGAAATAATATGTGTAGATCACTACAGAACTTTTTCCACTAGGGAATATACATAACCATTTTGAAAAGCTGAAAAGGCAGAGGAGAGATCTGGGCTGACCTACTGGAATCACAGTATAATTTAGGCTGGAAAAGACCTTTAAGGTCAGTAATTCCACTGCTAACTGAGCACTGCCAGATCTACCACAAATCACAACATCTAATAATGCCCCCAAGAAAACACCTCTGAGATAAAATATCAGCAAAAAATTTCCTATGGAATGCAGTTTGTAGACTGACAGCTGAAGAACAAGCTTCCACAGATAAGTGCTGCAATATTCCAAGGAAGCACTTGGATGTTTGGATAACTACTTGATGAATAAGTGCAAGAGTCTATCTGTGCTGGACCCTAGCACACAGGATTGCAAATAGGCCAAGTGCTTCCTGATGGGAAGCAAAATTTGGTATCGTTCCATCATTTAACAAATAAAGATGTTCAGGAAAAAGGTCTGTAAGATAACTAAATCAAGCTTCTTCCTCAACATGTCTGGCACCCCCTCCTGTCAGGAACTGTATGTTTTGCAGGCAATTGGCTGTTGAAGTGCATATCCTTGTGCACCAGGTGCTTTGTCATTCTCAGGCTCACAGCCAACAGTAGCTTAATGCTGCTCTCGAGGTGAGTCTCCTCTCCATCTTTAACCTATAATACCTTCTTATCTATAGACTATTTCTAAAGATTTTTACGCTGGTGCCAGCACAGGTAACAGCTTGGGAGGTTTTAATATTTTCAGATTCTGCTTCCTTAAGCCAGCTGCAGTGAAATGTAAATAGAATACAGCTAGCAATGGGCTAACTGTTTGATCCCTATTTGCATATTTGGCACAGTGGTCAAGGACTGTCATTCCAAGAGCAGCAGTATTTTCAGGCTTTGTCCCAGAGCTGTTCAGCATCACTGAGGAGGTGGTGACACCACCTTTGTAACATCCTATTAGTGTTAGCAGTAAACAGAGAGACCCACACAAATGCCCCAGAAAAGCAAAACAGAATGACTTGCTTCTGAAGTCCAGCAGGTCAGGGGAGGGGATTCCACCCCTCTTCTTTCTCCTGATGAGACCCCATGTGAAGTAGTCCAGCTCTGTGGTCATCACCACAGGAAAGACATGGACCTGTGAGAGCAGGTCTGAAGGAGTGTCACAAATGGGGTCAGAGGGAAAGACTGAGAGAGTTGTAGTTGTTCAGCCTGGAAAAGGGAAGGTTCTGTGGAGACCTTACTGCACCATTGCAATACGTAAAAGGATATAAGAGAGATGGAGAAAGACTTTTTTAGCAGGGCCTTTTCAATAACAATGTGTAGTGGGTTTAAGCTAAAATATGGTAAATTTAGTTTAGCTCTAAGGAAGAAGATTTTCACAATGAGAATGATGAGACCCTGGAATTTGTTGCCCAGAGAAGTAGTGCATGCCTCATCACTGGAAGTGTTCAAGGCCAGGTTGATCTAGTTGTCCAGGGAAACTTGATCTAGTTGAAGATGTCCCTGACATCATTGCATGAGAGTTGGACAAGATGACCTTTAGAAGCCCATTCCAACCCAAACTCTTACAGGATTCTATGATAGTGTCTGGGCCTAGAAAGAGCACAGTATAGGCTTGGTGCATTAAAATTACTTTCCTTTGTTAACAAACAGAAAAGTCATTATGTTTCTTTCCTGTCTTCTGCTCAAATCGCTAATGTAATAAAAAGTTGCTCGCATGAATAACAGGCACCCAGGGGAAGAGCCCCAAGCATCTCATTTTCTTTTGGCTCTCACTATAATTAAAATAAAACATTCGATCTTTTTCTAGATAACACTTGGACTTGGTTTTCTGCCATGGTTTGATTGGATCCTTGAAAATTTTTATCCCACTGTTGTAAAGGTGAAAATCTATATATGGCAATCTCTCAAATTATTAGTATAAACCCTTTATGTTGTCACTAGATGGTGTATTTTCTACAGCTGAAATGCCATGAAAAATATATGTGTAGAGAACACAGTATGAGCTGTCAGTCATCTGCTAAGCAGAGAAAGCCCACAGACCTGTGGACCTGGACAACATTATGTGAAGAATGCAAAATTAACTTTTGAGGATGGGAGGGAAGAATAGGTTCTTTTTTATTGATGCATTTTCAGGTGCTGACTGATCACTGCTAAGCTTAAGCACATAAACATCACATGCACAGCGAAGAGAGTCTAAAACCTCCCTGTGAGATTGCCAGCTCTGTATTTCCTCCCAACCATCAAACTCTCGATCAGCTCCTGACGCACAAGTTACTCCCTTCTTCCAAACCCCTCCAGGTGTTGACTCACCATGAGGTGCAGAAAATCCACCAAGGCAGTTCCTGATACAGATAGTAACAACCAGGATACATCACTGGGTTTGAGCAAATATTCTTTATTTCTTGAAAGATTTTTAAAATTTTTAATGCACTTGTACCATGATGTAGAAGAAATGCACTGTTATTCTGTGTTCTCTATGTACCATCCAGGCTTGTCCTTCAACAGATCTATAATAACACTAGCTAGCATAACTGCATCTGAGTAGGTGAATGAAACTTCCTGGCCTCTCCTTGTCGTGGATTTTTTAGATGACAGAATTACTCCAGCTCTACATTTTCTTTAAGGTCAAAAAGGCTGTTTTTCTTTCCAGAGTGCTTTTGCCAGGGACCCAGTTGCTCTCTGCTCAGAAACCTTTTGTTCTGTACCTATGAGAATTTCAACAGCCAAAACAAACCTGAAGAGCTTAAGTCATCAGAAGGATCTTTTCCAAATACCTGGTGGGACTGAAGATGTAGTTTCTGTTATAAAATGCTGGTGTAAAATGCAGTCCAGTTCTCTCACACCTAAGTTAGCATGCACAGGACTGCAAGAACTGGTGATTCCTTACAGGCCCAAGTTAACAGAGAAGACTCCTAACAGCTGCCAAACAAAAGCCAAGCACGCATTGTGACATGTATTTGTAGGGTTTTTTTGTGGGAAGAATCACATGAGGAAGAAGAATGACCAGCAGATGCCAGAGGGGAACCAGAGCTGGAGAAATAATGAGTCATCTTAACAACACTGCCAATTCTTTCCCTGCCGCTTTCTGACACAAAGGGAGAAAGTTCAGCACTTGCAGCCCCCAAGAGAGCTGCATTTTGTAGCAGCAGTATTTCCCTTCAACACTGAACTTTTTATTCTGGAAAGGGCACCTCCCTTATTGCCAGTTTAAATGATGATTCTCTTCCAACTCTGATCCCTTTTCTGAAAACCTAAAATATTTTCCTCCCGTAAGGGGAGCAACAATGACACCATTACATCTGACAGTCAAAATTCAAGTGAAGAATTTTACCCATGTTCTGGATCCAGCTGTTACAGGCAAATGCGTCATATCACTTTATTAATTAAGTTTCAAAAAAAATTATTTTGAAACTACTAAGGAATCTCAATCTATTATTGACCTGCCATTTCCCAGCAGGAGGCTCTTAAGCGTTGAATTTATGCAACAGGAAGCAATCTCTCAATCTCTAGTGTGTGCTTTCAAGAACAAATTAAAATTATTATGGATAAGCCCCATCTTATCTTGATGAAACATTTAGGAATATGGGAAGATAGGTATTTCACTCATAACTATGCAGTAAAATTGTTTGCTTAATAAATTCTTCCTTTACTCAGTTTGCTGCAGCATCCAAACAGGTTAAGGTTAAAGAATAACAGTATCTCATTTTGAAATATGCTGCACAATAAATAGCCTTAATTTACAAAAGGGCCTTCTAGAAATTTTAGTGCTTTTAAGATGTCCTACTTTTTCTTGCTCAAAAATCTGGAAATGCATTTTTTCACAGATTTTCCTTATCTTATAAGCTTATAAGAATTGCTTATAATATTATTTGCAGGTTTGTTTTTCATGCTTCCTGTACATCTGAAAGTCTGCCTTCTGAGATATTACCCCTTTCCTAAAACAAGATAAACATCTGAAATTGCTCTTTTCATGGTTCTTGCCCTTTAAGTCCTGTTTGTCTGTACCACTGGCATTTGCTCACAATCCTCCACTTGCAAATCCAAGGGAACAACATTCATCCTGTGCTCCAACAAACCCTTGTAAATTAGTTCAGGAGTGATGCTGTAGGTTCTGCTCACACATACAGGAGCTTGGGCTCCTCCAAGGTCTGTAATGCAGCACCCTCTAGTCCAGAAGGCAAGAGTCACAGTGCTCAACCCCATGGGCCAACCTTCCCAGCAGCTTGAGGATAAAGTATCCAGTAGGTCACCACTTACCCAACAAACTGAGAGCATATGGCATGGACACTGTGTCAGTGTCCCAAAAGGATGAAACTGTGATCAGAACCAGTGACAATAGCGGTGAATTGAAGAGTTTAGAGGGTTTTCTTTCTTTCTTCTTTTTCTTTTAAAGGTAAAGTTAAGCATGGAATTCCATCACCTCTGTCTTGGGTCACTGGTGTAGTTCTCCAGTTTTCAGGTGTTGAAGCAGGGGAGTAGCTTTCCTGGCTAGTGGGTTATAGAAATAGATTATGAATCTGAAAGGTAACTGGTGCCCAAAGGAGAGTTTGCTGCCAATGCTTTTCTGACAGGTGCAAGTACACCAACAGCTTCTGTCTGAGCTCTGCAGGTGTCCTGCTAGTTTTCAGAGCTTGCCTGATAGCTTACTTCTGCCTCATTTAACCTCATTTAATGCTGTAAATCATTTATCTCTATTTAACATAATTCACAGTCTCTTTAACTTGACAGTGGAAATAGACACTCATCTGGCTAATCTTCATATAGAATTCCCAGTTTAGATTTTATTTAATTTCTATTAGTTCAAATATTTTTAAGGAACCTGAAGGAAATTTCCATTGAAATACCCTTATGAAGGATAAAATGTCATTTTTGAAAGATAAACTACCCTTTTTTCAACTTTCAAACATCCTTCATTACTCACATGTCATCCATTATAAATGTGATACTGGAATAAGCAGAAAACAAAAGTTAAAAGGAAGCTAGACAATAAAGTTTGCATTATAGAAAACATTTTTATATTTGCAAAATAAAAGGGAAAAAAAAAAAAGAAAAATGGACTTCTGAAATTTCCATGGAGAAAATGCTTTAAAATCCTATCTTCACTCCTAACCTTGCTGTGAATAAAGTCAGCTCTGGGTCAGCTTTGCAGTAGTGACCCCCACTCTCCCTCCTCTCCTCTGCCAACTGTTGCCCTTCCTTTCTTGGATTCCACAACAGAGCTGGTATTTCTCTTATCTCTGTTAGGTTTTCACACATCTAAACACAGATTTTCCTCCCTAACTCCCCCAGTCACCAGCTCCTGGTAGTGCAAGTACTCTCCAAGTAATAACTCTTGCTGATCTTGGCATGCCAGGTTGCTCTTCTGGCTCCTTTGCTCTCCAGAGCAGAACTGGGTGCAAAGCAACCAGGCTTGTTCCAAAGCACTTTCCTATGTTCTCTTTCCTATGTTCTGTGTTGCAAAAATCAGTCTGTAAAATGTTGTTCTCTATTATTTCAATACTGGCCATGAAGTTTATTTAGTTTTATAGAAGAAACAAGTATTTTAACCTACTCTTTCTCTTTTGAAAAGGGCTTCAATTTCATATTACTATTTTCCTCTAATTCATTCCTTAGACTGTTAGGATATCAAAAAACAACACTTTCTCCACATGTTTGCTAGAAACATGTTTTTGGGAGACCTATAAAAATGAAGTAGAAAACTGATCTCAGACATAGTAAGCATAAGAAAGAACTGCCCAAGAATGCATTCCTGTGTGCTACCAAATAGGAATTAATTTGATATTCAACATTTCTATGACTGGTTTGTTTTTTTGCCAAGACTCTGGAGTGCCTGGGAGCTCTCACCAGAGCAGGGCACTGCTGTTGGAGGCACCGTGCAAACAAAGGGAAAAAAAGAGACCTGAAAAACTAAGGCACACAATAAACCACTTGGGATCTGCATAGATGTAATTGCTGAAGTAAAAACCCTCATTGTTCTGTCTGATTTTGTCAAAATAAAATTCCAGCTGGTACAGAAGAAGGCCTTCCTTTAAGGACAGCGGAGCCTCAAAGTACTGGGTATGAACTCATTAGGCAAAATATCTGGCTCCTCATAATCCAGCCTGAACTATGAAATCCAACTATTTATATTTGCATTTTTGCAATGGCTATCAAGATGTCATTTTAAAAGAAATCTAAAGGAAAATTAAGTGTGATAGAAGGGCAGCACTGCTGTGGAAACAAATGTAGGAGTGGCATCAAAAGGTAGCTGTGTTTAGTTATGAGACCAGACTCCTTAGAGGACAAATGTGCTACCCTGGCTCGCAGCTATGACTCTTGGAGGCTGTGGTTTCCCACCTATCCAGCAGTAATAATGACAGGAAATGAATGCCACTCATATTTGACAAAAGTATTAGGGGTTCCAGGTGAGGTACAATGCTGAGTATTTCAAGAGCTTGGTCTGGTTTGGTGTGGATTATCGCTTATTTCCTTGAGATCCAGAGCTAGAAGTGGGTGCTTAGACCTTTCTTGTCCAGCAAATGAGAAATTCCTCTTGATTTAGAGGAAGTTTTGGGTAGAAACAGAATATTTTTTAGCCTTTTTTCCTCTTTTTTTCTGTCCCCTTTGTGTACCTGAGGATACTGTACTTGAACTGTCTTTTTCCTGTGAAAAAAGAAGATATGAGAAAGGTTTTCTACATGCATAAGTCTATTAGTGGCTGAGTGCAAATTTCTTGAAGGAGAAATCTTCACAAAAGGTTTGAATCCACAGGTTAACTCTCATTAGCTGTTAAAGCCTGACCTGTTGGTAAACACAAGTCAAGAATTTAAACCATTTCCTCTTCTATTTCTTTGTCCTCAGCCTTTAACAGATGACCCAACTAAGTAAAAACATAATAGCATAAATGTGTATAAAGCAAACAATAAAGGGTAAAGAAAATTATTTCTTTCACACCTCCAGGGCAGTCCATAATAGTACACAGCAATGACACTGTACAGTCCTGTACACACTCTGTTTCACGTAACTTGTGGGGCTTGAAGCATGGAGCAAAACAGAGAAGGGTTTGGAGGTGCAAAAAAGCCTCTAGCAAGATATTTCAGTTTCTGAAATTCCTCATCTTCTGAGATAAGCACTGAACCACTTTTTGTCTATCAAATGCTGACCATTTTACACATAGTCACTATCAATCAGTAGGAATCAATCAGTATTTTATTGTAGATCTATCACCACTGGAGATTTTATTCATTATGTGTTCAGTTAACCGTTTTAACATGAAAATTGATTTTGTTTACAAGAGGATACCTGGAATCTACTTTGGTAGGTGGAGTGATCAGCTTTTCATGAAGCAGAGAAAAATTAAGGGAAACCCTAGAATCAGTTTGGGTAGATTACATTCATCCTCTAACTCCAGTAAGAACAACATTTCGTCCATGACCTGATTTCTGAATCAATAAATACATTCACTATTTTACTAAATTTTATTTTTAAAAAGTAATTTGTGAAAAAAAAATAGGACATTATTTGTGCTATCTTTATCGAGTTACTTGGAATTAACTTATCATGGCAGTATTTCATTTGCCAGAATTCTTTTTCTTTGGTATTTTACAATTTATCTGCCTGATTGTTCAGGAAATACGGCTCAGACTTAAGTACAAGTAAGAAATCACTGAGAAAGCAGAATTTGAAATGCAACCAGGTTCTTTTAGCCCACAAAATCAAGACAATTTTATATAGATTTTTTTTTAACAGTTAAAATAATTATCTCCACAAAGTGGTCTGGACTCGTAACCTAGTCTTCTAAATGGATTCATTTAAACCTCCCTTATTTCTCACAGCTGATTCAGCCTAAAGGTGCTGTGGCAGGGCAAGGTAATTGAAGCCACAACACAAAATGACACCTTTCTTTCCATGGAATCGATCTAGCAATTGCTCTGGATATATTGCTGTAAAAACAGATCTTTTGGCTGAATTACTTTGGCTACTTCTCTGCATTATGCAATGCCCAGTAAGAGCAGATAAACTAAGATTGCTTAGCAGCTGAAATTATTTAACCTATGGGATTTATTGCATCTGAAAAATGAAGTCAGTTCTCTGGAGGGAACACACAGTTACTTAGAAATACATGTGAAATATTTGGGGTGAAATAATTCATCTGGAATGGTGAACATTTAATTTCTTTAATTTAGTCCCAGATCTGTAAGTGTAATTTGTTTCACAGGAAATTTCAGGAATTTTTTATTTGACTAGCAGTATGGAATCAAAACCTGAGACTGTTGAAAAGAGGCTGGTGCTGGAAAGAGTCTGGTGCTAAAGCACAACTGAAGCAGCTGTGACCTACCCCACCAGCAGAGCATGCTGGTGTAACAGTTCTGGTTCCAGAGAAGTAACACTGGAGAACCAGCCCAGGGAATTGTTATGAAGAGCAAAATTAAAGGGCACATACAAAATATTTAGTTCATTTGTTCTCCACAACCTTCTGCATTCAAAATTTTGGTCCTCAGGTCTCCCCCTAACCTAGGAGGTTTTAAGATCTCTAGATACCTACATTTTTTCCTCCAAAGTCCTAAGCGAATAAAGATTTTTCAAACGTGGTCAGAAGTAAACAAACATCTCTCTCATAACCACCCTAGTGAGATTTACTAAGTTGTCATTCTTTCATGTCTCATAATAATCTATACATTGTCATTCTTAGAGCACATAAATGAGAAGGCCTTGCACACAAAGGGGCTATGGGAGATGGGTGATTAATCAGATGCTGGAATCTGACTGTAAAGCTGGTTTCTTGTCTTTTGAAAAAGCAGAAATTCAGATGGCAAACACTTAAATTTTTTGTACAAAATGTTCCCTACTTCAAGTTTCTGGAATCCAGCTCTCTCTTTATTTTTTTTTGCATTCCATTGGGATGGTTATATTTAATAACATCTTTCTCTTTCAATGAATACTGAATTATTGAATAATTTCAACAAGAAAGATTGGAAGAGATAGGCTGTATTGAGAGCCTAGAGTGTTTAAGAGGAATGTGTGGGTTAATAATATCTTAGCAGAAGAAAGAACTGACTCTGGGTCTTCACATCTATGCAAGGGCACTAACCATTGATCTTATGGCTGAAAGAACAGGAACAATATTATTTAGCACAAACTTCCCTGAAAGGAAGAACCTGGTGGGGGATTCCTTGCAGAATGACAGGCCAGTACTTTGCTAAGACTGAGTTGTGTCCCGTTGCCCCACTTGAAGATTGCCTTTTACTGGCTGCCTTAACTGTTAGCTGTGATAGATGCTACTTGTTTGTCTTCCCCAAGTATAATTTAGGGGCCTCAAGAATGGCAGTGGAGGTTATGGGTTTCTGCATTTCAACGGTGATGAGGCTGAATAAGTATACTTGAATTTATTTTTTCTTTTGGTGAATCATCTTCAGCTAGTAATGAGGATTTTGAACATAGCTGAATCTTTCCTGTACACTTCTAAGCTTCTGCTGGCACCCAGACAAGCACACATCATGGTATTGGCACCCTGCTCCTGGCAGGAGGCTGGGACATGTAGACTCCCACAACAGCAACAACCAAGAGTGCTCCAACACTCGCTTGGCCCATTGCCATAATGTGTTTTTGCCATCTCTCTAGAAGCTATTGAAATCAGCTTCTAAATGTTCCCAGATTCTTTCCCCTGGGGAGAAGAAATCTGACGGTGACATTGAAAGGCAAGACTCCCACAGGATTATGTATGTCAGCCTGTCACAAGGCCCTTCAGCCAGAAATATTTCTTTTTTGTCTTAATCTTTTATGTGGCATTTTTACAGCTTGAAATAATGTTTTATATCAGTTACAGATAATATTATAGTATCCTTATAAATGTTTATTTATCTGTTCAGTAAAACAATGAGATCTGGGGCTAAATGCTACAGACAAAAAGGAGATTGAAGTAGCATGCACAGAGATACAGCTAATACCTCCAAGCAAATGTCATGTTCACAGTACTCGTGGTGAAATGGCATTAGCCAGAGCAGTGTCTTTTCTCTCATGTCTTCCCAATAATCACTGTTCCTTTCTAATCTGAAATTCTTCTTATCCTTTCATTCTATTAGTGAGTCTGTAGCTAGGCAGAGACTTTTCATTGAATAGGCACACACTTGGCAGAATATCTTCAGGTGGCATATTTACAGATAAAATTAGATTAAAAAATTTAGCTTACTCTAATAAAACATTTCGTTCTCTTTCCTTTTACTTCATTCAAGACTAGCATTCAAGAGGTTGAAGTGAAAAGGTAGCAAGAAAACATCCTGTTACCTATCCATCTTTGGGGGATTCCTTGAGATACTCAGTGTAGTTACTCAGAAAGTCAATGGTTCATGAAACAAAGAAAATGTAGCTCACATCTAGGAAAACATTTGGGCAGAAACTCAACTCATGTTGCAGGTATTTATCCAATTCAAAAGAAAATGGTTCAAAAGAGTTCCTTGCACTTTAAGCCCCTGAGTCACTAATTTCCTCATCAGCCGAAAAGCAGCTCCTATGTAACATATGGCAAGGAAAACAGAAAATTTGCTAAAAAAGGGGTCACTACGACTATTTCACTAAGGACATGGTGCAGGTTTTCAGGTGGCCCATCCATCAGACCAGTGCTAATTTGTAGCTGATAAGGACCTTTTCACAGCAATATTGTGACAGCAGCAGATGTGAGCTGTCACAGACACTGAGCTGGGATTTTTGAGCAGCAAAGCCTTGTGGGGTGCATGCATTACAGCCTAACAATGCTGAACCTTGCTAAATGATGGGCAAAATTAGTCACTTGCTATATGGCACTGACAGGTCATGCTCAAAGCTCTTGGTATATTTTCATGGTCATGAAATATTTATTTCTCAGATTACCTGCATATAAGACAAATACCTATCACTTGAAAAGAGGGACTTAATTTGTCCAGACAAAAATAACCTCAAAGGCTCCGGGAGCTCTGAAGATAAACTTCTTGGTATTTCTAACAGGCTAGAAAAAGAAGAGGAAAAAATTCTGCCTCGATTAATTAGAATCTTGCGTTTTCGATCCCCATTTTCAAGCTGCTGTTTTTCAGGACCCAGTGAATTTGGGCTTTGGTCACATGGCATAGATGCCTGTGTGCAGGCAGGGAGCTGTGGATGTTGTAGTGAAGGGATCTCCTCACCAGGTTTTGGAGAGTGCAAAGCAGAGTCGGGAGCAGGGATACAGCAGCAGCTGAGGCCAGTGCTTATCCAGGTGGGAAACAGCACATTTCAGAGTTCCTGCTCTGGAAAGGAAGAATACAGCCCAGCCCAGCACTCTGGAAGGTTTCCAAGTCCTTGCAGGCTGATAGGGAGGCACAACACACAGTATGTGTCTATCTCAGGAACAGGAGGTTCTTGCTGTGTTATAATGTGCAGGTTGGGTCTCACAGAAAACTGGCTTTCCTGAAAGATGAGGCAATTTGTACTTGGAAGCAGTTCAGCATTTATGAAGGATCATCTCTGATTGTAATGAGCAATGATATAAATCTACTTTTTTATTGCTTTTCAAATTGAGTTATATTTTGTATTTTAAAAAACTTCTTAGTCAACCTTATTGAGTATAATTTCCCATTCTGTTTTCCAGTAATTACTGAAAGGAATCTCACTTCATTTTGGGGTATGTCAGCTCTGTGTGGCCTGGAACCAAATTGGAATAAAAAGAGGAATTATATGGAGGACAGGGTAATTTCTGCTCTATAGTGGAAATTCAAATTGTGTAGTTGTCCTGCAATGCCACATGATTTCTCTGTCCAAATCCAGCCCAGCATGATCCAAACCTTGTTTCTAATAACACATAAGGTGATCACTTGCTCAGCCCAGTCTGCTGCCAAACCCCTGTGAAAGAAATGGTACCACAAGGGCTGAGCTTCACACCACTGTGACAGCAGGGGCTGGCAAATCTGATGGACATCAATTGTCTAAAGTGAGTTTATCCCCCTTCTGAGCCATGAAAAGGTTTTCTCAAAAACAATTCCAGGAAATAATGATTTTACAGACAGAAATGTTGTGTTTCTTGAGACTGTATATTATACCTTTCTGAGGGAAAAAATAGAGAAAATGGACAGTCCTCAGGACAATTCAAAGGACTTTTTGAACTTGGAAAGAAATCTTTGTTATTGTAACAAAATAGCTACTTTATCATTTTTCCTGGGTGTTATTTTTTAAAGAACGTTTCCTGGTTTAATTTTCATTGCTCACTTGTTTTATTTTTTTTTTTTTTTACCAAACATGTGGGAAGAATTATAAAGTACTCTATATCAATAGTAAAAGGAATAAAAAGAGCTGAGTTACAAGGGGTACAAGAGTGCAAAGCAAAATTTTAGGGAAGCAAACTAGCGGAGCAAAGCTAGTACAATTTTCTGAAAGATGCTGTCATCATATTTGGTTGCAACAGGGCAGCCCTGAAATTAAAACCGATTAAACAAATGGAAATATCAAATTAGCTAAGAATGTTTGAAACAGAAATTCTATGGCATTCCAAAGGCTTCAGGAAGAGAATTGCCTCAAAAAAGATTGGAAAGTTAGGATTTTGGCTAATAAGAACATGTGGGATGTTTCTGGGTTAGTTTTACAGAGTATCATAAAACAGTGGGCTATAAAACCAGCAGTGCATACATAATAACAGCTAACTGCAAACACTCTGTAATGTTTTAACTTTAGAGGAAAATTTGATTTCAGAAGTAAAGGAAACATCTGTGTTTCTTCCAAAGACCTCTAACTAGACAGTATTTTATGTAGTAAACGAAATGGGAGACAATATCTTCTTTCAGACTACAGTATGATAATAAACTCGAGTTTGAAAAAATAAATGTTTAGTCCTAAGATTGTGACTTAGCAGGAATAGCCAATTACACACATTTAGCTTTCTAGAACCACTTTATGTGATTAGAAAAATGAATACAAGGGAATTAATGCACATTCTCCTACATTCCTCAGTATAATTTGTGCTCTATACATCTGTGTTTTAGATGACAAATTTTAGGGACCAGGGCTTTTACAAAACATCAAATAAGCTGTTCATCTAAGTATAAAAGAACAGTATTGTGTAACAAGAAAAACTGCTGATCAGATTTAACTTTGGAAAATAGTATGGCTGTTCATGCAGCTGGTAAAAAAGTTGGTGAGGTTTTATTTTTTGAAACAGTTTTGAGATAGCAAAATGGCTCAATGTGTGAGAAGAATCCCCCTGGTGTCTGCCTATGTCGAATATTGATGCCATGACTTTGCTTTCCATTATACTAGATTTCCAACCTTTGTGTTTAAAGAGAAAGAATCCAAATATTAAATGTGGAACAGAAAAATTGCATGTAAGAAGAAAACAAAATATAAAATAAATTTGCATTCATATATAAAATATTTGGCTAACCAGACTAAAAGTATGTCCATCTTTCTTTTTGCAGATTGCCCAGCCTTGCTTTGCTTGTGCTGTGGTCTGGCTGTACATGACTCTATTAGTGCTAAAACCAGATGCCTTTTTGAGAGCTGGTTTTCTCGACATTAGGTACCAGAATTACCCAAACTGAAGTTTGCCTGCTATCCCAGTCCTTCTGTTCTGTTTTAGGCAAATCAGTTAGGTCCTTTATGATCCAACTTGCAAGCAATTTCCACTAACTTTGTGAAATGTGATCATGGAAGCTCTGTTGTTCACAGGGCATGGTGAGTAGAACCGACAACTTGTGACGTGGGTCGCTGTGCCTTGAGGCTTAGCCGTGTGCTGGGCGTGAGATGCCCCCAGTTTTCCTGTTCATTTCCGAGCTTATGTGCAGTGTCAAGAAAATGTAGCTTCACAATGCTTTCAAAGCCATGCAGGCCAGCAGCAGCCTTGGTGCTTTCATGCAAGGCTGGGCTGGTATCTGCAGGCTGAAAGGCCTGGGAGTACAACACAGAGATGGGTGCTATGGCTCTGCGGGGACCTGGGCAGCTTCAGAAGCTGAAACACTTTCTTTATGTTCACTTATCCACTCAGCTTTAGCCCCAGTGCCTCTGATAAAGGGCACCTCACTGTAGATTAAGCACCTCTGATAAATGTTCATGGTGGACTATAAGCACCCTGAAGTGACTCCCAGGCCTTGCAGTTCTTCAAAAATTGTAACACTGGTGTTTGCCTGTATTTCTTTGTGACTTATCAGTCAAATAACATACCAACTTTTCATCTACCACGCTTCCAAAACTTCTCATGGATATGGAAATTATATATGTGCAAGGTATACATGAAATCTCTGACTTGGATTAGTCAAAGCATTACAGAAGAAACAAACTTTGTTTAAAGAAATATCAGTCTGTGTGAGACTGGCTGTTTAGTGAGAACATACTACTCCACACATTTTATAGGACAGAAAGCAGCAAAGCATTTTGCTTCTTTACATGAAGGATGTTTGGTTAGACTTGATTCTTGTTCTTCTTTTACTAAAAATTATACATTTGAGAGGAAATTCAATCTTATATAAACAATATTTCATTAAAACCTGGTATTTATACTTTTAGTTTTCTTCCAGGCCAGCAATAAAAGAAAATATTTGGAATTTGGAGATTACCCAAAGGACAGAAATTTGGAGTTATAAGAAGCAGCACTTGTTACTAGGTCTGAATTTCACACATATTGAGTGCTCTGATTGCTTCCAAACCGGTTCCTTACTGTGTGGCCTCTGTAGAAAAATTCCACCAGTTCACCATTTACTCATACGTTGGTCATTCTCAACTGTCAATGCATTTGTGAACCTCCCTGCTGTTTTACTAGCATGACTGGATCCACATGAACCCAAATCTCTGGCCTTTCCCACAATCTGCTACGAGGCCACCCCATCAGAGCTTTCTGATTCAGCTGGTGCAGGGAACCAATGCAAGAACCATTTCACAACCCAGAAGGTGTATGTGTGTTTTCCCACATTACTCCTCACCCATCCCAGCTACTAACCAAACATGAGGTGTGACAGAAGACATATTGTCAAACATAGGTAAATGTGGTAGATCATTCATCCTCCTCATCTTTGCTATAGGATTATACCTGTCCTGTTTTTTCAGCAGTCAATGAGAGAATTTAAGTCTCAGAAACTGATTGTGTCCCTTACAGATTTCCAAAATAAACAAAAACTTGAGCAACATATCTAGCAACTTAATTCTCTCTTATGTGTTGAACACCAAAAAAATATATACGTATTTCCAGTTATATTGCAGTCTATGCCAAAAATGTTAGCAAAAGGTCAAAAAGTCAGTAGAAGAAGTTGTGTTGGGTGATGACAGGGACTAATTCAGTGCCACAGTACCTCCATTAGCTGAAAGGGCTGACCTTGTGGGTGAAATGGCAGAGACCTTGAGGGTTACCACGTGCTCATCTCAGTCCCATTTCTGAGATTTAGTGACATAGTAGCAGAGTCACACATAAGCACAGAGAAAGTAAAGATAACCACTACCTAAGGACAAAAAATAAGAGATTAAAACCAGCCTGTTTATCCTGGTTGACCTTACAGAAATATTTTAATGTAATTGTATCATTATGAAGAGAACAGTAATGGTTTTATTCAATAGGTTTTCTGGATTGCCTTTTAAGTGGATGAGAGGTATATATGAAATTCAACTTCAGTCCCACCTTCCACCCTGAAACCATCACCCTTACTTTACACAGCACAGTAAAAGCCTCTTGATGTGGTATTGCTCCCTTAACTGAGCTGGCAGACTTATCTGTCCTTGCAATCTTCACAGTCTGCCTTCATCAATTCTCCTTCTCTTTCATGTATGCAAATACATATCTATGGCATGAGCTATCCAGTTGAGTTTTAGATGTCATTAAGAGGCCCAACAATAGTGCTCAGATCTTTGAACATCTGCATATTTTTTAGTCAATTCTGTTCATTCCAGGTCTGCCATTAAAATGCATTTGAAATTTCAACTTCCTTCAAAAAATCAGTTCTTTGTGTCCTAGCCTCACACTGCAAGCTCATTCCATACTGAGCATCAAGTAAACTTGGATATTAAAAATATTCTGGTCTTGGGTCTTACTGGAACTGGAAGTAGCAAGGTAAAGGCTGTGTATTGCAGGAATCCAAACTATTCAGTATGTCAACACTGTTTGAAGAGCCACGTGTGCGTCATGTTCTTGTTTGCAAGCTAATTAGATTGCTCGTTTTGAAAGATGGATTAATGAATTAATCACAGGGTGCGGTGGATGTTTTTTCTTGGCATTCTGAGGCTGATTTCATATAAAGTGTTTTATTTTTTTCCATGTATGATTCACTTCAGAACTCAAAAACACATAAAACAGAAATGTAAAAATAATAGCTGTGTTAAAAAATGAATATTATAATCCCTTTGGCACAGTCAGTTTTCATTTAGGTTATCTGAAACTGTAGATAATACCATCAACCATGAAAAGAAGGAATGATCTGGGAGCTTTCTTGTTAAGAAATCAAAGCTGAATGGAAAAGGGTGTGGTTTTGATTGCACAAAATGTCAGACGGGTTTCTGGTTTGCAAATCTCAAAACAGGAGTGGTTCACATTTTGATGCTTTCTCATACTGCAGCATTTATGGAATTTATATTTTTTATTTTTTCAAATCAATTAAATTTTGGCAACTCCTAATATTGCAAAAATCACATTCAAAAGCAGAAGGCAGCAGAGACTGGGATCTGGCTCAGCCTCTGTCCATTTCTGGCCACTCATTTCTGGCCAATTTACCAACTCAGGCATTTATATGTGCACTTTTCACTTATTTTCCTGATTTTCAGCTTTCCCATTCTAAACAAGTGCCCACCTAATGGGTAGAATTATGCACATCATTTTCATGCTGATCCAACCCGCTGAGCACTGCATGGTGAGATCCTGGTCCTTGGCACACAAGAAAAGGAAAAGCAATGCCAAGTTGTGTGATTCTGAGCAGGACACTTAGCATGAACTATGAACCACCTGGTCTTCAACCACTTTGGAAATGAAAGGTGGAGCCAGATTTTCAAAGGTATTTACCTTTATAAATATAGATAGATACAAATATCCAACGACAGAGATAAGGTGCCCTAGACACTTTTTTTAGTATTTCCTGGGAAATTCTTGGGAACTGTATCAGTAGGGGTTAGAAAGCTAGTCACTTATTAAAATAACACAAATCAAACCTTTGCAAATGCAGTCTTTGTTTCCTGATCCCTTCTGTTTTTCACCTTCAGCTATACAAACAATCTGTGCAGATACAGGACTGTGCAGTTCCTCCACCAACAACCTCCTTTTTGTTCTTCCTCATTACTAAAACTGAAGAAATGTAAGAGACCAAAGCACAGACTGCAAAATCTGTGTTACTAGTAAAGAAGATATTGTACACCCCAAACATACCCCATAAAGTCATGCACTGAGTCAAGGCAGAGTCCCATACATGTTCATTAGGAAAATAAGCATTTTTCTTGAATATTGACTAACAGTTAAATGGAAATTTAGCAGAAATAACACACAGGAAGACTGAATGTATCAGAGCATGACTATACAAGTGTCTGAAGGAGACATTATCAAATCATAGTGAATGAATGCTACCAATAATCCATAACTCTGCTAGCTGCGGATTTAGTTATGCATTGCAATTTTTTTTCCACATCTGCTTTGTTTGAAAGCAATAAAATAAAGAAAGCAGTCACCATCATCCACCTGTTCCAAAAGTCTCAAATTCATGCTTTAGCATGTTTTATGGAGCTGTCACTGCAGCTGAGATTTATTGCATCAGCTGGGAAAAAGAAAAAAGTCATTATTTTATGCTTTCAGTTGTCTGACTGAAAATGTCTGGTGAAAACCCCTACCTTTTAGGCTGTTGATTAGTACAGTGATGCATTTCAAAACTCTGTTAATACCCTATGCTCCCACCTGAGAGTCCAGACAGCAATTTTTTAAAATTCTTTTGCTTTTTGTACATTAGCTAGTTAGTGGTAGTGCTACAATATGACCACATGACCAACGAGTTTACCATGTAGTTCTCAAAGAATATAAATCAACATTGCTCCTTGGAATAAAATATTTATCACAGACCATACTGTACAGAACAGACAGGGGGATGGATTTACCAGAAGGGGCAGGGAAGAAGGGCTCTGTCACCAGCCTCAGGATTTCAGCAGGCTGGATCATGTGGTGGGAGCCTCCTGCTCACTCCTGCTCTCCCTCTCCCCATAGCCACTTCCCCATCCCCATCCTGAAGGATGCAGCCAGGGCTGTGTCCCTGCTCACAGCCTGCTCCTCTTGCTCTGCGCCTCTCAGCTCACGTCCCTGGCAGTGAGCCCCCCTAGCTGTGCACAGCACTGGGATAGATGTCCTCCCCAAATCAAAGTCATACTTCTAGCACAGGCTGTGACTTGCACTGGGAATAGGGATTGCCCCAGGTAATGGCAATCCTAAGTGACCTGGATGTCCAGAAGTGTGGATGGACTCAGTTGTATGCTTCGTTTTTCTGTGATGTCCTCAGAAAACTTATTTGCATTTCCAGCATCATGTTACTCTTCACTTGGGAGAGTCATTCACACTGATAGGGAAATTTGGAGTGAAAGGAGCTCAGACCATCTGGCTGATAAGCACAGAGAACATGGTCAGGTCCAGTGGTCACTGGGTTTTTCAAGAACATGCTGCAGGCAGAGGCTGCTCAGAGGGCAGAGCAGAAGGAAGTGCAGTGAGTGAAAAAAAGGCTCTCCCCTCCTCCTTCCAGCACAGGATTCCTTAGCCAAGGAACGATCATTGCTGTACAACTTGTGTCTTGTGATTAGCAGGGAGCATGCAAGACTATTTTATTTTCCTCTGATTTACCTTTCTCAAGCGCTTAAGGTACATCCTACCTCTTTTCTCTCCAGCAAGCCATTTGAACTGTTTTGTCAGTGGCTTCTTCACAGAGCTGAGGGTTTTGGCAATAAATACTTTGAGGCCATTTTGAGGCTCTGAGATCTGAAGCCTCACCCTCTGCAGCTGAGACTCAGCATGCTCCTCCCTAATACTTGATGGGATGAAATCAGAAAGCTATTTTGAGAAATCAGATTTCTCAAAAATAAGAAAAAAAGAGCCCTCAAATGTCAATGCTACTAAGTGCTCACTGTCATACTTAAAGGCATATATTTTTGTGTGTTTGGGTTAGAAAAACTGCAGATATCTGTACAAAAATAAGGCACTGAAGAGTTGGATAATTCTCTGTCAGCTCTATTGCAATTGTTTTGCAAAGAGCTTTTTTACCGTGTATCTGGAGTTCAAGAGCAGCTTTCCATCTGCATTACTGCAGAGTACAGTCTGTAATAGTTTTTTCAGTCTCATATTAAATAAAAAAAATAGAAAATTGGAAAAGAAAAAGGAGGTGAGTACTACTTCAGTGACCCATTTACTTTTTATTAAACCTATTTTATTAGTACCTTTGTGATTCATACTGTACAGTTTTGTTTGACTATTGCTTAGGTTAATTCACACTAGAAGGATGCAAAACTGCTCTTATGAAACCAGTCAAGGAACTTATTTTAATTGCTAGTACCAAAGGGGCACTTAAGTGTCTACTAATGTGCAATCTATTGGAAAGAAGAGTATCCAAACTAAATGATGAATTTAAACCATACTAAATTCCTCCTTCAATATAAACTGATCTCTGATTATCTGAATATTGTTTTAGATTTTAAAAGAAGTCTTGACAAAGGTGGAAGGAACAAATCCTTAGAAACCTAATCAAGGAAACACCTTTAATATTGAAACAGATATTTCCCAGTGTTTTTGTAAAATAGGTTTCATAGCAGTTTTAGTTCTAATCCTATTTAAAGATGTATTAGAGTAAAGCAATGATTTAGTTGCCCCACCAGATCCAGCAACTCTGCGACCACTGAAATGAAGTTTGGAAACTTTTTGCTTACCCTTTGTTCATTTGCTTGCACCCGCTGATGGACACTGGTGAAGTAGATCTCAGGTAAAGCAGATGCATGTGCTGCTGCAGGGGAATGCTGCTCTGTGCAAGATCATGTTTCTGCACTTAAAAGGAGGTTATTGAAGTCTTTGGATTCACTGCAGCTCTTGTTGAAATCGTGGTAGAGTGCCACAGTGGCACTGGCTGGCACAGTGGAAATTGCACAGGCTCCTTATGCTCCAGTGCAGCAGCCTGCATCCATGAGAGAGCAGTAAATACCATTTGTCATCACTTTTTTCTCATTAGACTTCCCTCCCACTTTTAGAGAAACAAACAAAAACGGGGGGGGGGAGGGACGGGTGGTGGAAAAACTTGCAAGTTGGGCTGCTTTCTACTGGAGGCCTTTCTGTAAAGTGTTCTTTTTCAACATCAGTAAAAATCAAGATTCTCTCTGTTGAAAATTACTGTAATGATGGAAAGCTTCCTTCTGATTTGGTTGTGTGGTATATTTTTCACCCTCTACTCTCTTGACTTTTTAAATAGCTTTCATTAGTATAATCTAACTTCTTTATCTTGCTTCCCACGCAGAGGAAAAAGAAACGTCATAGACAACAGTTTTCATGTGCATTTTTTAGACACTATGGGTTTTATTACTGCATTTCACTCTAAGCCTTAATATAAACAGGCAGTGCCATCTTAGAAAAGCTGCTGCAAACTTCCTGAGTAGTGCTCTACCTCCAATAAAGCTCACTGAGCAAAACCATTGTAACTCAGCTGGCAGATTAAGTAAAGTATTTGACCTGTAGTTAATATATTAAGGCCTTTCATGGGGATCTGGCCTAGGAAATAAAAAGGCTTAAGATTTCTGTATGCTCACCAGCTTGAAGTTTAGCCCCACCAAGTCAGACCATGTGATATGTTTTGAGTAGCAATTGCACTTAAAACCTTTCACTCAACAGCAGATAGGCACCTAATCTGATTTGTCTGGAAGAGCACCAGTTTTGTCCATATTAATCTGAAATTACGGTCAGCTGCCAGTACAAAGGGAACCTTCATTAAAAGTGACTTCTTTTATTCCCACATAATAGATACAATGCTCTACATTTCATAGATTAGCCTTTAACTTGCCTGAACTATCTCTCTTCTATGAATAGTTCACACACGAGCTAGGAACACTCATTTCTCTGGCATTTATTTGGAAATCACAGCTCCCAATCACATCAGTGGCTAATGCTTTTATGCTTCTTGCTTTTTAAATATCACTGCTGTTCATTAGGCTGTATATTCTATAATTAACACCCCTTCTCCTCAGCAATTAAGTAATTTATCAGATAACAGACATTACTGTACAGGACCACCAGACACTGAAAAATGAGGCTTACTTCAACAGAAGCATGTATTTCTGTGCAAATTATTGTGATAGTCTTTCTAACTAGAAAGAAAATGAGGCAGATTTTGCTTTCAATAAAACTGCTGTAAATGCATAGCAATTCTGACACATCCACAGCATGGTTCTTCCAGATTCACATAGTCATAGCTGGATTATGTTTCTCTAGTAGAACAAAATTCTCATCCCTGTCTGGATCAGAACAGCTGCCCTCAGCCACACAGCTGACTGCAAGCTTCAGGATAAAATCTCTCACCTCTGACTGGGGATATAAGTTTGGCAATTTTATTTTTTTTTTTAATATGGCCCATTGTTTCTAAAAAATGCTTCTTTCTAAAAAAAAGTTCCACGGTTTCTCCCTCCTCAACTGGCGAGAAGTGACAGAGAAATAGGAATGCCTTTGGTGGTCAGAAATCTGACTCCAGGCATAAAAGCTGAATTCATTGTCACTTCACTACTGAAGTATGGAATTGTGAGAAAGCCATTTATTGGGGCAAGTCACTGTTAAAATTATATGTGCTTGCCATCATGTAGCTTATCAATAAAAAATATTATGTGCTTCCACATGGATTTTTTTTCTTTTCTCTTTTTGACATTTAAAGTTCCATTGAAATATAATCTCCTACTCTGGAAATAATTTACAAAGCAAATCCTTGAGTACTGCCACATGATGAAGAATCAGTGCAGATTTTAATTTTTGTAATTTTTATACAGTTCTTTGCAAGATATCACTAAGAAATGATCTGGAATTATGGGTCACAATGAAAGTTAAAGAGCATGGATGTTGCAAGGCAGTTTATTAAAATCTGCTTATTCCAGCAACTACTTTTCAGTGGCAGGTATGACTTTCCTATGCAAATCACTAGTCAGGAGTTTCAGTGGCAGCTTGCCTATGCAAACCCAACTGATTATAATCACTGCTTCCCTTCTCTGCTGTAGAAATTTGCACTGTGACACACAATACCAGATGCTGGACACTGGCTACTATAATAAAAGTTAATTTGCAGGATGGCATGGGCTGCATTAATTTTCAACGTGGCAAAGCACTAACAGCTGGCCCAACCTTGGGCCAGTGCTGTTTCATCAGCAAACTGAAAAAGGAAGTAAGTAATGAATCATATAAAGGGCTTTAGATGGCAAATGTTTAGATTAGCCAAAGTCACAGTAGGCTGAAGGGATGTAAGAGTAACCTAAGAGCACAAAGCAGAGCAGCACAGTGACAGCTGAAACTTTTCATAGCTAAAACAAAACAACAAAAAAAAATCAAGATGAAGGCATTTACCTGGAAATATGGTACAATTTATGTAATAGCTTCAATAAGAGACTGAAAAAATCTACCATGAGCACTTCCTTTCCCTGCCCCACCTCCTCCAGAATACTCTGCAGCCTTCTCACTATGAAACCCTGTGAAAAACATGGTTTTATGTTAAATTTCTATGTGATACCAGGCAGATAAGGGATTAACACCCAAGCCTGTGATATTTCACTATGTACTTTAGCAGCAAGCCCCAAGGCTTTAAATCATATTTTTATGCAAGTAAAGAAAGTGCCCATGGAGCAGCTGCATTGCACAGGGTGCTGCAGTGGTCACTGCAGCATCCTGGTCCATCAAGACAGCTCTTGCTGCGCCCATGAGTTGGCATGAACAGATGAGTGCCAAATTCCTGGATCCTTTCTAGGACATGAGCAGGGTATTGCATTACTCAAGACACCCAATTCTGGATCAAAAACAAGAGTGGAGCAGCTCTCAGATTTGGGCTCCCTTTAAATTCCAGGTCCACTTTTGTATCCTATCCAAAGATACTCCTATGAAAGTCAAAGACAGAGATAAGGAGTAATAGAAATTTCTCAAACATGATTCCAAAGAGTGTATATATTATATACCCCACAGTGTTTCTGTTAAAAGACAGCCATCCTTTACAGTTATAAACTGTTAAAATTGAACTTCAACTTCCTAAACAGGCTTATGGTTTTATAAGCCATGGTCTGAACATGAAACGAATGCAGCCCTAAATGTTTGTGTTAGGTACGAAAAGATATTCAGAGGACACTCTGGGCTGCTGCTCTAAACAGCACAGCCAAAGTTCAGCCAACAGGAAGAGTTATGGGTAATGTCCACAGATACTGTGCCCTGGCTCCCCCAGGGAGTTTATACTGGCCCCTTTCTGTTTGAAGGCTGGCTACCAAGAGGTTTGGCATGGGACTCAAAACTGTGTCACAAGTTACTTGCCATTGTCTGCCACAGTGTCCTCATTCATCTGCATAAGCAAAGGATGACTAAAATAAAAAGGGGCTTTGAGACCAGAAACAGAGTGACAGAAAGACAATGGCAAGCACAGACAACTGTTTTAATAGAAAATCTGGCAGTGAGAGAAGTAAGAATATCAGATCTTGACTAGTTTGCCCATCATGTTCCCTCTCTGAAATAGGCTTAAAGCACACACGTGAGTTATTCTAACTAAAAGCCAGTGCAATTTCAAACAAATAGCTTGTTACCCACACAAAAGCTATCCAGATAGTGCAACATCAAACAAGAGAGCAGCAGCAGACAATAAGCTAAACTAAGCACCCCTTTGAGAGCACCTCTTTTGAGAAAACCAGCTGAACTACAAAACTGCTGGGGATGACTAACATCAATGCAATTTATTGGCTTTCTTCAAATAAAGACCTCAATGTAAGGAAATGATTGAAGAGACAACTAAACTCTGTTAGAGTCATAATTAACAAATTACAGGTTCCATTACACATACTGGTCTATACAATTCATTCAGGATAATGACAGAACAAGCTTTTTTTTCCACAAAAAACATTTTATTAACATTACTTATGAATTTTTATTTAGAAAATATTGACGGTGAAATTAACTGAAATTCAGACATTATTAAAATACAAAATATAAAAGAATGTGCAAAAGTATCACCATAGGCATAACCTACCATAAGAAATATAAAAGTGCCTCAAAAGAGGGATTACTCTTTTGTAGATGAAATTTGCAGAAACTTCTGCTGCTCTGCTTCAACAGCTAGTGCATTATCACAAATATCAAAATCCTCTGCAGATGTAATCAGCATAGCTCCATTAAAATCAGTAAAACTATGCTGATTAATGCCATATGAGGATCAGTAACTTAGCCAAAATTTCAAATGTCATGAAGAAGTAATGGCTACACTTTAATTTTAATGCTCAACTAGCTTATTCATTGCCTTTGTCAGAGTGTTTATCAAGGCATCTCTATTCCAAATTCTCTCCTGTGGGATAAGCTGCATTTAAATTTATACTTCTTGTACTGTTATGAAGACTTCTGAAAGCCTTTACTATGAACATTGACTGTAAATGACCATCTATTTAAATGATAGGGCCAAACTATGTAAATGGCAGGGCAATAAACCTCTGAACACACTTGTGAAAAGTTCCTCTTCTTTAGCAAGCAGAGGATGCAAAAAAAATTTAAAAATCCATGGTAGATTTTCAGTGTTGGACTCTCCTTAGCTATAATAACAGACATTTGATTTTTCAAATTTTAACTGATTTGCAACAGCTGAAATATTCTCCCAAGGTAATAGTAATATTTCCCCCATAAAAACATGGAAATCTAAACAAGTCTTTCCAAAATATTATTGCAAAGACAACACAGCAGAAGAACCAAATTTAGGTTCCTTATTCTATTAAATGAAGTTTCTTATAAAAAAGTAAATTGCATAAAAAGCAGCTCTGAAAGACAGAACTATGTCAGTATAAAACTTTGTGAAAAATATCTTACAAAAGAAGAAAGTGAAATCAACAAAAAGTGTATCAAACATCCAAGTGCACATCAGCTTTAAGACTTCAGGTTATACATCTGAGATTTTTTCTTCAGTTTTCTCACTATTTTTCTGCGAGATAAATTTGTTGGCTTGTTGATACCCGGTTTCTGATTTCCTGCTAACAAAACAAAGGAAGCAGTTAGGGAAACTGAAGGACAAAACTGTTATGACTTGTTATTGTTTGAGTTTGGTGCATGCTACACTGTTCACTGTCCAATAAAAACAAACATAGCAGAAACTGTAACATGTGTTCTGCGTTCTCTATTCTCACACTGTAAGGTCGCCAGTGTGTTCACCTTTGGCACTGGAATCCTCCTTTGCTGCTCTACTCCTGAGCAGGCATCAAAGCCTTATCCAAGTGTCCTGCAGTGACAGCAGAATGGAACTAAATATACTGCCCTCTATTAAAAAAAACCCCAAAAAACAAAAACCCAACAACCAAACCAAGAAAACCACACACAAACAAAAAACCCCAACCTATTCTTACATTTCTCCACACAGTGGGACAAAGGTTAAAATACAGCCAGTGCTTGTGGGAGATGTAAAGAGAAAATTATTTGAGTTTCTGCACAAAACTCACAGAAGCTGCAGAGTGGCCTATGACAGTCAGAGCTAACATCAGACATGCTTCTAAAGACTGCATGAATTGTGTAAGAGCGATTCAGAAAACAAGTATTCAGCAATCTTGACTAAAAATCTTTGTCTTTATGCTACCTATTTACCAGCACCCAGAGCCACTGTGGCCAATTCCCAATTATTTTGCTGTCACCCCAAGGCATTTGCTTTCTTTTCCAATATAAACTTTTAAAAATGAAATTAATCACAAACCTTTTCACTCAAAACACTATAGATCAATTTAACAAACAAAGCTGTATATTTGCAGAGGGAAGGTCAACTGAATTCAACCTGAGACTCCAAGAGGTAACATGAAAGCTGCTGAGAAGGAAATAATGGAAGCAGGAGAGGAGGAGCAGGAGAGGCTTAAGTTGCCTGAATTATTTACTTAATGTTGATGTGCACTCCCAAGCTCTAGAAATAAATATGCATAGCACAACATTAATCAGCACTAATTATGCCCTTAATTTTGGTCTTCGGCTGTACCAAGCCTTACTGAACTGTGAAATCCTAGAGTTGATGAAAAAGCTTGTAACTGGTACTTTGCATGTGGCTATCTGGCACTCTAGTTATAAGACAGACCACAAAAAAAAAAAAAAAAAAAAAAAAAAAGAAAAAAGAAGTGAGGAAGAGAGAACCTCCAGGTGAATCTTCCTGGGTGTGGGCAGGGACAGTGTGGAGGTGAGATGCTGAAGAAGCAGTTTCCTTCCTCCTCTCTCTGAACTCTCCACACTGGAGCCTGGCCCAACCACTTCACAGGTAGCAATGGATGCAAATTAGATAATCACAAGCATCTCAGATAAACTTAACATACTATTAGAGACTCTCTCATAATACAATGGCAGAGACACAGTCAGACTTGTCATCCACAGAAATATTACTGTAATGACTAACTGGCAGGCAATATTTTTATTTCTGAGGACTGTGCTCAGGGTACAATCCTTGCCCCAGACCTGGATTTCCAGCCCAGAACTGGAGAATCATCTCCCAGCATAAGGCTTCTGACTGTACAACTTCAATACTGAGGTACTCATATCTTGTGCTTATTATGTTTAAAAAAACCCTGCTTTTTAGTTTTTCTTTTTTCTTTTTCCCAAAGGCAATGTACATGCTTGATACAGCCTTAAATATTTTTCCCATTAGTATCCATTTTTAAAATACTGCACTATATCTGCTTCCTAAGTGTTCTGGGCAGCAACATAAAATTCTCTATCTCTCTCATTTATTTTCCTCTCAAATTAATTAAATTAGAGTATTAAAACTTGCAATAGCTGCAATATGACTGCAAATAAAAGAACAACTGTTTCTATTTACAAGCACAGCCACTAGCTGGTTTCAATAAAAGCATTAGGAAAATCTATTATCATTCCAAGCTTTCCCCCCACAGCTTGAGAAACAGCTGACACAGCACAACCGATGAGGCAGAATCTTTAGTAATGGGAATAGAAAATGTGAGTAGGCAACAGGGAATTGAGGAAGGATGGTAACTTCTGAAAATGCAAAGGGAAAAAGTAAATTGATTTCACAACAGACTTTGTGGTCATGGAGATACTGAGCTGTTTAAAGACTGATTCCTTGTAGGCTCTAGGAAGTGCCTACTAAAGGCTTAGTCTTTTTGTGTGCCCTCCTCTACACTTGATTCAAATACTGTGTAACCACCTCACATCACACTGATCTTACCAGAAGGATTTAGCATTGCCTTTCAATTTTCCCTGTCCTTAAAAACATAAGAGTCCAAAATGCAAAAAGCATACCCCTGTAGCTAGCCAAGGTGAGTAAAAGAACACTATGAACATTTGATACTATTATATGGATTGCTTTAAATGCTTGTGACTGACAACATATGAGAAACAAATAAAAACAAGGAACAAAAAAACCCCAAAACCAAATAAACCTCACCATTTCTGCAGACATTGTAGCAATCCTTTTCAGTGACAAAGTTGTTGGCATTTCCACCACAGCCAGTGTATGTAAACTCTTTACATGATTTAGTCTTGGTGTCATAGTAATAGCGAGGCACAGAAGAGGAACACAATCCTTCATCCTTTGGGCTATAGCATAGCAAGGGGCCAGCTTGGGAACAAAGGACAAAGGAAAAACAGAAGAGAGAGAGCAAGAAAAATTACGTAAATGTAATCACTGTAGGTGGCTTCTTAAAATTGATCCTGAAATAAATTTTGTGTCTAAAAGCACTTTTCACCCTTGAATTGACACTATTACCAATGACTTCAGAGACTTTCTACATCTAATTCCTGGGAGCTGTGAATTTGAGAAAGCAACAGATCATCCTAGAAGACAGGATTAGATCCCAAAAGTGAAATTCATCAGCTATCCCCATTTGTGATGTTATACATATGACAGTGAAGATTTTTATGTAATCTTATTCTGTATATATAGGAATATAGCAATAATTTTAGTGGAACAACTTCTACAGAGAAAAAAAAAGGCACAACTTTGCTCTGATTTTCCCAGCACATTCTGCTCGCAGCAAAAAGTTCAAATCCAACAACTTTCCTCAAGAGCATGTTTCTTTTTGCCTCAAAAATTTTTATGTTTTCTGCTGTACCCCCTTTATCAACTCATTGTATGTGCAACAGAAATAATTCAGCTTTCACCTAAGAAAATGCTGATAATCTGTCATCAGCTACAAATAAATGTCATCAAGCACTAATAACACTTAGGGCAGTGACAGCTTTTACACATTCTGGTAGATCTTCAAAGAGCCTATCTTGAACTAGATATTAATCTGGTGTTCACATCAAAACTTAGTTATAGTCACCTGCTCATAACTGCCACCAATCTTATTTAAACCTCAAATGGAGAGACAGTGAAGAACCACATCAGGCATCTCACTTTTATGAGAAGCTGAGCTGTTGAGTGCCTACCACCATTGCCCAGGCCTGAATTTTAAAAAGGTGCTTCGGCTTTACATTACACTTCCCTGAATGTGACTGCAACAATCTCTGACACATCGTCCTCAACGCAGATCTTCAACCTTATTATTTCTCTTCAGATACACCTGTACAGCTCTCTAGAAGTCAAGAAATTGATTTGGTATAGCTGTGGGTGTATTTAAGATCTCAGCATTTTTGTTCTTCCAGTAACAGCTAAGACAACATATTAAAATTAAAGTCAACAATATAAACATCTGCTTTACACAAGTCTTCAAAAATACCACTGTATGGGTATTCAGAGGAAAACATAAAATGAAGTATCATCTTCATATTACTTTCAAACCATCTATTTTATTAAAAATTTGGAACAACCATTACTTTTTTCTGGCAGACAGTGGTCCACACAAGACTGCAAATCTCTGAAGTTGTTGCTATTTCCATAACAGCCACCATAGATGAATTCCTCACACCTCATCGAGCTCAAGTTAAAGGCATATCTTCTTAGATAGCTCCTGCAAGGTCCTCCATCAGCCTCCATCCGGCATAATTTGGGCACTTCTGCAGAAAAAAAAAAAAAAAAAATTCATCCTCTGTAAAGCCAGCCCTTCATGCTTTGCATACAGAACAACATGGTAGTGCAGGTGAAACTATTACTTCAGTTGCAGGCAAGTCCCAGTTTGTCCCACTTGCTTTTTTTCTGGAGGAATCCAATGCATTAATTAGCGAGTAAGTGCAATGTTAAATCACATTTAAAATCGTAATAGATAAATTCCACGCGTCATCTCTGGGTCAACAGACTCTGTATTTTCTGCCCAAAACTGCCATCAGCAAGAAGCTGCAACAAGCAGGAGGGTCATCAGTTGGACTCGATCATCTTAAAGGTCTTTTCCAACCTAAAGATTGGAAACTATTCTAAGACTCTATGATATATCGGGTGGGTGCAAAGCGTCCCGCAAAGCCAAGCAGCCTCCCCGGTGTGTCCTCTCCAGCCCCTGCCACCCCGGGGCCCTCTGGGGCACTGCCGGTCCCGGAACTCACTCTTGATGGTCCAGCAGCTCTTCTCGCAGTCGTCGAAGGTGAGGAAGTTGTTAGCGTTGCCGTAGCATCCCCCGTAGGTGAACTCCTGGCAGCTCTGCGTGTGCCGGTCGTAGTACCAGCGCGGCACCAGGGCGCGGCAGGGCCCCTCCTCGGGGGGCAGCAGGCAGGCGCGCTGCTTCTCTGCGGAGACACCAGCCACCGGGGCTGAGGCCACCGCGCCGGGGAGGCGGCCCCGGCCCCGCGGGGTCCCACCGAGGGCCCGTTCCTACCTGTGAGGGGGCGCTGGGCCAGCGCGGCGCAGGCCAGCAGCGGCAGCAGCAGCGCGGGCAGCGGCAAACGACGACCAGCGGCCATGGCAGCAGCGGGGTCCCGGCAGCGAGCGGCGCTTCCCCTCCGACGGCAGCGCTTTATATGCACCGAGGCGGCTTCCCCGGGCCGCCTCCTTGCGCAGGTGGTGGGAGGGGAAGTTCTGATTCAGCGGGGCAGGAGGTCGCCGCTGGCTCGGCCGCCACGGGGGCGCGGAAGGCTGCGCGATGCGGGATCCGGGGGCGCGGGCAGCCCCCGCCCCGCCCCGCCCTGCCCCGCCGGGGGAGCAGCGGGGGCCGGGCGGGGGGCGCCGCCGGGGCTGCCTCCCCGCAGGGTGCACCGCCCATAGCCCAGGGGCCTCCGCCCCGGGGCTGCGGCGAGCTGGCTGGGGGCCACCCCCCGCCCAGCTCACGTTACGGGATGATGCTCAAAGAGCGTTTCCTGTAAATCACGGCGAAATCCGGGACAGGGCACTCAGCGAAAGCCCCTCTCTCTCATCATTGCGCGTCCCCCCCTCGTCATCCTCGCCTTCCGCATCCCCCGAGGCTGCTCCCTATTCGGAAGCTTCGGGTAGGACGGTGGGACTCCGAAAATCAAACGTTGGTCCTGCTGCAGGTCCCGATCCAGTCGGATCGAGTAGAGACTGCTTAGCGAGTGCCGCCGAGACAGAGTTTACCTATTAGTTTACCTCCGTAGTATAAAACGCTGATGAACTTGAGAAAATGAGGCTTGGACTATGGGGAAACCCGAGGGGCCGAATGGATAACAATTCTGGCAGTGCAAAGAGGGATGGACTTCAGGAAATATCATGACCTAGTTTATTCTACAGATTGTAGCCCCACCAGGCAATGAGGTGTGATCTGTGGGAGGAGGGGGTGAGCAGCAAACAGCATACTTTCCCTCTCTAATCTATTAGACACGTTGCATTAATTAGTGTTTACCCCAGATTGAATATAGTAAAACAGATAAGAGTGGCTGCAAATTAGGCGTGCTCTCCATAGATAACGACAAACTAATCTGATCTGCTATTGTTCTTCTCTACCCCCTTTACAGCGACATTGATCCACAGTCCTGCAGGCAGGCACTGCCCTGGATGGGTTGCAATACAGGGCCCTGGAAATCTGTGGCCTGCAGGAAAGAAGACACAGTCTGTAGGGCTGTAAGCAGGAGGCACTTCAGGGCACCCTGATTACTTGAACTGACTTTCTCTCCATGGCTTCTGTGCTTTACTTATGTCGTGGAGGACTACGACCTAGCTTCCTGACATAGTTTTATTTTTCATAAAGGCAAGAAAGGAGCAAGTCTAATTCCTACTCCACCTAGATGACTTCTGAAAGGGGATGAATGGCACCTCTTTCCCTCCTTTTTCAGAACTGCTCCCTTTTTCAGAATCTCCAGTAGCTAAAGTATAAGTGGGTGCTTTACTGACAAGAAAATAAATCGTGATGCAGCTTGAGTCATCACGATGGGACATATCTGCCATACTTTAGATTCTTATAGCTACAATGGTTACTAATGGGTGTCCTCATTTTTAGGGATTTTGTTCATCATATTAGGCAGAGCAGCTATATCAAAGCTTATGTCCCTTCCAAAGAAAAGAACCAACAAACAAAAAAACTCCACATACTTTTTCTATTTCCAAAAGAAAGCTGACCTTTCTAATATTGGGAAACTAAAGTGGTTTTAATATGATGCTCTTTAATATGTTGTCCTGGACTGATGTCCTTTAGTTTTCATTACATGTTTTTGAATTGCAAAGAAAGAAATTTAAATACCACTTTAAACAATAGCAGCAAAGTGAATGCTGTAATGCAAACACCATTTTCAATATTTTCAATTTCCTCTGTGCACAGACATATAGAAATCAAAGTCTGATTTAAAGCCACCTATCCATCAATGCTGCTATTCAGCTTCTCCTTTGCTTTAACTTAGATCAGGTAAATATCTGTAAAAATATATGAACCACAATAAAAGTTAACAGAGCAAGTGGTAGAAAGTCCATTACTGACTGCCATCTGCAGAGCCAGTCACATCAGCAGACAGGTCAGTGAAAGCTTTCCATTCCAGAGCTATGGATTCCAAATTCTTCCCACCCCAACCGTATCAGTGGTGTGCCAGAACCCACCTTCAGCTTACTCCTGCACCCTACACCTGCCTCCACCATATCACATGCTCTCTGCCTCTCCACACCACAATGTTTCTGCCCCCCACCAACAGCCCGGGCTGTTCAGAGGCACTGGCCAGCCAGCTCCTTCCACCTGTTTTGACTGGCCCAGGACCAGCAGCTGGTAGGGTTTGGGAATGCAGCTGTCAGCGTAGGTTATGGGTGTGTGGAAAGCACATGCCACCAGCTGGGGAGGGGAAGATAGTAGCCATAGGGAGAGGAAGAGAAACTGATTTCAGTGAGCTGGCTGAAGTAAAACGAATACAAACCCCAAGGGCACTATAGGAGCAGTGCTGGAGAAGATGTAAATCTTACATGCTGCTGACAGCTGCTTACATCCGGTGAGTAGGAAGAGATTGGAGAAAGCAGTGTGTTTAATGGGAAAAAACAGAGGAGGAAAGAGGGAGGGGGTAACTGCCTATAAAGATCTTTGAAATGGCAGATAACAGAAGGACTGCAAGCCCATTTTAATGGCCTGTAGCTGTGTTCAGTCTCAGGGGTCCTGAATTGTGCTTCCATTGCCATTGTAGGAAAGCAGCTGCTAGGATCTGAGATGCTAGGTGCTGTACAAGCATGCATGGAGGGACCCCTTGGTTTCTAAAAACATAGAAACCTATTTGGGATCTAGACCTCAAAACCATATGCAACCACAGGAGAAGAATTTCCTAACTCCTTCTTGCATTTTCTGAATGCATCACTTCCCTTATATTGAGTACTCCACCCCAACACCTGTCATTACTCCATGTGTTCTGAGACCCTTGTGCAAACCAGGCACAATACCCCTCTTATGCAGTTGCAATTCTGCTTTGCAGCCATACCTACCAAAAAGTTGCAATGTCTGGCATTGATGGGCTGGCCACCTGTTGAGGCACTTTATATGGGAGCGGTTTCTTCCCCTCTCTACCTTAGTCCAGTTCATCTGTAGTGGTAATGCACAAGTATTGAGGAAGGTACCCATGCACACCACCAGCTTCTGCCTTAGCAGCGGGGGAGAAGAACACAGAGCCCAAGGATGCAGGTGGCACAGAGCACGAGTCATTTCTATGGCCGAGAGGTGCATGGGGAGAAGATTGTGGGGAGAAAGATCTCACTGCTGGGCTAAAAACTCCAGCCGACCTCGCTGGTCTTGCCCCGCACTGGAGTTGCAGAGGGTGAAGCCAGGGAGGTCAGCACAGGAGGGTCTTCCAGCTCCCGGCTCCTGCTGGGACGGCCGGACCTCCCTGCGCTGGCAGGGCCCGTGTCAACGCCCCGGCAGCGGGGCCGGGCCGGGCTCTAATCCGGTTAGGGGGGATTAGCGCGCAGGTTTAAAGGCCGGAGCGGCGCGGGGAAGGGGTGCGGGCGCGTCGGAGAGGAAGCAGCCGCTGCCGAGCAGCGGGGCAGCCCGGCCGGCAGCGTGTGAGTGAGCCCGGGGGCGGGCCGGGGGCGGCCGTCCCGCTGCCCCGCCACCGCCCGGGGGCTCCGGGCCCGGCGCCCTCGCTGCCCAGACGTAACCTTTTGTCCTTACTCCCTGCGCGCTTCGTAGTGTAGACGATGCCAGCCATCAACATCGAGGACCTGAGTGAGAAGGACAAACTGAAAATGGAAGTGGAGCAGCTCCGGAAAGAAGTGAAGCTGGAAAGGCAGCCGGTGAGGGGGCGCGGAGAAGGGGCCCGGAGCTGCCCGGGGCTGGGTGTGGAGCAGGGAGCGAGCCCGAGCGCGGCAGGGGCGGCGGGGCTGTGGGAGCCGCTTGTCCGCAGAGCCCCGGCTGTTTTGGGACGGCCGTGGTTTGCACCGACGGTCCTGCCACCACTTTGGGCTAGGGGCCGGAGACGGCGCTCTTGGCACGGCACCGCTAACACCGCGTAGGGGCGCCGGTCCTTGCCGGGGGTGGCTGTGGAGCCCGGGAGAAGGAGCGCATCATCCCTGGGATAAAGCGCCCCGAGGGGCTGGCACCGGCCGGCCCGCCGCGGCAGGATTTGGCACCCTTTAACTTAATCCCGGTGGATTTGGCACCCCTTAACTTCCCCTCCCCTCGAGTCCCTGGCGCCCAAGGCCGGCACAAGACCGCCTTGCCAGGCGAGGGAGGAGCACGTCGCGCTGTTCCCCTCTTCTGTACCAGAACGCCCAGGGACGTGCTGGTGCTAGGGGAGGGGTGGTCCTCCCCTGGGAAGCCAGGGGAGCCCTGTCGCGGCACTGCACCCTGCCTGGCCCCTAGCCGGGTCTCGGCTGCCCGTGTCCCCGCCCCGCTTCCCGTGCTGAGCAGTGCCCGGGCAGGAGCCAAAGCACCGCCCGTGCCGAGCCGTGACCCACCCAGCCTTGTTCCATAGACATTTACACTGATTATTCCTTCCCACAAGTAGTTTCCCCTTAAAGGTTTAAGTTTTTGCACATTTTCTATAGATGAAAGATGTGTGGAACTGATCTTGCTCCATGATTAAACTAACTTTTTTTTAAATTCTGCATGCCACCAGAGGCAAATTACACCTCAATAAACCCTTCAATAAACCCTAAAGTTAGGACCAAAAATACATTTGTATGTGGGAATCAGTAGCATTAGTCATGTTGATTACATCGAAGGTCTAGATTTTACCCCAAGAATAAAAATGCCAATGCTGAAGTTATGTTTTAGCTGTGATCCGGGTATCAGTGATTGTAGATGTTACAGTATAGTCTAAAGCTCCAGTAGTAGTGAGGGCTCAACGTCCTACTAGTGTTGATACCTATGTCATCTCTCAGAGATTATTCTTAGACAACTGAAATACACTCTGCAGGATATAAAGTTTTGGAAATAATAATAATTTTAAATACTTGTATACATTTTTGGAATAAACCAAAACCCTGATCACTTTAGGAAAATGGGTATTTTTGAATTTTCCTGTAGTGAAGCATGCTTAATTCTACCAGTGCATTGTAACAGAAGTTTCACTGTGAGAATGAAATTGGTGTTGTAGTTGCCGCAGTCCCCTGGTACCTGTATGGGTGTTACAGGGACTGGGAAATGCAGAAACCACATTACTGTTGGTACCAAAAGAAAAACATCAGCCAAAACTTTCTTGACTCCCACTAACAACTTTACAAAATAAAAAGGAAGTGGCCATTGGAATGAATAAAAATTTCTAAATGTATATTTAAGCAGGCTTTTTTTCTTATAAGTGAAAGTGATCCTGGCAGTGCTGACTGAAGTAAAACTCTGGTCCTTCATATACTTTGGTGTGCAACTGTACTATGGTGTTGTTAGGTGCTCCAGTTTGAATGAACAAAGTCGGCAAGGCACAGAAGAACAAGACACGTGTAATGGGTTTTCTAGGTGCAGCTTCTTCTTTGCTCTAAGGCAGCTAGATCTTATTTTATGCACTCTTTAATTGGGAATTAACTCTGTTCTTTCTGATAGCTTAAAGCTTAATTTTGCACAGACCATGGTCTGTTGTTTGTGATGCAGCAAGTAAATTCATTGGTTCTTTTGTTGTAGTTATACCTTTGAAATAAAATATAATTAATAGAGGAGGCAAGGGGCCTTAAATTCGAAATACTAATCGTCTAGTGTCCTGGCCAACAGCTGGTTCCTGCTGCTGACTCTGCACAGCAGTACCACTGCAGGGCCTGCGGGTAGGAAAGGAGGAGGTGGGGACAGAGCAGGAGTGTGCACTCGGGCATGTCAGGTATTTGAGCATCTAGGGACAGTTTCTGCTGACACAGAGAGCAAGAGATGTGTGTGCAGAAGGAACCTCAGGAGCCCCAGATGTTCACCTGTGCACTCTCAGACTCCACAGACACCACTACCACATGTACTGCTTGTGCTCCCGTGTCAGTGAACAAAACTAAACACCCTTCTTCTTCCTAGGTGGGTTCTATGCAGGCTTGCCTACATCAGTGCTAGTTTGGTATGAATGCTATGGGAACTGTTATGGTCTCAAAACATAATAAGCTCTTTTATTAACCATTATTTGAAATAACTCCAGGTAACCAGTAAATAAATTGCCTTTCCTAGTTAGACTCTCATTCAAGGTGCATCATTGCTATAGTCGAACTGCAAAGTAAGAATTGGTATTACCACTGAAAAATCATTGCTGAATGTTTTGTTTGGGAAAAACACATAAAGCCATAAATACTTTGAAACTGAATTGAAAGTTACTGACCCTGAAACTATTGACCATAAGTCATGTTGGTGCTGAGGGAGAGTGTGATCCCCAGCTTAATGAAACTAGATTGGCTAATTATGAACACAAGTTTAACTATGCAGCAATGGCTGTTCGGAGTGGCGTTTACATTCTCAGAGACGCTCCTCACATGTTCTGTCAATATCAGAGAAAAGAGAGCAAGGAAGCTGAGTATGCCCGTGCTTAGTGCTCTGTGGCCAGGTATTTTATGCTTGGTGGGAAGGTGAATCAGAGAGAATATAAATTCATGGGTTTCCACCACTGATGAACATTCCCACGGCCGTAACGCAGCCACTTTTCTCTCCTTTCCCTCGAGGTGTCCAAGTGCTCCGAAGAGATCAAGAACTACATCGAGGAGCGGTCGGGAGAGGACCCGCTGGTGAAGGGGGTCCCCGAGGACAAGAACCCCTTCAAGGAGAAGGGAGGCTGTGTTATCGCTTAGGAGAAGGAGCCCCGCGCCTGCCCCTGGAACAGACATTCCTCCTGTACCCGTAGGGAGCGAGTAGCGTGTCCTCACCGCCGCCGGTCTGTGTCGAACGAGCACAGGAGCGGATTTCTTTTTATTTTCTATTTCTCCTAACAAAGATACAGAAACCCTCGCGAAAGCTGCCGAGCCCCGCGCCGGCCGCTGGCCAGGCCCGGCTGTGCCCCGCTCCCCGCCGTGGCCGGCCTCTGTCGCTGCGCGGGTCCCGCTCGCCACCCGCTTGTCGGTCGCTTCATGGCTGTTCGTTGGCATTAAAGAAAACCTGCCCGTAACCCGAGAGTTGCCGTGACTTGCTGCAGGGGCGAGAGGAGCGGGAGGAGGGGCGGGGCGGGGCCGTGGCTGCCGGGCGGCCCGGGCTGGCTGTCGGGACCGGCGGCTGTCCCGGCCTTTGCCCGGCACCGGCACCGGCGGCGGCCATGGCGCTGCGCGGCGGCGGGCGCTGGGCTCGGCGCCTGGGCTGGGCGCTGCGGGGCCGCAGCTCGGGGCCGCGGTACGCCGGGGACACCCCGCGGTTCGACGGGGACACCCCGCAGCACCGCGACCTGCGGGAGGCCCTCCGGAAGGTACCGAGGGGTGACCGGGCAGCGGCGGGACCGCGGGACACCTGGCCTCGCCGCCCCGTGCGGGGAACGAACCAGGGCAAGGGCAGCGAGCCGAGAGAACGGCTCGGGGTGTGCTTAAATGAGTCAACTTCCCTCTGCCAAGGCCAGAAACGGAACCGTGTGTGCCCTGCCTGCGTGTGACCCGCCGGGTGGCAGAGCCCTGCCCGGCGTGTGCTGCCCGGGGCGGAGCGGGGGCTCGGTCCCCGTTCGAGAGGCGCACGACGGACACATAATGGAGTCTCCTGCAAAACTCAATCATAAATAAGAGGAAACGGAGCGCTTCTGGTAACGTAGCGTGTAGATTGAGTGCCAAATGGCAACTGCAAGAACAGTAGTGCTGGCGAGCTCTGTGTATTCCGTGCCATTGAGGTCAGTGTCACCTGTAGATCTCCGTGGTACTGTTCAGGGCACCTGCCAAAGCCGGAGAATCAGCAGGTTCGGCTGTAGGGAGCTCTGGTGTGGTGCCCACTGCAAGGCCGAGCCCCAGTGGGAAAGAGAAATCCACCTTTAACCTAGGAACGGCTGAGAAAAGTGCTGGAGTTCAGTACCTGCCGCAAGGGCCAAACACCATTATTGTGGCCACCACATAAGAACGTACAATGGGTTCAGGAGAAGAGAATGTAAGGAGTTATCTCAGATTGTAGGCAAGTTTCCAAATTCTAGCTGGCATGCAGTACTCTGCTGTAGTTTTTTAAAAACAGTATGCTCTGGATTTCCAGATACTTTCATGTGAGTTTGGAGCTATACTGTCCTATCTTTCATGGATGCTTTTAAAAATTACTTGCAGAATCTTGTATTTCCCTGAATACACTTAATTATTTCCAAACTTCACCTCCAGTCCACTGTGGACAAAAGATAGTGGAGTTACTTCTGAAGGTAAGATTTTTTTAAACTTTCACGCTTTCAGTGTTAAAATATCCCAAACCCAGTGTTTGGGTCAGATTTTCTGTCACTGAGATCTGTTATCATCGAGTTTTGGGAGAAGGGGATGTATCTTCAGTGTTTTATAAAAAAGAAATCCAAGCAAGGAGGACTTGTCACTTTCTTAGTAAATTAGTTTCATTACTCTACATTCCTAGAGTCTTTGCAAAGCAGAAATAAGATGATACAGAAAGAACCAGAAGCTGGAAATGAATCCTCACCTGGATTAATAGTGTAGAATTTTGTAGTTAATACCATTGTGTAAAATTTGTGCTGATTCTGTCTGGAGAGATCCTTCATATATCTGTGTATCTGCAGAGCTATCTGCCCAATGAACTTGCTCCCTGGCATGCTGCTCTTCATTACCTGCCCAGGGACAGCAACTGCATTAATAAAAAATTCATGTCATGAAACACAGAGGACAAGGCCAGAGCTTGTAAAGGAGGTAATCTGGTTCTTTGTCATGGATAGGTTAAGGCACACATTGTTTTGTATCTCAAGTATTTGCAGCTGTGTATGTATTGAGGACAGGGGAAGTAGCTATATGTATTAATGTCTGCTAGTGCAGTGTTTGCTGCTCTGTTGTGTGACACACTGCTTTTTTAAAATAAAACTTTCCCCTCCTTTCCCCCTTGTTTTTATGCCCTCCATGCCTACTGAAGTGCAGATAACAGTATGCTCTACCTCTCTGGGTTCAGTGCAGATAATTAAATCATGGGCTAAGAGGGAAAGTGATGCTACATTTCTCACATAAAGGCCTGTGATGAATATATTGTAGAATAAATCACAGTAGACAATACAAACCTGCTTTTTCATTACCCTGCATTTAAAAAAATGCTTATATAGCACTTATTTTAGATTTGCTCTGATCATATTGGAAAAAAAGAAAAATCACTATTTATGTCAAATCCAGTCTGATGTTGTTCACACAAAGCTTCTAGCAATCAATGTTTGTTTTGTCTTAAGTTAAGCATTTCTCCAGTGACTTTAGGATAAATTGAAAAGTGTCCCCAAAGTCTTTGGGAGAGAATGACCATTCAGTATCTGCAGCACATTTTAAGTATACCTGTTATGTATTCTGGGGCACCCTTTCCAGTTGCTAAATCCAGATGCGAGTACCAGAGAAATCACAGAAGTGAGCAGTGTAATTCCATGATTGAGAACTTGGGTTTTTGTTTGTTTGTTTGCATTAATTTTATTTTTTAGTGTATTAACGTACTTTAAATGATCTATAATTTCCCAATTGTTCTGAGCAGGATGAGGAAGAGACTCTTATAATTCCAGGGGGCTGTTTTTAGCAAGGGTATTGAAATAATTCTGTGAGTGGTTTCCTTTACAGCTTTATAGGTCACCACCCTTCCTTCTTGGAAGTTGAAAACGTAAGTTTTCCTTAACTTGTTGAACAATGCTTGCAGTACACTGATATCCTACAGCTTGCTTCAGTAATTAGTACAGCTGGTTTGAAGAAAAAAGTTTAACTTACTCTGTGTGTGTGTGTCTAGCAGTATTCATATACATACAGAATGTATATGGGCTGCTTATTTGTCTTTTTCCCTGTCATTAGTAGTAAGAAGCTTTGGGAAATGGTGAAATTTGACATGCATTTTGCTAAAGCTGCATGTAATGTAAAAATGACATTTCATTTTATGCCCAGTGGTGACTGAATATAGTTACACTGTGTTGTGTGTCTGTAGGATGAGAATTTCCCCCATGACAATGGGACTCCACCAAGGGACACTGCTGTTTGCCACTCTTGGCTTGTATGTCATGGGTTTCTATTTATTAATATATATCTATATATTATTTCATCTTAATGTGTCTTTGTATTAGAGCATGCAGGACCTGAATTTAATATTGACATTTCCTATAACTTTCTGGTAAAATTTCTGTAGATTTTCCATTAAAATAATATGGCTCTTTCTGACTACCTGCAAAATAACCATGGGTGACCACTATTAACATTGGGGCACCTTGGATGGAGTTGGTTATTTATCAGTGTAAGAAATCATAACCCCCTGCCACAGGATGGTGAAGTAATAGCTTGTTGGTATTAGAAAGAATCACTTAAATGCCAGTTTCTCACTAAGTTTGAAGAGAGAAAACATGCAGCTGAATCTGAACAATACATGTGTCATTGACCACCAATGTACATGACCGGCACCTGTGATTTTAAAGCCTAATTTATCATACACCCCATTTAAAAGCTTCAGGAAGAAAACAGTTGGATGTAACACTGGCAAGGCTTACAGATTCTGCACTGACTGCCCTTCTGTCTAAGGGAAGCAAAATATATTCCCAGATTCTGGGGTATTGCAGTAGTCTTTTTCATCTTGTGTCTGCCAGAAATATCACACAAATATTTAGGGGATAATTCTCTTGCTGGTACCAAGAATTTTTGGTAGCAATTTATCAGAGAGGAAATCATCATTGAATTTTTTTGTTATTGGAAGAGGCAGCTGGGATACACTACTAAAATATGGGAGACCATCAAGAACACCTACTAGTGCCCTACCAAGAAGTGCTTTTAAATCAGTGTAGTAGAACAGGAGTGGGAAAAAAGTGAAGTTCAGTTTATTTAAACAAGCTCTGTAAAAAGCTTTTTCTCATAATAAGAGAAATGTCACTCTCTGTACAAATGCTTCAGTGTGTAGCAAAAGTGCAATTAAGGCAATTTTGTAATCAGTGCTCCTGTGTGTTACTTGGTGTTAGAGTTGACATTGAGTTGTTAAGTCCTAACACTGGAGTTTTTTTCCTGCCTCATATCAGTGTTAGAACAAATTTCCACTGTGTCTAGGTGGACTTTTCAGTGAACAGTTTTTAGTACAACTATGCCTAGTGGATATTTTTGTGCCTCAGATCTAGCTATTATATTGCTTTATCATTGCCACATTTGATTAGGCAATACAGTTATGGATTTATGACAACTAAAATTGTGTCTTAATAAGCACTTTATGCCTGAGGAAGAAACCGGGGTTGAGACTGTTTTTTTCTGACAGTTTAAATGTGATGGTGTGGGCTACAGTGAGAGAACTTCTTTTGTTCCTCCAGGGATGTCACCCAGATTCAGAAGGAGGACCCAAACCCCAGCATGCCAGCCTCTGGTGGACATTACACTGTATCTAATCAGAACCTCTGTGCTGGAAAGTATGATTTGGAGGTGCAGGAAAATCTCTGTGGTCACTTTCTCAGACCTGTATCTCTTTCATAGCTCAGTACAAGTAGCCTGGATACTATTCCAGTGGCCAGAGCTCCCTGTCACCCAAAATACTTGTCCCAGATCAGCGTCTAGATTGGCATGGCACACATTTTTGGTTTGTAGGACTACCCTGGTTTAAAAGCCTCTGCTCTCAGATCCTGGGAATAGCTGTGCCCTCAGCAATTGGTTTTTTACAAATTTTGGGATCCTCCCTTTTCTGCCATACTCTTGGATAGGGCAGTTGAAATGGGTGTATTTGAGTATGGAGGGACTGCCAAGACACTCAGGTCTGCACAGGAGGGATTTATCTCTGCAACTGTCTTTGGAAAAATGACATAAGGAGGTGGTGTTGGCTGGGATCATGTGTGTTCCTTCCCAGCTGGAGCTGCCTTCCAGCCTCTCATTCCTCAGGAAATGGTTGGGCAGGGCTCAGCTCCAGGGTAGGGGGCTGAACCTTTCATTTTCTTAGCATGGTGATGATGTGTGCCCTCTCTGCTTCAGGAATGGGGCCCCCAGATGTGCCAGCAGCTGCATGGGGTGGAGGGCAGCTTGTGCATGCTTCTGCAGTCCCTAGTGAACTTTTAGCATTTTAAGATTTCAGTAAGTGTTGGCAAAAACTTTGTAGTTGATTCAGGGTTTGGATTTTTTGGTTCCCTGAAGTAAAAACTGTAGTCAGATGTATGGGATCAAAAGATAATCAGTATTCAAATTTCTGAACCAGTAATCAGCCTTGCTTTACCTATTAGGTTTATTGCAAGGAACTACGTTGCAGTGAAAAGGAAGAAACACAATGATTTCAACAGAAACATGTCTAGATACTGACAAATGAATAGACCAGGCACAATTGCAGAATACTTATAAAGTGCGTGTTTTTTTCCCATGGAAAATCAGATTTTGTAAAAATAGATGAGGACAGGTATGCTTTATTACACAATGAGAAACTGCCAGCTCTTACGTTATAGGGTTTTTCCCTCCACTATTTTTTTTCCCTCTGAGAAAGGGAAAATTTCCTTTAGTAACTGTCTGTTCCCGTATTTGGTGATCACTGCAGTCTTTGGTACCCAGTGCAATAGCAGATTGCAGATTACTTTGTTGCCTGTGGCACAGCTTAATTGAAGGTACAAAAATGAATTGTTGTGCTCTGATTATTCAGTTTTAACTGCATGTACTTCCCATTTAAGCCTTATATTTTCCACCTATTAGGAAAATTTTCTGTGTTTTTTCCTTATATAAGCCTACTCAATATTGGTTTAAAATTCGTTGGAATCTTCTCTGGAAGGTCAATTCTGGCCACAGCTCTGTGCAGCAGCATTGAAGAACCCCTTTTTTTTTTCTTCTTAGTGATATATTCGAGCTGGCTTGAAGCGTCCTCTTTATCCAGTAGGTTTTTTTCTCTGTGTGGGCTACACTTTGTCCTGCAGGCACCAAGTAGAGCTATTGGCTTCTGCCTATGCCGTGTATTAAAAGCTGGGGAAATTAAATGTTTGAAAAACTTTACTCAAATTAATTCATTTTTGTTCTTTTTTTTAATTATTAGGAAATTCTACATCTAGGATTTTTTTTTCTGCCACATTTTTCACAGTGTCACAAAATGGATGTCTACTTTTAAAGTGAACTTTTTCAGTTCAACCCCATATCATCATGGAAAATGTTTTCTTGGCTTGTTTCAAGAAACAGTCTGATGACAGCTCAGGTTACAAAAGTTTCCATATCATCATTGAGGCCCAGCCTCAAATCCCATATGCAAATAGGGCAAGTTTTTCATAGACAATTCCTGTAGCTGATCATTTGCCCAGGTATGTCACATGATATATTTGGCTGGGTAGCCAGGAATATTGAGTAAGAGATGCATATTGTGTCCAAATGCCAAATCTTCTATATTGTGGGCAAGAGGAGATTTGGCTGTGAGGCAGAGAAGTGTTTTGGCAGCATCTGGGACATTTGCTATCTGGACATGACCCCTTGCATAGCAATGAGTTATATTTTACATAGATCTCCTAGGTGAGCTCCTAACTAATAATAACAATGCATATTTTTATAGAAGGATTGAGGGCTATCCCCCTTGTTTCAGTTAGTATTAAAAAGTCCACAAAAAACAACAACAAAAAAAACCAGCCCAACACCCCAAACAACCCCCCAAATAACCCAACCACAAAGAAAACAATCCCCAGAAAACAGTCCTGCAAAACTTCCTGAAGACCTTTGCCCTGGGCTGGTGGTGCATCCTGAAAGAGGAAGCAGTAGGCTGCAGCTTTGCTCTCTAGATTACTGCAGACCACGGGCAAGCCTGTAATGAAGGATTTTCCTTGCCAGAAGAGAGTGCACTAAATAACTTTGTATGAGCAGGCAAGGTTAGCACTGCAGGGAACATTTTCTGGCTGCTGTGTGGTTAAATAATATTTGTTTAATGGGGTTATTTTTAGCCTGTTGTGGTGTTTTAAGTCAGATGCTGCCTCTGCTTCTGCACCCGATGTCATCGCAGACTGAATGATTGCATCTTCTGCTGCGGTGCTGAGCCTGTCATGTCAGGCTCTCCGCTGCCACGCTGGGTGATCCAGGCATGTGGGCAGCTCCTGGCTTCTGCTAGGGTCTCCTAGCATGTGTCATGGGGGCTGGAAGCACAGCACTGCCATCCATCCTGCCAATTCTGGAGGGACTTCATAAATGCAGGACATGGATTTGCCTACTGTGTGCCATAGACATTCTCATCAGCGAGCTGACGTGGCAGAAACTCGGTCTCTCCACAGCCTCTCTAGTAGGGAGCAGCTACAAGGAGCTGACCTGCTTCTCTCGCACACCTATATTCTCCCTAGTTCTGTCTTGAATGTGTTTCCACACCTCAGTCTCCTTCCCTGTGGCCTTTCCCTACCTTTCTGAACAGTATTACTGGGAAAGGATTGTCCATCAAACTTTATTTAGGACTTTGGAAGAGTCTTGAGAGAGTCAAGGAGGGCTGTGACCTCCAAGCCCTGGAGTGAGAAGAAATGAGTAATATATTCTGAGAAACTCATTCAGGTGTGCTTGGGCTGCATGCCTTGGGGGAACCAAGATGGAGATCAACATGTGTGAAGTGGGCAGCTGCTCTTTGAACTGGGGACTTTTTTCTTCCACAGAAAGAAAAAAGTTTTTCATAGGGTCATGAAATGGATGTCTACTTTTAAATTGAACCTTTTAATTTTAACCCCATATTGTCATGGAAAACCTTCCCTAGGTCTTCCTGGGCAGCAGCTGAGAAGACCTGCACAGGCTGCACGTGTGGCCAGTCAGGAGCTCACCAGTGGGGTCCTGGTTGCCTTGCACCCCTGGGGTGGGTGTCAGTGTCCAGGTTTGGTAGCACCAATGTGTGGCCCATGGGTTTGCCCACCTCAGCTTTGTGTTTATTTATTTTTGGTTGGTTTTTTTTTTTTTGCCTTAGCATCTTTCTAAAGTACTACCTTGACCTCAACACAGTGTTGCTACAATGCTGAGTTGTCTCACAGTGCAGTCATTACTCCTTGTGGTTTTGATTAAAACTTAAGGACAATTGTTATGATGGCTGTTAAATTATTTGCTTTATTTATTGCTGATATAGAAAGCAAAGGAATCTCTTGTCTATTACCTCTTGTTCGAGTCATTGTTGCACTAATATCTAGGTATAACCACTCAAGAACTGTCATTAGTGATTTGTTGTTTATTTACTTGCTTTTTGCATTAAAGATCCTATTAACTGTTTCATGTTTGGTTATTATACCAGTTGAGCAAAGTTCAATTACTGTAACTTGAGTTAAAGGGGAAAGTATTCGGCTCCTAACATAATATGGAACAGTTATGTCATAAAATCACAGAATCGTAGAATGGTTTGGGTTGGATAGGACTTTAAAGACCATCTATTTGCAGCCCCCCTGCTCTGGGAAGGGATGTTGGACACCAGATCAGCTTTCTGAAGGCCTCTTTCAACCTGACCTTGAACTCTCCCAGGGACAAGGCATCCACAACTTCTCTGGGCAATCAGTTCCAGTGTTTCACCACCCTCTGAGTTAAGCATTTCTTCCTAACATCTAATCTAATCCTGGCTCCGCAGACTCCATTTAATCTTCTTAATCCAAAATACCTTTTTCCTAGACATTTTCTCTTGCTTCTTTAATAAATTACTCTAATCTCAGCTAAGGTATAATTCACAGGAAGCTGTAGTAAAAATTTTTGTAATTTTTTAAGAATTGAATTTTTATGTTTCAAAATTCATCATTTTGCTAATAGTGTGCTGAAACTGTACGTTGTGCAGTCTTACAAGGGGTACTTAGAAGAGGTATTTTGTGTAGAACTGGAGTGGTCTTTAATTTCTGAATTGCATGATAGGAGGTGAACATGCTGGTGAATAATGAAAAATAATCTTAATTGCTGTAAAAGTCATCTGTACATACTCTCAGTACCCAAATTAATTCAGGTACAGTTTCTACTGTTGTAGAATGCATTTCTTTTAGAATTCAGAATTAAATGGCATTTCTAATGTTTCTGGGTAGTTGCTGATACAACTGTTATCAGCAAAAAATACTGAGCATCAACATCATATATTTTTGTTACTTTTCTCATTTAAATAACATACTAAGTTTCAGTGGGAAATAGTCAAAACTGTGACTGTGATTTGGGGGGGATATTTCCATTGCTCTTTTCTGAAGAAAAACTAAAATTACCTATTTCTAAAAAAATCTGAATTTATGTCTCTGTCCCTTCTCCAACCCTGCCATGGCATTTCCCCAGACCTGGGCAGGAAGCTACAGGTGCTGTTATCACAAAACTTTGTCAAGACAGTTTCTAATGAAAACACTTATTTTTCTTACCATCATTCATCACGAAGTAAATTTGTTGGCTTGATCCATTTCCACTCTGGCAAGTGTCCAGAGTGTTTTTAATAATTCACAGCTGATAACAGCCCCGAGGGCATTTTTGGAGGCTCCCCAGAGAGCAGCCTGAGCTCATGCTGGGATGCAGGCTAAACCAACACTGCCTCCAGAGCCTGGTCCTTTGGGTTTGCATCTTTATTGTTCGGATGAAGTAGCCTGAGAAAAACACCACTTCCATACAAACTGTTCAAACATACAATTCACATAAGACTTATTGTGCTCATGCTGTCAGGAAAAGAACAGTTTTTGTTGTGGTATACTGGTACTTCAGCAGGTAGGAAAGTTATATGGCTCCTTAATCAACTTTACATCCCAAATGCCATTGAGATTTGGACAGCTAGATCAGGTGGAAAGATTTCTTCTGTGGCTGGGAATATCTGTTAGCTGACATCTGTAGTATGCTGTGCTAAATATTTCTACTTTTAGAAGTTTTGGATCTTGTTATAGTTGGTATCCTGGTGATGGAAGTCTAAATGCTGGCACCCATGATTTCCATGTTTCTCATGATAAAGCACATATAAATAAGCAGACCAGCTGCTTGCATACTGCTGAAAGCTTGCTTCTGTGCAATTGCCAAACACTGCATGGATACTTTAGGGTTTAAGTTAAGATCCCTACATAATATTTGCCTGAAGTTCAAGTGTAAAGTATTTTTCTGAGGGCGCAAATATGAGGAAATAGCTAAAGCCAAGGGAGGGGACAAATCGGATGGTTAAAGTGCAAAGCATTATTTGACCTGTCTTCAGCAAGGTTTTAAAACAAATGTTTAATTTTGTGATCATTCAGTCACTGCTGGCTCGACCCTTTAAAAATACCTCTCCTTGTTTCAATTAGCTTTTCTAGGAAGGGATGACAATACCCAGTAACCAGTGCTGAAGCACCAGCCAGTTGAGGAGTACTGTAGTTCTTCAGGAATTTGGCTTATGTTTTTATGAGGTTGTACAAGAGAAAGTGTTCCCACAAAACCACCGTAAATGGTCCAGTAGCTAAGAAGAAACTGTGGCTATCAGTATCTGGACTGTGATTTAAAAAAAAAAAACTTTAAGGCCATACACAATTTATGGTTTATGCAATGAGGTTGTCTTTGGGGGTTTAATTGTGTCATGCAAGGAAGATCTTGTTTTACTCAATGTGGTAAACTCACCTGGTAATAAATCATTTCTGTTAAGCAATTTGAGTTTCGCTCAAAGGCACAGGAGCAAACCTGCAGAAATCATGGCTTAGTCATTGAGAATCTGCTTAACTTCAAAGGTAGCTTTGTATGTAGGCTACAACAAAGCTTGGCCCAACTTGGACCAAGCTTGGACCAGCTACAACAAACAAAACTCTGTCTTAGTATATTCACCACATATTTTGCCAAGATACATCAAAATACTTGAATAACTTTTTGTATGCTCATTCCCTGGGTGTTATCCAATGAGCATTGCCAGATGCTATAACAGCCAAAAAGGTGTAACCACCTTCAACACTGAGGGTCAGCGTCTTAGGGTCATGGTAATATAGAAGAGAAATGTGAGCTCTCTTAGATAGGGTTCTGCCAAGTATTTTTTTACTACTGATAATTAGGCCTGTGTAATCAATATAACAGTGGGAGAGAGATGATAATTACTGAATGAGTTGAACATTCAGTATACGAATTTCTCCGAATTTGGTGAGAGAAGTGAAAAAGTGATTTTCCTGTTACCAGCATTCAAGTATGCTTATTTCTGTGGCCATCTGGAAGAAAGAAAGCAGCCATATATGGGCTGAAATTCTCCAAAGAATGTGCAATAAATACATGATTTGGAAGAAGGTTTCACTGGGTCTCAAGAACACAGCAGTCATGGAAGGAGAGGATTCTATTTCCAGCTCAAGAAATAGTTAGCACCACGGGACTTGTGTATTTAGTGGGGAAAGAAGAATAAAAGGAGTAAGTTCTTGAAATAACAAATTCTCTCTTCATGAAACAGCATAGTAGTAAAATCATGGTCCCAGGTTAAAGGCATTACCTTTCTATTGGGAACTGGTATTTAGTTTGGTAGGGTTTAGTTTGGACTCCCCATGAGGCTGACCGAGGTGTGTGGTGCCCTTGGCTGCATGGCAGGAGCAGCCTGTGCCGAGGGCTGGTTTGGGCTGCAGAGCTGGGTAGAGGTGGGCACAACCCAGCTGCCTCATGATGGGCAGCAAGAACACACCTGCAGGCTGCCCACCTTGCTCCTTTCCCATAGCCATGGAAATCTGGGACTTTGTGGAGCAAAACATCCAGCTCTTGTGCCCTGAAACCTGAAGGTGTTGCTGAATGTAGTGGCTGTACTGCAGATGTGTTTTGCATGCAAAGGGAAGGGAAGGGAATGCTGCAGCCTGAACAGTGTAAGGACTGTAGTCAGGCAGCTCAGGACACTGACTTTTGGAAGGTGTGCAGCACTAGCAGTAGCACAGACAAGAGCTGCTCAGGGACTAGATTTGGGATATTATCAATTCTGTAAGAAGGTCATACTTTTCCAGTACATGTTCTGTCAGACTTGTGGAGAAGTCTAAATACAGACATGCTCCAAACAGCACCAACTTCCTTGAGAGTGTTTCAGGCAGAGGGAGAGGAAATTATTCTCTTCTACTTGACTTTCTTGGAAATGTGTATGGTCATCAAAAACACATCAACCTTTTTTGCCAAGGTTCTTTTGAGGATAATCCAGATTTCCTTTCCTGTCACTTTCTAGAAAGTGTACCTAAAAAGGTAACAAATAATGAGGGAAACAGCCATTTTCATAGACCTTGGAGAGGCTTAAATTTGCCGTGATGGCCTGTTCTAGTAGTAATTGTTAAAATAATTATTTACATTTGCCTGATTACATTTGTTGTAATAGTTGGGGGTGAGTGGAAAATAAGGATATCCATCAGGAAGTAAGAAAATTAATGGGCTTTTCTCAGTATATTGTTTTGTCTTTTTCTTCTTGAATTGCAGTTTTTGGGTGAAAGTAGTCAAAAGTTTTGTGCAGGATGCCTGTGTTTATAACTTGTACATTTTTTTTCCAAATCTAGATCATTGACAAGGAGATTAATCCCTTTGTGGATAAGTGGGAAGAAGAAGGACAGTTCCCAGCACATAAAGTGTTTAAAATCCTGGGACAGGCTGGATTCCTTGGTGTGGATAAGCCAACAGGTAGGCGAGTGTGTAACTCCTGACTATTAATAATGATAGACTCAAAAGATTAATTCACTTTTGCCCTAGGTCAAAGCATGGGTTGGAATTCAGTGCAAAGTTTGCTTATATTCCTCAGTCACATAAAGAGTTACCAACTCTGCAATATGCAAAATAACATTGTTGCATATTTGTTGATATTCTTCTAAATACAAGCGTTAAAACCTGTATAACTATTATTTTAAAATGAGGGAAATGAACATCACTTCAATTTTCAACATAAAATCTGTATAAGAACTTTTCTTCTGCATCCAGATATGTATGAAATAATCCAGATCTTCATTAAAGAAACCACAATTTGTAGGCATCAGAAGCATTTTAAGATTTGGCTTATTGTACTGCCTGAACATGCAACCTCTCCATCCCTTCAAAGGATGAGGATAGTGTGGCCTTTTGGCCATTATCCCCTAGATTGTCTTTAAAATGCATTATTCCAGCCCACAGAAGCCTGAACAGAACAGGAGGCTGATGACACAGAGAGCAGGTTTTTGTGTGTATGTTTATATATGTCGGCAACCCAAAAAGTGCAGAGGAATAGGAAGTATTTCTGCTCTTCAGCTGAGATACATATTCTGCTATCTATTTTTTTAAATATGTGATATAATATATAATTGTTTTCTTTTCAAATGCTGCTGTTACATGTTCAAGTCAGAATTCTTGGTGATTTTCTTTACCACCATTTTCCTACATTCAGAGCAGCCCAAAGTGTTTAACAGTTAGCTGCAGATAATTTTCTATATGGGGTAGCTCACATAATCTCGGCTGTGCTACACCACATCATGATATTGCTAAGGCACAGGGTTCTGGCAACAAATTATGTCTTTTTATCACTTAATTTCAGAGGAAATATTCCCTCTTGAAATGAACTCAAATTCTTATATTATAATGTGGAAGGTTTTCCCACAGCTGTTCAGCTGTTAGATCTCAGAGAACTGTTGGGCTGTGATTGTCTGACAAATCCAATTAGGTCTGAGCTGGTATTTCTTTACAGAAATGCTGACAGTTCAAGATTATGCTTAAGATCTATTTAAAGGACAAATAGGATTACTGGAGGAGAGAGAAAACCGCTTCTACTTTCTGCCATAATTGTTTGATAGGCAGATTTGAATTGCATCTCAGTGGGTCTCCTTTGCATTGCTGATATTCCTGTTGGGTGTAATAATGGTGCATTGCATGGCTGGCAGATTTCAGTTCTGCCTTCCTATATTCATCTCAGGGCATGCAGAGGCTTCAGCTGGGTTAATGAACCTCAGTGCTGAAGGTGCTGCACATACAACAATACGGAGGTGGGAACTTTGTATAACACTCACAAAATATCTGGACAAGAAATAACTGGAGTAAAATCCAGTGAAGAAGGGACTCGTAGAGGTAAAGGTGGCACAGAAGGTTGCATGCACTTATTACACTTGTCATACTCATGTTTAAGACCATTTTAACTTTGGCTTTGATGTTTGCATCTAGCTGTTAATATAATTTATTTGACCTCTGCAGCTACATTTTATAAAAGGTATAAAAAATTGATAAAATCCTCAGCAACCTGTGATCCATCTCAGTTCAGTATTGTTGGGCACAGAAAGTGCACCAACTCCTTGGAAGCTGCTTTCTTTGCAGCATTCAGTTGTGCAACAGGACATCACCAGATCCAGCTTTGCTCTGTAATGGTGCAATGCCACCAGGTACATCTTGAAAGTCCTGAAACTTACTCCTGATTAAGTCAAAGTAAGGTGTGTAACAGCACAGTGTATGTAACTGCACAACTTTGGCAAAGCCTGAAATTCTTTGTCTTCTATGCACACAGTGCTTAGGCTTGCTGTATGATTAGTATATGCTGTAAAATAGAATTAAAAGATCCACTTTTATACTCTGCTCAGCCACTTCTGTTATTTAGTTGCTGTTTGCAGAGGAAGAGAAGTCTTACGAAATTTGAAGAAACCAAGAGCAGCCAGGAGCTTTGGAAGGGTGTTGCAGGAGAAGAAGGGAGGGTAAATTGATATGAGGAGAGCAATTGCAATGCAGAGCATTTGTGAGTTAACAGTCTGCCCTACTTTCTCTTTCACATACCAAAATTATCATGTTGTATCTCTTCAAATCCAGATCATAAGACATTCTCTTTAAAGAGCACTGTTTTTTTTAAGTTAATTCACTTTAGTAATAGTTGCTATTTTGAAATACAAGTTTTATCGAATTTGTTTTCCAAGATCATTCTGTCAAATATGGAGGGGTTTTTTTTCCTGCAGAAATAATTTTGAAGCTTTCTGATTGGGCAGAAATGGGTCACAAACTTGTTTTGCTTAGATAGAAGGAAACATCTGTTGGATTTTAGATTTGTTGAAAGTAGACTTTTTCCTGTGTAAACACCATTCCCTTTATGAACAATGAGCTGCTTCATGGGAGTCAGGTTTTTAAAAGAACGTGCCTTACATGTGTCCTTTATCACTGGAAACTTTCTCTGTGTGGAGAACTGATTTGGGGCACTATTTGTGTTGCAAAAGCTCTATCTATTCCCACTGCATGCAGTTGCAGGCTACAAACTTGAAAAAGCTTTTCCTGTATATTTTTTTCACAGTTGTTTACACAGTGGTTGGTTCTAGTGAATATTGGCTGTAGTTCAGGATGTTCATTGGAGGTCATGTAAACACTGTGGGCAAAGCTCAGACATGCACCCATAATTGGAGAATTTTTAAGATCATCAGTAGATTTAATTTACTGTCTGGTCAGTTCTCTGCCAGAGAAAGAGTCTTCTCTTTGAACAATTTCTCTGCTCTGATGTTCTTTACATGACTCAAAAATAGTGCATATGTTAGTTTTCCTTAGGAAAGAGTTTGTTTTCCATTACATTGCAAGATTCTTCCTACTAGTAAAATACATGGTGAAAAGTGAATATAATTTCTGCATAAAGAGTCTTTTTGTTGCATGCAAAATGTGCATAAATTTACTTTATTCAGGATTTAGAGGGAAAGAACAACATCCCTATATACTTATTTTTCTTCATTTATATTTACTGTGTATTTCTTCATAAATTATAAAATTCCGACTTACTGAGCTACTGCCAGTCCCAAAACTAAGGACAGAGAATATTAGGGCAGGCAGCAGAAATATTTAACCAGTCTTGGTAGTTTGCCATTCTCTGTTTTGCCAAGGGAAGTGGGCAAGACATATTCTTTGAACTGTTCTATGCGCAGATTAGATGAGATACTGGATTAAAAGTGGAAAATATCTGTGTGGTTATTTATGATCTTATGGCTTATGAATCAAAGCCTTGACTGTTGCTAAATTTTAGGATGTATTGCCAAAAATGCAGGCTCAAAATGTACTGTGTGCCTATGTATGCCAATGCAGATGATTAAAAGTTGTTTTATCAGCTGATGTAAAAGCACAGGAATCCTGTAAAGGATGGGAGAGAAGGGTTTGTGGGAGGGCAATGTTTGCGCTCCTGCATATTCACATGGCATCACTGTGAAACATGAGTGATAATGATGCCTGCTCTGGGTGTTTCATTAGTGTTTACACTGGCAGTACAGTGGGAATATTTAGTGGAATGCGTTAGCATCTAGAAATAATTATGACAAGTTTGTCCAAATAGTAGCCTTCATTTCTTACTGTCAGACACCTAGCAGTGAATGTAGAAAATATGTTATTATATATTTCAGGAAAATTGAGCAACTGTGGTAGGATTTGCACATGGATGGGAAAGTGTAGCTCTACACTATCAGTCCCCTTCCTCTGCTGCTGGGACAAACACCAGATTTGGGACTGGAGAAAGTAATAATCATTACCTTCTTGTCACTTCAGACAGAGAAGCATCTAATAAAAATAATGTTTCAAGTGTATGATTGCATTGCAATTGGAAAATGATACCTTCCCTTCAGAAAGTCTGCTTATTACAAGTGTCTCTGTGTTGAATGGGGGAGGGAATATAGATCTGTACTATCCTCTAAGGTTAAATCTGTTGTTTTCTTTGCAAGTATGCATTTATCTGGTAAAGTGAGACCTTGTGAGAGTTTGGGCATGGAGAATCACTTGGCAAAATGCATCGGGTTATTTTTTCCCTTTTCTGTAATACTAAGCCTTGTTATTACACAGAATGAGCATAGAAGGACCTGGGAGGAGAAAAACTAGAAAGGGATTTAGTAGTTCAGGTGAAACAGGATTCTATGGTACCTTAGAAAGTAAATGGAAGGTGTTGAGGCACTTCTGTAGATAGAATTAGGAGCGATGTATTTGTCAGAAGTGAATTAATTTACCCCAAACTGTTCCTGCATGGCAGTAGTGGACCAGCTGCAGTGCTTGTTCTTGGTTTAGTAGATTTAAATATAGTCAGCTGAATCAACTGCTTGATCTTTTTCCCACTTACAAAAGAGTGCAATGATCATTAATAAATAGTAGCTTCTCTTGCAAACCACTCTAAAGGTTTGCAAGAGAAGCCTTTGGGCCATGCTTTCAGACTCCAATGAACCAATAAATCAACATTCTCAAGTGTTTACCAGCTATAATCTATACCTGTTTTGCAATCAAGAAATAATTTTGATAGGCCTTCAAAAAGCAGTAGACCAAATCAATCACTGCTTTATTTGAATCAATTTTATAACAAAAATTGTGATGTGTGGCAGGGGTTTGGAGACCTTGATCAGATACGTATAAGAAATTTCAGTTGCTTATTGGACCTTCTAATTCAGTGGATTGGATTGAAATCTCAGGAAAAAAGGGTTTTGTATGTGTATTTACACCTGAGTTTTGTGTAGTTGAGACTTTTTTCCCCCTTCTCCACTGTTGTGAAATGCTGACTGTTCAAGTCCCATTTGGTATCTTGCAAGTGCATGATGAAATTCAGTTGAAAATGGTAACGGGGGGACAGTTTGCTACATTTCAGAGATCATCAGGCATTTCTGATCAGGCAGAGAAATGAGCACTTGAGTTCACCTTTGGTTTTTCTTTAACTGTGAACCTGACTTGGGAAGTGGTTGTGTTTCTTTTCTTCATGGCTGGTTGGGAAATGGAGTGGTACCTCTGGGAATAGCTTGTTCAGCTATCACTAGCAGCCAGCAGAGAACTGACTTACTCAAGGACACCGAGTCTTTGCAGAAGAGATAATCTTCCTTTAAATGTGTTGTTGATGGAGGGATCAGATTAGTTCCTGGGATTCTGCTTTGTGCTTCAGATAAGGCAAATCCTCACACTTCTGGCTTGTAATGCAGAACACAGCAATACTTCATGCAGTTCAGGTGTGCTAATAACAATGCCTTAGGGGTCAGATGTAGGAGTTTCTGAAATCTGGCATGTGTACAGGTTATGTCAAAATTATATCGAGAAGGCAATTTAAAATGTCTCTTTCCTGGAGAAAGCTAGAAGCATCCAACTGGTAGCAAATGCTCAGTTATGTATGTGCAATTAATGCTTGAGCTCTTGACACACATTTCTCTCACAGCAGACCTGCCATGCCAAATTCCCTTCTGTGAATCACAGGCTTTGCACAAACTGTCAGACCCACGTGGTGTCTTGAATCTGACTTGGAGCACTTAGAATCTGAGATGAGGGTGTTACAAGCAGCTGTCACTGTTCTGTCCCTGTTCTACTCTGGGTTGTGCAGAAGAGTCTGTCCTCTGTTGTGCTTGACTTCCCTCTGGTTTTGTAGAAAATTGTTGGGCTTGGGGATTTTCAAAGAGATATATCTGATAAAAATCTGATGTTCTTGATTTTATAGTTGTGAGTAAGAGAAGGATGTACACTAAAGAGAACAGTTGAATATATTAAAGAAATATGAAATAATATAATACCTGAAAAGAACATAGGGATTGAGACATTATCAAGTAAGACATACTGTTCAGGAAGTTTTTATTAGAGGCATCTTGCTTATTCTTTACTTCTGTAGGTCCAATAGCAAGACTGTCTCTTGACAAAGCTTGACCAATGAATGACGTTATACTGAAATAACCTGGGTATTACAAATATGTCTAATTTACACATAATTGTCTTTTCCCAGCCTCAAGATTCTTGGCATCTGTCATATACATAAATGGCATAATCTAATAGCTTCCTGAAAGTATAAATGCATCTCTAATGCTTACATGTCAGTACACATTTCAAGTGTGGACCAACTGTGAGAGACAAAGTGATAAGAAATGTGTTCTTCCAATCACCAGAGTTGTACATACACTGAGATTTAATTTAAGTCTTCTGTTTTACAGAAAAAGTTTTGAAGTAAGACCTCAGTGTCAGGGTTTTTTCTGTTTTTTTCCCTGTTTTTTTGTTTCTTAAGCAGAAGCATGGGAGGCCATTTGTGATAAACAAAGTACTTCTTGCAGAACAATGTATTTCCTGAAGACTATGTCTGGTTTTTCTCTTTGTGCCTTTCCTGGGTGGCCTAGAATTGCTGATTCCTGTTATCTCTGGTGCAGTAGCTATAATTTTCCATAAGACTACAAACCTGCTCTGTGGTCTTGCCTGCCGTGGGAGATACCTTCAGAGCTGGGCAGCAGGAGCCAGGAACGTGGCATGACTCTGGAGGAGGGCAGGAATTTCTTGCATGGGACCTTTGGAACAGCACAACCTCTGTATGTGCACTCCCCTTGAGCCTGAGAACTGTCAGAAAATGGGCACTTGCCCAGAGCCTCAACCATTTACAAATCAGCTTCACTTGCACCATTTACAAATCAGCTTCACTTGAAAGGGAGAACAAAGATAGGATTAATAAAAATTTTCCATGAATGTGTACCACGGGAGAAAGTATTTGATTTTTTTGTGGCATCATTGAATGCTTTAAAATTCTTTGAAGGTCACTTTAGGCAGCATTTCTTCTGCTTCCTATACTGTGTGTCAGAGGAAATGAATGGTACTGTTCTCAGCATTGCTTTATTATTCAAGAACAGGGATCTCTCAACAGAGCAGAAGATCAGTGAGTAATAATCCTTCTGAAAGGAATTTTTTTTCCTTTTTACATTATGTATAACTGGTGAAACTCATTTCATGGAAATCACAAGGAGCAAAGTTTAACAGGAATCCAAAGAATGTTAAATAAATATACAGATGGTGGCACCGTCCACAGTTACTGCAGGGAGAGTAATTGTATTTCTGATCATCAACTGCTCACTTAGCAGGTGAATACACCATTTCACAGCTTCTTGTACTCTGTGGCCTCACCAACTCCCCCCTGAATAGCACATCTAGCACTGCTCCGTGTGCTGGCAAAAGCATTCACAATACATCTTTCAACTTGCTCAGGACCCTTCCACAGCCCAAGAAAGGAAGCCTTTAATTAGTCACAGAATCATAAAGTTTGGAAAAGACCTCTTAGATCATCAAGTCCAACCATTAACCCAGCACTGCCAAGTTAATTTTTGTATTTTTCTCCATCTCTGTATGTTGGAATGGTTGTGAACATGTTTTTTACTACTATACATATTTATTTTCTAAATCTTACCAACTGTTTTCAACCACCTCTATCTACTTGTGTTTCCCACTGAACCTCATCTCTTTCTTCTTGTTTTTTTTTCCCCTCTTGAGAGGATTCTGGTGGGTCCCTGTGTAACTTCCCTAACAAATTCTATTTGCTACTTCTTCTATTTTAACTGACTTTGAAAGGACTGAAGGCAATAAAATAATTTTGCGGAAAAGTAATGAAAAGGGCCTCAGAATCCATTTTACTGGCTTTTTGGTCTTTGATTGTTTGCTTGTTTTAGGTAGAATAATGAGGGGCTCTTTCCCCTCCCACCCCCCCCTCCTTTTTTTTTTCCCCCAAGAGCAATAGCATGGGAGTAACTTGCTCTTCTGTAGCTGTAGGTGTAAAAGAGCTGTTAGTTGAGTTTGTCACTCAGAGCTGGTCAGGAAATTCTTTCCAGTGTGTCCAGATGCTTCCTGTGCACAAGGCTGCTGTCATACTTGGCACATGATTAAAAAAAAAAAAAATCACACTGAAGCTGTTTTTTATTTTGGTTTTAACCAGGTCATTTTGCACCATGGAGGGAGGACAGTTTTGCTGGGGGGACAGTGACACTGTGCTTGGCGTTGTTTGGAAGAACAAAAAGGAGCCATGTAAAATTTCTATTTATTTGTTTCTAAAGCCTTACACTAATTCATATTCTGCACGTTGGGTTCTGCATTATTAAAAGAAAATAGTTATAGCAGCTGATACTTGTAGCAGTGCTGCATTTAAGAAGAGATTTTGGCATCTTTGTATTCTGGGGGGTATTTGAACTGATCAGAATGCATCCTCTGACCTCTTTGTGGATTGTATTCTTTTACATGCTTCTACATGGGAAAGGTTGTGTAAGCTGTACCTTCTGGTTGTTCCTGTAAAACCTGTGGGCTGCTGGACCTATAAAGGAAACAATTATGCACTTGTTACCTTTGGACAGGTCTCACCTGGACTCCCTGGCACCACACTAATGAGATGCCCAGATAAACCCAATTCTCTCAAGAATACAGGGAGTTTTCTACATTTTAACCCCATGTCCTTCCCAACACAATGTTGGGAATCCCTTTCTCTGTCTCTGCCCAGGTTGAAACTGTGTGTCATCAGATCCCATAGCTCCAGAGGAGGATGTGGAAAGAGAATACAAGAGGAAACAAACACCAGGAGTAAAATTCTTTACATACAACTCATTTTGACAGGAAATATTTTGCTCCTTCTGGTAGAACTTGGTAACCATTTTCAAGACACTAATTTCACTTTATTCCATTTTTGCATTTATTTCTTTCTACAGAGAATCCAGTTTCGTCTTTCCTAGAAGATGGATGAGTATTTTGGTCTTTGAAAAGTTTGCTTCATCATCAGCTTAAAGTCACCAGCAGATCTTTAATGCACATGAAAGATGCTATAAGTTCTGCTGGATGGTACATTTAAAAGTGAAGGAATCCTGAGTTTTGGAGATGCCCACTGAACATGCTTCTGCAAACTGATTGTGCAAGAATTAGCCTGGCCTGTAAAGCCACTGTATTGTGTAACCCATAAGCAGCTCCAGGGATTTCAGAGTAACATCTTTGAGATGGATCAGAATCTGGCTACTGTGCAGATTCTGTGGTGCTGCCTGCTAAATTAGGGAAGGGAGGGAAAATATCCATTTTCTGGTAGGAAACTGGAAAAAAAGCAGAAGATAATGAATTGGACTTCCTCTAAAGATATTTTTCAAGCAGTTTAGTTAGGAGTCTGAAGCATAAAATATATAAATACAGAGGATTAGAATCTTCCAAATTTGATCTTGCTAAAGGTTTGACAGGTTTTAATTGCTCCCAGGTTTCAGACTTTGAAACAATTTAAGATGAAAAACTAAAATGGTGAGATTATAGGAGATTTTTACTTTTGCAGCAACCACTATCTAGACCCATAGCATAGTGTGGTTTCTGCAAGGAAAAATGCACAGCAGAGTGTGGAAGGTGGAGAGGGGGGCCCATTCTGTGTTGTACATTGTGCCTGCATGATGAGCATTCAGGAGGCATCCTCAGGTCTTCTGTCATAGTTTCAAGCTGTCTGGGGTTCATGCTGAGTTCTGTGGAAAGGCTCTCCAGCATGGCTTTAAAATACTTTGCCTGGATTTGGGTAGATGTGTGTTTGTGGTGTGCACAGTCTTCCACTGATGGATTTAGTCATGAGAAGCTGAATAGAGAGTGTGTATGTGGACATGGCCAGGAGGTCTGGGGCTTGAACCTGCTGCTCCCTTCTCCTACCACTCCAGCGAGCTCTGTAATTAGCTGGTCTGTAATGAAAGGTGGAAAAAACCTCCAGCAGAGACTTTCCATGTCCTGATGAGAGATGAAGCAGCACATGTGAAGGGTGGTGGTCTCTCACAGAGCTGCTATCATCTCCTTTCCTGTCATTTGAATGAAGACACTAGTAGTGCTTGAAAGAAAAAAAACAGCTGATATTTTAACATAATTTCCCCTTCATTTCACTATTTTGTTTATTCAATGGGTAGTTGTGAGCTGTATTCTGTAAATGCCTCCACATGCTGAATGATCTAATTTTCCATGTGGGAGTACAGAATAAACTTTAGAACACAAAAGGTTGCACAGAAAGGTGGCATTAATTATACAAAATTACCATCAGAAGGTAGATTATTATACAGAACATTCTTTTTAACATTATGAAACAGCTTTTAATTTAATACTAAGTTTGAACTGACAACATGCAAAAAACAATCACAAAGTTTTGGAGTTTAATTTCTTGTAAGAGAGTATCCTTCGGGGTAGTTGTTGAAGCATATTAAGTAAGTTTAAGAGGAAAGGAAATTTAAATATAAGTTATGCTGAATAATAATAAAGGGATTAATTGAAATAATTAATTTTTGGTCATAACAGAGCTTGGTCAGAAAAGGTGAAATGGAACAATACCTGAGTTCTTCTCTGAGTCTCAAATATCCACAAGCTGTAAATATGAGAGTAGCTTTGCAGAGAACAGCACTGCAGCTGGGGGTACTGGTGGATGAAAAGTTGGGCATGACCTGGCAAGTGTGCACTCATAGCCCAACCGTATTCTGGTCTGCATAGAAAGCAATGTGGCCAGCAGGTCGAGGAGGTGATTGTCTCCCTCTCCTCTGCCCTTTTGAGACCCCACCTGCAGTGCTGCATTCAGCTCTGGGTCCTCAGCACAGGAAAGATCTGAGCCTCTTGGAGCAAGTCCAGAGGAGGGTCATGAAGATGATCAGAAGGACAGAGCACCTCTCCTATGAGGAAAGGCCGAGACGGATGGTGTTGTTCAGCCTGGAGAAGAGAAGACTCCAGAGAGACCTTGTTGCAGTCTTAGAGTACCTTAAGGGAGTTTATAATAAAGGTGGGGACAAGCTCTTTAGCAAGGCCTGCAGTGATACTGAGTAATTGTTCTAAATTAGAAGAGGGTGGATTTGGATTAGATGCAAGGAAAACATCTTTTACAATCAAGGTGCTGAAGCTCTGGAGCAGGTTGCTCAGAGAGGTGATAGATATCCCTTCTGTGGAATGTTCAAGGTCAGGTTAGACAGAGGTCTAATCTAGTTGGAGTCCATGCTCAGCACAGGAGGGGTTGAACTAGATGACATTTAAAGGTCAAGCCAAAACATTCTATGATTCTACACAGTTAATTTCACAGGCATACAAATATAAACAAAAGCTTGCAAAGAAAAGGATTGTCATTTGTTTGAGGTATTGTTTAAAAAGAAATAAGAAAATTAGGCAACAAATAAGAGGAAAAATCAAAACATAACATGGCCACTGATTTGTCTGTGGCTAAAGTTTCAAAATATGAAATAGACAATGATGAGGTAAGACTTGTGTTTTGTAATTATCCCTGGCTTTGGAGTGGTACAAGCTCTTACATGTTTCCTTTTTATCTCTAATTATGCCAACTTATTCAAAAAAACCCAACACAAAAAAAGCCTAAAAACCCCACAAAAACAACAAAAAACCCCAAAGCAAATAAACCACCAGCCTGCTCCAAGAGCTACACTTCTGGGATATTAGAGGCCACCAGTGTAGCCAGGTCCATGATGCTGGGTGGATGGTGGGTGCCCACCTGGAGCCAGCCTTCACAGCTGGGAGCTGAAATGCAGAGATGGCAAAGTCTGGAGCAGAGCCAGAAAATGAACCCTAAATTTGGGAGTCTAGGTAGCTGTGATGAATATGGGAGACAGGAGATTTCTGATCAAGGTGGTTTGTGCTTGCTCTCAGACAGTCCTGAGGGAGTTACTGTAGTCCAAGACTTGAAAGATCCCAACAGATGAACCTTGTGGAGAAATGCTACCTCCAGCATCTCCCAACATCCCTGCTCAGCTTTCAACCAGCCTTCCCACTCTTGGCTGTGATGTTTTTGAGTCAAGATTGTTTGGGGTTTTTTTTCTTGTGAGAGTGCTAAGTTTCAGAGAAAAAAGTGAATGTTTTAAGAACATAGTAGAAAATGTTCTTGTTGTTCAGGTATCATGCTGTGAAACCACTTGGCAGGGGTGGTTTTATTTCAGCTGACTCTGGAGAATTTGAGGAATGCCACAAATGCCTTTTTAATGGTCAGCTGCAATTTTAATAAGTAACAAATTGCACCAATCAGGGCATAATTTAGAGTGAAAAATATCTCAATGATATGAAGTCATTTTAAGCACAGGGCCAGATGAAAACACCCATGTTCAACACAAGCTTTGAACTCACTATGTTTGTGGAGCTGAAAGCACAATCAACACATTGCTCTTCTTTTTGGTGTATGAGATGTGTGTCATCTGCAAAGGATGAAACTGGAGGGATTACAGTCAAGATTGGTTTTAAGCTGATCCTCTGTTAAAACTGTATGTCAACATACATCTTCGTCATGCAACAGTATTTTCAACACTCAGGCTGCTGGCTGAGACTTGGATAATTGCATATAGCATCCCTGTTGCTTGCTTGTGTCTTTTTAGCTGCTATAGGTCAAATATCACCTTTCTTTAAATAACCTCTGCAATAAAAGGCCTGAGTGCTAGTTACTGGGTTTTGGCTCTATTGAACATCAACGAGAATTGGGGACATACTTGCAATTTTAGTGTTTTGAAAACTGAGGTTGTAATGAGAGAAAGGAAATGATGTGATAAATATGCTTCCTCTTTGTTTGCCTCCTTAGAACACTTTTCCTTGCTGGTGTCTACTAAAGCCTTCAAGCTACCTGGAAGCATGTAACCAGATCAGTCAGTCTGTCCTGGTGTGTGTCTGCTGCAGACCTCCCCAGTCTCCCAGAATGATTGCACTGTTGCAATGCCCAGAAAGGGAATGATGGGCAGGTGGCAATCGCTGCTTGCAGCAATTTTAAAGGCAGCATCCTCACTGACTTTAATAAGCCCTGGATTAAAGGGCAGGAGACATCTAATGCAACTTCTCTGTAATAAAGGAAAGCTCCCTGAGCCACTCATGGAGATGTCACACAGGGGATGGGCAGATGTTACCATGCTCCCTTTCTAAGTTTTTCAAGTTTGGGCAGAGTGATACCTGTGATGAAATAACACCAATGCTACCTGGTCTGCAGCAGTGGTCTTTGGAAGCAAAGCTGAAAGCTGTTTTTATGAAGCTGTGATGTGGTTAAAGTTTGTTTCTGAAAAGCCCTCTTACTTTATTAAGTGCTCAGTTTCCTTTAATACTTCGGGGTATTACGAAGCTCAGCCAGATTAATTTGAGGTCCCAAAGATAAGCAGTTCCTGAGTGTCTGAGAAAGTCCTTAATGGATGAGAGGAGAGAGACAAGAATGTGTGCTACCAAGAAAAGAAATGGGGTGTGAGCTGAAGCTGGCCACTCCCTTGGCCCAGCTGGGGCAGCTGCATTTAGAGCTGTTACCTCACACACCCCAGCCTTTCTCCTGGCTGCAGCCTGAGAGCCTGGAATGGGGAGCTGGTGGTGCAAAGCCTGGGTACAGAACAGGGGGAACAGAGCACCTGGAACTCAGACAGGATTTCCCTCTACATTATGGCAAAAAACACCACAGTCTAATTATTTTTTGCTTGCTGGGTAACCAGCCAGAGTAGTGATCATCACTGATGCCATAAATATTTATAGAAAAAAATTCCATTCCATCTTCCACTTTCACTGAGGTATTTATCCTCACTGTTCCTCTGTTTGTTGTCAGGTTACCCACCTGATTCATTTTTCATCACTCTACACTTGTGGGCTAATGCAATGTTGCATATATTCAGATATCCATGAGAAGAATGGCTATACTGTTTTTGCAGGAGTGCTTTTTTACTATATATTTTGCATGCTGGTAATAGAGCATTTCTGTATTGCTTTGAGACGGTACATTATTATTGTTAAGTGGTTTTTTTTTCTTCTTTTGGATATATTATCAAAGCCTTCACTGGTTTGTTTTTTCTAAGAAAATCTTTATAAATCCATTTTCAAAGCTGTGGCTTGCATTTTTACATATTTTACACAGCCTTATTATGTTGAAGAAAAATCAGGGGTCAAGCAGAAGCTCACAGATCCAATTAATGAGTTCTAGTAAATGCCCTTAAATCCTTTGTGCATTGGGAGTAGAGCAGAGGGACACCTCTCCTGATGCTTATTTTCACTTATTCCTTCAATATTTAATTAGCATGGCTTACTCACTAATTCTCTGTGAGTTTTGAAAATATTTAATTTGAAACTAATTAGACCAATTCCCTGACTATTAATTACTCAAACCTGCAGATGTATGAATGGTAGGAGATCATAGGTGACGACACTGGGTGCAGTTTTATGTCAAGGCTGAATCTCAGGTGTGGCTAAACAGACTTAGGCAAATCTCTCCAAATCTTTCTCGTTATCCCTTTTGTCCTTTGAAAGAGGGAAGAGGGGAGTGGCAAAACAACCTCAGTATTGTGCTTGTCCTGCAGGGAGAACCAGGCCAGCCCCAAGCAGTGGTGTTCAGTCATGTCTGAAACATGAGTCAGAGTGGCAAGACATGTTGCTGGTGCAGAGAAGTGCATACCAGGTGTGTGTCTTATGGTGCATGCATGTTTGTGTGTGCATATGAACATCATGACACATCACAGTGTCACAGAACGTCTCAAGTCAGAAGGGACCCACAAGATCACAGGGTTCAGATCCCTGCCCCTCTCAGGACTATCTAAAACCAACCCATATGACTGAGGGAATCATCCAGACGTATGCATTTTCCAGTCTTTAAATTAATGAACAATTTTTATTTTGCCATAATTTTAAATGGTGAAATAATTGTATTGCTTGTGGAACATCATATTTTTCTGAGGCTCTTTCCTGACTGGATTTACAGATATGGGAGTCTGTAGGGGAGGTCTTGTTTTTCAGAGGTTCAATGTCCTGAAGTAGACATACTGCTAGCTGGAGATGCTCATTTGGTAATCAGCAAGTGAAATTTCAGTGAAACATTGCAAACTCTTAAGTTTTCCATTCCTGCTTCTGGGCAGATGGGCATTACTGTAATCTTGCAATAAATGTGTCATGAAATGTGTTACTGAGATTTGTAAACTTGCCAGTTTGATTGAAGTGAGGAAGCTTGCTCATGCTTCATTACTCTTGTGGTTTTGTATAAACATTTCTTAAGCAGTCTCAAGTTGTCATAAGGAGCATATACCTGAGTCTCTGTTACTTCAGTAAAGACACAGAGGCTTAGGCCTCACTTTAAAGGAGTAAAAAAGGAAAACTATCCCTTTTTTTTTTCACATTTTCCAAAATAATGCTGTCCATTTTTCCTGCTGGTACCTTGGTTCTCACCTGAGACTTTGTTTTGCATCTTGCTGAGTGTTTGGATGTGACTTATAGCAGTGGACTTGCGGGCGTGGAAGCATTGCTGCAGTGTGCTGTGCAAATCCTGCCCAGCTAGTTGTTTTCCCATGGACCAGGCAGCAAAAGGTGTGGTGGCAGAGCAGAGAGCCTCTCTGAGAAACCACTGTGCAGCTGTGGGGTCTGGCCATGCAGCCAAGTGGGAATTAGATTTTTCTGTCCATCATTTGTTCAAATGGCAGCATGAACCCTGCTTCTGCCTGATTAAAGTCAGTGCAGCAGTAAATACTGCAGTAAATAATAGGAAAATACTAGCAAGATTTATTTCTGTGTGTTTGGTACATAGGGGTTCCAGATGAGTTGCTGCAGGTGCCCAGCATTTTCAGAGACCTTCAGCTGCTGTTAAATCACAGTTGTGCACTGGGACTTCCCGTGTTTGTTCTTCACACTGACATCAAAACTGTGTCTGCTTTCGTGCTTGTCTCCCAACCTCCCATTGCAGAAGGGAGTGAAAGAAGCAGTGCTGTCTCCTGAAACACATAGGAGATGAAGTGTATCTTATTTTCATGAGAATATTCATGAGGAGCTGCAGACTGAACAACTTGAGTCTGTAGTAGTGAGGGTGCAGTTTCTGTCACCCCTGATATCTGATGACAGTAAGATGACTTACTTGGGGTAAAATTGGATCTCCATGCACTTGGTTGCTCTAAATCCTAAGTAGCAATTGAGAATATTCTTAAGTAAGGTGTCTTTTAGTCTGTTATCTAGACTTAATGCAGTGTGCATTATTGGCTAGGAAAGCTGTGGTTAATTTGTTTAAAACTGTAGAAACAACAGAGCCCTTTTCCTGGTATTGCCATGTCTAGTGGAAATAAAAAAAAAAAAAAAAAAACCTTAGATCAGTTTTTAATTTTGTAACTCACCTTAGTTAACTCACCTGTGATTCTCATTTTTCCCAAATGCAAAATACTGGAAAAAAAATTATGCTGCTAGAGACAAGTAATGTATTTTATTTAGTTTAATTTGGTCTGTGATCTTGATTTATTTTTTACCCATCTGTTAATCAGCCAGAAAGACATTTTGAGAGGTCTTTTTGTTTGACTGTTGGAATAACTTCACTCTCGTGCTGGACTGCTTCTGATAGTGAAAGACTTAAGTTTAGTAAGTAGCCCTGAACCATGTTCTGCTGTGAGAGTTTTGCAGTTATCCTTTATGTTTGAGCAGAATTTGATCCCATTCTTTATTTTAAGTATTTGTTTCCTTCTTTCTCTTTGCTACAAGGCTGCTTTTCTTTCTGCGTCTGTTTACCACTTGTGTTGCAGAGGTCATCATTGTAATTACCAGTGAAAGCTCAAAAAAGGGGAAATCAATCTTTTCTGTATTTCAGGGAATTTTCATCTACAGCTCTTAGGACAAAAACTAGATTAACTGCATATTTTACTAACATTGAGGACAGATTTGGAATGGAAGCTATTAGCTGGGCATGTCTTGGCCTGAAAGTTTTTGGCAAACTAATGAGGTCTAAGAAAGCTCAAAGGATTGATCTGTAGGAACAATTTAGGAACTCTCTAGTTGAGCTATGGAGTGATTAGAGTCATGTGATTACAATGTAAGTGTCTGGCATAAACAAGGAAATGAGGTTCTGTTTTGGACAGTGGAAGAAAATGAGAAATACAGACTGTAAAACTGCCAGCAAATGAAATGCTGAAATCATCACTTCTCACCAGAAGTTGGAAACCTTGCTGGTGAAGACACACCAGTTGTATTCATGGAGAACATATGCAGCTGAGACTCAGTCTTCTGGGACCTTCTGTAGAGGTTCTTGCCTTCCTTTCTCATGTCCTCACATCTTTAATCATCATTAAGAGCACCTTTATAGATAAGACAGATATAAATGTCTCTTTTCAGTGAACAGTGCGAGAATATGAATAATGAAAAAAAATCAGGTTGCTATTGCTAATAGACAGCTTGTCTTCAGAACCTCCATACATTTGTTCAGAAAAAGTGTTTATTAAACAATTTCAAGCACATTTATAAGTTTGTTGTCTATTAGCAAACAGGCAAAAAGACAATTTCTGACTGCAAAGAATTTGCTTTACACACTTCAATCACATATATATTTATTTTATAAAAAAATTTTGCTCTGTTTCTTTGTAAAATAACTGGCTTATATCATCATTGAAAGTAGTGAAAAATGTTAAGTCATTTATCATGCTAATGAGAAAATAATCTCAACTAATAATCTCAATCCTCAAGTAAGGAAACCATCAGTCTTCAGTTTTCATGCTGCTCCCTCTAGACAGCTTGTTAAGTCACATTGAAGTTAGAGAGTGTATGCCATGGAAGGACTTCTAAAGCAAATTTTGGGGAACAAACCACCAAAATTGGTGTGGTTTTGTTCATGTCTTTTGTTATTCTGTCATGTGAAAGACCCAGACAGAGTATTAAACAGACAAATATGAAACTTCTGTATAGAGTTTGGGTATGAGACGGAGCACATGGGACATGTGTTTTTCATACACTTCTAGTTTGGTTTTATATTATTCAAACAGCCCTGTTGGGATTGGTGACACTCATTAAAGAGTGTGTATGGTGGCCATTAGAATTAGAAAAAAGGGAGCTTTAAAGTGGAAACATACTTTCATGCCACTAGGATTCTTAACGGAGTGGTGTAAATTTTACAAATTGATTTTTGAAAGTATCCTTCTAATAGTTAAAAGTGGAGACCCCCCTGTGTTGTCCAGGGAGATAGCATAACCAGTGAAGTACACTCTAGTATAATTTAAAACAGTCTGCCACATTTTAGCACTGGTTATTTCATAACTCTTCTGTTGCTCCAGGCAGTTGTGATTGTGTGGCTGAGGGATGGGGAAGCCGGCAGCCAGAGATAAATTTGCTTATGTTTAGGCTGGAATAACAGCAGAGCTGCTGGCAGCACCACAGTGTGACGGCTGTGGCTGCTCCAGGAGTCAGAAACCCTTCTCCTACCGATTTCTGCTTGCAGGTGGGGCAGTGGTTATCACACTTAGGGATTATCTGTTATCTTCAAACCAGTCCTCACTGTGGAATGAGGAAAATGAGAGTCCCAGCTGGTGAAAGTCCCAAGCCTTTACCTGTTTGGGGCTGCAGTCTCTCTGTAGAGCTGTGAGCCCTCAGCCATTGTTAGGTTTGTCCTGTACATACCCACTTCCATGGGGCTATTCTTATACCAGACAAGATTGTGGGATGGCAATAAAAAATCTTGGTCTGTTAAAGCTGAGTGGTGGAGCTGGGTTGCTTCTCCAGTCTCTACCTGCCCACAAAGAAGCTTTTTCTTACTGTTTGCTTTTACCAGGAGGAAACTCCAGTTAAAGCACATACCAAGTTGGTTGTGAGGATTCATATTTCCTTCCACCCCTTGCTTCATTGAATTAGGTTTTAAACAAAATACTTCTATTCTTAAACTTCTTTCTCCCTTGTTTTTTGCAATGGTGAGCATCACTCCCCCCAGATGTCTGCCTTCCTTTCCATGAGCTTCCCCGAAATTGTTCCTCTGTTGTGTTCCTTGTTAATTAATTGTCCTGCTCTCAGCTTCAGGGTTTCTTTTTTTTCTCCTTTGCCTTCTTTGAGGCTGTGATAAAATCCCATAACTTGTGTATCAAGAGACTTACTTTTTATACTTTTATTAGTTATCTTGCAGCATCTACTTTGTCACAGAGACCAAAACCCTCACAATACTGAATTGTAGGCAATGCACTATTTCTAAATGACTTTGTCCTTCCACACCATCCTCTTCCATGTCTTTTACTAGTGTTGTAAATCCTACTGTCATCATTAAGGGGAAAAATTTTCATCTTTTCGTTAAGTAGTAAGATACTTTAAAAGAAATTTCATAGTACAATACCAGGGCTGTATTGCTTCACTGGCTATTTATTTTGAAGACGTATAAAATGCTTCTGTGCTTATGCAAGGAGATAAGAATATGAAGGTAGATGAATGGATAAATGAAAGATAAGTACAACTGTTTGGCCTTTCTTTTCCTTAGCAGGAAAGACTTGATAGCAGGTAGTGCCTTGTATCTCTAAGTGGAATCTGACCGTCAAGACATGGGGAGGCAGCAAGGCAGTGTGGGGAGCTGAGGGCTTTTTGCTTAGCAATTGGCAGAGCACAGCACTGTGGCTGTTGCTGACAGCAGTTGAGAAACTTAGCTAGAGGTCAGATTTAAAAAAAATTAAAATTGAGTCAACAGGGAAACATTTAGAATAATTAAATTCCAATATGATTATTTTTTATATAACCTTGTTGCAGCACATTCTCCAGTGCTGGCAGGCTAAACAAAGAGGTCTTCTGATCCTGCTGTAAAATCTGTATGAATTTGGTTTGGATTCTTCCACCTTTTCTGTGTTTGTAATCAACAAAACAATCAGATCAATGAGGCCCATTCATCTTGCTAAGATATTCCAAAAACATCCTGAATGTGGGATAAAGAAGATAAATCTTCATTAGCATAAGAAACAGGACTGAGTGAAGCACAGTGCCCAAAGCTGCATTTACACTGATAAAGACTTTTCATTGAGGAAGAAATTAGGGAGCAGTTTCACCCCAGGTTAGAATGGAAAACACAAACCAGAGAATGGGATTTGTCTGAAGACACATCTGAGCTCTGGAAAGCTGGCATGGAAGGATACACTGAGAGATGAAAAACAAACAAAAAATCGTATCAAAATTTGTTGCTTGATTACTCAAGCATATTCATCTTCAAATAAGAGTGACAGTTTCTTATATCTTTTCATTCCAACACAGTTATTGCTAGTTCCTCTCTTTTACTTAAAGTTTTAGCCTAAAGTTTTCTGGAAGCTGACAGGCTGCACACATCTTCTCAACTGCAGGGCAAGATTAAACAGAACTCCAACAGCACTAACTACTCCAACACAAAGTCAGAAGCCAGCCAAATCTCACAGAGTGAATTGCAATTAAATTGCAAGTGGAAGACATTTTCCAGTGGTAAAACATTAGTGTGGGTGACCTCAGTCTGCAGCAGCAAAGCTTCCAAACAGCAATTTCCCTAAAATGGTAAAAGGTTGGGGTTTCTTTTGTGGGATTTTCTATTTCTTTCCATGGCAATACTTCTAACACATAAGAAAAATCTGTTCAACAGGAATGTGTATCTAGTCTTTCATGTAAACCTCCTTAAAATGCAGAGATTAGTCACATGGTTTGGTTTGAAAATGTAATTGCTAAGGTCTGTCTTTTGGCATGCTATTTTGGCGAATTTGTATTTGCTGAATTTTTCGTGTCTTGCTTTAGTTAATTGCTCTCAGTTCATACTTTATCAGTGCTACTCCAAAATTTAGAAAACAGGATTAACCACAGTTTGAGATTTCAAACAAGAAGCAATTCTTTATTGGGGCTTGGTAGTGTAAGGAAAACAAGCTCAATCATTACAATTATACCGTGTTTGCATAAATGAGAGTAAAATAAATAAGCTCATTCTTTTCCTTTGCCTTTATGTTGGAAATTTTCAAGATAGAAGATATGCTTTCATTCGTGTTTTACTTTTTTTATGTCACCTGACTTGAAGTGATGAGGCTGTAGCCTAGAAGATGCTGTGATCTTTTCCAAATGGAAAAGCTCATCTCACTTCCCCTTCCCTTTGTTGTTGTTGTTGTTTGGTTGGTTGGTTTGGTTTGTTTTCTCATTTAATGGAAAGAGAATTCCAGCTTTACAAGTGAGGAATTGTTCATTTAAGTTTTCATTGTTTCAAAGATGTATAGCGTGGTCTTAAAGCTTATTGCTAATTTTTAGTGTTCACTATTCAGTGAACAATGTATTTGTCTTTTCCTCAACTATTTTAAACACAGGGTGAGAGTTGAGCAAAAATTGATGTCTTTGGTGTGGTCTTTCTCATTCTTTATGGTTCTGTACAATGATGTAGTTGGGAAAAAGGAGGCACAGTCACTGTGCTTTGCTCAACGTTAATTTGCTGTTGCCAGAATCACTCAGTTTGGGCCTACCTCATGCTGAGAGATGCTATGCACTGGATTAATCATAATGAGTTAGCAAATTGTTCTTAAGGAGGAAAAGGATTATAATAATGCACCACTGAAAGGATGTGCAGTATGCTCAGGATCATGAAGGTTTTAAATTGTAATACATTTATTATAATTTTGTCTGAGACATTGCAGAAGCTTCAGAAAGGGTTGCATTACAGTTGCTTATATAGCACTTTGTTTCTTCACCATCTCACTCTGCACTTTGACCATGCTAACACTGATGAAAAAGCTGCTTTGCACCCTTGAACAGCTGTCCTGGCTCTTGGGCAGTGTATAAAAACAGTCTGAGTCAGTGTGGGCTTGATGTCTCCACCAGACTAAGGGCACTCACCGTGCTGTATGTTTGCATGACTGCAAGATGTGTGCTGGAAATGGATTTTAAGCTAGAACCATTCCAGGACAGAAATCTGCACATCTGCTGCCTCTGCTGTGCAGCATGGAAAGCCCACAGTGTCTCAGCTGCAGGGGAACTCCAGGAGTCCAGCAGCAGTGGGCTCTTTGTGTGTCATCAGAATGATCCCCACAGTCTCAGCTACCTCCTGTGTCATGTGTTGCCCATAAATGAGGAAACTAATTTAGCTCAGCACCTCCTTAGGGTGCCTCTGAAATACTGGAAAGCTTATCAGCAAGCTCTTTGGAGATGTTGTTTAAGAGTAACTAGGAGGTGGTGGAAAATATTTCTCTCTCTGAACAGAAATGTCCAGGAGACCACATGAAACAAAGGATTCATCAGCAATCTTACTTACAGTGGCTGCACAGTGAGATGGCTAACTGTGATAAAAGGTGCCTATGGTAATAAAATCCTCTTCAGTTCCCTTTCTTACAGGCCTGTGCTGCCCACTGGGGTCTCGTGGCCACAGAAGCCTGCAGTGATAGATGGATGCAAGTGAAAACTGGGAAAATAGTTTGTGACTATTGAGTGTCCTCCTAAAATAGTGCCTCTTATGAGATGTAAAGTTATGTAACTCAAAAATATGACAAGAAGCCTTAATATATTAACATAATTTTCTAATTGTGTGTTTTATTTCTGGAAATTCTTACACTAGTTGCCAATAAATTTCATGGTATTTAATTTTTTATTTCAGATGTTTCAGTTACTCATTTAGAAACACATTACACTGTATAAACACCAGGTGTCTGATGGATGGGGTCTAGTGCTTTAAAAATTCTTTGCAATTAGATGGATCTAATGGAAAGTCCTTCATACAAGACCAATTAAAAAAATTAGTAGCAATATGTGGTTTTGACAAAAGGTTTTTCCTGCATAAAAAGGCTACTTTTCCCTCCCCCATCATTCCCAGTTTTTGTCTACATGTAGATGTGTGGGAGAGATAGGAAAAGCATGATGACTCTGGAAAATCTGTGTCCTTGAGAGTGAAAGGTGGAGGGGACTCCAGCCTCCCTGGTTTGTTGTTTGTTTTAATTTGAAAGGAAGGTGTGTTATTGGCTAGATGATTGAGCCATGAAGATAATAATTGAGGTATTTGCCAATACTTCTAAGATTATTTTTGAAATATCTCCTGGAATAATTTCTGAATTTCTATGAAGAAGATGGAGTTTTTTCCCTCAATAAAAATTGTTTTGCTTCTTTTCTTTGAAAATATAAATATTTTAAATTCAATTCCAGGGACATCCCATAACAATACAATACATGTGTTGATTTAATGTAATTTGCCTTTCAGAATTTCTTGGAGAAAGCAATGAAATTTAATTCCTTCATAAATTTATTATGTGACCACATATTCAGTATGTTGAGTGTGGAATACACATTTATTGCTATGTAACACTAGAGTGATATTTTGAGAACAAGAATTTGAAATAAAATTTGTTGTATAGCTACTTATAAAAAGGTGAGTTACTGAGATGAGTAGTGAACCCTTCTTGGGTTCCTGAATGGTCTGTAAATATTCAGAACTCAGAGAGGCCTGACTTTAGCCTTAAGTATTTAAATAGCAAGTGGTGCAGATGCATCCTTACTGCAGACTTTAATTTGCTATGGCTAAATCTACATTGTATTTCTGTAGTAAAAAATTGCAGTTAAACTGTATAGTAAAAGGGCACTGAACTACTGGGTGCATGAATTCTTAGGATCATTAATTATAATTCAGGTAGGATTGGGAATCAAGGCAGGTGACAGGGATATTCTGGGGAGGAGGTTTTGTTGGTTCTTTGAACTCATCTCAGTGTTTTACAGATACCTTTAGCCATGTCATTGTTCCCTTTTGCCCTAGATTAATCTCTAGGTGTGTTGTGGACCCCAGTGTGTCACACTGATAACTGTGTAATAGGCAGCTTGATGTAATTTTAATTGCAAACTGTATTATCATTTTATCTGGTCTGCAGCAGGGTGCTGTTATTCTCTCTTGGAACAACCTGCTTTTCATTGCTTTGCAAGCTGATTTGTTACTGATTTCAGAACTAAATCTATAAGAAGAAAAAATATAATCCTGATCAATAATAATTTCTTGGAGAAGACAACATTGTGTGATAAAATTCTTATAGAAATAATATAACACTCTGAGTAGAAGGTTCTTTTGAAGAAAATAATCTTGAATGGGGAATTTGTTCTGTGGTATGCTTGCACTATACTGAAAATCCTTTTGCTTTTGGCCAGTAACACATACAAAGCACACCCTACAATGTCAGCATAAATAAAAATAGTAGATAGCATATTTCACACTGGAGATAGCAGTTCAGATCAGAATCCTGTTGTGTCAGCTCTTCTACAAACAGAGAGGAATAATCTGTTTCATTATATGGTCTGGCTGACAAATCTTTAAGACAAGGATGCACACAGAATCATAGGCAAAAATGAGAACTGAGCCAGATATTTGCAGCTCTAGAATATGGTTTAAAACATTTATCCACATTCCTTAAACCAAATAAAAGTTATCAATAAAATTTTTTCTCCATTAAAATTATCTAGAATAGAGAAAGCATGGAAACATATCAGTTTTACTGAAATACTGAATTTATTGGAGAAAGTGAAGGGAAAGGCATTGTTCTGACATTGCAAAAGCACTTTTATTTTTACCCCAGAAATGGTTTTTATTGTGATCTTCCCTTTGTGTGTCTTTAAAAAAAAAAACTGAGGTCACCTGACAGAAGCACACAATTTACTGTTATAAAAATACTTGGATTGTTTCATTTTTATTTGACTTTTCTTCCCTGTTTGAGATCAAACCCATTGCCTTTCCTGGGAAACTGCAAATTTGGGGTTTGTCTCAAAGAGCTTACCACAATCCATTGCTCAGAGCTAGAAATACTCTTTTATTGCTTTACTTTTGCTAGCAGAAAGCAGTTTCAAAGGCAGTCAGCTTTCTCAACAATCACAAATACAGGAGGTGGTCTCCTTTGGTTTCTGCTGGACTTGGGAATTGAAACCTGTGGAGGTGCTCCAGCAGCACGATGGATGGGCTGCCCACAGGGTGAGTGGTTGGGAGCTGCCAGTGACAAGGAGCTGTGGGAGGGGTGGCCCCAGCCCTGCCCACGCTGGAGGCTGTGTCAGCGTGCAGGTGCAGATGTTTCCAGCTGAAGAGAATTTAGAAACAAGGAAATTATCTAATGACAGAGGGTGTGCTTCTGGCTGCAGCATTTCTTGATGGATGTCTCTTTAATAATCTGTTGGCTGTGGCTGTGCTGGGACTGTGCTGACCTGCAGTGTGGCTGGCATTCTAGGATGACATGTTACCTTTTTCTCGGTGTCTGACCCAACATCTCAAGGACTTAAGAAGTCAGCCATGAATGGAAACTGTAATGGAAATTCATTTAGTCCTTTAAGTCTGTACTGATCAGGAATTCCTGTGGAAACCTCCTGCAGTGCATTCCTGTTCCAAGTTTGTTGCTACTGAACTAAAACCCCTGTGCTGGCCAGACTAGCTCCAGAGCATGTCCAAAGTTTATTTCATTATTCACTGCAGGCATTATGAAATCTGTTTTTCTTTTTTTTTTTTTTAAGTTATTGCTAATTAACACTTTTTAAGTTTCTCCCCCCAATGCCCAAAATTAAAATTCTGAATTTATAATTCCATTTGTAGATTGCAATTTTTGGAAAGTGTGAACTAGTAAAATTTATGTCTTTGGGTGTGACATATTAAGTGTCTAAAGTTTTCATATCAGACAAATGTGAATTTCCAACAAGCTATTTATTATCTTGGACTGGAATAAAAGATCTTGTAGGGAAGAAAATTAAACATAGCTTTCAGCCGATAAATATTTAGTCTTTGTATTAAAACTTAGCATAGAAATTTTAATAAGTAGCAAATGTAATAAAACTGTAATCCTTAAATGACTTAGTATTGCTTCTTATATTATTTATTTATTTATTTATTTGGAACTCAGAAGAAAGAGAATGATGTTTTTAATATTGACTGTATATCCTGATACCTTAAAGGAATGAAAGTAATTGAATGCCTGAAAGAAATGATGCAGTAAGTCTGCTTTTTTGTTTATAGGGAGCTACAAGACCAAGTACAGTGACTCCTTTACTTCCAGCTTTTAAAAATTGCTTACAAATCTACATACTTGTTTTCAGTCCTGTTACTCATCTCTTCTCTCAGTTGTGCTTAAACTGGGGTATGTTCTTTGGGGTATCTCTGTTAGTTACCCACTGGTATGTCAATTCCCATTTTCTTTCCCTGCTGACCTATGGGTGGTTGAATGTTTGTGCATTACTGTATGTTCCTTATACTATCTATTTGTGCATTCACACTTAAGATCCTACAGGAAGAAAATTTGCCATGATGCAGAGTAGCATAAACTTTTTGTGGGAATTTGTCACAGTCCATGTGAGAGGACGAGTCCTGAACAGAAGCACCAGCAACACATAAAGGTGACGTACCTGCTTCATCCTTGTACAGGTGTAGGACTAATTATTACCTGTTCAATGTGAACAAATATGTTTAAGACAGCTGAGCAGCTGTTCAGACATTTTTTTGGGAGGAAGAGCACATTTTACATGGGGCTGACAGATACTGATGGCATATTTCGGTGCCTCTGAGGGCTGACTTATGGTTGTGTCAGGAGGACTGCAGTGGACACTCATGCTGTTGGAGGATTTGCTGCAGTGGTGGCCTGATCATCAGAAGGGTGCCCACCTTCAAGCTGGAGAGAGCAAGCTTTCACTGCTGGATATGCCTGACTCAGAGAATTTACTTGAGCATCTGCAAGCAAAGCTTAGAGCGGGGTGGTAGCAACGTGTGTGCTCGATGTACGTAAGGAGGCTGACAGCTGTTGCTGGTTGACTGATCTCAAGAAGCAGACAGGTTGCAAAGGTGATATCCTTGAAATGCATTCTGTGATTTGTTTATGAGCTTGCCCAAAGAGAATCCCCATGAGATTCTCTTTTATGGCTTTTCTGCTGGAACTCAGGAAGGGTGATAGTCAGCCTTTATATTTCTTGACTTCATTTTTCTGTGTGTTTGGTGTTTATTTCATTTTCTTTATGCTGTGGCATTTAGTTTGACTGACATTTTCAAATGTACAATAATTGAGATCTGTGCTCTTTAACCTTAAAGAAAAAGCTGTAAGCTATTTTGATTAAAGCCCAATTCTCTGGAACAGATGTTGGATCAGACCTGAGGTGGGAGGGGAAATAAGCTCCATTTAAAACTCCAGGCAAAAGACAACTGAGGAGTCTGTGACCAGGGGTTGCTTAAAGCTTTTCTCTGGCTTCGAGCTGATGCAATAGTTGGTTCCTGTGGCTGTGTGTGCTTTGGACCTTCTTTTTCCTCTTTTTTTTTTTGGCTACTACATTTTTTACATCAATAATGTTTCTTATGTTGCCACGTGTACATTTTATTCCATTGTAGTGTGCAGCTTAGTTTTCCCTCCCCCAAACATTGTTTGTACACATTTTTGGGGGGTTGTGTGATATTGTTTTTAAGAGCTCTGATATCTTCTGAGTTTGAAGTTTTATGCAAATGTGATTACTAACTCAATGTCACTGGGTGATTCTGCATAACCACTTAAAAAATGAAGAAAACTTACAAATTTTTGAGGGATGTTTTAGAAATCAGAGGGTAGCAAGTACAGGTGTTGGCAACTTGGTGATTCATAATATACTTCCCTGGCTTTTTAAAGTGTCCTATACAGCTTTGAACCCTTTTAAAATGTGTTCATGCTGTCCCTTGCTGGGGCCAGGTCTGTGTGGTGCATTTATCTTTATCTACTCAGTGGCAATATTTATCTGCTCAGTGGCAGGCACTGCCAAGTTCCTCTGTGGTATTTTGTGGTGGTGTTATAGGAGAGTTTTTATCCTTACACTGTGTGAGAAGTTTCTCCTTTATTTCATAGTGTAGATCTGTCTTAATCTACAACAGTCCTGCACAGACCCAATCACTTTATTTGCCTTAGTAAATTTAGTTTCTGTGGTGGCAACTGTGATGACGTCTGTAGCAAGATGGAACAGAATACAGAATACAGCACAGAATATTACAGAATACAGAAGGAGTTTTGCAGGAACACACATTTTGCATTGTTAATTGCTCTTGGGATTGTACTTGTGATACCAACCATGAGTGCTTGAAAAGTAATGAAAAGCCAGTCCCTATTTTTCCTTTTCTGAGGGCTACTAGATCATGAGTGATACTGGAAGTTTGGTTAGCAGAATAAATCCATACCTGTCTTGAAATTTTTGGATTAAGTAGTATCTGTGAGAGAGCAAGTGCTGAAGGTGACTGTGATCTTTCTAGGTTCAACCAAATAAAATCATGAAGCACTATAATGGTTTGGGACAAAATTTCATGGTTTGGGACAAAAATTTCATTCAAACTGGGGGAGTTTGATCTCTCTTACTAAGGTAATCTGTTAAAAGGAACTTTGCATCTGTTACAATGGTTTGTTTGTGTCTGGAGGTTTTTCCTTTTTTTTTTTAGTTTGTTGTTTTGTTTTGATTTTTTTTGTGAATTGATCTGAGGGGGAAAATAGCCCAAAAATACATAGGTCTTAATCTCAACAAGACTAAAGTGGACTCACAGCTTTTCTGTTACTCTTAATGAGAGGTTTTTTTCCTCTACAGCCAGCCAGATGCAAATAACCAAGAAGGCAGGGGGTGTTTTCTGAACTTCATCAGTCTCAGCTTCTCAGAATGGATTTATGGGAAATTCCACAAGACAGAGAGTACACCCTTGGTGATTCTTTAAATCTCTTCAATATAAAGCAGAGGAAAAGAATTATGATATGGATTTCTGTACTGCCCTACCTGATGACATTTGCAGTTATGTAGTTTCAAGGCACTTTGTACTTCTCTGGAGTTGAAATTCTTGAACCATATTTATGACAGGTAAACAAGGTTTGAGCACTTAAATTTTGCTTCTGTTGATTTGAAATTGTAGGCTGTGATGAAAACTAGCAATTAGCTTTGTCATCCTAATGTCAAATATAGAAGTCTCTCAGACATATCTCCAAACTGGGATTCGATTCATGCTTTGTCTTTGACAAATTTGAGAGCACATATTTGGGGTTTTTTGCACTGAGGTAGATGCCCAGAGTGGAAATAATACTGAGTGATTTTCTTTGGTATAGATACACATCACTGAAACTTTGGAAAGTATGTAAACAAACAATATAAATTATAAAAGTTTAAGCATTTAACATGGAGTTCTGGATACAGCTGCATTGTGTTATCACCATCCCTTTATCCAGGCTCACTTAAATTCTAAAAATACTGTGAGGACCACCTATTTCACCTTGCTTCAATTCACTTACAGGCTGTATTCACCACAGATATTTCCATTCCCATTAACAGCTACTAGACAGGGTTCAGAAACAAATTCCAAATAGAGACACTTGTAAACTCTTACAAATTTTTGACTAGAGACTTCAAGCCTGTCTCATCATGGAACAGTCATATTTGAACAGGGATCTTTAACAAGTGGAAAGAAATGTTCTGGTCCTCACAAAAGTGAAATGATTGTATGAAAGACTTCAGCTTCTCATTTGCCATTATGACTCCTTTTTCATAGACTTTCTGTGCCTTTGTTTTTCCAACTGGTCTTGTCATCAGTGCTTCCATTTTGACCTGTTGCAACTAGAGATCATGTCTTGCTCTTTTATTTGTAGTTTTGGGCATCATCTGTGCCATGTACCCTGAATTCATATGTAAAACTCCTGATACTCTAAATTGTCAGTTTTAGTAGAATTTACACTTGTGTCTTTTAAAAGCAATATTTTTTAAGATTCACTATGTTCTTTTGGATACCTATTCCACTGCCAGGATCTACAAACATGACATGTAAAAATTTGCTGGTCTGTATAAAACAAGGAGCTTTTGTGCGTTGGGGAATGGTAAAATAATGTGATGGTGGTGGTGGTTAGTGGAAAAGCAGAAATCCAATTTAAAGGAATGGGTTAATATACTGACCATGGTGTGGTGGGTTCATCTTGGCCAACCACTAACTCACTCCCCCTCTTCAACAGGACAGGGCAGAAAATACAATACCAGGGCCTGGCTGTTGAGGAAAGTCAGGGAGACTGGCCACCAGTTACCATCACAGTAAAAAGCAGACTTGGCAGGGGGAAAATTATTTTTATTTCCTGCCAGTTAAAGTAGATGTGTGTGTGAGAAGCAATAGCAAATTAAAACAAGATGTTCCACCATCCTCTTCCCAGGTTCATCTTCCATTCTTCCTTCCTGACTCGTCTACCTCACTCCCCACCCCAAGCTGCACAGCAGGATGGGGATGGGAGGTTGTAGTCAGTCCATCACATCCTCTCTGAGCTTCCTTCCTCCTCACACTTTTTCCTTCCTGCAGCTTGGGTCCTGCCCATGGGCTGCAGGGCAGAATCTTTATTTATTTGTATGTTTCTGTGCTCTCTGCCTTATATTTTAATTTCTTTGTAAAAGAACCTGAAATCCAACAATGGATGAGATATTATATTAGGTCATTTAGCAGCTGGAAGTTATGCTATTATCATCAAAACTGTAACAATTTGAACATAGCTGAGTTGCCTCTTTCTACCCATTTTCAGCTATAAAAGCAATAGTGCATTAGACTTTCTGCCTAGTTTAATCTACTTTGTGCTTTGTTACTTTAATTTTCTTACAAATTAAAATTGGTAATGTAGCCAAACAATTCTCTAAAGGTCCCTCATCTCATTTTAAAGTAAAATTAAATATCTACCCCAGAAATATTTTACATGTGAATATTTAAATATAGTTTGTTATTCTTGATGTGGAGTTTTTTTGGTGTGGGCTTTTTGCTGTTTATTTTTTGAAAGTGTGTGTGTGTGTGTGTGTGTGTGTGTGTGTGTTTGTTTGTATGTTTGTAAAGTGATCAAGTCTGGAATTGATTTGGTTTCTTTCACTATGGATTTTCACCAAAAATGTCACCAAAATTTTTCACTCCTATGTTAGGCATGGTGTTTGCTCTTCTGAATTGAAATTTAATTGACCTATTAGCATTACCTCATAGTACAGATACTTCCAGGAAGTGGTGTTTGTTGATGAGACTGGCGAATACAAACCTAGCACCATCAGCATATTGCCTTTTTTTGCAAATAAGTGTAATTCCAAAAAAGAGTAAGTTCTGTTCCAAATAAAAATTGAACAATAATTTCATAAAAATTTACCATCATCACTGAAGGAGATGGAAATAAAAATGGCTTGGTGGTTTTGTCTCAGACTGAGAGCTGAGTCCCATGACATTGAGGGAAATGTGCTCAGACCAGTCCCAAAATCTCTGTCTGGAACATTGGCAGTGGGTCTGTGAGCACCAGGCTGCCACTAGGAACTGAGGAAACAAGGAAATTTCTTTGGTGCTTGTAGCCAGCCCTGCCTGCTAATGCTGTGTGTGACACCTCTGGCAGCCTGGCTCAGCGTGGAGGGCCAGTTCTCCAAAGAGATGGGACACAACTGTGGTTAGCCACGGCCTAAATTACCTGGATTACCAGGGTAATAATGGCACAGACTGCACTGACAAATCAGTCTCCACCTTGATCAAGTATGTGGGGCTCAAAAAGACATTCTCTGTCATTGTTTATCAAATCACTCACATTTCTCCATGAAACTTTAACTTCGTGGCTCCTGGAGCAGAAGTGACGAAAGCTTAGGTGTGGTCTGATTAATGATTTTACCATTTGCTTCTGCCCTTCCTACCTGCATCTGTGGTTGTCTCTTGTGTTATCTATCCCCAGATTATAAAATTTTGGGATTTTATAATCTCTTTGCCAAGCAGGACTTCCCTCTCCACCTTCAGCTCGCAAAGCTTCTTTCTGCTCCTTTACTCCCTTTGGTCAGAAATTCTTTCATTCTTATCCTTTTAAAAGTTGGCCTTTTGCAGTATTTTGGTTTTAAAGTGTACTGCTTAGTAATTTATCTCAAATGAGAGCAAGAAGAGTCTGTTATGTGGTAATATACAATGTACTGTGGTATGGACAAAGAATGTCTCTAAGCTGGATACTAGGATAAAGTAGCCTAAGTTGGGTCAGTTTTGTGCATAACATTCCTTCTGGGAAGTTACTTTGGATAAATCAAAATAAACTAAGGTTTTGATCTCTGAAATTTAAGTGAAAGATGGGAATATAACTGCCTGGTAGACAAAACTAAAGATAAAATCAGTAATAGCAGTAGTCTGACAATAAAAGCATTGACTAATTTAAAATAAAATTTTAAAAATCGAATGAAAAGAATTTGTGAGGTGCCATAACTGAGGTTATCTATTATAATTCTGCTATAGATCCATTCCAGATTAGCAAAATCTCTCTCATACCAGATATCTTTAAATAGTCTTGCCTTTACAGGCACATACATTACTGCTTCTCAGAGCATTTATTTATTGATGGGGGCTGTGTAAAGGCAAGAAAATTAGGTTATCTGTTATGTTAAACTAATTTCCACATTGCTGATGTTTCATTGTACTGCTTAAGCTCCCAGTAGGAACTTTATTTTGTATTTTTAAGAAACATTGTTTTCAAGCAAAAGTTTGGAGAAGTAGTGTTTTTTTTTTTTTAATTCTGACAGTCTAAACTATTCAGTATGACCTAAGGAGAAATGGGGGTTTTTTATGCTTAACCTTTCCTCTAGTGTTTTTCCTTTCAGCAAAGAAAGGATGCACAAAGATAGGTTTTGTGGGTTTAGGAAACAGATGATAGCATGCAAAGCCCCATGTTTATATGCACTGTGGTGTTTTGACCTTTATTTAATGGGGTTTTTTGAAAACTTCAGAGCAGGTCAGTGAAGGGTGTGCTCAGTGTTTGAGGTCAGCAAGTGAAAACAGGCGAGGGTCATCTGCCCCTTATTGTGTGTGTGAGGGTGAGGGTTTGTATCTATTTATTTGAAATTTTCTTAGCCAGTCTTCAAAGGAGCTAAAAGAAAAAAAAAAAGAGGCAGCATTATCTAATCAAAGCTGCTCAGTCTACTAATGACGTCAAGTAGTAACCTTAACCTTCACTTTCTCACTGTATTTCCTTTGGACTGTAAGCTATTTAACACAGCTAAAAATTACCTCATCCATCATAGCAATGTAGCCTTTTTCTGTGCTTCACTATATAGTGGGTTTATCAGCACTGGGAATGGGAATGAGGTGAAGAATAATTTCTTCTTTAATTGAATTTGCAGATTGGAATGCTGGGGGGAGAGGGGCAGCAATGGGCTGTGCTGGCACCAGGCCAGCACCCCAGCCTGTCAGCTCCCTGTGAACAAGAGTGCTTTAATCACTGCACAGACCGGCTGCAGGGTGTGGAATAAATGCATTCAGTGCTGCAGTTGTGTCTAACATGAATTTTGAGCTACAGCAGTAATTTAGAACAGAAACACAACCTGTGTGTGGTCGCACTCCGTGCTGACTTGGCTGCTGTGTCTGAGAAAGAGGATTGCACTGTGTGAGGAGAGCGGGTGTCAGGTGTTATCATGGGGAAATAAAAGCACTTATTACCTTGTGGTGTGATTTGTTCATATGACCTTGCTGTTGGGAAGAATAATTTTGCTTTGTGGTATCATTTACAACAGCATGTCACTTCTTCCTGCTGTTTCCAGTAAAAGTAATGAGGCTACTTAGGATACTGAGGTGATCTGATGTGCACATAGATAATTAGAGCAGGCGTCATTCTCAATTCAGTTCTCAATATTGTAGAGAATAATGTGGTATTGCTTTTGTGAAAGGGAAGCTGGTAGTTGTCAAATACTTAAAAATTAGCGGTTAAATGGCAGTTGGCAAATCTTTGCAGTAACAACATCTTTTTTTGCTGTTTTTCTTGTTGCTTATGCCAGTCTAGAATATGAGAATCACATATTTGTTTTTTCCTCAGAATATGGCGGCATGGGTTTGGACTTCTCCTATAATATTGCAGTGGCAGAAGAGCTGGGAAATATCCGTTGTGGAGGTATTCCCATGGCCATTGGAGTGCAAACTGGCATGGCTACCCCTGCCCTTACAAGGTAATTTTCAGAAAGTTTGGTTTAGCCTAAAACCCAATTGTCATGAGTAGAAAAATGACTAATACTGTGTAGATTTACTGCATCGTTGCTACTCAGTAATGCCTGAGGAAAGAAGCTACTCTCTACTTCTCTCAGTTTGCTTTAGGGGAGAAAATACTTTATATTTTTTTTTTTAATGCTAGAGTTATATTGATTATATGTTAAAACATAAACCTTGTTGAGTAGTAGATGATACATTTACAAACATGAAAGAAAAATTAAATGAATTAATTGAATTTAAAAATTAAATTAATTAAATGAATTAAAAAATTTAATCCCAGAATCCATTTTGTTCATGTTTGTCTTTTTTCTTATATCCCAGTGCAGTCATACTAAGAATGCATTTAGTTGTAATTATTAGGATCAGTCTAATTCTGCTTTATAATTTACTTGTTCTTTTTGCAGCTTTGCAAGGTCTCAGTCCTAAAGTTGTAGCACATATATCATGGTTCCTAAATATGCCCATTCTAGACAATTAATAACTTCTTTTTCTCATCAACTACATCAATGTTCCCATTTTATTCACTTACTATCATTTAGGCTCCTGCATTTTCTTGATCAGATTTGTTGTGGTTTTTCCTCCCTCAATAAAAGTTAACAACTTCTTCATGTAGGAGTTTTGCAGATATTCTGTGGCAGAACAGCAGTTCTTAAAACTAGAGTGGGGCAACTGGCTGATCCAGCAGTTTGTCCCTGGAATATGGATACACCTAAAATTCTGGAAGATGAGGGTGGGAATTAAATTCTAATAATTATGTTGAAATCAGAAATTTCTCTGCACTAAACATATATGAGAAGGGATGTTTTACTCAGAAGAATATTTTAGGGATTTTTTTGATAATTTTTAGGAGGTTGTTGACTTTTTTCCCCATTCTGAGTGGAAATGCCTGTAAATCTGCTGAAGAGTCTGAAATATAAGCTCTATTCCCTTGACATTTGCTTATCCTGCTGCATGTGTGACTTTGAAGGTCTCATCTACAACAGATTTTTCTTAAAGTTTTCTTCTTCTTTGTGTAATGCAACAAAAGTTTGCTAAATGCATAGAGTTCAGTACGTCTCTTGCAACAGTGGCTTAGCTATAGTCCAACTGAGTAAAAGAATAGTATTTTAAAAGACTTCAGACAGTACTACCTTGATCCCATGTCAGGGGTTTAAAGAAAATCTACGGGTAAAAGAAAATGGGATTTTGTTCCATTGCAGTTTTTTGGCCTTCTGTTTCTCTGTTCTGCTGTAGTAAAACAGTGAAATTATGCATATTTGTGCTAGTGAAATCCTAAAATGGAAGTTCTTGGAAAATAACAGTGAAATTGTTGTTAACTTGATGAAATCTTTAATTGAGTTTGTATCTGCATTCTTTAATTTTTCCCCCACTGCTGAGCCAATTGCACTGGCTATTTATACAAAACAATGTCCCCCACACACATGTAAAAGTGAAACTTGGTAATGAAAAGAGAAAGCTGGTTGCAACAGGAAATTTTGCCTGTGTGCCTCTTTACCTCATGCTGTGTAGTGGGAAGACCAACTGCTTTTCCTGGGTCATGGATTCAAATGGCACCAATGCCCTGGATGGTTTCTCTGAAAGTATCTGTATACTGTGGGGATCCTAAACATGTTTGTAGAGATAAGTCAGATTTTGCATCTTGGCTGTGCATTGTTGCACAAATCAAACAATGATGTGAGAATCAAACATCAACCTCTAAAAAAGCCTCTGTAGCTCTTTCTTGGCTTTCATAACCTTGAATTTTGTTCAGCATTCATCCAGCACATATTGAGTGTACCTACAAACTAACTCCATGAATGTGATTCCTGTAATTCCCAGAATCCCCTAAGTGTAGCAGGGGATTCTGGGAATTATAGGAATTTAGGAATTTCTAAATCTTTCTACAGGATATAAATATATAATACAGGAATCTTTCTAAATTTAAGAACTAAATAGAAAATGCTTTGTCTGTAGTGATCTGACCTTTGATGGTTTGGAACATAACTTTCTGCCAGGTCTTTCAAAAGCATTCAGATATAATACTGCTCTTCTTGCCCACAAATAGAGTGGAGAAAGCAGCTCCTAGCTGAGGCAGTGAATGATAGGCATTTCCCAGAGCTTATAGACATGCCTTTAGGGTGTCACATCTGTAGTCATACCAGATCAGTGTAGAGCTGCTTATCTCAGCAGTAAGCAGTGAACTTTACTTTTTTTTTTCCCTGTTGTTTATAGGCAAATAGTAAGCAAATTTAAGATGGGTAGAATTTTACAAAAGCACCATATTTTTTAACACAAAAGCTAGCAGCTGAGCAAGAAGCTAGCTGTCTCCTGCAAGGCATAGAGACCCACCATCTTCTGAATATAGTGTTGCCCAGCTATTTTTTTTTTATTGCAAAATAACATCTTCTATAACCACATTTTTGGAAAGAATTCAGCTATTTTCTGGAACTCAAAACAAAGAAAGACATCAAACCAAAAATATTATTCTAAGCAAAATCTTGCTGTGAAAATCCTCTGTTGAAATGCTAAAGGTTAGCGAAGTTTCAAGCATTAGAAAGCATTGCCAAAAATCCACCACTATCTGCTCTCATAATCTGATTTTCCATGTTGATGGTTGGGCTCTTTGAGTTTTTTTTTTTGACTGATGAATATGGAGCTATGGGTAAATCTAAATCTAAATCATACTTGATCAGGCCCCATGAAAAATTAAAAAACAAAGTTTTCTGCCTAACAGCACTTTGTTCCAGTATGCTAGAGGAAGGAGTAGGCACTCCAGACTTGCTTCTTGTATTTATTTGGGATTGCTGCTGTGATTTTCCGCAGGGACAGTACTAGGAATTAAGCTCCTTGTGTGCACCAAATGGAAGTGTCTGCCAGATCCCAGTCTGTTCTCTGGCTGTCCCATGTGCCAGGGTTGGTTGGAGAGGGTGACAGTCTTAGCTTGAATGGCACCATTCCTTTGGAAAAACTGGGACAATGTTTTAGAAGGAGGCCCCAGTGAGCTTAAGGAGGCGAGTGGTAATGATGAGCTGAGAAGCCTCACAACAAAGAGGAGGCTGAGGAGGAACTTGAATTTATGGATTCCTGGACACATAAGATATTTCATGACCCAAGGAATTTTTCAGTCAAACAAGAAAGATCTGAGAACTAGACCATGAACTCACCATTCACACTGCAAGAAGAAATCAGTGAATCTCAATTAGCACAAAATCAAGCATGAAATGAGGTGTAGCATATCTTGAATGGCTACAGTCTTCTAAACAGCAGGAAAACAGTGTGTGCCTCTTAACTGAATTTAAATACAGCCAAGTAAAATTTTTGTGTTAAAATACCATCCAGAGTTTGCTGTTTCCCTTTTTATTTTTGTGGAGATAAAAGAACAGCTGGAAGAAGCATTAATGGATTTTACTGTGTGATTTAAATGTAGTTGTGAAATATAAATAATTGAAATACAGGTCTTTGCAGATGGTGGCCATCACATGTCAAAAGTTTTCAGTCACAACTAAAACCTGGCAAAGAGATGGTGCAAGAAAACAGACCACGTCCTCCATCCTGGTGGTTGCAGAGTAGTGCAGGAGCACTGAGAGGAATCCTCAGGGGTTAAGTTTATTTAGATCTGGAACTTTTAAAGCAACAGTCATGAAGATGAGTTTTGGCCATCTAGACCACATGTTTCTGTGGGGAGTAAGATGCCTGAATACTTTTTCAAACTTTGAAATGATTATGACTGCACTGCTGGTGAAGACTCTGAATCACAGCTTTGGAGGGTATTTATTGATCACTGTGTGGGCAGAAAAAAATTTGTAACTAACTTCTGAATAAAATTTACCTTCACAGGGTTTTAATATCGTATGTTTTTGTTATATTGTGGCAGGTTTGGTTCGGATGAGTTGAAAAAACAGTTCCTCGTACCAACTATAGCTGGTGATTTTGTGGCTTGCTTGGGAGTCAGTGAAGCTGGAGCTGGGTCAGATGTTGCAAGTAAGTGAACCTAGCAAACTGTCAGTTTTAGACAGCCTGATGTTTTAATGGAAATAATCTGTTTTTCCTGACCCTTCACTTTGCCCTCATCATTTGTAAGAAACAAAAGGAAGGAAAGTCTGGTGTGGTGAGGGCAAAAAAGTAACATTCCAGGAATACAGCACATCCTTCTCATGCATCCAAAAGCAATCAATTTTAACATATTTGTCAGGTGAATCAATGGAGTAACCCTGTATAGGCTGAGCACAACAGATTAATGCAGTTTTTATGCTGGCCCCAGTTTTCTTCTAGTGTTCTGCTCTGGCCAGGCTAACAGCTGGCAGGAGCACTCCAGCACCTCATCATCTGCACAGCCACGTTCAGTCGTGCAACTCCAGGTGTCCTGACAGGGAACAGAACCTGTTCAGCTGCGCTAGAACTGGGGCTGCCTTGACAAAAGAGCCTCTCTGATCTGAAAATGACACATCACTTGCAGAATGATGTCCCCTTGTTCATCCTTACTTCACCTCAGCCCCCTTTCTGTCATTCCTCGAAGCAAAAATATCTCTCAATTGGTGATTGCTTTATTTAGAGCTAATGAAGAATTTGCAATGTCAAATCTATTATCTTTATGATTTAGTTACTTTACATGCAACTGGTTTGTTTTTTTTGGTTTAGTGCAAGAATATGTTTAGAAACCAGGACAAATTAAACTATTATTCTGAAGTGCCTGAGGCAGTAAAAAATTTGAAAAATTAAATCAAAACAGATACAGTAGAAAAAGAAAATATATCTCCTCTGATGGTGAATCATGGACTTCACGGAAAAGGGAATGATAAGTCACCACTTTTAGAGGTTTAGTTTTTGGACAGAGCATGGCCAAGTTGACCATATTGTGTTCTTACAAATTACTGAGACGTCTTCCTGCAGACAAGCTTGTCAATGTATGACAGACATTTTTTATCTGAGGAATCCTCTATCCATCTCCATGAGCAAACTCCTGTTGTTTTTTCAAGGCAAATAGGTAAACATCCAGTGCTCAAGCAAGGTTGCAGCAGGTAGATTTAAAGAATGTTAATGCGGATAATGAAATAATGGCACTAAATCTTCCTGCATATTTTATTGCTGTTTTCCTATCTGGGTTAATTTAATTTATTCATAAGAAGAATTCCATAAATTTAGTAGACGTGTTTATTAAATATTACTTATTAATAATACTTAATAATTATAAATAATAAATTTAAAATATTTAATTTCAATATTGTTTAAACTACATTATTGCTTATTATAATTTGAATATTATTAGGATTTGAATAATAAATCTTATAATACCACTAATAATTTATATATTAAATTAATTATAAATTTGAATTTTGCTAATATAAGAAATATAACATCATTTATTTTAATAAACGCCTGTCTAGTTTAATTAGATGATCATCAGAAAATTCTAAATAGTAATTTAATTTTTTTGATGCAGTGTTCCAGATAATAAGTAACATAAATATTCCTTGAACAGCATCTTGTTTATCATCTAGTTAAAGTGGTATGATACACTTAGATGAATGCAGTTAAAAACCAGTTTGGAATCAAAGAGGATTATCTACTGAATCTATGCTGCAGCTTGGAGACACACTGCAGGATGAAATTAAAATACTTTTTCCCCTGTCCTGGAGGATTTGATCCCTGATATAAATGCGAAATCCAGTTTACAGTGCTTCTGAAGGGCAATTAAATGGACAATTTAGGTATGAGCAACAATAGATTGTGTTCTGAGTTGCACATTCTGCACCATCTCCAGATGGCCCAGCTGTAAAGCAGACTGAGGTGTGTGAAACTGCACTTGGTGCTTCCTTTTGTTGCTCATGCTATTGGGATGTCTGTGTCCCTAGGAGAAGTGAAGGGACATGGCAGCTGTTCACATGTGAAAGTCAGGGATGTGCATCTGCCATGTGAGCCAGTACATTTTAACCTGAAGAATGACACAGAGTAAGGTATCACATTTTTTCATGCAGTCCCAAAATTACTGAAGGTGATATGAACACAGAAAACAAAAAAAATGTTTACATGAGAACTGAAATGTGCCTCAAACTAATTTATTCAGAATTCAACAGAACAGAAAGGACTGTGTATATTGGTCTAATAAAAATTCCTGTCAGTTTGAAGGAACACCTGTCTGCTTTCAAGTGGAGCTATTTTATATTGTCCATAGTAGTCACATGGTCACCCATGTGCACCAAAACTAGCACAGAGCTGGCTTGAGAAGAAAAACCGAACAATACAGATGGTACAAAAAGTGTCTTTAATTTCAGGATTCTGATACTACAAAGCATAAACATTTGTGTCAGTTTGAATGATTTTGTCACATTCTATCTCACTCCGATTCCACAATTTATAGAGTGTAGTCTGTGGGTATATATAAGACTACATAATGGAAAAAAACTTCACTCACACACATCCTCTATCTTCAGGGTATGTTCAGGTATCTGCAGCTAGTCACACTGTTCATGTCTACCTCTTCAACATAAATATCCTGCTCCATTTTGTCTCAGTGGAATCCAACCTTTCTGCTTTTCAGGGTTGAATTTGTCTTTTCTGAGCATAAAACCCCAGAATTCCACTAGAATAGTGGAATTCTGGGGTTTTATGCTCAGAAAAGACAAATTCATGCATTGTGTCTATAGAATTGTCTTTTCTGAGCATAAAGACAAATTCATGCATTGTGTCTATAGAATTGTCTTTTCTGAGCATAAAACCCCAGAATTCCACTAGAATAGTGGAATTCTGGGGTTTTATGCTCAGAAAAGACAAATTCATGCATTGTGTCTATAGAATAGAATTGTGTCTATAATGGCACAAATGCATTTCCAACCCTGGCTGAAGTATTACTCTCCAATACATGATGTTGCACAACAGCTTGCAGACTTGTGAATCCTGTGATTAACTGTGGATCATCCTCAGTTTGCTATTGAAACACTGCAGGATTTAGCAATCACTTTTACTACTTCGTGTCTGAGTACTTGTACTTACCATGTTGAATTTGAAAACTCAAGATTCCTTTCTTGCTGGGCCATACTTCAGTTGTCTGTGTTGATGATGTCTCCCAAGCTTGTGTCACAGACAAATTTAATTAGTGTATTCCTGTCCTTTTAAAGATCATTAATTCAGTAGGTTTTGTCCAGAGGCTGATATCCAGGGAGGGGCTTAACTAGTACTCTCCCTGCACATCAGAACTTCTTCTTTTAATGTAACCTGATGCAATTTCTGCTTTGCCGAGTTCCTTGTGCACATTTGCACTTTTGTCCTAATTCTTGTATTTTCAAATTTTAACTCATAGTTAGTTAGTAGTGTTAATTTCCCTTGCTTGGGTCCAATAGGATTTTTCTCTAGAAAATCCTATTTCATAATAAATCAGGTTGGTTTTAAATAAGATACCATGGTAAATTGAATTATCTTTTACTTCCAAATGTATTTTGAGGCTATGCAGATTGCCAAAACCAACAACCACTGTTTTCACTAATTTCAGTCTTTCTTGTAGGTGATTTGCTTTGTCAACCATATTTGAATCTGTCTGTAATTTCCTGTGAAATATTTCTTTTTTTGAAGTATCCTCTATATGCCTCATTTTTTTTCCCATCCTCTTTTCATTTCTGTGGCTGAAACAGTTTTGTTTACCACCACAATCTTCTTTGATTTTGTTGGTTTTCATCTGCAAGATTTAACCTAGTTCAACCTGTTGTAATACTTATATTCTAAACTCCAAATTGTAGCTTACTTTCATGATTAATCTTGTTCATTTCCTGCAAGTCATTTCCTGGTTTTTGAAGTGATTATTCATTCTGTTAGACTTGAAGATATTTCTTTAAAGTTTTGGGCTGGTTTGTTTTTTTTTTTCCTATGTTGATGTAAATTTCAGATATGTGTTCTTCATATTTTACTTTAAGGATGTGTGTTGCCTATCTTTGACTGTAATATTGACCTTAAAAGTTGAAGCCAACCTTTCCTTTAGTCAGATCTATTTGAGTGCATGGCTGGACTCGAGTGCAGTAGAGAAGAAAATTGAGGCTTGAGTAAGTGTGATTTGAACAGTGATGTGACCAGCCCTTGTTGCTTATAGGGCACCAGCTGTATGATTCACCTCTGGTGATGCCTTGTGCTCTTTCCTAGAAGGGCCCCTCAGAGAATGCTGTGTAAGAGGTTGTGAGAGTCAGTGGTGTGTGCCTGCAAAAATGAGTTATGGAGCACCCACTGAAGTAGCCTTTTCCCAGAGATATGCTCTTTCAGGAAAAATAATTAGTCAGATATTCCAAATTATCTTCATAGCCATATTCCTGAGTCCACTCAAACCATAGTCAATTGTTAAGTAGGTTTTCAAAACCTGCTGTATTTTAAACATAAAACTTATGTATTGATTTGATCATCTTTCTTAATCATCTCTAATTAAAGAGAATCAATTCTTCACAAGATCATTTGAAATAGTTGTTTCTCAAGTGTTTGAAGCAAACTGTGAACAATTGAATCTGGAGTACTTGAACTTTCTCATATAGCAAGGCATTTGTTCTTTAATCTGTATTTGGGTGGTTAGGCCCCTGTGACGCCATGCCTACAAGAACTATTTACATTTGTGGTAACTTCACAGTGCTCATTGTTCCTTTGCAGACCTTCTATGGGACTTCTATCTAATCTCTTCAGTAGCTGTTCCACAACAAAGGGATGCATGATGTAAATCACTGTGTATGCTCCCATCCTTGTCACACCATTTTAGTACAGTCATATTTCTTATTCAAGCTCTTGTGTGTCCTTCCATTATTGTTTAGTCTCCATGTATGTGAGTGTCCAATGTCTGTGTCCATGTATTATGAGTGCCAGTACTTTAGATTACTTAAGTTTCTTGGCATTCATTATGCAGATTTCATACTGAGCCCCTTGGACAGATTTGCCACAGTCTTTTTATTGGGTGAATTCCTCTGTGTCTGCTGGTTTTATCCACATGATTGCCATCTCTTTCCCTTGCTTAGGTTACTTTAGCCATAGCTAAATCCCATACTTCCTTATTTTATACCTTATATAATTTTCTCCCATAATTTTTCTCCTGTGCCTTCATTAACAAGAAAAATTTTCAGCCATGCTGACCTCAGTCCCAGTTTACCTTCTAAATGAAGACCAGATACTTGGGTTTGCTTTTGGTTTATGTTTAGAGCCCCAGGGAAGAATGTGCATGTGCAGACTGAGGTGATTGTGTATGAAAGTATAACCAGATGACTTGAACATGCCTGCCCACTCCAGTTGGTGTCTGACTCCTACCCTCCAAGTCTATGATCCCCCTTCAGTGGGTGGTCTCTTATGGATTTAGTCTTATTAGATTCATAGGTGCTATTAGGAGTGTGGCTGGGTTCTTTTATACCATCCCCTACTTACAGCTGGATATCTGTTGGAGAGTCTTCATCAACTGGGGCTCTTGTCAAAGTTCAATTGCAGGGAAAAGATGGGAGCCCTTTGGAAACTCTTATTTTGGAGGATAAATAATAACTAATGATTCTCTCTGGCTCTCTGTTGTAGGTAGGGCTGTTTGCATGATGTGAACCATTGCAGATGAAAATAAGATTCTTTTTTGCCAGGGTGTATAAATAGCAGGTATTTAGAACTCCTTCATGTCCACACACTCATTGCATTCAGACTTGGCCTTCAGTAGTTTACCAGCTTTGAAGGTATTGCAGAACTGTGACCAAGAGCATGCAGGAAATGCATGTTGATTTATGTTTATGCATTAACAGATACAGAGGCTTGTGTTTAAGTCATGACTCTGGAATTAATGGCCTCCTCAGGACTAAGGCACACAGTAAGAGAAACTCTAACAGATCACCTCACAGTGAAATGCTTCTCTCCCAAGTTTTTGACCAACACGTTTACTTAGGAAGTTTTCTACTCTCATCCACTTGGATGAAGACTCCACCTAAAGGAAGGTGGGAGAAGTAGTCCTGTTTCCCTGGCTTGCCTTCCAAGAGTTTTCTAGACTGCTTTGCCTTATGACCTGGAAGAGTTATAGGACAGGGGAGTAAGAGGGAGAACAAAATAGTTTTCTGTCTGAGGGCAAGGGAGTGACCCTGCCAGTCATAACTGGACTGATAAACCTCTCCTTCACAAGAATAACCCTTGATTTCCTGTGTTTTGAAATAGATATCAAGACAACGGCCGTGAGAAAGGGGGATGAATATGTCATAAATGGTGGTAAGATGTGGATTACGTCCGGGAGCCAGGCAGACTGGATGTGCCTCCTGGCAAACACCAGCGAAGGACCTCCCCATCAAAATAAATCTCTCATATGTCTGCCAATGAATCTACCTGGTAATAACACGGAACACTTTGTCTTCTCATTTGATTTTATTGGTGTTCTTTGTATGCCTAATACAAGAAGGAAAGGTGTTTAACCAAAAATACATCTAGAGAAGTTGTTCAGGTACATTTTCATGGCAATGATTCATATCCATATGAAAATAAAAGGATAAAGAGTTTAGAGATTTCAAACTTGGGAAATACCTCTCAAGCCTGGTGGGTTTGCAGAAGAGAATTGCAGACATATTCAGAGTGTTTCATGGCTGTGCTGTGCAAAGAGATCCCTTCACCAGGGCACTATTACCAGTTAAATTAAAAAAATAGTCTAAGAGTTAAATGTGGGCTGAAGTGAAAGATTCAAATATCCTGGAAGTAGGGACTTGGTTTTGAACAAGACAAGCAATTCAGCTGAAGACATGGATTAAATACTTCCCAAGCTAAGTCTACCAGTTTCAGTGGTACACACAGTGTCTGTTGCTGAGTAATCTGCAGACCTCACAGAATGGATGAGTGCTATATGCATAGAGATCATCATCCAGACATGATGCAGTTAAAATTGTGCTGGTGGGGATCTTTTGCAGTTTTGACACCTGTTCAAAAGTTTTCAAACCTTTTAACTCATTTTAATATTTTAAAATATGCAACATATTAATTTATGCACTATATAATATATAGTATATTTAATACTTAATTTTTAAAGTTAATGTTTATTATAGGCAAAAAAACAGTTTAATACCATTTAATAGTTATTAAATTGTTATTAATAGTTATTAATAATAGTTATTGAATCTAGAATAATGTCTATTAATATATTTATATATAAGATATTTATACTCAGGGCTCTTTTGTTCATTCAATTCAGAGTATTTTACACACAAAGTGTGTGCCATTATTGGCATTTCACATGTAGGAGCACACCATAACAGTGAAGGGAATGAATCTATGTTCACTTAATGGATTAGACTGAGAACAAAATCCAGGTCTTCAGTGCTGCAAAATGAGAGCTTCTTAAAGGAATGTCTTTTAAATGAATTTAATCGTGGAGTAAATCAAGCAAGTGAGTTGCCTTGGGAATCCAGCAGGTTCTGGGTGAACTGTGAGCTTCTACTACCTTTGCTCATGCAAGACAGGCTTTGAATGGGAGCTCATGGAAGACAGACCTGAACTGCTTTGCTAGTTGTGAACATTATTGAGAAGCAATGAGCAAACATATAACTTACAGCCAGAATTGCTCTGAGTTTTCAGGTAAATTCACTATTCAGCCATCTGCTGATAAACGAGTGAAGTCCTTCTTGTGATTTTTCATGGACGGGTCAGAATGCAAATGCAGTTCTTCTTCTCTGAGATCAATCTTCCTAAAACAACAAAGCAGCTGACCCACAGCTGGTGGCAGATAAAATACATAGAAATTGACTTAGAGGCTTTCAACTACTTGGCTTATTCCAAAAAGACACTAGTTGTCATAGCTCTAGGAGGGGGGAGATGTTAGATTTCACAGCCTACACACAGACCTTCTTTACCTGCATTAAATAGATTTAGAGTACAAAAATTGTCTGAGACACCTTATTCTGATCTGCAGAAGTGTAGAAGTCTTCCCAGGAACAAAAAAAAATTGTACTCCTCAAAATGCATGTGTTCTAATTCTTCTTTGATGATACACATATTTATCTCTGAAGGGGTCACAGTACCAAGATTGGTGACCTTTTGAAATGAAGTATTAAGGCTGTTGATTGTGCTCTGTGGGTGAGTCATATCAGAAGTGAGATTTTTCAGGAAACTCCATCTGGTTTGATACATCCTAAGGATGTCTGTCTGCTAAAGATTGTGCTCCGTGGAGGGCAGCAGACCAAGGCTGTACAGGAAGTGTCTGGAGGACATCACCAAATGATGCACTCTCAAACGTCTGTAGATGTATGTGTGTCAAAGCTCAAAAACAACTGCAATGGAGAGCAAATGTGCTGTGTCTGACTCACCTCTGCAGGCACCAGCCTATATGGCTGGGTAAGGAAGGATCTGCAGTGTATTTTTGCTAAAAATCTAAGTTGTTTTGTATTTATATCATGTGGTGGGGAAAAAAAAGAGAGAAAACAAAATTCCAAGTCTGAAAATGAATTATTAATTTCATCAGTTGATAGTTTATTGGATAGACAAAGTAGGATTTGCTTCTTCTAATTTTAGGTATATATACTCTTGAATCTGGGCTGAAGTAAATCATGGTCTAGATTTGACCGACATTGCTGAATACATTTCTCATAAAGGAAGTTGGGATAACAGCACCATGGATCTGCAATAAATGTCCAAATTAGGTGAATACTCCTGGTGCAATGTCTTTAAAAAGCATCTGAATTTTCCATATAATAAAAGAGAATCTAGCACATTGCAAAATGTCTGTGTGTAAGGTATATAGACAAATGGCTTGCAGCCCTGATATGGTAACTGTTTTGTCCTCTGGTTTGTCCTCTGAGTCCTCAGATAGCTCTAGGGGAGATTGCAAGGAGGAGTTAATAAGGAGAAGAGCAACCATGAAAAGAGAGAGTGTGTTTCTTGGATTGCAATTTAAAATGTGTCTGTTTCCATTTGTAATGGCACTAAATGGTGTCAGGAGAGAGCAACTGCCTTTTTCTCAAGATAGAATACAGGAAATAAAAGAGATTGTCAGAAGGCTGGAGGAATGGGAGAAAATGAAAAATCAAAGATGCTTGGGAAGAACTGCCCAGGCAGAGAAATAGCAATCCATCTCAATGATACTGGTGCAAGTAGCTCAAAATGGCTCTGTTACAGTGATTCTAGTAAGCCATGTGCTTGGCCTTGTTAAATTCCGATTTGTGAGTTATTGCATGTAATTTATTTAATACAGATGAACTCCAGGACTTAGCTGGGCCAGTAATTTCTACTGCTGCTACTCTACAAATTTCTCATTTGTAGCACCCCTTAGGAAGAGAAGGAAGATAATTACATAAGGGGAGGTTTTGATGCCCCCATAGTGGCCAAAGAGATGATTATGTACGATTGTCTTCCACAGTTAAAGCATGTGCTGGCCTCAGAAGGGGCATCCCATGAGACTGATGCAGCTTGGTGAGAAACATGAATTAAGAGCAAGTGGAACTGATAGGGCATGACAAAGGGGGATGCTGCTGGACCCAGGAAAATTGAACCACAACCCAATCTGGAAAAATTGGAGATAGAAATCATCACACATTTACCTCACTAACCAAGCCTGTAAGAGCTTTCTTCAGTGGTATTTGCTGTATGTGGATCTGGGAAGTAAACAACGGGATTAATTTAGCAATGTAATAATGAATTGGCAGCAGTTTTGCTTTCTTGAGGAGAGTCCTTTTAAATCACCCACTAACAAGAGCAGTAAGTGCATCTTCATATGGGTGAGGAGCAGTGATTACATAAAGCCAGTTGGCCTTAGACCATACAAGATCTCTGCAACTCTCAAAGAAACCAAATAGCAGTATTCCAATGGGAAACAATGTTCCTGATTTCATCTGGGCTTCTAAATTGCTCAGTGTGTGGTTATTTAGCTATGTTTTAATATGGAAACAAACCACAAATGATTTTTTGGCTGACTGAGTACAAATTACTGGATAATTTTCAGTTCAAAAGCCAAGAATTTTTATACAGCTGTCCTGATTTTACTCCTGCATTGATCATATATCAAAGCAAGTCTTCCTAATACTTAATCTGTTTACAGCTTGGTTGGTGGAGAAAAAATCTTGAGTGGAACTTGTGGAACTCTGTGTGAACATTGTTCTCAGAGAAGTCTTGGCATTTGTTAATAATGTCAGAATTTCATCTCTGTGAAGAGATGAAAATTTCCATAACCTTATTTAGTGCAGCCAGAGAGAGTAAATTTGAAGGAAATGACTGCCAACTTCTTCTGCCTACAAAACCAAAGTAATTTTCATATGTCTGAAGGCCTCCTGTGAGTAAAGGATGAAATGTCTGTATTAGTTCAGAAAGAGATGTTTTCTGACAGCAGTGAAGAATAGCAAGATATGAACAAGTACAGAGGACCCAGAACAATTTGTGTGGTGACTAACCAGGTTCTACTGAGCCATGCCAGAGAGTAGTAGAGGATTGAGAACGAATAAAGAGGAAAATAACAACAGAATACCTTCTCATCACAAAGCTGGTTGGAATAACATGGACATGAGTAGTAAAAAGCTTTGGTTATCTGGCAAAGATATATATGTTGAGTTGGAGAACTGTTTTGCTTGTCCTCCATACAGACTTGTCAGATGTAATTAACGTGTTATGCACAAATCCTTATGCCTGGTTGTTGTCCTCCTTTTGCTTTTGAAACATTCTTGACTTTTACCCAGAATATTTGAAATAGCTCCAGATCAACAGGGAGATAAAAGCTGAAGACAGGAGAAATGCCACAGGAAAACAGTGGGTGCCTGTTAAACTCTCGTGGCACAGGGGTTAGACATGCTCGCATCTGAACAACAGCAGGGAAGAACTTGTAGCTATGAAAAAACAAACAACAGGAAGGAGTCCTGTCCAGGGTGAGGAGGAAGCTGAACCCTCATGTGGCCAGACCTGAATGAACCAGGTTCATTTTCAACAGACCAATGCACGTGGGGTCAGAGTTAGTGCTGTGTAGAGGGGAACAGACCTCACAAACATATACACATGAAAACTGAGAGTGATCACTGTACCAGAAAAAATCAGCATAGGCTAAGAAAGGGAGGATAAATGAAGAAGAGAGGGAAGGAAGAGGATTTCCAGGAAGAGAAATACTCCTAGCTGCAGCATAAAATGTAGCTCTGTTTTTGTCCTTACTGAATATTTGTGCACTGTTTCATAGCAGTGCAGGCACTCGGCAAATATTGCCAAATTGAATTTCAGCATTTTATTGTAATGCTAGATAAAAATCAAACATAAACAAATAAAACTGCATTGTTTGAGGACCTGTGTGGAGTAAGATTATTACGACTAGTAAATATTTATTATTTGGGGATATAATGAAAAGTGGGACTTTTACATTTAAAGTTTCTGATTTGCTGGTTTAATAAAGTGGAAAAACTTTTAAAATAGGATCTGGGCCATTTCATTCCAGAATGCTGTTATGTTTTTCCTGAAGGTAGATTGCACTGTTGTCTTGGAACGTACATTCACATCTGCAGACTTTTCCTTCTGAAAACATTGTATTTGTTCATAGTGCTTCTGTTTCTTGTGGTCTTTCTCATACACCTTTCTCTTCAGGCATTCATGTTGCTAAAAAGATAGACAAACTGGGCATGAGGTCATCGGACACAGCTCAGATCTTTTTTGAAGATGTAAGGGTTCCCTGCAAGAACCTCATTGGTGAGGAAGGAAACGGTTTTACATACCAGATGTTGCAATTCCAAGAAGAGCGGCTGTGGGCAGTAGCCAATGGTAAGTCATCATTTGTGCTTCTGCAGGGACACAGGGGTCACTCTTTGCATGACTAACAGCACTTTTCTTTTCTTGTAAGTTGCAATGATCTTTTAATATTTGTTTTTGAAATCCGTCATAGCCTGGATACAGACAACATTCCCTTTCTTTAGAAAAATTCCTTTTTCTGTACAAAAACCTGAAGCAGAATGTATTTTGTGAGCCATTGCAGATGCTCTTTTTTGCCTTGTTTCTTTTCGTTGTTGCTACTCTGCAAAGAAATTATGGCATCACGTTATGTCTATTATAAATGTAGTGCAAAGGCTATCAAAATATCAGCATGACATAGAAGGATGGTGACTTTTCCTGTAGTACAGTGCGTTATGATGCTGATCATGGATTTTAGAAAGTTAACTTACTGGCTTTGTAAAGTTAAGTGACTCTTGCAGGATGTCAGAGCTTTGTTTTGCAAATCTGTTTTACCTCGGTACACTTTGGACATAAGTGGTACATTCCTTTCCCTGAAGTTATATTGTCACGGAGTTTATGTTACTCAGAACTCAGGTGAGTTGTACATATACATACTCAAATCTATGTATTTGAGTTATATGGATTCTGGATATTCCAGGAAACCAGATCCAAGTCTGGATTGTCTACTTTCAGCCTGCAAACTTTTCCCTACCCCTCCCTACCCCTCTTCTATTTTACTTGAAGAACCCCTTGGTTCTTCAAGTTAAACAGAATGTGGTTCACTGTAAGAAGATTGGTCCTCTTTAGATTCCAGGGTTGTCTAAATAATGTCACTGTATTCGTGCTCCTGTGCATTCCCTGTCTGTCACTGTCTGTGTGTGGCTGGGGAATTAAGCATTCTAAGAAGTGGTGGTTTGATTCAGTGAACAAATAAAAAAAGCACACACTATTTTGGGTTCATCACAAACCAAATATTTTGGAGTTCAAATGCCTTTTAAAAAAACTCATTTATTGAGACAAAGTTCTTAGTTCAGCCTGAGATAAACAGTACATGTGAGAGTAGTTTTAGCAAAGGACAGGATGTTACACTTGCCAAGGATGTCACTGCAGAGTCAGGCAAGCAGGAGTTGTGATCCTACCACTGCTTCTGCTTTAATTGAGGTGTATACAGACTGCAAGGATGTGCATTGTGCATTTCCATGCTCAGTTTGAAGTCTAAATTAAGCAAACCATGTGAAGCTCTGGGCTGCAGTGAGACTCCCCAGGCAGCATTAGTCATGCCCCAGGCAAAGTGACGTGCACTGACAGCATCAATGCACAAAGCTTGGCAGGTTAGATCACTCCTGCTAAAACCACGGGCAGCTTGGTACTGTCCAGTCTTGCACAACTGCCTGGCTGTCACTGCGCTCTGCCAGGAACTGGAACACCAGGTTTCAATTCCTTTTTTTGTCCAAAACAACACAGCAGGAGCAGGTGAACCCATGCTGCCCTGGATGAGCAGTCTGGGAAGGGCCTCTCTCCTTGCCTGCTATGGCCAGGCAGGGGCCAGCAGGGAGGAAGAGTCTGGGAGCTCACCAAGGGGAGGGAGCTGCTTTCTGCAGTAGCTACTGTGTAAAACTTGCTGGACCCCTTGGGTTTGTTTCAACTATTTGATATAAAATACATAAAAGCATTGGCAGCAGGGATAAGAGCCATGGTTTTGGCCAAGCTGCAAACTTCAGAGATCACCAATTGTGGTAAACAAGAAAAAGAGTAACCAGTGTTCAGAAGGGAGCCCAGTACTCGATGGGTGCAGCGTCTTGTTGTGTCACAGCATCTAGAGGTGTTAACTTCCCATCCTGAAAATAGTTTCACATATGTTCAACCATGACTGCTCAGGTGAAGGCTCTGATGTGTGAAACTATTTAAGTGCCTTTAAATGCCTTACATCTGCATGTTTAATCCTGGTCTTCACTTCTACCCTCAGTAGGACATTTCTGTTCCTTCCCAGTTCATGACTGTGACATTGAAAAGCATCAGTCTACTTTTAAATGCTTTAGGGACCAGTCCTGGGATCCTCACTTTCACTGCTTCCTTTAACTTGGAAAAGGCAGTTGACTTGTCTTTTTTTCCTTTCTGGGTGTTATTTTGTTGTGTTTGGGGTTCTTTGTTCTGTTTCTCTTTGTTTGGTGGGGGGTTTCTGTATTTTTAGTTTCAAGTATCACATGCTCTAGACTTCTTTTTTGTTTATTAATTATCTTCTTTGTGGCCAGTATCTTTCTTCACTTGTTTTTTTTTCTCTTAAAATCTATTTTCAGTCAAACAGGTTTAAAATACAAATGGAAAACTAGCTTCCTGGAATTGCAAAATTTGCTCCCAGGTGTGGTCTCTTCTTCTGAGTGACATATCATCAAAGGCATTGGTCAAAGTCACTGTGTTTCTTGCTTCACTGAAAGAAAAAAGGTGCCACAGGTCTCCCGTGTTGTGACACTTGGTAAACACTGTCCATTTGAGGGCCTGTTGCACTGATCACAAGAAAAGAATGTTGCTATGGCAAAAAAAGCAAACAGTTGTCTTGTGAATTGCTTAACTCAGAGACAAACAGGGAGTTCAGCATGCATGCGGGAGCAGAATGGCACTTTTCTAATGAATTCTACTTGCTCCTGCAACTTCAGTTTTATGAGCACCATTGAGTCATGGCCAGTAAGCAAGATGACAGATCCTTTTGCATGGGCAACACACATCCTTAAGAATCAGATTGCTCAGCTTAGAGCTCACTGTACATTTGATTAGAGAATTATCAGTCACAGCCTAGGAAAAACATAATAATTTCATTTTCTTTTGAGAGGAAGCACAGCAATAAGACAAAGTGTCTTTACAATGAGCAGAAATTTTAAGTGGAATTATATAAGTTAGATGGAAATATGAGGAAAAGATTATTCTGCATTGGCAACTTCAAGTGCTTTCACAATTCTCAGCTGTGTGGTAGGCCACGCATTCCTTAGGCTGCCCTAGTGACATTTCCTGCATGTGCTGTCAGTTGAAACCCATGGGGCTAAGTTTGTCTGAGGATGTGGGGAACATTGTATAAGAAAAGGAAACAAATACACAGAAAAAGACAGCAGTTCCCTATTATGAATGGCATTTCTCTGAATCTGTATGACTGGGAAAGTGTTGTGCGCTGTTATCAACGTGGCTGTTGGCTGTCATGGTCTTCATGGTGTGCTGCATTTGGGTGCTGTTTGCTACACAGCCAGGCTTTGCCATGTTAGAGCTGTGCTCAGAGCTCTGAGTACCTGTCGTCAGCATCACAGAATGGTTTGGGAAGGAACCTTTAAAGTTCATCACGTCCAACCCCTCCACCATGGGCAGAGACACCTTTCATTAAACCACGTTGCTCAAAGCCCATCCGTCCTGGCCTTGAACATGTCCAGGGAATGGATATGTCTTGGGGCATCCACAACTTCTCTGGGCAACATGTTCCAGTGTCTCACCACTCTCATAAGACATTTCTTACAATCATAAAATGACAGAATGGTTTGGGTTGGAAGGGACCCTAAAGATCATGTAGTTTCCGTTCCAAAACATTCTTCCTTTTGTTCAGTCTAAATCTAAATTCTTTCAAATTAAAACCAGTCCCCCTTGTCCTGATACTGCAGGGTCTGGTAAAAACTCTGTCCCCGTCTTTCTTATAAGCTCCCTTTATATATCAAAACGCTGCAATAAGGCCTCCCCAGAGCCTGAACTGCTCCATGCTAAACAACCCCAACACTCAGCCTGTCCTCATGGGAGAGGTGCTCCAGCCCTTTAATCTTCCTCAGGACCCCCCTCTGGACCTGCTGCAACAGATCAATGGCTGTTTTGTATTGTGGGCTCCAGAGCTGGATGCAGTACTCCAGAGGGGGTCTCAGGAGAGCAGAGTAGGGGGAGATAATCATGACCCTTGACCTGATGGCCTCTTTTGAAGCAGCTCAGACAGTTCTTAGATTTTGCAAATGACAGTTCCTGAAATAAGAAGAAGGGCAGTAATGGCAAAGGAAGCAGGAGAATGGATCAGCAGGGGCAGGAAGGAGGCAGTGAATTGGTTGGAAAGGTGGACCCTTTCCACCTTTGCAGTTTTCCCACAACCCCAGTCTGAGCCATGATGTGTGGTGACTGCCTGAGCAGAGTTTGACCAAAATGCCTTCATGATCTTTAGACCTTTTGCAAGCAGGACCTGAACAATTTCTGTCATGTTTCTTCCCACTTGATCTTGCTCCTGCCTCCTCTTTGCTGTTTCCTATCCCTCTTTCCCTGGTGCTGAGTGCTGGGAACCACACAAGCTGTGCTGGAGTTTGTTGCACTGACAGACCAACACAAGATTAATGCCTTGTCTTTATCCTTTCCACCTCCCTTCTTCTCTCCTAGCACTAGCATTTACTGTTTAGTTTCCCACCCAGCAGCTCAGACTGCACTGTATTCTTCCAGATTTCAGTCAGAGGGAAAGGGACAAGTGGTGCCTGGATACTCCTTGCTCTTTCCTTACATTTCTCAAGCGGGAGACCATAGACATACAAATAAAAAAGCTGTTGGTGTTACACATGCTACGGTGTTGTGTGATATTGTCCTTTGGAAGGAGAGTATTTCTATTCAAGAGATGTTCCTGAAAACAGAAATTTATTTTCCTGTCCAGAAAGCCAGCATTTGGGTGACAACATGGTGTGTTAACACAGAAGAAATGAGGACATTACTGTTTATGGTCTTCTGAAGAATAAGCATTGCAGTTAGTTGTATGATAAAGAAGGGGAAAATATTTAGATAATGAGAAAAGCTAATCACCCTATGGATTGTGGAGACATCATGTGAAAAATGGTGCTCTGTGGAAGTGATGGTGAATGATCATGGCAGGGAGAATTGGTGGGATGCAGAGTCTACACAGGACAGCAGTACAGAGATGAAATTTAAATAGCAGTGATCTTGAAAACAAAGTAAAAAGGTACATGGAGCCACACCAGGCTACTGCAAGGGACTATCATGTGAGTAACTCACTGGTAGGAAAAGGGATTTCATACTAGTCCAAGGCTTGGGTTTATTTTGCGTTTCATATTCAGAGTTTTGTGGTTTAGAATGCAAATGGATGTGGATATGCATATTTTGAAATGTGGTTTAAATGCAAATGGATGTGGATATGCATATTTTGAAAAGAGAAAATGTGACCCTTCTCATACAGATAGTTTTGTGAAATCATGCCCTGCTGCTTGTCATAGTAATATGAATCCATATTTGCCAAACAAAATTCTCCCCACATTCTGTATCTGCTGTTATCCCAGCTACACTGCAAGGGACTGATAGCTTAGTCATTCACTTCAAGACTGGTTTGCCTTGGAAGAGAAATTTTTCCCTTTTTTTCTTGTTAAAAATGAGATTGCACAAAAAGCAGCAGCAAACTAGCTCTGCTTTAAAGCATCGTCTGCTGCCTCTCTCACCTGTTTTACAGCAGTACCCTATTTTCATGCTGTTTCCATTAGGAGAATTATTTAATGTTTTTTTTAAAGTGGGTATGAATTATTTTTCTCAATGCTGGGATCACAGAACACAGATGTAATAAGCAGTCTATTTGTGTTCCTTGATCTCAGAATAGGTTTCTCTCTTGTCACTGAAGGCTTCCTTCAAATTACATTTCTACCGTCTTCCTCACCAGGCACACTACACTGTCTGCCTTCAGATTTTTTTTCCAGGATTTAACAAACCTTCAGGACACAGGTAACATGGAAAATAGGAGTTGTTACAAGCTTTTGCTAGAGCCCTAAATGAGACACTAAGCATAAAGTTTACCTCATCATGTTGGTACTGCTTTTTATGACCCTCCCTCTTTCCTACCCACTTCTCTTCCCTCTCTTCCAGGTTTTGGGCTCAAGTGAGATAGAAGTCTTCAAGGTGCAAGGAAGTACCAGACTCTTCTTGGAATTAAAGCTTCACCCCAAACTGAGCATACAGAACAATTTTCTTTTAAAAACCTAATGTGTTGGTTGTACAATGTGAATAAACTTTCAACAAGAAGCTAAACAGATCTGGCTAAAATAATGTCTTGTTCTGTGCTTTGTTTCTTCCAGCCCTGACACCAATGGAAACTGTTATACAAGAAACTATTGACTACACACGGCAGCGGGAGGTGTTTGGCCGGCCTGTCCTGCACAACCAAACCGTGCACTTCCGCCTGGCCGAGCTGGCAACCGAAGTGGAGCTCCTGCGCTCACTGCTGCACCGCGCCGTGGGTGAGCTCCCACATCTGCTTCCCAGATGTGCTTATCTTCGTGCAAAGAACCTTGTCAGGCTAAAGGAACATGGGGAGGTGACTTCCAGAGTGACTGACTTTTTATGTCTTCTTTTTTTACTAGCTCTCTATGTAGAAGGCAACGATGTGACAAAATTTGCCTCCATGGCTAAGCTAAAGGCAGGTCGTCTGACCCGTGAAGTGACTGATAGCTGTCTCCAGTTTTGGGGAGGAATGGGATTCACCAGTGAAGTTTTCGTGAGCAGGCTTTACAGGTAAGACAGTGATGAAAATACAAAGTGGCTTTAACTGAAATTTAGCCTCTTAAATGTCCTGTTAAACAATCACCTACTTGAAAAGAGCAGCAGCTTCTCACCAGTGTGAATGGTCTTGTTCCTCTTCATAGCATGTCATGAAGTGGGTTGTGGATGCAAGGACACCCAGTGCAATTAACTTTGAGTAGACAAGTGTCGGAACTTAACTATTCTGTTGCCAAATCTTGGCTTGCATTAAAGTTGTGAAGTTTGAACTGCCCACAGATTAGCTTAAATGTCAAATGAAAGAGGAAAACTCAGTATTTTGCCTGATGGTCCTCTGGTATCTGTCACAGAGTAGAAAAAAAGGTGGGAAAATTGGGAGCTACCAATCAGTGACTTTTTCTCTTTGCTTTTTGTTTGATTGTAATCTTGATTACAAGACCAGAAATAAAACCAGAAACTTTCTCTAAAATGAATGAAAATCAGCTTTATCTTTTTCCCCGGATATGTGCGAAACTGGAGTTCCCCACTTGGCTTCTGCAGTAGCCTGTTCTGATAGCAGTCTCCACCCTTTTAGTCATACTAGATACCTTGTGAGACATACAAGAGATATAATTGCTTCCAGAAAGTTGTTAGATCATTAAAATGGTCCAGAGGCCTTTTTGCACATTAATTGAGGTCCCTTCAGATTTGAGTCTCTATCTACTTAGAGCAAAATTCTCCTTAAGGGAACAGTTTTTTTGGTATCTGGCTTCAGTGTCTTATATTCTGTAGAAGGACCAAAATTTACCTTAGATTCTCTTGCAGTAACAGCTTTCTGTTCAGTCCTTACATAGACAATACCTAATCCAAAGCTAGACAAATTAGTGGTTCCATTAGTTGAAAGTTTTGGTAAATGTGTCTGTGTAAAGTGAGAGCAGAACACTTGAGAAAATCTGCAAAAAGCTTGTTTCTTCTTAGGTAGACTGAGTTCCTTTTTCTATTTTTAATAGCATTTTATGAACAATAATGTCATTGCAGTAAGTCAACAGATCCTCAATATTTTTTACAAGTGGACTCCTGAAATTTTTTTACAAAGGTACAGACTGCTTAATGATGGTGGTTTTATGCCAGCTGTCAATATCATGGTTTTCCTGGGTTATTTTCTTCACAGCCTTATTTTAACAAGTAATGGTCATTGGTGATAGAGATGTTAAGAACTACTGCAGTAGGCAATCTAAATAAAATTAATCCCTGTCCTTACAGCACTTACCGTAAATTATGTAGTCTGGACAGATTAATGTGTACGTGCTTTTACATAGTTTTGTTTAAGATTTCCTAGCCCAGTATAGTGCTAACTGTGAGCAGGGCTTTTCTATGTGGATTCCAGAGTGATTTCCAAGTATAACAGCACAGTCACATTTTTCCTTAGAAGAAATCCAGACTGTTTCCTGTTGGTGTACGCAGTCAGCTGGCTAAAGAAATCTACCTCTAAAACAAATACTCTTATAAATGAGGCTAAAGACAGTGTGATATTTATACTCTGAAATTTTCTATGAATCAGTAAAATTCCACCATTGAGTAACCAAAGGTCCAGGAAGGGACAAGGAGAGTTTTACCTAAATAAACAATTACAGGTTCAAGACAGAATCTTGTTAATCTGTAACAATAAGCAAAGCAGCAACTTCCCTAAAGCCCTTCTTTTTACTACAGCAGTCTGAGTAACCATTCACGTCACTGTGATGTTTGTCCAGTAGCAGCAGAATCATTGCACAGCAGGACATCTAGTCCTAATGTTCAAACATTTTTGTAGCATAATCTTTATGAAGTTCCCAAAGAGATGTAGGTTAATCTTCAACACTTCTGGCTGTTACTCACTCCTCAAAGAACATACAGTACAATGCACAGTTAGTGAATGAAGTCTCTGAATTTTAGTTATTAGGGTCAGTTAGAGATCATAAACAGAAACAGCACAAAACTGCCAACTTATTTTATTGATATCTGTCATTTAATCAGTAACATTTTAAACTTCGTAGAACAACTGTCATGTCTTAATTCCTATTCTCTAGAAAGCATGAAGAAAGCTGCTTCACCATGTAGGTGTCTATACTGGGTTGATTTTAATATGTAAATGTCTTGTACAGATTCTAACAAGAAGAACAGATTAAGAAAAAAAAGAAAGGCTTAGAGCTCAAATATCAAAAGGTTTCATAGAAAAATACAAGACAATATAAAACCCATAGACTTTCCAAACAGTACCCTAATAGCAGGATTCTGGAGAAGGAAAGCACTAGCCTGGAGTCATGCTTGTTTATTCTTCTCTCCTCTGTCTGAAAGGCCTTAAAGACATTGTGACTTGGCAAAAATCTGTTATTGAACAAAGCCATCATTTATATGAAAAACCTCTCAAGGTTATGAGAGACTGAGGAAAGAAACTTTTTGAATCAAGTTTATTGCAATTTTTCAGACTTCCTAAGTTTTAAAAAATTTCAGGTAGTGATCCATATATTTTAATAGTAGTTATGTGTGCTTCAGTTGCTGTAGGAAAACCTTATGTGGTCTTCTTAAAACAGTTTGATTTGTTTCATTTATTTTAAATTCAGATTGTTATTAACTGCTAAACATCATGTCTAACTGCTTCCAGTTCTCAAAAGTTTTTCTCCTATGGGGTGTGATGGGTAGAATGCTGTCATTTCTTTACTTGCTACATTGTAAAAGACTCAAGAAAGCAGTAGTGAAAAATATTGACCACTTGTGAAATAAAAGTGTAAGTAGCATTGCAAAGGCATTGCTGCAAAAGAAACACATTTCATTTTACTCCTCAACTGTCCTGTAGTTATTGCAATATGAAGGTCTATTTATAACTGAGGGTAGTTAAAAAACAGACTTCTGTGTAATTTTAAGTGGATTTTTTAAATAAGTAATGTATTTCCATCTAGATTTTTTTATTTCCCATATTTCAAAAGTTAGTTCAAATACTTCATTCCATTTCGTTTTTTATTTCATTGTTTATAGTCTTTCATTCTTTATAAAACATGTCTAAATTTAAATGAGTCCAGACAATTGGGGGTTTTAATCAGCTTTTTTTGTTATAGTAATTTATAGTTGTACTAACAAAATGAAACCTATCCATTTCTGCTGACAAAGACAATTTGCTTTGATGTCTGTACCTAACTGCTGAGACAAAACTTAATACCAATTGCTGTCATCTGTGAAACAAAATCTGCAGTTTCCACCTTTTTCTGCAGAGGCTTTGAGAAGATGCCTGTATACCACTTTCTTTGACTTCTACAAGTACCTTGAGAGGGAATTTAGGAGATGAAGCACATGACTTTTACCTTTCAGATAGCAAATCAAGGCAGTGATGACTTTAAAGTAGAGCTATGCTCAACTCTCTGCTTCATGCTCAGAGCAGGCCAGGGTGATGCCCGTTCCCTCCCCTTGGCCTTTAGAATGTCCCTGAGAGGGAAGGAACAGGGTCATGGGAACTGGCAGGCAGGGCTGTGGGCTGTGCCAGCCTGGTCAGAGGCCTGCTGCACTGAGTGGCACCAGCTCAAATTCTTCTCTCTAGAACAAAGCCTCCTTCAGATTCTGCTTAATTTGGACAGCCTATAGGTAATCTAGCTGAGTCTGAACATGAAAGAAGTCACAAAGTATTAGGCTGGAGGGTCCATCCGTACCTTTTTTGGAGAAAATTCTTGCCAGTAGTAAAACCTTAAAATAGTTAAAACTTTAAATAGTGAGTTATGAGGAAAAAAAGGGTAAAGGTTTTGTAATCGAGTGCAGTTTGTGCTGAAAAGAAGCAGTGTATAAATGGCCAGGGAAGCAGAGATACTCTGAGCCACGCAAACCTTGGTAAGGTTTTTAACCAATGGCCTTCTAACCAGGGAAGCGGAGAGCAGCATCTCTGAGGGACTGCTGCCATAACGCCAGGCTGTTAGGGGAACCCAGGGCTTAAATCACCAAAACTTACTTTCTTCCCCCTGTCTGACTGGCTCTGATCGCTGCCAGAAAAGAGAAAAAAATGTCTTAGTTTATATTGGCAGGAAATTTGAAGTTTCATTAAGACACCTGCATCATAGATAGTGCAGCAGGCTCCTCTCAGCTTGTTTGGGAACAGAAACAGCTTCAATCCAATTCCATATGGCTTTCCAGAGGAAAATGTAGTGTAGAGCAGCTCCCACAGCCGGCTCAGCTTCTCATCTGTATGTAATAAATGCTACTGGAAGGCACAACTGCAAGCATGATCACGTTTTACCAGCTTGCAGCTACAGACAGATTTAGTGTGCCATGAGCTGGATATGGCACATTACAAGATCTAAAAGTTTGCTTGTGCTGTGAATGGGTACATGTCCCTGCTTTATGGCTGGGGAAATCGCACACAAGGAGAGCTCAGACTGGGATAAGGACCAGCCCTGATTTTCAGGAAAACTGGGACCAAAAGTTTTAGGGGCAGGGTAGTAGACATGGCTTAGCTTGTGCAAAACAAGGTCCAAATGTCCTTCAGGGTGCAGAGGGGTCAACACCAGCCAACAGAGGAATGTTAAACTGAAGACTATTTTGGATTACACTATTCAGAAACACATTTTCAGGCTGTAAATTACAGGGTTCCTAATCATTAGAACAACTTTGTTATCTCATAACCTTCAAATTAGGGTAGTCCAAGATTAAAGTGAGCTTGTTTTTTCTCCTTCAAGCAGTGCTTGACACATTTCTAAAGGCTGTATGACATGGCCTCTATGGAGATGGGAAACATGATTTGACAATATGGAGGGCTTTTTTTTTTCCTGTTGCTACCTAACTAGAAGTTATTAATCACCTGGATTGAGTTTGGTGGCTGGGAATGGTGCCTCACCCTCCCTCTTAAGCGCAGTTTTTGAACTTGACATTGAAGATTTTTTTGCTTTTATTCATTAAAACACAGATTAATTTTTACCATTTATCTCTCTTGATTTGGTTGAGTGAAGCCTTATAATCTACAGTGAGTATTTCAGACACATGGGATTTCCTGAATGTAAGGAAACACTTCACAGGAAATATTTTAGAGGGATAAAACACAATAGTTGGATTCTCTCTTTCCTCAGGTTAACTCCCGCTCCCTAAAGAAAACAGCATTCAATGACATTCAACAAGTAGCTAGAGGTTTGGTCCCTCAAAATGTCACCTTTACAAACTGCCTGGTGTGCTGCAGGCTGGTTCCTCATGGTCCTTGGTCAGGGGGAAGCCACCCCAGGCTGGTGCTCACCTCAGCAGGGCTGCAGGTAGTTCAGGATGTGCTGCTCTGCCATGTGGCAACAAAACGGTGATGCAGACATCAAAAGCAAAATGTTATTGTGTGGCGGTGTTCACAGGGGTCTTAGGATGAGGGAAGAGACGAGGATCTGACTCCATGTTTCAGAAGGCTTGATTTATTATTTTATGATATATATTAGAACTATACTAAAAGAATAGAAGAAAGGATTTCATCAGAAGGCTAGCTAAGGATAGAAAAAGAAAGAATGATAACAAAAGCTTGTGTCTTGGACAGAGAGTACAAGTCAGCTGACTGTGATTGGCCATTAATTAGAAACAACCACATGAGACCAATCAGATCCACCTGTTGCATTCCACAGCAGCAGACAATCATTGTTTACATTGTGTTCCTGTGGCCTCTCAGCTTCTCAGGAGAAAAAATCCTAAGGAAAGGATTTTTCATAAAATGTGTCTGTGACATTATTGTGCCAGATCAAAAGCCTTTACGGCAGTAGCCCAACAATGTCCCTTACAAAAGCAATCAAATTCCAATATTTATATATATTGAAATATTTATGTGCTGTATTAATAATGCATTCTTGATATAAGGTATCAAGCCATAAGCATACATTAAATAACTGATATAGAAGCTGACTTCACTATGTGCTCTTTCCCAGCTTCCTTACAGTTTCTGGCAGGATAGTTAATCCCATGGTTTCAGCTTCTTATGATGAGAGCAAGTTTCCTTCCCAGAAGAGGGCTGCTGGATTAAAATAATTTGTGTCTTTTGTCATCTTAATCTGCTTAAATTAGGGGGAAACCTTCTGTCCTGTCTCCCCAGAGGAGAAATCAGCATTAGTCACCTGGCTGTAGATTCTGTTAAGAAATATTCCTTATCTCTCCCATAGAGAGAAAAATATAATTATCAGCAAATTTTTAAAGATATAGACAAGCACAAAACATATGAAAGGTGTTCTGGTTTTTTGAGATGTGTCTTTATATGTGAAAGTCTGTCACACACACCACCAAAGCCAGATCTTACCACTATTTATAATTTCATATAAACAAGCCCCATGTGTCCAGGATTCCTGCTGCAGAGAGAGGATTTCTATTGACATCACAGAGGAGTTCTGAGGATTAGTTACTTGCAGTTGCTACAGTGAAGATGCCAAATGCTGAGCATTGGCAGGGGCTTTCTGCAGCTTGACAAAGCAGACAGCACTGCAGCACTAAGAACAAGCAATCTACCACTGTTCCAGGTCTGCTGCCTTCAGCAAGGCCCATAGGAAGGTGGGGAATCTTCAGGTTACTAAGCAGAGGTAGTTTAGAATTGTTCTGGTAGTTTTATTGGTGGTGTTTTTTCCTTCTCCCCTGAGGTAAAATATTTGTGAATAAAATTGCTCAAGGCTGCAGTAGTGAGCACTCTGGCTAGCACAGGGAATTTAGGCAATACTGTTAGGGGTGACTTAGTGATGGTTATGACAGGTTTTAAGTAAGTGTGATTAGAAATGTCAAATAAAGAGTAAATATTCCTGAAGCATGAATTTTTAAAGCACAAAAGCTCTATATAAAACTACACTCGAATACTATACAGAACTACTTGTAATATTATACAATGTAACATTAAAGTACTATATAATACTAATAAGGCTTTTACCAGATCTTACATAGGCATTAGGAAACCTGGATTGGTTAAAAACCTTGAATGGAAATTACACCCTTTCTGTGCAATTCTCCAATACCTCATGTACTGGTTGACTCTTTGACCACAGTTAAGCCAATTTAAGTGCTGCAATGCTTTTTGCTGCTGGCCCTGGAAAAGCTCCTTCCCCTCCTACATTTCAACTGCAGGCTTAGGCACCTACAGGTTTGGGACAGGCCCAGCAGGGGTGTTGTGGGCAGCATCACAGCCCACCTGCCCAGGAGCCAGTGGATGAAGTGTTCTGCAGGCTTGTGGCATTTGTATCCAATATCTAAGTAATTCTGGGCAAGCTGTCCAGCACAGCACCATCAGAACAGCATGCAAATGTTTAAATCTACTCTTTATATTTCTGCAGGGACATGAGATTGATGTCAATAGGAGGTGGCTCAGATGAAATCATGCTTTCCATCATATGCAAATACATGGACATACTTCCAAGAAAGTGACGCATCTGCACTCTTCCTTGAAAATGAAGAAAGCAAGAGCTGACTTGTGCTGCACGCTGAAGGGTACAGATCAGTAATTCTGCCATCAGAAAGCACATCAAAGTCTTTCACCATTGCCAGTCCGTGTTTTCCAATGTCAAATTCTTGTTGATATGAAGCACTCTGAAAGCCTGCAGCCTCCTGCATTCTGTTTTTTCAGTGGGTGACCTAAGTTTTCCAATGACCCTTGCTAAGCACACAGAAAAAAATATGTTCTTTAATCAAGCTTTATCTACACTTCACAGTATTTAAGCTGATAATTATCCAACAGAACTTCCATATGAATGGAAGCTATGTAGCTTAATCTCATTTCAGTAAAGCTTTGCTTGCAAGATGAACAATCAAGGCACAAATTATTCCTTGCCATAATGAAACCCCAGAACAGTGCCATTCCTCTCAATTAACAGGTACCTTCCCTATCTTTCACTTTTAGCAAGCAATCATTAAAATGAGCTTTGTCATCTTTGCCAAATCCGTATCATTTGTACTCCACTCATGGACTTTTGGTGATGGGAGAAGTGTTAAATTTTTATTTGCAGAATTCTAAAAACAACTGTTTAAGTGTATCTGAAGCTTGCAGAGGCTGAACTTCACCAGCAATGTACCATGTTGTATGCATAATTATTAAGAAAAATATTAAAAATAAACACATAATTATGAAAACTGTGCATAATTACTGAAAGTCTTCCTAAAACAGCCATTTAAACTGGAAGAGGCAGCCTGTATGATTGATTAAAAAAATAAAAATTGCCCCTTAAATACAGCACCATTTCAAAAAAATATACTGGTATTCTACAGTAAAAAATGTATATAAACAACAATAGCTAGGATAATACTACAGGACACTTTATTTGTAAGTTCACAGTTGGTTATTAATGGTAACACATCACACAGTATTTCTAAAAAAGTTTTTCAAAAATTGTAGATGCGATTTCAGTATCTAGCAAAGTTAATTTTTTTTTGAATGTTAAACTCAGCAATGTAATAGCCTCAATGATTAGAAACTACTTGGCGAGCCAAAACTAAGTTCTCAAACCCTAATGTGACTGCACCTCTGAAAAATGTATCGCAATGTACTTTAATATAAAATTCAAAATATCTGCCATTGTATTTCAGACATCATGCACTGTAGCTTTAGGGACTATCACTAATTGGAAAGTAAACATACTAATGGTAAAAGTTCAAGTGATTCAATTGAATCATTTCAGTTTTAAATACTTTAAATATAAAGAAAACATTTGTACTGTGTCCATATTGGTTGGTCCCAATGATGAAAGGCATTTGCTTAAAAGAGTAGATGTGTAAACATGATCTGTCACATTTAAATTAAAAAATAAAAAATCCAGTTTTAAGTAACTTCTTGCCAAAACACGCAGTTAAAGTTACTTACACATTATCAGATCTAAACACAAAAGTAATTTTTGTGAATACCAGTATTACATTTGCTAGCTTCAGGCCAGCCTTTAAAACTCCACAGGTAAGATCTATTTAGAAAGATCTACATATTCTTTGTGCTCTTGACTGAAATTACTATATGCCTGAAACTGGAGCTCTAATTTAGAGCACAGCCCAGAATGAAAAGCAGAATGAAAAAGAAAGCCATGAAATTCTGCAATTACTTCATTTTCAAATAACCACTGTTCTTTGAATTTTTTCAATCAATTTTAAAAACTATTTTCCCCTAAAAAATTCCATCCCGCTATGGTAGCTGTTTCTGCATATTTACAAATAATCCCCCCAAAACAGGGGATGATGGAAAAACTCTGATGCATTAAGAAAACTATATATAACTTCGCATTAATTGTTAATGCAATTTACAACCATTTCACTGTTTTATCCACAAGATGTGCCACTTTAAATCAATGTCTTCATTAACTAAGACTACAGTTGAAATTATACAATGTAAACCAGAGGTAACATGCATCACCTCAGTTTAATAATCCAGTATATCACAAAAAAAACAAATAATGAAAACAGCATCATGTAGCATAATAGCTTTGTCTGACTTCCTCTGGAGAGTGTTCTCAGTCTGCCCATAGTTGCACCTAGAAGTCCACCCGTAGAGTCAAAATCATTCTCCTACATTTAAAAAATAAACAACCAAGCCAACAAAAGAGAAAAAAACATGTTACTCTGATAAAGAAATACCCTTACAGCTCACTCAATATAGTTTTCCCTGTTTTTTCAGTTTCCAAAACTAAAATAATTTTAGAGGCAAAAACTTACACCCATTTATCCAGTGCTATTGTTACCCAAAGCCAAAGAAAGTGTAAGCAAAAAAGGCATTTCTGACTCTCTTATTTTTTGCTTCCTTCTTCTATTCTTGAACACAATTAAATATAGAAGTGCCTTTTTAATGATACTTGACATTTGCTGATTAAAAACCTATACTTGTTTTCGAAGCATAAAGATCTAGGTTGTGCCTTAAGAATAATGTATTTGCACATCTTATCTTTTTGAACAGAAATACTGATACTGCTGACAAAGTGGTCACATGTTACAGTCAACAATAAGCTGTCAAAATTTTAATACCAATGTTCATACTAAAAGACAGGATGCTTTACATTATTAACTTCTAATCCTGACCCATATTTAAAGAAAGGTAGTTACTCAATACTCACCATTTCTGATAACATTTTATTCTGGTTTTTAACTTCTGTTCCAATTTCAATGGAAAGCTATGAAAAAAACAAAACAAAAACCAAAAGTATTAAATATGAAGAATAAGTTAATACACAGATTAGAGAACCCAGTCAAAAATACATGACATGATTAGCATTTTCCCCAGTGAAAGCAATACCTGGTATTTCCAAAAAACAAAATAACATGCACAGTATTCTATCAATAACTCTTAGGGACATAAAAGATTTTCCATCTGACTAGATGAGTCTAAAGAGTCACTGGAAGTACTCAATGCTCCTCTTCCCCTTTTCCAGATAATGCCTTGCTTGAATTATTGGACAGACGTGAAAAAACTCAAGATCTAGTCAAGTCTGAAGTAGCAATTACCCATTCCTGGAACAACTGTTAAAACTGCTGGCACACAGAGAGAGAACCATGAGCATTGGTTTGACTCCAGGTGCTGCTGGAGCTGCCACTTGTAACCTGCAAACACACCTCTTCTGACAAGCTACTTTGCTATAAACAGGAGGACCTTCTTCAGTGAACTTGTGTAGCCCCTTCTCTGCTTTATGTCACAGAACAGAAGGAGGAAAGCTGCACTAGAGCCAGTCCTGAGATGGGGACCAGGGCCAGCAACAGCCTGGGCAAAAGCCTGAGACAGGTCCCAGGCCAAGCCAGAAAGTGAAGTGAGGTTAGGGTTGGAATCAGGGAGGAATGAGACCAGGCACAGCTGGAGCTGCATCACAAAGGTGAGAGCCAGCCAGAAGAACCTTGGCTTAAAGCAGCTCTGGAGTTAAACAGGGGAGAACTGACACTGAGCCTGACTCTTAGTGTACACTGGCCTTGAACAACCTGCTCAGCTCCTGGGGTGGAGGGAAATGCACTCCAGGCCCCCATGCTTTGGATTAGCCAAAACCCATTTGTTTTCACATGTCAGAACTTGAGTCTCATTATCTGATGCATTTCAAACAAGAGTGAAACTGATTTTACATGAGGCTTCTTGGATTATGTGAAGGCTATTCCATATGCCAAGATTATCCCATTGCACTAAAAGACAGAACTCCAGAAAGATCTCCCTGGGGAACCATGAACTGCTCTTTTGACATACATGGATTATTAAATGTAACATGGCACAGCAGGAGATAAGAAATGAAATTTGGTAACAAAGGTCAAAGGTTTTTTTTACCCTTTAACTTGCTCCAAATTCTTATTCTAATAGAATAGAATAAACAGGTTTATTCTAAACCTGTTTAATTTCTCTTTGAGACTAAACCAATTTTAAGCAACAGTATTACCAGTAAAATTCCGAGTGAGTTCAGGCCTAAAAAATTCACTGGAATGTGCTTTATAAAACTTAAAGCTTTTAAGAACAAGAAATCCACACAACTTTAATCTCAGAGCTGTCTTTCAGTTAGACTTGTTTGAAAGAAGTCCTCAATCTGAAAGGAATTAGAATCATCAGAACACCAAACTTCTCCTTCAGAGGATATTGACATGCTATTTCTAAGAGCAGTTTTCACATTACATATTTTTACTGCAACTCCCATTCCCCGTTCCCCTTTACAACTGACAGTTAAGAAGCAGAGAAAATTGGGAGGGAAACTGAACCCAGGAAAAAGGGAAAGGTGGTGGCAAGCCATTTCAAGTCTTTTATTTCTCACTACTCTATTGATTTGATTGTCAATAAATTCATTTGCCCAAGTCTTGTCTGTTTTGCTCATTATGGTAGTTGGTGAGTGCTCTCTCCTTGCCCTTATGTTGATGCACGAACTTTTCATTGTGCTACTTCCTCCCTTGCCCATCCACCTCAGGAGTGACAGAGCAGCTTTGGCAGGTACCTGACATCCAGCCAGGCTAACACATCACAGTTTTAAATTTCTGTTTTAAACTAAGTCTACTGCTACCCTGATTCACATAACTGAATTTCCTGACTGTGGTGACACCACTGCAGTTAAATACATACCGATTTAATGGCACTGACTTTGGAACGCAGACTTTCTGTTAACCTGTCGTTCTCCTCTTCATAAACACTGTATCCACTGTTGGTATAGCCATAGCTCCCCGCAGCTGCTCCATCACCTGCAAACACAACAGTCAGTAGGCAAGCTTCCTTCAGAACTCCTTGCATAAACACCCATCCCCTCTCCAGAAACAGCACACAGCTGGGCGGCCTCCACTCCAACCCACAGGGGGCTGTCAGTCTGACAAAGGAAAGGACTGAACACCAAAGCACTTTCAAATGCCCACTTCTTAATGATATACTTCCTAACACCTCTCTTGACTCACTAAGAAGTGTTCCCAAGACTTGATTTCATGAAAATACTACTGCACAATACAAATCTGAAGCGTAGGAGTAAATCTAAGGTAGTGTCAGACACACCTGGTTTAGCCCCAAGTACTTTCTAGGAGGAAGCCCCAGGACTCAGTCATACATTTCAGAGGTGTGAACATCTCCTAAGCTTTACAGAGCCGTCACAGCACCCACAGGGTTGTAGAACATGACGTGGGAGTTCAAAGTTTCCTTCTTGTCATCAACATGACTGCTGGCTGAAAAATGAAGCCTAAGCCGCTCAAAACACTCAGCAGGAACTCTGCAAGTATTTCTCAATTTGCACCACATTGTATCTGTAATAAATTTATAACAGTTGGGATTCCTGGTTTTTTACTCCCCAAACATGGCAGGAATACAGAGAAGCACTTTAAAAAACCCCAAATTAACAATTTCTGAATTTGGGAAGGACTTGACAGAACAGGAATAAATCTGTCTATTCACGGGAACAGGGCTCAAACTAATATGGTGTCAGAACAACTGAACAACAGCACAACTAAATGGGGCAAGACTATTTACAAGAGCATGTAGTGACAGGACAAGGGTTTAAATTGAAAGACAGTAGGTTTAAATGCAATATTAAAAAAGAACGATTTACTGCGAGGGTGGTGAGGCACTGGAACTGGCTGCCCAAAGAAGTTGTGGATAACCCCCCATCCCTGGAGTGTTTGTTCGAAGCCAGGTTGGATGGGCCTCTGAGCAACCTGGTTTAGAGGAAGGTGTCACGTCATGGGGGTTGGACTAGATGGTCTCTGAAGTCACTTCCAAACCAAATCCTATGACAAACATAAACCTGTCGCTGCTCGGTAAATCCAGCAGGGCCAGAAGGAGAGGCAGAGGCAGGGCTGACGGCCTTTCCCCACCAAGCTCCCGAGCCCTGCCACCACCCTGCATCCAGGCCACAGCTCCCCCCACCCCTCCCGCGCCCCCAGCCCTGACAGGCGCCGGGCCCTGCCCGTGTCGGAGCCGGGCCCTGCCCGTGTCGAAGCCCGGCTCGGCCCCGCCGCCGCGCTTACCCAGCCCCGCGCGCCTCATGGCTCTGCCCTAAGCTGCCGCGGGAGGAGCGGGATGAGGATAAGGAGGAGGAAGAGGAGGATAAGGAGGATGAGAAGGAGGCCGGAGCGCCGCCGGGACGCGGCGGGTTTGGCGCGGCGGCCGCGGACCCTTCACCCGCGAGCGCCACGACAGCGCTGCGCGCGCGGCCCGCTGGGAGCGTGCCCGGGTTGCGGCGGGGCCGCGCGGGGGCTGCTGGGGGCTGTAGTCCTGGTCTAGGGCCGCAACAGAATGCCAAGAAAATTAAAATTAAGTGCTGAGAGGAGCTTTTAATTTCTTTTTTTCTCTGTGAAAAACGCCACTTGTTTTTAAAATTTTAAAAGTATAACAGTAATAAAATGGTTATAAAAATAGTAATACAATTAGAGTAATAATAATTTGGATAGTTTGAATTAGGACAATATGAGACAATAGAGACAAAGAGTTACGGACGTCCGGGTACCTTTTTCTGGGCAGCACGAGTCCGAAAAAGGACCCCCGTTAACAGAGGATTAACCCTTAAAAACAATAACCTGTTGCATATTCACATGCCTCATACATGATGCATAAATTCCACTCAAATACAGGATTCTGTCTGGTCATCGTCAACTTCTTCCTCTGAATCCTAACAGCGCCTTTGAGGCGGGAAGAAGTTCGTTTCTTCTGACAAGGGGCAATAAATTCTTTTTCTCTGAACGATTTAGGTGTCCTGTGGCTGCTATTTCGCTGCAAGTCCTTTCCTTAAAAATAGTATCTTACACAGCATAGTTTCTATTCCAACTTTTTTTTATAACCCAAAACCACATTTAACATACTGCTAAAGAGAATCAATACAGCATTACTTTCTAATACAACACATATAATATTCATTTTAATATTTGCAACAAAACAATCCTAAAATACACATTTTTCACATTCTCCCTCCACTGTTTATTTAGAAGTAACAAGCATGCCACTGCAGCATACAGCAACTTAGACTGGAAACTTGAAGATTACATTATTATTGAATGTGATTTAAATTTTGTTTTCAAAGATAATTTCTCCTTCTTTAACCCCTTGCAATGCTTTAGCACATATGAGTTTTTTCTGCTTATATGAAGGATGTGACTCACTGAATTGAAATTATTTGCCAGGATGAAACCCGAAGGATTTATCAGTACTCCAATGTA